>JARFIY010000355.1:0-2400000 GCA_036346155.1 Sinelater perroti | reverse complement strand
GCGTTGAATAGACAACATAAAACTTACAGCGGGTTTATCATGAATGAGAAAGGCACAGAACAGAGACAAATAGAGCAAATAAGGGCGGCCTATGTCCAAAAATAGACCGAATGAGGGCTGTGTAAAAAAAGTGCATACCTAATAGTTTACATCCAGCAAATTATAAGGGATGTTTAATCTACCAACAACTCCAAACTGAAAGAATAAATATCAACATTACACCTGCAAAAGAAACAGAACGGCATATATGTTATTCCAAATCTTGAGATGAATTTATGTCCATTAAATTATACTGCAATTGTACTAAAAATTGTAATTGAGGACTGGATATGGCCCCTCACCTTCTTAGTAGTTTACTGTCTACCACAGCATGCTAACAAACAAGAACACTTTGAGCACTACCGCAGTATACTCTGCAACTGATTTATCGCTGAAGATCCTCTCCCAAACCGCAGCTACCAGCTACTTTTTATGGTGATCCACAAGTATGTTAAAATAATCAACTCAACACATTACTCCTCTTCATAAAAAAAACCTAAGCAAGAAGTTTTACTAAAAAAACTACGATATTCGCAAATGGTTTAGCATAAGCGTTCAAGCTTTATCCTTTTGAAGCTACTCTCAAAGAAGAACAAAGCATAGCAAGTTTTAACACCATTTCATCTGAGATTAGCAACCAAACTTTTTCGTGTCAAAAAACAAGATCTGTAATTAAGTCACCGGGATATGACCAAATCACCAATATAGTCCTTAAGGAACTCCCTGAAAAAAACACAAATTTTTTAACAAGATTATTTAATGCAATACTCAGGCTGGGGTACTTTAGAGACCAGTAGAAAGTCGTTACTATAATCCTTATACTGAAATCAAGTAAACCACCTGAACAGGGGACTCTTATAGGCAAATAAGTGCACTTCTGCTTCTTTCTA
Organism: Sinelater perroti; assembly: GCA_036346155.1. NCBI lineage: Eukaryota > Metazoa > Arthropoda > Insecta > Coleoptera > Elateridae > Sinelater > Sinelater perroti. The sequence continues at coordinate 2,399,071 of JARFIY010000355.1, read as the reverse complement.
GAATTCTCGAAAAGCTTCTCCAATTAAGACTTCGACTAGTTACATTGCAAGATGATTTACTGCCACAACACCAATTCGGTTTCGGTATGCAGCGCTCCACTGTTGAACAAGTACATCGATTAGCACATGTAATGGCTAACGTGTAAACAAAAAAATATTGGTCAAGCCTTTGATAAGTTCTGGCACAGCGGCTTACTGTCTAAACTCAAAAATTTCCTATCATCGGATATCTACCAAGTACTCATGCATTTAACTAGCAGACACTTTCTAGTTAAAGTATAAGCTGAAATTATTATTTTATATCTAGTCGATTCTGGAGTGCGACAAGGAGCGTCCTTGAACCATTATTATACTTACTCTATACGACAAATTAGTTACCATTAGGTTACCAACCATTGCAATATACGCTGATAATACAGTTATACTGCCATCCCATCACGACACTCTTGTTCCATTCTACCCATTTCAAACTTACCTCAATAAATTTTAAATTAATTAAGAAAATGACATATTAAAGTCAACGAAACGAATCCGCACACATTTTTATGTAAGCTAAAAACCTTCTCTTCCGTGCTTCTCAACGGTCATCACCTTTCGTAACAAGGTACGGTTAAATATGTAGTGCTGCACCGGGACAGATGTCTCAGGTGGAGACTTGGACCTAACGAAACCAATTAGAACTTAAATTCCTAAAAACGTACTGGTTCCTAATTAGAAGATTACATTTATCAACATTTAACAAGTTGCATCTGGATTTATTGTCTGCAGTTATGGGGTTCAACAGTTAACTCCACCATAGATATGACCAGGCGATTTCAATTTAAAGTGATCCTTTACATTGTGAACACCCCGTGGTATGTCCCAAACAATGTTATAAGTTGCGATTTTGGAATTAGTTTGGTTAGTAAAATGATTACGTAATTGTGTGGAAGTTATAATGATCGCCCCGTTGCACATTCAAACAATCTAGCTAGCCACTAAAAAGATTTACACCCTTGCACCTACAAAGTAGATTCCCCTAGTCACTTCAAACATGACGAACATTAACCAAGTTATTCAGTTTTAAGCTATAAGCCTATCTATTTTAAGCTAATTTACGGGAAACTGCTAATACGGCAATAGCCCCAAAATGATTAGTATGTTCATAGAATTTACTGAATGCTCTATAGTGTGTAGCAAATTGTAAATAAACTGGTGACCCAAAAAAATATATCTTCATACTGTATAAAGCAAGAGTGGGTTTGATTTTGTAACGGTATTTACGGGAATATTGGGTATACATATGTATGTACATACAGCCGAGTCCAAACGAGCAGTAATGAATTTAATATTAAACCCAGCTACTAGAAGTATGCAATTTAATCTAAAACCTCGAACCTCAAACCGCTTTGTGCAATAATAAGTAAGCTTGGAAACGAGAACAGCGTTGTCTTTGCTTTAGTTTGTTTTACTTTTATAATTAATATTGCAGTAAAATTTGCTGGTAAATATGCTTTATTTAAGAGGTTGTGTATCTCATGCCTTGTTATTCCTGTATTGTTGCTAAATTTAAAAAAAACAGACGTAGCAAGGACTGCAACGTTTGCATCCAATTTTTATCATGCATTAGTCATGCTAAAAACACAAGATTCAATCAATTTAATGTCACAGATGTCATGCATATTAAATATTATAGTACAAAGGAAAGGAATTAGGAAGTAACTTTTTACGTCAACAAAAATGTTTGACTCGAAGTTATCGGACCGATAACATCCCTTTGCGATTTCTGTAAGCTTGAAAATCCTTGACTTGCACATTTGACTATGCGTTTGTTTTATATTTGTTATTAAGGAAATTATTTTTTAACATTTTTGCTGTGATGCAAGTCGCTTACTGTGCGCATAATATTGATAGTGGCTCTTCTATAGCTTTATTTGTTCTGCGCCTTTATAAAACATGTTTTGTTGTAATGAGGATTAGCCACGTTAACTTTAAAAGTAACTTTTAATATAGTATTGCAGAAAGTTATAAAAATAGAGTACAATAAGACGTTCTAATATTCTTTTTGCTTTGTTTAAAAGTGAAACATCGATTTCTAGTTGGCCATGTAGTGCGCATTTAATGTTGTGTAAGTACCTCGTAATGAATAAAATTTTATAAAGAATTTTTTAACAAATTCCTGAAAGATGCAGATTTTCTATCTTAAATTATCTGGAGCAATAAGGCTAACTTTAATTTACGTTACTATGAAATACTATTTTGACTTACCAGGGGTTGCAATGTAGTATAGGTTATCAAAAATGGACATCCTAGCCCTAATCTTTTTTGAACAAACTTCCACAGATAAAGTTTACCAAAATATGCATCAGAAATTCGCCAGTGCACCCGCCAAATAATTGTTGATCATAAATAGATTTGTTTTTAATAAAATGGAGTATCTCCCTGCTATTATCATAAAGTAATGAATTATCTTATAATTTTTTAGAATAAATGAATTAGGTGAAGAGGGTAGTCCTAAATCCTCTGCTCGTTTTTAATACCTCACTGCAAGTAACCTATTTTCAAGGAGGTTGATCAAATATAATGTTATTAATTATAAGTTAAAGATCTCTTTGGCATTTCTGTATATAATATTATTAATTTTATTACCAAATTAGACTAGGATAACTAATTAAAAATCAACCAAATCTATCAATAAGACGTTATAAATAATTTACCGATAGTATCAAGATAATATATGGTTCAACAAGCACACATTTTAAGGCTACATCAGCCTTTAATAGAAACATTGATGGAAGATGATAAGGTAAGGTAAACTTACAGGTAAAACCGATATTTGAATATCTCAAAATTTTGGAATTGCTGATTCTGCTGACTTATCTTTCTATTTTTACAAACCCTAAACATACGAGATGTGTTTATAAGATTCGAGGTGGTTATTAAAAATAAACAAAGCAGAAGACAGAAAAAGTGTCTTCATTAGCCATCCTTTATTACATACTTTTGGCAATGTTCATAATGATTCTGAATGGTAAATAAAGGCTTTTTTAAGATTCGACGACACGTTTTAAAATTGCTGCAACATCTGAAAAAAGTATTCCTTTTATGATGCTCTTAAGGTAGAATAGAATAGAATAGAAAAATTACGAGACTACGATGGATGTTTGATAAAAAGTAGCCTCACGGAACCCACAGTGCAGGAACATTATTATACAGCAATAATCTTGTGCAACTCTGGTCGAACAAAGCAAATATATCGTAGCAAACGTTTCAAAACTCTCTCTTAGAATACAGTACTTACAGTTTAATTTGCAGTAACGAATTTCTATCGAAAAAGGCAATCAATGTTGTCTTAACGATAGACTTTCACGGGGGACTCCTTTTGCGCTGTGAAGAAAATAGTGAATACCACTCTAACAATTACCGGTTAGATATCCAATTGAAGTGGTAGCACCAGATCTTATTCTATATAACAATAATTCGCAGAAAGAATGGGTCCTAGTTAGATATGGTAATAGAATCTTCAAAGACTTATATCCGTTTTATTTTTGTCCGTTTGGCAGCTTTTGCGCTACAAATAGACACAAAACTTTTTCTCACCCACATAGTGTCCCTGATAATGTCAAATTCCTTCACCACCAGTTTCAAAATTAGTTATTTATCTTATGCCACTATTCTTGACAATTGAGATAAACGTGGCTCATCTTCAGTCGTTTCATTCTCGTCACAAAAACATTTGTCCGTTACTCACTTCTGCTCTTGACTTTTGACTAGTTTATTTGCACCAATGCTTACGCATATGACTCGCCATCTTCCTCAATTTTTAGTAAAATCTAATGTTTACTCTTGCTCTATTATACCATTTGAATGCGTGTCTATTAACTGACTATCAGATTATCATCTGCAAAACAAAGAAGTTGTAAAAAGAGCTAGAAGGATGGTAAATATGTCTTATGATCAATTTAAGAAGCATTGCACAAACTTATACCGGAATCATCACTACAATATGGCTTAAGAAAGTTCAAAAACATCTAACAAAATCGTATTTGAAAGAGTTGTGACAAAATATGCGGAGGTTTTAGACAAGCTACGGAAGTGTAAGAAGTAGAATTCCTATCCTGAGTGATAACCAACATATTTGAGCTACAATAATTTCTATAAAATAACCTATTATTATTTGTCAAGATACTAAACAATTATTCAGTTTGTCGATGTCCCTTTAACTTATATTATATATAAATACTCATAATTTCTATTCATTTGCACCTTTGTGTTTTTTTATTGTATTGAATATAAAGTGATTGTAAGTTACAATTTTCTAGGCAGTTCGGCTTTTGCTCCAGCTTTTTGATTTGTAGTACCCAAGAGCTCTCAATCGCATTAATTAAATTTCTCTTCTTTTAGTTGGATTATTTACTTTTGTGAAAGTAATTGAATTCTAAGGCTACTAAATGAACTAATCATTTAAGAAACCTTTGTACTTTTCTTGAGGAACTGGAATTTATTTATGCACGAATAATGATAAAGGTAATGGTAACAAGATACAAAAGTAATTCAAAGTAAATAAACTGAAAAATAGTGAAGAATTTGCGCTAAATAACATTTTGAAATATTTATAGACAGTTTAGTGTTTATTGAATAATGCAATGCTTGCTTGGATGCAAAAATTTAGATAACCAGCTGGCGGCGTATCATAGGCCAAGCTGATTGTGATAGGTGGCAAAAATAAATAAACACGCGTTTTAAAATATCAATAGTCAGTTTACTCAATTAAAAAAAGTGATAAAATATCAATACCGTTACAACTGGGCCTTTTAGCATCCTCAGAAGGTACAAAACTGGTAGTTATAAGAGAAGCTTTAAGAGCTTCCAGAACACAGCTGGCAAATTAGCGGAGATGTCTGATAAAAACCATTTGTACAATATGGAGCCCCAAGTCCTTACTTTGACAGAATTATGCAACAGAAACTTCTGGACCAGATAACTTATGGTGGTTTGTTATTTTGTTTGGTGAAATTCTGTGCTGCTAGTTTAGTAAATTTCATCGAGTCCGGATATCCAGGTTTTTCTTTAATCAATTAGATAACTAAATTCTTTTATCGGACTGTATAATACAAGAAAGTTAGCATAATAATGTGGGGTGCCATTTTATCAAGTATAACTTTATTGATGCACCGTATATACTGAAAATACATTAAGATTTCGAGTGATACACAATGGCTTTTTTCAAAAATAATATTCTTGTCAAGGAAATTGTTTTTTTATGAAGGATGTTGTTGCATGGAATCGAACGTGTACAACTACCTTATGGAAAAACGAGCTACAAATATAATTTTTGCTATAACTGGGGGTATCCCCGGACATGGACCCGATTGAAAACCTCTGAATTATCCAAAAAATACTCTAACCAATAAACCACAAAGTCCTAATAACCAAGCCGAGTTAATAAGAGAAGAATGAGAGCAAATATTGCAGAAAACGACTTAAACAGATGATTAAGATATTCCAAAAATGATAATTTACATAGTGTACGTCTAATAAAGTTTTATCGGTGAACATTATCACAAAGTTCGTTTTCTGATCAATTGCATTATGAATCAATTTTCTTTCTTTAATTTTTATTACAAAATATTATTTTGTATTTTTACACTATCATACTAAGATATTCAAAAATTAAAAAAAAAACCATTTAAAATAAGAATCGAATCACAGCAACAAATAAATCTTATAAGTGATGCAAAAAAAATAGAATTACTTTTATGTATCAAATATTCTCTTGCTTCCCAATTTAAATTTTCGTTTGACACAATACAGAACAGCAGCATATTCTCTCAAGTAAAAAGATCAAAGGTTCACTTATATACTTGTAATAACTCCTTAAAAGTGTTTTTTGTCTGCCCATCTGAGCACGTTACTTTCTTGCTTGCACGCAATATACACTAAAGAAGCTTTTTAACAAATAGTGAAAGTTTAGAATTAAACTTTTTTAATTATAGTTTATAACCTTTTGTCTACCAAAAGCCTACGACATATTTTGATTAAATTTGAAAGCTGTTTTACAATCTCCGCTGTAAAAGTGTTTCACTTACACTCGTAATTTAATTTTCGGCAGCAAAATGATATTTTATGAAGTCACTCAATTATTAACTTCTAAAATATTGTTAAAATTTCTAAATAGCAATTACTACACCTAATTATTTGTTAAAAATACTTCTTAATTTGTTTCTTAGGCAGTCATAAGGATTAGGTCGTCAGGTCCAAAAGCAAATCCAAATCAATAAAAACGGCGGATTACTAAACGAACGCCGTAATCAATCTTAATCTCGCCCTAAATAATTAATGGAGATTGTCCTGACAGCGTATGGTTGCATTAAAGTAACTATAAATTATAGTTTGTATGATGCGACTGCGTTAACTTGGAGTTAGCGAATTTTGTTTGAATAAAGAGCAGATGGTGCTTTTGCTTTTGAATGTACGAAGGAGTGCAAAATAGTAATATTTGTGAGCGCTTCTATTTGGATTCATTATACAGGAACATTTTGAGATCTCAATTTATCGTTTGGCTCTAAAAGCAAGTTATTTAAAAGAGGTATATAAAATTGCAACAAAAAACAAATATTTAATTTTGGATTCGTAGACTAGTGAAAAATAAATCAATTGGAAGCCATTAAGTAACTTAAATTAGAACAGACCATTACTCGATAAAAAATTTAATTAATAAAACGAGGGGAATCCCCTTTAGATATCTCTACCTACAATACTTAGAAGCCGCAATCTTCTCGATTTACCACATGGTACGTAATCAACAAATTTCGGATTATATATGATGTGTCTTTATAGGCAGAATAATTTTTTTTAGTATTAACGGCTCATTTGTTTATTTTATTAGCCCTTCCCTCAAATCACTACATCATTGACAGCAATAGTTGAACTTTGACCTGTATGACAGCAGCAGCACTCATCATTTTTTTTAATACATATCATTAAGTGTCTTATTATTTACAATTTGGGGTAAAAAACGAGTAGAAATAAAAAACATTTATGATTTGACTGAGAAGTAGCAAACTAAATTTGTTCCTTAATGTTTAGTTACTTTAAATATTTGTATATTGAATCACAAATAGTGGAATAAGGTTCCACTAATTAAAAAACCAGAGATTAATTAAAAATTTTTTGTGAATAACATACATTGAAATATTTACGAATAATTGAAATTTCTGTGGTATACCTTAATTCGTTCTAAATAAAATAAGGCTAACAGATACCATTTTATTAACATGTTATTGCGCTTAAACTTGGTAAATAAAATTACAACACACATTTCAACCTCTCTGGCATAGAATTATTAAAGAAAAACAGGAACAATTAGTAGCAGCATAAATCACCCCCAACAGTAACATAAAGTTCCTCGACTAGCTTCATTCGCCATCCGTCATCTGGCATGATTCAGGCGCCCTGCATAAAGCTACCTTTACATTACACAAACGATCTAGCAATGTCCAAGGAAGTCCGTAATAGTCCTAAGAATTTCCGAGGCGGTCTTACAATCCTCGAACAAGTTACAGGAAGTCTTTAAGGCGGGAAATCCTCGATGCACAAGCTATTATAATTTTAGTCGGGGTATTCCCGGAAGCGCTTACTTGCAGCCTCGTCAAACATATTTCTGGCGAGCCCGAGATTTGCAAGAATATGTTGTAGGGCTATTTGGAGATCCGGAGCTCAACTTCGAAACGTTGAATAATGGCCGAATTTATTCAAGTACTTTTTTGTTTGTCTATTATAGTCGAGTTCTCACGTTCTGGTTGTGATATATAGTATGATAGACACTACCAATACCTCTCAAGATAAGTAGGTAGCCATATCACTATATTCAATTTTTGATGTCTCCTCAGAAAGAAAACATTACAGGATTTACGTGGACCTTAAAGGCGATCAAAAAAACTTTTGACTACGACGATTTTGTGATGGAAAAAATTTCAATTAACTGTTACTCTACTATATATAAAAATTATTCACGGTTTATAACGCAGCTAAGAAAAAGTCTATTTTAAAGTATGTAAAATCATGCAACTCTTGTATAAAAAATCTGGTGTGAACATCACACGACTTTCCTTATCCTATTATTATATATTATACCGGGTCCATCGTCTCGGCCCTGCGCTGCTCTCGTCTAAAAATTTGTTAATTTAAAAAAGGACGAGGCGCGAGTTCAACAATCGAAAGCTGATTAAAATAAACAGTACAAGACAATAATTGACTCGTACTTAAAATTTTGCTACGTCACTGAAGGTAACCCTGCGAGCTCGGCCGCACGGCCTTCCCCATTATCGCCTGCGTGCTTTCTCCTAGCGGCCAAGCGCTCCCCCCCCCCTCCTTCCTTCCGCGGTCGGCCCGGTAGCTCTCCGAGCGCGCTGTGATTGGTCCGTTTAATTAATTTTTAATCGGCTATAACTTATTTGACCTCGGAACAAAAAATTTCATTGTAAATTTTTGTTCGCCTCGGTCTGATCTATCCGGTAACATAAATTTCCCGAAACATTTTATGAACACCCGGTATATTAAAAATCCTGAGCTTCAATTTTTTTCGAGTTCTTATTTTATCAACTTTTATTTTAAATTCATGTTTATCTCATGATAACAAATCACTTTTATTCTCATAAATTTTTTGTACCTTCAACCGTTTAGATTCGCGACCGCTTTGCGACCGATTTTTCGACCTTGCGACCAAACGCCTTGGCCGATATTTACCAAAAGCTTCGCACTGCGTCTGCTACCTACAAGTAACTTGCATACCAAATTTCAAGTCTCTAGCTCTTGCTGTTCTCGAGATATCCTGTTTACTGACAGACCGACAGACACACACACACACACGAACCAATGGCTAAAACCAACTTTTTTGGCGTCCTGAGGCTATATTTTGTCCAGAAATGTGAAAAACGGGGTAGGTCAAATTTCCGCCGATTACATTACTTTCCTTATTATAGGATAAGGAAAGTAAAAAATTAATAATAAAGAGTATACAGTAAACGTTTCAATATTTACTTACCATGCAAGCATTGTCAAAATAATTAATTAAAGAAACCTTGAAAACTGTTGTTTGATCAAGTAGTGTTTGTACTAGTTATTAACATTACGTCATTAGGTATATCTAAGGCGACTGTTTGTATTCATATACATCTGTCACAATCGGAGGTCACTGACTTTAAATATTTTTAATTTGCGTTTAAGATTTCATATATTAAGTGTTACGCAATGCATACATTTAAGACTCTGCATCCTCTTAGCATTAACCGTATGTTTGTGTATCGAATTATAAAATTGTTTAATGGAACTGGAGAACTTTGGACTGTTCAGTTAGTCAAAGCTGTTAGTATGTGAATTAAACTAAGTCCTCTTTATATTCAAAAGATTCAAAACTTCTATGTCTCATATATTAAGCAAGACCTAGGACTAGCTTCTTATAAAATAAATGCTACATATTTGTTTGCAGATGCTTTAAAGGAAGGCAGGAGAGAAAAAGCAAAGAGGTTATTGACTCATTTCCTTTAATTCCGCTTCAGAATATAGGGCTTTTGTGAAGCAGCGTCATATGACTCTGTTCTTGGTTATTTCTTGTATTTCTTTCCATGTTTTCCCAGTTTTTCTAATCTCTACCTCTATCGTTCCTCTCCAGCTCATTTTGGGCCTTCCTCTTTGACGTTTGTCCGGTGGATTCCAATTCAGTGCTTGTTTTTCAATTGCTACTGGATCTTTTCTTAACGTGTGCCTGATCCAGTTTTATTTTCGCTTCTTTATTCGAGCATTTATAGGTATTTCTTGTGCTCTTTCTCATAGGTCGCCATTTGTAATGATGTTCGACCAGTAAATTTTATGTAATCTCTTAAGACATTTGTTTATAAAAACCTGGAGATACTCTTCACAGTTTTCGATAGTTTCGCTGTCATACAATAGGATGGATTTTTCATTGCTTTTAAATAAAAATTTTGAGTTTAGTTTTTATTGAAATTTCTGTTGTTTTCCATATTGGGTAGAGTTGTATGAAGACTGCATTTGCTTTTTGTATGCGTGCTTTGACGTTCTTTTCTGTTTTGCTTGTACTCGTCACTACACTGCCCAGATATGTGAATTCATTTACCTCTTCTATTTCATTGTTATTTAGATAAAATCTCCGTTTGTTAGTGGTGTTTGTCATAAGTGATTTGATTTTTATACTATTGATCTTTAAGCCACCAGTTCTTCCTCTTTCCGCTAGTCTATTTATTTTTTATTGCGTGTGTTTGTGGGTGTGGTACGTAGGCAGATATTATCTGCAAAGTTCAGGCTTTCTAATTGTTCTGTAAGTTTCTAGTTTATTCAGCTTCTCTTACTTTTTACTGCTTTAGTCAGTACTTCGTATGTGCTTTAGGAACATCATTGGGGATAGAATACAGCCCTTTCTGACTCCTGTCTGCACTTGTATAGGTTTCGATAATTTACCCTTGTGTATTACTTAACACGTGTATTCTTCATATGTTTGCTTTACCATGTTTAGTATGTTTGTATATATTCCACATTTTTACATTGTTTCTCATATTTTGTCCTTGTTTACAAGGTCAAACGCTTTTTCAAAGTCTACAAATAGTAAATGCAGGTTGACTACGTATTCTATGGTATTGTATTATCATGCGCAGTATATTTATTTGGTCTATGCATGATCTACTGCTGCGGAAACTTGCTTGTTGTGTTCATAGCTGATTTTTTGCTTTTGTTCTTATTCCCTTTAACAGTACCCTAGAGAATATTTTGCTTGGGATCGAGAGTAGGGTAATCTTTCTCTAGTTTTTACAAGTGGTAATATCTTCTTTCTTTGGAATTTTTACTAGGAGTTTTTTCCATTCTTTAGGTATTGTGTTCCTTTGTCATATCTTGACAAACAGAGGGTGTAGTATATGCACCGTTATTTCTGTCTTTGGTTTCAGAATTTCTGGTGCGATTTTGTCAATTCCTGCCGCTTTTCTATTTTTTTTCTTGTTGGTTTTGAATTGCTTGTCTAACATCTAATCTTAAAGGTGATCCGATTCTTATTGTTTTTTCTGATGCTTCTTTAGCTCTTACACCGATTTATGTTTGTTTTTCATGTCTTTCTTTAACTGGTTCTTCTATTTGGATTAGCATTTCTGCGAACTATTCTCTCCATCGTTTAATTTTTATTTTTTTGGTTAGGAGCTGTTTTTTGTTTCCTATCGGTCTGTTCCTTAGAAGTTTCATTTGTGATAGTATTCTAGTTATGTATTATACTTCTTGATACTGCCTCTTTTGCTGCATTTTTGGATCTTTTTGCTAATTTCTCCGTTCATCTTCTTCGGTCTGTTTTTGCGTTCCGTTTTACTTCTCAATCTTTAATTTTGTATTGGGTCTGGTATACAAGTTTTGTCTCGATGCTTGTGGAGGCTATTATTTTTTTATGCTTCTTTTTTCTTCTTCCAGATTTCTTTTATCATTCAGTCCTTTCTTTTTGTGTTCCTGAATACCAGTACCTTTTCTGCTACTCTGTTATACGTATTTTTAATTTTCGACCAGTGTTTTTCTATGCTTGTTTTTTTCTAGATCTTGTAATTATTAAAATCTGTTTCTTAGTAGAATTTTGTATTCCATCTTTTTTGCTCGCTATCATAAGGTGGTGGTCGCTGCCTATATCAGAGCTCCTCTCTTGTTTCTTACGTCTAACAGCAAGCTTCTCTATCTTTTTTGTATGACAAATTGTCGATCTGGTCCTGTGCTCTCTGATCTGGAGAGATTTATGGCACTTTGTGTATTTTCTGTCCGTAAATGGCGTCCCTCCTATTCCCATTTCATTTTTGGCGCACCAGTCTATGAGAAATTTTCTATTTTCATTTTTATCGCCTAAATCATGTTTGCTCATTATTTGTTCTATCCCTGTTTTCTCTTTACCCACTTGAGGATTTAGATCTTCAATTATGAGGATGATAATTCCAATTTTTTAAATTTTATTTATTGTGTTTTGCAGTTGAGCATAAAATTGTAGTTTGGTTTTAATGTCTGCTACGTTTGCAGGTGCATAACACTGTATTATAATAACATTCCTTATTTTTCCTTGTGTAGTGTTAAGATTCCCTCTGATACCATGTTCTACTCAGAGATCTTATTTCTCGATTTAAAAGTAATCCTATTCCGTATAACTGTTTTCGTTTGGTCTTCCAGTATAGAGGAATGTCAAGCTATTTAGCGTTTTCAGCTCCACCTGACTTTGCTAATACCTAATATATTCAGCTTGTACCTATTTATCTTTGCAGTTGCCTGATGAAGTTTATCTGTTTATAGTAGTGTGCTAACATTCTAAAATTCGATTAAGTATTTTCCTTTTGGGCCAAAATTCGTCAACAGTTTGTCCGTCTGGCTGCTTTTTTTAGTTTCAGTAATAATATAGGTATTTAAGGGGTTAACACGTTATTAAATTATATTACGCCCCCGATTGTCATTGTGGGGATGTCACCTTAGGCCTAAGGCACTGGCCGGTATTTGTGTGGGGGAAAGAGTAGTTTCCCTCTTCTTCAGTGGTAAGTACGGTTGTTCCGCCGATGTTCGATTGCCATTTTCCTCGTTAACAGTAGACACCGTGTAAAGGTTGACGTTGGAATTTTGTTGAAAGAGGCTGTGTACTGCGCGTCACCATCAATTACCCCCCCAAGTACACACATACTAGCCACAGGAAATTTTGACAGTGAAGGAATCTTTTAATAAACAAAATCCCAAGATATATGCTAGGTTGTACAAAAAAAATTTAGTTACATAGTGTTAAGGATTTACAAAGGTCATCATCTAGCAGCTGTAAAGGTTTGGTAAAGAGTATGTTATGATGGAGTGGCCAATATTCATTTTTGTGAAAAGGATTAAACTTTTGGTAGTTATGTACCAATGTTTTAAAACCTCTAAATCACGTGCTTCCTAAAAGTGAGCTTTAGATTTTTTAGCAACCACCGTGCCTCATTTTCTAACAGTATAGGGCTCACCTTCTGGTAAACCAAATTTCAACCCATTAATTTAATAATTATGGGCAGTTTTAAAGGATCTAGTTTACCAGAATCACATACGTCCCAACTAGCAAGTTTCTGTAACAGTTTAGAATAATCTCAGCAAGTTCAATAAATTTACTTCTGCTTCTCGTCTTGGTTCAAACAGAAATGTTACTAAAGTTGAAGATATTCTGATGCACCAGTTTTTATTAAATTTATAATTAATAATATATTTCCTAACTGTAAGGCACACATTTAAAAAAATTATTTAAAATTGATTATTTTTATAAAATTTAGAAAAGAAGGTGCGATTATTAATTATATTGTTGTGTAGATTCTTACTTAAGTTATGTTTACAGTTCGTTAAAATTTGTAACCCAAAGATGTAAACCAAAAGATACTTTCTTAACATATGTGCTGTAAATAAAATATTTACCTGGGACATTCCAAATGTATTTTATTCACTAATGTTTTTGTTAAGAAGAAATGAGCTTTATTTATTACAATTATTCTCTTGTAATGTCCATGCACCTTCAAACATTACCCTAGCAGTTTTCGTAATGCCACTGTCAACCATTTTTTAGATATAGCACAGCACCATTTGTGACAGTCAACCGAAACTTGTCGTTTTTGCAGCACACTGTTTCTTTCTGGAAGGTGGAAAAAGGTAACATTTGACCGTATATTATCATGCCTCTATTTCTCGCGACAGAGTTACTAAATACATCAGAGAAGTTGCTTCAAAAAAACAATCCACATTTCTTTTGGAATAAACACCTTCAATTGTGGCTTTTTAGAATGGAGCTTTTCAGCATGCTGCCATTTGTCTGCTGTGATCAGACATTCAAAGTATGTCAAATCAACACTTTACATTTGTAGTAATTTTTACTATACTTCTACATGCTTCTGTTAAACAGAGTATGGGAAACCCACTATATATAGATCTTTGTTATTTTAAAATCCTCGTGGATTTAAAGTTCTGTGAGAAAAATCTGACATACACTAGCGTGTTAAATTTATCTGTTTGCCATTATTAAATTGGACGCAGGCTGTTTTTGCACTTCTCCTGTGTTTCTACATAAGGTTGCTAATATTATTGGGTGTCTAGAACAATACATTCTTTCTTTGGAAAAAAAACACATGCCATCCATCGTATTAATTGCTTTCATAGATTTTTCCTTTGCTTATAACTGCAATCGCAAATCTGCACCGATAAATTACCACTAACCAAATGTCATTTTTGGCATAGGTAGCACTATAGTTATTATTATGGTCTATATACACATACTAGGCACTGATTTTAGAGGAAGGGGACGTCAATCAATTTTTAATGCCTTAAATATGAATTTTTCTTTATTATAATCTGGAAAAAAAATTAAAAGTTATTTACAAAGCTATTCAAAAAGGTCGTCGATTATCTCTTGCACAGCGAAATAAGTATCTTAGTAAAAAATAGCTACAACTCCAAAAGACATAATCATTATATGTGTATATGTGTCAGTCATAAAACACGACAAATAAAAAATAAAAAGAGTATGCGAAAAATAGAAAAGCTGATTAAAGGCGTCAAAGGAGATAAGAATTTAATGTTTTTTCAGAGATTTGATGGAATTGCAGGGAACAAAATTTGTAGGCCATTCTAAATTACACAGAATTATGTATGCAAAATTGTGTAATAATAGCAAATACCTTATTTTAACACTACATATGATTTATAAATGATCTATTAATAGAAATCATCAGGAAATAAAAGAAAATATCACGTAAACTACATTTTAATAAAATATCTTTTTAAGAACTAAGTAATAAGTTGCAGGAGCTACCCACAAACAGATGCGAATAGAGATTACAATTTAAATAGTAAAAATAATTAAAAACATAAAAAAAGTAAACCACAATGTATTGTATGAACTAGTCTGCACAATTATAGAAAAAAACTATATCAAAATACTTTAAAAGCAATATCATTATACCGATTCCAAAAAGGAAAAAAAGCAAAAAACGCCAAACTACAAGACAATAAGTAGACAATACAGTAAAAAAATACAGTAAAATACCCAGTAAAGTTGTTTACAGAAGAATGGAAAAGAGAATACCCTACAAAAGGTCAATTCGAATTTAGATAAATTTCAGACGTTTGTAAAGCAATACTAACATTACTTTTACTAATAACAAAAATGGAAAATAGACTAATTTAGCTTTTATAGACATGAAAAAGCCCTTAGACAGTGTCGGAGGGTCGAAGTAACTAAGAATTGTGGTAAGAAAAAACATATAAAAGTAATAAGTACTTTCTGTAAGCAACATATGAGTATAAATTCCAATGAGCAATCACAGAAAGAAGCCAAAATTAGGAGGGATATTGGGCAAGGGGGGTTGTCACCACAAAGAGTAGGGTGAGAAGGGGGGGGGGGAAGAATACGCAAGAATAAAAATGCAGGGACAAAAAATAAATATGACAAGATATGCAACTGAAGTATCAATGCTAGCCGAAAGCAAAGAAGGTTGATAATATGCTGCTATAAAAATGAACAGGAACCTAAAAGACTACAGAATAAAAATAAAATAAACCGAAAACTAAAGTAATAATATGCCATAAAACAGAATAAAACACACAGCAGTCTTTTTAGGATAACTTCGAAATGTGTAAAACATTCGATATTTAAAAAACGACAAAAGACAGGAGAAGCAACGTAAAGATAATAAACAGAATTAGGCAGACAAAATAAAAATAAAAATTTACTAATATCTAAGCTGGGAGCATTTTCGGGAGATCATCCAAGAAAATGTAAAATTAAAATTTGAAAACGGACATATATCTATTCATTAGAGTACACTTGACCGTTGCCCTCTGGTTCTTAAACAAAAAATAGCTGAGAAACGGAGCCTTCGACGTATTTGGCAAAACAGTAGATCCCCACGAGACAAAACTAATTTTAACCATGTTATCCAGAATTTAAAAACTCTCCTGAAACAGTACAAAAATCAGAAAATACAAAACTATCGATCTAGTTTAACACCTTACGAAGCCACAGATGCCCCAGTCTAAAAAAGCAACGAAGAAATTAAAAAGACCAACTACGTTTATACCCCCAATCAGACTCCCAGATGGTAGCTGGGCTCGAAGCGACGAAGAAAAAGCAGCAGCATCTGCAAATCACCTGCACAGTGGAAGAAGAACAAACAATTTATTACACATTAGCGGAACCACTTGAAACACAACCTCCTCTAAAAGTAAAAAACCCCGTATAAGTAAAAAAAGTAATAACTGCTGTCAAAAATCTTAATTCGCATAAAACACCAGAATATGATTTATTCACGGCAGATCTATTAAAACAATTGCCAGAAAATGGCTTTAAATTAATTACATACATATTGAATGCGGCTTAAAATATTCCCCGAACAGTAGAAAGTTGGGCAAATACTGATGATCCCGAAGTCCAGAAAAAAAAACAGAGAATATTACCTCTTACCGACCAATTAGCCTGCTGTCGATAGTCTCGAAACTATATAAAAACTGCTTCTACAAAAAATACAAACCATGCTTGCAGACAGGAATATACTCCCATAACATCAGTTTGGCTTTAGGGAATGACATGGTACAATAGAACAAGTTCATTGAATAGTGACAAAAATAAACCACGACTTAAATCTTAAAAGATACTGCACTGCTGTATTTTTTGACATTAGACAAGCTTTCGATAAGGTTTGGCTCACGGGACTAATACATAATATTAGAAGGGATATTCCACAAATGTATGAACTTATCCGGTTATACATAGAAGGGCAAGCTTTTCAAATCAAACTAAGGGAAGTATTGACTGACCTCTATCCGATATACTCAGGAGTGACCCAGGGAGTATATTAGGGACATTTCTCTACCTTATAGATACGGAAAATCTGCCCACAAACCCTGAGACATTCACAGTCAGCTACGCCGATGATATGGCAGTGTTAGCATCACACTCAAACCCTCGTGTAGCTTCTAACTACCTCCAAAGCATCCTTAATAAAATGCATACCAAGTCACAACTATGGCGTATAGAGGTTAACAAAACAAAATCCGTACAAACAACCTTCACACAACAGACAGAAACCTGTCCATCAGTGACACTTAATGGAGAACCTATTCTACAACAGGATAACGTCAAATACTTGGAAATTCATCTGGACTAACGCTTTACATGGAAAAACACATATGATGAAAAAGTAAATGCAATTACGGCTCAAATTCCGACAAATGTATTGGTTAAATGAAAGAACATTCTTCTTATCCCTAGAAAATAAGTTGTTACTATATAAACTCTGGGGATCGGCCAGAAATTTTACTTAAAAATCGTTCAACGCTTCCAAAATAAAGTCGTAAAGACGATAGCTAACGCCCCACGTTATGTCCCCAATTGGGATCTTCAACAGAATCTTTCTCTCCCAACCGTACACGAAGAAATTCGCAAAACTAGTGCAATCTATCTAGCAAAACTTAGTTTTTACCCCAATACCCTAGCAGCAAATTTGCTTGAGAGACAGTGTATTGAACGTTTAAAAAGATACGATCCATTAGACTAAGAGACAAGATATCAGTGAACAGTGTAATATGTGACCTCTTCATCACCGACGCAGTTCGATTTTACTAAGCAAGAATAAAGTCAGTTGATTTCATTCTTACAGGATATTGCATGTCTATTAGTCAAACTATCTACTTATTGTTGTTGTTCAACTATAATATAAAAGCATGTAAATACACTAATGAATTAACTTAATGATTCAAAAAAATTTCTAGTGTACGAAGTAACACTATTTAATGTTGCTTTTTTTAGTATTAGGCGGACTTGATGGTATATAGAATATCTCAATAATTTATGCAATAATAAATAATTGATTTAAACACACACAGTAAGTGGAAACAGATAGTAGAAAAACGGCGTTGGTCATTAAGAGACACCGCGATTAACTCTAATGTATTTGGAAATTACCTTATCGTATCAAACAAATCGCAAAAATATGTTAAGAGAGGGTAGAAATATAGTTGAACAGTTTGCAAAAAAAGCGGCAAGAAATATAATACATTATTATATTATGCTGTTAATGATTATTATAATAAAATCACCATTTGCGTATAATTAATAACTCCAGGAGTTAATGAATATTCTGATAATATCAGATTTTTAGTTTTAAAATATTATTTTGCAAATTTAAAGCACCACTTACTTTCGTTGTGTTAATGTTCTTGATTTTATTTACAAAAAAATAGTTAAAATTGGTGTTCTGGTTTCTTAAGTTCCTGAGACACTTTAATCAGTTTTATTTTCAGTAAATACTATACCTAGAGGGGATAGTTGAAATACCTCCATTGGATATCTATTTACACTTCGCACTTTTGTTAAGGGACTAGCAATACCTTAAGTTAACCCTGGATTACTTTTCAACAAATACAAATTTTAAAACGCTTTTAGCCTGTTGTGTTTGTTGAAATATATTTACCAGCTCAGATAATAGTTTGATTTTATTTGAAAGAATTAGATTTATTTTATAATTATATTTTACTATAGATAACGTTAGATAAACAATTTCAAATAGAGCAAAATCTAGAACAACTCTACATATACAAAAAAAGGGTAATAGTCCCAGAAACATAGTGCAGCAGTTGTTGACATAAAATGATAACAATTTTGTATAGAAGAAATTTTCTAACGAGTTGTGTGGTTTATTTGTGGGTTACGATATTCCACCTCTGATTTCAAAATTTTGTTAAAAAACACTGCACTCCTGAGCACTCTGTTAATGTTCTTAATTCTGCAGTAGTAAGAAAAAAATATGTCGCCATTAATTATCACGACGCAATGGCTAAACTTAAAAAGCACATTGGCTATTAATTTGTATGGTTTTTACTAGATAAAACAATTGATGTTAGAAGTTGATATATAGCTAAACTTGTGTTGGATTGAATAAAAATAAACCTGGAAGAGATTATTTGGTCAGTGTAAGAGCTTTAAAAATCCAATAATGTAACTATAGCTGTATCGATTGATAAATAGTTAAGTAATTTTTATTTGCCAAATCAAACGCTAATGGATAAAATAATGTTAACAGTTAAAACATTACAAAATTTAAAAACTTTTTCCCTTAACTTACTATATTGCACTTGTTTAGCTCACAGTTTAAATAGCGTTGCTAAAGCTGTTAGACTCGAATATAATTTAGTTGATAGTTTAGTTCAGAATGCTATTTTTTTTATTAAAACACCTCTTATAGTTAGAGTTCAAGCGTATAAGAAAAAGTAGCTTAAATTTCCTTTACCATTGAAGCCCATCTTAACAAAATGGGGTTAAAATGTGCAACACATTAGACTAAAATCAAAAATTTATGTCAGTTTGATTCTTAAAATTCAGCTTAATTAAGTATTTTATAGATTCAATAATTAGACAGCGATTAACTTACATTCAATGTAATTTGATTTTTATCACAACTGTCATTGGAAAATTAAAAAAGCGAGAACTTTCATTATATGAAAGTTTAAGCATTATTGAAAGCCCAATAGCCCAATAGCTGAAAGTATCCGTAATTTAAAAAAAAAATTAAAACAAAGCTAAACATTGTTTTGACAAAAAATGAAGGTTACATGATGTTAAAAAAAATAACGATTTATTAAATGGTAAGCAGAGGGGTAATCTAGAAATGGATCCATTTACAATATGTGCATTTAGGTACGCACCTATTATTTTTCTCAACATATTCAAGCCACAAACATTTCTTAAGTGATTGAAGGCAATGTTTAGCTATTAACAATTTAGAAGAAATTAAGTAAGCTTCAGTGTAGAAACGTATAATAAAAACTTAGGTTAATCATGTTTTCATGTTCATAAAATATTCTTATACTTGTTTTTTCCCATTAAAAATTCATTTATAACCATTTTGTGTAAATATACATGTAATATAAATGTCGACATTGTAATATAAAAGTAACTACTTAAAACACGTATTTTTACTTATGTATATTCTAACAGTTTTATAATGCATATGAGCCCGTCCAATAATTTTCGAAGATACGGTGCGCGCGAGGGTCTCCGATTTCGTTCAAATTTTAGGAGCTAAAAGTAGGTAGTGAAAAAATAAAATACTCAAATTTTTAGTCCTCCACCCCCTCCGGATCCAGAGATATGAATTATTGAAAATTGAAAATTACCCTTATTTTACTGTTTCTTTAAAAATCCATATCTCGGGATCTTTGGGTCCAATCGGGCTCAAATAGGACGCATTTTTTTTGTCTGTGAGTCTACTTTCAGGCCATCTGGATCCGGTCTATTTTTACGTGCCTCTCTTTTCTTGGAAGCTTGAAATTCGAGAAAATAAAAACAGCAAATTCTTTCATCTTGAAAATGGACCCAGATTACAGCAACAGCGCGAAAACATTTTAGACGTAATAGACATGAAAGTAGGCTCATAGACGAAAAAAATGCGTCCTAGTTGAGCCCGATTGGACCCAAACTTCCTCAGATACGAATTTTTAAAAAATGGCATTTCCGCGAAATTCGAGTTTTTTCCGGTTTTCTAAGGGTTACCAATCGCGCCTGACCGATTCAAATACTTTGAAAAGTGGGGGAATTGTTGTTTTACTAGAATACAATGATTTCTTAATGGTTTTATCCTTGTCCCGAACTTGTAGCATGCGCGATCGCCACTGCGCAGATTGTTCTTTTCGAAGGGAAAATAGACGGAAATTGTGGGAATTTTTAAATTATACGGCGAGTCAGGGACTCAAGAAGAGTGGGAAAATGGTCAAAGTCAAAAAAAAACAGTCGATGTATTTTCCAAGGTAAAACCGTATTTTTTATTATTTTTGCTCTATAAATACACTGTAGATTATTAAATTCCTCCCCTAAATTTACATACATATAAAAGTTCTCACAATTCTGATTAACATTATCTTGAAATATCGTACAAATGTCATCAAAATAAGTCCATTATTCATCTCGTTTTCTTTTTATTTGTCTTATCCAAAATCTTAACAATTTTTTCTTTCTCATCAAAAGACGTTTGTTTTAAACGTATGCTTTCACCATCGACTGGGATGATGTAATGAAGACCTCTTGTACCCTCAACTGTCCTTGCACTATTAAATCTTTGATTTATTTTTTTTTATGTTGTTGAACCTTCACATCTGGGACCCATAGACATATGTGTGAATAATGATTATAATTTTAATTATTGTTACACCCATTTAATTTTTTTACTACTAACCTTATGCTTTTTATATTTTGTTCTTCAAATTTATGCATTTCTTCAGCATTTACTATTTGATGCTCAGCTCCAGATCTCAGACACACACCCCCTACAGCATAACATGGGCTTTTTCCATGGCTGGTTGCGAAAAAATTGTAGGATTCTATTTTGATTCCGAAGTCATTCTCGTGCAGGCAAATATTGGTAAAGTTGTTCTTGGAACAGAGAAATCGATTAGCAAGAATTTTCAAATACAATATATTGATATAAGAAGAATCTTACTTATTTTTGTACTGTGTAGGAGCGCCATCTGAAAAGTATCGTATCTTCTGTATCCATGGGTATTAAACCCTGATTATTTTTAAAAACTCATCTTGGAATGCATGCACTGCATAAGCCCAATGATCCTTGCTGTTGCTGATAATACAAAAGCTCTTTTCTTGCAATTGATTATCATCTTTATTTTTAAAATACATTACAAAGGGATGAATTGTTGTTTGATTATTATTATAGTAGAATGCGTAGATAGAATTCTGAATCATAAAAGAATAATTTTCGGAGAAATCCGTAAGAACTATACAGGTGTCCCATTGCAACTCATTCTTGCTGGTAACGAGATATTTTTTTTGGGTCTGGGCAATAAAATGGTGACTGGTTATATTTCACAAATCCTCTAGCAAATTTGTCTTGAATTTGGCTGTTTTCGCACACATTGTAATGAGAAGCTCGTGTATCTTGTTTGGTATCCCAGAATTTGTACTTGATCTCTGTTCTGTACCAGGAAATTTCAAAATCATCCAGCACTTGCGTAATTCCGAGAATCCCTGGACATTCACCGCATCGATGGAGCATACAGTTTATGTTATCTGAATCGCAAGTGCAGCTGCTATCAAATCACGATAATTGATCCTTTTATTCAGAGCAAGAAGGTTGAGCTTAATGTTTTCGTGTTCGACACAGACACAAATGTTGTGGGAGCCTGGATCTCCAGCATAAATACATTCTTCAGGTACCAAACTCGCAAAGTGAGAAAATTTTGGTACGTTTATAATCTTGCAGAAAGTAAGAGTGTAAAAAAGAGGAGCAGACGGTTTTGTTTTACTATTTTGACCATCGACCCCGTTTCATCTCGAGCCTTCCTTATCAAATTCTGTTTCTTCCCTGGACATATGTATGAATTTTTGGGATCCAGAATATAAGTCTGTATAATTTTTTCCATTGCTTGAGAAATCTTAGAATGTCTTTTTCTCGGTGGATTTTCTAATTCACCTGTAGACATGAAAACGTGGAATTAAAGCAATTTTCTAGACAATAACCTTACAACTTTCATCATGAAGAACTTACCATTTTTCTGCAGCTTCAGTACTTTATTGAACATATACGAAGTACATTTAAAGTACTTTTGACATAAATGGAAACTCCAGTTCTTTGGAACAATTAAAAGAAGGGATATCTTGTCGGAGATTGTTGAACTGCTGTCGAATTTTCTTTGCAATTCTGTCATAAGTTGATGAAGAGAGGTACTGTCTTGGATGGAACTGCCAGTAACCAGTGGCATAATTAAATTTAGATCGAGATTAAAAGCATCTTTTATTTGACGAATTAATTTTGCCTGAACATCAGTTAAAAAATCGACCACTAGTTCTTCTTTTCTGGGCAAAGAAACCCGTGATAATTCAAGATCAGGCATTCCAAGTTCTCGACAAACGTTTCTGAGAGTCGACCGTCCCTGGCTACAAGTCAGAAATTCAGTACCACCTGAAATTTGCAATGAACTAGAAGGATAAGTCTCAAGATCGCTTATTCCTTCAATTAGAGTATCTACTCCACTCGCAACAGTCCTTCTTGGCCTTAGACCATCCGTTCTCACAACATCGTTATTGTGGCCCTCCGCGACACTTTCAGTAACTTTCTACTCACGCCGTCTACATATTTTATTCCCTAGAATCAATCTCCTTTCCGTTGCCTTACAACGGACTCAATTCTAAGGTAATAATGCGCAGATCACCCCGAACAGGTTTTTTATGAATTCCGTATTCCAACTTCAGAATTATAATTTCACCCAACTTAGCAGACGGACTTACACTGGCTGTTAGCGGGAGTAATATGTGCGACTAGCAGAGCGTAATTATTTTAAAAAATGACTACAGTAAACAATGGTTTAAGGTGTCGAAAGATTATTAAAATCAGGTTCTATCACCGTTTAATCTGTCAAAAGAGTATTTTGCACTGACTTCGACCTTTTTCAACCCTTCTTGAGCCCCTGACTCGCCGAATAATTCAGAAATTCCTACAATTTCCGTCTATTCTATATATAATCTGCGCAGTGGCGATCGCGCATGCTACAAGTTCGGGCCAAGGATAAAACCATCAAGAAATCATTATATTCTAGTAAAACAACAATTCCCCCACTTTTCAAAGTATTTGAATCGGTCAGGCGCGATTGGTGACACTTAGAAAACCGGAAAATACTCGAATTTCGCGGAAATGCCATTTTTTAAAAATTCGTATCTGAGGAAGTTTGGGTCCAATCGGGCTCAACTAGGACGCATTTTTTTCGTCTATGAGCCTACTTTCATGTCTATTACGTCTAAAATGTTTTCGCGCTGTTGCTGTAATCTGGGTCCATTTTCAAGATGAAATAATTTGCTGGTTTATGTTATCGAATTTCAAGCTGCCAAGAAAAGAGAGGCACGTAAAAATAGACCGGATGCAGATGGCCTGAAAGTAGACTCACAAACGAAAAAAATGCGCCCTATTTGAGCCCGATTGGACCCAAACTTCCCGAGATATGGATTTTTTAAGAACAGCAAAATAAGGGTAATTTTCAATTTTCAAAAATTCATATCTCTGGATCCGGAGGGGGTGTAGGACTAAAAATTTGAGAATTTTATTTTTCACTACCTACTTTTAGCTCCTAAAATTTGAACGAAATCGGAGACCCTCGCGCGCACCGTATCTTCGAAAATTATTGGACGGGCTCATATATAATTTTTTTGTGCATATATTCTAAGCTCTAGTAATGATCTACCAAATCATATTAATAACAGGTGTATTTAAAAATTACCGATCAATATTAAATTTCCTGAGTTGAACTTCCGAGGACCCAGTGAAACCGATGCGTTATTGAAAGCCAAATTATTTTACAATTTCGTGTTATCAAACGTCATGACACAAAATAAAATTAAAGTGGATTTTGGCTACATCAAGCTATAGCAAATCTTTGGAAAGATTGAAGTATTCGAAAAAAGAACATTGTTTTGGGAGAAAACTTTCAAGGTTAAAGAATATTTTAAATTAAGTTCAGATTTTAATTTGGTAACAGGGCGATATATTGTTCGTTTACCGTTCAACGAAGAATTTAAAAACTTGATATTCATACAAGTCAACGGAAGAACAGTTTTACTTATTAGAGCAAACACCTTGCACAAATCCCAAAGTTATACATACAATATATTGGGAGTATTCATAAAGTTATTAAACTAGAGAATACATTTAAAATAAGATCAAACAGTAAATTTGAGTGTGTTTATCCTTTAATAAAAAAAGTTAAATGCGACTACCAAAGTTAGTATAGTGTATAATACATCAGTGTAACAAGTACTAATACTTATTTGAAAGGAGCTGCGGTATTAGTTTTGACAGGATTTTTAGATTATGTGTCTTCCAAGTTATTACGTTATCTAACATTAAAATACACAATCTAGTTTTCTAAACAGTTGTTATTTTGGTTTTACTCTACCTCAATTAATCTGCCTGCATGTTAAATTAATTAGCCAAGGATAGAAACACTTAGTTCTAAGAAAATACCAAAAAAAAAATAAATTCCAAAGTTCATAGATTTTGCGATGCAAATTAAAAGGAATATGGAGCATGCATTTACATGAAATCGATCGGTGCCAATTATAAGGTCATGACAAATTTGTTATACTCAAAAAATTGTATGTTTTTTTAACGATTAAATTACATAAAATAGAATTATGCACAGCATTGTTGGTCCCTTGATTATCAAAGACAATTTTACATGAATGCTTCAAGGAATTGACGTATTTTTATGATCTGACTGAACGACTACTTTACAACGGACTGCCTATTTCTTGAAGACATATAGAGTTGTTCAAAATAAAGATATTATAATACATTGGAGACAAATTCCTTTATAAGATAGTATTGTTAAATATTCATTCGCATGATCAACTACCGGCAGAATTTATAAACAACATACACAATACAGCAAAATACCATCTTGATTATATATTCGCCAATAGAAAAATTAAAATGGGTGTTAGCGCATATACTCCGATACAACAACGATATTTCCAAAGGTAAAGCTGAACTATGTGAATATTTCACATTGGGTAAAGCATTGATAACAATTCTGAAAATTAATATCAATGGGAGTTAAGGTGATCTTTTCAAAATGACCAGACAAATTGGCTTAAATCAAGTTGTCTTCACTCATAGAACTGATTTTGGACTTTAAATTTATTTTAAGATAATGTGTGATTAATGTGCTTAGGTGGGTTATTAGAGAATTATATACTTGCATATTAAAAAAATATCTTATTATTTTGCTAAAAAATTATATTACGGATTTGACCATCCCAAAACAATATTTTATGTATTTTCACGGTGGAACTATGAAAAGGCTTATTGCATAGAAATTAAAATAATGACCTATTGATGGTAAAGTTGCTACTAAATTGTTCAGAATGAGTATAACTTATTTTAGATCTAAACCAACCGACCCCTCTTACTTTATGGGCAATACAGTAATTTACATCTATTTTTGAACGGTAGAAATAATTATTGTAGCCGGTTTTAACAAAAGAGAGAAAATACGAAAATATCTGAAAAATTAAGGCCTTTGCGAGCATTTTCTCATGTTTCGCAAAAAAAATTATTCATATTGACTGTGTTTTTAATTATTCACATATCTGACAATTGATACATAGAATTAATTTTTTTCGATAATTTATCTGTAAACAGTAAAAATTCTACTGGTCAACATAACAAAAATTATTAACAAGTAAAAAATGGTAACTCAAGATATACACTTAGGACGAAAAAAAGTGTTAGTTGTCCATATTATTTGACTAATGAATGTCTCTTAATTTTTTTATGTATGTTCACTAAATATAAAATCCTCTAAACCAAATTATTAGACAAAAAACAGCTTCAAGAAAACTATTTCACATAGAAGGGTTGAACTTTAAAACTCGTATAAGATTCGTTTAAAGTTTACCATACAACGTTATTTCTTTTTAATAGATTTGAAATTGCTAAAATTCGTGAGAAATTATTATAAACAAAAACACTTCTAAACAGATAAATTTAACCACCTACCAGTAACTTCTGAAAACATGGCCAATCTTATAACATATATAAAATATTAAAGGCAAAGTTCTGATGCTAATACAAACATAAACATAAAATAACCTAAATCAATGTTTTGAGTCGGAGGTTATTACATTTTTTTGACTATAAAGAATATTTTGGAACACCACAACCACTAAGGTAATATAAGTAACCATTAACAACAAAAATATAGAAGAATTTTTATTAGAAATGTTTATAGATATCACATAATCCTAGCGTTTTATAAGACTATTATAAGCATCGTTATAACCTGTTAATTCCTGCAATTATCAAGTATTATACTTTGAACTAGGTATTTATATTTCCATAATATGGCTCCACATTTTACCCTAAAAGTTAAACACTTGATAGTGGTCTGTTATGCAAAATGTTTATTAAAAAACTAACTTGCAGGGAAGATAAAATATCCTCTATTGACAGCCCAATTCGTTCAGAAGATGAAAGCAATTTAGTAATTACTGCTACATGAAGAATTGTTGCTTGTTCTTGCGGAAGGTAATCAATTTCGGAGCATGAAATATCGGAAAGCTGTCGGCATGAGAAATGTGACTTGGGACCTGCAGATAAAATGACGGCCGCTTTAACGACGGATATTAATATGCTACGTGCTAGTTATACACGCACACAGTCATTATGTTGGCCGAAAAAGGCGGCTCGCCCACCAGCCAAGCGGCGGTTTATAAATACAAATTTTTGTTACTTCTGCTAAACTACCCGTGTCATCATTACTCATTTTGATTGCGAATAAATTCAAACGCTCCAGACATAAATTTAAAATGGATGGATCACAGCCGCGCTGCAACAGGAAAAATGAATTTGCCCCGATAAAAAGCCCCACCTTAGCATCTCGTTTTAGAAATGCATGCTATTAAATTTACTTTACTAAGCAACTGTTACTGAATAAACATTCTAATACACTACACCATGTTTGTTCAGTTTTAATATAAACTACGTCTTATAGGAATGCATTAAAGCGCATTACGTGGGGTATGTTGGATGAAAATCCATAAAAGCTCTTCAAGAAGCCTTAGTATTTTTCATTACTACAGTTTTAAGAACACTGGGTGTACAAGCACAATAACGCCGTTTTTTAGCGAAAGACTCCTTTATTTTAGAAAAACTGCAATTAATTTTTCATTTAGCATGTTTTCCATTGTTAGCGATAATATATTCTCAATTTTTTGTTGACATATAAAACACATAAAAACTTTTATTTTGATGCAATATATTCAACAAGCCGATTTTCTGCTTTGAAAATGAGTATACCATTGATTGAAACAAATAATAATCAAAAGGAGCGATATATTGTTAATGGAGTCGGTAGAATAAAATAAACCCTTTATTGTACAACTAAATAATTTTACCCTGTCTATTGGTTGTTCTAGTTGTTTTTTATTACGATTCAAATTCAGTAGTAACTGTTTTATTAATTTCAGCAGTTAATGATATACCATACCCTTCTGATAATAGAAAATGATATTTTTTATGATTACTTTCTTTTATATTCAATGTTTGACTTCAAGTGTCTCTATAGAAAGAAGTCGCAAAAGGACAGGTTTGGTGACCTAGCCGTCTACACGATGTCACCAAGTAACGGCCTAGAAGCATTTGCCTCAGAACTTCTAGACATGTGTGCGGCGGCGCCATCTTGTTAAACTACAATGATGCATTTCCATGTTCATTGAGTTTGAACTCCAGGAAATTGCGTAACATTGCAACATAACGGTAAATATGACAGTCACCGCGCGTCCTGCTTCCTCAAAAATACCAACTTATGATGCCAAATTACGTAACAGCAGGGTTAAGCCCAATTTTAAACCTTAGACAGTTCTCGTTTGAATTTCAAGTGTAAGGTTGTGCCCGATCACAGCTGGGATCAGGCGAGGCTAGATAAGCGAGTGACCCGGGGGGCGCGTATCGTAAGAATACTACATTTATTTATTTAATAATTCAATTTACGTGCATTGTCGAAGCATTTCGTCCGACTTACTGGCAATAAATAACAAAGGCCTTATGGCCTACTATTACAATAACCTAGCCCCAACGGCTCAGGGAGTCCAGCAATTTACTCCTATGCAAATAGACCAAGAAGAACAAATGCAACATCCTCTACAAAATTATTAATATGCCCTACCGAATATTAACAACACGCCTTCGCAATTTCTTATTCAAGACGTACGTCAACCTTCGTTTACATCAACATTCCACTCTCAACCAATATTTCATC
The DNA here is from genome assembly GCA_036346155.1 of Sinelater perroti. NCBI lineage: Eukaryota > Metazoa > Arthropoda > Insecta > Coleoptera > Elateridae > Sinelater > Sinelater perroti. The sequence continues at coordinate 2,370,253 of JARFIY010000355.1, read as the reverse complement.
GGCATAACGCCCCAACATCACAAGACTCAAACTGGCGTAGTTAGCAATAAAGAACGCGGTTGGCAAGACAACTTTGACAAACAGATAAACCAATCTAAAACTACAAGTTATTGGCTAAATCCAACCAATCGCTTTACTCCACTCCAAAATGAAAATCCAAATGAACAGGAGACTTCCACATCCACAAAAACCGAACTAAAACCCCCACCGATTTTTGTTTCGGACGTCAAAACAATTGAACCCCTATTGAAATTCTCGGAGGCGCTAACTAAAGACAATTATACAATTGAGGCTCTCCCAAATGATGAAATTAAAATACTTCCAAGAACACCAAAATCATACATGATTATAACTAAAGGCTTAAGGGAAACAAATACGGAATATCATACCTATAAGGTTAAACAAGAACGGGGTTTCCGTGTTTTCCTTAGACTAACACAAACGAATTAAAAACGGAATTGCAATCTCTCGGCCATTCAGCAACCAACATATGCAACGTAAAACAAGCTGGGACAAAATTAGAACTGCCTCTCTTTGTCGTAGGTTTAAAAACATCAGATAACAACAAAAACATATAAAATCGACAAACTTATGCACTCTATCGTGAAATTTGAACCACCACGTCCTAAAAGAAACATAACTCAATGCTCTACGTGCCAAAAACATGGTCACATGAAAAACTTTTGTAATCGCACACCCAGATGCGTTAAATGCACTGGCCTACACTCCACCTCACAATGCGAACACACAACTAAATACAAAGAAGTTACTTGGGTAAACTGCAACGGAAATCACCCCGCAAGTTATAAAGGTTGTCCTGTTTACAAGGAACTCTGCCTGAAAATGTTTCCTTCACAAAGACCAAAAATGATCTCAACCACAAATATATACCAACCGGGCCTCACTTATGCCCAAGCAGCTACCAACAATACCCAATACAACGTTAGCAAAGCAACCAACCTACCGAACTCAGGACCACCACAACACCCTAACGACACAGTAGATCTGAAACAGATGATGAAACAATTGATGGAACAGATGAGCACCATGCTGAACCTGCTAACCACAATCGTAACTACAACCCATAATAACCCAACACATTAAAATAGCGGTATGGAACGCCAACGGACTGATACACCACAAAGAAGAACTCATTTCATTTATTAATATTCATTGTCTCGACGTAGTATTGATATCAGAAGCACATTTTACCGAACGCAGCTACCTTAAAATACCAGGCTTTCCTCTTTGCGTAACACAACATCCAGACGGTATTGCCCATGCTAGCACCGCCATACTTGATAAAAATGCTATCAAACACCACGAACTCCTTAAATACAGCAAACCCCATCTACAAGCCACATCCATAGTTATCGAAGACTGGCTAGGACCACTTACTCTATCAGCCGTATATTGCCCACCACGATACAACAACAAACAATAAAACTATAAACATTATTTCCATACACTAGGCAACAGATTCATTTCCGGAGGCGATTACAATGCGACGCATACACACTGGGGCTCGAGAGCAAGTACTACAAAAGGTAGAGAAATGCTGAAAGCTATAAATAACTTGGGAATACTACCCCTGACTACAGGCGAACCCACATACTGACCTACAGACCCCAACAAACTACCAGATCTACTCGACCTTTGCTTTCTAAAAAATATGAATCTAAACCTCTTTAATATTATATCCTGTCTTGATCTTTCAACAGAGCACTCACCAATACTGGTAACACTAGGGACCAACATACAACTCAAGGAGAAGTCAGCCACACTCATTAACAAACACACAAACTGGAGCCTTTTCCGAGCAATAGTCCAAGAAATCCTGAATACTGATATTCCACTAAAATCGACTAAGGATTTGGAAGACGCAGTGGCACTCTTTAATCGGGTTGTCCAAAATGCAGCTCGCCAAGCCACACCGGAACCGGTCAAATACATTAATTCAACAAACTGCCCGATCCTAGACAAGAAAAAAATCGCAGAAAAACGTAGACTAAGGAGATAGCAAATATAAAAGCACCCGGATGACAAGCGAAACCTAAATCGGGCTTCTGCAGAACTTAAAAATCTCCTATCTGAAATTAAAAACCAAAACCTACAAAAATATTTGAGACTTGTCTCCGCTCGAAGCTAATGACTATTCGCTATGGAAAGCAACCAGATATTTAAAACATCCTCAACAGCATAAAGCACCAATCCGAACTTCCAACAACACCTCGGCTAAAAGCGACAGCGAGAAGGCTAGGACCTTCGCAGAACATCTAGCTGACACGTTCACACCACTTCCGACGGACGACGATGAATTAGAAGAAATACAACATTTGCAAGAAATGCCTTATCAAATGAGCCCACCGATTAAGCCATTCAAAATATCACAAATTAAAACTACCATTCATAAAAAAGTGAATCCACACAAAGCCCCTGGTCAAGACCTAATTACGGGTAAAATTCTCCAAGAACTACTGCATAAAGGCTACCACATTATAACCTTTCTCTTTAATGCAATACTACGACTCCGGCGCTTTCCTGAACAATGGAAAGTCGCAATGACAATAGTTATCCCTATGCCATGGAAACCTACAGACCAACCGTCATCATATCGACCAATCTGCCTATTACCACTCTTATCAAAGGTGTTTGAAAAACTGCTCCTAGAAAAACTCTCCGCAATTATTTTGGACAATCACATTCTACCAGATCAATTTGGTTTCCGCAAACAACATGCAGAAATAGAACAAATACACAGGCAGCCAATAGGCAGTTTATTATCCGATATGGCAGTGCAATATCAAATCCATTCCCTGTCAACTCTGGAGTTCCTCAGGGCAGCGTGATAGGCCCAGTATTGTACCTCATGTTTACAGCAGATCTTCCGACAACACCAGGCGACATGGTCACTACTTTCGCCGACAATACGGCGATACTCACATCCAACACTAATCCAATCCTGGCATCTCAGCAACTGCAGATACATCTAGATGAGATACAGAACTGGTGCAACAAGTAGCATACCCTAATAAACGAAAGCAAATCAGTGCACGTAACTTACACCTTAAGAAGGGGCATATGTCCTCCGGTTACGTTTAATAACAAACAAATGCCTTAAGCTAACATCGCAAAGTACCTCGGCATTCACCCAGACAAAAAACTTACCTGGAGGACCCATATATGGACAAAGCGTAAGCAATTGGGCCTGAAACTTCAAAAAATGTACTGGCTGATAGGAAGAAAATCACAACTCTTTCTGGAAAGCAAGATACTCCTTTACAAAATTATGATAAAGCCCATTTGGACTTACGGCATACAGCTATGGGGTACAGCCAGTACATCCAACATTAAATAATCCGACGTTTCCAATCTAAGGCGCTTAGAGCAATAACAAACGCACCATGGTACGTAACCAACGATACAACAATATAGGACCTCGCAATACCTACCGTTAATGAGAAAATACAAAAATTTAGTGCGCGTTATAGTGATAGAATCAGTGATCATCCTAATATCCTAATGAAGTGCATTATAGAATATGACAATGAGATGCACCCGCGTCTAAAAAGGTTTAAACCGCTCGACTTGACACACAGACTTGAACAGCAGTGACAATAGTAATAATAGTTTAAATTGTATTTTACTTAAATATATACTCAGAAATGCTAAACTAATATTAAGATTAATATAGGTGTGTTATCATTGGATACACAACCTTCATGTTCGATAATTATTATGTAAGTCAAAACAACTGTTGATTGTCCATATGTGACAGATTATAGTGTATAATAAAAAAAAACTTGGAGTACAATCCTTTGTTATGTAAATTTTTTTTTTATCAAATTACTTTATACGTATAAAAAATATTGTGAGTTCGAACAGACAAATAATCAGATAAGCATACCTTAAAAAATAATTAATTTTAAGCACTTCAATGGTCTCGACAATTAACAGAACAAAACATAATCTCTAAATATAAAAATAATAAAAACAAGTGTCAAAATCTGTAGCCTACGAAACTAAGAAGAAGATAGATTTGAGGTAGCTCTTAAACATACAAACAACAATAAACATGTAAAATTACACAAAAATAAGATGTAGCATATAAGCGTTGAAGATGATCAAATGTATGAACAAATCAAGAATGTTATGAGTAAAGAGCGAATTTTATGCACTAAAAAATGACAAAATATGTGCATAAATATGTACTAAAATGTAATCAAAATATGCAAGAATGTATATTATTAAAAAATGTTTATTATTATTTTTTTAATCAATAAAATTGAGGCTGTTAATAGTTAACTAGATAATTTTTGTTTCAAAAATAAAATTATATAAAGTGTAAACATAAATTTATTATCAAACTATGAAATAAATTTTACAAAACATTAAAACAAACTTAAGTACATATTATTAAAATTATTTACATCTACGAGCAAAACAATGTATAATTAGGCGTTTCTCAATATTTTCTTGTAAGAAATTTTGACGGTTGTCAGATAAAATATGTTTGTACGCAGAAAAACCTTTTCCTACATCTACATAGGTTATAGAGGTATTTTTTAAAGCACACATAATAGATATTTCTATATCAATATCTACAGTGTTGCCAAAATTGAGAATGTTATTTACTTTTGCTAGCAATTGAGAACCTACATTTTTTTTTAAATATCGTTAAACTCCGCCATTGCCGGTCCCAAGCCCGGATGAGAAAGTGAGGAGGGGGAGGAGTATCAACCTCGTTAAAAAACCTGGGTTCAGCTGGCTCCGGCTGATAGCACCCAGTAAGGGCCTCTTCCTAGAGTTACAGGATGAAAACCGGTCAACGGACTCATAATATACGAGTGTGGAAGAACCATCAGCGGGAAGATTGGTCTCGTGAATCCCGTAGAAGATAGCCAATCTAAGGGAAGAAAACCCTGAGAATAAATTACCTGGGCCTCAGGTTGGGGTTGGCAATGGGCCAGCACCCCATTACTTGTAAAAATCTTAAAACAAAGTAGAATGAAAAATTCGTTTAAAACAAACAATCTCCGGTGGAATCCACACTTCCGATTACGGAAGGAGCCCCGTAGGATACGGAGGGGCAATTCTACGTTTGTGAAGAGTAATGCCAAAAGTTCAATATTAAGAAATCAGATGGAAGCCGAATACAACGAAAGAATTGGACAATGAATATAGGAAACTTGGAATATACAAGGACTAGCAACAAAGACACAAGAAGTATTTGCCGAGATAGAAGAAATGGGAATGGACGTAATTTCTCTGACAGAGACAAAAAGAAAGGAACGGAATAGAGGAAATAAGACAATACTTACACATGTGGAGTGGAGTCCCAAAAACGAAAGAGGAAAAAGGAGTTTCTATGGCTATTAAGAAGAAATATGGAAAACAAATAAAAAGTTGGGAAGCAGTAGACGAGAGGATTATCAAAGTTAACCTCGAGAGTTTTAGATATAGAATGACAATTTTAGGAATATATTCACCTAATGAAGACGATAGCCCACGAACAAAGACCAATTCTATAGTAAGTTAGACGATATAATAAATGAATGTGGTACGCGACGAGAAGTTCTGTTACTGGGCGATTTCAACGCGTGAGGATGCAGACAACGAGAACAATCTGTTACGACAGTATTCTAGGTGAATGCCAGGATGTTAGAACATAGATGGCAGAAAGCGATAGATCACTATTTGGTGAAATAGTTTTCACCAAAGGGCTAAAATCGCAAAACAAGGTATTTACCTAAACAGACAGAGAAAATACATACATAGTCAGATAGCAACATACAAAGTCTACAACAAAGAGCATACAATACATATGATCAAAATAGATTGGATCAAACTTAACGACAGTATCTACAAGGATCAGAATCACAGAGATGTTGAACATTTAAGAGCAGGCCCGACATGCCGCAAAAGAATCACTTAGGAGAAGAGGTTAGAGAAAACCAAGAATAGTGTATTGGATAAACGAAGACCTAATGGAAGAAATAGCAAAGAACATATACAAAGTGGCAAATACTAAAGAAGATGAAGATAGAGATGCCTATAAGATCCAGACAGAGACTAGAGTACAGACAATTGATAAAGACTACAACATACAAAGTGTACAAAAAAGGAGCATAGCAAGTACATAGGAGGAAGAAGGACATAGAGTTGGATCATAAGGAACTGTAACGAACATCAAATACAAGGATCAAACATCAGAGATGTATGGAACAAATTTAAGAGCAGGCCTACAGCAAGCCGCAAAAGAAGCCTTAGGAGAAGAGGTTAGAGAAAACCAAGAAATTATTGGATAAACGAAGACCTAATGGAAGAAAAGTATCAAAAAGAACTATATACAAAGTGGCTAAATACTAAAGAAGATGAAGATAGAGATGCCTATAAGATCCAACAAACTAGAGTAAGACAATTGATAAAAACTACAAAACAACAAGCGTAGGAAAAAAAGTATAGCGAGATAGAAAGGTACATAGGAGGAAGAAGGACGACAGTGGTATGGATACTCATAAGGAATGTAGAAGCTCCACATCGAGAAAAAACAATAATACAAAATATTCCCGCCGAAGAATGGAAACAATACTATTTAGAGCTACTCACCGAGAAAAGACCTATATTCCAAGAAACTACGATGACAGAAGGAAGAACGATAGATATTAACTACATAGGAATACAAGAAGAACAAGTAATTAAAGCAATTAAAGAAATGAGAAATAGAAAGGCTCCCGGTCCAGGAGGAATCCCCGTTGAGTTGGTAAAAAATGGAACACCGAAATTGTATAGGATGATAACAAAAGTTATGAATAAATGCATAAATGAGGGAAATATACCAAATGAATGGAAAACAGGATATATATCTCCAATACACAAGAAAGGGAAAAGAGACATCTGCGACAACTACCGAGGAATAGCAGTTACAAGTACTTTTAGCAAAATATATGGACGAATTATTCGAGACTTAATTGAACAACAATATCAAGCCGAAGAAGCGGAAGAACAAAGCGGATTTAGGGCAGGCAGATCATGTTTGGATAACCTGTTCTGTCTAACACAAATTGTGCAAAAAAAACTAGCAACCGGCAGAGAACTGCATTTAGTATTTCTCGACATATCAAAAGCTTATGATAACGTACCCCTGAAAAAACTGTGGGATGTAATGGAAAGCAGCAACATTAACAGTACATTAGTCAGGGTTGTGAAGAACCAATATGACAATCAAACAGCGAGAGTAAAGGTAGGAGCGGAACTGACAACAGAATTTAAAGTTACGAAAGGTCTAAGGCAGGGTTGCTGTATCTCACCGACGTTATTCAAGATATATATAGAAAAAACACTCGAACAATGGAAAAGGAAAAATATGGGAATGGGGATACCACTGGACGAGGACACTACATTATATACGTTGCAATTTGCCGACGACCAAATTATTATGGCACAAGAAATAGAAGACATTGAATGCATGACAAGGAAAGCTATAGAGGAATATGATAAATGGGGGCTTAAAATTAATGTAAATAAATCAGCATATCTTAGTATAGGATATGAACAAGACGCTTTAACCTTAGAAACGGGTGAAACTATACCGACATGTGAAGAATACAAATATTTCGGAGCAACAGTAGGAAAACAAGGATTATATAACACAGAGGTAAAAGAGAGAATAAAACAAGGCCGGAGAGTTATAGGTGCGCTAAATGGTATATTTTGGGATGCAAATATAAGCAAAAAGAATAAAAACAAATATACTCCGCTATGGTACAAAGTGTGGCACTATATGGAGCCGAAATCTGGCAACTCTCGGAACAACATAAAATCAACTGAAAGTAATGGAAATGGACTATTGGAGAAGATCAGCGAGAATATCCCGAAGAGATAGAGTCAGAAATACAAGAATACGTAAAATAATGGATACAGAAAGGGACATCTTGAAAGAAATTTAAAAAAGGCAACTCTTGTGGTACGGACATATCGAAAGAATGGGTAACAACAGGCTCCCGAAAAAAGCAATGCAGTGGCAACCAAGAGAAAGAAGAAAGAGGGGACGGCAAAGAAGAGGTTGGAATGAGGAAGTAGAAAGCCTGAAGCAAAAGTGGGATATCCAGCAAGGCGCTTGGATGAACAGAAAAGAATGGAAAAAAATATTGAACTCCGGAAGACCCAGATAGAGGTTAAAATACGGAAAGAAGAAAAAGAAGTTAAATTTTAGAAAAACTTTTTGCCAACATTTCCTAGGACGGCAATTATTAATTTTTGGAAATTGTTTATCAAATGCATAGATCCATTTAATGTCGTTCATTCTTCTTTCTGTGCTGTAACTGAATAACTTACAAATGAATAATGAGCCTTAATAAATGCTAATTGATCGATTAGTTCTAATTTTCTTAAAATAGACTGAGACTTTTCAATGAAATTACCAGAACTATTTGAAAATTCAAAAATTAGAGTCTTTATTTTCTCAAAATGCTCGGCATAAAAAGGAGTTGCGTTAAGCCAAGTAACCGATCGCGTGATTACAGAATCAGAAGGCAATTTTTTCTATATAGTATAACTACACTCTCAATTGGGGTTTTATAAACACTTTTTTATGCTACTTATTAATGAATCTGCTAAGAAAAATGTATTTCAAATTGCTATTTAAACCATGAGTCAAGCATGTAACATGAATTAGATTAGCATACAATTTTTAGTTGTTGGCCAGCTTTTGTCATGTATGTGGCTGCGTTGGAGAGCATCAAAATATTTTTTTCTGCTGGTACAACATTGCAAAAAATTGCATTAAAAATCATGAATAAATGTAACTATTGTCAAGTGATTGGTTTTATCAAGAACCTTACAAGCAATTAAATAAGACCTACTAGATACGTTTTTTTTCAAACTGATCAGAAGGTTAGCAACGCATATTCCGCGAGTACTATAAAATATTTATACTGTTTTTTTACAATTTCTTTTATATTTATAGTAGTTTCAAGATCCAGTTGACGTATCTTTTCCTCAGTGTACTTTCGTCCGGCATTTTTTTGTTACCAGGTTTTTCTAGAAATGACTTAAAACTATTATCTTAAAGTTTTTTAAGGAAAATTTTAGACTTAATTCTAAATTAAATTCTTCTCGTTTGTTTCGTTTGAAAGTTTCGACAGCTAGAGATTCCCGCAAAAATATTTGAGATTGGTGAGTTTTTTTTTCATTCTATCCATGTTTCCTTTATGCCCAGCCGCATTAATGTGTTGCGAGATCTGAGACTTTCTTTCACATACAATCTATAATTTGAAATACATACTGTAATGGTTATTTACACAAGTTGTAAAAAGTGCGTGTTTTTTAACAAGTCGCAAATTTGTTTAACAAGGCTTTCCAAATTTAACTATTATGACGAGTAAAAAACATTTTACATACGTATTTTTTTGGACAAAATTAAATAATCTAACATTCGACTTATCATTTTTCTGTAGACTTTGCAAAATACTCTATCACCTTCATTGTCATCATTTATCCAACTGGATGTTAAGTTATTTTTCACTTTCGGCACCTTCAAGATTTGATATATTTACGTTTTCTTCACAAGCAAATGTATCATAACAAATTATTTATCTGTTTAATAATACCATGGTAAATATGCTTGCTACAGGAAATTCACCTAAACTAATCAGTGACGGTTTTAAATCTTTCTATTTAATGTGCTCCAGTTCTTAAGAAACCATAATGAAACTCTTTAATTTAGTTTAAATTAAGCTATATTATAATACCTCTAACAAATATTTTTACTAAAAGCAATGTACATTATCTCAGCCTTAGATAATTAGTAGGGGTTTTAATCCTTCTTTTGTCCGCCTTCTTAGGAAACTGTAATGAAACTATTTAGTTTAAAAAATTCCGAAATAGAACTGGTATAAAATATGTTAAATTATGCAAGAAATAACAAAATATTCTCTTTAGCATAAAATATGCACTGTTTGGCTAAATATGCAACATGATTCATTTTGCATAAAATCAGTTCTCTAGCTATGAGGCATGGTTCATTATTATGGGAGAATAAAAATGGATAGAATAGTATAAAGTTTTATAAAAAACGAAATATCTTAAGTACTTAACATAGTATACAATATAGATAATCTTAATGTGCATCAAATAACATTTAACAAATTGAGGCAAATTTTAAGAGACATAAAATTGCTAAATACAATAACAAAATTAAATAATGAAAATATAAGTAATTATTTTTAAAATTAAGATACCCGCATTGCTCAACAAAACACAGAGTAGATTTAACATACCAATCAGTAAACTACTTCTACTAAATTCCATCACACTGTCTATAAAATGGTTATCTATACCAACTACTACTTAAAAGCTTATATTTCACTATCATTCTGTTCAAGTTAATGCAGTTTCAAAACCCTTATTATTTGATCCCCCAAGCTGTATCACACAAAAAGTAAACAAGGTGAAGTTACCAAAACTCTAGTAAAAAAACGCGCGTGCCGGCAAATCCTTAAACCGTATCATTAAGAATATTAATATAAACACACATTTTAAAAAACACCAAACAATTGCATTTTTGTCGTAAATTATTAATAGAATAAGTCGCATACTATAGAACCAAATATACAATCAATTTCTACAACAACAAATAATTGCCAAATTCCTTCATATTTTATTCTATGCTAAATGTCGAAATTCAAAAAATATAAACCCCAGGTGGGTAGAGTGTGTAACTCAGACTCCCACTCTGATTAAGTATCAGACCGCCTCATTTCGGATTCTGGGGGAGGCAGAAAATCGACAAGAAATACATCAAACAAGACATTTCGAGTAACAACATACAATGTGCGTACAATGAGATTGGACGAACATCAAACCAGATTAGAACAAGAGTTAGATGCCATCAAGTGGGATGTCCTCGGTCTATCCGAAACCAGACTAAAGGGTGAAAAAGCAACGACACTCAAAACAGGCCATGTGCTATATCAGTATAATAAGGAAGAACAATCACACCTAGGGGGAGTGGCAATTATAATAAATAAACGTATAAAACATCTCGTAACAAAAATGCAAGCTATATCTGACCGTGTTATCTATATAACGCTTGAACTTAGTAAAAAATATTCCTTACAAATAATCCAAGTATATGCACCAACCAGTAGATCTGAATAAAGCGAAGCTGAACAATTCTATGAAGACATTACAAGTGCAATCCACCACGAAAAAACCCAATATGTAATAGTATTGGGTGATTTCAACTCTAAAGTAGGGCAAAATGAGGATTACAATCTTCAAAACATCGGAAAATACGGACTGGGATCCAGAAATGAAAGGGAGAGATGCTTCTAAACTTTTACAGCGAGAAAAATTATTCTGTCTCAATACATTTTACAAAAAACCACCCCAAAGAAAGTGGACCTGGAAAAGCGCTGATGGACATACGAAAAATGAGATCGATTATATACTATCAAACCGTAGAGATATCTGCACCGATGTTTCCGTTCTGAACAAGTTTGACACGGGAAGTGATCACAGGATGGTGAGGGGAACCCTTAAAATCGATATCAAAGTCGAAAGGAAAAAACTAATTCAAAAACTATACCTATTTCCTACAACACAACATCTAGACAAACATCAACATGAATATGCAGAGCTTATCAAATACAAATTGCCGCCCACCCAAGAACTAAACAATTTAGAAATAAACGAATTATCAAAAACAATCACATCTACTGTTCAAACAGCGGCAAAAAAGATATGCACACAAAAAAGACAAAAAACAAGTAAACTCAAAGAAGAAACACTGCAAATGATAGAACACAGAAAGGAGTTAAATCGAGAAACTGAAGAATATAAGCAACTAAATAAGGAGATAAACAAACATATACGTAAAGACCTAAGAGCATACAATATAAAAATGATTCAATCAGTGATTGAAGATAATGCAAACATGAAAGTCCTGAGGTCGAAAATGGCCAGAGGAAGAGCGAAAATATATAAAATGAAAAACTCCGAAGGAACAGTGGTGAGAAATAAACAAAATATAATCGAGTCCTTCGAAAACTTCTACAAATCCTTATACAACACTTATTCACAAGAAGAAAAATATCAACAACAAAATATTATGAATGTAGAATGTGAAGAAATTCCCGAAATTAACAACGGGGAACTCAAAGCAGCCTTGCGGCAAATGAAAAATGGGAAATCACCAGGGAAAGACCGCATTACCATCGAAATGCTGAAAGTGGGCGGCGAGCCTTTACTACAATCAGTCCGCACTCTGTTAAACAAATGTCTCTATGAAGCGAAGATTCCAACTGCTTGGCAATGTGCGGAAGTCATCTTACTATTTAAGAAGGGCGATAGCGGAGACTTGGGGAACTACCGCCCCATTAGCCTCCTATCACATCTCTACAAACTGCTGACCAAGATCGTTACAAACCGCCTAACAACTAAATTGGATTTTTACCAGCCGGTAGAGCAGGCGGGCTTCCGAAGAAACTATGGCACTAATAATCACCTACAAACGCTCAGATCCCTCATCGAAAAAACCACAGAATACAACATGCCCATCTATCTTGCATTTATAGACTTCCATAAGGCATTTGATTCCATTGAAATTCCGGCAATCTTAAAATCACTGGACAACGCCCGAATAGACACAAGGTATTCAGACCTACTGAAATATATATACGAAAATTCCACCATAAAAGTAAAAATTAATGATGAACTAACAACCAATCAAATTAAAGTCAAGAGAGGCGTGCGCCAGGGCGATACTATTTCTCCAAAACTATTCACTCTCGTCTTGGAGGATATATTCAAAAACCTTGAATGGAAGCGAAAGGGACTAAATTTAGATGGAACATACCTAACCAATCTTCGATTTGCGGACGATCTTGTCCTAATTAGCAATGACCTAGAACAACTCAAAGACATGCTAAATGAGCTCCTCAAAACATCAGAACACGTAGGCCTGAAAATGAATGTCCAAAAAACGAAAGTAATGGGCCCAGTCGAAGAGAGTATCAACGTAGGCAACAACAATCTTGAGGTAGTCAAGGAATACATATACTTGGGGCACAAATTCAGGATCGGGAAAGAAAATCAGACCGCAGGAATCTCACGCCGGATAAGCCAGAGTTGGGCTGCCTTTGGAAAACTCAGTCATATAATGAAAAACACCGATATACCAACTAACCTGAAGAGAAAGGTTTACGACACCTGTGTGCTTCCAGCTGCAACATATGGCCTGGAGACAATGACATTGACGAGAAAAAGTATGGTAAGACTTAGAACTACTCAAAGGGCTATGGAGAGAGCTATGATCGGCGTCAGTCTCAGAGAAAGAATCAATCACGAAGAGATCAGAAGGAGAACCAAGGTGACGGATATAATCTCAAGAATACTAAAAATGAAATGGAAATGGGCTGGACACGTGGCACGGCAGGAGCCAAACCGATGGGACACAAAGATAATCCAATGGAGACCAAGACTTACAACGCGGAGCAGGGGAAGACCACAGAAAAGACGGACGGATGACATCAAACAAACGGCGGGTAAAAACTGGATTCAAACCGCAAGAGACAGAGACGCATGGAACAAACTTGAAGAGGCCTTTATTCAACAGTGGATAATAAGAGGCTGATGGTGATGATGATGATGACTCACAAAAGTCCCAAGGAACATTGGATATCCCTTGTAGATATCGCATAAGTAAGTAAATAAGTCTAATAAATGGACAAGTACGGAAAGAAATTAAATATGAATTTACTTTTTTAAAATAACAAAATTCACTTCCATTTCTCATCCTACCAACAAATTTATTCATGAGACAATTGAAACATAAATACGCCCTCGATACTTTAATATTCTAGATGATAGCTGAAGATTATTTTTTATGTAAAAATTTTTAATAATTCTATGTATATATCAGTTGTATAACTCGTCCAAATAAGTAAAATTTTTCCAAGTGCATTTATCGTTAAAAAGTGTTGGCATCAAACTTTCACTTTCGACTCAATAGTAGTAAAGACTATTATTTTTTTCTAATTAGGTCCTTAGGGAGTAGTCAGCTTAGATCCCGAATAAAAAGTTTTTTTAATTAATTTAACCTTAAATTAAAATTGTTAATCTAAAAAATTATTACTTTTATATTTTAAATCACTGACTTTTAAAGGATTGTAAAAGGTAAATTGAAGTACATTTAAATGGATTCAGTACAGTAAAATTTTGAAAAACTATAAAAATCTTGATATCACAGCATCTGTTAAATGCAAGAATGAAAGAGAAGTATCTGGTAGTAGCTTAATAAAATCTTACGGAAATGTCTTTGATGAAAATCTACAGCAGGTACAATGACAAAGTTAACACACAAGTCAACAAAGAGACAATAGGGAAAATTATGAACATTAATTTAAATTCAAGCCATATAAGAAAACGCATTGACTTATCAGCATAAACAAGAGCTAAAGAAATATAAAAAACGATAGTCTCAACACGCGGTGACTCTGGCATAATTTGATCTGATGAAAGGCTCTTTATTTTGCAAAATACGTTTAACAACCTAAATGGCATTTGTTATTCCAGTATCTGCAGCAGATCGAAGTTATCTGTTATGGTTTTTCGTGAAACTAACTCCAAGGCAAGTTATAGTACCCTCGTCTTCAGAACAAGTGGTGAAAATTAATTAAAAAATGTGATATAAAAATCATATTTTGCAGAAGCGCGAATTTCAAGTAACTAGAAACTGTTTGGAAATTATTTATTTTGTTTTAGAAAAGATTCAGCTTCAGTACATAAAAGAAGTAGTGCAGTAAACAAATAAATTTTATAAAACTGTCCGCATTACTGCTATATGTTACACAACTATTTACATTAGCACTCAGAGTCCCCATAGTCTATGAGCTAATGCAGCAAACAGATCAGCGCTAGTATTTTGTGATCGTAACCACCTTTCTCTTTTTAAATTTTATTTTAGAAGATTTGTAGGTCTTCAGTGGATGTAAAACAGCAGTATCATCCAAAAATGATTTTAACAGATAAAAAATAAATATGGGTTTATTAGAGAATTTTATATTTTTGACTATAAATTAATTGGTTGTTAGGACTACACTTAGTTTGGTAGCTTTTTGGTTTTATAATTAAGATGACTTGTACTGATTTTATTTGAAGTGGCCAATATACTGAAAACATTATTACACTGATTAACTTAGTTTCCCTTTCCTATAGATACTCTACAATTGTTCAGGTCATAAACAGGTACTTTATAGTTCTTTACGTTTTTTCTCATTATAGTATTCAAGTGAAGTAAAGTTTTTTATTGATGGTAATAGCAGCGAGAAAGTTTCAAAAAAATTTTAACATCACTGTCCACTATTACATCGTTAGGGTTAAAAAATTTCAGCTAGATGTCTTGCACCGATTTCTGACAGTATATATTAATTATAGTTATTAAATTCAGATTGCATTGTAGTTTAATGAGTGATTTGTTATATAATGTTAAATTTATTTATTTTGTACATTTCTTAAAGTTGCTGTTAATGAATTGGTGAATGGATTATATGTTGTTTTATTATACTGTACTACTCTACCAACTATTTTCCAGTTTCTTCTCTTTTAGCATCTGCGTTGCAGTTTTGGAATATTTTAGTAGTTTGGATTTTGTGCCTTGTGTTTTTTGGCATAGGAGCCTAAGCTACATGTTGTATAAACACTATAAAATACTGATCTGTATCTTTTACCTCTTCTAATTGTACAGTTAACATAGCCATTGACGTACTTCCTAAAATATCCTTTTATGGTGTTTTATTAGAAAATTTAGTTCAGCTTATTTTTTAATTATAGTTATACTAATAGTAGCTGCAATAGAGTGTGAGTATAGTTTATACGCGAATATTGCGTCTCTAGATTAGTTGTTAAAATTCCGATAATAATAAAGAGCTCTGATAAATATGATACTTCATTAGTATCAGTAGGCTTATATATATTACCAATAGAAAAATGTGTAAAATTTATAATTTTTTTTATAAAAAGAAACAGTTTATATTTAGCAATATTGTACCTTGATGTAGTAAGCAGCTGCCCCATAACTACATAACTCATTAGTTTACTATCTTCAATAACGGTTGTTTATATAAAATATGTGTGAAGTTTTTCATGACTTCTGGAGTTTTATTGCTTGTGCATTTAGACCGCTACTCTGCCTTGTGCTGTACCGTACAAGTAATACATCGCTATTATTAATTAAAGAGAAATTTTCTAATAAAAGTGACGACCATATTAATAATTACACTCTTTTGTTGTATAAGATTCTTAAACATCCTTTTAAATTCTGAAAGAAATTGTGTGAAAGTTAATTTTTGTAGAACTTAAAAATGGCTCTGAATATTTATTTTAAATTTTATTTTAAATATTCATGCATTATTTTTAAAAGTAAAAGTGAAAGTGAAAGAGAAATTATAATCACTTACGACAAGTCGTTTAGAAGTGATTTTATGCTACTGAGTTTTCTCCGCTATACTCGTACTAAGTAAAATACAAGGACTTGCTTGTTTGGAAATAACGGGCATCATAAAAATAATATCAAGCGAAGGAAATAAAGACACTACTTCCTCCCCTCTTTTGAAATCATGGAAGAGGTAAAGGTGGCTCTTACAGATTGCGCAACGCACCCATCCGCAAAGATAGTGTGAAAGTGGGACATTTAAGAATTAGACATATGGGTAGAAGCGTAATAACATAAATTTCAAGATTAACATTGTGAATTGAAATAAACGCATAAACGAAATAAGTGGCAGGAACAGACTCAGAAAAATTATCAGGTGTACAGACCGAGCTCCGAACGGGAGCAGACATATACCGTAAAAACTAAAACTTACAGTAAAGTTTATATATCCATTACTCAAGCGGAGGTATTTGATATATTGCAATGTGCTAGATAAAATACGAGGCGCATTCATAAAGTAAGGGCCGTTTGCATGTATATAAATAGTGGCGCTTCGAAGCACAGTTTTACCACTGCAGCGCCATCTACTGACTCATTGCGAAGCTACAGCGTCATTTGTTTTGATTCTGAAATTGTATTGTTGTCAGTGAATGCAAAGAACAATGGCCGCGAAAATCGTTGATCCCGCCAAGTGTGAAGTGCGTTCTGTGATTCGTTTCTTATGTGCAAAAGGATCGTCGGCTACTGAAATTCATTGGGAGTTATGCCTGGTTTACGGACCTACAGTTATGAGTGAAGGAAAGGTTAGACAATGGTGCCGTTATTTTACAAATGGCCGAACAAATGTCCATGACGAAGAGCGGAGTGGCAGGCCCAGTATCCAGACTTATGAAATCGTTTCACAAGTGGACCAAGCACTGCGATCTGATCGTCGATTGACGATTAGTGGCCTGGCTGACAAATTTCCTCAACTTGGACGCACTACTGTTTACAATATTGTCACAGAAAACCTCGCATACAGCAAATTGTGTGCAAGGTGGGTACCAAAATGCTCACCGACCACCACAAAGAGCAAAGAATGTCTAGTGGACGAAAGTTTTGGCCCGTTATCAACAAAATGGAGATGATTTGTTTTCTCACATTGTTACTGGGGACGAGACGTGGGTATCCTACGCCAACCCAGAAACAAAACTGCAATCAATGCAGTGGCGACACTCATCCTCACCAAAACCGAAAAGTTTAAACAAACTCAGTACACAAGTCGAAAATTGATGGCTACAGTTTTTGGGACAAAGACGGTGTTCTTTTGGTTGATTTCATGGAACGTGGGACAACAATTACAGCTGACGTGTACTGCGAAACGCTCAAACACTTGAGACGTGCGATCAAAACAAACGCCGCGGAAACTGTCATCTGGCATAATCCTCCTCCACGATAACGCGCGTCCTCACACTGCTGCCAAAACCATTGAGAAATTCAAGATTTTCGTTGGGAACTTTGACCACCCACCGTACAGTCCGACCTTGCACCTAGCGACTACTTCCTCTTCTTGCATTTTAAACGGTGGCTGGGTGGACAACGTTTTGAAACCGAAGACGGACTCAAAAACGCCGTTGTCAACTGGTTCAACTCTCAGGCGGCAAGCTTCTATGCAGAGGGGTTAAAGAAGCTGGTGCAGCGGTACGAAAAATGCTTAGAAGTGAACGGCGATTATGTAGAGAAGTAAAGTAAGATTGTACCTAACTAAATATGACAATAAAATTTGTTTCTTATGAGTACATTTTTTTCTGTGACCAAACGGCCCTTACTTTATGAATGCGCCTCGTAATTTGAAGGCTTATCCAAATAGGCAAACCAATATATTAGCAGACAGTCAGACATCCCTGAAGGTGATAAAAAACCCAAAGATAACAACTAAGCTAATATAGTAATTGCGCGAAAGATTTAAGGCTCTAGCAGAGCAATACAAGTTAAGTCTGTTGTGGGTATCAGGGTACTGTGGAACATTAAAAACAACAAAAAATTGACGAGCTGGCACAAAAAGGATCATCAACGCCATATAGGCCTCGAATCGATTTTAGGAATACCTAAAGGTACAATACAAAGCCGGGTGAAAGAATAATTTAGGAAACTACAAAAAAATACTAGAAAAATGTACCTGGACAAAGACATAAAATCGTTATAAAAAGATCATCATGAATTGAAGAACTGTTAATACAAATCAGAAATCAGTTACGAGTTATGATATTGTTTTCTCAGAGAACACATATATGAAATAGGTCTAACTTAATTTGTAGATAATGTGCCAGAGAATCAGAGACAGACACCCAAATGTGCGAATGTTAGGCTTTGGCTCACAGAAACCAAGCTATTTGTGCAAAATTAATAATAAATTCAGAAAAATATAACTAAAGTAAGGACTTGTATAGACTATACAAGAACAAGGATACTGAAAAAGTGATGTAAAAGGAATGAGAGAAGCACAATAAGTCTATAAAGCTTTTTTTATTACTTCATTATTAGTTTTACTTTATTATAAATAATAATTGAACTCGGTTAATGCAAATACCTGATCTTAGATCTATATCTTCCACTTTTGCAATATAGGACTTTTTTAAATAATATTTTCCGGGAGTTCTTTTGAGTTACTAGCGTATGCGAGTACTATAGAGTACTTTGGAATAAACTGTTGATGTATTCACTATTAAATTTAAGTTAATTTTTTATGCAACAATTAGTTCCCTGTTTGGAAATTTTTTGTAAATAATAAGTTCTCATACTTAAGGGATGTCGGATATCAGGCTTTTGTAAATAGTAGCTTTATAAAGAATGATATATAAAATAAAAAATATTTTCTGACGTTGTTTTTTGCACTAATAATTACAAATATTGAAATGTTTATACACAACAGTTATTACAAATTAAAGTTCCCAGATATCTCTGAGTTAGTGTGGCTGCACCATTGAGGCGTGTGTGTGCGGTGTGGACGGACCCGGGTTTATTCCTAAGGCTCAAATGCTTGACGGGTGGGCTGCTCAGTCATCAAAAGTAATTGAGTACTTGCGTTTATTTCGAACAAAGAGTAATACTTTGTATCAGAGATGGTGAGTGGCAGTGGGAGCAAGTACGTTGCGGTACGTTTTTATGATTATTATTACCATTTATGGCTTAGCATGTATCTTGTTTATTTTATGTATTTTAATTAATACTCTGCATTGTATGCTTTTTACTACATACGAAACTATAATTTATCAAATTATTTTTTATAGGCATTTATCTACTTAACGATATAAAATTTTATACCAGGCATTGATAACACGAAATTATAATCCCTTTCAAAAATTTATAACTATTATACCAATTATTGAGATATGCATGCAATTTTTTGGTTAGTTTTGCAATGTGTTATTCGATTGTGAACATGCCCAATTTAGAGCGGAGTTGCTGATTAGTGATAAACTAGGGAGTATTGACTACAATTCGATGTAGATAGGCTTAAACTTTAAAGAACTAAAAAAGAGTGGTGTAACGGTTTGTGTGGAAAGTATCGGGAATACTCTTCCTAGCCAACTAAAAGGGTTAGAGGAACGCAGTTTTTGGCGAAATGTCTGAGGAGACGGGGGCTTAGGTAAAGAATGTGACCCGGCTCAGTTGTCTCCGAGCCTTGAGAGAGAATCGCGTTCTCGCAAACCGTGTTTTGGTGACGCGTCATGGATTTGACATGCAGCGTACGTTAGAGCAACCTTATGAAGAGAAGTTTTATGTCAAACTCAAAAAATCCGGTATCAAGACTTTGAACTTAATAAGGAAAGCATATGGGGAGGAAGCCAGGTCAAAAAACAAAGATTTTTGAATGCATAAAATTTTTCGTGATAGAAGAAAAGCCGTGGAAGTAGAAGAACGCAGAGGACGTCTTTCAATGAGTAGTGATGAAAGTGAAACAATTTTTGGACTCTGATTGGCATTTTAAGTGTTCGATTGATAGCACTAGAGTTAAATTTACAGGAAACAATATTCAAAGAGAGACTCGATAAAAAACAAAGATAGGTGACAGAAGAGATTTTAGATCTCACCAATAAAAGAAGAAAATGCAAAATTAAAATCAAATAATGCATGTTAGAATTAAAAAAGGAA
Source organism: Sinelater perroti (assembly GCA_036346155.1). NCBI lineage: Eukaryota > Metazoa > Arthropoda > Insecta > Coleoptera > Elateridae > Sinelater > Sinelater perroti. The sequence goes on along the minus strand of JARFIY010000355.1, from coordinate 2,349,684 downwards.
TTAAAAGAAAAATATGACATACACAAGCAAAATCGTACAATAAAGAATGTTTAGAAATAAAAGAATATGATAATGAGCCATTTTTTGAAAATATTTTTACGCGTAATGTATGCTAGAATATACCAAAGAATAGAGGAAAACTTAAGTGAAATGCAATTCGGATTCTGAAGCGGAATGTGGACATAGAAAGCGTTTTTCGGAATAAAAGTGTTGATTTAACGATGTCGGGATGTCAACTGTGATATAGGCATATATGCCTAATCGACTTTCAAAAGACCTTCGACAAGCTAATACACAACAAACTACTCTAAATTGACGATAAAGATTTGCGTATAATTGGTAATCTTTACTAGCATCAAACGTCTAGTAGGACAAGAATTAACAGAAGGAATAGAAATATTTAAACATGGTGTCCGTCAGGGACGCCTCTACTCTTCAACATGTATTCCGAAGAAATATTTAAATAAGCTTTGCACGATGTAAAAGATCTGATATGCTGACGATACGTTAATTCTCACAAATACCAATGAAGATCACTAGGACATGCAAAGAATACGTCCTAAGACTTAATAGATCAAAAACTAAATATTTGATAATAAGTAAGAACAAATTACTGCAGAATAACAGCATCTAAATAAATGGGGAACAATTGGAAAGGATAAAAAAGCAAGGTATCTGGGATGTAACATAAACGAAGATTAAGACCCCTCCATAGAGATAAAGAGACGCACTGAATATGCCCAAACTGTATTTCTATGTATGAAAAAAATCTTATGCAGAACTAATATAAATTTGCCTATTTGAATCTGGATAGTTAGAGCATACGTTTTCTCAGTTCTTTATTATGGAGCACAAAGCTGGACATTAATAGAAGTATTACTAAAGCGGCAGAAAGTTTTTGAAGTAAGGATTTACTGGAGACTGCTCATAAGAAGAATACGACATGTTACATTTTATACAAGGGAAGATAGGTGGCAGAAGAGACCCAGATAGACGAAGAGCCTCATGGTTAAAAAATCTGAGTCAATGGTACGGGCAATCCTCAATACAGCTTTTCAGAACTGTAGTTGACGAAATCAAAATCGCAAATATGATATCCAACATGATCGTCAGCGATCAATAATGGTCAAGACACTTCAAGGAGAAGAACAAAAAAAATTTTCCTTTACTTTCTTGACCGCAGTACTTCAGCCATATAATAGATTCTCAATTCCACCTAAAAAAAATGTGTGTTACAAAATCACCCTAGCCGTTGCCGGTCACCGGTTGCTTCACGTCCTCATTGAAGCTCTGCTTGTTCGGTAAAGAGGAGCGTCATTCCCCACAGCTTCTACCAATACTCTGTGGCATTCTCTGTCATTTATATCATTGAGAATGGCTATTTTGTTACATGAACGCTATTCTACTTTGGTCAGTCCATCCTGCACGGCGATTGACTGACAACTAATATAACATTGCTCTCTGTGCAATTACAGAACTTCGCAAAGTCATCTCGTGTTTTGGACGTAGACTATGAGTGCATGGCTTTCTTAAGACATACGACATTTTGTGATATTATTCGTTACCTTAAAAGAATAGACTTACAACCCAACCGTCGTAAATTTAGATTATATTTATTAAGAATTATAAAACTACAGTTGGGGCGGACATTATGTAACCAATTTTCTCTCTCTCTCTCTCTCTCTCTCTCAGCCAGTTTCACGTGTCATATCTGTTTCTTCCGGTCCCCCAAAAATTTCTCCATTGTGGTCGGTTCTACCATTCTCCTTGTATATTTCTTCTCTCTATTGCCGTTCGTATCCCTTTATTTCAGCTTTTTCTTGGTCTCTCCTTATTTCTCCTTTCTGAATGTATCCATTTCATAGCCATTTTTGGTATTTGTTTTTCAGACATTCTTTGAACATATCCATGTTAAATCAGTTGCCTCCTTTCTGTTTCTTCTACTACATCGTTTTAATTTCTATAATTTTCCTTATTCTTTAGTTTCTCACTCTGACCATTTCTGATATCCCTGCTGCCCTTTCCATTTCTAATACTCTCAGTTTACTTTTGTTCTGTCCTGTTATTTGCTATACCTCTTGGAGAGGCAGGCGTGTAAATAGCCGCTCTCGTGGTGCGGTGTGGAAACGTAGTACGGCCCGTTTGGAACGTCAACCGAGAAGGCCCAAATCGTCCTTAAACGGCCGTCGCGTAAGCGGATGGGGCGGCTACCGATATCAACCAACGAGTATTGCCAAATCGCTCACCTGTATCGGCTTCGCTTCGGCTTCGTCGGCGATTCCAAGGTGGCCACCTCTGCGCTGCGGATCTGGTATCTGGGATGATAAGACGCGACCGAATTGCCGCGCTGGGTGCGAACGTTTGCGTGAAGACACGACCGAACTGGTCGCGCTGTGGATAGTGTTTGCGTGGTGTTGAGACACGACCAAATTGGCCGAGCTGCGATGCGTGAATATCGCCGGGCTTCGCGCCTGGCTTGGCGGTAGGTCTTTGCGGGCAATTTTCATTCGACAGCACCTTTCATATCAAAAGGTGCCGCCGAGGGCGTATGCAGACTTGTCGGCTGAGCAAAAGCCCATATGCCGTTTTGTGTGCGATGGCAAAACATAGCAGCAGACATCACAGCCGCCAGCATGCGCCGCGATATAAAGCGGTTCAAGGGCGAAAAGGCCGCCACACCACCTCTGCTCCATATAGTGCTACACTTTTACGATTGTATTATATATTGTATTTTTATTTTTGTTGATAGATCCTTATCCCACAGTATGCTGTTTATTGTCCCAATTACTTTTTAGTTTTTAAATTTATTTATTTTTTTATTCCCACTTTCTTCTTCTATTCTCGTTCCTAAGTATGCATATGCTTTACATTTTTCTATTGTTTCTCCTGGATCCAAATGTAGTCCCTTTAACTGTACTCCTAGCGGTAAATGTTTTGTCTTGTCTATGTTTAATGTTAATCTCTATTTTTCGTATTCCTCCCTTAGTTTTCTAGTCATATACTCTGCATTGTTTTTCTCTTGAGCAATAACTACTTGGTCGTCCGCGAATTGTAATGTCTTTTCCCCTACTGGTATACCCATTCCACTACACATTCTTTTCCATTCTCGTAATGCTTCGTCCGTGTATGCTTTGAATAAAGTTGGTGGCAGCGGCCATCGCTATTTCAGTCCCTTCGTGACTCCAAATGGTTGACTTAATACTGTTTCTATCTTGACTTTGACTATCTGTCCTACAAGTTTTTCACAGCATTAGCTAGCGTATCATCTAACGTCTTCCTCATTTTCTGTATTGGTACGTTATCACACGCTTTTGGTAGGTCGATTATTAATAGATGTAATTCTTTTCCTGTGGCTTGTTTTTTTTTTATTATTTGTGAATGTGAATGTGAATAGATCGTCTAGATCGTCTAGATAGGATTTATCCGCATTGAACCCACACTGTTTTTCTGATTCCTTATCTTTATATTGTTCTTCGACTAGGTTTCGTATTGTTTTACTGTATAATTTACTAAAACTGTTTAGGATCGCAATTCCTCTATAGGTGTTACATGTGTCTCTTCTTGTCATCTCCATTTATGTATTAATTTATTAATCTCGTCAGTATTTTATTATTTTTATGAATCCTCAAACTTCACTCGTCCTTTTCTCTCTCATATATATTTCTAACTCCCTACATTTCGATTCCTAAGTACTCTGTTTCGTCTTTTTAACCTTACTTTTAACCAATTTTTGTTGTTCTCTAAATACTTCTCTGTCTTCTCCGTTTTTTGTATTTAATCACTTATATAGTTCTTGTTTCTATTTCATCTCCTCCTCTTAACATGTCCATATATTTCTATAATTGTAATCTCTAATTTTTCTTCTAGCTTCAGGTCTAATCTGTTTCGGTATAGGTAATATGTGCTTAGCAGTTCCAGACTCTTTATATTTCTTCTCCTTTGCCTTTCATTATCTTCCTGGTTTGGTGTATTGTTTATGTGTATTTGTGGAAACACTAGTCTATTCAACGTGTTGGTCCTATTGATTCTCAATCTCGAATCATTTCAAGCGGTGATTGTAATCGATTATTGATTTTCTTTTTCTTGCTTCTTCCCGCCGTGCATATTTGTGTATGTTTTTGTATTTATAGTATCCATTTGATATTTTTGGTTGATGTACTTCTTAAATACTTATGACTGTTTCCATTATCATTTCTTTTTTCTTCTCATATAGTCCTACCACTTTATCGTTGTTTTTCTTCTCTACACTTCCATTAAGATCTCCCACTAATAGTGACTCTTTCGTCTTTCTATGTTCCTTTAATAGGTCATTTATTTTGTCAATAAAAAGCGTCTTTTTCTATTATTTCCTCGTTATAATTAGGTGCGTATATAGGATTGTTTTACTTTCTTTTTAATTTCTATATTGACTCTTAGCGTCCCTTTGTCAATTGGTTTCCAGCTTTTTATTTGTTTCAGATGTTTTCTTTTAATCATTATGGACACTCCTCATTTTGCTCGTGTCTATTTTTCCACTCCATTAAATATGTGTATATATCATGCCATATGTTTAATGATTTTCCCTTTCTTTTATTCTCCATGAGCACTATAATGTCTATATTTATTGTCTTGATTACACTCATACTTTCTACATCTTCTCACTGATTCCTTTAACATTCCAGGTACTAACAGTTATTGTTCGTCTCCTTCGGTGTAGTTTGTTTTGCTTTTTATCTTTTTGTGTTCTAGGGTTTTATAAACTTCTCCCCCCCCCCCACCGTATCATATGGAGTTGTGGATTACCACTCGAGGATTTAATTCATATTTCTTGTTTTTTATTTTGCTATTTTCTCTCTTCTCTCTTTTTTATATTTGTTAGAGTTTTAAATTTTAACGCTACAACCCCCTCTTGGAGGACCTTCTTTTCTAGCCATCCATTATGGAACCGAAGCTGTTCGTAGCCGTTCAGTCTGGAACAGATGCTACTGTTCGCCTGTTTGGTCTGCGGTATGTATTTTATTTTTCCCCTACCCGGAATATCTACCGCCACCTGGGGACAACCCCCGAAGAAACCAGTTTTCAAACATTTTAATATTTTATATAAACCAAAATTCTAGAATTTTAATTTTTACCATTGTAATATATTTAGGTTTTTAACGTCGTATACAAAATCTCTGTGATGTTTTCCTTTCCGATGATAGAAAACTAAAATTTAAGTTAAAACTTCTAAAAACTATTTGAATTATTCAGACTTTTTAAATTGTCGTTATGTTCATCACGAATACCCAAATATAACTTCCAGTTACTGGAATAACAAATTAAAAGATATTTTAATATACAAATATAAAGTCTATAAGAAAATGCCTAGAAATAATTTTGTTGCTCCTGTATCATTTGATAAAAATCTTTTAATTAGTTACATACTTATAAGGGTTAAGAAATTATATTTCTAATTAATATGCTCTACAGTTAGAGTGGAGCGGTGTGCGTGTAAGAAAATCTCATTTACTTTACTTTTAATTGCTGTTCCTAAAGTAATTTGCATATTAACGATAATCCGGGAAGGCACACGCGAGTGTTGCAGCAATTTGAAACGTCAGCGTTGCCACTGAAACAATACGCAAAGCGGATTTGTCGCGCACAGTACGAGAAAATTTAGGACTTTCTTATATAACAATGCAATCGTGAAGATGTTATCTCGCAAAGGAAATTATTTAATTTCCTGCCAATGGATCTTAATCTTAAAACTGACATTCTTGCGAACTCCTGCACATTTGTCCTATTTGCCGGGGTATTGAAGGGGCGCCTTAGTTAAAAACTTCTTAACGACTCGTGCTTTCGTAATGAGTGCCGCTCGGTTAATGCACAAGCAGCATCGCGCTGCACCCAAGTGTCTATCGAATTTCCCGATCCTCGTGCGCACCAAGCTGATTGCTGCTTGAGCGGAAGTTAATATGAGCCGGTTGAGCTCACCTGCACTTTTGGCAGTTTGCTGAATTCCAAACACGAACTCCAAATAAGAAACTTCAAACTAAAGCGTTTTGGAACGGTAATATCTACACTCTCGCAAATAGCAATTGCCTCGTGTTTGGAACGACAGGAACAACATCGTATCAGAGGAACTCTTGCCAATGACGTATTTATCAATCTTTTTTATGTTTGCGAGCTTTAAACATAAATTACTTTTAGCTCAGCATATGGCTTTCGCATATTTGGAATTAGAAAACAGTAACGGAAAAAATATTTTATACGATTCGGTAACATTCTTGAACTAAATTTAGGAATAACAATTTACGTTTAGTTTAGTTGTCCTATTTCTTAAATTATAAAGCTAATAATTATATATTAAATTTTAATTATTTTAAATAATTTAAAATCAAAAATTTGATTATCTTCCTAATAAACACAAACTGAACGTAACAGTAAAACGGGTTTGCTTATACAGAATAATCTAAAATAATGGGCTCAACTTTATAATGCTGTAATTCCTAAACTATGCATTATCTATGAATTATTCACATTTTAAAAATAATATTGTAAAGTTTCGAATACTACCACTAAAGCGTTTAATACACAAGGTTTTTTTTCATTCGTAAGTTCAGTAAAATGATGTTAGCGACTGCGGTGCAACGTGTATTTCGTCGTTATTACAACATTAAACCTCTAAGGAGGAAAACCATTTGTTGTTAGAATAATCGATTGGAACAAACTGTCTATAAAGGTGAAATTACAAACCAATTGCGTGTTCAAGATGAGAATATAAAAAGAATTTGTGAGAGTGTAGAGCGTAGCCCAATTAATTCAACCCGTAGAGTGAGCAGAAAACGTGAATTGCCATAAACAACTATCTGACCTGTATTGAGGCGTTTAATTAAAATATCTTTTACAACTGATACAAGCTCTTCGAGCAAACGCTAGCCAGTGCAGGCGAGTTCAAGTGTCGCTAGTCTCATGGGTGTACTGTACTAATAAATTAAGGGAGCTAATACAATTAGAAGATCAAAAGAATCGATTTTTTTTATTTGTTCTAAAAAGTTAGTAAATATCCCATAGAATACGCCCGTGAAAGTTTGAAAATAAAGTTCGAAGTCCTTCTATTTATTTTTGTCGTTTTACAGCGCTTCGTAGGTATATCAGAGCGGAGTATCATTTTTCGATAATTGAAACATTTTTGAAGTTTATGCCGGTGGTAACTCAAAAACTAATAGGCCGATGTGGCTGAACCTTGCAGCACTTTTTCTTTATGATATCAGCTTCTAGCTAAATCACAGAGTTTGCAATTTTGAAGTTGCAAAATTAAATATTTATTGCATAAATGGTTGAAAAATTTCGGTATATTTCCGATTTTGTCAAAAAAACTTTTGCCAATAGTTTAATATTTTGTTTTTTTTAATTTTTAAAGTTTAGCGACAAATTGTAATTGTTTTTTAAATATATTTTCCTTCTGTTATGTTACAAAACTACGGCAACCAGAACCGACAGAACCTTATAGAAGGTTCACATTGCGCCACTGTAGAGCCGCCACTTTATTTTAAAAAATTTAAAAAATAATTGTTTTGTATACTTTTATATCGTATAAACATGTGTGGAAAATTTAATTATGATCAAATAAAAACTTCTTATTTAAAAACGTCTTTGAAAAGTGCACTCAAACAAAAAAAAAGGTGTTTATATGCATGTCATGCTAAATATAAAACCCAGCTGTTAATCTTAAAAAATTTTAATAGATAACTGAAACGAAAAATATACATGATTATTGTGTCATTTTTAATTAGAGCTAAACTTAGGTTCCATGTACAAACGTCGTCGATGAGTTTTATTTAATTAACGCCGAATACTTAGATTTCGATGAGATTAAAGTTTTCGTACGTGATTGGACACATATTGGTCTGTAACTGCTTCGACATACAATACTCATATAGGGTCCGACTTATTACATACCATGGAGCATCTGCCATGACACGTAAGGTTTTATACTAGAACAATGAAAAAGCTAGAGGACCCCCAGTGTTAAATTATATGTCCATAATCCAATAGAATGCTTTGGCTTTCAGGTCCAATTTATTTCTTTTCCAAATATTGAATTTTGACGTAATTTTACTGTCTGTGTGCATTTCCAGGCATCTTTTGTCTTTTGATTGTAACATTTTAATACTATTTATTTATATTAATTGACAGTGTAGCCTTCGCAAGATAAATGCGATTCGAATAGATTTTTTATTGACCTTTATACGCCATTTGATCATCCAGTTGCTTATTGAGTCTATATGGTTTTGCACTAACTGTTTGTGGATACACTTGTTTTGTATAGTGCAAAAAGGAGAAAATACAAATGGAAAAAGATTTGTTGATTTTGAGTACTAAACCCAGAAGCCGCACTTCATCAAATTCTTGCTGGACATCTAAGAAGATTGCACAACAGTATTTTGTGTCTTTCGTGGCTTTAATTATTTCTTTTATGTGATGATATTATTGAATAGTAAAGTGTTTATATCTAAAACCAAAGTGGTATGGGAAAAGCAATTGTTCTAAAATTGTATTTTATTAAATTTCTCAAATATTATTTTTTTAAGATGTTAGATATTACGGTGTTTGCAACTATTACTTTCATACTTGCTTTAGTTTCCTATTTAACTGATAGTTTTGATGGATGTATCTTCTTTTGTCCGAAGAATAAGAAAAATGTTGTCATATCGTTTGTGCTTTTCGCTTTTAGGCTACTAGTCTTTTAGTTTTAAGTAGAATGTTTATTGTAGTTCGTCTTGCACGCTCATTGTGTGGAATAGCATGTTGCTCTGTTTATTGTAACATTGTAATAAGGTAATTTGTGCATTTTTCTAATTCTTTTGGTTCTTTTAAGCTAAAATTTTCTTTCAAATTGCGTTCAACATATTCTCAAAATGGGGCTTCATTGATTATATACTGTTGGACGAGGTTCTCTAAAGATAGTGATAGAGCAACTATAACTGATGATTTAGTGTAGGGAAATTATCAAGAGGTTAATTTTAAATACAGAGTAAAAACTCAAATTTAACACCCCGGAAATAATACAGAACAACTTTTTTAAATATATAATAATATATAAGTACTGGCGTGACGTTGATTTTGTTGGTGATATTGGGGGTCACTAAATCTAATCCCCTTCGTTAGTGACCTGGCATAGAACTTGGTTTGATCCCGTATTGCCTTGTTGGCAAATTAGAATCTTCAGGCTCTTATGGTAGATGCTTTTGTCCAGGTTATAGTTGTAAAAGCCACGCATGATGGGTTTGCCGTGGTGTTTGACGCTGGAGAGTAGTTGCTCGACGTTGTCAGAAATAATCTCTTAGATGATCAGCATGTCTTTGTATTTCTTACGAAAAGAAGCGTTCGCAGCGGCCATGGAATCATAGCGTCGACGTTGTAAAAAATGTGTACGACTGCACGGCGATTACGACGAGAAGTGACACAAGTTTTACAGTTTTTGTGTAAATAGTATATGAGAAAAAAAATCGGAGGTGTTATATATTATGTATCGCAATATAAAAGCGTGACCGCATATCCGCTATTAGATGAATTTTCTTAACCAGAGTGGCATTTAAATTATAATGATGTGCTGATTTCAACAACTAATTTTTCTTGCGCTTTAGACCGTTTAAACTTCAGTAGGCAAGGTGGACGTAAAATGATCCTATAGGCTCCTTAGCGGCTAATAGGTATTATCAGATTCTGTCCTGGGAGTGAGCGAGAAGCTATCCGAAGACTTCAGAGGCTATGATAAGCATAGATTGAGCTCCAACAGTTTATGTAGGTTGACGTCCTACAAGAAGTTAATCAAAAAGTCCCAGACTTTGGAGCAGTTCTTGGGCTAAAAAATTGCCGCTGCTGGGGCTAGAGCTGGAGCAGCAGAAACTGAATAAGCTTTGACGGTGCCTGTCAAGATGATCGCGGCATGGGGAACGCTGGGCATGTCTTGCAGTTCTATGGATGCGCGCTGGAGTTGTTAGAGTACACCGATAGAGTTTTGCACTGGCTCAAATGGGAATTTGACACAGCAATTCCATTTATCGATCCTAAATTTCTTGTGATGTTACTCCGTCTGAACAATCACCTGCTTTCCCGTCCGCTCAGATTCGACGGAGGCGAGGAGCATCCGTTTTATTCCTTATACTTTTTCCGGTACTTTACGCAACATCGCACGGAGAGGCTTTTTTGAAGATAGGTGCTAGCGGAAACAATTGTAGAAGAATACTGAATCAGCCAGAAAGACAACATACACACCACCTGTAAAATCAACTATTCTAACAAACGTCCAAAAAAAGATGCCTAGTAGCTTTAAAAATACCAAACAAAGAAAGTTAAAACGCAACTTTACTGAACACTAAATTATTCAACAATTTTCTCACCGAATTAAAACTAATAAGTTAAAATAGTAAATACTAAACATGCTCTCAACTGTCATAAATAAAATAATCAAATAATGAATATTTTTTCTCTATCTGTAAGTTTCCTAATGGACTAACAAATTATACAAGTAAACTTTTTGATTTTATCTAAATTAGACAAACAGATATAATATTCATTTTTAAACCGCATTTTACTGGTAGTACGGGTAGCAATAAAAATACATTACTGTATAATACACTACATTAATCATTGCGATGGCACAGACCATAGTGGAGCAACCTAAGTAATTTGTAATGTATTATTGTAGTATAATATATAATATATATATAATGAAAACGTCAATAGTTTATATAGGCGCTCTAAGGCAAGTCTATTTACAATAACTGCAATTTTTAGTCCTTAGGGACGCAATCAGCAGTAACTTAATAAAAAATCGATTCATAGTAAAAATTATTTGGAATGTTAAAGAATTTGGGGTTTTAGGCGTATAAATCCTAAAGGAAGACAACTGCTTTAGACTGCCGTAAATAAATTCGTAATTATTGACAGGATAATCAACTTACGGCCCTTAGATACAATCAAAGTACATAAACTTCTTGACTTTCTTGTAATCATTGGCCAAATGCCTAATAATTTTCAAATTGAATTCAACTAAGACTTGTTATCAGATCACATTCCAGTCATTCATACTGCGAAACCAGATCTGCCAAGACATAATTTGTTTAAAACTGATTGGTCAAGGTTTCCTCGTTCTGTACGGAACAATTTAAACCTACACTTTAATGTGTATTTTAAAAGAACATTAATATATCTCAAAAACTCAACATTTGAGAGACACAACTAGTCTCTCTAAGTATGGTCAGTCAGCTTGAAAAGCAATTAAAATGTTTAAGGCAATAACAAATAATATACTGCCATTAAAAATCAATAGAAATAGTTGGGCTATATCAGAAGAAGAGAAAGCCACCAGATTCGCTAAACACTTTGCAAAAGCCTTCAGTCCTTCAGATCCTAATCAAAATAATATTGACGGCACCATTAAAAATTTTCTAGCCACTCCTTGCCAGATGAACCTTTTTATTAATCCACATCCTTCCTCAGGAAGGAAAAGAAAAATTTACATATAAAAAATGATAAAGGCCCAGGATTTTATCCCCTCAAAGCACAAATTATTAAATAGGTGGTAAGAAAAGCCTTAGCAATCTTAAAGACAATCTACGATAGCATTCTAAAATTATCATAGTTTTTAGTAATTTGAAAATGTGTATAGATTATAATGATACATACATGTACCTGAAAAATCTTCAAACTCTTCAAATTTGTGTCAAACTATCAGTTTATTACCCTTGTTATTAAAAATATTTGAATAGTTGTTGGTTGGAAAATGTACATGAAATTTGGGCTAAGTATCAATTCAACTTCAAACAATATTCCACCATATAAAAGTACCATAGACTAGTCAATGAGCTTATAAAAAGCTACAAGAGAAAAATTCTCAAATTATATCTTTTAGGTTGTCACTCTAAAACTACATTCAACCTCAAAACGTCCTTAAATTATCCCATTTAGTGTATACGGGTCATTTCTGTATTTTATTTTTACGGCCGATGTTCTAACAATAAACAATACATTAATCGGTACTTTTTCATAATATCCACAGATTGAAATTTACAAGAAGCCACAAATTAGTTACAAGTTTATCTTGGCTGCCTAAAGAAAGCCTCTATCTTGGCGATTGAAGGTCCATGATAGCAAATCCACACTGATCACCTTTAGAAGCAGATTTAAGGAATGATCAAATGTGTATAAATAATACTAATCTGCTCGTTAAAAATAAACATAAATAGTTTTAGGTAATACTCCACTTTAAGCTATTTTGGAAACTCAAATAAAACTTGGGCTGTAACAAATTTAAGTCTTTTACGCTGAAAATACAAACTAAAATTGAAAAACTAGATCCTTCTTTACAAATGTGTCATTAAACCCACATAGGTACACAAGGACAACTATGGGGCTGTGTTAAATCGTCAAATACCAAAATCACATAACGCACTTAATCATTTTACTCCACGTGTTCCTTTAGTTGAAAAAGAAATCTGTTGTATAAACACCAACTACATGCGTAAACGGTTAGGTCTTCAGAAAAAACTAAATAAGGCAAGGAAGCATATTCCAGTACAAAAATGATTAGGACAAAAACTCAGACTTAAACACAGAACAATGTAGTGATTTTATGTACGAAATATCGTCGACGGACATTTACTTTCAAAATCATTTTTAATCAAATTTGCTTATTGTTCCTAAAGTTTAGACTGTAAATAGCTTTACAGATAAAAAAGTTTAAACCAGGTATGACAAGAATTTTAAATTTATTTTATATTATTTTGTTGTATAGAGGAAAATTGTCTTAACAACATTTATTAGAAATCAGATAATAAAAGTGAAGTCATAAATAAATTTATTAAACGAAGAATTGATAAAGACCCGATTGTGATACACGCTAAAAAAACAGAAAAGTTAGTATTGTTGTAAATTTTAGTTCAATAGTGTATAAAACACAATGGTTGAAAGTGTTTATCTTTAACACTGTGACAAAAAATTGTTATTTTTGAGTAACAGTATAGCAAGACCCATTAGAAGTTATAATAAAATCAGTAATAATGTGGGTACTTAGTATCGTAAGTTTCGTTTTGCTCTTATAGTTTCTGTATTTTTCTATTTGTCGATTAGTTAGTTTAATCTCTCAAAATTCAACAAATTGTACCAATTTTTTTAATTGTTTACTACTTTTCAGAAAACACAAGCAATAGTTACGTTAGATTTACTTTGATTAAATAATAATTGAGCTAATAATTGACGTAATGGTCAAATTTAGCTAGTGGTTATCGCAAACCACAATCAGGTACTGTAATTACTTAATCAATGTAAACCCGGCATTAACAATAGCCCTGTTCCCAATTTTAAAGGGTTTCTCTGAAAACGTGTGTATGTAATTCTGTCCCCTCTAACATTCATTTACGACTAACTGTTGCTCAATTTTTGCTGCTATCGTATTTTAATTTTTTTATATACATTTAGCAATTATGCAATATACTACTAAATGTGATTTATAAGTAATGCAACACTGCATTACGGTAGAGAGTTTGTTTTAGCTTGTAGTAAAAAAGGACTGCCGGTTTGCTGCATCAGGATGGTGATGAGCGCTTCAAACGTAAAACAGCAAATAGGAAGCAGAGTGACGTCTTAGGATGCAGAATGCGCGGAGAAACTTCGCCGACGCGGTGACTCCGCCAAGTTCCGTGGAAGTTGACTAAACAAACAGCAAACAAGTTTTTTTGCAGCGGCGAAACACTAAACAGTACATTCATAATTTATTAGAAAGACTTGGTAATTAAGTTTCGAAGAGTTCTTCCATTTATCAGTACTCTGACATCGATTGGGGTAGCTCTACGGTTTCTCCGATTATTACTAATCTGCCGGCTCTTTTGAGCAGCCAACCGTTTGACTTTTATGTACACGGAACTTTTGACTAATTAGAGATGGGGTAAGTTTTTGCCGAGTGCATTTTAATGAATGTTTGCTGAGCGTGCAATAATTAAAATTATAATTTTATATTTTTATAAAATAAATGATAAGATAAACGAAAAGTTACGTTTTTGGAAACCAAATTACAAGATTATTCTCAATTAAAGAACTTGTAGTGCATCTTATAGACAAGAATGTAATTGAAAAATTTAATTTTTAAAACATTTTTTTTTGTTGCATAATAATTGTCTTTTTTATACAGCTTCGAAATATGTTGGCTATAACAATCAATTTTTTAGTGTACAAGATCCGGCAGTTATATATGATGTTTTTGAAAAGACTGTTACGCGCGCTGGGGTGGACCAAATTTTTTGGAAATGGTTGATATCTACCCATTGACAATATCAATAAAGCATTGGTCTGAAGCACATAGCGTGTTTGTTTACAACACCTTCGTAGCCAATCATTTTGTGATACTCACACAGCAACGACTTGAAAACCATTTTAATGTTGGTTGTGACAGTCGCGTTCCAAAACAAGATACCATTATGAGGTGGGTGAATAGTTTTTAAATAACAGGATCTTTGATACTGGGGACTGCACGGGGAGGTGATCGAACTGCTCGAACCCCAAAAAACATTTAAAGGACGCGACAAGCGGTGTAAACCACCTCTGGTCTTTTGGCGCTACGTCACGCTCGTACTCTTCGAGTGTTAGACAAGTCTAACCATACGAGTTAGACTTTCCATACTTCAAGAGCAAGAATGACTTTCTTAATGCAAAATTTCTCTAGACGGCTGATTTAATTGCGGGGAGATGTGCAGTATCCTCTTCGGTTACCAGACCTGTCAGCTTGTAACTTTTTTATGGGGCTACCTAAAAGCTAAAGTTTACATAGGACAAACCTCGTAATCTTGAAGTCTTTTACGAATCTATAACAATTTTGCCTTCACAAAAATGGACGGCACTTAACTGACGTGATATTTTGCAGTGAATTATTTTTTTCTTATGTTTTGTTAAGTGTTCTCAAGTATGAAAACAATAAATCTTGAAATTTGTTCGAAAGTAAGAATGTGACAGTCTTTTCAAAAACACCGTACCTTCCTGCCGGATCCTGTATTATTAGCAACAAGTTTTTTGTATCTATCAAAGGCATGTGTAGTAGATTAGATTCTTAAAGCAGTAGTTCTTATAAAATTTCAGATATCAGAGGGGAATGAATATTTATAGTAATTTAATTGTTCAAAAAACTTTAAAGCAAATATATAAAGATATGCTTAAAAATTCTCACCAAATAATAAAGGTTGGTTACGTGAATTTGGGTGCAGCAGAATAACTTGCAAAAACTTAGTCTACATAATTTTGCAATAACTCGAAGAAATATTATGTTAGTGAAATGGCACCATAAGGTTTCGTACTATAGATATTTCTACTAGTGTAACTGAAACAATAATAAATGGCTGTATATAGTTGCATAAGTTGTCAATAAGATGAATATCTAAAACAAGACTTGTTCAAGTCTTTCCATGTATACTCACTTCCTAATTATTTTATGACAAAAGATCTGGAGTGTATAAAATTCAACATGTTAAAGAAAAATTCAGACTCTCCGCTTTCTTGCAAATTTTAAGTTTTATTTTTTTTTATTAACAAAATAGCCATAATTTTATGAAATGGTTAAGGAATTTTGGTAGTTAATTAAATATGATAGATAGAGTTAACATAGTATTAGAGATGTTTGTAAGCCGTTCTTTGGGTGTAACAGTCAGAGGGTACTTAGTGAAAAAATCCAGCAAATATGATGCGTTAGGCAGTACGATATACCCTAGAGTCTGCAAGATTTTAACGGTGTAGCGACATGTAGGTGACCTCTAGCAGCGTATGGTCATGATAAAGCGTCTTTATTTCCCGTAGTAGCGTTACCAAATACGTCGGCACTTTATTGACTCACTGCAGCTTAATCTATCAGTAGAATTCTCTCATAATTTTAAAAGACGTTTGTCATTTGTTCTAGAATAAATAGTTTCAGTTTCTTAGAGCCTGAGCTTTCCGTATTTTACAATCTATAAACCGCCATTTTTACGGGTCTTGAGTTAAAATCTTAATTTGTCTGTTATAACCAATCACTCGTGGTAGTTTCCAAATCTATACTATCCAACTATAGCACCTGTTGCAATACATTCACACATTTCTGCTTCTGCTGGGGGATGAACCTATTAGAAACCCATTGTGCACATAATTTTGTCATGTTTATGTCCTCATGAATGAATGGCATGCCAAACAAACCTATTGCATCCACAATCAAATGTAATTCACCTGTTTACTGTTACCAGACCAAACTAGATACAAGCTGTGTAATGTGTAATTTATGATTTTGTGCACAGTCTTTGCTCCCTCAACTCCGATATACAACAAAACTTATTTTTATTATTTGGTGCTACGTTCTTATATACAGTTAGTTGTGGATTTCCAAAGCAGCCATTTCGTCTCTAAAAAACCTGGTAATCCATCGCTGTCGATGATTGTCTGTTTACACAGTTTTTCGCTTTGCCTATGACTGCATACGTAATGCTGCAGAAATTACTCACTGCTTTTTTTGCTGTTTTTGTAGCGCTATCTTGTAGCTTTACTTAACAGTATAGGGACATCTGCTGGACGCACATTAGAATAACGTTCTTGTGCATATAGGCCAGAACGCAATTTATAAAGTTGTATTTACAATAATACGTTACTCACCATACATTTCTGATCTAATTTCAAATTGTTTTTAAAGCCGAAAAAGAATCTTATAGGCATAAAATTCAATGATGTTGTTATGGTAATAGAAAAATGTTTTGATAATCAGGTTTACACATTTTTTAAGAAAACCTGTGGAATAAATGTCTGTGACTAGAAAGGAATTTCATAAAAAATGACTATAATAAGAATAACATGGACATTATGTTTTATACATCTCTCATACGATACAAGTATAAAGCATTATCAGAGATATTTATTTGTTAAAAATCACATACAAAACTTCTAGTAATTAAATTAAATTGAAGTATCGTTGTTTTGATTAACCACTATGAATTTATGTAGTGTTGAAAAGATATTTTCCACATATTATTTCTTCAATAAAATATTTAATTTTAATACATGTTATTTTATCATATAATCAACTATAGATTTTAAGCAAATTTTTAAAAAATTAATAGTGAAAATTATTGTTTATATTTAAGGTAAGGTAATATTTTTTTGCTTAATATCACTGAAATATAGCTGATGCAGTTATATTGCTGACAATAGCAATTGTCGTCATTTATTTGCTTTGATAAAACTGAAGAATCTTTTCTTTTAACACAAAAAGGGTTAGGAACAACAAATGAGGATAAGCTTTTCTAACCGGTGCTGCAACCAATTCGATGAACTGCAGAAATGAGAAATTTACGCCTATCTGTAGTTAATTGCAAAGGAGCAAATTTATACATAAAGAATAACTCAAAAATATCATTAAATTAAAAGAAAAAGTTAGATAATAGCTGCTTTGTTTTTATTAACCAGCAGATTTTCTTTGCTATTTGCTCTACAGACCACCAAAATGTATATTAGTTTATTATTCATTTGAAAATATGCAAAGCTCTTTAATTAAGAAATTAAAACATTACTATGTAGATGTTAAGTCTCTACCGAAAATATTGAGCCAATATTAATACAATGAAAACAGTTTTCACGGTTTAGATGAGATTACGCATGCTTAAATAAAGACTTTGCTGAGCGATGAGGAAACACATATAGTTTGTAATGGTCATAATTGCAATGATTGGACTAGTTAAGCAGCAAATCTGCAACAAATTTTGTGCGAATCAGGAATATTCGTCTTCAAAAACTATTGCATGTTTCCAGAGGCTTTCTGGAATGATGTAAAGAGTAGAGCACGCACAAAAACGTAGTACAAATCGACCTACATGTGACCGGAAAACTGTTAAATGTGACCCACTTTTTGAAAATATAACAAGATGCCGGAAAATATTAAACAGATACAATAAAAAAAATTGACGATTGACAATCTGACTGTTAGAAGATGAGCTGAGAATTATATAATTTATCAATTAAATTTTTACGAATCATTTTAACTGCTATAATATTTGTTCCTCGGCTACAATTGTTAGAAAAGAAGAAATATCGTTCTGCAGTCATTAGTAACATGTCAGGTAATCCAAATTTCATTTAAAAGTTTATATTTAAAGATAAAATGTGTGTTTATAATTAAAATTTGGAAACTTAATCATTTCTTCTTCTTCTTTCTCTCATTCGTCCATTGTTGGACGAAGTCCTCCCCCATTCGTTGCCAATTTTCTCGGTTCTGTGTGCTTCTTCTCCATCCTAGTCCAGCTGATCTCTTACTGTCATCTACCCATCTAAGTTGTGGTCGTCCTCTGCTTCTTCTAGCTTCCCATGGCCTCCACAGCTGTATTTTTGTTCCATCTTTCATCGTTCTGTCTCATAGTGTGACCGCAAAATCTCCATTTAAGTGAGGCTATGTCTGCTGCTACATCTATTACTCTAGTTTTTTGTCTAATCCATTGTATCTTTTTACTGTCGGTCAATTTTATATTCAGCATCTGGCGTTCCATTGCTCTCTGTGATTTTATCATTTTGTCCATATTTGACTTTGTTAATATCCAGGTCTGGGCACCGTATGTCATTACCGGGAGAACACATTGGTTAAATACTTGACTTCGTAATTTAATCGGTATTTTCTGGTTCTTCAGTACATGCGATGTTTTTCCAAAGGCAGCCCATCCTAATCTAACCCTTCTATTTATTTCTTCCGTCTGGTTTTCTTTATTTATTTTTATTATATATATGTATATATATATATATATATATATATATATATATATATATATATATTCATCGACTCTCTCTAAGTTGTTTCTTTCTATTTCAATACCCGTGGGGGGTTGCTAGATCCCCCATAGGGCGCCTCCCCAGGTGGCGGATAGGGAAATGCCCGACAGATGTGAAAGGTATCGAGGAAATAAAATACCCGGGGTGGACCAAAACTAGCAAGGGGCACACTAAAGCTATTTACTAATGACGTACCTAAAGACTAGTGAGCCGGATACCCTAGAGCTGGGAGGAATCGACAGGAATGGTGGCAGAAGAATCTATATAGATCAACGGCAGCGACCAAAGCCCGAGAAAAATGGGACACAACTCACTCACCAAGACGCCCGGCGAGCGCGGTATTTTATCGCCAATTTTCCCCCCGCTCATCAAAAGAAATGAAATGTCAGTTAACAAAACTCCTTGTTTGACATGTCCTAAAAAGAAGGTACATGAAAGTCAAAACAAGATAAAAACTATGATAACCGTATTTCTTTATTGAAAAGGTGTTGTAAATTATAAGTACAATGCCCCAGGCTAAAGAATGATTAAGGAGTGCTACTTCAATCTTATTAACCGTTTGCAAGGTGCAAATAACAAAGCTCCAGCCAATTTATCAGATTTATCCGACAATTTTCCGACACAACATCAAATCACAAATAACTACAAACTTTTAGATATTTACAAAATTTAAATCGTCTTTGAAAGGAAGACAAATTGCATGTTTTCAACTAGCTTAAGAAGTTGTACCATTCTTGCTTTTGGAAACGAAAATGGTTAATAAATTTAACATGTTCCTATTTGTTCTACGAGAGTTTTTAACATTTTTTTATTTAAGTCAAGTATTTTATTTCTTGTCCATATTTACTATGGTTATTGCAGTACACTCTGTTGATTAGTAATTCTAGCTATTTAAACAGAACTAAAAAGATTTTGCTGATTTTGGAGTTGCTTATGACTGTATGGGCTCTAGTTGTTTATTTCTAAGTGGTAGAAATATTTTTCGTCGTAGCTTTTTTTTTTTGTAAACCAGACAACCCTTATAATTTGCAAAGTGGTTGCCTTTACAGTTGACGCATGAGACATCTTTACTTTTTTTACGTAGACATTGCGTTGTTGTATGGTCGCTTACGCATTTTACGCACCTCGAGCTTCTGTTACAGAAGTTTTTAGTGTGACAAAATCTTTGACATTTAGGACACTGTGATATTTGGCGTTTTGTGGTTGGTGTCTCAAAATTAACTATTTCATGTGCTAGTTTACTAATTTTGTAAATAGCTTTGTTATTGTCTGCTGGTTTTAATTCAACAAAGCATAAAAGTATTACTAATGTAGTTTCTCTCGTTCTAATATTGGCTATACATATTTGCAACATTGTGAAGGGTGTATGTCTCTAAGGACTTCTCTAAAACTACGCTTTTCTTTCCTATTATAGATATGGAATTTGATTTTTCTTTTTGCTAATGCTTTGATTACAAGAGAGCAATTGCTTGAATTTGGACTTCATCAATGTTCAATATTTTTAGGCCATATTCTTTTTTGGATATAGATTCTAACAGTTTTGTAAGTAGTTCGATGTACTTTACACCAGATAGAAATATTGGAGGTGCCTTACGAATGTTGTTATCCGGAGTATCCTTATGATTTCCTTATGAATCTCGGGTACCTAGAAAGTGATCTGTTAGATTCAGCCACTAGTTTGTCGATTTAGATTATTTAAACTGTAGTTTTTCGTTGTTGTCTTTATGTCTACATTTTTTATTTTCTACTAAATACCACTCCACTTCTTTAAAGTGTTGATTTTGGTATGATAATTGTAAGATGTTATTTTGCACGTTTGAAAATGGGGATGTATTTGGCGCTTGCATTATGTTCTGTATGTGAAACCTTGTAGGTGCATTATTTATAACTACTTGTGCGTATTGATAATTTTGTGGAATGTATTCTAACTGCTGTTTTTGTTCAATTTCAGTAGAAATGTATTGTTGGGTATTTGACGGAAATCCATTTTGATTGTAGTAGTAAGCCATTATTTTATTGATTTGTTTACTGTTTATTATTCGTAGTTATATATAGCACAGTTCGGCCTAAGGGTCACACACATTATCGCTTGTCTCTAATCGCAGTTTGGCACAGCGTTACTCACTTAAGTAGGGCTGCGGCTCCGCTACTGCGATCGCGCAGGAGAAGTTGGTTCAGAACACATGTATACATAAATCCATATTACATAATCACAAAATATAATTGAAATAAAAAAATATTTTTTAAAATTTGAAGACGCATCTACTTTTCAGAAAATGTCCTTTTGTTAACTTTATCAAGTTATGCAGGTTTCTAATACTTCTGTAATTAAATCAAAGTGCTTGTCAGAATCGTGAGCAATAAGTTTCTGGACATTTAAAATTTGAAATTTTTCAATCAACAACTTATAACACACAATAAAGGTAATTTTAAAAATAGTATTCAAATTGAAATTACGTTTTATTGTAAATGAACAAAAAATTACCACCACTAAAATTTTCATTTATTGATAAATGCGTTTATACAGTTGTTTGCTGTAAATATTTATTTGAATAGAATACAATACTTGCACTATTTTGCATATGAATTTGATATTTCTGTTGATTTTTATAATTTGGAAAGAATTTTCTAGAGCTGGTTTCGAGAACTATGCTTCAGGAGATGTTGCATACTCTTCTTAAATAAAACATTTCTATATAGAAAACACAACAAAGTTCAAAAAATGTTTAACTAATAAATTAACAAATATTCTTATTTATCAAAACTAGTTGTGTAAAATTTATAAAGTATTTATTAAGGTAACCAGATCAATTAATAATTTTATTAAAAATTAAATAAAAAATTGCCAGAAAATATTTTTTAAATATACTATTTCTTTGTAGTACAAGTATAACTATTTTAGTCTAGTTTAAGGCTCATCCTAATCCACAAACTGCAAAAAGAGCCGTAGCTTTAAGGCATGTTCGTGGTTCTCATAAAGAACTTAACTCTTTGTACGCTAGCAACGTCAATGAATTATTGTGTGGTACGAGCGACATAATATGAAAAGCGGCCGGCGGCAAAGCGTTGTGACAACGCAAAAGTTGAAGCGAAAACATAGATGTATAGGCAGCACTGCATATCAAACCCGATGTAACGGGAATTTTGATTTTTGAATGCATTCTAAAGCGCGCTCCGGTGCATAACAATTGGTGGCGGTGATTGGCTAATTGGCAGTTTTGTGTTACAGATAAATATAGAAAATATTGTAAAATTGATGACATGACAGCTGAAACTTTAGTTAGATGTAGTTATGACAAGCAGACATGCAGCTTTACATTTTCTAAATGATGAATTTAAAAAATCATTCGGAATGTAGGTTTTTAGAAGAGTACTATGGAAAATTATAAACTTGTTAACTTATAACAATTATTGCTATATTGTTCCTTTAATACGGTGAAGGATATTATTTTTGACATAAGCTTTTAATGTAACTTACAAATAAAAAGTAAGGAAAAGAGTTTTTAAATAACATCCTTACATTTAATTATATACTTATATGGCCTTCTAAAGGTATGCGCCAGCAAAGTCCCAACAAAATAAATAATCATAACAGCCAATATCTAATACTTTCAAACACAGCTGTTTATTGTTATTTGAAGCATATTTTCCGAATTCTACCACTCAACAGAACTTAATTTCGTATTGATCAGTCTATAGGAGTAACTACTACATTAGGTATATTTAAATGCCCAAGGGTGCAAATTAGCGAATACTCCCATGCTGTTTGCTGCAAGAAAGCGTTGGGTTGCCCAAATTTGTTAGTACACCTAGAAGGCTTACTTTTGGACTACTGGAAAGCCAGGCTTACTTGAACTGAAATATGTTTGTAAGTAAAACTAATTTGTTTTATTTTATTTCAAATTTATTCAGAAGTTCCAACAAAATAGAGAAGAAATTCTAGCCTCTATAAATGCATGCCTGGAGCTTTTAAAGCATAAAAGAGACCCAAACAAAAAATGAATTCACGAGAGCACTTGAAAATTAGTAGAAGAAAGGCAAAACAGTGCAGTACAAGAAAATTCAGAAAAGGTGGGCATAAAGAAGAACTGTAAAGAAGACCAAAGCAATGTGCATTAATATAGAATCACCAAGACAACTAACTTTAAAAGTAAAATAATAAAACGTTTTTACAAATTCACATATCTGGGCGGTATTTTTTGCCCTCGGAAAACGGAGAATTAAAATATGTGGTGGTTGAAATAAATAAGGCATGAAGTGTATCTATACAGCTGTACAGTGTCTGAAAGACACATAACATTTTAATTAAAACTAAAATAAGTGTTCAATGCTACAGTTAAATAGTTGCTGTTATATGATTTCGAAACAAAGTTTGTTATCAATATAATAAAACCAAAAAACTGGTTAATTTGAAAAATATGGTATCTAAAGACAACAGCAAAGAAAAAGGAAATATAGATGGTTAAATTATACCTTAAGAAAATTGAGGCAAAACAAGAGCATCTAAAAGAAACGTGGAAAAGGTCAATAGAAAGTGAAATAAACAAAACCATGGTTCAAAAAAAGACGAAGAACTATGTAACTTTTGATATATGTCTCAATTGACTGTTTGCAATGATGTATCGCTTAATTATAACAGAATCTTATAGTAACAAAAAAAATAGAACCAAAGTTAAAACACAAATCCAAATTACTTTTGCACCAACCTATACACACACACACACCAAAAAAATGTGCTAATTTATATGGTATACAAAATGCAACTTTTTGTATTTGGCAGTTCTTTTTATAACAACATATGCAAATTATTGTTATAAGTTACTGGAATTCTTTAATTAGTTTTATTTTCAATATGTACCTATAGAACCGCCAGAGTGGTTCAGTGGATGAGGCACGGGCTGCGGTGCGGACGGACCCGGGTTCAATTTGAGTACCTGGCGGTCGTCTAAAACGCGGTCTTTGGCACATCACCCCGCATCAGAAATGGTGCGCGACGACCGGGCAGAGAGAGAGAGAGAGAGAGAGAGAGAGAGAGGAGAGGAGATGGGAGGGAGGAGAAAGAGAGAGAACATATGAGAGCATTAACTTCGCATCTCGCAGGTCGTGCTTCCACGTGAGGTGTTATAGCCTTACCATTATTTTGTATCTATAGGGGATCATTGAAATATCTTTATAATAGCTTACAAGGTTAATTTGATGCTTATTTACACTTTGCTCTATTGTTGAGGGATTAGTAATACCTTAAGACAATCCCGGATTACTTTTCGACAAGTACACATTTTAAAATGCATTTAAAAGCAATTAGGAAGCTGGATACAGAAACTACAAAACAGATTTGAACAGTTTGTAAAGTATGTTCCTCTGATTTTAAGTGTTTATTTTATTTTATAAAAATAGTATTTGTTTGAAAATCTCCAAACAAGCAGAACCGAGAAATGTTATATTATAAAAATAGTGTCAAAATAATTACTTCAAAATTAATGGCTTCCTCTCATATTTGTTTAGAGATTATGATAAAAGGTTAAATTTTTTGTTGCCATTTGATGTTAAAATTATAGTAATAAATTTTTTAAATCTAAAATATACTTTTTATGATCATTTAATTTAATATACAAGAAGCTTAAAAGTTAAAAAATAGATTAATTTTATAATTAAATTTTGTTATACACTTGAGAGCAGAACAATAGACAGAAACATGCTCGTGTTTGAAAGATTGTGTATCCACTCCAATTATTCCAAGCTCAGTATACTGTTTGAAAGCTTAAAATCTGTGGTTTAAACTTTGATTGGAATCGAACCTGTTCTGACAAAGTTATGGGTATAAGAATATGTATAACACAAAAGAGTTAAAAAGATAAAGGTTATTGTGAAAGGAAAAAAATAAAATCCTAGGTTGAAATTAATTTAATGATTTTTTTCAATACATGGTGTTTTCACTTCTACTCCTGATTGCACTTTTCAAGGGATTACGCATAGATCGGATGACTTCTTATGCTGTCTTGGGTGATTGCTTCGCACTCTTCAATCATCACCGCTCTCCTCAGTTTTTTTATGTTCCCTGGTGCAAGATTTTCGGCCCAGACTCTTTCCTAAAGCTCATCGCAAACATGCTCAGTTGGATTCAAGCTTGGGCTACACGCAACCCAGTCTATTTTCGATATACCTAAGTCATCTAGGTAGGTAATAGTCACTCGCGCATTATCCTGTATTAGCATAAAATCCTCACCAACAAATCCGGCAAACGGAATGACATGTTCCTTCCAGAATTTTTTTTGATGTAACGGTCTGCTGTTAAATTTTTGCTTTTGGACTGCAGTCAGAGTGGAACCCGTAGCTGCCTTCTTTGGGGTCAGGTTGGGTGCCTTTAGTCTTCTTCTCACTCTCCAAGCGCTGGCAACCACACCTCTGGTCTCTTAATTGAAGTCAACACCAGTCATATGTTTTTGAAGGACATTGAGACCAGAAATGAATCGTCTCCCTCCGTTGTAGCGCACCTATCGCCACTTCTTTGCCAGCAGACGTAACTACCGATTTTACGCTAACGATGCCACATTTCGACACAGCTGCTTGACTCAGATTTAGTCGATTTGCTATAGCTCTCTGACTGAAACCCTCTCTGAACAATGCAACTGCTTGGCCTGCTTTGGCGGCTATGATATTCACTTTCTTGCAAATCACTCGAGCACATACGTCACATACTTATACCAATTTAAGATAAGTGACTGAGACAAATTGCGGAATTTCAAGAGTACAGTAGGCTAATTACAGTCGTCGTGCATGTGCGTTCCATTTAGCAAGTTTCGTAAAACTCCATTCGTGATAGATTATTTCTTTGAATGCGTCATCCAATTAATTTAATAGCAACAGTTTTTTAAAGCTGAATAATAAAGATATTCCTTGTACGTTAACGTTTTTATTTTAATTTCTTTTAGACTGAAACAGGAGCAGATAGTGAGTCGATTGCTCTCAAGTGTGGATGACGTGCGATACAAAACATAAAATAGAGCATTATCTAGGAACAAGTTTGCACATAAAAAAAGCTAATTGTTCGGGAAACATGGTGCAGCAGTTGTTAACATGAAATGTCAATTCCGTATAGAAGAAACAAACGAAATTTTCTAAAGAATTGTGTGGTTTATTTATAGATTGCGATATTTCACTTTATAAACTAGATTATCCTTTATTTTAATTTTTTTTAAAAAACTACTACATTCTTGATCACAATGTCGATATTCCTATTCTTCAATATTAAGAAAACAATATGTCGACATTAATTATCACGATGCAGTGACTAAAAAGCGCATTGGCCGTAGACATCTAGTGTTGAAGGTCGATATACAGCTTATTTTATGTAGCGTACGTTGAATGAAAATGAATCTGAAAGAGGTCATTTGCTCACTGTAAGAGCTCTAGAAAAGAACAATAATCTAACAATAGCCAGATTTGTTAATAAATCGTTAACTAGTTTTATTTACTAAGTCAAGTGCTAATGGATAAAATAATATTATTGGTTACAGATGCTACACTGCAAAATTTAAAAACTACTTCTGCTAATTCCCTAATTTAATTTATTGTACTTATTTAGTTTACGGTTTAAATGGTGTTGCTGAAACTGTTAGCCTAGAATATAATTTAGTTAATAGTTTAGTTTCAAATGGTAAAAAAAATTTTATTGGAGCACTTCTTGGGGTTCAAGTGTATAAAGAAAAGTACCATAAACTCCTTTTACCAACAGAGCCAATGTTAACAAGATGGTATACTTGACTTGGTTAGAATGTGAAGATTTTCTTGCAACAAATTATACTAAAATAAAAAATGACGTATATTAATTTGATTCTCAAAGTTAAGCTACAGTTGCAAATTGTATTAGGTATTTTAGATCCAACAATTAAACTGCAGTTAGCTTACATTAAATCTAATTTTGTTTGTATCACAATTGCCATTGAAAATTTAGAGAAGAGAGAACTTTCATTACATGAAAGCCCAATGCTTAAAGTGGTAGTATAATTTTGAAAAAGTTGGAATAAAGCTGCACTTTTTTTAGACCAAAAATAAAGGCTGCATCATACTAAAAAGATTTAACGATGTATTAAACTATGAGCAAAGGAATAACCTAGAATTAGGTCCAATTACAATTTTTCATTTAAGTACGCACCTGTTACTTGCAAAGTTAAACGCACATTTTCAAGCTACAAATATTTGTTAAGCGAGTAAAGTCAGTGTTTAACTATTGATAATTTAGAAAAGTCCAGTGTAAAAACGTATAATAAAAATTTATGTTAATTTATGTTTTTATGAGTATAAAATACTCTTATACTTGTTTTTCAATTAAAAATGCGTTTACAATTTTTTATATAAATATACATGTAATGTAGATGTCGAATTTGTAAAATAAAACTAATTATTTAAAACAGGTATTTTTATTTTACATATTTTGATGCATACTTGCTTTTCTGTGCTCTTTTTAAGCTCTATTTAAAATGGTTCTTAATATACCAACCTGGTATATTAAGTATATTAAGTATAAGTAAAACTTATGTCGTTCTCCTTCAAATATTTGAAGCCAAAGTAAATGGTGGTCTATGGATGTCTAAAATTATCTACGTAAACCGACAGAGCCCTTCTAAATCTCTTTGTTTGAAATTTTTAATGATAGATTAGAAATTAAGTAACAAAAAAAATAAATGAAAAAATATAATCGTTGCCAAAAAATAGATTTGGAGTCGAAACTATGAAAATGTAAAAAGATAAATGCGTATAAAACATAGCTGTTAAAAAATTTCAGATGTAGATGTAGTAATCAATAGCCATATTTTTGCCGTAGCATAAAAGCGTTTTTTACATTTTTGTATTTATAAATAACCTCAGATGTTAATTATTTTTCACCAGTCAATTAGGCAAACTTTTTTTTGAATTACTAAAGCGATTAATTTGAAAAACCGGTTTTTAATCAAGCACTCAATTGTCTCACAATGCAATCACAAACAGCTACGGATTTACGCAAAAGAGCTTTTTATTTTTAATCAACTTCTGTCAATCAGCGAAGCCTAAGCAGACTCTGGGAGCAGCAGGAAGTTGCCACAGGGAAACCATCAATGGAAGCATTAAAACGTCCGATAAGAACGTAATAATTTACTTTTTCCAGTTCCAGCGAAGAACTTTTAAATCACTGCAGACTGATTTAATATTCTGCTGAGGTGCGCGATTGCTTACGTGTCCGCAAATCCGTCTGTCATTCTAATTACTGGAATGCAGGACTGCGCCGCGATATTCATAGCGCAGTTTTCCGCCGTAAGTCAAGCCGCAAATAAAAGCACAGCTCGAAGTGAGCTGCAAGTGAGATTGCGGTAGTAAATTCTTTATCTGAGCTACATGGAGTGAGCTTCTGCAGAAATGCATTAAATTGCGGTCGAAGCGAAATCAAAGCTGCGCTCGTTTTACTCGCTGCACTTTGCGTTCGCGCGAATTTCAGGCGCAAACTGCGAGAGCACACACCGCGGATCTGCTTTGAAAAATTGCGGCTCCTGTGATGTTTCTCAAAGGGGGTGCTTTCTGCCCGCGCTTTATTATTTGCGCGGGGAGTGCAGCGCATTTTTGCGGCTTCGCAGCTTTCAGGAGGTGTTAATCCTGCTAGCGTATGTATGAGATTGCATTATTTTAGGGGCGACTCGACAACTAAGCAGCGGTGCTCCAGGTCAACTCTCTGAATTTAAAGTCCAATTCATTTTAATACCAATGCAACTTTGCGGACATGCTTCAACAATTTTTAATTAAAAACTCGTCCACTTTTACCTTAAAAGCCATTTTTATAATTCTAATATATATTCATGTTGGAGCAATTATTAATAGAGTTGTTGAGCTGCAGCTCATCTCGTTCAATGTGCTATTGCAACAAACTTCGTCGCATTTTCATTATTTTTTAAGTTTTTATATCCGCGGAGCATTTTCTGAGTTCTACCTCGCAAATTTGCCCTGGAAAAGTTCTAATTGAACGTCCAAATATTGAATAGTTTTGATTGAATCTAGAATCACGTGTTTGAATATAAGGCGGAGCAGATCGGCATTCGGGATATCCGAATAGGACGTCATACAGTAAATAACAGTGGTGCAAATAAATTAGTATTGTTATAGTAACCGTTTATTGTTGCATTAATAGTATTACAATTTACAATTATTGTGCAGCATTGCAGGCCTTAAGAATAAAGTTTAGTTTTGAATTAAATTGTCGTTCAACTCACATTTCGTTTATCATTAAGACTAAAGAACGAGTGGTAAATATAATCAAGATTTCTAAAAAAAATCAAGAATAGAATTTCAAATATATTATAAAGAGCCTCTTGCACAGCAGGATGATGTGGTCAAAAAGGCTAGAGATTATTTTCTCACGTAATGTGCAGCAATCACAATCGTGGTCACTTTGATGTCTTCACGCCAAAATTGTAGTGCTTTAAATATATATACAGCTGCAAGAGGCTTCGAACTAACGGACGAGTATTTTGTATGCCATACAAACTCTATGAAGAAAAAACGTTGTTAGTAGGTAAGGAGTTTCATAATTGGAAAAATGTTGATATAATGAATGAACACAGAGTGCATTTGAAAACTGTTTTGTAGAAGTCAAAGTCGAATTTCACAAACATCTTGAAAGAGCTTTATATTGGTAAAATATTTTATTAAGAGTTATTAAAGTTGTAAAATTTTTAGCCTTCCATGGCCTGTAACTTTATGAATATCATAAAATATTGCAACATGGTAATTTTCTTGGTATTGTAGTAGTGATTTTAAAATTCTACCATTTTATGGCCAAAAATGTAGCAACATTTTGAAGTAAAGAGAAAGTGTTTTTTCATACTTATCAAATACAACACTATATAGTTAACGGATCAAGTTGAAACAGAGGTTGTCCAAGAGATTATAAATGTATGTATTATTTCAGATGTGTCACATACAAACCAACTAGCTTTTATTGCACGCCATGTGCTACTTAAGAGAACTCCTGTCAAACAGTTTTTGACGTTTATTATTATACCCATTAAATTAGATAAATGGAAAATGGTGTAATGTCGACTGTATATTTTGTAGATATTGACCTAAACAACTGTAGAGGATATAGTTACGATAATACCAGCAACGTGTTTGGATGCTACAAAGGCTTTCAGGCTAGAATAAGAAAAGTAAATCCTCTGACTCTATTTATCAATTGCATGAGCCACTTTTTACAACAAGCTGGCTTTGCAGCAGCGGAGAGAAACAAGACTATTGAATTTTTTCTTTAGAAGAGCAAATCTATACCTTTTTTAGGTCTTCAGCCGAAATATGCGATATCTTGCAGTCTCATCTTAAAAAATCCCTATCTCTAAAAACATTATTTTTAAAGACAAAAACGTACTTTCCCTATAAACACAATCAATTACCAGATATCCTAGACATTATCCTACACAAAAATATACATTTTTCGACCAATCAAACAGAACTCACCGAACATAATTCCAACCACCTACTTGTTATATTCACGCTCAACTGTTCTCCTTACCATTATCCCCGCTTCCCAAAAGTAATTAATGATTCAGTAGATCAGAAAAAATTTTGAAACATAATAAACAAAGAACTAATATGTCCTTCAGACAAAATCAACACTACAGTGGAGATGTTTACAACCACGGCCACCCAGCCCGTACAACAAGCCTCAAAGACCAATCGTCCCCACCAACATTCTGCAAACCAAAACACTCCCGCACACATACTACAACTTACACGACAAAAACATAAGATTCGCCGACGTTAGCAAAACATCCGAGCTCCTGAAGACAAAATCGATCTGCATAGACTAATCAAATTAGTAAGAATAGAACTAGATCAACTACGAATTACATCATACAATGACTACGCTGAATGATTTACTCCCGCAGACCCAAACGTGTAGAAAACCACCAAAAGGATACTCAAACAACCAGAACTCATTCCTACTCTTCGTACTCAAGGACAAATCTACTTCCAAGACAAAGACAAATGTAAATAGTTTGCAGAACTCTTTGAGCATACATTCTCCACCCCTCTAAATCTATTCAATGCAGATTACTCTCAACAAGCAGCAAGTTTACCAATTCACCACATCATTGATGAATCTATACTCTGAAAACCAGTTTCTGGTTCTAAATTAAAAATCACATTAAAAAATTAAAATCTAAGAAAGCTAGGATATGATTCCTAATGTGCTGTTTTAAACCCTCCGAAAAAATCTATTATTTTAACAGCAGTGTACAGGGTTTGTCCCGAAAGTATTGAAAATAATGACAAGTAATTGATTATTTCTTTAAAATTGGTAAAAAAGTTTTCTCATTCATGTACACAGCGTTTCAAGTGCGCCTGTTACTGTTATAGGGGCTTCCTGGAATGCTGAAACTAAAATGCTATTTATGGCCTCAGTCACGGCAGTTTAGACCCTCTCCACCAACCCAAAACGGGTTTTTTAAGATTGGATTTTAGTTTTTGAAGCAGAAAGAAATTAAGCAATTACAAGAAAAAAGAAGTTAAAAAAACATTTTGGTGAAAACAAAGTTCTCTAGATGACCGTCTTTTGTGATAGAAATATACTGCCCTGTAAGATCAACTTAATATAAAAAAGGACTAGAAATACAAAACATTTATTTGTAAAAGCATTTAGATTTAAAATAATAGAATAAGGCAGCTTTTAGAAAAATATACTTTTGATTTAAATAAAACATTTCTTGAAAAATGTGTGCATTCAACAGCATTTTTATAAATTAATAAAACTATTGACATGGAAAATAAGAATACCAAATCAAAATTATTTGAGGAAAGGCTGGTAAAAATTTACACTATTTAAGCATTTACTGTATCATCAAGTTTTTGAAGTAACTTCAAATTAATATAAAGGTGCTGCATTTCTAATTCTAATTTTTATAACTGAAAGTGAAATCTGCCATCGCGTTGCATGTATTCATATCACATCCATATAATCAAACAGAATTTGTTTTCGTCGCTAGAGAGGATACAGTTTATGCTCTGTATTTGCATCGTTCTGCTTTTATCACTATTCTTTACTACCTACGTTGTTTCTGGCTTCACCGAATCCCTTACCTTATGTATAAAGTTTTACGTAGTTATTTTTATATCATTTGTATAAGGTCTAAATTAACACGTATTTAAATAAACAGTGCAATACAAGAAATATTTTTACAATTTTTTACTTCAACTTTATTGTTTATATTTGACCTTTTTATGCCCGGCTAAGACCATTTTGTAGAGAATAGAAAAAACTCTACTAAGCCACTAAATTTAACTATCAAAGATAAAATTTATTTATAATGGTTTTCTCAGAGCTCTCTTTAATAAGAGATTTAGAAACCTTTAATATTTGTTACAATGAGCAATGATAATTTGTTTAATACTACAGCTAACATAACTTTAAAACGACATTGTAGCAATAATCATAAATATTTCTAAAGTTTAAAAATACATATAACAACGATTATAAATAAATAAACTTTTGAAGCTCTATTACGCTATTTTTTATATCTATCGCTTTATAGGTAGAGGTTTAATGGGATAGTGTACGACCAATACATGACATCACATCCAGATAGCGTCACTAAGCCTCTCCTATCCAATTCCTTTCAAGCTTCTCTATAATAAGATGGGGTGGTAAACCCTAAAAACTCAAGCAACCTCTCGGAGATCGAGTAATCAACCTCGGAGAGAGAAGTTTCGAGGCTGACGGGAGCGGGAGAAATGGTTCTCCAATAAGGGGGCTAAGTGAGTGTAAAAGTCTATATACCGAAAAAAAACTATAGTTACGGAAGCTTAAAGTTCAAAAAGCCGAACTGATCAATGGGAAAAATTGCAGCTACGGAAAAGGAAAAGAAAAAACGACATAATATTAAAAACATCAAATGTGCTAAGCTTGTATAAAGTAGGAGCTATGCAAGAACTCAAAAATAAACTAATAAGATATAAAGCACACATATCAGCATTACAAGAAATACGACGGAAAGAAAAGAAGATCACAGGCCTCAAAGAGTTTATACCTTTTAACAGTGTCAATAAAGACCACACGCTAGGTAAGGATTTTCTAAAAGATAATACAGTTGACAAAAGATTTTAAAGTAATAAATGAACGAATTAGCGTACTATGAATAAAATGCTACGTAACAACAAACGAAGCAGGTAATGGAGAAAACGGCAACTTCTATGTCACACTAGAAAGAATATACGAATCAATACCAAAGCACTACGCCGAAATAATCATTGGAGACCTAAATGCACAAATACGTAAGGAAATAACATACAGACCAATAATAGCACAACACAGCAAGCATAATATTAACAATAAAAACGGACTGAAGCTCATAGATTTTGCAATAAAAAACAATATGATAAACTCCAGCACGCGATTTCCACAAAAAAAAAACATAAACAAGGATATTTGGGTATACCCCAATGGAAAAATTCGCTACCAGCTAGATCATTTTCTCATAGACATGTTTTAAGCACTATCGATGTGACGAGTTATCGGCAAGCAAATTGTAACTAGGACCACATTCTAACACAAAGAATACAAAATACAACAAACCAGAAAAGGACAAAACATAAAAATGACAGGAAGCAAAGGGTATACAATAACGAGAAATTAGAGCAAGAAGAAGAAAGTCAAGGAAAATATCAACAAAAAATAGCATCATTGCAGGGAGAAACATCGAGTACTAACACAAGCGCCCAAGAAAAATGAGAAAGTATTTTGACAGCAGTACATACCGCGACAAACAAAATATAGGAGAAAAAACGAAATCAAAACAAAACAAATAATATAATGGAGAATGTAGGACAGCATATAAAGAAGGAAATAAAGCTAGAATGAGAATGATCCAAAGAAAAACTAAGAAAAGATATTCGCAAAACTTGTGCAGAAACAAAAAGAGAAAAACCGAGAAAGAAGAAATAGGAAAAATGGAACAAAGATGCAGAAACAAGAACATGCTAGGATTCTACCACAAAGTCAAAAAACAAAAGAGAGCTACTAAGCCAGAACAAATATATGCAAAAGCAAAAAAGGCGAGTTAATAACAAATGACGAAGAAATAATAGATGGATGGAAAAAATACTTTTAGGAACTGCTCTAGTGCAATGAAAACGAATAATAAGAGCAGGGAACAAAGATATTAAGTACTACGGTCTACACTTAAACATACCACCACCAACGAGAGAAGAGGTAAAACAACAAGTGAAGAAACTCCAGAACCAAAAATCTCCATAACAGGATGGGATAACAACCGAATTAATAAAAAACGAAGAAGAAATAATGAGAAAATTACAAAAACTAATTGCAGTAATTACAAAAGAATATCTTTACTGAAGGTTGTGTATAAAATGCTAGCGAACAGAATCAGGACTCAAAAATAAAAGATGGACTACCCATCATATATTCACAATCAGAATAATGCTAGAAAAATGCTATGCACATAATATAGATATGCATCCAATATATATAGATTATAAACAATCGTACGGCAGCATAAATAGAAAATACATAAAAGAAACATTGAAGGAATTTAGAATCCCAGAAAAATTTAATGAAAATGACAATATCACAAACTAAAAGCAGAGTAAGAGATCAAGAAAACCTTTCCAATCAATTTAAAGTCAAAAAAGGTTTAAGGGAAGGCGACTCCCTACCCTCCACCTTGTTTAACATAGCATTAGAAAGATGCACAAAAAAATAGACGCAAACCCAAGAAAAAATATGTATAATAGAAACTGTCAATACTTAGCATTTGCAGACAATGTAGTGACCCTGATAAGAACAGAACAAGT
Organism: Sinelater perroti; assembly: GCA_036346155.1. NCBI lineage: Eukaryota > Metazoa > Arthropoda > Insecta > Coleoptera > Elateridae > Sinelater > Sinelater perroti. Next base: position 2,315,070 of record JARFIY010000355.1, on the reverse strand, counting down.
ATTAAAGACAGCACACCGTAAACTAGAATAAGAAGCCGGGAAAACAAAAAATAGAAGAAGAGAACAAAACAACATCCAAATAGATAAGCACATGATACAGGAAGTCTCGGAAATTAAATACCTATGAAGCGTAATTACAAAAAAAAATAAACCAAGCAAAGAATAGTAGCTGGAAACAACAGCTACTATGCTCTTAAAAACTCCGATCATTAAGTACACCAAGAAGCATAAAAAAGAATATATAAAACAATTACCATACCAGTGGTAACATATAGAAACAAAACATCGGTACTAAAAATGAAAGATCAAAAAAACCTTTGAAAGGAAAATACTAAGGCAGATATATGGCCCAATAAAAGAAGGAGAAAAATGGAGATCAAGAATGAATTATGAATTAAGACGCCTATACTAAGGCCCAGACATAGTAGTGACAATTAAAACGCAAAGACTAAAATGGCTAGGCCACCTAACAAAAATGGAAAGTGACAGAGGAACAAAAATAGCATACGAAAGAAATTCGGAGAATGGGAGAAAATGAGGACGACCAAGAAAAAATGGAATTAAGGTGTAGATAATGGTTTATAGGAACTGGAAATAAGAACTTGAAAAGAAAGGCACTAGATAGAGAGAACTGGAAAAAGATCATTGAGCAGCCCAAGATCTTACAAGGACCGCAGACCCAAAGAGATAATAGATAGCTTTGTAAGCAATTTCCTTGTATTTATGTTAAATAATAAAAAGGAAAGGGTTTCATAACGATATTGTTTGTCTACATTGTGAAAAAAATTTTCAAAGAACGCTATGAAATAGTATCCATCAGACTAGAATACCCCCTTAATAAAATATTGAACAAAATCTATATTTTTTCTATTTCTGCATTTAAAATGGGAGATAATACTACCGGATCCTGTATATAAGCATAATAAACTTTAAAATACTCTATAGTGAATATTAAGTTTTATTAGTATGCGACAACCCTATGTGGCAGTAAAAGTAAATTGAGAACATTTATCAAATTAGACATAACGTCCAGCTATTAAATTTAGCATATGTTTTTATATGTTTGGTTATGTCATACTTATATACGTTTGCAGATGTCTTAAATTTATTTTGCTTTTTATGAACTATTACATATTCCACTTTGTTAAAAATGCATAAGATACACAGAATTTAAAAAATACACATACTGGGAGAAAATTATAAACATTAAATGAAATTGCCTACAGCGTCGGATTCATTATGCAAATGTAATGACCAATCAAAATTTTATGGATATATCGACATTGGAAACGTTTAATTAACGATCTACACAGCAAGCAGAATTTAATACACCGCTTCGGTGTGTTGCCCCCGCATTATTCTATTGTATTACTTCCGCGGACGGCAGAATACTGATAAAATTATTCCTTGCCGTTTCCTTTCCAAAATGTATATTTTTTCTAAATCTTCTTTATTTTTCTCGCGGGAACAATTAATTTCCTCGCGAAATCTCATCTCGTCGGCTCCTCGGGAATCCATTCTGACCAGAGGCGCCGTAAATCTCACGCGTGTGTCATTACGTTATGTGCTTTTCAGCGATTGCCGCGCGAGGCATTGATTAAGCGATTAAGTTACTCGTTACCGCCTTTTTGCGCCGTAATCTCGAATTAATTAACGCTCCGATAATGTAGCTTTAATAACCGCACCCGCTACGTATGCACACATAATCAGAATTTGCAGATGACGTCTCGTTCGCCCGCCTTCAGCCCGCGTCGCAATTCTGCATCGCTCAAGATTTAGTAATCCGGCGGGGTATCTCAACGCGAAACTGTTTCCCAGGCTTTCATATTATGTCATGTAATTAAAGAACCAGGGGCTGGTCGGCATTCGGTGCCGAGAGGCTGAACGCACGCCCATCGCGTTACAATTCCGCGGGGATAAAGAAAACTGCATTTGTCTCTCGAAATGTAATTTAAAGGCGTCATTTTGTTTTTATATTGAGAAATGTTCTCTGGCAGCAGAAGACCTTCTTAAAAAACAATAATGTTTTTGCTTGAGCTTCCGAAAGCCGGCTTTATATTCTATGTTATGACAATTAAGTTCCAAATTTTATTTCCCCTTGTTTCTCACAGTCCGACATGCAAATCGTTAGAACTGAAGGTTTTTTGATTTATAAAAAATATCACATTAGAAAACTTATGAGGCTAATTTGTACAATCAGTATGTACTATTTAGATGTTTAAAATCGACAAAAAATCGTTTTGGGTTTCACTAAAATTTTGTGTGGATTTTGTACATATTTTAACACATTGTAAACCGTTTTTAAAAATTTCTTGTTATATTTTGTGTTATCAATTTTTTATATTTATGTAGGTATATTTTTTAATTATCTGTAAAAGTCCGCTACTGTTTCAACTTGTACATGGGTTTATTTAAAAATGAGCTTAGTTTAATTTGTGTGAACATTTGACCGTTTTGATTTTACAGGCCTCAACGGTTAAAATTTTTAAGAATGTTAAATCGTAAGAAGTTAAGCGAGTGTAAGCTGCGACATAAATAACGTACTAAAATTAGTACGTGGTGCATAATAATTAAAAGTGTCAAATACGCAAGTAATAAAACGACGAGAAAAAGCAATCTACGAGCAAAAACAAGGTAGGTCTAGAATTAATGCGTGAAAAGGCAATACTGAAACGAACCCAATCAGTCGATCTCTGACGGGACGCTCGGGGAAAGCCACCAGTTTAAATGCCAGTAACGGCCCACGGCAAGATATAAAAAATACACAATCCGGCAATAAGGTAATAATAAGCGAAGAAGGTGCAAAGGACATGGACGAAATAAAAAATAAACCCTTGCAAACAGTGATTAAGCTAACATTAATCAAAAAGAAATTAGACACAAATTCAGAGGTAATAAAAGAACTAAAACAAGAAATCAAACTAGAAAACAATTATTTAAGGAACAAGAAGAAAGATTATAAATAAAATTGATAGAAAAAAATAAAGAAAAATAGCGTAGTCATCTAAGAATATCAGATGAAGAACAAGCGGTGGTGAGAGAAAAAATCCAAGACTTTCTGGAAAAACGGGAACAAAATGAGCATAGAAATTGATGTCTTAGAAATCAGAAAACTAGGTACTTTTAAGACGGACAAAATCGACCAATCCTCGTAAAATTACGTACATGGAATAATAAAACAGAGATATATGAACAAAGAATGCAAAAATCATAGACATCTAGATTGATGATGGTTACTCCAAAAAAATACAGATGGACATGAAACCTCTTGTACCTCAACTGAAAAATAGAAAACAAGATGGCTTTAAAGCGATCCTTAAACAAAACAAACTGATTCTTGATGGAGTAGAATGCCGAGTGAACTACTTTAAAATGGAAAACACAGAACAACAAAATAATTGAAACCGCACCTTGAGCAGCCGTTCCCAGAAAATACGAACAGCAGGTCAGGAAAATAACGAAAATAGACAAAAAAAAAACTAGAAAATGATTGGAAAGGAGCGGATAATAAGAATGAAAACTATGCTATGAGATAGGAATTAAATAAGAATATAAAAAGAAGAACAAAAGACAAAGAAAATGGAAGATCAGGATATTTAGAACATAAAAACATTAATAAACATAATATTACATAATAAACAGGAAACATGGAAGAAATTGCAAAAAAAATGAATAAATGCAAATGGAAAATACTAGCCATATTATCTTAAATAAAACATTGAAGATTAAAGTGTATAAGTTAACAATTTGACCAGTAGTAATGAACCTAAGAAAGAAAAATATTAGGCCCAAAAAAAACAGAAGCAGGAGGATGCAGAAGGCTAATAAATTTTGAAATAGGAACTACTACAAGAAGACAGTAAATTTTATAAAACCACAACACATTAGATGGTATGGACACGTCTACAGGAAAGACCCCCAAAACAACAATAAAAAAGATATGCAAATAAAACCATACGAAAAGTCTGCATATTATAGTAAGCTGGAACTGAAGCGTAGACATAAAGGATAGGAAAAATGGAGCAAGATTGAAAATATGACGAAACAGATAAAAAACTAAAAATGTGGATTGACTTACCACACCTACCGAGTTGCTAAGGCTCCACATAGAAGCGGTCCCAATTCTGAATGGTGTGTTTGGCTCATGTATTTTATTCTTTAGTTTAATAAATATAATTAGCTATAAAAATAATTTTAATTAAAAAAATCACCATTCTTTGTGTGGGATAACTTAAGGTATTATTGTTATCCATTCTTGGGGTGTAAAAAAATGGTTGTATTAAGGATAAGATCACAGAGCCCTGATTCTAACAATTACTGGGTGGTTGTGTTAGTTATGATATCACTTCCCTTTGCCGTTCGTCAGCCTGTGACTAAACTGTAACATACATATATAACCAGTAGTAATTGTAATCACTTTTGGCATCCTATGCTGACAATTTTTCACCCGCCTCTCCTCAAATTTTTGCAAGATGAAAACGTAGAATAATTTATTTATTAATGATAAAACAGTCAGATAAGTGACCTTACAAAATAAGATATGCGAAACGATTTTGAACATAGGCAACCAAACGTACGCTCAGAGCTCAGCCACGCCACATTTTATACCATCTGTCTTTGTTTATTTTCTGTTAAAATGTATAGGTTGTCTTAGTTTAGTTTTTGTTTAAATGTATAGTAGACATACTGTTCTTATTATCAGTCACCTTGATAAAAAAAATTAGACTAATGGAGGTTGTTATCATGGTAATTTGTTATTTAGTAGTATCTTTGTAAAATTTAATATGGTGAACAAAAGCAATTTTATTGATTACTAAATGTTTAGATGTAGTTTGGTGATTTAATTTATAACCAGCTAATCGATGCTACTGCTTTTTTGATGTGATGTAAACGCATTTTTCTTCCTGTAATTCTCTTTCGGTATATCGATTCTAGTTCTTCTTTTATATTTGTTTCAGTAGCCACTTGAGACTGACGATCTGCGGATCTGTTTTGCTAAAGCATATATGTATTTTGATCTAACTGTGAGTGATGCTGTTTAATTTTTGATAAGCAAATGACCATAGGCTTACCATATAATTGAATTTGAAGATAACGAATATACTTTTTTTACAATAACATTTCTACCAATGTTTCAAAATTAATTCATATAAAACATATATCTTATGACAATTTGATTTATTACATTTGGATTAAATATTACTTCATTTTAATCAGCTTTAGATAACTTTAAAGAATTTATTTAACATAACTATTAAAACTATTCAGATGAAACTTTTGATTCGATTTTGAAATCAGCCTAATCTATAAGATCCATTTTAAAATTTAAAATCCATAATTTTGACACAAGACAGAATCAGACATATTGTTTAACAATTTTTAAATTCGTTTGTATCGTTTTATATAAATCTAATGCAATAATCACTAATTATTTCATCATTAAAATTATCAAAACTATTTATAATCTTGTACAACTAATAACGACAAAATGTTTAAAGAATATTTTGCACTACTATAGACAAAATTAGAACAATATTTTTAACACAATTTTTAAATGCTTGTACGTTTTTTATAAATCTAATGCACATTATATGCAATATGTTCATCAAAAATTACTAAAACTACTAAATATTTAAACCATACTAGTTAATGCAGTACTTTAAATAGCAAATGAAGAATGGTTGTAACATAAACAAATGTTTAATTTTAATCTATAGTTATAAACTATTATTAAATGATTTGATACACACAATGTTTTGTATATATTTGCCGACGAAAACCGCAATTCCACACACTACAACGTTAACGAACTTTTTAATAACATTACTTTATTGTGCACTATTCTGTTGTAAGCGTAGGTTTATTTTTAAGCATAGCTATGCAGAGGAAACTAGGGTTTATTTTGTTCCTAATCCTTCCAGATTAGCCACTTCAATTATATGTGATTTTGTGGGATATGCTTATTGCAACAGTTTTTCTCAAATACATATGTTCTAAAGGGTGTCCCAGAATTAAAGCAAGACTTAAATTTGCCGCCATTTGCAGTAAAGTATTGACAACCCTAAAACAAAAACAAATCGACAGCTGAAAGTTTAGGGTTAGTAAAAATGGAGCGTTACACGATAGAATAACGTGTCTTCATTACTGAACAATATTTCAAAAATAATGAAAGCTTGGCGGCCACTGTTCGAAAATTTCATACAAAATATGTTCGGAATAGTGTTTTAGTGTTTTAATTTCGTCAACTGTGAAGAAATTAATTGAAAAATTCCGAGAGACAGGATCCGTTGGAGACGCCAAACACACCTGTCGTCCAAAAACAAGCCGTTTAAATGTCAACATCGAAGCAGTGCGTGAGAGTGTCGGTGACAATCCAGGAACCTCAATTCGGCGTCGTGGACAAAAATTGCAAATTTCAAGAAGCTCTCTACAGCGTATACTCACTAAAGATCTGTGTCTCCATGCTTATAAAATTCAATTAACACAACAACTGAAGCCTAATGACCATGCACAGCGAATAGAGTTTGTTGAATGGATTATTGAGCATCAACAAATGGATGCTGATTTTTCGAGCAAAATCATCCTAAGTGACGAAGCACATTTTCACCTTGATGGGTTTGTTAATCGCCAAAATTGCCGCTTTTGGGGTTCTGAGAACCCACATGTGATTGTCGAAAAACAAATGCATCCACAACGTGTCACTGTTTAGTGTGGATTTTGGGCTGGAGGCATAATTGGACCATACTTTTTTGAAAATGAGGCTGGTCAAGCAGCAACTGTTATTGGTGCTCGATATCGCGACATGATAACACAGTTCTTTTTGCCGAAATTGGATGATATTGATGTAGGCAATATGTGGTTTCAACAAGACGGTGCCGCATGCCATAGAGCCCGTGAAACACTTCAATTACTGCATGAGACATTTCCAGGTCGTGTACTCTCTCATTTCGGTGAACAGAATTGGTCCCCTAGATCGCGTGATCTAACACCATTAGATTTCCTTTTATGGGGTTATTTAAAATCACAGATCTATGTCAACAAGCCCACAACCACGGGTGCATTAAAGGAGGGGATTCAACGTTGCATCAACGAAATTCAGCCACATTTATGCAGAATGGTCATGGAAAATGTCGACAAACGAGTGCGTATGTGTATGGCCGTGGAGGCCATTTGCCCGATGTGTTATTCCATAAATAACCCTATCCTATGTACTTTATGATTCAATAAAAAAATTACAATCAAAAGACTAAAAACTGTGTTTTCTATTTAATTCAAATCTTGCGTTAATTTTGGGACACCTTTTACTTTCATCTTCAACTGTAACATTGTAAATCATTTTAGACCTACCTTTATTATATTGGCTAAAAATTTTCTTGCACTTTTTTAGGGGTTGTTTCCTTAAAATTGTAAATTATCCACCAATAGCCTTTTTTACACCTAACTGATTATAAAAATTTCTTTCATACAAATGGTCAACGTATTAAAAATAATTCTATAGGGGGCCTAATTGTTTTATTGAATCATTCTTATTCGTAGCTTAAATTGATAATTTAAATTTATCCTTCCTTAATGAAAAATCATATCAAAATAAGAACACTCTAAACTGAAATTTTATTGTAGCAACTATAGTATTGTTAGAAAGATTTTGGTTATCGGTTGAAACTTTTTAAAGTCAAAGAATGTTTAATAGCACAAAAACCATAGATCTAGAATTTACTTTTGTTAAATTTATTTTTCGGTGCAATATTACAGTATCCGTCAAAAACCTTTTCATCGCCAACTTTGTAGAAAGCCCTATTTTCAGATCTATCTTTTAAACAGCAGCACAAATAATGAGGAAATAACGTGCTAGAGAGAGTTTCTAGTACTAATAACGCTGCCAATCAGGACTAATTTAAATACAATGTCACTGAAAAGCAACTTTTTGAAAAAGGAGCATTTTTATAAAATACATATTTTTTAACTATTGAATATACCTAATATGGGTGCAAATGTTCTAATAGCAAACTGGTCATATATTAATAGTAGTTGTTTATTTGCTATATTAGATACTTGGCTATAATTTTAAGCGGACTCTTTACTATGACGATTTACAGCACATCATCCAATTTTTTTTTCAAATACTTAGTTTTTAAAAGTAATTAATAGATTATGTCAAAAGCTTAAGTTTAAAAAAAGCAAACACATAACATATGTTTTCGCGTAAATATGGCTCAAAGACAGTGCAGGGGCAAAGGAAATCGGCAAGTATGCAAGCTATGTTTCGGGTTATTTTTCTGATAGAAGATCCACTTAACAGGAAAATTTGTCATCACTCGAGGGTACATAGCATTTGTCAATATTTGTACATAGTCAAAAGCCTAAAATATGCCCTAAATCCCACGCAGAGGTCCTATTTTACTCCCTATTATAGAATTGCATACCATAACATGACCTATACACATCCAGAGCTATTGAAAGTCAAAAACTTTGCAGAAGTCAAAAATTTTCACCCATTATATACACGAGCTTTTAAATTAATCCAAGTATAAGATTGTATTTTAAAGTATGCGTAGAAACCAGATTAGTCAAGTATTGGTTATTCTAAATATGTCAAAATATTTCTTATCTGCTCGATTACAAATAAAATTAGTTATCTTGAATACAGCCTTATATGTATAGGTGCTTTTGTAGGGATATTATTTACTTTCTTAGGTGTAAGCTTATAGTACTTTATAGTTGTCTGAACACCTGTTTTGAACATATTTACCAGCAAAGCTATTCATAAAAATCAATAATATAATTATTTTAAGCGTTTTTAAAATGATGCAGTACCCTTTATTAAAATTGTTACCAAAGTTTATATAAAAAAAGTTAATGTTTAGGCATAACAATCGCTGTATGCGTTGGTAAAATATACACTGTTTTAAATTATTGCGGAAATGTTTTGTGTTTTTTAAAAATACTTGATAAGTTATACACTTATACTAAAAACTGATAGATATTTATTGTAAACTTAGTGTGTACAAAGGTACAATAAAAAGATTCAAATAGAAGGAAATACATTAGGACTTACAATGTTTTTCATCTTCTCCTTCATGTTATTATTTAAGCTTATAGATTGTTCTATTTCAAATTGCCTTTTCACCGTTTTTTTGTCTGCCTGGGCTGCGTCTTCCTTGTGGTTTTTTGTTTCTAGCTATACTTACTTATCTTGTTTCGTCTATTCTGGATATTTAATATGTTTAATTACTATTAAACTGTTGGTCGCTTCTAGTCAAGGATGATTTGTTCTAAGTATTCAGGAGTTCGTGAGGTTAAAAACTTATGATTTTCTAGATTGTTTAGGATCGTGTTAGATAGTTTAAATTTTCAAAAGTAACACTTACATTGGATTCTAAAGTTTGCTACGAAGACTTAAACATATACAACGTATTATTTTCTACAGACCAAGCAGTTAATAAAATGTACCATAAAAAAGCAAGATGCACTCCGTAACAAAAATATGATACAATTATATATGTAATTCACTTATCATAATAACGGTAGCAGGTAGAACTCTATAATTCCGGTAACAAAAGCTTTTGTTTTTCCGTCTTCTCAAAATATGCGAGGAAATTAGGTTCAAATTGATATTTCTCATTTAAACAATATTCTATATTTTTTATTTATTATACATTCATTAACCCGTTCCTCCATCGCAAAAATTATTTAAAAATAGTTATTTAAAATATAAAAAATTAAAATAATACACAACCCTCAGTTCGCAACGAACTATAAGTTAACCATCACAGCGTGATGGAAATACCTCGGTCAAAAAAGGCTATCAAAGAAGACTGATCGTAGTATAATGCAAACATATTAAAAACAAACGGTAAATTGATAGATTTAACAGAAGAAATTAGAGACAGGACACAAAGATAATAAAGGTTTAATGTAAAACTTTAGTTATGGAGAAAAAACAGCAGATAAAAAGTTTTTGTAAATAACACTTAGAAGTACGCTTGTACATACTGCACTTTTTGTTTCAATGAAAAGCTAATCGAAAATTTATATAAAATAATAAAAACTAAATAGAATACGGATATAGAATAAATGTAAAAACAGAACGAAACAATGAACAAAAACTAACAAAAAAACTAATGAAATAAAAATACAAATAATAAAATAAATCTAAACGTAAATTATAGCACAATAAAATAAGATTATGAATAATGAAACTAGAAGAAGAAAGATTGATCTAGAGTCTAATATATAAAACATAATAAAACTATACATAGAAAGATTAAAAAATGCAAAAAAACGAAATAGACACTTTACAAACCGTACTATTTCAAAAATAAAAGCTTTAAAATACTCCGTAAATGGCGAAACAACAATGCAAGAACCATGAATAAAAATCCACAACAAAAACGAACACATCAAAATTCAAAGAAATGAAGAAAATTATTAAAAAATTAATATAACCAGAAAGAGAAAAAACCAACTCGGACCAATTAAAATTCCACATATAGATTTAAGCGAATTAAAATATTCAATAAAATCAATTAAGACTAACAAGCCCGTGCGGGGTTGCTAGATCCCCCATCGGGCGCCTCCCCAGGTGGCGGATAGGGGAATGCCTTCCAGATATGGCGGGTGCCGGAGAAATAAAATATCCGGGGCGGACCAAAACTGGCGTGACGTAGGGCAGCAGCTACGACATCACTGTGTTGTGACCACTGAAGAATGACTTCCTTAAGGGCCCAACAACAGGGACTTCTAAGCGACAATCACTTCAGATTAATTGGCTAGAAGACTGCGATGGGGAAGGCAACGGGAAACCACCCCATTATGTTTTCCCTAGTACAACTAACATGGCACAGACTCAAGATAATAGATTCGTTACTGATCATGGAGATCGGACTCCAAGATCCGGCAGGAGAGGACATCCTTCAAAAGTAGGGCCTCTCAGGTCGTCAGCACGCGAAATCCTACATTTTCAATAAAACACACCTGTCTTGAATACCTACAGACGAACTACTAAGATAGATACATGGAATGTGAAAACCATGTACGAAGCTGGTAAAATACATAATACCATCAAGGAAATGACAAGGCTATCCGTAGATATTCTGGGGATCAGTGAGATGCGATGGACTGAATCAGGACAATGCTTAATAAACGAACACAATATTTACTACTCAGGAAACACTAACGGTGAACATATACATGGAGTTGGCATTATCCTTAACACAAAAATTAGCAGATATGTTACAAACTTTGTCCCAATCTCTGAGAGAGTACTTCTAATTCAGATTAACACCTTCCCCATCAAAACCAATATAATCCAAACAAACGCACCAACGGCTGACAAATCCGACGATATAATTGAAACATTTTATGATGATCTGAATAGCGTCATGAAGAAAGTAAAAAAGAATGAACTGACATTAGTAATGGGCGACTTCAATGCCAAGATAGGCCAAGGAAGCTGTGGTGAAATCATAGGACCGTTTGGACTGGGAGAACGTAATGAACGAGGAAATCGATTAAGTATTTTTGCAACAAAACAACAACTAGTCATCACCAACACGTTCTTCAAGTTACCACCAAGACGCCTATACACTTGGAGGTTCCCCCAAGATAACCCAGAACACGTCGTCAGAAATCAGATCGACTATATCTTGATCAATAAAAGATACAGAAATGCAATAACAGCAGTAAAGACATATCCAAGTGCGGATGCCAAATCTGACCATAACCCTCTTGTCGGCACGATAACACTCAAATTGAAGAAAGTTAAACAACAACAAGCGAAGAAATACTATTTGAGGAAACTGAAGGATGAAGATATAAAACAAGAAATACAGCAACATATTAAAAGAAAAATCAAAGAAACAGATATAGCAGCCGACACAAAAGAGAAAATCCAGAAGCTTAAAGAGACAAATCAAGAAATTCTTGACATATATTTACGCCCAATGAGAGCGAAAAAGAAGATGTGGATGACAGACGACATATTGAATATGATGGAGGAAAGACGAAAAAATAAGAACAAAGACAATACCAGATACACACAAATCGACAAAGAAATAAAAAAAAAAGATTAGAGACGCCAAAAACGCTTGGATGGAGGAAAAGTGCACAGAGATTGAATCACTAGATGGTAAACATGACTCTTTCAATCTGCACAAAAAAGTGAAAGAAGCAGCAGGATTACAACGACCAAAGAAAACCGGATGCTTGCAAGATAATGAGGGCAATACAATATTAGATGTAAATGAAATAAAAACAGTTTGGAAAAACTATGTTGAGAAGACCTTCGAAGATAAGAGAAACAACGATACACTAAAAACAGGGGATTCCATAGGTAACACAGGACCGGAAATTACTCAAGAAGAAGTGATAGCCGCAATAAAAGGAATAAAGGACGGAAAGGCGACGGGGCCAGACAACTTCCACGCAGAAATTCTAAAAAACATGGAGAACGATGAAATTAAATGGCTCACGGCCATGTTTAATAACATATACGAAACAGGAGTAATCCCACTTGAATGGCTTAAATCCACATTTATAACCCTACCGAAAAAACCGAATGCGAAAAAATGTGAAGACTATAGAATTATTAGTCTAATGAGCCATCTTCTTAAAATAATGCTAAAATAATACATAGGAGGACATACAAAAAATGCGAAGCGCAACTAACTCGCACAAAATTTGGCTTTCGAGACTCATTAGGTACAAGAGACGCTCTTTTCGCCATTCAAGTCCTCATACAAAGATGCAGAGACGTGAACTGTGACGTGTATATGTGTTTTGTAGACTATCAAAAGGCTTTCCATCGGGTCAAACACGACGAGTTAATATCAATCTTAAAAACAATTGGTCTAGATGATAAAGATCTACGTATCATTAACAACATTTACTATAACCAATCAGCAACTATCAAGATAGATAACCAAATGACTGAGGAGATCAAAATAGAAAGAGGTGTGAGACAAGGCTGTGTGCTATCTCCGCTACTCTTTAACATCTACTCCGAACACATCATGAAAACAGCCTTAGAAGATACTGACGAGGGAATACTCATCAACGGAGAACGGCTGAACAACGTAAGGTACGCAGACGATACAATTATACTGTCAGATAACCTAGAAGGCCTACAAGCCCTAATAACACGCGTAGCAGAATCAAGCCAAAAATATGGTCTAAACTTTAACATACAAAAAACTAAATACATGGTCATCAGCAAGAATCCAATACCACCGGGACGTCTAGTAGTTAACCAACAACAGATAACACGAGTTGAGAAATACACATACCTAGGGACAAGTCTAAACGAACAATGGGATCACTCAACTGAAATAAAACAAAACAAAATGAATACAATATTCAAAAGTCACGACCTCTTCATACCAATAAAAATTCGTTTACTGAGATGCTACGTATTCGCAGTGCTCCTGTACGGGGTGGAATCTTGGACGCTGACCGAGGCTACTACCAAGAAGTTAGAGGCGTTCGAAATGTGGTGTTGTAGACGCATCCTGAAAATCTCATGGGTCGACCGGATTACAAATAGAGAAGTACTGCGTAGAATGCAGAAAGACTGTGAAATAATCATCACTGTCAAAAAACGTAAAATGGAATACCTGGGGCACATAATGCGTAACGAACATCGATATGGCCTACTGCAACTCATCTTGCAGGGGAAAGTGTACGGAAAACGAGGCCCAGGACGTAGAAGAATATCATGGCTACAGAACCTAAAGAAATGGTTCTCTTTAACAACAACTCAACTTTTCCGTACAGCAGCCAATAAAGCTAGGATAGCCATGTTAATAGCCAACATCCGAAACGGATAGGCACTGACAGAAGAAGAAGACTAACAGGGTACTAGAAAAAATGTGATGATTAATCAACTAGAGATGTGAAATAATACTGAATTGAGAAACATTAGCAGACCTTTGGACTGTGTTGTGGAGTGAGTGACGTATCTTTTTTTTTCTGTTTTTACCATTGTCCATTCGGTTCTTTGGTTAATTCTTCCTCTCAGTAAAGTATTCAGCCGGTTTTTCTTTTCCTTTTTAAACTGGTGAGCTTTGCGACAGACTTTTTGCTAACTCCTTTTATTTGGTTTCTAATTCTGCATGCATTTTCTGTTTGTTAATTATGCAATTTTGTTCATACTCAGAACTATTCCAAGTATTACAAAGCGGCTGTTCATTCTGTGATTTCGCGCTATTTTTCAAAAATAGAGAATTGATTTGTTGAATTAGTAATGCTTCATTAAGCGTAGGTTGTATTGGCATTCCCTGAAACATCGTTACACAATAACTTACAATCGTATCACTCACGCATAATGATAACCGCTTATCATTCGCTTACTTTATCGTAAGAAACTCAAACGAATACTATTAGAATATTTTAAGAAAAAAATTAGAAATAGTAATATTAAGAAAATAAAAAATATATAAGCTTTTTATACTTAAAATCTAAACAATTATAGAAACAGGGTAATATAAGACTATTGATTCTTACAAATACAACTTAGGCAGGTGGTATTTTAATATATTTTGATTACATGTCTTACATACATATGACTAGAGTTCTTTACGTGTGCTTCTTTTCGGTAAGATAATATTTCATTTAATTGTATCAAAATGATTCTATAATATTGTATTTGCAATTCGTAAACAAATATATTAGAAGAAAACGCCGAACTTGTGAACTTGAACTTGAAATTTATGTTATATGTTTATCAACATTTTTTGAATGGTGACATAAGAAGTTAGTATATGCAAAAATTTATAAGAAATATTAATTGTAAACATATGATCTCAATAAAATATTATTTATCAGATAATTACAAAAGCTCCAAACAATGATCTTTTTATAGATGTTATGTAACAATAGACTTATAGTAAGCATTATAAATTACTGTAGTGTCAAATTTCACTACAATATATTGATTGGTATGCGAGAGAAATTTTTCAAAATAGAGAACGGAAAGTTATATTTACGCCATGGTAGAATGTGGGGACTATACATAACAAAAGTTACTAAAATGCTTTTGCGCTCATAATAGTGTTATAATAGATTTTAAAATGTAATTTTAACTTGATCGCTTGCTTTAGCCATTATGTGTGCTTTGCTGAAAAACAGTCCAAGGATTGCACCTAAAAATATTATTAAGAGTTTGAGCATTAACAATCTGTATGGATTTCGCTTTTTAAAGAAACTTGAATGTGTTTTAAAGCTTAATTGTATTTTTTTTGTGGTCGGGTGACATAATAAATAATATATCTGATAGAAACATGTAAGAAATCTTTCCAACCAAGTTGCCTTTTTTTAAAAAAGCTTCAAATTTATAGATTTGATAAGTACGTATACTTGTTAAAATTTTAAATCTACTTAGTTGTAGTGTCGTCTTATAAACACACATATTTCAAATAAATTAGAGTAGTTTTTCTCGTTTATTTGAATATATCAAGTTTTTAACTAGTTTTCTATGTTTACAAAGCTAACACTAGAATATCTTCGACGTGAATGGATACCTGTATAGAGTGTACAGTAGGTACAACATGAGTAAAATATGCTAACTCTATAGGATCCCCGTTATATTGGATAAAGTTCTTGATATCTGAGTTGGAAGTACCTTTTGTTAAGATACAATTTCAATGTGTAATATTATCTTGTATCCTATCTTTTTTAGCTTTAAATAGCGGTCTAGTGTGATATACAATGAAAACCTTGATTCACATTAAGAAACCTTCCAAAACAATATTTTTAATATTTAAAGCTTAATTCATTTTGATAATCCTATGAACTTGCAATATGATGTATATTCTCTGAAACCTTACTGATGATCTAATATAACTGTTTTCAGAATTTGTGATTACAATTGCTTGTGTTATTTACCAGTAATGTGGAAACAGACTTACTCTCATTAAATATACATTTAATTTTTTCTATGAAATGATTAATTTTTAACAAAGAGATTATTTAATTTTGAACTTTTAATAGTTGACTCCAATTTTTTTATTATAAATGGTACAGTAATTGCATTTCTTTCACATTGACCAACAAATTCGTATATTTTTATTTTTTTGTGGAAAGTAGGTCCGAAAAAACGGCCAAAATAATTCCGTCAGACAGCCAGGGACTACGATTCTTTCTGGCTAAGATCTTTTGCCCAATTAAACTTTTGCTAATCTAGTAAACGTAGTTGTTTGTAATAATTGTACTTTTTAGTTTTATTTATAAAGGATAATTGGCATCATCTGTTGTGGCAAGTCTATATAAGTATTCTTAGAATGTCTCTTTTTTTTGGAACTAGGCAATAGAAATTTTAGTTTTTAGGTGGCTGTATAAAGTTTGGTCTTGAAATTTACCAGATATACGTTTTCTATTGTCAACTATCCTTTATTTTAAATAATATTATTTCGTTTTCTTTATTTTCTCATTTTTTGTAATTATAAATAGCGGAACAAAGAGAAAGTATATATGTCTTGAACTCTTCCTCAGTATAAAGTTATGCTTGATCTTCATTTCCAATTTTTTGTATTATAGTCGCCCCCAAAAATAAAACAGCGCAGATAATTCAAAAATAACTGTTGGTACTGTTAACATGTATAGTAACTTACTGAGCTCTTCTGTATCGATGCTGCACTGCCATGGTCTGTTCCATTCAATTGTATACTAATTAAAGTATTTAAATTATCTAACTAAAATAAGTTTTTAAAATCAAGGTAATAGCACTATCAGTATTTATTATAAATGTTATAACTTATTGGCTGTATTTGCCAGGTCGTTCGTATTGCACGAGGCCTTTTGTTGCTACATGCAGCTGCTATAGACTTGAATCTAATCTATTTGTAAAGGGTGGTCCAACTATAATGCACGATGTTTATTGTGAGTCACACCTTAACGTCAAGTTTTTGCCCAACTTAATTTGACATTTCTTTGTTTCAGTGTTTGACAAATTCAACCATAGAGAGGTACACAATTGAGCAGCGCGTTAAGATTGTTGAAGCCTTTTACGAAAATGGGCGTTCAAATCAAAATGTATTTCGTGCACTTCGTGATTTTTTTGGTCAGCATAATCGACCAAATGTGTCCACAATCGGGAGAATTGTGCGCAAATTTCAGCAAACCGGGTCTGTAGGAAATGTGAAAACACCTGTGCATGCTCACGCAGTTTGTTTTGCGGACAACATTGCTGTTGTTTGCGATAGTGTGGCAGAAGAACCGTCAACCTCGACTCGTCGTCGTGCCCAACAATTGAACATCTCACGAACATCACTGATGCGAATTTTGAATAAAGATTTGAATTTACACGCTTACACGGTTCAATTGACTCAAGAGCTAAAGCCTACTGACCATTTCAAGCGTCGTCAATACGCCGAACAGTTGGTTGAACAGACAGAAGTGAATGGTGACTTTACAAAAAAAATCATCTTCAGCAACGAGCCACACTTTCACCTCAGTGGATTCGTTAACAAGCAGAATTGCCGCATTTGGGCAAATGAGAATCCACGAGTGATTGTTGAAAAGCCGATGCATCCACACAGAGTGACTGTGTGGTGGGGTTTATGGGCTGGCGGCGTCATCGGGCCGTACTTCTTCGAAAATGAGGTCGGCCAAGCAGTTACCGTGAATGGTGTTCGCTATCGCGAGATGATAACGGGCTTCTTGTGGCCAGAAATTGAGGATATGGACCTAGACGGTATGTGGTTCCAACAGGATGGTGCCACTTGCCACACAGCCAACGAAACAATGGCTCTTTTGCGCGAGAAATTCAATGGCTGGGTTATCTCACGTTGTGGCCATGTTAATTGGCCACCACGATCATGTGATTTGACACCGTTGGACTTCTTTATTTGGGGATATTTAAGAGAAAAAGTGTACGTCACTAAGCCAAGAACAATTCAAGAGCTAAAGGATGAGATAATTCGGTACATTAACGACATTGAACCTCAATTATGTCTCAGAGTCATTGAAAATATGGACCATCGGATAGAGGTATGCCACCGAAGCCGTGGCGAGCATTTGGCCGATATTTTGTTTCACATAATTGTCATAGATCCTTCTATCATGATAAAAAATATTAAGATAACTCTCTGAAAACTTTTTGTTTTATTTACAACTAACATCGTGCGTTTTGGTTGGACCACCATATAGATTTCATGTACAGTGAGTATTAAAATAAGGTTTTTCATGTTGTTTAACAGTTTAATGGAAGCATCTTTATTAAATATAGCATTAAAACATGATTTTTTGGATTCTAGTTTGCACTTAAAACTACATTTGCTTTAAAGAGCTTTAAAGAACTGTGAACAATGTGACTTTTTCGCAACGACAGAACAATCTGTTTTAGATGAAGGAGAATTGCTTTAAACGTCAAATCTTCATCAATTTCATGAAATAACTGAAAACAAGCGGACAAGGAAGTCAGTATTTGTTCTCAACTGCTTTAAAATCCACTCGATGGCCGGTTTTGAATGGAAAATGAACTCATTTTGTTAATATTTATTGTTGTGAGTTCCCAGAAGACAAAATCCACAAGCAGTTGCTAGAGGATCTATTTAATAAGAAAGTCATGATTATCCACAAGGAACTATTACGATAGGATTTCTTAATTTAAATGGATTTTCTAACGATATTAGTTTAGCTAATTACAAGCAAGAACACTAGCAAAAATAAGTAACAAATGTGACCAATCTTAATCAAGTCATAGTCGCTAACACAAGAAAAACTAATGCAATACGTCCGCTCTGATTAGATACACAAATACAACTATGCTGTACAAGAATTGTCACTAATATAATGTTAGTAAATTTTAAAAGTAGTTAAAGCCGATTACAAATATTTTTTCAGCAACTACTGTCTATAAAGTATATTTAAAAATATATTGAAATAACGGAAGTCAGCTTGAGAGTACAAAACGTTGGTGCAGTTTATAAAAAAATTAGTCACCAAAAACAAGTTTCTTATGTAGCACTTGTATTTGGAACAAGTGTCCTACATAACATAAAAAATTATATTCACGCTCTGGATATATAACATTCTATCTTTTGTTGTACCTTCGTCGCACGAAAATCTATTACCTTACAAAATGCAAGTGAAAAATACAAAGCCGCAAGACTTCATATATCCTCAAATTTTAGAGCTGGATTTTCAATTATTTTCTAATTTTACAGTATTGTGCTTTGCAACTTTAAGCTCTCCTTAATAAGAATTCGTATTTACGAAATGTCATGTTTTATTAATATCACTGAGCTTTAACAAGTATTATTAAAGTTCAAACTCTCAAAAAAGTTAATCAAACATTCTAAGTTTATAGGTAATAGCAAAAAGCTTTTCTATATAACCAGCTAATTTTCAAAAACTTTATTTTCAAAGAATAAATGACTTTTGTATAGTTATATACAGCATTTTTAGTTAGCTATATGATGAAGTTGAAAAGTTAAATTTTTAATAATTATATTGCAATAAATTATGCCTTCATTAAGAAACCTTAAGTCACTCCTAAAGAGAATTGAATTCTTATATTTCATATTTAAATTTTTATATCATTGATACAATGGAGTTACAAAATATTTAATTAAACTAAATTATAGTCAATGGATTTTGTAAAAAACGACTACGTCGTAACTAATTAGTGCTTAATTGAGAATAAAAAATACTAAACACAAAATGTTTTTCCTTAACTTATATAAAGAAAAAATTACTTTTAATTTATATATACATGAAGAACTAACCATATAAGAAGCAGGTTATAGATTTTCTAATTATAATTAACATTTTTTTGTTAACCATTGCTTAAATATTTAAGAACGTAACAAAAACTCACCTGTTACTTATGTTACATCAAAATTTATATCAAAGTAGAAACGTAAAAAATATTAGATCAAAAATTGCAAGCAATAAATGATAAGAAATAGAAGGCACCCCAAAAAATAATTTTTCTAAATACGTATTATTATATAATAAATAAATTGATAATTACAAATGTATCTAAGTATAATATTAGGTTGTCCCGAAAGGATGAACTTATTTAAAAACAACAAAAACTATTCTTCCAAATAAAGGTACCATTTTCTATCATTTTTTGTCACCGTGTTGTAAGATTTCAAATCTGGTTGGTACGAGGTGCATTCAAGTTGTAACATTTTCGATTTTTTTTCTCACAAATTAATCACACGAAAACTGTAAAACTTGTGTCACTTCTCGACATAATCGCCCTGCAGCCGTACACATTTTTCACAACTTCGACGCTATGATATCATGGCCTCTGTGACCACTTCTTTAGAGTCTTCTTTAGATAATCTCTGATGCAATAGCGGTACGACTAGTGAATTTGCGACCGTGGACAGTGTCTTTCATCGTTGGAAACAGCCAAAAGTCGCTAGCAGCCAGGTCAGGTAATACGAAGCATGAGAAATCACTTCAAAATTGTCAGCGTTCACCTGGAGGACGCTTTGAATTTTCAGGTCTTCATGCAGGATTGTGAGCACAGATCTCACGAAAATGCTAACTTTAGAGGCGTTGTGTTTTACACTCATTCGGCGATCCTTCAGAACAAGTTTCTTCACTCGCTTGATCATGTCGTTCGACCCGCTAGTACGGGCCGAAATTGTCTTGGTTTATTTTTATACATTGTTTTGCCTTCTTTGAACTGTCGCACCCACAAGTGCACATTAAGTACATCTATAACACCATCACCACATGCAATAAATTTCAATTGTTGTCACACCACGAAAATGGAGAAAACATGATTACACGCTGTTCTTGTAATAAAAATGTCGCCATTTTAAGTACCAAAAACAGTCCTCACTCTCACCGCTGCCGCTAGAGTACCTGTGTGCCATGCAGTGCTGCTATCTCTGTTACGCATTCACAAAGAGTGCGCGCGTATTTTAAAACAAACTGCATGTTTCTATCTTTTCCCAGTCCTGAGAAAAAAATTCGAAGGTGTTATAACTTGAGTGCACCTCGTACCATTCAGACGTTGAATCGAAAAAGTTTATCACATGTTTCGAACCGGTGACCACGCCAGAAGTGTTCCATTGTGTGGAAGAGGCCACAATCAGACGGCCAGTATTTGAACTGTAGGCTGGTGCTTTTCAAATTCTTCTTAGTCTTCTTGGTAGTGTGGGGTTTGGCGTTGCCTTGCTGAAACAAAGCGCACTTTTGTTTGACCAATGTTGGGTATTTTTCTTTCAACTTGTGGAAAATACATTCCAACAGCTGTCGATAACGTTCGGCATTGATGTTCAAAATGCAAAACTCGTAACTGATAACATGAGATAATTAACGACCTCCAAAGAAACTTTGGGTATCGCCGCCGTTAAGGCATTGAGAATGTTGCTTTTTTCACTTCTTAACAAATTATTTTGATATTAGTATGAAAAAATAGAATGTTTTTGATTTCTAAAAATTAATTATTTTATAGGTTTCTTTATTATGTTTGGCAAATGACAAAAAATATCATCCTTTCTTAGAACTAAAGAAAGTTCATATATGCGTATCTTCATTTGGCCCACCTACGTATGTTTTTTTTTAAATTACTACAAGGAATTTCGTAAACCTTTTCAGATTTGTAGGCGTAGTTGAGCAGATAGTTAACTTTTATTGTTAGTCATGATTTATATTAGGTTATCAGTTTATTGGTATTTAATGCAACTGAGTGGATTTGAGGAGAGTGATAGTAGTATTTAACATTTAAACAACTATTGGTATGGGTGGATTCTGTATAAGCATGTAACATTGTATCCTAGTAAGGTAAGACATCGTATTGCTCTATTTTGCCAAAATGTGATATGCCTGGTCTATTCAGTCACTAAAAATAATTGAATATCTGATTTCACTTTAAACAAATGGGAGTAATAAGGTCACCTAATGTCTGGTATTTACTGATAGTAGGTACCTTTTCTGATGCAAAGTCAACCGAAAATTAGAAAAGTATATACTCATAACAGTGGAAAAATTAATTTAGCACTTTATTATGACATTTGTTACACTTGCTCAATTTGTAAACATTTGAAAGCTTGTGAATGAATTTTCCCAATTCATTTTAACTTCTTTGAAATGTTGAACTTTTTAATCATTTTACGATGTTTTGCCAATTATTTGGCCGCTTCTTAAACTGAACATATTCTTTTTTGTTATTAAAATAATGTACTATTGTTTAGTTAAATAAAATTTACGACTCATACTATATTAACTTAATTTTTTAATCACTTCTTATATACTTTTTTATGTTGGATTATTTTATTTTGAAATTCTAATATAACAGAATTTTCTCATTCACTCGCCCCTTAATTATGAAACATTACCATTTTTGTACTAGAAGTACGTGTACAGTAAAAATCAATACTTAGGTGGTAAGCGAAATTTTATCTCTATGAAGCCGTACTTAAAGGCGGTTTTCATATAAACTAGTTACCTTAACTTTACATTTACTTTAGCATTTTTATAATTTAGTCATTTTACTGTAGATAAGCAACAACAAGATAGAGTAATTGCCTTTTGGGTATATTCATTTAGTTTACTCACATATTAATAAAGTTTTTAAACTTTTATCATTTTTATTAATGAGGACATGTAAAATTACAAAAATACAATATCTTTAATAATTTGTCGACAAATACAAAACACGATACAGCAATGTTTGACATACGTTCTATACAGCTTTTTGAAATTATACAATTAAACTGATTTTGCTGTAGTTACTAAACTAGATAACGTTTTTTGTGATGGCATACTGCAATATATTTATGAGTTTATGGTAACTTATAAATACAAAGCATTTCCATTTTTATT
Source organism: Sinelater perroti (assembly GCA_036346155.1). Taxonomy (NCBI): domain Eukaryota; kingdom Metazoa; phylum Arthropoda; class Insecta; order Coleoptera; family Elateridae; genus Sinelater; species Sinelater perroti. The sequence goes on along the minus strand of JARFIY010000355.1, from coordinate 2,292,285 downwards.
ATTCTTTTATTGAATAATAAAAATTTATATGAATATCGCATAAACAGAAACTCATTTAAAGTATTTATGTGCGCACACTGCTCTATTAATGTTTTTATTTGAATTTTTTTTTAATTGGTTACATTTAGACTGCTACTATCCGCGTGTTTTTAAGTTAAAATAAAAATTTCAATTATTACTAATCCGATTGCCACGCACCTCTTATATCATAAAAAAATATTACAGTCTTACAACGTTAAAATCACATTGTTAATAATTTATTTTAAATTTTGTTAGGTTATTTCTTTTATACTATATTCTTAATAATTACTGGGTTTATAATATTTCTTCCTTTGCCCTTTCTTCAATGGTTTTGTTGACCAAGGATATTCCATGCCATTCTTTTTAATTTTATCTTAAATTATAACTTGGCAAATTGGTATCTATCATATCGAAGTATATTCCCTAGGTATTCTCGAACAATTTCGATTTTCGTATGTTTGCTTTATTGTGTATCCACAGTAAAATAGAAAAGATATAGTAGCCGAGTCGTAGTGTCAGTTGTAGGTTTAGAGTGGAGTTACCAAATGAATATGTAATTATGGAATTTATTGTTTGGAAACCATCATGATTTTTGTTATCTAAATTTTTATTATTAATTTTTATCTTTCACTAGCTTCTATCTCTTGGTTTAGTAGGACGTGCATATCTTCTTTAATTTCAGCTAGTAATATGGCATTGTTAACGTATCTCAAATTATTTAAAATTTGATCACCTATATCGAGCTCGTTCTCGAATTTATGCAGAGCTTCTTTGGATATTTAAAAAAAGTATTTCGCTTTTACTTACTTTATTAATGGCAAATAAATCAAAACGCTAATTGTCTAATTTGACATGTGCTTTTTAATTAAAATAGAAATTCTTAATAAGCCTAATATTCTGAGAGTCAAGTCCTATCTCTTGTGAAATTTAAATCAACTTTGAATGTTTTGCGTTGCTAAAGAGTATATTGTAATTCAAAAAGCATATGTATAAAAGTTTATATATGTCTCTGGATTTTTACGGGAGAATACGCAAGCTGAACAAAGTTTAGAGTGTTTGTATGTTGTTTTTAAACTTTAAATAGTTATCTGACATATATTATTTAAACCATTTAAATATTCCGTCTTGAACAAGTTGCAGTAAAATTATTAAAGCATGGCTAACTAAGCATATTATTTTATAATTAGTGCAAGTTTTAGAATTTTTTGTTTTTAATTATAAAATTTGGAACAATTTGTTTTGTGAAAATTGTTCCAGTAATGTATGTGTTATTATATATCTTATTATATATGAATATGTTATTATTTTAACCACACAATTGTTAAGATCTTTAGAATTTCTAGCGTTTTTTCATCTGGTCCTGTTGCTTTCTCTAACTTACACAATTTAATTTTTGTTCTGACTTCATCTTCTAAAATGATGGGTTCTCTTACATCCCTTTTTAAACTAAAGAGTGAAAAATTATGGTCAAATCCTTCTTTCATCTTTCATAGACATTAAAACTGCTGTGTTTTTTCTGATGTTTTTCCATTTTATTACATTTAATATTTAGCAATTTTTCTTTTTATGGTTTCATTTTAATTGTAATTTTCTTATTAATTTTTTTTTCACTTTGATTTGTTTTTTGTTTTTGTGTTGTCTGTGCATATTCCTCAATTGAATTATTTTCTTCGTTATCTATTTCTTTTTGGTGCAGTTTTTTCTAGTTTGTGATTTTAATCTCCCACTTTTTTATATGCTTTTGATATTTTTCCATTGTACATTTTACATTCATTTACTTATTTTGGACATTACGTTAAATTATTTGTTTTTACTCCAGCCATAAACAACTCATTTAAAATGTTTGATGTATCTTTCGAGCAATTTTTTATTTTCTGGTTTATCAAATTAAAATTCTGTTTTAAAGTTATATTTTCATGTAATAATCCATCTAATAAATTAAAAAAGTTGGCGACAAACTTTACTTCTTTCCTGTCCTAGTGCCCATATAAAATTATCTAACAAAAATCTACAGCTCTTTTTTTATCTCTATAAATGTAATAAGATAATCATACCCAAAGTATTTACTTTACCTTTTTCAAACAACTTACGTACAATTGTGATTTATTTGAACAATTTCAGATAAAGTTGCCGAATCCAACACACTGTCTTTTTAAGAAAAACTGACCTTGAAGGTTTTTGCAACTGTACTTTTATTTTAATGCAAATAACTACATAATCTCCTTTAGTAATAAAAACGTTTTTTGAATTTTTCTTGTATTTTAACCGAACTGAAATTTATATAATTCAACTCAGTTGTAACTTTTCTTTTTTAAGGCGTGCAAAATTAGCAGAAATTGCATTCTCAAAGAGCTACAACTGACAAATTCATAGTGCAGGTATAACAGTGGATGGAGTGAAATAAAATATTCTGAAAACTATTATGAAAAATAAAAAGCAAGAAAAAAGCAAGCCGAAATACAGTTCACCAATAGAAGAGAGAAGAAAAGTATTTAAAAAAAGTAATTTAATACCCAGAGCTCTAATGGAACTAAAATTAAATCTTCAGTGATTACCTTTAATATGGATAAAATTGAAATAATGATATTATAAGTGAAGCAATAATTTAAAAAAGAAATGATAGGTAATATTACAGAAATTATAAATTACTTAAAAAATGAAATTAAATAGAAAAGAAATAAACGAATTTAACTTGACAAAGGCTAAACAAGAAAGTAATGGACGACAGAAAAAGCTATAGAAAACTAAAAAATAGTTAAAATTCCAACAGATAATCAAATAAACGGAAAACACCAGCAATAGAAAATTTTTTTAAAAAAGGAAAGACAAATATAATAAACAAAAATCTAAACCTACAAATTGTAGTAAATAATCCCAATAACATATAAGTGAAAAATATGTATTGGAGATTTATAAAGTGTAAAACTTATTATAATTATTATAAGATATGTTGATTAAAAGGAAATAACATATTCGTTGACAGATTCATAACTATAAATAATTCCGGCATCCTAAAGAAAAGTAAGAGCAGATACAAAAAAGCTACAAAGTTTAGATGAAACACCAAAGATACATAAAATAATCCCAAAACCTGAAAAAATGATAGCGGAAGATATTATGTCGACGACTTTATATACCAAAACACAATGAAAAAACTAAGTAAAGACGGCGAAATACAACATGTAACAAAATAGATAAAAATCACAGAGAAAAATTAAAGAAAAACATGGAAAATAATAATAAATAGACAAAGAGAAAAATTGGTCAAAAGAACGGAAGAAAAAAACATCCATATATTATAAATGGATAAAACAAAGAAAAACAAGATGGGAATAGACTAGTAGCATTTATTACAAGAAAATAAATACAAAAAATTTATAAATTTGAAAGCAATAAATAGGATTATAATAGTACATATAAAAAAAGAATGCAAAAGTTTTCAAAATAGAAAATTGGGTTAGACAAATTAGGAAGAATAAAAATAAATCAATTCACTGTATGGGGAGACATAGAACAAAAAAAGTCAGATATCGAAATTAGAAGAATAAAATTGCTAATAGGGAATACTTTATATGACGAAAAAAATCTACAAAGCACGTATTTAGAAGACAGAATACAAGAGTGCTATAACGCACAACATACACATAGACAAATGGTGCAATATTAAATGACATGCTTTGAAAAATATAAGTTAGGCATAAATGATAATCTAATAATACTAAAAATGAACAAAGATATTTAAAGTAAAAGCACTAAAATAAAATATATTTTTATATCTTATAGTAAAACATGGGGCCGGCGAAGAGATTGATCTGTAAGCAATCCCAGAACGAACTTAAAAATTCAAAATCGAATATCTCGAAAATTATTCGATATGAAAACTATAGTCTAAATAATTTTTTGTTTTAAGAGTATCTAGGCAGAGACGGAGAAACTGTTTTGTACAGTTGCCATGTTAAACTTGATATCGGTGTAAATCTTTTATTTAGGTGGGAAAGAAATTCGAAAAGTGTATTTTGCTATAAGATTAATTTATTTTATTTTTTGTTTGTAATTCTTTTCATAGTAAAGCGAGCTGTACCATTTTTTTGTAATGTACGCATTTATGCATTTTTCTGAAATTTCCTTATTATTTTAAAAACATCCTCCATTGTACCCGATCTCAGCTAATTTTATATCAGCTAAAGAATATTGGGCAAGTGATAATATGTTGATTATCGGCTGAAGATTCGTTGCCAAAACATTAGAGTTAATACTAAGTCTAGCACTATATTGAACTCCAAAGATTAGATTCCTCTTTGACGGTTGGTATTTGAAGGTCATTACATATAACTGTGTTGGGCATGAACCTGGGTGCGTTAACTCTCATTCGCAGCACTTTTGCTTTAAATCGTTTAAGAATTCTGATGTTGGATGTGGATGCTGTTTCCCAGAATTGGATGCTGTAAAACGAGGTTGGTTTAATTATTACTTTGTATATCATGAGTTTATTCACAGTAGTGCGTTTGAGTTGCGTCCTAGCATCCGATACATTTTGGAAAAGGTTAGCCTAACTGTTTACCTTTAGTAAAAATGTGTTTTCAAGATTAATGTAAAGATGCAGTCCTAGGTATTTAACTTCATCCTGTTGGAGTAGCGAATGGTTGTTTATGTGGACTGGAGGACAGTTACCTCTTCTTGTAGTGAAAGTGATGTGGGTAGATTTTGTTTCGTTTATTTTTATTCTCCATTTTTTGCCAGTTTTAGGTCTCTATTAGACTAGTTTGCATCAACTGTGTAGCTATTTCTGGGTTACCATTAGAGGTTAGGATCGCGGTCCGAAAAGTTAAAAGTTGGTATTAGAAGTGGCCACAAAATTTTATTTTTTTTATAGTTCTATTTTCACTTGTATTTCGAGAAAGATTGTGCAATGCGTGTGCACTCTAAGATACCAGTAACTAAAGTATATCGAGCAGCCTGAGTGTGAGCTGCTTAACGCGACACATACACGTAAGTGGCTTCTGGGTCAATCGTTTTTAAGATAAGATATTGATCCAATTTTCTCATAAAATAGTCATCCTTCAAAATGGAAATAAGTTATATGGCTTATTTTCGAAATCTACCAACACATTTTGACAACCAACATGTTGATCAAAGCAGTACGTTGTTCCGAGCTTTTTTCCTGTTAATATCAATGACAATGCATGTTTGCAATATCCCGTAAATTCTACCAAACAATTAGCAAAGTCCTCAAAATTTACAGCACATAAATTCTACAATATTTCATACTTATCACAACCACATGTCCAACTTCCGCAATCTACACCAGACCAAGATTGGCAAACTGCCAAAAATAGAAAATGCCAAAGCAACACAGGTACTTTTTAATCTCACCTAAAACAAGCAGAAACCACAAACTGCTGATTAAATAACCCATTGAAAACGTTGAATCGTTTCGAGAACTTAGAAAACAAAAGCACAATAAGCACCTCTGACCTAAATCAAAGTGTAGGTAAAAAGAACATCAAACGACCCCGCAATTTTTTTATCTTGGAATACATTTTTCCCTCTACTACCAGAACTTAATAGTCTAGTCAAAAACTAATATTAAATGGCAGTGCTACATAACGATAAGGTATTATTAGTACCCAATACAACATAAACAAAATTACAGCTTTAGAGTTCTACTACAAAATATTCATTTCACTACTAAATTTAAAATCTTTAAGAAGACCACCAAATAACTTGATTTCATAGTCACAAATATTTCAAACGTCAGATCAAGACTCAAAAAAAACAATTACCATTATTCTATATGGAACATAAACCAGGTCTAAATAACTAGGTCTCCTTAAAACGAGAAGCGTTGATGTCAAACGCGTTCTTTGTAGTGGTAATCACTCAGCGAATTACATATAATGCGTAATCTACAGAGTTACAGTAGATAACATTTCCGCCGCTTAGATTCAGCCAACTAGAGGTCTATCGATATTAAAAATTAAACTTATCAATATCTAATGCATCAAATTTCTAAAAGTCGCTGAATGAAACGCCAAGTTACAACAATGTGCCCTTGAACTTACGTCATTCATCCAACAACATAACATAAATCTTAAGCTCGTCTTTGTAGCTTGACTAATTAAGGGAAGTCGCCTGAAGGTTATAAAATTACACCACCTACGCAAATCTACATTCTGATAGAACAAGACATACTGGCTCCGCTATTATTATAAGAAATACAGATAAAACACTTTGAAATACACAAATACTACGTAGAGCATTTATAAATGACGTCAGTTATAATTGAAAACTCTTAATAATCTACTGTCCACCTCAATATGCGAACAAACAAGAATACTTTGAGCACTAAGTCAGTACACTTGGTAACCGCTTTATCTCTGAAACGACTAAAACAATAAGCATACACACTGACCACAGAGGACTGTGAACTAATGAAACTATTATTTTTATATTTTATATTTATTATATTATAAATTATATTTATTATATTATAAATTATATTTATTATATTATAAATTCTATCTCAACTGGAGAACTGTTTCAGTGGCCACAACAGGCATTAATTTCTTTCAAATTAAGTTGTTTTGATCTTCCTTTCAATCACTTCCCAATTCTTCTCACTTTCGGCTTCTAAATACTGCACAGAAAAAATCTTCATCCCTGGCTACCAGTAAAACAAGTGAAATTTTTTCAAAACTTAAGTTGAAGAATTTCTATTTTTAGAGATCTCGTTCCAAATGAAAAAAGGTTTAGGAAACACAATTAAACATTTTACTCAAGTAGTGGAAAAGCTCGTTGGGGATGCGATTCCAAGAGACACTGGAGGCAAGCTACGGTCGACTGCCCAATTATAGTAAAAAAATTAGTAGATGAAGAAAGAAGATTAGGACGACGATGACAAACTATCAGAGCTTTAGTCGGGAAAACGAATTTTAACCTAGCAATAGCCAGACTTAGATTGTTTCTTAAAAAACTAAAAAATTATTTGATTTACGTTATCTCAAGAAAATTAAAACAACCAACCCAACATATTACTTCTCTTCGCAAAGACGATGGAACCTAGGCAAACTAGTTAGCACGAGTATTTGATTCATCCTTCCGAAACTACCAACAAAGAACCTGGAGCAATTTCTAACAGCACCGTTTTAGCTGAGGTTACCAACCAAACCTTTTCGCACCAAAGAAATAAGTTCTATAATTAGAAGCCTTAAAAATAACAAGCCATCGGTATATGACTTAATCACTAGTATAGTCTCCCCAAAAAAGGCACAAAATTTCTAACGAGGTTATTTGATCTAATACTCAAATTGGGATACTTTCCAGGCCAGTGAAAAGTCACTGCAATAATCCTGATACTGAAATTAGATAAACCACCAGAACAGGTGACCTCTTATCGAGCAATAAGGGGCAACACCTCTGTATAATTTTCTGAACATCGATTTTTTTAGCTTAAAAGACACTGTAAACCTTCCAGAATATGTAGCAAAAGTTTTATATGTAAAAAAAAAATTTCTTTATAATATCGTGCCTTATCCCTAACGTAATAGCTAGCAATGAAAGTTTTTGTGTAAAACTGTTTTTTTTAAGTGAATGTTTTTACAAGTAAAAATAAAGGCAAAAAAGTGTACGAGGATAAAAAAGGTACAAAAGAACTGTATCCGACACGGCATCGCTCAAAAAAGCCGAAACACAATTTATGTATAACTCGTTTCAAAACTTTAAAATCGTTTTTCTTGAAATGCCGTTTTTCAAAACTGCACGCACCATAATTCCATCATTTTTTAATATTTTTATTTGAAATTTTAACCACATCTTTAAAACAACATTTCGAAGACAAACACGTATGGAATTTCGACAAATTAATTAGATAATTTGTTATAAACAAATAACTGCCCTTTTTTCGTTATAAATCGGACACCTAACTTCAAATACTTGTCAATTACACGAAAATCAATATTTTTAAAATTTTCTACGCGTTTCTCTAGCTATACTCATGCAAATTAAGAATAAATTTTTTATTTTTCTTCAAATTTAAATTTGCACCAGTTCTAGTGCGCCTAGAACGCCTCGACACCAACCTGCATTGGGAGAATGGCTCCAGAGTCGCCATTTAAAATATTTTTTAACTAATACATTTTTTATACTTCAATATATGCCTAATAACATACTTCAACAGTTTTTTTATTACCTTTCCTTCCATGCAAAAAAATGTCAAAAACTTCTTTTCTGGGGGTCTACAGTGGTGTTACCCCATAAGTCTACTTTCGTTTTTTTCTAAAGTTTTTAACAAAATTGCTTCTATTAAGACTTGGAACAATTATACTACAAAATAATTTACTTCCACAACATCAATTCGGGTTCCACATGCAGCACTCCGCGGCTGAGCAATTACATCGACTAGCACACGAAATACTAACGCGCTAGAAACAAATATTGCTGTGCAGTATTTTCCGAAAAGCCTTTTATAAGGTCTGGCACGACGGCTTACTGTTGAAACTAAAAATGTCCTACCACCAAATTTCTACTAAGTATTCAAGTCGTATTTAACTAACAGGCACTTCCTAGTTAAAGTAAAAAATAAAATCCCTTCTTTAACCGAGTCAACTTTGGAATGGCAAAACAAGGTAGTAACACCAAAACAGACAGAGAAAATACAACAAGTCAGATACAACATACAAAGTCTACAACAACGTAGCATACAATATATCAAAATAGATTGGATCAAAAACTTAACGAACATCTACAAGGATCAAACACAGAGATGTATGAACATTTAAGAGCAGGCCTACAGTAAGCCGCAAAAGAAGCCTTAGGAGAAGAGGTTAGAAAAAAACCAAGAAATTATTGGATAAACGAACACCTAATGGAGGAAATACGCTACAAAAAAGAACTATATACAAAGTGGCTAAATACTAAAGAAGATAAAGATAGAGATGCCTATAAGATCCAACAAACTAGAGTAAGACAATTGATAAAAACTACAAAACAACAAACGTGGGAAAAAAGTGTAGCGAGATAGAAAGGTACATAGGAGGAAGAAGGACGACAGAGGTATGGAAATTCATAAGGAATGTAAAAGCTCCACATCGAAAAAAAACAATAATACAAAATATTTCTGCCGAAGAATGGAAACAATACTATTTAGAGCTACTCACCGAGAAAAGACCTATATTCCAAGAAACTACGATGACAGAAGGAAGAACGATAGATATTAACTACATAGAAATACAAGAAGAACAAGTAATTAAAGCAATTAAAGAAATGAGAAATGGAAAGGCTCCCGGTCCAGGAGGAATCCCCGTTGAGTTGGTAAAAAATGGAACACCGAAATTGTATAGGATGATAACAAAACTTATGAATAAATGCATAAATGAGGGAAATATACCAAATGAATGGAAAACAGGATATATATCTCCAATACACAAGAAAGGAAAAGAGACCTCTGCGACAACTACCGAGGAATAGCAGTTACAAGTACTTTTAGCAAAATATATGGACGAATTATTCGAGACTTAATTGAACAACAATATCAAGCCGAAGAAGCGGAAGAACAAAGCGGATTTAGGGCAGGCAGATCATGTTTGGATAACCTGTTCTGTCTAACACAAATTGTGCAGAAAAAACTAGCAACCGGCAGAGAACTGCATTTAGTATTTCTCGACATATCAAAAGCTTATGATAACGTACCCCTGAAAAAACTGTGGGACGTAATGGAGAGCAGCAACATCAACAGTACATTAGTCAGTGCTGTGAAGAACCTATATGACAATCAAACAGCGAGAGTAAAGGTAGGAGCGGAACTGACAACAGAATTTAAAGTTACGAAAGGTCTAAGGCAGGGTTATTCAAGATATATATATAGAAAAAACACTCGAACAATGGAAAAGGAAAAGTATGGGAATGGGGATACCACTGGACGAGGACACTACATTATATACGTTGCAATTTACCGACGACCAAATTATTATGGCACAAGAAATAGAAGGCATTGAATACATGACAAGGAAAGCTATAGCGGAATATGATAAATGGGGGCTTAAAATTAATGTAAATAAATCAGCATATCTTAGTATAGGATATGAACAAGACGCTTTAACCTTAGAAACAGGCGAAACTATACCGACATGTGAAGAATACAAATATTTGGGAGCAACAGTAGGAAAACAAGGATTATATGACACAGAGGTAAAAGAGAGAATAAAACAAGGCCGGAAAGTTATAGGTGCGCTAAATGGTATACTTTGGGATGCAAATATAAGCAAAAAGAATAAAAAACAAATATACTCCGCTATGGTACAAAGTGTGGCACTATATGGAGCCGAAATCTGGCAACTCTCGGAACAACATAAAAATCAACTGAAAGTAATGGAAATGGACTATTGGAGAAGATCAGCGAGAATATCCCGAAGAGATAGAGTCAGAAATACAAGAATACGTAAAATAATGGATACAGAAAGGGACATCTTGGAAGAAATTGAAAAAAGGCAACTCTTGTGGTACGGACATGTCGAAAGAATGGGTAACAACAGGCTCCCGAAAAAAGCAATGCAGTGGCAACCAAGAGAAAGAAGAAAGAGGGGACGGCAAAGAAGAGGTTGGAATGAGGAAGTAGGAAGCCTGAAGCAAAAGTGGGATATCCAGCAAGGCGCTTGGATGAACAAAAAAGAATGGAAAAAAATATTGAACTCCGGAAGACCCAGATAGAGGTTAAAATACGGAAAGAAGAAGAAGAACTTTGGAATGGCACGAGAGAGTGTTGTACATACTCTGTACGGCGGATTTACCCGCAACTAGGCCAACAATAATTGTAATATACGCAGATGATACAGCCATATTGCCATATTGACATACTTCAAACTCATTTCAATTAATTACAAGACTGGTTAATAAAATGGAGTGTTAAAGCCAAGTAACATTTATATTGAAACAAGAAACCTACCCTCCTAGTTCTCAATGGTCAACTTCCTTAACAAGACACAATCAAGTACCTAGGGCTGTACTTGGACAAACGTGTCACTTGGAAACATTATATTTGGACAAAACGAAAATAATTAGAACTTACAAAAAATGTACAGAAAAAAGATCAGTGCCAATAATCTTCAAATTACCTATAACATAACTGGATACAAAATACACGTGCACTTGCTATATTTGAAAATCGCTAATAACTAGCTGAGATAAAGTAAAGCTGAAAGAATACATATATATGTAAGCATGATTTCCTACCAGCTATCATCAATTCATAACTTGAGTTAAGAAATATTGATGCGTGAAAATATAATACTACATTTTTGTTATTCTACTTCTTATTGTATGCTATTGTAAGCTAAATTAAAAATATCAATGCAAAAGTTTGTAAAATAATAATAGCTTTATATAAAAATTTGTAAAATATTAATTATAACGTTAAAATAATTCATTATCAAATAGATATTTAATTACTTGAAATTGAAAATTGGATTTTTTATTTTTGTTATCAAAATTTAAAATGTTTGTGAAATAACATATGTATCTATCTTAGTTCTATATTAACATAATAACCGTAAATATTTGTACTTCTAATAAATGCATAAACATTTTATTAAGGAAAAAGTGTCGACACCTTTGTTATTTCTGTAAAATAAACTTTTAGCATAATGTAATTTATTTCACACAGGCCCGGTCAGAGAATTGCCTGTAGATGGAATCCGATCAAGTTTATTTGCGCGCCAAGCTGATCCAGCGCTCAAATTTCATCCAATGGCAACCATTTTCCGAAAGGCAACTTTATTTGGTGTGTCTAATTAGGTTATTAACCTTAACATCCATAGCAACGCAATCCAGGAGTTATTGATGCATGAATTCTAAACTAAGTTGGAATTGTAAGCGTTTGGCGAACGGAAGTATAAAGTTTGTGCCAGGATTAGTGCTGTAAACTCGAAAACCGATACATGGATTGTAACGAATTAAGCCGGAGCTGCCACTTCATGCTAGGCACCGATTAATATCACAAGCATCTGCGGAAGTAGCGGTTGCACTAAACCCTGCATTTCGTAGGGAAACCAACGGGTTAGTTGCTACTTTTATCATTATTTATGTTCTTATTACCTGGCTGACAAAAATTTTAGTAGTAAATTAAAATGTATTGGAAGCAATATACGGTGAAATATTCGATCGACAGGGGAATGCAGAGATAAAGTACATTTGACAAAGTGAAATCGGATTCGCTCCAATCTGAATGGGGTTGGAGACGTATGCAATCAGAAAAAAGGACTTTTTCGGCCTTTTATCTTGCTTATTTGTCTTATATAACGCATTTGAAAAATTCGTGTGAGTGTATCCTACAACGTTCTGTATTATTTAAATTTATGTCAGCTAAACATTATAATAAGACTGCTTTATATAAATTAGTAAAATTTAAAATTGTTATAACAATAATTTTGTTGTATAGATAGTTCAACAAAAACAAAAGCAAAAAAGAAGAATAGCTGTCAATATCACTTTATAAGGGTGTGTAGAATCTATTGTATATTAAATTAATTAGTGAGATATAGGTATGTTGGCAACATTTTCACATTTATGTAGATAATAATATAAGACCAAAATACAATGTAAATAAATAATATTTATTAATATTTTATAAATGTAACTAAACTAACAAGTATCTGTCAATGATTTCAATTAAACTTAGATATGTTGTAGAAGGAAGAAATAAGAGACATGTATTTTGTATCTGCACACGATCACTTTAAAGGGATAAAAACTACCTCTAAAGTTCCTCCCTAAAAACAGTTTTTTTAGAATATCTCAAGTTCTGTCTTCACAACACTAAATGGAAATTAATTGTTATTGAAATCCAGACACCACAGCGACAAGACAATCCATATGATAATGAAATTGACTCCTTTCTTGACGCCCCGTGTCAGTTATCATTACTACTCAAATCTTTTTCACCGTTGGAAGTTCTACAACAACTTAAACTAACAAATTCAAGAAAAGCTCCTGGATATGATCTTATAAGCAAAGTTCTTAAAAATATTCCTAGAAGAGCCATACACCTACTCACTACAATTTATAACAATATCCTGGCACTCTGCTATGTCCCTACTACATGGAAATATGCTCAAATAATAGTGATTGCTAAGCCTGGTAAACCACTTACAGAACCACAATGCTACAGATCAATAAGCCTTCTACCCCTCCTATCCAATGTCTTCGAACGACTCCTAATTAAACGAATCAAAGACGTTGTAGATCTCAGCCAACTTATACCAGAATACCAATTCGGATTTAGAGAATCCCACTCAACCGTCCATCAAAGCCATAGAATTATTAATCACATACTGGAAAGTCTAGAAACAAGAACTATATGTACAGCAGCATTTATTGACATAAAACAAGTATTCGACCGAGTTTGGCATAAAGGACTCTATAAGATTAAACTATAATTTCATTTGTCAGGTGTACCTACTGCTTAAATCATATCTAGCAAATCTAATTTACCAAGTAAAAATTAGCACCACAACATCCTCCTATTACCGCATAGGTTCTGTGGTACCACAAGGCAGTGTCTTGGGACCAGTGTTATACCTAATATTTACCTTAGATTTACACCAAATACAGTGATAGCCACGTTCGCTGACGATACAGCCCTCCTATCAATCAACAGATCACCTGAAATAGCAGCAGAACATCTATAGGCCCACCTGGACTCTTTACAGGACTGGTTTTCTAAACGGAAAATTACAGTTAAGACCGATACATCCGCGCATGTAACATTCACTACTCGACGTATCGCATGCCCACAAGCCAGAATCAACAACGTCCTTATCCCAATAAAAACAGAAATAAAATACCTGGGGATGCATCTAGATCAAAAACTCACATGGAGCACCCACATAAAAGCTAAGAGAAAGCAACTAGACTTAAAACTTAAGCAAAATATGTGACTACTTAGTACCCGATCACAGCTCTCTTTATCTAACAAACTTTTAATCTACAAAAGCATATTAAAGCCTATATGGACCTAGGGGATCCAACTATGGGGATGTGCCAAGGAGTCACACACAAATACTCTACAGAGATTCCAGTCAAAGACCATCCGTATAATAGCCAATGCTCCTTGGTATATCACAAACGAAACCCTTCATAACGACTTGAACATCCCGTATATAGCCAGCGAAATCAAAAGACTGTCAACTACATACACCAACCACCTCACAGGACACAGCAACAACCTTGTCGACCAGCTCTTCACTCAACCACTCGTCACGAGACGTCTCAAGCGCCACTGGCCAATTGATATACAACTGCATCCTAACCTGCACTAACGCAGCCCCGGGAGCCTAGCGATGGCTACAGCTTCCCTCATGACATCACCCAACGGAACATTTATTTAATACTCAATACTGACTACGAGTAAATTGTAAATCTGCATATTACTTAATAAAAAAAAATTGTTATTGAAAAAGGAACACAACCGTGGTAGCTTCATCTACAAAGAATTTGATTTTTATTTTTTATAACAAATTTTTTTATTATAAATTTTTTAAAAATGTGTTCTTATAGAATATAGTAAACTAACATTGGCGTGTTTTAGACCTTTGAAAAAAAATTAATAAACATATAATTGTATAGACTAAATTTCCCCTTACTAGTGACCGACTTTTTAGTGGAAAAAATAGTTATATATAGTTATACATTACAGATAGTGAAATACATTGTTGTTATTCATTAAGTAATATTTTAAAAAAATATACTAACTTTTAAACCAATTGTTAAACAAATTAATAAAAGTACAAAATTTAAGTAAAAATTAATTTATTTCAATTATGTCTTGATACATTTAAAAAAAATTGTGGATGTTTTTAATTAGTTTAAAACGTACAAATTTTTAAAACTTTTATGTTGGTACATATAAGTTCGCGTTTTACTTTCACGCAGTAAGGAATTGTTCCGAGCCCGTAGTGATAAGTGAATGCAACGCGCGGATATTGTTGACCCTCGGGTCACCTATAATCAGCATACCTCGGGTGATATAAACTATTTTTGCTTTTTATACCAGCGGACTAGTCGCAAGTTATCAACATAAATTGCAATACTAGCAATTATTCCTATCAACACCAATAATCTTTAAAGAGGGCTTCTAGCCTTCCAATAATTTCAATAAACGACAAGCCAGGTAATACCATTATTTCCTGTTATAAATGCATTTTATGTACCTACTAACCAAAAATATATACCTTACACGCAAATTACAAACACATTCTCCCAAATACCATTACAGGTACATAATCTTATTACATTAACGCAATCAAATAACACGCCTAATAACGGTACAACAAATAACATGAATATCTCAGACTCTGAAAGCGATATTGAATCTTTTAATACACCAAGTAACGATTGGAAACGTGTCAGCAATAATAAACATAAACGAATATCTAAACTACCAGCATCAACGATACACTATGACACCCAGGATACATAAAAACAGATACTCGGCCCTCACAAATCTTACTGATGCTACTGAAATAGATAATACAACAAACTGAAACGCCCAAACTACCGTCAATATTTGTACAAGATGTTACGGACTTTTATAAAATAGTCACAGCGCTAACAAATGTTGTAAAATTAGAACAATACAAAACTAAAGTACTGGCTGATAACGTAATTATGATCTCTTCCAACACGGCTGATACATATCGTAAACTAATCACATTCATGAAAGAATCTAACGTCATGTATCATATTTATCAGATGAACGAAAATAAACCTACTGCATTGTCATCTGTAACTTACACCACTCTGTTTCCATAAAAGAAATATCCTATTTATTAGAGGAGAACGGTCACAAAATGAGATTTGTAACTAACATTAAACATCGAATAACAAAAGAGCCCCTGCCAATGTTTTTTGCTGCGCCAAATAACAAAGGCATTTATAACCTCAAGTTTTTACAAAACCAAATTATAGAGTTCAAACCACCACACAAAAATACACACTCGTACAGTGTATGAGGTGCCAACAGTATAATCATGCTTAGGCCTACTGCAACCTCCCGTTGTGCAGCGGCTCACATGATACTCGATCTTGTAAGAAGACAAAAACTTATCCGCCAAGTGTGCTTTCTATAGCGGTGATCACCCGGCTAATTATCGAGGTTTTACCGTACATAAGGAACTTCAAAATAAGTTAAGACCCAACACATCCTTACAAACCCGATCCACAACATCAAACATGTTTCACCAACAACTTCATCAAATTCACCTAAGCACCCGTAATCCTCGCAACCCACAAACATATAGTCATACCTTGCAAGAAAATACAAATACTACACAAGCACAATCATAAGACGTAACTTACAAAAAAATTTAGAAGACTTTAAAGCTATGTCTTCACAATTGATGCAACAAAACAACATGGTAATAACCATGCTGTCCACAGTCATAAATAAATTTGTAAGATAATGGCTAACTCACTCCGTATATCAATGCTAACGGCATCCTGTCAAAAATATATAAATTGAACCATTTTAAAATCTAAATAATATAGATATCCTACTTATATCCGAGACACACTTTACAGACAGGTCTTTTCTAAGAATACCACACTACACATGCTGTTATACAGAACACACACATAGCTATTCGAATACGGAGCTCACTCGTTCAGAATGAATTGGAAAAGTATGAAGAATCGTTTCTTCAAGCAACTATTCAAGTTTATAAATTATCACATCCACTAGTAATCTCTATCGCTTATTTGCCACCCAGACTTTCCAAAGACGCCCTTAAGCCATTCTTTTAATCTCTCGGCAATAATTTTATATTTGGAGGTGACTAGAACTGTAAACATAGCTACTGAGGTTCTCGTCTAATAACTACCAGAGGCAGAGCTTTATATGAACCCATCCGAGAAAAAAACTATAGCTATCTATCTACTGGAGAGCACACGTATTGGCCCACTGATCTAAATAAGGTACCTGATTTATTGGACTTCTTTATCACCACGGTATTTCTTCCATCTATATAGATATAGTCAGTAGTACTGACCTATCATCCGATCATACACCAGTTATTGCTACAATTAGCACTACAATTATTACAAGACAATCTAGACCATCTCTATATAATAAAATAACTGTTTTGGACGAATACAGAAGACTCTTGCAAGAATATCTCCAAACCAGCATTAACCTACACACTCCTCATGATATAGAGGAAGCCACAGAACACTTTATTACTACTCTCTAATCTGCAGCTTGGAGGGTACGCCCAAACTTCTAAATACGGTACGACAGGATGGAAATATCCCAATGAAATACTTGAATTCTTGAAGAAATGGCACAGGACTCGAAACGCTGCTGATAAAACGATATGTAATAGACTAACCAATGCCCTCAAGAATAAACTCAAACTGTACAAACAAAAAACCTTTCAACACTATCTAACTTTCCTGTCCTCAGTCGGCTACAATATCTGAAAAATATCTAAAGCTAGTAAAAGGCCACGGGCTGTTAATCTATCTTTAAGAAAGCCAAATAATGACTAGGCTAAAACAGATCTCTTCGCCCAGCACTTTGTTCAAGTTTTCATCCCCCACTCTACTGCGCCTGATGTTGAGATCCAAGACTTTCTTCAGGCGCTACTACAAATTTCGCTGTCCATCAAAAACTTCACCCACTAAGGTGCTTGATGAAATTCATCATCTAAACAATAACAAAGCCCCTGGGTATGACCTAATTACGGCAAGGTGCTTATTGAATTGCCCAGAAGCAATACATTTTACAAAATCTGTTGAACTCTATATTGAGATGCGAATATTGGCCATCATCGTTAAAATTTGCACAAATTATACTAATATTGAAACCAGGTAAATCTTCTGAAGATGTTGGCTCTTATCGTCCAATAAGTCTGCTACCACTACTCTCTAAGCTCTTAGAAAAAAGAAGACTATATGATAATGACATATTGAAAAACTGTGTACCAGACCATCGATTTGGATTTAGGCGGTACCATTCCACGATCCAGCAATGTCATCGACTTGTAAATATCATCAATGGGGCTTTTGCCGCGAAATTATACTACCTTGCAGTTTTTATAGATATTAAACAGGCATTTGACAAAGTGTGGTATAACGGTCTATTATATAAAATTAAAGAACTACTGCCAAATAAATACTATCTTTTGCTAAAATCGTACTTGAATGATCGCTATTTGCAAATCAAATATTCTGACCTCCGACCAATCACCTAAGGTGTGCCTCAAGGCAGTGTCCTTGGACCGCTGCTATATCTACTATATACCTTAGATGTTTCCACAACAAATCTCCAGTCATACCAATCCTCATATAGCATCCTCTAACCTACAAACTCATCTAACCCTACTTCAGACCTGGCTTGCCAAATGAAAAATCAAGGTCAATGAAAAAAAAGCATTTACTTTACCTTCACTATAAATCACACCGACTGTCCCCCATCTTTCTTAACAACATACTCATTCTTCAAGTAACAAAAGCCCGCTATTTAGGTCTTCCTTTAGACCGACGGCTTACCTGGAAGCCTTATATATACTGAAGAAGCGAAAATAGATTAATCTGCAAATTAAGAAAATGTACTGGTCGCTTGTCTTTCTCTAAAACGAGAGCCTATTCTACAAAACAATAATAAAACTCATATAAACTTATGGAATTGAGCTCTGGGGTTACTCTTGTAAATTGTAAATGCTACAATCTAAAACCATCTGACTGCTAGCTAATGCTTCGTGTTATGTCAGCAACTTGACCTTGCATACGGACTTACAAGTCACAACGGCAGAAGAAGAGCGTACCAAACGAAGCAACACCCACTTTACACGACTACAAGCCCATACCAACATCCTTGCATCCAACCTACATTAGGATCCCCACCGAAAAGATTAAAACTAAAGAAATGGCCCAGTGATCTTAAAGGAGTGTAACTTTACTGAAACGAGATAAGATCGCTGGGTGGATTCCCCCTCATGTCAAATGTCATCACAGTAACTCATAGAAAATTGTATTATTTTATTACGTTCTGATTGTTAATTTGCTTGTAATAATGGTACGGCTCTAACGCCCCGCGTGGAAGCACGGTCTGCAAACTGAGAGGTTAAGGCTCTCATATGTTCGCTCAATGCGCTTATAACCAATAAAAAATGTTGTTATATATATAGTTTTTTTATAAACGTTTTATATTTCTCTAGTGATCAAAATAAGAATTAATCCGTTAAATATTATTAGTTTACTGCTGGCGAATTTTTAAACACTTAATATAAAAGAATTTCTTACAAGAAAGTAAAAGATCACATAAAATAATACTTTTGATGTAATCATCTAATAATGCAGAGATAATAGTCGAAACATCTTTAGATCTGCAAGAATAAAGAACCTAACTGTCGTATTGTGGAGTATATTGATTTACATTAATTTTCTGTGGATCCTTAGCCTCCTACAAATCAATGCAGAAGCAATGAGGAACTAATACATTTTGAATACAAGCGAAAGGTTGTCGAATATTGAAGAAGCAGGAAGAAAACCCTCTCTTTTAACAGTTCAACATAGTCAAAGTCTTTTCTGAACGACAGTTAAGGTGCTGAGCTTATCAAATTAATCAAGGCAGTATATACAGAGAGAAAATCGCAAGAGTTTGAAATTATACTTTGGATAATTGAATTACTATTGATTCTGGTTTAATAATGCATGACAATGTTTTAAGAAGGCAAGCCTTGCATTCACGTAAACTAACTGTAAACGAGGGAAACAAAGGAAAATATAGAAAATAGAAAAAATTTGCATAAAAAAAAGAAAATTTGTATCAGAAGCAAAATAGTTAATTAATGAAGTAGGTGCTGAGAATAATAATAATGATCAAAGTGGTTTTCAACTAGAAATGCAGTCTGGTCGAGCACTAGCTCTCAAAAGTGAGAAGCAAGTGCAATGTCTTGTACAATCTATCTCCTAAACTAGCCATAGCTACATAGTGCAAACCACCAATTTTCGCTGAAGATAAATTACTATCACCTTTATTTTTGGTTTTGAAAGAACGAAGTGGAGAGTTTGGACCAGTGATTTAACAAACTCTACCCAGACCTACACACATATATTCAGCTTCAAAATCTGGAAAACGGACATCAGTTTTGTTCACTTAAAAAATATAAAATTTTAATAATAAAAGATATATAAGATTTATAGAGCATTTTACAATACAGTTAAAAAAATTAATTTGTGGAGTACGTAGTTTATTGATTCACTTCACAGCTGTTCAGAAAGCTACACTACCTGTACATCTAAAAATAATACCTACAGGAACAATTAGATATATCCAATCAGTTGATGTTTATGGTTTTCGTACATGGAAAAACTTTACTAAACATTTTTCAGGTAATTTTTCCTAAATTGACACATAAGAAATAACTAAATTACAGTTACTAATTTATAATCAATTCTTATCGCCACCTTATCAAAATATTTTCAAGTATTTATAGTACAGGGATGGTTATCTTGTTAATTAATCAGGAGATTTTAAGAATTCTGTAAATTCCGGTTCTGGTGATTTATGTGCAACACATTGTAAAATTAATTAGTTGTAACAATATTATAATTCGATGATCCTGGTGCAAAAAATAGTTGTGTTTAAAACACTTATTTGAAGATTATAATGTTATAACGTATATTGCAAAATATTTTATAAAGTGGGTTTTTTTTGTAGCATCAAGAAATTTTTACTGTTATAAGAATACAGGAAGTTTATTCTTATAACAATAAAACACAAAACTTTAAAGAGTAAAAAACCCAACTTGTAAATGTGCATGTAGAATAAATTTATATATTTTGTCATTGCCGGATGATAAAATTCTCAAAGAACTACAAAAGAGTTGCATGGTAGATATAAACTTATATGATACATAGATATGAGTACAACCAATAAAGCTTTTTCCATATTTCATGCAACTTGAACGTTTCGCCCTCTAGAACTTGTTTCTGGGTGAAAAACTTCTCATGGTGTTTTTTCGTAGCTTCCAAAAAGCTAAATAAATGAAAATCTAAAGATACAGTGTTTAGTGAATATGTTAGGTAGAGCAGCACATCCCAGCTAAGCTCCAACAATTTTATCAAATAGCCAAAGAAACATAACGTCTAGTATTATCCTGATGAAACACGATGTATTTTCTATTAAATAATTCTAGTCGTTTTTCTGAATGGCTATTTTTAAGTCGTCCACTTGCAAACGGTATTAATTTGATTTAAATTTATCGACTGGTTGTTGATAGAAACTGATGGTACAGGATTTTTTCAAATTCCGTTAAATATAAGATATGACTTTCTTCGAGAGAGAATGACAACTGCGAGATAAAGGTCTCAGCCTGTCACAATAGCGCAGCGTTCAACTCTTAGGTCAAAAGCAGCGGCAAAACATCTAATTCTCCCCGGCCGTCATACAAACACCTTAGGCGGTCCTAAAGTATATTCTCCTTCTTCTAACGGGTTAGACTAGCTACCTACTCGTGGTACGCCCAACATGGCTCATAGTACTACACGAAATGTGTAGTTAGAAACAGGCTAATAGCCTACATATAAGAGTAGAAGAAGAAGACTTTCTTTGGATGTAGACCAGCTTTAGGGATAACTAAGGTGGTTTAATGCGCTTATCCCACGACTTTTTTTAACTCAAAATTATTTTAAATGATTCACTTTTTATTGCTCGTTATAAATTATAAATTTTATAATCTCGTCACAGATAGAAAAAATTGTTCTCAGTCTTAGAATTCAGAACCCAGATGTCGTAGTGATTTATGCAACTAACCTTCAGTAAATGCTCTTGGACGGTGGTTTTCGATATGTTTAGTATCTTAGCTAAATATAGTGTCTTGTATCGTAGGTTATTTTTCATCGTTAGTGGTAGAGGGTCCACCAGAGCGCTGTTGGTCTTTAAGTTCGAAATCAACAGCTCTAATCTTAGCGAGCCACTTTCGAACAATACATTCCATTAAACAATTTTCTCCATAAACAGGCATATCTATTTTGTTGCTTGCATTGCATATTTGCTTTTCCGCTAATACGCGAGCATTAAGTGTCTAAAATATACTTTTTAGCCACTATTTTCAAAAGAGTACACAAATCAATTTAATTCAAAAATCTTTTTTTCCTAAGATGCGTTGAAATGTCACCTTTAAGTATGTACACACTAATCCGAGTTTTGTATAACTGTGATATATTTATTATAAATTTTGAAATTACAAAAATAACGTATTTTAAAACCGTTTAAATAATATAACTGGTCAAACATTTTTACGAAGGCCTTGTATATAAAAGCTCAAAAGATAATTAGGTAAGAGACTTGCACCAGAAACCCCTACAAAAAGAAATATCATTTTACTATTGTACTAAGAGCAGATGTGGCTCAGAAATACTTGGAAATTCTGCTGGAATAGACGAAGAAATTAAAGGCAAAATTAAATTTTGTGGTATTCTTCATCCAAGTGGTGGTAACGATACCTGCGAGAAATTGGAATAACGAAGTAAGACAGCGTAAATACTGCGGAAAAGGGGCAGCGGTTTTGTTAAGGGATAGCCCGGGTGCTTGTTAAATTGGAAGCAACGCAATCAATTTCGGCAGTGGATAAATAAGGGCAGTATCGAGTCGTTCAGTCCTCGTAATCCAGGACCAGCTCCTGCCGAAACTCGCAGTGAAAATCTAATCATTAAACGGCCGCCCGCTATCACCGGAGGAAACCACGCATTTATAAGATTACCGTCGGATCGGGAAACATCTGGAAACATGCAAACTCGATGAGAATTTATGTGTTCTTCTGGGCGCCCCACGAGCCTAATGGCGGCCGGGCGGCTCGCCCGCGATAATCGAAAGTTCATTTAGATCCCGGAACAGATAGCGCGGATGCACTTAAAAATGTCGCGGTTAATCCGCCGAAAAAAGTTCCGGCTCGAATAAATTTCGTCGCCGGCATTTATTTGCGCAATTCGCCATAAATTCGAAACTTCGCTGCCGTGTTCGAGTCATTAGTTTTAATATGGAATAGAAATTTCATCCGTTCACTGGTAACCGAATTAAAATTTAATTAAGTAATGACTTCAAGTGTGTATGAATGGAATTAACGAAATGGCCAATTTAATTACCGAACGAAGTTGGGAAATATATATTGCAGTTATTTTAATTTACAGTTATGTTTGTTTCAAGAGTACCGGTGTGCGCTGCGGCAAATATACTGATGTTTATCACGAAAGGAATTGCGGGAATGCGCCGCTGGTGCTTATAAATTTTAATTCAGACTAATCCCAATAGTTCAATTATTTAAGATTTGCAATAAAATATTGCGTTGGGCAAATATGTTTTATTTGTGCGTTACGAGCAATTGTAAAAACATTAAAAGTGTAAATATATAAAAATTAATGATTTCTTCAAAAAGCCCTTTTTAATTTATTCTAAGAGTATGTTTTTTGATAATTAGTTATAAAAATTAAATATTATGAAAATGAATATAGTAATATTTATTTAATTATTTTATTACACATATTATTTTACATTTTTACTTTCCTTATCCTATAATAAGGAAAGTAATGTAATCGGCGGAAATTTGACCTACCCAGTTTTTACATTTCTGGACGAATTATAGCCTCAGGACACCAAAAAAGTTGTTTTGAGCCATTGGTTCGTGTGTGTGTGTGTGTGTGTGTGTGTGTCTGTCGGTCTGTCAGTAAACAAGATATCTTGAGAACCGTAAGAGCTAGAGACTTGAAATTTGGTATGCAAATTACTTGTAGGTAGAGGACGCAGTGCGAACCTTTTGGTAAAAATCGGCCCAGCCGTTTGGTCGCAAGGTCGCAAAATCGGTCGCAAAGCGCTCGCGAATCTAAACGGTTGAAGATACAAAAATGTATGAGAATAAAATGATTTGTTATCATGAGATAAACATGAATTTAAAATAAAAGTTGGTAAAATAGGAACTCGAAAAAAATTGAAGCTCAGGGTTTTTAATATACCGGTGTTCATAAAATGTTTCGAAATTTATATTACCGGATATACAAACTCGAGACAAACAAAAATTACAATGAAATTTTTGATCCAAGGTCAATAAATAAGTTATAGCCGATTAAAATTAATTAAACGGACAATCACAGCGCGCTCGGAGAGCTTCCTGGTCGACTGCGGAGGACAGGGGAGCGCTTGGCCGCTAGGAGGAGCACGCAGGCGATAATGGCGGAGGCTGTGCGGCCGAGCTCGCACTGTTACTTTCAGTGACGTAGCAAAATATTAAGTACGAGTCAATTATTATCTTGTAGTTGTTTATTTTAATCAGCTGAGCGTTGGACTATATATATATATATATATATATATATATATATATATATATATATATATATATATATATATAATAGGATAAGGAAAGTCGTGATGTTCACACCAGATTTTATATAATATAATATAATTCACATCTTAAGTCTTTTTAATTTTCTTTTTCCTTGTATTTTTTCATGTGACAATGATTTACTTCATACCAGTATATTCTAGGTTTTTCTACTGCTTGTTTAACTTGTTTTTCCCATGGTATTCGTGGTCTTCCAAAGTTATTTCTTTCATGCCTTTTAAGATTATTTTACTTCTTTGATTATTGTGTTGTCCTTCATTCTATGCAAATAACCTAGCCAACTAAACTGCCCCTCTTCTATTACTAATTCTGTGGGTTTTACCCTCAGTTCTTCTATTACTGCTGTGCTTCTTATCCTATCTCTTCTAGTGATTCGTTGGATCCTTTGCCTAATCTCTGTGGCATTAATTTTGTTTTTATTGCTTTTTGTTAGAACAACTCTCACAACTATAAGTGAGGGTGGTCTCTCTGATGATTGTACTTTCATTTTCCTATTCTCTGTTATTTATTTGTCTACTTTTTCATTGTATTCTATTATTGTCTCCAGATAATTTTTACCTATTCACTTCTTTTAATGTTTGTCTATTTATTACTATTTTATGATTTTTCATTTAGCCATTATCATCGTCTTGGTATTATATTTTTAATAATGGTAAGCTCTACTATTCAACTGGTGGTTAAGGCTTCATCGTTCGTCTACTCTTTCATTGTCATTCTATCTCTGTGGGTTCGCAGACTAATTCTACCGCCATTTTCACTTCTTAATGTTTGTCTATTTAATTACTATTTTAGTGACTTTTTAGGCCAGCTAGCATAGAGCCATTATACATCGTCTTGCACCCGCCCTCAACCACGGGACCACTATTCATATTTACTGATTTTAATTTCTTTTCCCTGCATTTTGTTGTAGCTTCATCCACAACTAATGAAAATAGTAATGAGCTAAGAACAGACCCTTGTTTTAATTCTATTGATGTAAATTCGTTGATGCTTTATTGAGCGTTTCTACTTTGTTTGTGCTATTCTTTTACAAGGCTTTGGTTATTTTTATTAGATCCCCTTCCACTCCTCCTTTTCTTAAGCATTCTTATGAATTATTTCTCTTTATCTTCTGAAAGGCTCTTTTCAAGTTTACAAATACAATATAAATGTCTTTTCTATTTTCTTATTAGTTTTTGCACCTTTCTTGGTTTAAATATTAGGTCTTGGGCATTTTAGCTATTCTAAATCCGTTCTGTGTCTTTTCTACCATGTTTTCTATTTTTTCTCAATCTATTTTGTATTATTCTTGTGAATACTTTTCCAGGATATTTGTTAAATAGTTTTCTCTATAATTTGAATAGCCTTTTGTATCTTTTTATAAAAAGGTTATATTATAGGAGTGTTCTGATTTTGTGGCATTTCTTTTGGTTTAGTCATATTATTTCGTCAATCCTTAAAAACTTCCTTTGTTTCCTCTCTCAAATATTTCAACATTTCTGATGTAAACTTGTCTTGTCCGGTAGCTTTTTCTAGCTTTAATTTCTTAATGACTACTATATTTTTCTTTTTAGATATGTCTTATGTGGTTTCTGTGATGGTCTTTCAATTGTCTTATTTTCTTTTCTTTTTTCTCTTGGCCCTTTCCGTTAATTTCTTGAAGTGTTGTTTTTATCTTCCGATTATATCATCCACCCTTAATAATACATTTTTTTTATTCTTTATTTTTAGTTATGTTAGCGGTTTCTTTTGTTTCAGCTACTTTAATGTACTATAAAACAGTTTCTTATTTTTTGTGTAACGTTATATCATTTTTTATTGTTTCTTTGTTTCATTCACTAAATGTTTGACTTTTCTATTTATTATTTTATATAGTTCATCGTTCTCTTCTTGTAAATGTTCTTTCCATTGTTGCTTCTTTTCCTTTACTTTTTGTTGTATTTATGTCTCCTGCTTTTTGCTTCTTTTTATATGTACGTTATTTCATTTGGCCATCCTTTGCTGCTTATATATTATATTCTCCTTTAAGTTATTCCATTTAGTTTCTATTTCTAAATAAACGTGAGCAACTTCTTTTCTTGGTTTATGTTGTAGCTTATTTTGATACAATTGCTGTATTTTCTCCTTTTTAGTATATAACTTTTAACTATTTCTTTATTGTTTTTCGATTGTAAATGTTCTTTCCATTGTTGCTTCTTTTCCTTTACTTTTTGTTGTATTTATTCTCCGTCATTTTTCTTTTTATATGTACGTTATTTATTTGGCCATCCTTTGCTGCTTATATATTATATTCTCCTTATAACTCCATTTAGTTTCTATTTCTAAATAACCGTGAGCAAATTCTTTTCTTGGTTTATGTTGTAGCTTATTTTGATACAATTGCTGTATTTTCTCCTTTTTAGTATACAACTTTTAACTATTTCTTTATTGTTTTTTCGATTGTAAATGTTCTTTCCATTGTTGCTTCTTTTCCTTTACTTTTTGTTGTATTTATGTCTCCCGTCATTTGCTTCTTTTTATATGTACGTTATTTAATTTGGCCATCCTTTGCTGCTTATATATTATATTCTCCTTTAAGTAACTCCATTTAGTTTCTATTTCTAAATAACCGTGAGCAAATTCTTTTCTTGGTTTATGTTGTAGCTTATTTTGATACAATTGCTGTATTTTCTCCTTTTTAGTATATAACTTTTAACTATTTCTTTATTGTTTTTTCGTTTGGTTTACTTTGGACATTCTTTTTCTTTTATAACTTATATAATACAAATAAATGGTCGCTTTCAATTTCTGCGTGACGTTTAGTTTTACGTCTTTGATCTGTTTCCATTTCCTGGGCTTACTTTAAAATAACCTTATAATTTTTTCTTTTCTTGAGCGTACATTCCTAGTAAATTTATATATATTCCCAAAACGGTTTGTATGAAAAAATTTTTTTTTAAGTTATAACGAAAAAGTAGCGCGTGTTTTCCATAATATTTTTGAATCTCCCACCTTTACGACCATACAATGGGTAAACATGTTAAGTATAGCTACCTCTAGTGCCACCAGATGTCGGAATATATGCTATTACTTTATAGATGTGCTTCGATATATACTAATATCAACGGTTATAGCGAGCTCTGAATACAAGCAGTTCGTGTACCGAAACATTAAATACGTTTTTCTCGAAACCACGTTTTCAAACTGGGCGGCACGATATCTCAAAAACTACTGAATACATCACTATTTTGTTTTTTGTATTTCAAAGCAGATTAAATTTGTTGGAGGACGAACCTAAAAAATGATAATATTTATTATTATTATTTTTTACAGCACTTTGAAGAGTAAAAAACCCCAAAAACGCGACACTAAACTTTGTGTCCGCCATTATTATTTAATCCATTGGCTATTAATAAAAGTACAGCTGTGTTTGTCATTCAAATTTAATTCAATTAAAAACAATCTTTTACTCAATAATTTATAATTTTTTACTTTATCTGGACTTACCATTAGGCTTGCTCTATGCGCTCCCCATTCAGTATTCTCCACTTCTGACCAATATATCATAAAAACTCCAGTACTAAAAACAATAAAGTAAATTTTGCCTCTATGTACTAGGTTGTCTCAAAATTCTACATTTGCGAAAAATTTGATTTTTATGTAATTTTTGTGTTTGTAGTGTAGTAACAAGTTGCATCTTCGGATTTCAGATGGTTTTGGACAAAGTTATACTTTGGTTTTTGTTGCGCTATTATAAAGGAACTCTGCGATGCTGAAGGTGAAGGATGTGTCCACTACTCTACTCTCTCCAGATAGTGCAAGTGCTTTGATTCCGGCGACATGAGTCTCAAAGGTCAGTTTCGTTTCTTGCGGTCATTAAAATAATACAATAAAGTCTTACTTGATGCATTGAAAGATAAGTTTTCCTTCAGCGATAGAGATTTGGGATCAGTTCTTGTAGTTGGCAAATCAACGGTTCACCGGTATCTCCAACAGAAGCCTCCACAGGATTCGCATGAACTCACTGAAGCGAAACCCGCAAAAGGACTCGAGACTTGCCGCCAACTGCTCAACAATATTTTGAGTGACAGATTGTAAAAGCTAATTGTGACGTCGGGCAAGAAGTGAGTTTTCTTGGTTAATCACAATTATCAACAGAAATAGCTACAACGATGTCGAAGTTTGTGGCTGATTCCGCGCCAAGATTGTTTTGACAAAAAAATTTTTTGTATTCTCAGCTTTTTATGTTGTTTCAAAACGATTTAACTAATAGAAAACCTTTTTATAGTTTATCTATATTTAGACATCCCTGGAGAAGGCAACCTGTCTATTAAGTGCACTGAAAAGTTATAGAACGAAATAAAAGTGCAGGTAGTAGCACATGTAGCTATACAGCTATGTTAGACGTACACTGAGTAAGTAGACAGAGTTGATTAATTTTAAACATGATATAGTCCTTGTATGTCATTGTTGTAACAAATTAGTTGGTAAAATATTGCCCTAGTTATAAATCCTTTTATCATTAGTAAATAATATCACTATAAAATAGATACAAAATAGCTACAAAATAAAATTGATCGAACTCGGTAAAGAGTGACGACTGCTTATAATTTTTAAATTGCTTTTGGCGCCGTTGCTGGTATCAAGGCAGTTCATTATAAGCCCAACATAAGCCATGTTAAACATCGCATGGATTTGTACAAATCTCACTACCATTGTTTAGCGGATGCTAAGAGAATGCTTTTTAAACCGAGTGTATTTTGCCAACAGTCAAATTTGGAAGCGGAGGGCTGTTTTTTGTAATTTGGTTTAAGCCCATTAGTCGAAAAAATGAACACTGAAATGCAACTTGATATCATTGACAACTCTATGCTACAAATTCTCTGGTAACAGTTCGAGAAAAGACCTTTCCTGTACCAACAAGGTAACTGTTCCACCCGTACAGCGAAAGTTACTCTGTTGTGGTTTAAAGAGATGGGTGTTGAAATCTAGGCTGGTCTTTACAGATTCTCGATCCCAAATCCCATCGAAAACCTCTGGGAAGAATTGGAACGCATATTACACGCCAAGCCCAATACACCCATATCAAGTGGCTGGACTTATTGCAGCTCCCATAGAAGAATATAAATCAATTCATAGGGACATATAACAAAAGCTGGTAGAAAGTTTTCCCAGATTAGTACATCAGAAATATAATATTTTGTTAAACTATTTTTTTGTTCCTATAAAATTCTAAAATGCTACAAGATGTTGAATTTCTTGTTTATTTACGTTATTTTTCTGATTTGTACATTGCATTCATGCATACTTGTACAAGTAGATGTGTAAAAATGGATGGTAAAATATGTCCATATGATATTCATCACTACTCCAAAGTTACTGTTTAGTGATTTTTTATTTAAAGAAAGACAATTTTAGAAGGTTAGATTACATTAATATTAGATAAATCATGTACAAAAAGCTGGTACTGGTTAATAGTGTCATTAGGACTGTGCCATTTGCCTATGGCAAATTGTTGAGTATAATCTTGTTCTTTTTTATATAACATCTCAAAATATTTTCCCAGAATATAAATTAAACCGATAGAATACAAGTCTGTTATGTGATTGTTTTAAGTGTGTATTGTAGTCTAGCCGGTTCAAAAAATCGATTTTTTTTATTTGGCATTTTCTTAGAGTTTGGGGTCTTGAGTAAAATATTACAATGAAATTCGTCAAACTGACCGAGACATAAAAGTTTAGATTTAATCTGTTTTGGAGGCTATGGTATTTGGTAAAAATTGTCGTTGAAAAAAAAGAATGCGTACACAAAAACAACAAAGGCATCGATGAAAAAGGAACAGGGAAATTGACAGAACCTGTTATAAATGAATTGAGTCGTACTACGGCTTCGCAATACGAAAAAATCCAGTCAGTAGAAGAAACTTTAAACTCGTTTTTCTCGAAAATACATTTTTCAAGACGGGCGTGTATTTTTCTCACAAACTACTGAGCTGATCGACTTCTAATTTTTTACACATATAACGTACATGTTCGTATATCGTTAGAACATCTAACTTTTATACCTATTTACAATTACTATTTTTTTTTTGAACCGTGATAAGTGAAATTTTTTAGTAAAAATCGGAATACTTTCTTTCAAGCGCCGCCATTTTGTCTGTATATATCGCAAAGTTTTCTATAAAAAGCGACATAAAAAATTTAGGTGTTACTTTAAATATGAATAAATATGAACAAAAAACTACAGATCAGTAGGTATAACCGTTTTTGTACAATTAATTTGCACAAGGTTTCGTGCAGCAACATTTTGGTATGTTATTCTGTACACATTTACGAATAGATTCCCGCAAAAATTAGCGAAACAGGAATTTTTCCGAAGTGAAAATCTAATTTGGTTCCACTAAAACCTTATGTAGAGAGTAATGTCGTCTGTCTGTCCGTCCGCGCGTCCTTTTATTTTTCAACTTTTAATCAAGGCAGCTTCCAAGCTGGAGACACTTTTCTATTTCTGTCATTTTTGACATCCGTCACGCCTTATAATTTTTAATTTGTGATAGATATAGACATTACGTTTTTAGTATTCAACTTAAGGACCGTAAGTCAAGTCCAGACGCCTAAAATCAGCCTGATCGGAAAATCTCGGGACCGATTTGAGCGGAAGTGGCCGCAAATTGTTGTTTATGTATAGAAGCCCCGGACATCTGTGGAATCGGACTACCACGTTCGTACTTGTTTATTTTTGTGCTAATTATTATTTTACACTTCTTTAACCAGCTTTATTCCGTCCATCTTTGGACATAAGCATCCCCCATCCTTTTTCATTCTTCTCTCTCCTGCGCTATTTGAACCCGTTTTGGTCCAGTTATTTTCTTTATATCATCGATCCACGTTTGCTGAGGACGTCCTCTATATCTTTTCCCATTCCAGGGTCTCTATTGTATCAGTTTCTTTGTCCATCTATCTTCTTTCATCCTAGCAACGTGTCCAATCCATCGCCACTTCTTTTGTGTTATTGTTATTTCTACATCTTCTACTTTAGTTACCTCTTTAATCCATGTATTATCTTTCTGTCCTTGAGTGTTATTCCCAATATACTTCTCTCCACATTTCTTGTGTTATTAACATTTTATTCATAATCTTTTTTGTTAATACCCATGTTTCGGTACCACATGACAAGACTGGGAGAATGCATTGGTTAAAGACTCTTGCTTTCTGATAGTTTGCGAATTTACCTTTGAATATATAACTTAGTTTACCGAAAGCGGTCCAGGCTTGTTTAATTCTTCTATTCAACTCTGCCATTTGATTTCCCTTTCCCATTTTGATCTTATGTCCTGGGTATGTTACTTCTGATACTTTCTCTATTTCCATACCGTTTATTTCTATTTTTTGTCCCTCATTTTCCTCTTCTTCTCTCATCACTATTTTTGTTTTATTAATATTTATTCTTAAGCCTACTTTGCTTGATTTTTCATTTAGTTCATACAACATCACTTGTAACTCTTCGATAGTTTTTGCTATTATCACCACGTCGTCTGCATACCGTAAATTATTAAGCCATTCTCCATTCACATTTAATCCTTTATTTTCCCAATTGAGTTTCTTGAAAACATCTTCTAGAGCAGCTATAAAAGGTTTGGGCGATATGTTATCTCCTTGCCTGATTCCTCTCTCTACTTTTATAGGCTTTGTGCATTAGTCTTGTAATTTAATTGTTATAGTTGCAGTCTTATGTATGTCTTTTATCAGTGTGCTATATCTAGAATTTATTCTGAAGTGATTAAGCTCCTCTATTATCGCTAAGTGTTCTAAACTATCGAACGCTTTTTCAAAATCTATAAATCCCAAATATATCGGTAAGTTATACCCTGTAGACTTTTCTATCAAAATTCTGAGTGTCTGTAGATGATCCACTGTACTATATCCTTTTCTGAAACTGGCTTGTTCTGACGTTTGATAGAAATCAAATTTATTGGTCAGCCGATTTGTTATGATTTCTGAGAATAATTTGTACAGTTGAGAGAGTAAACTTATCGGTCTGTAATTGGTCAATTTACTTATATCTCCTTTTTTATATATTAGGATTATCATTGCGTTCCTCCATTTTATTGGTATTGTGCCTTCCTCTAGGCATTTGTTAAATGTTTCTTTTATGTGCCATTTTAAACTGAAGTGTTATATAAATAGCTTCCACTTATTTTTAGATATTTTGATTTTACTTTATGTTTATTAGGGTTAACATCACAGTTTTAATATATAATACTTTTTATTTGTTCTTTACATTGTCTGTAATGTTTGTTTTAAGATTAAATTGCAATATACATTTTAGCATTATTAAATTAAAATGTTGCTGCCTTGATTAATTGCCATTCAGTTTTGAGGTACATTAACTAGGGAATTTTTTGCAATAACAACTTTCAATCGTTTATAAACAGCATGATGCAGTACGAGGATAGGGATCAATGGGAGTCGCTTGGAATTGATCTTGTAAATTATTATTGCAAATAAGATTTAGCCTTTCCAGCAACAATTTTACAGATTTATATATTAGCAGTTTAAGAACTTCAGCTGAAATTTTATCAAACGCGCGGTTACTTTTTGATCTTATCTGTTACTGTGGCTCTCTCGACTTCGTCTTTAGTAATTTGCGGACCATTTAACCTCTCTCGGTTTTGTAATCTCTACTTCGCTATCTAAAAGTAGATCTGCAATATATTCTTTCCAGTTGACCACTTTAAGCTATGTTTCTATAATTACCTTTCTGATTTTATCAGACAGTTTAGTGATATGTCTCATACAGTAGTTTTTTTAACCTTTTACACAGGTAAAAATTACAGCATCGTTATTTTATATCTAGGCTTTTTATTATTTTTATATCAAAAGTTGATTTGTATTTTGTATTTTACATTCTATGCATATTCAGATACTTTTAATAAACTCTAAATGTACAATCTACCTTACAGTAAGGTAGTAAGTAAAAAACTAATAAGTATAGGTGTACAACTTTGCTTCCGACGTTTTCTAATAGATGGGTTTAGGCGGTAAGTGATGGTGGAAATAAACAGACCCAGACGTCATACAATAAGCTTAGATATTTGTCGACATAACCCCATCGAAACATATCCGATTTTTGTCCTTATCGCAAAGTTATTCTTGATTGAAAATTTCAGTTTACGAACCAAATTCTCTTCATTTGCGGGAGGTTTTCATTTTTTGCTTCTGTATGAAGAAATCTGCGGTTGCTAAAGCTCATAAAATACTCTCAAATGCTTAGGGCGAGACCGTTATCAGTAAAAGAACGTGTTGTGAGTAGTTTCAACGCTTCAAGAACTGTGATTTTTGATATATAAGACCGACATAGCGGTGGAAGAGAGAGGGTTTTCAAAGATGCAGAATTAGAGGCATTACTTTATGAAGACTTGTGTCAAATGCAAGAACAATTGATAGGATCACTACGAGTGACTCAACTAGCCATTTCAAAACGCCTCAAAACCATGGAAATGATTCAAAAACAAAGAAATTGGGTGCCACATGAATTGAATCCGAGAGATATTGAAAGGCGTTTGTTTGCTTGTAAACAGCTGCTTGAAAGGCAAAGACGGAAGAGATTTCTGCATTGTATTGTAACTGAAGATGAAAAATAGGTTTATTACAATAATTCCAAGCTCAAAAAATTATGGGAATTTCCCGACCATGCTTGCACGGCGACGGCCAAACCGAATATTCACAGCTCTAAGGTCATGCTCTGTATTTGTTGGACCAGCTCGGCGTAGTATATTATCAGCTGCTAAAACCGTCTGAAACAATCACATGTGACCTGTATGGAAAGTAATTAAGCTTGAAAGACAAGCGGCCGCAGTATGGGAGACACGATAAAGTGATTTTTCAGTGTGACCATGCTAGACTTGGAAACGTTAAAATGAAAGTCCAACCTCACCTGTCATATTCTCCAAACATTGCTCTCTTTGACTATTACTTGTTTGGATTAATGGCACACGACCTGGCTGACCATCACTTACGTGCTTATATAGAAATCAAAAATTGAATCGATACGTGGATCGCCTTAAAATACGAGCAGTTTTTTAGACACTGGATTCATAAACTGCCCGAAAGGTGGTAGAAATTAGTAGCCAGCAATATACAATATCTTAAATTGTAAAGTATATCCAGTTTTTTGCAATAAAGCTTTGAATATCAAAAAAAAAACTGCGGGAGGAAAGTTGCACACTTATTAAATATAGGGTCTTTCATTAAGGGCTTCCTATTTTTAAATTTAAAATATACAAAGTGTGTGTGAGATATCATCGAAATTTTTTATTTGTTTGAAAGGTCTATCGATGGTCTATGTATGGAATGTAACATCGTGCAAATCTCCGCCGCGGCTTCGCTGGGTGGTGCGCATCCGAAATGTCCAATTTTTCCAAGACTCTGGCGCATAAATCAGGCTGAATTGGATCGATGGCATAGGTTATGTTGGCTTTGAGGTCCGCTGTGGTTTGTGGCTTATTTGCATAGACCTGCGACTTAAGAAATTCCCATAATAAAAGTCTAACGGGGTCAAATAGCACGATCTCGGTGGCCAATTCATATCACCTCTACGTCAGATGATCATGCCCTCAAATTGCTTGT
Source organism: Sinelater perroti (assembly GCA_036346155.1). NCBI lineage: Eukaryota > Metazoa > Arthropoda > Insecta > Coleoptera > Elateridae > Sinelater > Sinelater perroti. The sequence goes on along the minus strand of JARFIY010000355.1, from coordinate 2,257,292 downwards.
GCAGAATGTCCAATGTGCCATGAGTTGTGTGGCACGTAGCGCCGTCCTGTTGAAACCATATGTCGTTGGTGTCCATATCATCCAATTCAGGATAAAAGAAGTTAGTAATCATCGACCTATAGCATTCGCCGTTGACGGTGATGGCCTGGCCAACGTCGTTCTCAGAAAAATATGGACCGATGACGCCGCCAGCCCAAAATCCACACCAAACAGTCACTTTTTCGGGATGCATTGGGTGCTCTTGTATCTCATGTGGATTGGAATCGTCCCAAATTTGACAATTTTGTTTGTTGACGTACCCATTCATCCAGAAATGGGCCTCATCACTGAAAATGATTTTTCGATGAAAATTAGGGTCAGTTTCCAACTGCTCCAAGGCCCATTCAGCGAACACACGTCGTTGTCTATGGTCGTCCTGGGTCAGTTGAATTTTGTACGAGTGCAGACCCAAGTCACGACTGAAAATTCGCTAAGTTGTGGTCTGCGAAAGGCCGAGTTCATGTGAGCGATGCGAAGTCGACTGCCTTGGATTCTCCTTGCACATTCTCACGGACAGCGGCGATGTTTTCGACAGATCTTGCGGTTCATCATCGTACGGGTGTTGGGTGATTGTTTTTTAAATCAGTGAACTCAAATTTATCCACCACATAGCGAATAGTCCTCTCGGTAGGGCGATTCTGGCGACCGTAAAATGGGCGAAGCTCGCGGAACATTGCACGTGTTGTTGAGCGTTATATCCGTCCATAGTGATCAAAACAGACTGAATAAATGACAGCCAATTTGACAGATGTAGCTTCAACAATATGGCCACTATCGACTGTCAAAGTTCGGAAGTCCCTATTGGAAGATCCTTTAGAATGTTTAGGACAGTATACGATGTGTTATTTTTGAAATAGCTTATAGTATTTGCCATGATTCGTAGAGTTTTGATTTAATTAGTTAGAATGTTTTCTACTATTGATTTTATACTAACTCTAAAGTCAAGGTTGTCACTTCTGTCGAATTGAGTATTTATTCAGCGATTGTACCATTTCACATAGCTACCGAGCTCTCTAGACTTGATGCTGTTTAACTATCCTCCATGGAGATATCTGAAAAAAAAATAATTAGTTAATTAATCCAGTGAGGTCAAAACAAAGATACATAAGAGGATGGATGTTAGGAAGTTTTCGCAGTTAAAAAGTAAATAAACAATTAATATCATGAGTAAAACCGCGGCGACTATTAGAAAATTCCCAACTTTTCGACTAAACTTTAAAGCGGTTATCAAAAAAGATCAATAGAGCATGAGGTTTATTATTTATACCCTCAATAGTCCCACTTCTCAAGAAAAAACAAAGAATATGATTTTTACTTAATTAAAAGTGCATTCAATGCCATTATCCTTCAAGCAACACGTTCAAATACCGACTGCAAATGAGTTGGCACTAGTTTATTCGAGAAATCCAATCTGTCCCAGCCCATTGTAATGTATCAGGGTATATTCTTCGAATGGTGTGTTCAATGTTCCTTCTATCTAAATTATTAAAACGCCAAGGAAAAACACGCTGTGAATTTTAATGGTTGAGGGCTACTTATATTCGTCTTGAAGAGACGGGGTGCGAGTTATAGTTTTAAATGCGATCTGATTTAATTATGGTCAGATAATAATAGGAAAATGGTGATCTTTTGACCAAAAATGGTATAGCGAGGGAAGCGTGCAAAAAATGGCGCCAAGCGCTTGACATTTGTTCTATGTTTGTTTTATTTGCAAAATTTTAATCAATAACAACAATAACAACAATTGTTGTGTCATTTTCCGGTTAAAAAAATTTAAAAAAATGATTGATGCGTGTAATTCATTAAGTTAATAAATTGTTTGACTTTAACTAAACTTTTCTTGCAATACGTCAATAGTGTCAATAGCAGTGTGACATGTGGCACCGTCTTATTCAAACCACATTCCCCCTAAATCAATTTATCTAAGTTTAGCCACAAAAAGTCTGTTAATATCAATCAGTACCGCTTGCCAGTGACTATAACTATATCTGCTAACTCGTTTCGGATAAAGAATAGTCCGAGAAAACCACACTATACAGTGGCTTTTTACGAAAACAAGTGCTTTCCGTAAATCTCTTGTGGATTATTGTCACACCGCAAACGATAATTTTATTTGTTAACATGTCCGCTTAATCAGAAATGAGCATTATTTGAGAAGATAATTTTTGCTCAAAATTATGAACCGTTTCAAGTTGATCTAAAGCCCAACCAGCAGTCACAGAGTTTACGATGATCCAGTTGCTTTAGTTCTTGGGTCAACACAATCTTAAACTAAAATCTTTGTTGCAAAATACGGCAAGTTGTCGTTTTTCTAAGCCTAATTCTTGAACACAAGCAATCGATAAATTGAAGTTTTTACAACGCTATCTCTTACAGCAATGTTTTCCATATTTCTTGCATTTCGTCATCTTGGTATTTTCGCATCATTATGAGTAAAATACTTTTTAAATTTTTTAACGTGTTCCAAAAGCAGCAGTTTCGTTTGTTGACAAAGTTACTCAACGAGAAATGTTATTTATCGGAGAAGATAATTTTGTACTGCAAATTGGAGTTAGTTTCTTGTCGCTCTAACGCTCAATCATAAACTACACGACACATTCGGTGATCAGCGAGCTTTACCTCTTAAACTAACACAATCCTATATGAATATAAACTATTTACTTTTTGAGTTCATTTTCTTGCAAGCACTTTGTAAGCAATTCTCATAAAGTACACGAAGCTTTACAAAAAGCTAGCTTCTATCTTAATAATATTTTTATAATCTCTAAGCATTTTTAGGCTTACTTAAGTCCTACATTATAATGAATATAACGCATGCTTACATGCGGTTGCGACATTCCATAGATGATTGCTACATATATTCAAAGTTTTATTGTTCTTATTGGAATATTTGTTGTGTTTAGAAAGAATTGATCTTTTACACAGTCTATCATTGTTATATAACGAAAAGTGTGACAAGAACATTTTTTGTGGAAAATGGACTAGACCGAAAAAGTTTGTTGGTTTACATAAGTTCCATAACCGAAAACGAGAGATATAGTTTTAAAATAAAGAGTAATGTAGTATTGAACCATTGACAGGGTTTTTCTGGTAGTGAGATAAAGACGGGGTTCTTAATTATGTTTTCTCAATAATTGTCGTTCTTCTGTAAAGCCAAAGAACATTAGTGAATGCGGTTTTATATTTGCCTGATCGTTTTCCCTCTTTTGAGATAACAGCAAGCTCCTTAGGATTAATGGAGGTATTGATACTAAACTAAGCGTATTGTTTGTATATTTTGCTTGTTCACTATGTGGACTATTTTATTTATAATTTCTTAAATACAAGGCAAAAAATATTAAACCCTGCGAATTAGAAGATTTAAAATTTATGAGATAAAACAAAGACATAATTCCACCGACAAATAAGAGCAACACTACAGTTTTTCTTAACGATCTAGATTATATGGGTAGTATGAAGAATTGTATTAATAACATCCGACTATTGTTAAGTATCCAACAGTCTAACAACCAAGATCCTTATTACCAACCCAAACTTATCTTCTGATACCAAATAACTCATTATACTTTAAGAAAAATCTTTAATAAACCCAAATTTCAAAAATTTAAAAGAAAAATATATCTTTACTACTCATTGTTCACGCCTTTGGTTCTTTCACATACTTAACCAAATATTTAGCTTTTACATAACAAACTTTTCCCCTTTTCTAAGTTTTTAAATCAACTTAAAGACGATATAATGGTCAGATTTGATCCTTAAAACTTTGCAAGTCGTCATTTGACTTTTAGCCTGTAAACATCGTATCGATTCTGGCTGAAACAAAGTGGTGATTAGTTCGGCAGCAAGGCCTGGCTCTTATCGCGCCTGAGATATTGTGTGTGTATATTTAATAGAAACATTTTTAACAGTTCCGCTGTGTGCTAAATCATCTATTTCAGCGCTCGAAATGAATAATTCACAATCCTATATTTTTAGCACCGGAATTAATAATTACAATGGTCAGCCTTTACCACTGCAATACCAATACCCTTACCAACAACAACACCAGCCGTCAATCTCAAATGCATATTTCCAACCAAATCCACTGCCACTTTCACAAAATGCATCAAATAACTTGACTCCTAATCAATATCAGCCAATTATACAAACATTGCCAAACACTCAACACAATTTTTATATAAATCCGCCACAACCTCACCAACAAAACGAATCCCCACATTCAATCACCTTACCGTCTCTGCCACTAAGTGATGAGTCTGCATTGGAAAACAGCGACACAGAAACATCAGAAATTCATGATTGGCAAACTGTCAGACCACTCAAAAAACGGAAAAGAAATCCAAACTCTCCAACAATTATCCCACCTACTCAACAGGTGAGTACTAGCAATAAATTTAGCGTTTTACAAAAAGACAATAATATACAAAATAATAACATCAACAATACCGCATCCATTAACAAAACGCCAACAATACCTAAACCACCACCGATTTTTATTTACGGTGTCACTGATTATAATAAAATGATCAAAAATCTAACAGATGCGACAGAATCTTACCAGTGCACCGCATTATAAAACAATACAATAAAAATAAACACTCAAAACCCCGAAACTTACAGAAAACTTCTACGACATCTAAATGACAATAAAATAGTTCACCACACTTATCAAATGAAACAGAATACGGCGTACAGAGTGGTGATACGTAATATACATTAGTCAGTCCCAACCCAAGAAATTGTCGAAGAACTACAAAAGCACGGACCACGCTGGGTAACATAATAAACATTAGACACAGAGCAACTAAACAACATTTAATGATGTTCTATGTTTAGACCTCAAACCAAAGCAAAATAACAAACAAGTATACGAAATCCAGCTTATTATATATATATATATATCCAGAAAATAACATGAAAATAGTTACAGAACTACCACACAAAAAAAGAAATTTATTTCAGTGTACTAGGTGTCAATTATATGGGCACTCTAAGACATATTGCACCAGGCCATATCAATACGTTAAATGCGGAGGAAATCATAGAATACCCGATTACAAAAAATCTAAAGACACAGCTGCTAAGTGTGCACTCTGTAATGGAGACCATACAGCTAATTATAAAGGATTACGGTCTACAGGGACTTACTCAATGCAAAAAAACAAAGCAAGAGGGCAGACACTGCATACCCCAAATAACCAACAACCATTGCAACAATAAAATACATCAGGGAATAACCCACATACAGAAACGTTAAGTCATGTGTCCTACTCTCAAAAAGTAAGTGGTGCAAATCCAAACAATCAAACTACAGATTTAGGAGCTCAAGTGAGTGTTTTCCTGAATGAATTCAAATCAATGTTCTCACAGCTCATAAATCAGAACAGCATGATCTTAAGCATGCTTTCCACTGTGCTAAATAAATTCAGTAATGGACATTAAATCAATTCGAATTGCCGAGTGGAATGCAAATAGTTTAGCCAACCATAAAGCAGAATTAATAACTTTTCTACAACAAAACAAAATAGATGTACTTCTTATATCGGAAACATACTTCACCGATAGAACAATGTTCAATATTCCACATTATTCCTTATACTGCACCAACCACCATGATGGAACGGCTCATGGTGGCTCGGCCATAATAGTTCGTAATACTATATCACACCACGAAGAAACAAACTTTCAAACTGACAAGATACAAGCTACAGTAATCCATATTACTACTTAACCATGGTCCTTTAATATTGCTGCAATGTACAGCCCACCAAGGTACGGAATAAGCACACTTGAATATGAAGACTTCTTCAGGCAATTAGCAGGTAAATTCATCATTGGAAAAGACTGGAATGCTAAGCATACACACTGGGGTTCAAGATTATGTACGACAAAAGGAAGAAACTTAAGACAAGCTATAACAAACTTAAACTGTTTTTATCTATCTTCAGAGCAACCCACCTATTGGCCAACAGACGCAAATAAAATTCCAGACCTGCTTGACTTTTTTGTCCTAATTATATCACCATAGAAGCATCCTGGACTTTTCCACTGATCATTCACCAATAATCGCCACACTTAGTACTCACATAATAAACTGTTTTAAAGTTCCAAAGTTAACATCATCAAAAACCAACTGGCATATATTTAAAAGCTATGTACATAACAACCTAAATCTGAATATTCGCTTACAATAACCGGAAGATATTGATAACGCAATACATCACTTCACACAAACCGTAGAGGCAGCAGTACGTATAGTCACGCCCCCTGAAAAACTGGGACAGAAACCAGAGAATAACATACCTGTGCATATAAAACACCTTCTCGCCCAAAAAAGAAGAGCACGGCCTATATGGCAAAGAAACCGTAACCCTAGAGACAAAAATGAATATAATAGATTAACACAACTAAAGACAGTTGTCCACGAAACCAGAAATGGCACATTTGAATCGTACATCACTAAGTTATCAGCAGATGACCACAGTATCTGGAAGGCAACCAAATCATCTAAGAGACCTATTCAGCATACACCACCTTTAAGGAAAAACGACCGAGCAAGAAAAAGCTTCAACGTTTGCTGAACATCTTTCACAAGTCTTTAGTGCACCTGAACATAATAATAATAATGATGACGACCTCGTTAGAAATTCCTTGGACGCTCCTTGCCCGATGATGCTGCCCATTAAATTCTTTACTCAAAAGAAGTTAAAGGTATGATTTCAAGATGCAACAATCACAAAGCACCTGGCTTTGATCTGATTACTGATCAGATCTTAAAACAACTACCCAGAAAAAGACTTGTTTTGTTAACCATAATTTATAATAGTATCCTCAGACTAGCATACTTCCCGATCATCTGGAAATTTGCACAAATAATTTTGATTAATAAACCAAATAAACCTCCAAACAGAGTTACTTCGTATCAGCCAATAAGTTTGCTCCCGATCATGTCCAAAATTATTGAAAGGCTCCTACTTAAACGAATCTTTGAAGATACTGAAATACACACATTAATACCACCTCATCAATTTGGCTTTCGAGAAAGTCATTCGACAATAAAACAATGCCATCGAATTGTCAAAACTATTCTCACAAGCCTTGAACAGAAAAAACTATGTACAGCCGCATTCTTAGATATCGAACATGCCTTCGACCGTGTATGACATGACGGACTCCTATACAAACTTAAATCGTTCCTTCCCACCCCTCATTATCTTATTTTAAAATCTTACCTCACAGACAAATACCTTCAAGTACTAATTAATACAGCAACCTCAAACTATTACCCCATAAGCTTAGGAGTCCCTCAAGGTAGTGTCCTTGGTCCACTTCTTTATTTAATATTTACGGCTGACATCCCAACCACAAATATTACTACAATCGCTACGTTTGCCGACGACACCGCTCTATTATCCATAAGCGAAGACCCACAAATTGCATCTGAAAATCTACAAATGCATCTTAATCAATTGCAAGTTTGGCTGAAACGATGGAAAGTCAAAGTAAAACATACAAGTCTACACAAGTCACATTCACAAACAAGATCACCATCTGCCCCGCAGTCTTAATAAACGACGAGCCGTTACCTGTATCTACTTAAGTCAAATACTTGGGATTAACACTTGACCATAGACTTACATGGAAGGCACACATTTCTGCTAAGAAAACCCACATAAATCTAAAAATTCATCAAATGAGCTTGCTCCTAGGCCGCAAATCACAACTGTCAACAGAAAATAAATTACTCCTCTACAAGTGTATCATAAAACCTATCTGGACTTACGGTGTCCAGCTTTGGGGGTGTGCTAAGCCATCTAATACTAAACTTATGCAGAGAGTCCAATCTAAGATACTTCGAATGATCTTCGATGCACCATGGTACGTTAGTAATAAAACTTTACATGAAGATTCTGGAATACCGTTTGTGCAAGAAGAAATTATCAGATTAACAAGGAACTACCTCGAACGGCTCCCTGATCATCCCAATGAAGAAGCCAGGCAACTATACATCCTACCTGAAAACAGTGACCTACAAATATATTAGATCAACAATAATCAATATTTAATTTATCGGGAGTGTTATCGCTGGATTCCGTCTCCCCTACTGTATTGTACTTTAAGCACATTTACTTATAGCCATCATTGGCATGTTGTAAATATTTACCTCGAACAAAAAAAATATTAAAAAAAACTTTGCAACTTCTAAAATCTACTCACAATGTAGACAATACCCTAGCATTAATAAACTAGTATTTTTATATTATTCAATACCTACTTTACCTTTCAAATATATTTTACTGGCAAACTAATATTACTCCTATGGATTTCCGATTTTGAAATAACTGCCTTCGCCTGCTTTTGTCCGAAAGCTATTTGTTGGGTATGCTACATTTTTTGTTATGTGGCTTGATGGACAAGATACGTTTTTTCAATTCCTTTCCCACCTAAGCCAATTTAATATCAATGGCAAGTTTACAATGGAAGTACAATAGAACAAAATAATCCTGACATTAGATTTCGAGCAATTGCAGTATATATTTATGCAAAAGTGTTTAGATAGAAATGAAAAAATACCGTCGCTGATATTTGCACGCTCGTGTAATTTTAATTCATGTCGTTTACAAAACATATAATTCTAGTGTATGAGATAAAATATTAGTGTAGCTAAAATCTACCATATTAATAAAAAATTAGTTAATTATCTATTTGTTTTTAAGCCGTAAGTAACAAAATGATTTTTTTTGATTTTTAAAAATTTGAACATATATAGGCAAGAAACGAGAAGATAAATATCAAAAACTATAAAGATGCACTCGGTGATTTTCTTTGTGTCTTTTTCATAAATTTTTTATATTATGAAGAATGACAGAATGACGGTAAAATTTATGTTGCCAAATTTTTGACTGGCCTACAATTATTTAGGATACACAGGTCACCTGATCTCACTTCGTAAAAAACCTACAGGGTTGGATGGTCGGGTCTATTTATTAAAAATGGCTGTCAATTCAGCAACATTAAGCATCTATAATTGACCATTAAGAATACTTGAGTTGCGGTTCCACCGCACCCTTGGAGAACCTTATAGATTCTACACAAAAATGAATGATAAATTTTCTTCGCGCAGGTACCGACCCAACTATTTATTAGCCGCTATAGTAGACGTAACATCGTTTGCGTTAATAATTTTATGCAGCACTTTAATAATATTTTGAATTTTTCAGTTTATTAGTAATAAAAATTTTATTTTATTTTTTTTATATTTTTGTGTTTGTTTAATTTTATCTAATATAAAATGTAGTACGACGTTAATATTATATCGTACTCTGTATATCTTAGTATATTGTATATTATAAAACATTTTTGCATTACCATTAAAACTTTCAAATTTCGATAATACAAGATAAAATACAATAAAGTAATTGAAAATGTTATTGCCTTATTTGTCTTTATAAAAACTCTAAAAACACACAAGACATTATTTTCGTGTATTATGTGCTAATCACACTTTAAGGTGACTAAGTTTATTCTTTATAGTGACCATACATTGTTAAAATAAATTATAACTACAGAAAACAAGAGCAAAAATCAAGCGGTTAGATTTTTAAATTCAAATGTAAATTTAAAGGTCAAATTAGGTAACGTGCACTATGTTTATATAAAAATATAAATTCTACTCCACTTTGTAGCCGTCTATAAGCAATTACCGTACTATGCATTAAGTATGAGCTTAGGGATACTCCGAGTAAGTGCGGGTGTGTGCATACCCAAACTACTAGGTTTCAGACACCCACTTTTAGAAGTGCAAGTAAACAAATCCCTGCGGCGCCCAATCTCAAACAACTCGCTTACACTGGCTCCCAGCAATTAACAGCTTAAAACTACGACGACACGCGTTTTGGATCTTGAATCGTTGAAGTTGCGCCCATTATTTCTTGATTCTAATGAAGGACAAACGTTTGCTCTAATTCAAGATTTAATAAACAATTTACTACGATACAATAACGGTAATTTGTGCATTTAGTATTATTGAACTTATGTATAGGCTATTACGCCACCAAAAAGAAGAAAAAACGTTAAAACTTAAAAGCAATGGAAAATCTGGATTATCAGTGTAAGTTGAACAACTTTTAACGAAAAATGAAGCTATTAATGTAAATTTTTTATGAACTGTATAAAATTTCGTTTATAAGGAAAAAGTTTGAAATTTTCTGCTGAAAAAACCCAACCCAACTCAACAGCTCTAGCTTGGAATTTAGAGTAATGCTTTGCTTTTTTCTATAAAAAACCTAAGAACCAAAATATTATGCTACAAAAAAATTAAAAAAATTTAATTTACGGAATCGCAAAAAATTTAATTTAAACAAATAACATTCCTACGGGCGAACTTGGAAGAGTGTTACTATTTAACTAACCAATGCTGCTTAACAAGAAAAATAAGTGAGATATACTGTTACAGCTTACATTTGCAGTATGCAACAATAACATATATTTTACGTTCTATTTGGATATCAGCAATATTCTTTATGGTAGCCCAACTATTAATTTTTGAGTATTTCAGGTAATGTGCGTTTATTAAAGTCTACTTTGCTTTAAAAATACGAGGTGCGTTGAAGTTCTAATGTTCCCAAACCTTTTATTAACAGTGAGAGTAAGTAGAAGATGCGGTTAATTTTATAACAGACGGGAAATATTTCTGAATTTTTAATATGGATAGCAGCACCACTTAATATACATAGGTCAAATTACCGGCATTGCAGTGAGTGTTGTTTTATATACTTCAAATGGCAAAGTTTAGTGTTTCAGAATAACGTTTAATCATCCGTTTCCTCCTTCTGTATGATGAAACACCTATAAAAATTTATCCTCAATTGAGTGAGACATGCGTTATGATTATCAAAAATGTACGTTTGCCAATGCAAAAAAATGTCAAGAGTTGTGTGACAATAAACCAAAGCAGCTTTTGACTCGAACCAGCCGGACCGAAACCATAATTGCGCGACTAGAACAAGTTACTATGGAAGACCGTAAATTAGGTATGCGTGATATCGCTTTTAAACTAAAATTTTCGTAAGATTCATAGAGTCCACTTTGCATAACAATTTGAAAATGCGGAAAGCATCTTCAAGGTGGGTTCCACAAATGCTGACCGACGAACACGTGGCTGCGTATGTTACAATGTCTCAGGACATGTTGACACGTGATGCCGTTATAAATTTCCTACGGTATAGAACTCCTCTGTGGTCGCTTATTTTTCAATTAAGCCGCTGTTGCATCAGCAATTTTCCAGTAGGCAAAACACACTCCTATAGAAGTGTTCTCAGTAGCAATGGAGATTATGTTGAGAAGTAACAGAAATTTTAGCTTTCTTGGGGAAGCACCTTTTCAAAAAAAAAAGAGACCTTACAACTTGAACGTACCTAGTGCGTTTAATAAATTATATTTATTCACTGTTTGTCGGTAAGAAATGCTTATTCAATAATTAAAAATCTTATATTTTGTTTTAAAATAAATAATTTTCTGTTCGTGTCTTAAATAGCATAGTACAAAAAATAAGCGAGTTTTAAATTTATGACTTGATCAGCTGAAAAATCTGATAATCTCCATTTGGGACCCACGGCTAGCTTATTGTAAAATAATTTACCCCATGACACCAAATATTATTTTACGAATACTCAGATTTCAATTTTTTATTATTCCTAGAGAATGATCAGCCTTAAGTATATAAGTATATAAGTAAAAAAAGTTTTTAACTTGACAGCTTGAAGAATATTGGGATAATAAATTTAATTTGACATATAATAACAATCTCAATGGTACTGTTACTATAATGGAACTACCATCAGATAAAGTAGATAATGTTTGAGATTTTAAAGATACACATGACAATATTCTTGAAAATGCCATTCCTAATGATGTTTCGGATTCAATAAAAATCTTTGGCGGTAGATGTAACGAATTGCAAGAAATAAGAAACTTAAAAAGGAGAAACTCACATCCCATTAGAATTGAGAAAGGTCATCATTCAATGTTTCTATTGATGGTAAAGAAGAATGCGAGCAACGTAAAACAAACATAATATATAATGCCCTTAAATTGTTTTTTACAAATAATCTAGTAGTCCGTATCGTACAACATATTATATATTATGTAATTCAAAATAATCGTCATTAATTTACGTTATCAGTAGACTGCTTCAAGAAATATTGATTTCAACTAAATATCACTCTCTATCCCAAGAGTATCTGTAATGATCATAAGACGAAAAATTGGTACCTTCGGATAAAGAAAATTTTTCATTTTATTTAAAATACCAGTATAAGAATAATAAACGGAAACAGGAATGAATTATTTAAAATTCCACCAATTGTTAATGAACTAAATAAGAATTTTATACGGTTAGGAGTATTTTCTTATAATATTAAATAATTTTATGGTAGTCACTATTTGAAGACGCACTAAGTAATTCTGAAACAAATACAAAGGTATTAGGTACGATGGTAATATTCAATCAGATGGAAACTATAGACACATTTTTGCAAGTTTTGATTTGGTAAAAACTTTAAAAGAGAAAATATGCATGCACAACAAACAGTAAACTATAATAGGTCAAATAACTCCCTAGTAGAAGCAGATGGAGAAATAAAAATAGTCCCGTGAATTTTTTGATAATGGGATTGTTAAAATAAATAAAATATTTGGCTTTCTTAGAAAGACAACACTGTTAATATTTTATAGAATCATGTGGACGTTCTATCGTTGGGAGTGTCAGAATGGTCTAGATCTGAGAAGAAATAAATGATATTTAAATTAAGGCTATTGCAAGCTACAATAAGTATATGGCGGTGTTAAATTTGGCTGGAATATACAAAAGTATCTAATAAAAATTGGAGGCAAGAAATGGTATTTTATCATTTTTACTAATGCAGTCAATGTAGTTATAGTCAATGCTAATGCCATATATTGCAGTAATAATTAAAAACTGACACTATTAGATATCATAATAATGGTTGTGAGGTCCTACTAAAATATACACTCTCATATGATCCCAGAAATAGTGATAGGCTACCACACAGTGTGAATTTATAAAGCGTGTACTAGAATCCGTGAGATCAAATCCTGCAGCATACTATTTTGAAAAAACATTTGGTTAAAAACTATGAAAGACTGTGTTGTTCAATGGCATTTATAAAATAATGATAATGATTAGGTTATGTAGCGTGATCCCCAAACGAAAATTTTCTCATATTAATAAAAATCATATTTTTACTTTCCATATTATAAAATTAAATCTCTCCTGTTTGTTTGCATTTTCTTTTATTGTCAATGACGTTTTATTTACAGTATGCTCTAATAGTAAATAAATTAGCTGCATGATAATAAGATTCGACATGGAGAAGTTTTTAATTTAACTAATTAAATCTAAACGGCAAGTCCAATGTAGAGAACATTTTTAAACGACGGTTTTGTTCACTATTATTTAATAAATTTAGTACTAAAACATTAGTACGAAAATGTAATTTATTAAAGTAATTTTCACTAGTTTTTACTATACGACATCTTTCACAGAATTTGTTTTAAGGTCAGCTTGAATGTCTACATTGGTAACATAACACGGCGCACTAGTGATAATTCGTAGCACTTTAGATTGAAATCTTTCTAATATAGCTGTATTAGAGTTTGATGCTGTACCACATAACTGAATCCCATACATCCACACTGGCTCAAATATTACTTTATAAATAAATAATTTATTATCTAATGATAGCTTGGAATTTCTACTGGGTTTTTAATTTAACTGTTTACGCTTGGTCCACATATGATGTCACTATGTAAGTTCTATATATACGCGCATGCCTAAGTATCTAACTTTATTACTTTGCGGTATTACATTTCAATTACTGATAACTGGTGAGCATATTTCCCTACGTTTAGAGAATGTTATTTGTGTAAACATCGTCTCTTTTATTCTTATTGGCTACTTTTTCAACCAAGTCTCAATAGGAAGTAGTGTAACTTAAAGTTTTTCTGAAGCTAAGATTAAGTCCTCGTTAGTAGCTAGTACCGCTATATCATCTACAAAGATAGCTAAGGTAGATTTTTCTTTCGTAGGCAGACCAGCTGTAAAAAGGAGGTACAGTACTGGTCCCAAAACGCTGCCTTGAGGAAGGCCAGAATTGAATGAAAATGTTTTATTTGTTCTTTTTATATTTAACCAGAAAGTGCCTTTCGTGTAAGTATGACTTTAACATAAGCTAACAATTGTATGACAGATATTGCTTCAGTTTGCACAAAAATCCCTTACGCCAAACTTTGTCAAAAGCTTGACTTACATCGACAAACGTATCTGTATAGTATTTTTTTTTTTTTGTTTAAAGATACTATATATAAGGTTACAAGCTAAACCTGTTCTATTGTTGAATGGTGTCTCCTAAATTAGTAAATCTAGTATTAGTTCATTATCTATTATGTTAGGCATAAGTCTCTTAACTTTTCAAAAAGCTTTGGGTTTATCGGTAAAAGACTTATGGGTCTTTATGAACCAGCTTTGTTTGCCAGGTTTGTGTATTAGTATGACTTTTGCTACTCTCCATTGTATCGGGGCGTATGTATCTAGTCCTTAATTCTGTTAAATATAAATTAGATCATTATGATTAAGTTATTTGATAGTTCTTTAATACAAAACCTGATATTAGGTTCTATTTAGTTTTTAAATTTTTAATCATAGTTATTATTTAATTGGCTGTAAATTGATTTATTGGTAGTGAAAGCTGTGGTGGTGAATTAATGTAACGATCAATATCTTCTTCTTCGTTTGCACTATGTTGACTTGGTAATGCTTGAAAAACATTTTAAAGGTGCTGAACAAAGATTTTGGTTTTTTCAACATCCGTTTTAGCACATATGCCACTACGTTTCCGTAATGATGATACTGTTTTTATAGGTTGTTTTAATTGTTTTGTCCCTTTCCCTAATAAATAATCACTACTTTTCATTAATGTTTTGTTGTATCTTTTTTCCGGCCGAGTATCGTCTATTTGGCCACTCTCTCCTAAGTATTTGTTCCTCAGCATTTTTTTTAAGATTTCTGCGGGATAATCTTTTGTTTTTAAGTATATTGTCTGTGGGGTTCCTTTTAAGGTTGCTTCTTAGATTACGCGTGTTAAATGTTCAACAGTTATTTCTATATCTTCTTCTGATTTAAAAGAAATATTCATGGAAAGATATTCGTCAAGAATGTGTTTCGAATATAGTCCCAGTCAGTGTGCTATTGTGCAGTTTAGAAGGTTTCTTTTTGATAATGATGTTAGTACTTAAAGTGAGCATTACAAAAAAGTGGACCGAAAATAGGTCAAAATTTCCTTCAACTTTTATGTGGACGTGGCTAATGCCTTTGCCAATAAAAAAGTTCACTAAGTCTAAATTTTTGTTCTATTTGTAGGTCAGTAAGTAGTTGGATCTCCCACGGAACGCCAATTTAAATGCCTTTCTTGTATAACTTCCATTAAAGCTCTAACCCTAAGGATTATACAATTAGAAATTTTTCGGATTGCAGTCTCCCCCTGATCTGCATCTTTGGCCCAAGAACTAAAAGTATTCAACATCCTTTTTTATTAGCTCTATATTTGAGATGACAATATGCTGCTGATACAGCTATTGGTCCTCTACCTTTGCAGCTAGTCTCTGTTAAACTTAGTTAATTCGTCATGTTGAATATTGTTAACATTATAGCAAATCCTACTTAGCATTACCACTTGGGTGTTTGTTAGTGTATACTTAAAATCCTGAAACTTTGTGGTGACTGAGTTCAGTAAAATGTGCTTCTGAAATAAGTAAAATGTTAATTCGATTTATGTTTAAAAATGCTTAAAGTCTTGTAGATGTTGCGTTAAGTCATTCGCTTTACAAGTGATTATTTTATATTAAGCCATTACAATTGGTTATAATTTGCTGTCTTAATAGTGCGATTTCGATAGTTGGTTTATAGTTTTCCTCATACTTCTTGCTTATGCCATCAATTCCAAAATTGTTTTATTATCGTTTTATAATCGTTTCTTGTAGGAATCCTATTGTGTAATTTACCTGACTTTGGGCGTAGTTACTCATTTGCAATGATGATGTTTGAGTGTTTTTTATTACTAGTTTTTTGCAATGCCTATCTAATACATAACTCACTATTGGTGGTCGTAGCACATTTGTATTTCAATTGTGGAAATTATATTGGTTCTGGTATGCATTGCTTCTTTGTTGTTGTGTAGTTAGTTTTGGTGTCTATTTAAATACCGTCTGCCTAATATCTCCAGGTAAACTTAGCATCACTTATAGTTGGAGAATGGTTACCTTTACATAATGTATATATAGCATCGCTGGTTATTCCTTGTTTGCATATTTTAGTGTCATAGCTTTGTGCACATTTTACGTACCGAAACCATAGCATTGTCGTCGTTTATATTGTACAGTTGTTTGCTTT
This sequence comes from Sinelater perroti, assembly GCA_036346155.1. NCBI lineage: Eukaryota > Metazoa > Arthropoda > Insecta > Coleoptera > Elateridae > Sinelater > Sinelater perroti. The sequence goes on along the minus strand of JARFIY010000355.1, from coordinate 2,240,785 downwards.
ATATGCGATTATATTTAAACTTTAGCTTTTAGTAAATACTACATATTATGCACTTCTTTATTATATGCTTTTGAAACAAGGTCCACAAAAAAAATTTACTATATTTATTTGTTCGTTTTCTTTATATATTGCTATGTGTCTATTCGTATGTCCCTTTTTAATTAAAGCTGTTTTTATTTCCTTGGTATCTGTTATATGGTGTAAATTTTTGATTACCCTCTAACTTTGTTTTTCATTAAGACTATATGTGCGTTAGGCTACTTTATTATCGTACAGCACTGCTTTAAGTTTTTTATAAGCTTCTATAATGTTTCGAGTTTTATTTTACTACCATTTATAATTTGGTAATGGTAATCTTCTCTCTTTATGGTATTTCCCGCTATGCCCGGAAGTGGAGATATTTGTTATTTAGTGAATTATAAACGGTGGTGGTTTATCAGAGGCCTTTTCGCTAGCGTTATTAGGGACATCATTTTGTCAACGTTCTCTTCTTTCGTCGCTATTTTTGCCGGCATTTTCCAATCCCCAGAACCTAATGCTTGTGCATATAATCAGTTTTAAATCGTACTCCGTTTGCTTGCTGATCTGGAGAGCTTTTATCTATCTTTTTCTCTCACTTCTTAAAGTTATTCTTAAAAATTTTAGTTATTATTTTATGATTTATTTAATTGTATTTTTGTGTCTTGTACGTCAATTTGGAATTCAAAATTATTAGAATTATTCAATTTGCACAATGTCGATGGTACTAACTTTTCATTATTGTTAGCTTGCGTATTTATATTTGATAAATTATAACTTGCTGATGTATATTCTGTTGTAGGTTGTTGTTAGATCAATTTGTCGGTTGCTGTGCAAGTTGTTGGTACTGTAGCCAAAGTGGCAACTTTGTTGGAATTATTTGAAGACCTGCTGTACATTGGCTGTAGTTGTAGTGTAGTAAGCTGATAAAGTTGCATTTGTGTTTGAGACTGTTGCCCATATATATACTTATAATTTTGATTGCTAATTAAAAGATTTTGATTTGAATTCGACTGAATTTGATAAAAATTTGGCTGATCTCTGCTAGTCTGCATAAATTAGGTTTTAGATTATTCTAAAATTTTGCGGTTAAATGGTTTTAAATGTTAGTAACTTTTGAGTTTAATGCACTCACCGATAACATGTGTAAACTGCAGCCGTATATTAACACACACGTGAAAATAAACACTTAAACTTTTTAGCTGTCGAAGCGGCGACCCGAACGTCTTGACGCTACGAAAGCCAAATGCGGAATGTGTATGTTTACATGCAAAAAAATATTTATTTAAAAAAACAATTAAAAAAATTGTCAGTGAATGGATCAAAAAGCATCCCAATACTATACGGAACATATTTATTTCTCGAGCATGTAACTTATAAATAAACGATTTTTTAATAAATAAATAATTTTGTTTTACATTTGGAATACATTTACAAGGTACTATTAAAATTTTATTTTAAGTATCGTATTTGTATATTGGATTTATAAAACTTAAAAGTTTAAAATCTACGAGACCTTTTCATAGTGCTAAGTTTACAGTTTTATTCCGTGTTTCAAAAGTATGGATTGTTGAATATTACTTTTTCAAAAAAGATGGGGCTACAGCATAAGTGACTCCAAAACACTGTCTACATACTACATAATTCTTTGCGTACACAAGTGTAACGTTTGTGAATGAACCTAGAAATAATGTGATTTCAACAAGATGGAGCCTTCTTCTTCTTCTTATGGTCCTTCTCCTTCACGGAGGTTGGTTATCATAATTCTTATATGGATTTTGTCGACGGCCGATCGAAATAGTTTAATGCTGCTGCAATTAAACCAATCTCTGAGATTTTTTAGCCAAGACATTTTACGTCTACCAACATTTCTTTTACCCTTTATCTTCCCTTGCATGATGAGTTGGAGCAGTGCGTATTTGGGATTTCTCATTACATGGCCTAAGTACTCTAGTTTCCTCTTTTTTATTGTATTTATTATTTCACATTCCTTGTTCATCCTTGTCAAAACTTCTCTGTTAGTTATTCTCTCAATCCAGGCTATACGCAACATTCTGCGGTAACACCACATTTCAAAGGCTTGTATTTTGTTTGTTTGCTCTTTCTTAAGTGTCCAAGCTTCTACGCCATAGAGCATGATATTAAATACATAACAGCGAAGCATTCGTGTTCTGAGCCCAATGTTTATGTTTCGGTTGCAAAGTACTTTCTTTAATTTTGCAAAGCAGGATCTAGCTATTTCTATACGAGTTCTTATCTCCGTTGTTTGATCAGCTGTTTGTTCTATCCACGTCCCGAGGTATTTGTATTTCCTTATCCGTTCTATTAATATGTTTGCAACTCTTAAGTTTCCTTGAATGTGTGAAGTTTTTGTAACTACCATCCATTTGGTTTTATTAAAATTTATTTTTAAGCCGTAGTGGTTACAGCGATCATTTACTTTTTCAAGCAGATGTTGTATGTCAGTAAGGTTGCTTGCTAAGAGGATTGTGTCATCTGCGTATCTCATGTTGTTAACTATTTCTCCATTTATAATAATTCCCGCAGATTCCTCATCTAAGGCTTCTCTAAAGATGGCTTCGCTGTAAATGTTAAACAGAAGTGGAGATAGGATGCATCCCTGTTTCACTCCACGGCATATCTCAATTTCCTCGGTTATTTCTGTTCCAACTTTTATGTTAGCACTCTGTCCCCAATATAGGTTACTAATTATCCTCACATCTCTCCTATCTATGCCTTTCTTAAGTAAAAGTTTTTGCAGTTTACCATGTTTCACTTTATCAAACGCCTTTTCGAAATCGATGAAGCAGGTAAACAAATCTTGGTTCATATCCATGCATCGCTGGTATAGCACATTAACCCCAAAGAGAGCTTCACGCGTTCCAAGACCTGCGCGGAAACCAAACTGGGAGTTACTTATTCCTTCTTCTAATGTTTTGTAAATTCTTTTATGAATTATTTTCAAGAATAGTTTTAAAAATAATTTTAAAATATGATGGAGCCACATATCTAAAATCGAAAACCTAAATTCAAAATCCTCGTTTAGCGGGCAATCTGAAAGTTGTAAAATATGTTGGTAATTTGACGTAAAACTTTAAAGAGAAACTTTTGATGCGTGCACAGCAACGTCATGTTTCCGACGTAATTTCAATGTATACCTATGAACACATTGTTTTAGTGTCAATAAAATGTCTTATATTTCTTATATTACATCACAAACCACTACAAGGAAAATTTTAATCAGAATATCTTCGTCTTTTTATCCTCTGCTTTCTATCCACGTTTGTGGCAAATTTTAATTAAAATAACCTTGTTCACATAACTATAGTTACAAGTTTTTTGAAAGATGTAACAATGGCTGTCTTTATATAACTGTAGCAGTAGCCAGTTTTTTAATACGCTGATCGTCCTAGTGACGATGAGGCCTTCAAATAAAAATGGCACATACACTTTTTTAGAATTGTGTAAAATACATTTACTTTAAAACATATGCATCCCACACATGCTCTCTCACTATTATAGGATTTTAGATCCTCTAGGTGCGCACATTTTGACTATTTACATTTCTAGACAAATGAAAAATTGCTGCGTTGCTGTTCATATTTAATAAACGATCTATTTATTACTGTTACTTCCTAATAGCAATTTTTTTAGATATTTAAAGAACTTAAGTACAAACCTGTATTATGCAAAACCCGATAAAAAGATTTCTTCTTTTCAAAACAGCAATAAAAAACAACATGGAGCCTATTCAATATTATATTTTACCATCACACAAACCAGGGCTTGTTATTTAGTTATCAATCAGTTTTGAATATGATATCGTCCAAATAACAGATGGAGCAGTCAAATTGCACGTTTATAAGAATCTTTTATGGTAGGTGTGTGTATTTACAACAGGAAGTAGGCAGTGACCTTCACATTCCACACAGTTGGAAGTTTAGTAACCAAGCAGCGTTGGCCCGGTGAACAACGAGGTGAACGATCGAAGTTATGTACGAATACAAGGCGCGTTTTGCGTTCCTTTTCCAAGAAGGAAAGTCATTTCCTGTTTAGGCTATAAATAATAAAAAGAAGAGATGCTAGTGCAAGAACTGTTAGGACCCTCAAGAATGTGGAGGTTGTATGAGTAGCGATTACTAGAAGCTTTCGAAGATTTAACAGGCGTCACAGCGTTGCTCTCGGACTTTCGACTAAAACAGTAAGGATAATTTTGCATGATAACTTACACCTACACCCGTAGAAAATGTAAATAGTTTATGCTTTAAATCCCAGAGATTATCCTATCCGTGTTGATTTTTGTGACTACATGTTACAGCTGCTTGAAGACGACCCACAGCTTATTGATAATCTATGAATGAGCGATGAAGCTCATTTCTACCTCTGTGGATATGTCAATAAACTACATTTTTGTTATAGGACTGTTTCCAACCCTCAACAGCTTTACAAACGGCCTTTCTTTTCGGTTAAAATCATAGTCTGGTGTGCAGTCTCTTCGATTAAAACAGTTGTTTCGTATTTTTCGAGAATGGCTTTGCTGTAACTTCATTTCGCTATGTTCAACTTGTGGAAACCTTATTCCAGAACTTCAACAATTTCCTGTGAATGGCAACACTCATTTCCAACAAGATGAACCAACTAGTTACACAACCAGGGTGTCAATAAACTTTTTAAAAGACTTTTTTGATCGTCAGTAGAAATGGAGATATTCAGTGGCTATTAAATGTGCTAGACCTAAGCTCTTGTAATTATTTTTGATGGAGTTATTTTAAGTTGCAAATTCTTGAGACTCACTCAGCAACTGTACTGAATTTAAAAGTGCGGATTCAAGAAGAAGTTTGTGCAATAACATCGGCGGTACTTCGACTAGTCAGTGAAAATGGTCACGATATTCCTGGAGTGATATTCGAAAAGTAAAACTTTTTTCAATTTTTTATCAATTTGCGTTTGTCCTTTTAACATTTGTTGCAATAAATAAAAAGAAAAAATTTTGTTTGTTTTTTAAGACCTACAAATACTGCGGTTAGATTGCCCCGCCTGGTATTTGTCCACACGAGCGGTATACTCCTGTAGCCTCACCTCAAAGTTCCATGTTACCGAGTCATTTCCACTGGTACTGCTACAATCGTGTTGCAAATAGCATTCTTTAAATTTTCAATAGTCCGCGGTCTATGTTAAAAGACTTTAGTTTTCAGGTGTACTTACGGAAAGAAATCTCAAGGAGACAGGTCTGATGACCTAGACAGTCATGAGATATGACCATGTAAAGAGATTTGTTCCAAAACTTCTCGTAAAATATTTGTCGTGTGTAGGGTGCTAATGCCATCATTGTTGAAGCTACAGTTGTGCACTTTTATGTTGTTGAGGCTAGGCTCCAGAAAATTGTATAACACTGAAAAATTGCGAGTAGACAATTTTGCGCGTCCTGATTCCTCAAAAATATGGTCCTATGATGCCAAATTCCACAACAACACACCACACACCAAAATGGAGGGGTCGCTCATAGAGTTATCAAGGATGTTGTGGGGTCTAATACCAAAATCTTCCAAATTGACGCGGTCCCATAAATGAAAGTTAGCTTTTCCACTTAGAACAGCGGGAAAATTTGCCAACATGCCCTCGCAAGCAGCCTGCCGGCTATACTAGTCATATTCTTTAAGATTATGGCCCATCATCAATTTGTGTGTATATGATATTGCGTGTAAAATTCTCCGCATGCTCCGGTCAGATATTACCAAGGAGAGAGAATGCTTAGAGAGGAACGTTGGGGCGGTGTAACAACAGCTTGCCACACTACTGCGATATTTTGGGGTGTCCGGACGCTATAGCGTAAAGTCTATCGGGTAACTTTTATTTTAATGCTGAACCAGTTTGTCAGAAAATGTATAGCTACAATATTATAATTTTCTTAGTCTAAACTTTTCCGTGACGCCCTATTCAAAACACCTATGAAAGATCCGCCGTGTTAGATGCGCAGAATCACCAAATCCTGTACAGCTAATTTATTTTTTTATTTATGGAGATTATAAGCGTATAAATCTATAAAAGAGGTTGTAAAAATGTTTTTTATTCTTTCAAATTGAATGTAAAATAGCTTTAATAGTGTCATTTTAATAGACCACGCCCAACATAAAACGGCAATGTATGAGCAAGAACTTGAACAAAATCTCATTAATTTTATGGCATATTATGATGCAAATAGGCGATATGTTACTTTAAATTGATATTTAAATATCAGAAATATTCCGACTATAAATTTACAATCCAAATACATAAACATAAAACTGAATATTTTTATTTAGCAACAGAACATGCAGTTTGGAAGTAAAGCAGTCGGAAATTTGTCCTATTTGTATTATCAAAAGCGCACTAGAAACGGTTGCGATAGTTTTTATTATTTATGGCAGCAAATGCGCATTCTGATATATCTACGAGTACATTCTGGTTCAGTAATATGTACAAACGGGCAACACGGAAAGCTAAGGTCTGCAATTTATTGCCAGCCGCCCCATGAAATCCGCGGCAACGTGGATATCCTGAGGCTGAAGTTGATACAATAATACCGTGTTCATGCGGCGTCGAGGTAGAAGGTACAGAGAATTTAATATATAGCACTTGAAAACTTGAATTAAAAGCGAATCCTTCATATAATTGTGCGCGATAACCGAGAACTTCGCCGGTATAATGAAGCAGCGCGACTAAACTTAATCGCTTTAGGTATTAACTAAACTCGTTTGCGCCTAAAATGAACTAAACTAACTCCGTATTAACTTGGTTAGAGGAAATTCGTCGGGCGAATCGGAGTTTTTTCGTGCCGGGAGTCTGGCGCTGCACGTGCGTCGCGCACCGACGAGTCATCAGTCAAACTTTATTGCAGCTGCAATCGCAGCAATTATTGCTCCCGTAATAGTACCTCCAATATCGAAGATCGCTTCAACTGCCGTTTAAAGCCAAAGAGCCGCTTGCGGGGGAATTATTTTTAAAGAGAAAGATATAACTGAATTTGACCCTTGGGTGAACTGCAAAACTTTGGCTTTCGTATGGTTCTGATATCGTCGATTCAAAAATTTATTCTGGACACGAAAATGCACTATTTCTAATATTCGGTTGCGTGCAAAATATTCTTGGAACACAGTTACAGTTGATTGTTTATTTATTAATATACATTAAGAATAAAAAGACTTTAAAATGTTCATAGTCTACATTAAATATTATTTTATTGCTACACCAAATATTAACGTTTAATGTTTTATTTATTATTGTTATTTAAATGAGCCAAAGCTTGAAATAAGTAACTTACAACTATATAAATTATGGTTTCATTAAGATTTGTTTGCAGTTTATTTAATTATACTTGCGTAATTTGTACTAATTTACGTAATTATTTAAAGTAATACTAATTTACTCTAATAGAAATGTGTCATATAAATTTCTATATTTTTAATAAAAGAATAGAAAAATTTTAGTTTACAAGTATTTTATATGTTGCTCCTAAATCAAATGCATTGACATATTTATTTATTAAAGAAGAAAAAGAATAAAAAGAACAAAATTTCTTAAACATAGCTCATTTACTTAATCCAGATCCTGCTTTCCTTTGTTATATTCCAGATAGCAGAATTATTTTGAAACATTCATCTTAATTGTATATCCAAACTCAGATGTTTGTTCTTATTTATGTTACATCTTGTCTTACTTTATCGCTTTTTGTTCTCTTTGCTCTTGAGAAGCACTTTATTCTTGACAATAATTTTATTTTCATTAACTTTTGTATTAGCGTTCACGATTACTGCAGTGATATTGGAAGAAGGAAGATACACAACATAATCTGTGTACTCTTCTCTTAACTTCTATCAAAATCTTTTTTTTAATAAAACAAGTAAAACTTTAATTATGCAATATTTTAATTAAATGTTGAATGGAGTTGCAATTCTATATTATGCTAATCATACACTTTCCCTGTAGTTTATCCACACCACACGGGGGTGTTTTAGTTTTACTTTGCAATTTAAAAAGCTCGATGTTTCTCACGTAATGCAGTATACATTAGTTTGAGCGCTAATATACAGGGTGGCCATTTAGCAATATTAATCACTTTTATCTCTCAATTGGTAACTTCTTTTTTATTTTGCAGTTAAAACTTGTAGCACTTTTAAATAGTGATATATTTTCTAACACATTAAGTTCATAGACAATTTTGTAACACATGTGGTATACCCTATAGGACCATCAGTAGAACAATAGTTAAATTTTTTTACTTAGTTAGGAAATGTAAATTATGCCACACACACAGGGGGACTAGATTGTTGCCGATCAACCCTCATTCTCCAAAAGAGGATTCTTATGTAATAATCTCTCAGCGTTCGTTACAAAAGATCGAAAAAAACATATTTTTTCCATGCAAAATTCAACCAGAACACCAACATGCACTTTTTAAATATGTTCAGTTTTCAATCTTTTCAATCATAAAATAATAAAAATTTAGTAGTAAATGACAAAGCACATTTTTACTTAAGTGGATTTGTTACTAAACAAGACTGGCGATTTTGAGAGAGGCGGCTGCATACAGCCAGTCTAACGATTTGGTGTGCCATAGCGCGTAACCGCATTATTAGGTCATCTTTTTGGAGAATTAGCAGGATGCTCTTTAGGCGGTCACTAGGGAGAGCTATAGAGAAACGCTAAAAATGTGCTTACCACATTTTTGCTATAACTACGACTTAAGGTTCCAGAAAAATAGAGCCACTACCTACGTAGTTAAACTTACAATAAATTTTCTAAGGCTACACTTTGCCACAATTGCCCAAATCCAAAAAAATATGTGAGAAGGCGTTTACCGGATGTGACTGCTACAGATTTTCTCGCTTGGGGCTATTTCAAAGACATAGTTTACATTAACTTAATTGAGCAGTTATAAGACCACGTCTGCATTCAAGAAAAGGGAAAGTATTTGCTAGATATGATCTATCACTTCAAATGTAAAAAAAAATTACAAGAATAAAACTTTCAATTTGTTTTGTTTGTCTGTTCCATTTTATTTGAAAGTTATATAACAAATTGATAGGAAATTCTCCGCCACCCAGTACTTTAATATTTGTTTTTCGACGGTACAAAATAGGTTGATGGTAAATCAAGCCTTTTCAGTTTTACAAAATATCCCTATTTTAAAAATTTTAGCCTTTTACCATAGATTATAATAACATTTTTGATTCAGTTACTGGCTTTTAAATCTCAGAAATATTTAAATGGATTTTTTATAGCCTCTAATATATTTCTTTAGAAATCAATTACCATGTGGTAAAAAAAAAAAGTAGACATAAATTGATTCTTGTGATTTTCGTTGAATTTATAGGGATATAGATGACATCTTTAAACAAGGAATTATTATTATCTTCTTATTACATTCAAGGTTGCGCTACGTACACATTTACTAAAATTACATATCTTCTTAAATTTTTGGATGGCACTATACTTTCTAATACAATAAAATTTCTACCATTTGAAATAAAACAAAATACGAAAATTGCCGCTTTAGTTAGAAACTAATTTAGTTATAGTTTTTTCGAAACTATATAGTAATATAGTCGAGAGAGGTTTCTACTAAATTTTTTTATTATAAAATATGTAACCTTAAATTTAAGAACTTGAGTAATATACTTTCTACAGGTAATCTAAATGATTTTTCGTTGGTTCAAATAAAAACATTACAATAAATTACCTTCTCGAACGAAAATTCTAGTTTTAAATACAGTATAAACCAATTATTATGGTAAATTTTATTTAATTTCTTAAAATAAACTTAGTAAAGGAAGTTCCAATGAAAAACTGATGCTAAGTTTGTAACTTACTAATTTCTGTATATTTAAATTTTTAGAATTTTAGTGGTAGAATCCAATCATTTAAAAACTCCTTTCTTACAATATAATAAACATAAACATAACTTAAAAAAATATGCCCACATCTTCAATGTACCTTATTATTTATGGGTTATTTATATCTGTATAGTATTATTAATTTTATGAAAATGTTGATAGAAATAATTTAAAAATATTAAGGTTTAAGTAGTTTATTGCATCACACAATAATAATTTGTTTGTTGCACGTGACTACATAAAATTGAATAAAAAATTTGTTAATAAAGAAAATGTAGCCATTATCTACTAATGAAAAATATCTATACTAATTTCTTATTTCTAAATTTAGATATTGCTATGACCTAACTAACAAGCGAGAAGTACTAAGCAAAAAAAAAAATCTAGTAGCTGAAGCAGGATCCGATCAGACACATTTTTAACCCTTATAAATTTACTCAAATAAACTATTATTAATATTATAATTAGGAAATTAGTCCAGGCACTTAAGAGTTTTAGTTGCGAAGTTCCGAACAAGAGATGATTTTTGTACATTTATGTTTTTTGGGGTGCTGAACGTGAATCTAAAGTTTCCCAATAAAAATTTTGACTGAGGCGCCCATTTTTTGACAAAAATAACAAAAGGTTACATAGATTTTTCTGTAAAAGTTACGGAAATAGCGATTGAAAATGTGAAATATAAAGAAAATTTTTTACAATATTCATTTCATTGAGTTTTTTGTAGGACAAATGGGTCAAGAAATAAAATTGTGTTTTGATATTTTCGTCGATGTGTGAGCTTTTTTTGAAATTAAAAGAGTAAACTTAAAAAATAAAGGTCTTCTTTGAAAAGACATTAATTAAAAAATTTGCAAAAAATGAACAAAAACAAATAATTATGTACTTTACAATATTAATATATTTTATTAATGCAATCGTCGACATTTTCTCAGGTTCTTTTTCATCATCCAATTTTTTATTTCAGGTTTTTCTTCAGCGTTCATAAGGGGACAGTCCGGATTCTATGGGTTCTTGACTTCACAATTGTTGCTAGTTGGTTCACTATCTGCTGAAGAATATCATCTTTGCGAAAGGCCTCATCCTCCTCATGATAATCATGTTTGCTACCATTGTCACAGGCACCATTGTAATTTGCACATATTGTGGAGTAAATCAAACCAGCTTTACGGCAACCAAAAGCTCCTAGGCATCCCTTTTTACATTTGTAAGAAGTTAATCTTATAACCGAGCTTGGTACTGGTGGTTGAAGCTTAATGAGTGGAACGAGTCCAGTCGTAGGCTTCCTTTATTATTTCAAGCCACTGCTGTTTTTCATAGTGTGCTCGATAACAATATTGCTTTGCAGCTTCTCTGGAGGGAACTAAAGAGGTGACTTTTTTGCTGCTGCCATAGTACTTAATAAAGTAATACAGTAAATACCTCTCATGGCATGGAAAGTACGATATCAATCCAATGTTTGACTATTAAAATTTGCATAGTCGAAGGACAACTGAAAAACCCATTACGTATCAATTTTGGTAGGGAATGTGACTAATATTTCAAAACAAACGGCTTCCGAAAAAGGAGCGCACACTATAAAATAATACAAATTGTTCTACGAACAAGTGTTGCCGGCCCCACAAGCAATAAAGAAAGAAATGACGTTGACCTTGCTACAGAAATAATGTTATGTGCTATAATAATGCACTTATTAATTCATTTTTTCTTAGTTCTTTGTAGGAATTTAGGTACGCATAATTCAGGGACGCGGTGGCTCAGATGGTTCAACCAGTCGGCGCTGCCCTCTAGCCGGCGCGCGCGAGTTCGAGTCTCGCTCAACCCATGGGTGGTTGTGAATATCCTAGAATAAGTGCATGTTAGTGGGTACAATAAGTCCTTGAGGCTGCAGTACCTGTAAGTGCGCCCCTCCCCCCAAAAAAAGACAATTCAATTTTTGTCTTAAAAAACTGAAAGTGGATACCCTGTGGTGTTGTAGACTATAGAGCGCAAATGTGCTATAATTGCACTAGTCGCATTAACCACATAGCCCCTTTCTTTTTCTGCTGAGATTTTGATAATATTTTGATCCCTGAGTCATGAAGAGACACAATAAGTGGCTTGTTAAAAAAATGTCTATTATTATACCATCTCCGTACTTCTTCAACAGCTGTGCGTTAACAGTTTGAATGTGAAGGCAATAATAACCTTAAATTTTATCCTTAAAATCAACGAGGGAAAGCTAAAGCTCATCTAAATTATATTTAATATATTTATTCACTGCATAGCTTTTCAATTTCATCTGCATTGGGATCAGTTTTCTTATTAGTATTGATTCGTACTATGGCAAAAACTTCTTCATGCACATATTGTGATACTGTGCGTCTGCTGTAACTAGATCTGAAACATTGGAAATGCGGGTGATGGCAGTAGCACCTTACTTATTACTTTTTTAGGGGCATTTTGTAAAATTGATTCACTGGTTTGCATCTGCCAGATGCAGTATACTTTTTCTTTTTATCATTAGTATGTTTAACAAAAAATTCTAATTTTACTTTCCAAGAACAGAGTAAGCAATGTGTTTTAAAATTAAAAATATTTTGTTTTGATCTTGTTGTTTGTGCATGTGAACTACTTGCCCCAAACCTGCGTAAATCATGCGTAAACTATGTCTATACAACCCTAATCTCTACCCCGATCCCTACAAATACCTTATCCTACTCTGAAACCACTCGTCAACACGAAGAGCAAGCACGGTGATAAATTCTAAAATATACCAAAATTTGAATAAAAATAAATTTAGCACGGCAATGAATATAGTGCCCCAGGCCAGTAGATATACAAAATCTGAATCTTGCATTGCCTCGTCTGTTCCAAGGATTCTGGAAAATTCGACAAATAATCCGCCAAAAATGAAAACACTAAAAAGAAACTCCCCAAAACAACTATAATTGTGTATATCACTAATATAATATACGAAAAATAAAAACGGGAGAACAGTTAGAGGAACTAGAACACAAGATGAGTTTCATTAAGTGGGATACAACCGGATTAAGTGAGACACGTCTCCTAGACGAAAAAGTAACTGTATTAAAATTAGGAAACGCGCCATTCTAGGAAAACTCTGATTACGAAGATCATGTAGGCAGCATAGCCCTCATAATATATAAAAAATAGAAGCAACTAATTGAAAAATACCATACTTACTGTTCCTCATTGTTGAATTCCACACAACCATACTGGTTTTGGAAACGCTTTATAAACAAATAATTGGTTTTCCAATGTGAGCTTGAAATTTCTTTATATTAACCGGTATATTTCCCTTAATTTATAATTTCATTATTTTTGTTTTTTGTTTATATGTTCGTTAGGTAAGAATTTTATTCATATGCATATCGAGGTATTTTATTAACTCGGCTATGTTTTTCTGCGACTAGTGAACGTTAACTTTTGTTTACTTGAATTCGCTACTATCTTAGCCAGAAATTCACATTGTTTAAGTCTTTTTGCAGAACTTTAAATGCAAATAAGGGGTCAAGGTGTGAAACTAGTACGGCATTATCGTTTGCAAAAGTTTCAAGTACTGTATCAGTATGTTTGGACAAGTCTGATACGAACTGGCTGTACATTACTGATTACAAAAAGTTATTAGAGGGTTAAGCCTTGATTTTATATAGCCTTGACTTTTTATGCGACAGTTTTACTTAAAACATCCTATCTGTTGGATACGACCGTAAAAGATGAACAAAGCTAAATTCTAGCAAGTACTCGGTGTATTTATTTAATTATTTTAAATAATAAATAAAAATGCGGGTTATTATCCGCAATAATCCAATTATCCACGATAATCCTGCAATTATCCAATTATACATGCTGGTTATTACCGGTACGTACAATTGGAGTGAAAATTGCAATTATTTCTCTTGTCTTGGATCGAAAGTTTTTTAACATCTTACCAATAACCAGGCCAGGCCCCGAAACTTGAGTAAATTTGTGAATGACTTGAAGCATCGTCTTAGGTAAAAAAGCAATAGTTTATTTGGACTTTTGTAAGAGTGCATCTAAAAATTGATAATTTTTTTTATTTTTAATGTATTTTAGGAGGTGTGGTGTAAATACATTAGAAAAGTGTCTGTTGTTTGTTTCTGTTCTTACTGTTATTTCAATCTGTGTGTGCTCTGTTTTGCGTATAGTAGATATTTTTGCTGGAGGTCAAAGGCTGGTATAGTTTTGAAGAAGATGCTAAAGTCGAATTAAGCATGCTTTACAAATCTCGAAAAATGCCTCTACGAATTTTTTTGACAGCTCTGCTAGTAAACTCTATTTCCTATGTTCACGTCGTGTTCTCTGACTATAGTCGTGATAGACTGTAGTTAATATAATAGGGTAAAGGGTGAGATGCCGGCGCCTAAAACCGGCACAATTTGGCTAAGTAAGCCCCGACAGAAATTCCTGTTTTTTTATGGTAGGGATTAGTGTTCGGGTTAGCAGCCCGTCCATTGGGAAAAATTGTAATATGCTGACAGTACCCAAAATAAGCTCAGATATTAAATGAAACTAAACTAAGATAAGAAGATAAGGCAAGAAGACGGACAATGATATGGACTACATAAAATGTGCAGAATATAACTAATAAAACAAATGAAGTAAGTAACGACTTAAAAAGATTAAAAGTTAACCACGCTTTATTAACTGAAGCAAAAAAAAACAGACAGGGTAACGAGGACTTGGGACAATATGTGAGAAATTTTGTAGAGCTAGAGCAGGAGTCTATTCTTGTTAAGAAACAACTCAACTGGTATATTACAAACTACACATATATTTTGGGACAAATTATATTACTGACTATGTTATTATATGGAAAATTACAAACATTATTTGTATATATAGATCCACAGACGAGGCAGATCAAAGAATTAAAGAACGCTTGTGCCACTATATACAGAAAACTATAGACAAGGCTGGTATAAGTAAAAAAATTTATTATTTCTGAGATTTTAATGCCAGAGTAGGTACCCGCCAAGTTAATAAAGTAGTAAGACAATTCGGTGAACAAATTATAAATAGTTCTGCGCAACTACATCTGTAAATAAAATGAACTAAATATTTTAAATGATTTCTTTAGTAACAAGACAGCAAACAAATATAAATAAAAAAAACTGTTTTAAATTAAAAATTTATCTTGGTATATTTTATTATAAAACTTACAACAAATATAAAGTCTTACGAGTGCCGCGTTAAACACAGTGCACATTGTGGAATAAATTATTCTATGCTAATAGCCGAAATAATATGGCTTTGTAAAACTGTATTACGTAAAAAATAAAGTCTTAAAACAAAACCTAAACATAAAAAAGAAATCAAAAAGGTCTAAGTTGCAACTATTATAGGAAGATACAATTGACAAAATAAGAAGGAGAAATGCTTGTAAGAAGAATTTTACATTATTCCAGAGATACTAGAAAAAATTTAAAATTCCACAAGAGTGAAGGACATTATATATAGTATTCCTATGTAAGTGAGGAAATAAACAAAACCCAAGTAACTACGGAGACTTAAGTATTAACAGTATTTTCAGTAGACTCTTTAACAAAGTCTTGCAAAATATTTTAAGAACAGAAATGACAGGAAAAATAGGAGAAAAACGAAGTGGGTTCACACCTGGCATATCGTATGTAGATAATTTGTTTATAGAACAAGAATTTTAGAGAAAAAGAAGCAGTAAAAGATAAACGCACTCGGCCGTTGTAGGCTTTTTCGAGAAAGTTTATAATTTAGTACCGATACGTAAACTTTGAAAAGCCCTTCATTACTAGAAAGTGAACAATCGTGCAGTGAAAATGATTAAAAACTGTACGAAGATAATGTTTTACAGATAAAAATTAATCGACAACTTTCTAGTCCAATAAATCCCACAGTAGGGCGGCTACAAGACTGTAGTGTTTGACCAATATTGTTTAGCATCTATATTGAAGTGGCACTGCTAAACTGGAAAAGGCATTGTGCTGAGATGGGAACACCCATTAATAATAAACATTTGTACACTTTAAGTTTTGCGGATGATCAGGTGGTTTAACGCAAGGCTCTTTTGAGCCACGATTAGAAGACTGTATGTAGAATATAAAAAATTGATGGAATATTTGGCAGTTAATATACCAGCACGTATTGACATTTTAATTAATGATAATGTACAGATAAATCAAGTCGACAAATTTAAATATCTTGGAGCTATAATCGACAGAGACGATTTAGGATCACAAGAAATTAAAAACAAAATTGAACAAAGCAGGAACATTGTGGGAGTCCCTAGATTTCAATTGGTAGGATAAAATATTTCAATAAACAATAGGAAGCGTATATGAACTACAACGGTAGAAACAGTGCTTTGCTATGGAAATGAAGTGTAGAATCCCAATGTTGAACTAAAAAGGTAACTACTAGGTGTAGAGCGCCAGAATATCCGGACTGCAACACGTAACAAATAAAGAAGTTAAAAATCGAACAAAAGCAAATGAAACCGTTACTCAAAGAATTAAAAAAAAATTGAGATGGTTCGAACACCTTATAAAGACATATTACAACAAGTAGCTACAAAACATATTCAGGTGGCAACCATCTGGTAAGCGAAAGCATGGATGGCCAAAGAGGTCAATGGAAGAAAAGAGTTAGACAAACGATGTCAAGCAGAGGACTGGAAGAATAATAACTCTGGATCGACGGCTTTGATGAAAGGGGATCGAGCAGACAACTCTTAGTTGTAATACACAATGTACCTGTTTATAAGTTACAATTATGTATTATAAGTATGGTGTATGTTTGAACCCTAATATATGTAGGTATTCTTACTTGGGGCTACTTAATTCTTTTTGTCGCCTTTCAGTGTGAGTAATCAATATTTTTAATTGTTGTCAAATTCTAGATGGTCTTGTATGGATTTGTTTTTTATATTGTGTAACAATTCTTATTTTTGTCTTGTGTACCTCTTGCAATGTGCCACGTTTTCTTAAACTATTATTTTTTTGCTATGGGGTACAGGATGCACATGTACAGGTATTGGTGTCAGATTTGGTTGAAATTTTTGTGACATTACTTGCTGCGGTTTGTATATTTCTGTTTAGGTATTCAACCGCAAGGTATATATCTGCCTCTGTTTTTAACGGTATTCGGGTGATGAGAGCTTTAGTGAGTTGTTTCTAAATTGCGTCCAGTCCGTGTGTTGATTATAGAAGGAAAAATGTTTTTCTACTTTTACTATTACTGTTTATTGTAGCTACTGATAGAGTATGCCTTATATATATATATATATATATATATATATATATATATATATATATATATATATATATATATATATATATATATATATATATATATATCAATAAACCCTATCTACTTGACTTTGGTAATGTCTTTTGTAATTATCTTGTGATACAAAAAATTGAGTAAGTCTAGATGGGATGACCGCTGGTAAAGTGACCTAGAATGTTGCCTAACATGGATTTAAAAAGTGCCCTTCCTGTTAAGGTAATGATTCTGGAACTCCAATGATGGTGCCTTAAGTTGAAGTCGCCATTCGCGATCAATCTGGGTCCTAGCGTATTAAAGGATGTTGTAAATTTTTCACATGATATTGTATACTACATATAGTATAATACAATCATTTTTAATAAAACGTGAATGTGTAGCACGAGAGTCATTCCTTGTATTTTAGTACAATATAAATTTTTCACTCGCCCATAATATTATCCAAAAATATAGTGGACAAATGTCCACAGTTTTAAGATGTAAAACGTTGAAGAATATTTTAAGTTATTTTGCCAATAAATATAAAATAATACCTTACGACCCGACTTATGCAGAAATCTTAATAACGCCTTACTTTATGCTGAGTAAGACCGATTTGCGTAGAAGACAGCAAAAAAAAAACCGACAGGCATATAGCGTCAAACACGTAAATTAATTTTTTTTATACAATCTTTCTATGAGACCGCCTAGCTCGCAACAGATTCAATGCTCTGCAAGAAAGTCAAAATAGATATTTCAAAAATTAATTAATTTTAACATTACTTTGTAATGATACAAGTGATATATATTTTTGTTTTGTTCTTTTTCACTGAGCATAATCAGACTAACATAGTTCATAATTTTTAATTTAATAAATTTATATTTATAAATTCTGCTAAAATGTGTGTAAAAAAAGAATTTAACCAATCGATGTGATATAATATACATTAGGTAGATATAAAAAACTAATACCAATAAGAGAATTTTAAGAAAAAAATGTTTTTTCATTTTTCAAAATTAGAGCTACAGCATTATAACAGTTAATGTTATTAGAGGTAATATATACAATTGAGTATAGTGATCATTGTAAATATCAATTATGTTCTAACATTCGGACTTATAACGACACAGATTAAGTATCATTTTCCGCCGGCGGTTTTCTTTCCTCGCATGGCAGTGCATATGTGCTTTTTCTGGTTACACAGAAAGTTTTATTACGGGGTCTGTTTCCCACGTTGAAGGAATACAAATGCCTCGTAGTGGCGCCGATCCGCCCAAGCCCGCTCTGCTCCGGCGCCAAAGTGCGGGATTAATGACGTCATCTAGCAGGACGACTTCCGAAAAGCACTTTTTCCTGTTTGAGAGCTATATTTTTAAGTTACTCCGTGTATCACGTCGCGTCACCGAATTCTTATTCGAACTCCATGCATCGCGGGAAACGTTGCCCGCAGATTTCAATATCCGTCGTTCAGAACAAAATTTAAATGAGCACACGAAAGTTCGTTTCCTCTGCCGCGACTTTAATATTTATGATGGATAAAACTGACAGCGCATTACGAATGGGTTCGTGGAGGAAGCATCACGGAGTATCACTTTTCCCATTTAAGAATTCATAACATATCTACGAACAGTAGCCGCACTCATTTTTATCTTTCGCGTATTCGAATTTAGAAAAAACCACCCTTATTTGCTTAGATCTTTGCCAACGTTTTCGCGAAATCGGTTAACAATGCCTGTCCGTGATAAATCAACAATGCCTATTTTATTACGAACGTAAATTATTCGAGCCGCAAAAAATCGGCGAATACGCGAATTACGCTATCGGTATAAAGTTTGTTGTTGTGTAAATGATAAATAGCCCAATATTCTATTTACAAATTTCAAATATAAATCACACGATATTAACTTCCCATATTTTACTGCCCGTGTTTTTCTATCGGTAAGGGATATATATATATATACACATGTGTTTTCAGTATAGAGGTCATTTTCTTTTTAGGAAAAATGTACATTTTTGCTCTAGTACTTTATTTTTACTTTACATAAATTGATAATTTTAAGACATGACTCAGGAGCATGCTTAAAACGCAAAGCTTATTTACTCAAAATAGTCGAAAATGGTCCAATATTGTTTTTTGTTGATATATAAAAAGTGTGCCGCATCGGCTAAAAAAGTTGGTATTAGCTGTTTAGGTTTCATGATACATTGAAACGATATATCTCACAGAAAACTACATCATTCGCAACTTTAACTCAAACCAGTGCGTAAGATATCGTTGGGAAGACATTTTGAATGCATATATCGGTATAAGCATTTATCTTCTGGGATATAAAAAATATTAAGGTATTTTTCGGATGCACGAAACTATTTTTTCTAAATGTTTTCGTTTACTATTATAGACATGGAAATTATTTTGTCTGTCACAGGAGATTTCAATACAATCTCGAGTAATTGTAGTGGCAAATATGTGTTGCTCTTTTCAATTAATTTAGTTTACTACATAAACCTGCTTCAGTAAGTTCAATGTTTATGTTTTGTATTCTACTAAAGTAAGCATAAATAATTAAACGAAGATGGTGTTGGATTCAGGTAATTTTGATCATTCTTTGCTAAAAAATTGTAAATAATCACCAATGTGACATTTAAAGTGTAAGTTAATCAAAATTAATAATTTAGTGCAATAGCCATAACATAGTTATATTATAATACAACAATAATTAGACAAAATATAATTCCAATAAAATAAAAAAATTTAAATTAATCTAAGTAAATCTGTTTGGCAATTTTAGTGGTCAAAACTTCTAAAAAGACAACCTATGTTATTACCGTATGCTAAACTTTTCTAATTTTTACTCTAATGATAGATATAGGCAGATCTTGGCGAATAAGCTTATCTAGTACATAGCATGAAGTATTTACAACAGCACGTAGTACATTTAACTAAAATCTGTGAAGTACCATTAGGTTAGATGTACTAACAGATTCATAGGTATAACTACAACTCGTAGATCCACATTGACCTCAATATTCGTTTATATACTAGTATTAGTGTTGTTATTTACTAAAACAGAATATCAATTTAATTGAATAGTATATAAATATATATCCAATTATACAGGTTTCATTAGTACAAATCATAAATTTCTTCTTCTTCTTGTTTCACTCCTACCGGAAATTGGCAATCATCATGGTTATTTTGACTTTGTCTACTGTTCTGAATAATAATTCACTTTCGCTGCAATTATATCACTCACTCAGGTTTCGCAACCAAAACATTTTTCTTCTATCCACACTACGTTTCCTCTAATCCTGCCTTGCATTATACTTCTCAGCAATGATTATTTATCCCCTCTCATAATGTGGCCCAAATATTGCAGTTTTTGTTTTTTGATTTTATTCATAACTTCTGCTTTTTCTTTATTTGATTTAGCACTTCGGCATTTGTTTTATGTTCTGCCCATGATATTTTCATTAATCGTCGTTAGCACCACATTTCAAAGGCTTCTATGTTTCTTATGTTGTTTTGTTTTAATGTTCATACTTCAACGCCGTAAAGTAATCTGAAAAAGACATAACAGCGGAGCATTGTAAGTCGTAAATTGATTGTCACTTCACGGTTGTAGAGAAATTTTCTCCTCTTGTTGAAAATTGTTCTTCCTATGTCAATACGACACTTTATCTCCTTTGTTTAGTTGCCATCGTTTTTTAACCATGTTCTTAAATAGTTGTACTTTGACACTTTCTCTATTTGTACATTGTCAAGAATTATATTGCCTGTAGCATTTTTATTTTTTGTTATTACTATAAGTTTTTGCATGCTTTCTTTTATCGCTGTTATTGTTTATTTAACCTTTTGTAATTTATTGTTGTTTTATTTGACTGTTTTGTTTTCTTTAGTTAAATTAACATTGTAACGACAACTGGGTTGTGGTCGGATCCTATATGGGCTCCTGGGTAAGCTCTAGTCGACGTGACGGCATTTCTATATCTTTTTGATAATACGAAATCTATTTGATTTCTAACTATTTTATTTTGATTATATACAGGAGATTTTCAGGTATAAAGTCTGTGTTATCTTAGTCAAATATTTAGAAAGTAGAAAGTATTTGTAATAATCATTTCATTGTTTTGTCAAAATTGAACAAGGCGATCTCCACGTTTATTACGGTCACCTAAGCCATATCTATCCACATACCCCTCTACTAGTTCTTTTCCTACTTTAGGGTTAAAGACGCCTTATAATGATTGACACTTCGTGTTTTTTTTTATAGACTTTAGTGTCTCTTCTAATTCCGTATAAAGTTCCTTGAGTTCTTCCTCATCTTTATCTTTATTTGGAGCATACACTTGTGTCAGAATTAATTTCCTTTTCTTTGTTTGCAGTTGTAAGATCATTATTCTATCTGAGTAGGGTATAAAATTAACTGCAGATTTACTTACCTTGTGAGTAGTTATTATAGCTACTCCATATCGGTATCTATTATCGTCATTTCCTGAGTAGTATATAGTAGTTTCTTTTCTTATAACGCATTTTCCTGATTTTGGCCATTGCACATCACTCATTCTAAATATATCTATGTTTAGTGTTTCCATTTTTATTGCTGTGTTTTCTATTTTTTCCGCTGCATATAGACTTATTGCGTTCCAAATCGTAATTTTCAGTGTTGACCGGGGGATTCTTAGCACTCTCTGATCATTTAGGATCTGCCCGAGGCTAAGAGCCGTTTCTGTTTAATCCTCAAACATGGTAATTCGACTAGGAAAAATAATGAGATGGTTTTCCGTTGTTTTCCTCATCGCAGACCTAAAAACGCTTTTATTGCGCTTTTACGTACCTATTATGTCCATATGGGACTCTTTGTTGCTAGTTTTGGTCCGCCCTGAATATTTGATTTTTCCAGTGCCCCTCATATCTGAGAGGCATTTTGCGATCCGCCACCTGGAAAGGCGCCCGGTAGATGACTAGCAACCCTACACACACATTTAATTATAAACAAAATAATACTGCATACTAAACATTAATTACACATTAACAAAAATACACTAACAAGAGTAACAACAATATACTTACTATGTATTTTTAAACAATGTTACACTATCAAATTTACTAAATTAATGATATAAGAGACAATAAAAATATTGAGCTCTGAAATGAAGTAGGGATTTTGAGAAAATCATTGAATGTACTAATTGATTTGTGTTCCCGCCAATATCAAAATTACCTTTTATTTAATTTTTAAATTAGGGCCGATCGTATTTTGGTTCCCTGTTGTATATATTTTGAATTTGAGGTATCGGCAGAATTTGCACGAGCACGCGGAGCGCTGATATATAGGCCGCGGTTTGGGCTTTTTCGTTCGCGCTTCTCTCTTTATACGCGCTTGGCTTTTTGCTGTGTTTTCCAGGCGTCGTTCTTTTTGAATTCAGTTGGTGA
Organism: Sinelater perroti; assembly: GCA_036346155.1. NCBI lineage: Eukaryota > Metazoa > Arthropoda > Insecta > Coleoptera > Elateridae > Sinelater > Sinelater perroti. The sequence continues at coordinate 2,218,200 of JARFIY010000355.1, read as the reverse complement.
TAGTTTTAATTTTCCGTAAGACGAGAGCATTTTTAACCGAGGGTTCGCCAGCGTCTTTAATTGGCAAACAGAAGTTTTCATTTCTGCGAAGCCTTTGTTAAAAACTAATTTTGTGGCAAAATATTTTGCCGACCAAATTAGCCTCTTCCCGAAGGCCCTTTTGTTCCCCGATTGCATTTCGGGGTTGAAATTGTCGCCGGTAAAACTCGGTCTATTTTTCTTCGCTCTGACACGGCAAGAAACGACGAAGGAACATTTTCACCAGGAAAGACGCTACCGTTCGGCTCCGCTGTGAAAATTGGGGTAACTTGTCCTATTTTTTTACCCATACCCTTATATCTTTTTCCTGGAAGCCCCATGACCAACAGCATGAAACCGATTTTTGCGGGACAGCGCCGTTTCCACAGGTTAATGTTTTTAGCTTTAGCTTTGTTCTAAGTTCCTTATATTAAAATTTCAAAATTACCTAAACAGTCCATTTTCCCAGCCACCAGTTTGTTAGATTTATAGATCGCAAAGTTGGGCTATTTAATAAATAATTTGCCTCCCGAGAGCCTGCAAGGAAAAGATTTTGGGCCCCGAAATAAAAAGGCGGTACATGAAACTTCACGCGATTAAAAACAGAACAATCTATATAGAAATTTGTAAGTTTAAAGAACAAAGCATTTAAACGAATACGTCTAATATTAAATAATCGTATTTGCATTAAATAACTAATTTTATTGCAGTTTATACTACCACAATAAATTCCAAAAATAAATGCAACATTCTTAAAGAAGCAGTTTTAAGTTTTTTGGTACTATATGAGCGAATATTACGAGTGACACCAAATTGGGAAAACGGTATCTTAGTATAAGTTGCACGATTGAGTAGTACAGAAATATTAAGAAATGAATACTATTAAATGCATAGATATTTCTCAAAAAATGCCAAAATTCTAATTACGTATAAACGAGAAAGTACACCTAAATCTTTAACAATATTCGGTCGACTAATAACTTTACCACAGCCAGCGTCGTCCCGTGGTTAAAGAACGGGCTGCAATGCTGACGGACCCGGATTCATTCCAGGTGCTCTCTGATGACCTATTTAGTAAATAAAAATAATTGAGTACCTGCGTTCACTCGAACAAGGTGCTTGCCACATTGCTCCGTATCAGAGATGGTGCGCTACGACCGGGTAGAGAGAGCAAACATATGAGAGACTTAACCTCTCAGTTTGCAGGCTGTAATCCGACGCGGGGCGTTAGAGCCATACCATTGTTAATAACTTCACCATTTATTAGGTATGAGAAGTAATCACAGCCATTATGTGATCAACACATTAACCTTAAAGTTCTTAACTGATAAGCACATCTAAAAAGGGAATTTAAGATACCACACAAATTCTTTTTGTTTTTATTTTATAACTTACGGTTTCTTGCTTTTTTTTAGCTAAAAGAGAACGGCTAGTATTGTCTACATTCTGAACGTTTGAATGTATTGCCAGCCATGTGACTTGTTGGAATATGTAACAAAACGTTTGAACTGCAACTATCACTTCCTTCTTTGATTTTACAGATGTATCAGGTGGACGCTAAAATTAAAAATTTAATAAGTCACTCAAATTTTCATTAAATAGGTTATATTTAACATAATTGTAATTAGCAAAATCCCCATTTACGTATGATACACGATGTCAGGTGTATGTCCACCCTCTATAAGGCTGCATGCATTTATCCGTTTCACAATTACCTACAACTCTTTTGCAGATGGCTGGTCCGATACCAATCACGCATGTGATTTTCGCTTTTATTGCAGAATTGTGGGTGGTTTGTTAGCGTTCAGCTGTGATTTCATAAACCCTCACAAAATGTAAAATCGCAAGCCCTTGTTGGTCATTCCTGGTCACCGTGTAAAGAAATTACTCGTTGCAAGAATTTTTCGTGGAGTAAGACAACGTAAGTTTCGCACGAAGTGTCAAAGGTCACTCAATTGTGCTGAAACCAAAGATCAAGAATCTCCATATCTTCAAAGGTAAACTAACCTATTGGATATTATGTTACGGTAAAGTTCTTTATTGACGGTAACTGCAGTTTCCTCATTATCTTGAAAGAAAAACGACCCTATTACTCCATCTGATCAAAAACCATACTACACAATCGTTCTTGGTTAATGCATTTCACGCTCTCCGATGATTAGAGGATTTTGATTTTTTTTAATCTCACAGTTCTGTTTGTTGACCAACCCATTAAAGTGAAAGTTAACTTTGTAACTAAAAATTACTTTTTTGCAAAATTTTCGTTCGCTGACTGTACCTCCACAACCAATTCAGCAAATTTCGTTCGTTTTCCATGATCAGGAGGCTTAACTAGTTTGGTCAGTTGGTTTTTATACGCGTGCATATGGCGATCTTTATGAAAAATTCAACAAAATTGTCGGGATGTCTAACTGTTGCGAACGCTGGAGAATTGATTTTCCAGGACTCATAGTGACACTGTTTTACACAGCAGCGATTTGTTGCTCTGTCTGACAATACCGATTTCGTCCAGGTGATTTCACTATTTCCACTGAACTAGTCGTCTCAAACTTCCCCATTAGTCTCCGAACTTTAGATTCGTTGTACGCTTTGTTTTTCCTGAAAATCGCATATAGTTTTAGCACGTTCTGCGTGGTATTTTCACCACTTTGGTAAAATATTTTAATAGGAATACGATGATTTGTTACAAACTCTTTCATGACGAAAACAAACCCAGTGTACTGGAGAAGCAACCAATGGTAAATGAAGCGGAATTATAATAGATAAGAAAAATAAGAATAAACCTGCTAACTTGAAAACAAAAAAAATTTCGCCCGATTCAAATTCGGCGCCCTTTATAGAATACTTTATGGTCCAAAAAATACAATTTGCTTGTTTATTGCAAAAGCAAGTATGCTTTACTTTGAAAACCACTTTGGTAGGATATTGTAAGCAGTTTTCTAGCTTTAGTGGTAGTACGTCGTAATTCTTGTACATGTTTCACGTTGTATACCTATTACCAAAGGATTGAAAGTAATGCTTACAATCTTGTTATCTATATTTATTATTGTATCTTGTTAAAAAAAATAGGCAACTGAGATCACGAATGGTCTACTCTAATCCTTAATTGTTATTGTAGAAAGTTTGAAGCGCTTTAATTAGTATTTTAAAAACTGATAATATTTAATTTGATCATAAATGTTGTTCCTGCGTAAGATTGTAAACTGCTGATCCATTACGCAGTTTAGAAAGAAATATGGTCAATAGAGTTATATTGCCGATTTGAGTTATGACAATCCACTTATTTTGTTTGGTGATGTTTATTAGCATTACGTTGCGTACAAATTAAGTCGTTTATTGCTTTCGCTGTAGCTTGAGCATAATTAATACTTGCTTGAACCAAAATACATTGAGTATTGACAAGTTCACATAAACTGTGCGCTTCTTAGCATGTAAAATAACTTTTACTGTAATTTTTCATAAACAACGTATATTCATTGAGCTAGTTTGCATTTTACTTTTGGATGTTCAAATTTCAATACTGAGTGTCAGTTTTTTGTTTTAAGTCGGCTTTAGTTTTACAAATAACAGTAGTAAAGCTATTTTAGTAATTCTTTGTTTAATATTGGTAATGTTGGTAACTATGTGTATGTGTGTTTGGAATTCTTCTTGTAATTCGTCCACGTTAGGCGAAGGAAATACATTAATTAAAACTATTCTAAAACTTCTATAAATGTTTAAGTTGATAGACGTGACGTTTTGCATTTATTTCAGCGACCTCTTTAATTTTAACTGTGCATTATTTTTATTATTTAATACATTTTAGGGTATTTTTACATCATGCTATAGATGCTTGTTGTACTAGTATTTATATGGCGTTAGCACCGGCTATAGATATCAGATGTAGCTTAAATATCCTTTCTTCTGAGTTTTTATGTTGATATTTATTACTTTCTTTGTCGTTGTGATATTTGGCTGAAAGAAATTTGTAAGATTTAACCCATATTTAGATTGCTTTGTTTGCTTAGCTTGTTTTGTGACCTGCAAGCTTCATTTTTTATTGATAACTATTAATCACTCCGGACGAAACTGATATATAATTATATAATTTTGATAAGTAAAATTTGATCCATTTGTTCAATACCATTTGTATTAAAATTTTATTGTTGACTATTTACTGATACATACTAATAATTTTGTACACACTGTAGTTAGTCGTTTTAATTTGGTTATATAAGTACGAATTAAAGAAGAGTTTGTGTAAGTGCGAATTATTTTAAATTATATTTATTAGCAATCAGAATAAAAATATATGTTTTATAACCTAATGTGTTGGTTATAACGCCTTATCATGTCATGGTGAGGCTTCCCCTAATCCTTAAGCTCAGTTGGTTATTTTTGTTTTAATTTATTATGGCCTGGTGGTTCAGAAGTAGATGCAAAAGAGCGCTTATTATAATGTTTAATGCTGTTTTCTTTAATTACATCTTTAACCTAGGCTACTTGCAAAACTGCATAGAAGGTTTAGTTTGAGATGTACCGAGGAGTGATCATAGGCAGTATTTTAGATTAGCTTTATTAAATGATACTTATATTTGACTTGCTGGTACATCCCCAAAGTTATTCCCATATGTTTTTTTCTATGGGTAATTTAGACTTTCTTTCAATAAGCCAGTATAATTCCTTTAGTCTCAGATCAACTGGTTTTCTTTTTTTAATAATAATGTTCATTCCAATTTAGTTTGCAATCCATGTGTAAACCTAAGGATTTTGTACTGATAAAAATGAAAATTGCTATATTATTTAAATTTAGGGTGAGAAATGGTTCTTTTACCAGGGTAAATTGATTTATTTAGATTTTTTTAAATTTTAAGCGTCCACTTCCTTGTCCAAGATTCGACTTGGTTTAAGTAGGCTTGCAAATAGTTCAGAGCTTCAACTGAATTCTTACTGAATGCAAAGTATTATTGAAAAATGTACCAATGGTGATTGTTGAAAGGTCTGCAGTATAGAGTACATAGTCTTGAAGAACTCCAGACTTGATGACGCAGGTGTGAATTAATTATGATAGAAACCCTTTGTTATTGTTTATAAAACTTATTTGAGGGCTAATAAGCAGCTTAACATTTAGGTCGCACCTTACCGCTCCAACAACCTACATCGGCCTTACGGACTTCACCTACTTGTTTTTGTCGCACTTGACTTTACTAACACTTGAGCACAATAGAGATGTAACCAGAATGCCACGTATATTATATATGAATGCACGAATCTAACTTATTTCAATTTAACAAAAGTTAAATACTGTAGTAGTATTTATGACTAGACTAAGTATTACTGATCATGTACAAAAATCTCAAGCTCATCTACACTCAAGCATCCGGCAACACTTACTAATGACATCCATATTTTAACTTTAGTTATACTTAAAAATAAATGTTTATAATAGAAATCTGAATATTACACTTGAATCATTAATTACGTTTTATTGGGAGGTAGTACTGTTTGGTATTATTTTCAGCAAGTAAACAAACAATAGCTTATAAAATGGCACAGATTTTTTTATTTGTTAATCTTCTAAATATCATAAAAGAAATATAAACATAAAACTATGCATATACCGCAAATATTCTATTTTTTTAAATCAAGCAGTGAATTATTTCACAATAATTTTTCCAAGTCGATAATCTACATTATATGAACTATTCTATGTATAGCACACATTCTTCTTGAAGTGCTGTATTTATTAAAACCATTAGTAAAATAAACACAGGTCAGCATTAAATATTGTTTTCATTAGGATATGTTAATTATTAGCCAATTATATAAACACAAACATTTTAACACAATACAGTGTATTGATTACTATTTGTCAGTTCCTGCTAATTTGAAAACATATCTATAAGTTTTAACTCGGAGACATTTTATGTAAGGTAATACATGCATACGCCACAACATAATAACGAAAACGTAAATAATTCAACAAGTTTGAAGAGCTGTTGCGACCCAATTTATCCCAGAGCAAATTATCAATACCACGCCATTTTCACATTGCTTCCTTTACGCTACGTCACGTTTCGTGGTTTTAGTATCAGAAGCAAAGTTAACAGTGATAATTGGGGTAATTTGAATACAGTCAACCCTTGACTATAAATTGCGCGAATTGCTTATAAGAATGCCTAGAATGCTATTCGTGTCTACGCATCGTGAATGTATTGATTTGCTACTTAATAGTGCTTAAGTTTTTGCTATTTGTTTTTATGTGTAATGCTATGCAATTATTATTATATTATTCTACGGAATATTCTTGTATTAACATAATTATATAAATAATAGGTCTAGTAAAAGGAAATCCATTATTTTTCCAATAGATGGTTTTAATAAATACTATCTGGCGCTCTAAAAGTCCAATCGATTTACTAGATGGCGTTAGAAAGTTGACATTTCGTATTAAAAAAACTTATTGGACAGTTTTCTGAATGGTTGACTCAGTTTTGTTTTGAGCTCACCTCAAAGATGGATACCAGCAAAGAGAAAATATGCCATATTTTACAGTTTTTCTTCCATAAAGGTGAAAACGCAAGCCAGGCGGCTGAAAATGTGAATAGTGTTTACAGTTCTGATACTGTAAGAGCCATTCAAGCGCAGTTTTGGTTTTGTCTATTCTGTTCCGGTAATTTTGATGTCAAAGATGCATCACGCTCTGGAAGGCCAATTGTCGAAAATGTGTATAAAATCATAGAAATGGCCGAGTCCGACTGTCATATAAGCACTATTTTTATTGCTCAGGAGCTAAACACTGCACAAAAAAGCGTTTGGAACCATTTGTAAAAAGTTAGATACAAAAAGAAGCTGGATGCATGGGTGCCACACGAGTTAACGCAAAAAAAGTTCATGTACCAAATCTCCATCTGTGAATTGCTGCTGAATCGCAACAAAGTCGACCCGTTTCCCCATTTCTAAAGCGAATGGTAACTGGCGATAAAAATTTGATCATTTACGACAAAGTCCAGCGAAAACGGTCGTGGTCGAAGCGCGGTGCGCCGGCGCAAACGGTGGCCAAGCCAGAATTGACGGACAGAAAGTTTTTGCTGTGCGTTTGGTGGGATTGGCAAGGAATCATATACTATGAGCTGCTCCCCTACGATAAAAATCTTAATTAGAACCTGTACTGTGGACAATTGGACCGTCTGAAGGAAGCAATCCTCCAGCAGCGGCCAACTTTGGCCACTAGGATAGGAATGTGTTTCATCTAGGCAACGCCAGGCCATACACGTCGATAGCGACTCGCCAGAAGCTCCGGGTGCTTGGTTGAGAAGTTCTTATGCATCCACCTTTAGTCTGGACCTGACACCAAGTGATTACCATCTGTTCCTGTCCATGGCGATCTATTTTGCTTGTGAAAAATTTCTTAGAAATATATAAATTTAGTTTGTGACTTCTCCTGCGCTTAATCCCTTTCATTACTCTAGCCCGCTTTGTTCTTTTAATAACTTACGAATTAACTCTGGCATACAGGAAGCTTAGTTGTTATTTTGTAATATTAGTACACTACTTATGATTGAAATTGCGGCACCATTAAAAGAAAATTATATTTTATTGAAACTTTTATATTAAATAAAGCATATTATAATAAAACGCGACTAAAGTTGACAACCATATGCTTATGCCAGTCGAAAATTTGGTTATATAATTTTTTAGATATAAGGTCTTTAAGGAGCAGGGATATCACGTATCTAAATGAACATCTGATTTTTTAATTGCGATTATATAATTATCAACTATTTGCAGCGGTTACCACAAAAGACAATGTTATGATGAAAGCTTTGTACATATTGTTTTTTATATTATACCTTTTATATGACTTTTCCTTCTTTTTAATGTTTCTTATCCCTTTTGGGCAATGAGAAATAATATGGTAATATTTACATTGTTAATCACTTTCTTAAAGAGTTTAGTAAAAGTTTGATTGAACTATTTTCGTAAGTTGTATAACTACGAGTGTTTCTTTCTGCCTTGTCTTTTTCTACCTTCTACCTTCTGTCTTAGATCAAATTATTTTTAATTTAATCAAACTATGTAATGTTTCACCTTTGAACTATATCGCATTATGCGATATAGCTCCGCTCTTTCTAAAACTACACTATACAAGGTGGGTTCAATTTATAACACCTCGAATTTTTTTCTTACGACTGGGAACAAATAGAAATATGCAGTTTGTTTAAAAATACGGCAGTAGCGAAAGTGATGGTTGCTTTTGATACTTAAAATAGCGTTTTTATTAGAAGAATAGCGTGAAATAATTTATTTTCTCTATTTGCGTGGTTTGACACCGATTGAAATTCATTGCCAGTTGAGTGAGACATGCGATAATGGTATTAAGAATGTGTCTAATGTGGTTTGTGGGTGCAACAGTTCAAAGAAGGCAGAACATCGTGTAACAACAAACCAAAATAATCTTGACTTAGCACCAGTCTATCTGACATGATCAAGGGAGTGGAGAAACTTGTTCTGGAAGATCTCCGAATGAGTGTGGAACACATCGCTACCGAAGTTAGCATTTCCGTAGGTTATGTGCACACAATTTTACATAAAGACCTGAAAATGCGAAAAGTATCCTCCAGGTGGGTGGCACGAATGTTGAAAACTTTAAAGTGACTTCTCGTGCTCACTACTCGTCTGATTTGGCTCCTAGCGATTGTTTCAACGATGGAAGACACTGTCTGCTGTCGCAAGTTTACTAGTCGTGCGGCTATTGCATCAGAGATTTTCCAGTGGTCAAAGAAACCCCTAAAGTTGTGAACGTTGTGAAAAATGTGTACTGCTGCAGGGAGATTACGTCGAGAAGTGACACAAGTTTCACAGTTTTCGCGTGATCAGTCTGTGAGAAATAAATTTTGTGACTTTAGCTTCTAAGTGTATCTCGAACTAATCATTTCTGCAAATATGGTGATATTTTAAAGTGTGTCCGGCCGTACATAGAATTACGTGGATCAAACTCCGTGTTTTATTTGTCACTTTAGTTACACAAATATGTAGCCTATCGCACTGCTACGTGCAATCGTAGTAGAGCTTGGTGCGTGCTGTAGTTGCTACAAACTAAGAGCGAACTACATAATTAGGGCAAAATAGGAAAGTATCTCTAATATTATTAAAGCCTTGCTAGTGAGCTGACAACTATTGTTTTAAATTGGATAATTGCAATTATACAATTATCAACTATTTGCAGCGGTTACCGCACAAGACAATGTTATGATGAAAGTTTTGTACATATTGTTTTTTATATTATACCTTTTATATAACTTTTCCTTCTTTTTAATATTTCTTATCCCTTTTGGACGATGAGAAATAATATGGTAATATTTACTTTGTCAATTACTTTCAAAAAGTTTAATAAAAGTTTGATTGAACTATTTTCTTAAGTTCTATAACCACGAGTGTTTCTTTCTAACTTCTAGCTTATCCTTCAACGTTAGTTGCAGTACAGTGTATTTATCATTTCTATTTTTGATTTCTATATTTGATAATAAATACAAATTTCTTTTGCTTTTGCATTTGCTTTAATGTCTCCTCGTTTGTGATATGGTCTGTCCATGATGTGCTGAGAATACGGCGATGTACGTTTTAGAAGCTTCTAGCTTTTTTCGCAATACCTCAATAATGGTCCAGGTGTTTATGCCATACAGCAGAATTGAGAAAATGTAACAATATAACTATATGATCTTTAGGGACAGGCTTGGCTACTGTTGACAAACAGAGCTTTGATCTTTAAGAATGCTGATCAAACTTTTAATATTCGGCTTCAACTTTCTATTGACTGCTGTCAGTCTGCATGCATTATACCGCCCAGGTAAGTATACTTTCCTACGCATTCTGCAAAAGCGTTTCGTAAAATTCCCAGTGGTGGAAGATTTTTGCTGTGAAACGTTTTTATATCGTTTTGACCAAAGACTAAATATTCCTTGTAAATATAAGCTAGCATTGTTAAAACATCTTATATAATCTAAAAAATGAAAGTGAAAACTCAGAATCTTGAAGCCTTTGAACACTTTTCTTTTTTCCTGATCTATTACCAACAAATTATTGCTTATTCCAATCAACGTTTTAGTTTCTTTAAGACAATAATTATGATAACATGGAGGAAATAAAAAGCTGGTTTTTCAGAACAAAGTACTGTAACTATGAGTGTAATTCAAGAATTGGCAGAAAGTTAGAGACATAGGTCATGACAGACTGGAATAAAAATCAACGTTATAAGTTTTATTTCTTTTTTATCAATAAAGTGATTAACTTATACGGAAATTTATAGGACATATTTGTGCATAGTACACTGAGTGTAATTGAGAAACCGTTGTTTAGATAAATAAATTAAAACTAGAAAAAACCCGTATGTATTGCGTAACACTTGATATTTAAAACTTTAAATACAAATTAAAAAATTTAAAATCAATGACCTTCTATTGTGACAAATATATTTGAATACAAAGAGTCGTCTTAAATATTAAATTAAAATACATCAATACTGTACTATATAATCGTGTTTTGATGAAAGAAACGAGAAAATAAAATGGCATTTTTATTATACATAAATGTGTTATTGAGATCGTAGTATGCACTACGTAAGCTCTATTAGCCGCGAGCAATTCTATTTAGATTACATAATCGCGGTACAATAGCTGCAACTGAAATAACATTTTATGGTCAACTAAACCGGATTTATAATTTTGCAGTAACTGTGTGATTACACAAATTGTGCAACTCTCACGGGAGCAAATTCGGCAACCACAAATTTATCTCATTAGTGCGATTTGTTGTATTTCAAATAGTCTGACTTATACTGTCGCCAACGGACATATTTGCTTTCAAATACTGTAGCATTACAATTGATTGAATGTTTATTTTTAACTGTAATGTGTAAATGTAGCAGTTAAGTGTCCTTGTTCTGGAAAATATCATAACTGTAATTATACGTCCGTATTGAAATTTTTTTTAAATTATATAGCCAAATATGTACGGCAAAATAGGAATTTGTCTTAATTTTTGCTAAGTTTTCTACCAAAAGAAATTATATGTAGCTATAAATATGTTTTAGGGTCACCGTAATTTTTTAGGATTTTTATTTTTGTAACAGTTGTAGTATATTTGAAAGACTGGTCAAATATGGGTTTAAATATTGAGTCAAAACTTCAATATGCGCAAAAAGAAATATACTTTATTAAAAATTTAAATACCAATTAGCTAAACAGTTCATATTGACGACAAACGAAGCTGAAAACGGCAGTATAAAAATATAAACGTATAACGAGCAAAGCATAAATAAAAAAATAGAAGAGACAATGATATAAAAAGAAAAAATGTTGTATTAGCACCAACAAAAAAGAAAAATAGAACACCGAGGTTCTATATACGTTTATGGAGCGCAATACTTAAAGAAACAAGTGTAAATAGAGAAATATCCATTATGATAAAAAGGAATTTAATAAAATTTATAACAGAGTGGAGAAAATAACAAAATAATAAAATTAAACATAACACTAAATAGACATAAAACGACTATCATTGAAATATATGGATCGAGTAATAACAGGAGCAAACTTAACAAAGGCCAGTTCTACGAGGAGATTAATAAAATTAATAAAATCTCATACTATCAGAACAGAATACCAAAACATGTAGATAAGTAAATAGCATTATAATAAGATCACATGGAGAAAAAATATATATAATATTGAATAGAGACTTGTGTATTTGTTTAAAAACTTAAAACTAAAAAGACTTGAAATAAACCTAGTATATAATTGAAATCTATAGTAGACTATATAATAACTGGACGATACTCTCAATTGGTAGATCAGGATGTACGAGTAGGGGAATAGCAAGTAGTAGTGATTACCACTTGATTAATTCCAAGATAATACTTCTATCACAGTTACAAATAAAAGATGCACAGAAGAAGAAAATCAAAAAACAATAAAATGAACATTCAAAATAGCAAGCAAAGAGTTTTAAAAATAAATGTGTATGTTATTTATATAAACAGAGACTAAATATAGAACTAAAAAAAAATACGGCTATGATAACTAAGGAATTGTATAAACACATATCAATATCTATATACCAAACAACAAAAGAAGCAGCAGGATGCAGCATAAATAAGAAATATAAAAGTAATTCAATGTAAATGAAAAAAAATAGCAAATACAATGACATATGAAAAACAACTTAATCTAAAATGGCTTAACACACACAAAAAAGAAGAAAGCCAGGACAAGCACTAAATGTGATTATAAAGGGAAAATTAAAAGTAGCGAAAATGATGCCAAGAGATGAAAATTTATAGAGGAGGTAAAAGTTCTGGAGAAGGATTGCGATTTTTTAAAGTATTAGAACTTAAAAAGAAAATCAATAGAACGTCCAATTAATATTTATAAAACAATGATAAGTACTACCAAAGATTTTTTATAAAAAATAGATCAGATTTCCAAGTAGAAGGGAAATAGAAGTACAACAGGAAAGTATATATAACAGGAGAAGAAATAAGACAGATTTACTATCTTTCTATACTAAAAATTGAAAAGGTCCTTAGACTAAAAAAAATTTTTGAAATTGTTAATAAAGTAAGACTAATAACTAAAATAATTAATAGAAAGCACACATCAAATCGAGATATAGAAAGAAAGAAAGACAAATGCGAAAATTGTAGAGAAATGTCTACAACAAGTACACTAATTATTATTTATAGGCGTATATTAAGGAATAAAATAAAACACCGGTAAAAAGGAGCAATAAAAAGAACAAAGTGAATTTAGACCAAATAGATGATGTACAAATGACATATTCATATCATTTAAAAAAAATATTAAAATAGGAAAAGCACACACATTTAAGCAACTACAATTGTGATCAAAGACTGGACAGGACCGCTAACAATATCGGGAATATATTGTCCTCCTAGGCACAATAAAAATATGAGCACTACTTCCGTACTTTAGAAAACAAATTTATATCAGGAGGTGATTTTAATTCTAAAAACGTACAGTGGGGATCCCGATTAAAAACAACTAAAGATAGACAACTAATGAAAGCAATAAACAATTTTGGTTTACAACATCTATCGATAGGCGAACAGCTCTTGCAAAAATGTCAGACGTTTTTGATTTATGTGTATTTAAGGAGTTTATCCGGAATTATCTAAAAATCCAGGTCTGTCTAGATTTGTCAACAGATCATTTGCCTATTATAGTAACAGTGGGAATACAACTTTTAATTACCAAAAAAAAACACCGACCCTGTGTAATAAGCACACTAACTTGGATTGATATAGTGAATTAATAGACAAATCTCCGCCAATGGATGTTTTCTTAAAAACTAAAAATAAAATAACAGAAGCAATAGGACTTTTAAATCAAGTGGTACAACAAGCCTCTTGAAAGGCAACTCTGCAAAACCAACAGCATATCGGACGCCCAGAGTGAAACAAAAAATTGCCGAAAAACGCAGACCTCGACGTAGATGGTAAACAACAAGATACCTGGCAGATAAGCGCAGTCTAAATCAAGCCACTGTTGAACTCAAAAGACTCCTGTCTAGCATTAAGAATCAGTCCATATAAAACTATTTGAGATCGCTATCTACAACAGAAGTTACTGACTACTTGCTCTGGAAAGCAACCAAGAAGCTGAAAAGGCCACACCAGCATAAAAAACACCACTTCGTACTGACAACGGAAAAACATAGACCTTTGCAAATCACTTAACTCAGGTATACCAACCATTCCCATAAAAAATCTCAAATAACGAAGAAAAAGAAATACAGCTGCTCCTAGATGCCCCTTTTATATGTGCCTACCTTTTAAAAATATTACTATAATTGAAAAAAAAACGAATTCAATTAATAAGCTGAACCCACGGAAAGCACCTGGCTCTCATCACAGAAAAGGTCCTGACAGAACTTTCAGATAAAGGTATTAGATTTATTACATATCTATTCAATGCAGTGTTACGATTACGTTTCTCCCAAGGCAGTATACTGGAACCTACACTATACCTCCTGTATACAGCAAATTTACTAGCATCGCATTCGGACATGAATATGGCATTCCACAACCTCCAAGCTCACCTGACTCTACTACAACTACAGTTTAGAATATGACGCATCAAAATTAATGAAACAAAATCAATAAAAGTAACATTTGCCCACCGGTTACGCTGGATAACCAGTAAGTTCCACAAGCTGAAAACTAACATGTGAAGAAATGATGAAACGTAAACATCTGGGAGAAATATATCGAAAATGTATTGGCTTTTAGAACGAAAATCGCAACTATCGCTGGAGAGCAATATACTATTATACAAAGCCTTACTCTAACTAGTCTGGTCCTACAGCATTCAGCTGTGGAGAACAGCAAGCAACTCTAATATAGGCATTCTGAGACGCTTTTAAGCTAGAACGTTGAGATCCATAGTTGATGCCCCATAGTATGTACCAAACAAAATCATACGTCGGGATTTTGGTATTCCACAATCAACCTAGAGATAAGGAAATACAGCATACGTTACCAAGATCAACTTGGTGCCCACACAAACTCTCTGGTCGAGCATCTACTTGAATAAGAGAAAGAAGAGCCCAGACTCAAAAGATTCAAAACATCAAATCTACCAAATAGATTTGAGTAACCGTAATAGTGTTGTTATATTAGCTCTAATCCAAACTTGTTTATTTTTTATTTAAGGAATTTGTTAATGCACAACTTCTGTCATGTTTTGGATATGAAATATTATACCACTTACTAAATGTCGGAGATACTACATTATAGTAACCTGTTTTATCAATAAGCTAGTTCTAGGTATTACGATATGTTAATTCATGTGATTGTTCTAACTTCTATTCTGAAATCTTTTTATATGTGCACATATAATTTTTTTATTGTTTGCTATTGTTGCAACTAATTCCCTCTAATATTAATTAGTATATTCTTATTGAAGGAACGATTATAAAATAATTCCATAAAAACGTATTTTATGTACTGTTGTTTATTCAATTTGTGTTTTTTGTAATTTTTATTTAAATTAATTGTTAATATTTTGGTTTATTAATTCAATTCATATTTACAATAATTTTGTTTATAACTATTTTATTGTAATGTTTTGACACTTTTGTATTGTCGCTGTCATCATTACATATATGCATTAAGTTCCTTTCTGCATTTTTACATTGCCCAAATTGAGTCAAATATTATTTACGTAAATTTAATGGAAAATATATTCGTACTATTATTATTAAACATGCATAATTTTAAATTCTACCACTTTGTTTCACTTGAGCGTGGAAAACACGTAAACAGAAATAAGTGGAGGATAGACGGAAATAACACAAAATGCAGTCGATAAGAGGAATTTGAAGGAGATGTATGTAAATGTATAGAATATAACGGGCCAGAAGTGAACCAAAAAAGTCATATAGGAAAAAATAGACAAATACTATGTGCCATAAAACAACATATAAAAAGTTGGACAAAGTAATTTACAGAAATAATGAATGGAGACAATAGAACTGAAAGGAGCACATTTAATGAAAGATGAGGAAATGGAAAGAAAATATATAATTTAACTAAAAATTAACCTGCTGTCAAAAGAGGAAATAATAAGTCATCAATCATAACAGCAGATGGTAGCAGAAAGTATGCCACTTATTGATAAAGTATATAGAAGAGGACAGATTTCTACAATATTGGAAAACAGGGCTCATATGCAAATTACCAAAGGAAGGGGACTAGAAAAAATGCCACAAACTAAACGCCGCAAATATGGCATTGTATAGGATTATTATAATCAGAGTGCTAGTGGAAATAGATAAGAAATTACGTAAAAATCAGTGCGGTTTTATATAGGAAAAGATTTATATACAACAAATAGACACGTCAAAAATCATTACAAAATAATCTACAGCATTGTATCCGACTTTGTAGATTTTGAGAGGGCCTCTAACTCCTTAATAAAGAAATATAAGGGTGTCTGGTGGCAGATTTATATTTTCAAACTTAAATAAAAAATGTAATAATTGACACAAAGTTTTATTAAGACCATTGAACGATAGAATAGAAATGCGGATTTCATTTTTTAAAGAGTATGTCATCCAAATGTCTTCCGTCGAGTTGCACACACTGTTCAAAACGAAGCCTTATGTTCTGCGCCACACGCATTATAAACCCTCTCTTTGAGGTAGCCCCATAAAAAAAAATCCATGGGAGTTAGATCGGGCGACCTCGGTGGCCATAGGATGTCCCCAAAGCGACTGATCAGTTTTTGGGGGAAATTTTCCTGAAGAAAATTCATCGAAGCTCTGGCTGTGTGTGCAGTCGCCCCATCCTGTTGAAACCACGTGTGTGAAGAGTACGATGGATGAGCTCACAGGTTTGGCAAAAAGAAATCCGTAATCATGCGTCGATAATTTTCACCATTGACATTCGTCGCCTGACCTCGAGAATTTTGGAAAAAAAATGGTCCAATTATCCCATACGTGGGTAAGGCACACCAAACAGTTACCCTGGAGCAATGCAATGGTTTTTGATGTTTCAATCGAGGGTTGCGGGTTCTTGGAGACCAGTAACGGCAGTTTTGCTTGTTGACGTGGCCGTTTAAATGAAAGTGAACCTCATCACTCCAAAAAATGGGATTTACAGTGCGAAAACGCTCCAACATTGTTTCACAAAAATTTTTGCGTAAATCAAAGTCACTTTCTTTCAGTTCTTGAAAGATTTGAATTTTAAAAGGATGGAACTTCAGATCCTTTCTTGAAATTTCATGAATAATCGCTCTTGGAAGTCCCAGTAAGGCTGATCTTTTCCGGATTTTCACGTAAACTGCTTTCAACCAGTTCAATGTTTTCGGAAGTCCTTGAAGATCGACTGGGCCCTGGTCGTGGGGCATTCATAGCCGAGGCAGTTGCGCGGAATCTCTGCACCCACAAACGAATTAAATTTACACTCTGTCAATCACGTATTCGCCGAATACCGAACTTTGAACAAAATTGTCGACGGGCAATTACGTAAGAATCATTAATCTTAAAAAATGTCTCTACAGCGAACGCGCGATGCTCACTCGGCCACTGCGACATCGTGACTGAGAAATCCGCACGATCGGTGATTCCAACAGCGCCACCCTCACCCCGCACCGTTTATTACTTTTTGAAATAATCGTATTTAAAAATATAAATCTGCCACCAGACACCCTGTATATGAATTAGTCTTAAGAAAACTAGAATTGCTGAAAAAATAATGAATATGACTAAGAAGGTTATTTGTGCAAAGTTGATTTTTTTATACAGTTTATGCTAGATATCACTATCGGTTATTATAATTTATTACTTGCACTAATATCCGCTGCTATATTAAACATATAAATCACATATTGAGTTAGTATTATCTAACAGAGGGTTTAATCACTACATCTGTTTTCTGTTTAGCCTGGTTTATATTCGTTTTTGGTTTATGTTGTAGTAGGTAGCTCCACTACACTGATTTATGGTATGATAATTTTTTTAACATTGCGATTATATACTCTTCGATAAGAAGAATGCCTGTTTCTTTATGTAGCTAAGAATTTCTTACGAACCATTGTGCGTTTGTTATAACACGCAATATCTTGTTTTGTATTACTTGAACATTATTAAGTTTGGTTTTGGTTGTTGCTTGCCCAATGCAGGTATGTTATATATCAATTCATTTGTCCATAATCGCTATATCTACAAAGGTTATTAGTGTATGCACTTAATTTTAGATCCCGTTTAAATTTTTCAATTAATGCCTAATATCTGGTGGTTGGTGGTGTGATGATTTTTAAATTCAAACTAAAATCGTAAAAGAGTATTATTTTCATCTAAGAACTTCTTTAGTCGGAACTGGATAATTTTTTCTAAAAGTTTAGACACGGTTGATAGAAGACTATTTCGTCTGTGATGTGCCGGATTATTATGCTGTTTTCCAGGCTTAAAGAACATTGGTAGTATTGCATGTCTCCAAAATATGAGAAAATATTCAATTTGCATGCATGCGTTAAATAAGTTATTAATTTGTTTAGTAAATTTTTAAAAAGGTTGTTGAGTATCATTTATGATTCAGATGCCTTTTAAAAATTTAGATTTTTTATATAAGCTGTTTAACTTCTATTTTGGATGCAGGATATGTGAGTATTACATTTTCTCCAACAATATAACTTATTCCCTATTCCATGTTTTTGGTATTGATACTATAATATATGTCATTTTGGTTGTATGTGGTAAAGCAATTTTTAAGCGGCTAAGTAAAAATTCTGCATTTGTCTTTATCTTCAGTAATAGTCCCCATATTAGTGTGGTAGTATAATTATAAGCTGATTTATAATTTATTTTGTTGCTCTACATATATTAGGGTCTCTAACGTTTAGTGACTCTATGTAACTGTTGTAAAAATCAAAAAGATATTGATCTAATTCATTTTCGACTTGTTGGATTAATCTATTTAGATGTGATCTGACTACAGAACTTCTGTGGTTTTGTCACAATCTATATGTACTGTTCTTGTGTCGAATTAGGTTTCGTATATTAGTTGGGAGCACTTGGGCACTTGAGGATTTCTGAAAGAGGATTGCCAAAAGAAGCTGCGTCTTTAAAGATATTTGTCTCATTATCAATATCATTTTGACAAGTAAGATCTGCTGGGCATTTAGTTAGTAATTTATTGTTTTGCAAAAAGGTTTCCGATAAATTGCTCCATTTATTAGTCTTAGAAGTTTGGGGTAGTAGTATGGAGAGTTGTTAAAAGTACACACTACTAGCAGATGGTCAGAATCGAGTTTTTTTAGGACAGATTGATTTATTGGTAGGGTCATGTTTTTATGTAAGCTAATAATATACAGCTGTTGGTTAGTTCTATACGAGCACTACGAGGTCATTTTGATAAGTCAGTGATTTTTGGAATAAAATATTTTTCAGCAAAAAAGCGTTTTATTTCTCAACATACTCTCCTTTTAGCTCGATACATTTAGTCCTTCGTTTTTACAATTTTTTTATTCCTTACAAATAATAGGTTTTCTCAAGGTCCTTAAAGTAGGCGTTTGTTTTAATGATGATCTCTTCATTCGACCCAAATCTCTTACCGCCGAGCCATTCCTTCAGGTTTGGAAACAGAAAGTAGTCGCAAGAGATAAATCTTATGGGAATAAGCTGAATAGGGTAACAGTTCGTAGCCCAATTTATCAATATTTGTCATGGCGATTGCACATGTGTGCACTCGAGCATTGACTTGGTGAAAAAGCACTTTTTTCTTTGCCAAATGAGGTCGTTTTTGCTTCAAATCAATGTCGAATCTGTCCAACAGCTCTGAATAATGTTCACCGGTGACCGTTTTACCCTTTTTAAGGTAATCGATGTGAATGACACCGCGTGCACCTCAAAAAACTGTCCCCATGGTCTTGTTAGTCGACAGACCCACCTGATCTTCTTTGGTGCACGTTTATTCAGAGAAGTCCGCTGCTTTGACTGTTCCTGGTCTCTGGTGTGTTGTGATTGATCTATATTTCGTCCACGATTACGAAGCGGTGCAAAAGCTCGTTCAAATTGCGATTGAACATCGCCAAACAATCCTTTGAAGTGGTCACACGGTTGCGCTTATGGTCGAGTGTCAGCAATCGTGGCACCCATCGCGTGGATAGCTTTTTCATGTGCAAATATTTTTGTAAAATGTGATGTACCCACTCAATTGAGATTCCTACAGCCTCAGCCACCTCAGAACTTTCATTTTTCGATCGTTCAATATCATTCCATGGATTTTATCGACGATTTCTGGTGTGACAACGTCTTTTGGGCGACCTGTACGTCCGGCGCCACTTGTGCTGATACGGTCGCAACGGAATTCAGTAAACCACTTCTTAACCATTGAAATTCATAGTGCAGAGTCCCTATAGCTCAAAATTTTACAGTAGTCTATTAACAGATAGTAGTTGACAAAAGCAGTGTTGCATTTAAAATTACTACGCGGAAAATTCAAAAAGTCACTGACTTATCAAACTACTCTCGTACTACAATTCCGGTTTTTATTTTTGCAATTGAGATCTCTAACTGATATGTTGGACTCTAAACTTTCAAATATGTTATTAGTTCTTGTAGATCGAGTTTATTAATTAGTTAGCAGAAAATATTATGACTGGAGTATTTTTTATCATCGTCAATTTAATTTCTACGGCTTTAAGATGGTATTTCACAGTTCTACTAGTGTAACTACTATGTTACGTTTAATTATTACTTTGAAACCTACCCACCTATTGAATTTTTTAAATGTATTCCGGTATAGTGAATTTTTCACTTTGAACTAAATGAGTTTCACTAATGCACGTTATATTTATGCATCATGTTACGATAAAAGAGAAAAAATATATGCTTTGGACTTTAATTACGTTGGGGTTCCAGTTTAGGGTGGTTAAATTTGGTATAACAATCGGATTATTTGCTACCATCGTGAAGAACAATGGAGTCATCGACCTTGTAAAATTTTTAATTTGGTCAAGACATGAAGTAATGAGATCAATAATGGTCTGAAAGATTTTTGTTGTATGAGAGTCAGAACTGAATGCATTTTAGTTAAGATTACTTGTTGTGGGATTCAGAGTATTCATGTTATTTATTACAGTTTGCGAATATATAATGTTAAAGGTAATTTTCTCTCTCAGCATGGCGTAAGTCTGATTACTGAAAAGGATAATCTCTTATCTTATTTCTTAATATATGGAAATATGCCAGCGTGGTCCTGTGGTTAAGGGACGGGCTGCGATGCTGACGAACCCGGGTTCAATTCCCGGTGCTTTCTGATGCCTGGCGGGTGGCCTACTCAGTTACTAAAAATAATTGAATACCTGCATTCATTCGAACAAGGGGTAATAATGGCGGTCGTCTTAGG
This sequence comes from Sinelater perroti, assembly GCA_036346155.1. Taxonomy (NCBI): domain Eukaryota; kingdom Metazoa; phylum Arthropoda; class Insecta; order Coleoptera; family Elateridae; genus Sinelater; species Sinelater perroti. Next base: position 2,197,274 of record JARFIY010000355.1, on the reverse strand, counting down.
CGCGGTGCTTGCCACATCGCCCCGCATCAGAGATGGTGTGCGACGACCGGGCAGAGAGAGCGAACGTATGAGAGCTTTAACCTCTCAGTTCGCAGGCCGTGCTCCCACGCAGGGCGTAGAGCCTTACTATTATTATTATTATTATTATATATGGGAAACCTCTATAATTAGCCGTGTGTTCACCTCCACAGTTTACGCCTTAAGGTTTATTTTTATTTTTAACTTTTATACATAAGAAGATGATTTCCAGTGACCTTTCTGTTGACAGTTGATGCACGGGGATTTGTTTCTTCGATGCGGTTCTACTGCTACGACATAGTAGAGTAATATATCCAAGTTCAATATATTTTTAGAGTGTTCCGAATTACTTAATTTCACTGCGAATAGGGACATTAGAATTTTTTTATTGTTTAATAATCCTGCAACTTTTAATACTGAATATTTTAAGTTTGTTACTGCTCTTTTATCTTTTGAAGTAGATATTGAAACACTATGAATTATTACTTCATTATTAGAGTTGCTGAGGTTCCTATATGTGTAGTAGCTTATATTTTGCCTGTCATAACTTTTAGTTAAGTTTATCGAGTCATCAATGATATTTAGGTTAATTATAAGTTGATTACTCTTACATACGGTTGAGAAATCTGCTTTAATTATTCTCTTGATGTCTTTGACTATTTCCTGGTAATTTGCGTTTGTGATCGAGTTTCTTGGTCTACTTGTAGTAGATAATATCTATTTTGGACTATTAATAAATTTATATTAAGGGCATGTCGTTTATTAATATCCGATCCTGATGGCGAGGTCAATGGTCGTTTATTAGAGTTTACGTTATTATTGAATGAGTCTCAGAAAGCCATTAAAATTTAGATTAATTACCAGCCAGGTCAGGTCTGTGACCCCGCTGCAATCTAAAAGATCGTGCACTCAATTTCACTTATGTTTATAGTTGTTTATAAGTTTTAATACAGGTAAAATATAATAAACAAAATTAAATTAATAGCACGCTGCTAGTTTAGAAGTAAAATCAATTCATTTCCGATTGCATGTCTGTCGCGCGCGAAACTCCTCGTGTAGAGTAATTTATGGTAGGGCACTATCACAAAAGTCTCAATATGACATGAGAGTATACCGGGTTTTCTTATTGCCTTTATTACTCCTCATAGTACTGAATAATGTGCTGCATAGATCCCTTATAAAACACAGAACAGGAATCTAGTGGGACGAAAGAGAAACCTTGGAAAAGTATCACTTCGCCGATAAAAGTACAAGAAGAAATTATTGCGACAAAGGAAAAGGCAAAAAATGTAGGCTTAAAAATAAACATAAAGAAGATCAAAATAATGTGCATAAATGTAGAATTATCAAAAAATCAAACTTCAAGCAATTAAATAATAGAGGGTGTTAATGAATTCAAGTACATGGGAAGTGTTGGGGCCACAGAAAACGGAGATTTAAAAGATGTGGTGGCTAGAATAAACAAATAAAGTAGTGTGTTTATACAGCTGTCTAATGTTTGGAAGGCAAATAGCACTTTAATTAAATCTAAAGGAAAGGTGTTTAACGCTACAGTTAAATAATTGCTGTCATATGGTTTTAAACAGTAATTGGCCATGAATATAGTAAAACACGTATTGTAAACTTTTATAAATGAGCGGCTACTTTTTTCAATTGTAACAATTTGATAGCCAATGACGATAGCACAAGATGTATAATTAAAAAAATGGAACAGAGTGATGTAGATGGGAAAATTAAAAGACGGTAGTATGGATGATTAGGTCATAGCTTAAGGGAAAAAATGTGGAAGTATGTAGGAAAATCGCTGGCGCTAAATAAGAAAAGATTGAAAATATATAATTTTACTACTATTACATTTAACTTAACAAATACAATTTTGAGTATTACATAAGTAATTTTATTCTTTAAAACTAAATAAATTTTTCTACTATTTCACACTGCATAACAATATTCATATAAAGCGAAGTAGCAGCAGACTTAAAGATTTGTGAGAGCTAACCAAACTGAAATTACGATTGCGACAGCTTTTGAACAGATAAGTATCTTGGCTTGACACGTATCGTCCATTTGTACACTATTTTACAGATTGTGCCGCAAACTAGAGCATTAAAAGTTCCACGTGCAGTTTTTCTTGATACGAGAGAACTCAATTACATGCGCCCCCGCTTTAATGGAATAAATGGATTAAAATCTGTTTTAGAGTTTTGCGCGCCCTAATTTGCGAATGACGGCCTGCGGAATTTAAATAAGTTTGTTTTAAAAACAGCTGGCTTGTTTTTCGGGCACATCGGCGGCTGCCGGCGGCGCGTATGAATAAAACTTGCAGGCGGAATTAGGCGGCGGCTCGGGCGTACCTGCGTTGGCGCGGCGAATTGATCGCGTAATCCGAAATAATCCGCATAGAGATCCTGTTGTAAACGTCGACACTAACAAAATTAACGGCAATAATTGTGCAGTGATACTCGGGTAAAACGATTTACATTCATAATAGATTCAGGAGGTGGACCGTATTGCTTGTGCTTGTATAATGAAATAGTTGGGGTGTGCCTGTGTTCACTTCCGTTTACCACAACATCGGGATATTGAACCTGATCGTGCTTTGCGTTGACCTAGGGGCTTCTCTGTATGATGTTTGCTTTGTGACATCGATGTTTTCGCACATCCCGACGTACTTGTGCTTTTCAATTGTTTGTCTTTATTTGCGCTGTAAATTGAAATTTGTTTAATGCCGAGTTGTGGTAATGTCAGCCGCATTTGCTAAATACTTCAAAGGGTTCAAAAACATAATTTATGTAACATCCATACGTCCTTTTGTAAGTTAAGTTATATTCGCAAATATCTAAAAAACGCTGTTGCGATAGTTTAAATTTACTTGAAAACGAAATTTTGTAATTTTAGCTAAACTAATTTTTTATAAATTAGTAAATAATCTAAAAGCAATTAATGCAAAGATTCACATTATCTTTCTATATCAATCCTTTAAAGTTCCTTCAATCTCAATGGAACATTTCCTTGTTCTGTTTAATATTTATTATAACATTTCTACTACCTTTGTGTCTTTAAAGTACAGTCGTTGTGCATCATCTACTAATCACTTTAATAATTTTATAAATTCTCTATTACTGTAGAGAAAAACGAAATTTTCTAATTGTTGAAAATTTTATATCCCGTGTTAATAATAATTATAACAATAATTATATATATAAAAAAAATTATGAGTGCTGCTGCTGCTGTCACACAGGTCAAAGGTCAAATCGTTCGTGCCTTTCCGTGCCGACCCGAGCGCCTCCGAAGGACAAATTTCGGTTCGGCGGCAGGCGCGACCGAGGTAATATATTTCCGGAACCGCAAGCGATGGAAAATTTTCGTTTGAGATGGGGTAATAAAGCACTTATATATATAAAAAAAATTATGAGTGCTGTCACACAGGTCAAAGGTCAAAGGTCAAAGGTCAACTCTAACTGGGTATACGTAAATGCGTTGTCATGGCAACGGCGTACGTCAATTATGTCAAACAGAGCTTTTTAATCGTGTTTTTATTATTTTTAAAAACTACTATGCGAAGGGGCTCAAGCATGTCGGAGTTGGACAAGCTCTCCGGGGGGCCGCTGCCAGATTTCGTTATATATATAAAAAAAATTATAAGTGCTGCTGCTGTCACACATTGTTCGTGCCTTTCCGTGCCGACCCGAGCGCCTCCGAAGAACTAATTCTGGCATGGCGGCAGGCGCGACCGAGGTAATATATTTCCGGAACCGCAAGCGATAATTTTCGTTTGAGAGGGGGTAATAAAGCACTCGTAATCATTAATAATAATGATTATAAAAATGAAAACTAGCAAAGAACGTAGAAAACAGGCAATAAGTGTATTGGTACAAATAATTCACTTACATTCACATCTCCCTACTTGCTTATTTCAGCTATTGGCTAAAAAGCTCAACTAAAATACCTGCATTCATAATTAAAGTGAAACCTACCTTACCAAAAGAGTCTGCAGACTATATGTATAAGGTGCGTTCATGTTCTAAAGTCTCCATTTTTTTTAAAGGTACTTACTTAAGAAATTTATAACTTTTGTTACTGCTCAATGTAATCTCTGTCTACGTACACATTTTTTACAACGTCATCGCCATGATTTCGAGGCTGCTGAGAACACTTCTTTAGGGGCGTGTTTCGCCGACTGGAAAATCGTTGGTGCAACAGCGACTCCGTGCAGCCTTGTGCTTGTCGATCAGCATTCGTGGAACCCACCTTAAAAAAACTTTCCTCATTTTTAGATCATCATAGACAATGAACTCTACAGATCCTATGGAAATGCAAAGTTTAGAGACGATATCACGCACATCATAACAACTTGCTCCACTTACGCAATCATGGTTTCGATCCGGTTTGTTCGTGGCCTAGGCTGCTTCGGTTTATTGTCACACAACTCTCGACATTCTTTAAACTTTCGCACCCACAAACACATACTTTTAAAATCCATAACATGTTTTTGCATGTCTCGTTCAATTGGCGATAAATTTATATGGGCAAGAGTAAAATACGATTTATTATACGTTGTTCTTAAACACTAAATGTCGCTATTTTAAGTATACAAAACAACACTTACTGTTCTTTCTTTTTCCTTAGGTTCCTCTCCTATCGAAAATTGGAGATTATTATGGCAACTTTAGTTCTGTTAGAGGTTCTTCGGAATAATTCCCAGCAGCTACAATTAAACCATTCTTACAAGATTCAAACCAGGATAGCTTTTGTTTTCCCATTATTTTGCCTTGCATAATGTTTCTTAACAGTTCTTATTTTTTCTCTCTCATGACATGTCTGAGATGCTCAAGTTTGCGTCTCTTAATAGTTGGCATGACCTCATAATCTTTTTTTTTATCGTTGTAATATCTTTACATTTGTTACCCTTTCTGTCTACAGAACCCTGAGCATTCTCCTGTAACAACACATCTCAAAGGCCTCAACTTTATTGATGTAAATCTGTTTCATAGTCCAGGCCTTGACCTCATACAGTAGCATGAACAACAAATAGCAGCGGAGCATTCTTAGTTTTAAATTATTAATGTCTCAACTAGAATGACATTTTTTCATTTTATTAAAGACATTTCTGGCGATTTCAATTTGAGTTCTGATTTTTCAGTTTGGTCACATGGTGTATCCATGTCCATAGATATTTATAGTAGCTGACATTTTCAATATGTACATTGTTGATGTTGAGAGTATCCCTGTTATTTTGATTATTTATTATCATAAATTGTGTTTTATTAGAATTACCTTCATACCGTATTCGCTGCAATATATATTGGTGTTGTGAACAGGGTGTTTCAAATCTTCCAAGTTGCTTGCTATTATTACCGTGTTGTCCGCGTATCTCAAGTTATTTACTATTTCTCCGTTAATTACAATACTTTATGTATACATGTAATACAAATTGAATAACAGTAGATGCAGGATACAACCCTGGCGTACACCATGACATATTTCTATTTTATCAGTCAATTCGTTTTTGACTTTTACCAAAGCGTTTTGGTTCCGGTAGAGTGTTAAAATAATTTTTTAGTCGCTTATATTAAACTTTTTTAAATGATTTTTTGAAATCGATGAAACATGTATACATTTCTTGGTTCACATCTAAACATTTTGCGTTAGAACGACTTCTTTGTTACCTAAATTATTTCTGAAGGCCATTTGATTGTTACTTATTTCTGATTTCAGTTTTTTTATACACTATTATGTATCATTTCATGGATATTTTACCAGTTATGTAAATGTTGTTTTAAAGGTATACGAGAATAACTATAGCCTCTTTGTCTATTAATTTTAGTAGTTCTGCTAGAATTTTATCGGAACCAGCTTTTCTATTTTTAATTTTTGTACTCATTCTCTTTTTTAATTACTATCGGATTATAATCACGTCCCATTTCCTGATAATATATCTGAAATTTTTTTCCTGTTTTTGTCTTTGTATAAATTTTTTATGTATTCGGTCTATTTTACATTTTCTATTTGGCGTCAACTATAATGTGCCTATTCTGATCTCTTAGCACTCACCGAAGGGTGGTAATTTGGTCTGTGTGGTACGGTGCTGTCATCTACATTACAAGTTTAGAAATATTTCCCCCTTTCTATTCACTCTAACTGACGAGAAAAAAATTTGAGAAGTTAGAACTTGAACACACTTTGTAAAGTCATAACGGGATATATTACAAACAAGCCAATTATCTTCACAAAGAATAAAAAGTTTGATGTATACCCAATTTATGATTGATGAAATCGCTCAAGATTTACAAAATAAACAAAGTGACAATAAAATTTGTAGAGCACGTTTTACATATATAGCAGACTGCTACTCACATCGGTGGCCTTTACGCAAAACCTGTACAAATACAATGAGAAATTTTTCAAGAGGACTCTTTTAGCACACTTTTTGCTTTTCTTAGTATTTAATTTACTTTCAAGATTGCTAAATAAATTACATTTTTCAACTAAAAGCATAAAATCAAAATGTCAGTACAATCTCATATCTACTCTTCATGAGTAACATTAAAATATACACCATCATACCAAGACAATTACAACAACTATTAAAGAAGATAGATGTTTACGAGTGACAAATATGTAATTTGGTTCAGACAAATGCAAAACTCTGAACATAAAAAATATATAAAACTAATCGCCTTTAACTAATCCCGTTAAAGAAAATGCTCACTTATTCCCAATAAAAGATGAGCAAGGAGAAAACCTTTACAGAGCCAATCATTTTTGAATACCTCAAGTACAACTATAATCCTGGTGTAATAAGTATTGTTAATTTCCAAAAAAAAATTATGTAAATTTTGATTAAAAGGTATACAAGGAAACGATAAGATACACAAACTAATAGAAACTAGTAAAGTTAATAATGAAAAAGGAAAATACTAAGACATTGTTTATCTTTTTATGTTAAAAATAAAATGACATCAAGAATGCTGTCAAAGACATTAATAACCATTTATATCAATTAGAAAAATAAGTCTTATATTTGTCTAAATTTCTTTAACGAAATAGGTGATGCTGAAGTTTATGAAAATTAAACATAATGTTAAAGTTCAGATATCATGTTGTTCCGATCGAATTATAAAGTTTAGGTGTTTTAAGTCACTTATATTTATTTACGTATTAATGTAAGTTTTGTATAACTTACTTGTATATTTACTTTATATAATTTGCCTAATTTTTCAGAGCATTTTATACTTGATTTGATACCTTCAACAGCTTCAATTATTTCAAAAAATAAAAATAGTAACGAGACCTTTAAAAATAAAAATCATATTATTTCTACATTATATTTACATAAACAGAATAAATTCTTATTACGTTTAGTATATAAAACTATCTCTAAGAAAAAATTATACCATGAGCTGCTTAGGTATTACAGAAACGAAAATCTATTTCGAGTCGGCGATAACGAGTCAAAAAATGCAACTACTTGATGATCCATTTTATTTTTTATTAATTACACAAGATTGATACAGTTTCAATTAATGACAAAAATTTGGTAAACATGGTTTTAGGGCCGCACTGTGCTGTAATGGTTAAGAGCGTTTGCTCCGCTGGCCACGAATCCAACGCATAGGCGACATCCAGTCTCGCTGAAAATTTATGAACGTATGTGACGTCATAGTATGTGAGGTTGCATGTTGGTAGGGATAATAAGCCCTTGAGGTTGCAGTGCCGATAAGCGTGCCTCAACTAAAAATGCATGGTTTAACGTAGTATAATCTCAGCATACAATTATTCATATAACCACAATAGGAAAGCAACTTGCGGGTGTCAAACAATATAAAAATCTATATCTAAATAAATATTTTATAAAACGATGTTCCATACTACAATAAATCAAAATTTTCAAATATTTGAAATTTACGAACATTTACGACAATAAAAATTAGTATAATGAGTTGCCACCGTTATGTACCGTAGGCTCTAGATTGTAGCAGACCTATCCTGTTACGACCGCAAAGGGCCTTCGTGGCCTATTACTATTATAGCGAGATGTCAAATTTTTATTAAAACTGTCACAAAATGTTTTGCATTATTACATCACAACAAATGAAACAATTAATAACACTATCTTAAAATGTTGTTCAAGTCCAAAAATAAACGAGACGGGTGTAAAATTCGGAAAGCCAACTTTCTTGGGTCACATAACAGCTGCAGGTTTATTATATATATATATTTAATAATGAGGATAATACTGACTTAAATTATCTACTGACTAAGCATAAAGTCAATGGGTCAAATAGTTTCGAAGATATATTGTCGACAAGCATACAGACAGACAAATAGACAGGATCGTGATCGCATTAACTTTCCCCGCGCCTTACAGACTTCATAAAGTTAATAAGCTAAATGACATAACTAGAACTTGAATATAAACGTGAAAAAGGTATAAAATATTTTAGAATATCGACACCTATATTACATTTGTACTTACACAAAAATATTATAAATAAATTTTTTATGGGAAAAACAAGTGTAATAATATTGTATAAACTTGAGAAAATGATTAACCCAAATTTTTATTATACATTTTTACACTGAAACTTACTAAATATTGTTCTGAATTGTTAATAGTTAAACATTGTCTTTTATAGCTTAACAAATGTTTATAGCTTGAAATTCAACTTTGTAAGAAGTAACAGGCTCGTACTTAAATGCACATATTGTAATTGGATCCAATTTTAGATCATCCCTCTGCTAACTGTTTAATACATCCTTAATTATTTTAACATAATGCAACCCTTATTTTATGCCAAAACAGAGTTTAACTCTGCTTCAACTTTATTTCAAATTTTACCACCACTTTCAGCTATTGTGCTTTTTAAGCTTTCAATAATGTTTCAACTTTTATGTAGTGAAACTACTCGCTTCTCTAATTTTTTAGTGGCAGTTGCGATGCTGTTTAATAGTTGGATCTTTAAAATATTTAATACAATTTTCAATTGTAGCTGAGAATTAGTTTGAGAATCAAATTGATATACATTTCTGATTTTAATGTAATTCGTTGCAAGAAAATCTACATGTTTTAACCAGGTCAGATACCCCTTCTTGTTAAGATCGCACCTGGTGGTAAAGAGTTCAGGGTACTTTTCCTTATACACATGAACTCTTAAGAGTTGCTTTAATTAAAAATATTTTTAATATTTGATACTAAACTATTAACTAAATTATATTTGGGTCTAACAGTATAACAAGCACATGAATTAAATGAATTAAAATAACTTTTAAATTTTGCGATGTTTTTATCATATATGGTGCAGCACATGTAACCATTAACATTATTTTATATACAATTTTTGGTTTTATAACGTTTGTCGATGCTGCCCGATCGCCAAACTTCTTTTCCATTGCACTCAATCTTGACAATCTTCGTTCTGGCTATTTCTTGCACTCATTACTTTTCTGAAGCTTTTTTCCCAAGATGTTCCGGGTCTTCCTCTCTTTCTCTTTTAGGGGGAAGGGCTCCATTTCCATGCTGCCTTTGGTATTCTCTCCTCTCTCATTCTGATGGCGTGACTCTACTAGACTAATTGTTTTTTCTTTATTTTTCCTATTATAGTATGTTTCAGCTAGACCTGTTGTTTTATTATTTTTTTAGGGATTGATATGCGGCAAGATCTTCTTAAGGCGTCTATTTCTGTTACTTCCAATCGCTTCTTATTAGCTTCTGTCCATCTCCATATTTCTGTTTTATATAGAGTTATTTATACTTTTTACTATGGCATTATAGATATTAAGTTTTCTTTCTATGCTTATTTCTTTACTCCACCATATACTATTTAGCCTTTGTATTGCATTTCTTTCTACCGTTACATTTTTTTCTTACTTCTTTACTGGCTTGTCCATTTTTCTTTATTCTTACACCTAAATATTTGTAATTGTCGCATACCAACACTGCTGTTATATTTCCGGGACGCTTGTTTTATTGTTCCTCATTCCTCTAAATGCTCCTGTATTTAGTTCCTTTGTAATTTGCACAAGGTCTCCTTGTATTTCTATATTTGTATGTGTTGTATTTATTTCTCTGTTTTCTGTTGACAATTACTTATAATATTCTTCCCATTCTTCTGGCGTTATCAGTTATATACTCAATGTGCTTTTGTCGAACCTAATTTTATTTATAAATTTCCAAGCTTCTAAACATCTATTCTTTCCTCTGTATCACTCAATCTCTATACATTTTCTGTCCCATGTCTTCTTTTTCTCCTCTGAAACTATCTTTTGCCTTATTTCTTTTATTTATATGCTCTATTCTATCTTTCACGGTTTTGGAGTTTAGCCACCCTAAATACGGTTCTTTTTTGTGTTGCTTTATATTTTGTTTTTTTTTTGTCCCACCAGTTGTTTTTAGTTGCTTGCTTAATTTTCTATTTTCCTAGAGCTTCATATGCCACTTCGTGTATTGCTTGCTTGATGTTCTTGTACTTCTCCCAGGTTATGTTCTAACCTTTGTTGATGTAGATACTAAATACATTTATCTTCTAAACTATTTATATTATACCTAATTACTTCAATCCTTTCTAAGGGTCCTTAATGTTTATCGGTTTATATTGGCTGTAATGCTGAATTAATAAATAGAACATGTACCTTTGACATTAGCACATTGGAGAGGCAGGCGTGTAAATAGCCGCTCTCGTGGATGCGGTGTTGGATACGATACCGATGCGGCTCGTAAGGACCAAAAAATGGAGAGGCAGGCGTGTAAATAGCCGCTCTCGTGGTGCGGTGTGAAAACGTAGTACGGCCCGTAGTGGAAGGTCAGCCGATAAGGCCAAATCGTCCCTTAAACGGCCGTCGCGTTAGCGGATGGGGGCGGCTACCGATATCAACCAAAGAATTGCCAAATCGCTCACCTGAATCGGCTTCGGCTTCGGCTTCGTCGGCGATTCCAAGCTAGCCACCTCTGCGTTGCGGATCTGGTATCTTCGGGATGTTGAGACACGACCAAATTGGCCGAGCTGCGATGCGTGAATATTTGCGGGGATGCGAAATGCGAATTTATGCGGACTGAGACACGACCTTAGTGGCCGAGCTGCGGGGCATGAATATGAATGTATGCGGGGATGCGAATATGCGTGAATCTGAATGTATGCGGATATGCAAATATGAATTTATGCGGACTAAGACACGACCTTAGTGGCCGAGCCGCGGGGCATGAATTTGAATGTGAATGAATGCGGGGTTAAGACACGACCTTAGTGGCCGAGCCGCGGGGCATGAATATGAATGAATGCGGGGTAAGACACGACCTTAGTGGCCGAGCCGCGGGGCATGAATGCCTGCGGGACAAAGCCCACGTCGTTCGTGTGCGACGGCAAAACGTAGCCGATATCAAAAGGTCCGCATGCCGCCGCGATATAAAGCGGTTCAAGGGCGAAAAGGCCGCCACACCACACATAATAATCTGAACTTCATTCTATCACCTTAAATACTCGAGTAACCAATGCTCTAACTGTAGGTTTCGTTTGATAATTTTATAATTTATTACTGTTTTTAATTTCTGCTTTGTTAGCTCCACATGTAAAAATGTATAGCTTTAGCTCGTAAAATCTGTTTGTTATTTTTTAGCTGCTTTTCTCCACTATTATTTGTAGAGTTCTTCCCGTACCGTCCTATTACTTTACTGTTTGCACTTTTTCCAACACGGGCATTAAAATCTCCTAACATAACCATTTCTCTATTGGCTCTAATGTTTTCTACGGCCGATTGCATATCCTTATAAAGTGTTTCTTTTACCTGTATAGTTTCGTTGTTTTTACGGAAAAAAAGGCGTTACATTGCCACTCAAGAAAAAACACAAGAGACACATTATGGACTTCAAAAGTATAAACGAGCGGATAATGAAAGCGCGCATGACCATCAACTTTTCTTTTTTGTTTCTGTTAACGGTATAATATCGATATTTATTTTTTTACTTTTATCATTATGTCGGTTATTTTTGATCTGATTCCTTGCACGTTTCACGTCGCCGTGCTCATCATTCTTTTCCGTTGTCTTTGTCGTTTCGTATGTTCTTCGTCACGTTTTCCAGACATTTGCTTTCGTTTTGTCCCATTGCCGTAACCTTCAACTTGAGGGACTAGTAGCTTTATTGTCAGGATTATCTTCCCTTAAACAGGTTGTTGTCCACAACTGCGAGACTTATTTTTCCTATCTGTTAAATCTCTTGCTTCTTCCACCATTCACTTCATTTAATTAATTTTTTTCCGTTTTCCCAATCGTTTGCCGGTTTTCATCCGTAACCCTGGACAGGGGCCCTTACAGGGTATTATCAACCAGGCCAATTAAACCCTGGTTTTTTAACAAAGTTGTTACTATCACCCTTTATCAATCTGGCTTAAGGCTTTGACTTAACGATTCATTAACCAGTATAGCTATAATTACATTATTAATTTTTTAAGATCTTACACTGACCAAATAACCACTTGCAGATTTATTTTTATTTAACATGCTCAATAAAAAATTAGCTATATATAAACCTTTAATATATTAAGTTGTTTCATCTACTAAAAATCATACAAATTCATGACCAATGTGCTTTTTAATTTCCGCTATTACGTTATGACAATTAACGTCGACATATTTTTTCTTAATATTAAAAAACTAGAAAAATTAACAGTGACTTCAGAAGTGCAGTTTTTTTTAAAATTTGAAATAAGTAAAGACCCAGTTTATAAAGTTGAATCTACAATTAAACTACAGAACTATTTTTTTTTAATTTTGCCTTTTTTTTAAGAAATTATTGACATTTGATGTTATCAACTATTGCACCATATTTCCCGAACAATTAGCCTTTTCTGTATATTCAAAGTTGTTCCTAAATTTTTATCGCACGTCATCTATAACAAAATTTAATTGTAAAATCGATCTACATTTTTAATTATAAAACTTTCTTTATATTAAATTAAAAATACTACATAAAAGGATATTTTAAATTCGAAAACTCTGCTACCGTAATTTTAACATCAAGTTGCAATAAAAAACTTACACCTTTATAAAAAACTGCAAAAATAATGAGAGGAGTCAATAATTTTCCAGTTCGTTTATTTTAACACTATTGGTTTAAAAAAACTTCTTACAGCTGCTTATTTAGTCATATACTGTTTTTACAAAATAAAACAAACACTTCAAATAAGAGAAATATACATATAAACTTTTAAAAACTGTTCAAAGTTAAATTAAATTACATGGACTAGTAAATAAATTCTAACAAACGCAATAGGTATAATAGCTGTTATATAGTTTCTGACTTTCCATAAGTTGGAAAGTTGAGCTCCCTAACTGTTTTTAAGTGCATTGTGTACTTGTCAAAAAATAATTCAGTATTACCTTAAGGTATTAATAATTCCTTAACAGTAGAGCGAAGTGTAAATAGATATCAAATGAACCTTCTTGGAAGCTATTATAAAAAGTTTTTAATTACCACCTATCGGTGTTTACCAAAAATAAAACTGATTAAAACATTCTAATAACTTAAAGGTTTAGAACAGGGTTTGTAACGACTTTTGTAAATAAAATCAAGAAAATTAATGAAATGAACATGAGTGTCCTTCAATATGCAAAATAGTATTTTGTATATGCATTTATTAAAAATCTATCTAAATATGCACAGATACAAAAATATCCATTTTGCATATATTCCAAGCTCTAGTCATAATAGTGGATTTTTTCAAAATGGACATTCTTAGCCTCCACACAAGCTTTCAAACGTCCGGGTTATTCGCCTATGCAGCATGCACTACATTTCTTGAAAAATTATTGACTGCAGCCGTTAAGGCTCGTTACAAAAAATCAAAATTAGAGTATCTTTTTTAGCAGTTTGTGCCCTCTAAAACTGCTCATAATTTGTAATCTAATAGATTGAGATCTGGGCTTCCAGAAGGCCAATCTTCTACCATTATAAAATAAGGCATATTGTTGCTCAGTCAACTTTGAGTTGACCATGGTTTGTAGGCGAGTGCAGAATTTTGCTGAAAGATTCAAGGTTCACCTAGAAAAAAGAATGTATAATAGAGGTTTTAATAAACCTACCAAAATACTCCAAAATGAATATCGGTTCCTCCATCAGAGGATATTTTCACTAAACTATTACAGCTGCTGGATAATTGTCTGCCCAAACCTTTGGCACTAGTGGAAATGCTTCTTTAGACAACTTAGAATATACTCTCCAAATTTTTTGTTGAAAAATTCCTCCACGTAAGAGTTTTTCATCCGCAAGCAAAACTTTTTTGTAGCCATCATACGTATATTTCCTCAACAACTTTTTTGCTTTTTTTCCTACCTTTCTGTAAAGCAACTATCAGCAAATGTTCTGTATGTTTTTTTGTAAGCTGCTAGTCCTAGGTATTGTTTAATAATACCAAATCTCGGAAATTGGCATCTTTCGAGACATAATATTCTGCTTACGAAGATGATTTTCTTTAATACGGGCACTTATGACTTTAAATGCCTGAACATTTGGATTGGAAGTGGTCTTCCAGATCTTGCAAGATTATTGACACCCGCAGTTTCATTAAACAATGTTAGACTCAATAAACAAAACAATAAATGACGAGAAATTGCAGGGTCTTAAAGTTTACACTTTTTCCAGTTACACACTTATATAATGGTGTTCCAGCAATATTGTTTTTCTTAGTCATCCCGCTCTATTAGTAACTAACAAAATTTGATAAGATATACAGCAGTTTATATGTTTAAAAACGATGAGCCATCTAAGAAAGTAACAATGTGGAGGAAATAATGGCAAAATATTAAACGTTATGTTTTCTGTAAGTGTTCGAAAAAAAATAGAAAGACGGTCAAAACTATGGTATGGTAAAGTACCATTTTGGGCTTGATTTTTAAAAAATATGAATAGAAAAAGTTTTGCGTATTACATCAATGCGTTGTTTTGTAAAAACATTCTCACCGCTGATTTCCTAAAAATCACCTATATATATAAGATTGATTACAATTACTTTATAGCCCAAATTTGACTGTTTTCTATTTTTTCTTTAGTGAAAGTTAAACCGAAGCTGAAAATAATTTTTTAAGACATTCTAAGAACGACTTAATGAATGTTTTAGACTGGTGTTGTTATGCATAGAAACAGACGTTACGTTTTTAAGGAAAATATCATCAAAAACTAAATATATATCTTTTAAACAAGAAAAATCAAAATCTTTTTAATAGTATTCGGTAAATACATAAAATAGGCATACATAACTACATGTATCTAACTTTTGGTTAAAGTTAAATATAAATATATTTTTTGACTTGTGTTTGGTTAATTGTTCTTTAATTCCTGGATGTAAACCTATCTTTTATTTACCCAATTTTTACAATTTTGTGCAATTTATACCAATTTATCTTTGTTGATATTTTAATACTAGCATTCTATCTTATTTTTCTGTTAGAATTAGCAAATAAAAGAAATTACTAGTCTTACTTACTTTGGCAGCATAATAACCAATAAAAAAAGTAGAATTCAGAAAGAAACAACGTCAATTTGTCTGTTAAACAGCATCTGGAATTCATTTCACTACTTCAATAATACAAATGTCAAGTCTGTCTTGTTATATGAATGTAAATCATGGATGGTAACAAAAGAAGTAACAAACCGCATCCAAGACTTTTACAAATAAATGTCTCTGAAAAATCTTGCGCATTCACTGGCCAAATATTATCAGTAATCTAGACTGTGGAAAAATATAAAAGAAAAAAGCATGATAGTTAAAATAAAACGCTGTAAATGGATAAGTCACACCTATTGTTAGTAGCAGAAGTCCTGGAATGGAGCCCACAATGAAGTAGAAGAGGACGCCCAAAGGCGGTCTAGAAGCGCTCTGTATTCAAAAAAGCTGGAACCTCTTTATAGAAGCCTTATGCTCCAAAGAGGAGTAAAGGAAACTTATGTCTTCTGTCTCATATTATTTTTCTTCCTACAATTCTATTCATTTAATCTTTCGTTGAATTTGTCTACGTTTCTGACTATGTCCTGCCAAGCTACATTTTAATTATAATACTTATTCAATGACGTTTTGACTTTGTCCTTTGTTGTGGTAATATTCGATTTAATTTTATATATTTTCTTTTCTATACATTTTTTGTGAATTTCTAAAAATTGTTATAAAAATAAAAGTATTTGTTCCACATGTACACCGATTATGTAGTTTCGTCTTCATTGAGGTTTATATTTAATGTTATTGTCAGAGGAACACAGGCTTGAGACTTTTCGTCATTTTCTACATCATCTGTTATGTATTTAAGTTTACTAACATCTATTTCCAGGCCAAGGGAGTTTAGAGCAATGTAAATATACATTAGTATACTTTTCAGTTGCTTTTTGTCTTTCCTAAGATTACAATATTTTATGCTATGTTAGGATCCCTGCGATATACAACCTTTTCTCTTTATAATCTATAAGATTAAAGGCATCTTTTAATATTAATGCAGATCATTTCCAAGTTTTGCCTTGCAACCGAGTTTTCCATTGTGAACTTACCGATATTCACATGAAACCGCACTTATAATGTTGCATTATAACATATTTATATATATACATATATATATATATAATATATTTATTTATAATTAACTCTAAAATACATTTATTAGCTCTCACATTTCTACCCCATTAAAGACATTTGGTTATTCTACAAAAATTAGTCAAATAGGAATAATGCTTATTGTTATTTTTTCTGCTAGAGTTCTCATTGATTGTAAATGTTCGGTCATTCTGGGTTTTTTAATTTTTTCTTTATCTTGTTTATCTGTTAATATATCTAGTCCACATTATTCTATACACCCGTTATTCTCTCTTTTTGGCAATTGACTTTTAAATTTAAATTGTTTTAATTAGCATATTCTAAAACGTTTTAGTATTTCTTTATAGCATTCTTATATATATTTTTAAATGTATTTTGTTGGTGTGCCACTTTTAGTGATATTTATTTACTTTTATTGCGATACGTAATATTTTCCTTATACGTACGTACATATTGTAAGATTATACAGGGTTTAGCAAAATTATCTCTTTTTGAATTGACTAGCGCGCGCTAGATGATAGATAGCGCTTCAGTAATATATTCGTGAGCAGCATAAGGCATGAAACTTTGGTGTACATCATGGAGTATACTGGTGAACAACTTATTTTCAAAATAGTGATTTTGTAATTGGGGAGTAGAGGTACCGTCCTCGACTAAGAAGAGTATAATTTTGTAACTACACAATTTTTGATGAACCAGTTTAGCATTAAAATGAAAATCACCATGTAGACATCATAGTGTTTGGACACCTGAGAATATCGTAGCCTGTTGTCACATCGTCACAACGTTCCACCACCAAGCATGCCTTAACTTCGAATATATTTGACTGGAGCGTGCAGATAATTTTACACTATGATCTCTTGTTCTATCCATACACACTGATGGTAATCAAGGAACTTAAAGAATATGACTGGTTCGCCCAGCAGGTTGCTTGCGAGGACATGTTTGCAAATGTTCCAGATAACGCTGTTATGCTCAGTTTTTATTTATAGGGCTGCATTAATAAGAAAATTTTTAGTATTGCCTTCCAAATGCTCAATAACACCATTAATAATATACTTAGTCAGTGTGTAACTGTTTAGTGTGCTGTTACAAAATCTATTATCATAGGGCCGTATTTTCTTATGAAAGCAGGACACGCAATAACTGCCTGAACTACTGATGTTCAGCAATTTTCTGAAGCCCAAATTCAACGAACATGGAAATGCACCACTGTTGTTCTAACAAAATGGCGCTATCGCACACGTTGCAAAAATATCTGGAAAAAATGTTTCCAGGTCGTTTCATCTCATTACATGGCTGGCTAGGTCACCAGATCTGCCCACTTATAATTTCCTTCTGTAGAAACACTGAAAATCTGAAGTGTTTCAGCGCAAGCTGTAGACCATTAAGGAATTGTAAGATGCTATTCACAACGCGATCGCAGAAGTACTAATAGAAATGCGGAATTTTAAGATGAGTCTGCAGGATGACATATATTTGGACGATTTCAAATTCAAAACTGGTTGATGACTAAATACAAGCATTGTTTTCGTGTGGTGGTATAACAAAACGTTTAACATCATCCTTGTTACTCTTTTTACCGTTGTTTCGAAAAGAGAAAATTATTCTGTCGAACCCTATACTCACTTCGCTATGGCTATTATTGTAAAATAAGATGAATCTTTTTATTTGTGTTGCAATACATAAATTATTTGTTTCTTTTGTTGTCATCTTCTTGCCTATTCCAGGATCTATAACAAGTAATTATGGAATTACGGATCACTAGCCCTATCCTGGAGTACTTGATAGTAAAGCTTAATTATATATATAAAAAAAATTATGAGTGCTGCTGCTGCTGCTGTCACACAGGTCAAAATCCATATATAGCAAAAATTGTTCGTGCCTTTCCGTGCCGACCCGAACACCTCCGAATGACAAATTCTGGCTTGCCGGCAGGCGCGGCCGAGGTATTATATTTCCGGAACCGTAAGCGATAGAAAATTTTCGTTTGAGAGCGGGTAATAAAGCACTCGTAATAAATAAATAAAATAAAATTTTTTAAACTAAATCTAAAATTATATTTTTATACCTAAGAAGTCTGTTACTTTTATAGTCTGTATTTGATTTAATCTATGGTGCCAATGCATCAAAAAACATTTTACAGAAGATTTCTTCGAAAGTTCATCTATTAATAAAACCTAAAAAAAGGGATTCCGAAGAACTATTTTTAAATTGTTGAATTTGGATCTTTTACGTAATAGTAGGATTAACAGCTGCTCTACATAAACTTTCACACGTATTTAACCTACATCTAGTATTTCATAAAGGTAATTGTTATTAAAATATCATATTTGCCAGGCGTGTTAATAGGTTTAATAAGATAATAGATTTTAAGGTAACGCCTGGCTTTTTCAACTGCAAGAAATTTATGAAATGTAAAAAGCACCTTATTCCTGAAGGAAATTTATCCTTTACTGCAAGATAAGTTATAATTGTAACAGTAAATACTAAAAAATAAATTTATGCAGAAATTTTAAAGATTGTTAAATGTTTATATTTAAAGTATGTTAAATATTAAATTTTAATTTAAATAATAAAATATTTTTAGCGTAAATAAAAAAAAATCGTTATTGGAATATTTTTACTTATAAAAAAATAACTTTTTAAAAATGTTAAGCAACTGTGTTAATATTTCCAAATATATTTCTGTTTTACACGCAAAATGTAATTTAGTTGTTCAAAGTTTACCCGGCGAATTTATGCAGAATAAGGAGATATTTTACTTTCTGCGTAGACCAAATTGCTATTGTAAGTATGCTAAGACAAACTGGTGCCAACTCAAACGCAAAACTTCCCGAGTTGCTCCGTTAACAAACAAATTCGCCCGAAATGAGTTGTTAGCTGTAAATACTTTAACTTTCCCGGGATTTAACAGTTAAGTTATAAAACCGAGCAATCAAAATTACGCAGAACTTTAAAGGATTAAGATTGCGGATAAGTTAATTAAAGCCTCGTGATTAAAGCAACTTTTTGCGTTTAGTAATGATGCAGCATTTCAACACCTATATTGTTACATTTAGCAATTCTATCCAGCTGGCGTTTCACGCCGAACCTCTGCGATGCAATATTCCTCTGTCGTACCAAAATCCCATTTCTGGCTTGCGCAGTACAGCGTAATGGTTTGATCGAAGAGGTCCTATTGAGAGGGAAACTAATAAAAAAACAGTAGCGGCATTGTCTGTTTTTACGACATCGGGATATTTGCTAGTTAGTGCGATACGATATAGTCTATAAAGAACAAATTTTGTAGTTTGTGCCAAATTGGCTTCGATCTTTGATTCGCTTTATATGGACTTCGATAAATTACATGATAATTTATGTTCACAATAACTAAGAAAACTAATCGGAATAACTGCTTATTGTTTAAAAACCGTAATAGCGAAGAACGAATATTTTTAGTTAGCTACAGTTTATGCTCTAGAATAATAACTTCGATGTTTTAAGCTATTACGTCTAAACCACATTTTATTTTATTTTATCTATAAAAGATGTTGATAATTTTATTGAACAATAAAATTTAAAGATCAACTTAACTTTTTAAAACATACTTCACTTAATTTCTCTTTCTAAAAATAGCAATTTTTTATAAAAATATAAAATTACTTTTTTAATTTTAACTTGTGAATGTAAAATACAACGTCATAGTATATTACCTCCTTAGTTTTTACCTTAGAAATATAAAAGTTATTTAAATATCTCTATAGTTTGCTATTTCTATAATTAAGAAAAATTATTTTTTAACTTATATTTTTTATGTAATATATATGGTAATTATATTTTAGGTTACAGGTGCGCCCAAAAACCTACGTTAGAAAAGAACGAGCATTTAAGCAATCAATAATAAAATATTGAGCTAATATATGCCAGCTGTATTTCATCTTGCTAAAATACAAATGATGTACTTTGTCTTAAAAATAACATCGTTCAAATGGCGGTTATTTTGTCGATACATACTTTAAGCCTTTTTCTAAATTTTGTCATGACCAAGTCGATTTATATCAAGCGAAATTTGGCGGTTTAAATATATTTGTACATCCCAAAAAATAAAATGTAAATGTAGACTCCTACTGTACACTGATGGTAATTTCCAGAGGTACGGAATAGCTGGCCTTAGAAATTACCGTTGGTTTGGATGTGGGTTGTTGTCGTGCACTGATGGATTTAATAAGTCAGGTTTTGTAAGATTTGGAGAAATGAATGTTAATTACAGAAGCTAGTGCATTAAGCCAAGTAATAAAAAATGATTAAGTGGCACTGCTGCTTAAAAACTTATTATATTTAATGTTGTTTTCCATAACTCATGCTGCAGTCGACTAGCACTGAAAGAGAAAATGCACATACAGGTATATAATATTTCCATGGATATTTATAACAGTTTATATATAAAATATATTTATGTGTCAGTCATTACCGCAGTACCCCCTGCCAGCAATTGAGATCACGCGAAATCCAGTTGGGATCGGTCTGAAACATATTCCGACATATTTTTTTAGTCTCGCTGAAGATACTCAGGTCGGAATTGCCTGTTGGAGATTAAATTCCGCCGCCTTTTGTAATATCAACACCGCTTGGCTATTCTGTGCTATAATCTTTACTGCGCTACGGCATCTTACATTACGTAGGCTGTTTTTATTTATCAGTGGGTACAACGGTTTCTCGTTCTTTTGTGTTTACCACAAAGATTTTGTTGTATTTGGAAATTACTCTAAATGTGCCTTGGTATGGTTGTTGATGAAAACTTTAGACCATCCCATTGACCGCTAGGTAATAAGCCGTCGTTTTAAGTGCTTTGTATATATTAGGGATTTAGATTTTAAAACAGGTGCAATTCTGTGGTCGGCTGTACCGAGTCGGGCAATCCTATTGGTGTAGAACGCGCAAGAGATAGTTGAAACTTCTTGGTTTTCTACAAATGTAGCTTTTATCCAGCATGGGAAGCGATCGACACAAGTTAAGCAATATTTGTAGCCTTCGGAAATTGGCATAACTACGATGTTTATATGCATTGATGGTGGTAAAAAGCTCTAGGCGCGTGCCTGGTTAGTTTTGCTTATTGGAGTTGTAAGCAGTTACGGGCCAAATGTTGGCAGTCCTTTTTTAAGTAACGACCAAACATTATGTTGTGACACTCTTAGGACCGTCACATTTACTTCCTAGTGGGAGAGCTAATAAATGCTTGTTTCAAAAATGTTCAGGCTGTAGATGTAGATATATCGCAGTAAAAACTAACTGTAGCGATGATGTTCTCTCAGCTTAAAGCGCTTTTAATTTCTTGTTGCTCTACTGTGCAGTTGCTAGGTTTCTAAGGTTACACTTCAACAATTCTTAGCTTTCTGGAAAAGAAGAAAACAGCGCCGTTGATCTCTTATAGGAGAACCGCATCGATGGTAAAATCTAAAGCATCCTAATACGGTCCAAGGATCTAGGATGAGTCAAAAGTACTGTTTGCTCCAAACTGTTCTTGCAGGATTTAATACTGCTTTTGTTGCTGGTATAAATGCTATCGAAGTATTTTCTTTGGCGTGACCTTGAAGTAGCTCGTTCAATAGTTCTTGGATTAGCAGGGCCTTGGATATAAATCTCTTGCAGAATTCAACATACCCAAAAACTGATGTAGTTATTTGATTATTCTGGGTTATCCGGTGTATCACTTTGACTTTCTCTGGTAGAGGTGAGTTGGCGATAGCGATAAATTGATAACCTGAAAACTTAATACATAACTGTCCAAAATAGCGTTGGACTATGCTAATCACCACGTTGTATTCTTGTAGCCGCTGAAAAGATATTTCGTGATTATGAAGATGCCCAAGCCTTATAAATAGCTTATCAATAAATCTGAAATATTTGAGCTACTTTGTGAAGTTCAAATGTCATAATAGGGAACTCAAACAATCCAATGCCTTCTTCAGCTACAGAGTTTAATGGAACGCTTTTACCAGATTGATGATAGAAAAAATATTTTTCTAACCAGAGTTTGAACGAATTTCTGAATGTGCCGAACTAAGTAGCGGTCAGATTCACTTCTTACTTTTAGCTCACGGTAACGCCTCCATTTGCTTTTGTTTTTGAACCATGTAAAGCGAAGATGACCAGTAGCTTTATAATGAGTTAGTGTCCCCAACTTTTAACATAACGTCGAACACTTTCCTGGCTGCTAGAGGTTGTCTGGGTCTAATAGTTGCGGTTTGCTTACAGCTAGGAGAACCGGCGTCGTCTTGATAAAGAGTTTGATTTGGCACTTAAGCGTTTTAATGATTCTGTCGGGCCGTGTGACATTAGAAAACCTGGTCAGGAGCTTGTAGAAAATGCTAGAGCCTAAGCCGGCTACGAGATGCAATCCCGTAGATGAGTCGTCGGTTTTTCACATTTACAAAAAGGTTATAAAATAAAAGATAATTGACACTAATAATGGTATTTGAGACGTTAATGATTGCAAATCTCTATATAAAATTTCCAAAAGCTCTAAGTTGAGCGTCGTGGTGCTGTATGTCACACTTGGTGTTCGTTGGCCGCGAAAAGTTTATGTGTGGACTTTTCTCATGCTGTCCTAAGAACAAGGGAAAACTCGCACAGGTCGGCACCAGTGTCCACTAGAAACTAGGTTTTTGGGCCAATTTCCGGCGAGGGTCGTCAATCGCCATTAACGACTGCTACTGTGTTTTCTACCTAATATAAACTTTAAGGTTAGGTGCACTTTTTTGATTTGCTATCAAATATGTTGTGGTACCAACAAACTTCTCGTGATTCATGCTTTTTGCTGGAGAATGGTGAAGATTTCTTTAGTTAGTGTTAGACTTATCCCTATGAGCTGCAAGAACGGCTTAGATAATAAATGGTAGCCGTTTATCCACAAAGTACGCAGCATGACAACTGATGTCTACCAGTTCACGAGTCCTTGCAAATGCCGTAAGTACTGCGATTGCCTTAGATCACTCATTTTTTTGCTTTTTCGCACGAGTTGAGACGTTTTATCAATTCTAGCTTGAACGTCGTAAAAGTTGGAATATCCATTTTGCAGCAGACTTAACGGATAGTACACAGTCACTGTAGCCATAAAAAAATTCTCTTCAAATACCGAAATCGCTAACGACGCATCACAAAGTACAAAATTCACTGCGTAGGAAACCTTGATAAACCATTTTAAACTTATTTTCTTATAATATAGAGAATTTGTATTTATAGACATATTTAGTGAATTAAAAATAATCTCCAAAATTATACATTAAAAACAATATCATTCAAAATACTTTAGAGAATATTTTTATCAGCTCTTGGTGGCAGAAAGCAAAAACTTAATGAGCGAATAATGTCTTGCAAAAAAACTTCTTAACAACTTGAGTATGACAGTCCCAAGTGTGTCTGATGGTTTTTTCTTGAAACTGATATCCTACAGTTACTTCAGCAAAATGGTTTTCTAGCTTAAAATATCTCCGCTACAACAATGGCAGAGTAATTTTGTATTTCTGATTATATAGTTGCCTTTAAATGCTTATTGTTAATAAACATTTTTACAGTAAATGTACGACGGTCATTTAACTAAGGTATATTAACTACTGAAAACAATACGAGGTGTGCTAACGACCCCGCTGTTTGAACGCGGCCATAGTCGGCGTAACAACTTGTTTTTGGTACATTTTATCTGAATACTGTTCTAGAAAGGCTTTTTATTAATTATTTCTAATTCATTTTCTTTTTTAGCTTTTTTAATTTGATGTTGATAGCTGATACTAGTAAATTAAGATTGGATCTTATGTCTGCACTTAGGTATGTTAAAATTTGATTTCTGGATATCTAAATATTTCGCTTATCAAAACGAAGCGAATCTGGCTCTTTATAATTTGACCATCTTTATTATTTCAAAGCATTTTCTAAGTATAAAGACCTCGTTTAGGAAATTTGATAAATGCGTTTGTTGATATTAAAAACCATACAATTCAATATAAGAGTTATAGTATTTAAGAGTTATAGAATTTAAAATAAAATTATTACCTTATATATATATATATATATATATATATATATATATATATATATATTACGTAAAAGTATAACTGAAATTAGCAATTACAAATGTTTAACAACAAACTCAACCCAGAACATTGTATTCAGATGTCTTGTCAGTCAACTATAACTTCTCAACAACAAATAATTTAATTTTTAGGACATATATAAAAGATGGGCGATAATTAAAACCACAACAACCTCACAAGGAAAATTCCTACTAATAGCAAATTTAAGACCATTTAAACGTATAAAATGCGGCGAAACCTATAAGTCATTTGATTTTAAGAATAGAAATTTGACGCATCAGTCAAATGCGCAAAAATACTATGTTTGCCTCCACTTATAAAGAATGTATTGTATTTAAGTATTTTCAAATAACTCAAGCTTATCAACATAATTACAATATACTGTCGAAAATACAGAATCCAGACGAATAAATATGAAACTCTTTTGACAATTAGAAGGAAAATTCTTAATAATAGGTAACTAAATTACTAAAACCTTTAACTGGGAGCAGGCATTAATCCCCACAAAAAACATGAATCTACAGCTACTTACCGCATATCAAAATGGTTTCTAATTGCCTGTAAGAACGCTACCTTGTTGACCTACAAATATAAACAATACTAACTATATTTTTTTGATCTTAGATTGGTATCTTTTATCTTATTACATAACTACATTTGGTACACATATAAGTTATTATAACCCCCTCAGGAGCTTTCGCAAAAACAAAAATGCAAAAATATAATAATATACAAACTCAAAAATGTAGAAGTAAAGAATAAGTATCATGAACAAACAAGTAATAAGTTTATAAAACAAGAAAAATTTAAGCTTGTGTAGTCATTAGAAGGGAAATTGTATTATATACAATAAAAAAAATATCTCTGCGGAGAAAGCGTATAAGTGACTATTAAAATTTGGTGTAAAAAGAAAGTTAAAACGAAAAACAAAACACATGAGTTGGAGAAAGTTTGAGGAAAAGGAAAGCAAGTCTTAAACATAAAATATATTTTATAACATTTTGAAGCCAAATAAAAGTAATGGAAGGACAGAAAAAGAATATATCTTGAAGAATAACTGTTTAGATTTTGAGGCAAACGTTCTAGCAGCGTGTTTCTATTAATCGGATAAATTCCACAGTTTTTGAAACCTTATTTATAAATCTTGTCCCGTGTTTGGTTCCAACGGCTTTATTAATTCCTTTACTAGCGTAGAAAGGACATCCTTACCACAACAAATACTTCACTACAGTGCTCTTTTTGAATGTTGCTCAGGCCATCGATAAGGTGTGGATCAAAGGCCTAAAGAAAAAGCTCCTTAACATAAATGCTCCCAACTATTTGTTGGCAATTATCTTCTCATTTCTAGAAGATAGAACGTTTGCGGTTAAGATCAACCGTTGTATATCTGAGACTAAACAAGTGCATGCTAGAGTCCCACAAGGCAGCATACTAGGACCTCTGCTGTTTAACATCTACACATCCGATCTCCCGGTAACCACAGCATCTATAGCCGCATTTGCAGATGACACAGCAATTATCACTCAAAATGCTGATCTACAAGAGACTGTGTATCAATTACAAAAATCCGCAGACAAGATCACTAACTGTTTTAAAAGTTGGAATATTCAAATTAACCCCACGAAACTACCGTATCTAATATCATCATTGACGGCAATCCCATACAATGGAATCCAATGGACTCGGTAGTCAGATATCTCGGAGCATACTTGGTTAAGCGCCTAACCTGGAGCTTTTGTCTTAATCACAAGCTATTACAGGGTAACAATAGATTAATGCAACTTTATCCACTGATTAATCGCAAGTCAACATTGAAGCCTGAATGCACTATCTTAATGAACAAAACGCTACTACGCCCATTAATTCTCTATGCCTGTCCAGTCTGGTGTACTACATCCCAAACGAACATCAATAAACTACAACGATTCCAAAACAAAGTTTTGCGAATAGCAGTGAACGCGCCGTGGTATATTCGTAACAATCAGTTGCACTACGGGGTAGGTGTATCTCATGTGAACGAGTTCATTCGTTAAACCACTAAAAAGTTTTTACAAAACGCGAGAACATGTACTGGTGTCCTTCACTACAACTTGTGCCAGCTAAACGTACATGGTAGATTAAAACGAAGACTACCACGGGATCTGGTAGCCTCTGACGAAAATAGTGATTAACTCAATAATTTCTCTAGGTCTTCAATTATTGTCAATTTCTCATACTTAATCAACTATTAATTGCAACATTTATTATTGTAATTATTGTAAACAAGACGTTATAAATACTCTTGCCAAGCTATTTATTGTAATAGTTAGTCTATATTACATATGTCATGTATAACAATTTCCTTTGTTGATCTGACAATAACTTGCAAATAAAAAAGAAAGGACATCCTTAAAAATTGTTGCGAATTTTAAACAAATCTTTGACTCCTTCTACTTTGTCATGATTCCACAACCCCATAAAGATCATATGCTTTATGGGGGCAAAAAAGGCTACATCTAGAGGTTGTGTGAGATTTGTAGTTTTCCGTTATGCTGCTCACATAGTTCTAAGACTTGAATGTTAATATGTGTAAGAAGAGCATCTTCAAAAGTTATTGCATCGAACCATTCATTTTTTGTGTAACTGTAACGGACATTTTTTGGTCTCTTTTCAGTTCACGTCGTCCATAGATAATCGGCCTTATAGACAACGTACGGTTAAAAATACTTGTCATCAACGTTCCCGCAAAACATTAATAAAGTAGAGCGCTTACTGAAGTTGCAAATTTTCTCGGCGTATTTTGTGTCTCGCTTGCAAATTACCTTCCGATTACGAGGGTAATCGCTAAGTTCGTTTTATTATAGTTCCGAATAAAGAACCGTGAAACATCCTTTAGAACAAAACTCAAATTGCCCATGTACTTGTTAAGTGAAGCTTTATCAATCAAAGCTTTTTTAATATTAACACCGATACTGATTAAAAGAACCAGATTCCTTTTTAAAAATCCTGCGACCACTCCTAACCAGGATAATTTTCCTTAAATTTGGCACTTGTAGCTCCTTTTTTGACGAAACACTGCTTAATCATCATTCGAAGATCTGAAGCGATATTGAATAAACGCACCCACCGGCTTGTTGTGCAGATTTTTCAACTTGTTCTTAATTGTTGATTTCACAATTTTGTTTTTTATTTTAACAGCTCGTTGAGTTAGCTGCTTAGACATAATACTTTCCAGGTATTCTTGCAACATCTGCGGATTGTAGCTCTTGTAGAAATGCGAGCCCTCATTTTCTTGGTGATTTCGTGGCGTGACTGCAAAAATCACACAAACTTTCGTTAGAATTTTCAAAAAAGAGCATTTGAAAACGTAACGAGTATTATTACGAAAATAACAAAGAAAGTGAGGTTGGTCAAAGTCATACCAACCCATAAAACCTCCGGCAGATCAAACAAGGTGGAAGGATTTCAACATTAAACATTATTTACATGTTTTATAAGCATGTAAGTATAAAAAAACCATAAATTAAAAATATTCAGTCATCTGTGCACATTAAAGTTGGTAGGGTACGTTTGTCGCGTCAAAAATAAATGTTTGCTTAGGCGGTGCTGTAGGTTACTGTTGAAATACGAACTAAACTAAATACCTATTATTTATAAATATTGTTACCAGCTAGTATTTGGCACCAAGTTTAATTAAATAAAGATATCTTCTAAGCAGTACCACAGAACACAAACATTTTCAGGACTTGGGCCAAAGTCACCAGGCTTAAGCCAGTCTCACCCCAGTTGAAGGTATATAAAATTTTAGAGACATAAAGAGACAATTGTAATAACTAGATTTTTGTCAATCGTAATTATAAAAATACAAACCGTCGGTTGAAACATGCAGTAATTTTCTTATTGACAGATACGTACAGGTCTCATTAGATTATGTGCTTTTTTCTACGAAAATACAAACTCGTGCTATTATATTATGATTCTAAATAGATAAATTTGATATGGAAAAATACACACTTCGTTAGCGAGAAATACAAATAGTAAACTTGAAAATTACAATGACATAAAACTAAAAACGGACAATATACATCGAAGACATAATTACAAAAATTGTAATAAGAAAAGAAAAATCTGTAAGGCAGAATATATGTAAGTAAATGAAGAAAAATCTGAGAAAGTTAAATTTATAAATAGGGTTAAACTATCAGAACAGTTCTTTGCTATTTATGATATTAATGGAGAAACTAATTAGAAACATAGAAGAAAAAACATGACAATTATAATTAGTGATAATACCTATAAAAATAATAAGTTTATCCTATGTTGGTGATATCATGGTAAAAACCTATTCACTGACGAAAATACAAAAGCTACTAGGTATACGGAGTGGTAAAAGTAAAAAAACAAAGATAATAATAAAAATATACAAAGCAAACTAATGTCAGTGAATATAAACAAAAGATAATAATTTAAAAAATTATAAATTAGTTTGCAAAAGCAAGATTTAAATATAATGATAAAATTCGAATATTTAGGAAGCAACTAAAAAGTGTTAGCATCAATGTGTTATAGCACTTGGGTGAGATACGAATAAATGCAGTCTCAATTCAGGTCTCAGATGACTAACGGGTGGCCTAGTCGTTAACTAAACAATATTTTTATCTTTATATTTAAATATATTTTACACTTCAGTTTATACATGCAAATATGTTAATTTAAAAATTATTAAATTTTTTGGAATTATAAGGTAGTAGATAAATAAAATTAAAACTTTTTCTTTTATATTTGTTCTTGCAATGTACATGAGGTATAACTATCGCAATGAATATTCAACAGAAAATATTAACCCGGACTTCTTTTACAAATACTTTTGCTTGAAGCTCTTAAAGCGGTTAATCGTTGGAGAGAAAAACACTTTGATCTTACTGCCGAATTAAATTAGTGCAACCTGACCCTTATCTCAAGACAAAAATGTACACAAAATAAGGAGGGTCTCGTATAGACTTACTTCTAGTGTTACAAACGCTTCCGCCATCCAATGTAATTTAAAAAAAGACACCTGCGCTCCTCTCTGTTGTAGGAATCAATACGTTCTTATTTTTGATGCACGCACTTGAAATAAGCAACGGCCGACTGTGTAATCTTCTCGGCGTCTCAAGTCAAAAAGCATAGTTTACTTTCAATTTCAAGCCTCCATTTCTCAAATCGACGGGCTTGCAGAATTCCCCTAAAATAATTGATTGCCTGCCAGCGGAGCTTTGAAAGTTTTTGATAGCTGCAAGCGTCTGAATTAGTAAAGTTAGTGAATTAATTTTTTGCTTTTTATGATCCGACATATATCAAACGCGGCGTTTTCGATCGACTTTGGCGGTATAAATTCGAATGATAGAAAGGTTAAATTTGTTCTCCGAACTAGGCGATTTAGCAACTTTATTGCCAAGGCGATAACGCAGCAATTGTATGTATCAGCTTATATTTAATTGATCTAATTGCTTATATTCCAATTACGATTAGTTTTAAATAAATATTCCTGTGTTTGAAAGCAAGTCGTTGCGCAATTCGAGTTCCTTGCAATAAACTGTTTATTGCTCAGCAAAACAGACGCCGACAGGAAATATTCCCGAAGGAGCTATCTTGTTGAACGGACATTTACTGACAGGTTACCCTCAATGAACTTCTAAAGAGAGCTTCAGATAGGGATAGCTCGCTGCTCCTTTAAGTATATTGGGATTTACGCCTTCGTAAGCAAGGGGACGTAATTAACACTTCGAAATTTCCGTAACAAATAAATGGGGCAGCAGTAGAAATGGATGGTAGTGGAGTTTGCACAATTTAACCAAAGCGCGCTACAGTAACATTTACTTTATTTCTAATTGGATTAATGATGTAAAAAATTGATAATATCGAATACTTTAAATTATCTGAAAAAAATGGGTAGTGAGTAGAAAGTTAAAGTTAAATTACGTACTTTTACAAAATAACAGCTTAAACAGCCAACAAGTATTTCTTGTTAACATAACAATTGTTATCAAAGTCCTAGCAAAAAGAATATATTTTTCGCATAAAGTGAAGGCACAAACAATACAAATCAGAAGTGTTTAACGCTGTTATTGTCACAATAACGTTACTAAAAGCAGTATATTTTTAAAAAGGATATTATTGTATATTATATATTTGTATTCAAGAATACCCACGTAAGGGTTCACTTCCTCCGTCCCATTTTATGTAATAGCGTGATAAATAATTTTCTGTTTAAAAACAGTCAGTCAAATAAAAGGCCAATTTTAAACTCATTGGAGCAGCCAAATGGTATATTCAAAACTTATCAAGATTTTATAATGTGCAATGGAAAGCGTCAGTAGTGCCAGATATATTTAGTTGCACAACTAAGATTAAGTAGTTCACTTTTTAAATATAATACAATATAATACACATTTTTTACAAATGCTAGCAGTATGCCAAATCCTGAACCACAGATGCTTATTACAATGTCAAACAAGTTTAATTATAACCCAAGTCACTCATAATGAACACTAAAATGCTACAAACCAATTCCATCTGAGCTGTACCAAACCCAAGTGCATCTTACCAGAGAATCTTAAGTACTTTTAATTCTGTACCAGTTAATAAACCATACCATGAATAATATAGGCAAAAGTTTCCAAAATCGCATAAAATCCTCAGCTTTTAAGAATTATTTCAACTAACGATGAATAATTCGGAAATTTAATTCTTAGCAGGTTATAGAAAGCAAAATGCAACTAGTCCCCTTAATTAAAAGAATACCCAATATATTTTTTTATTTAAATATGTTAAATTGAAAGAAGAGATATTGTGCAAAAAACTAATATGTCACCAAAACTTTAAATAACAATATAACCAACAATTTAGAAGATACTTATGAAATTTATAATGTATAGTTATACAGCATACAGAGTTATTGTATGGTATCTATAATATTGTATTGGTACTGATGATATTCTTAAAGAGTTTAAGCAACATAATCATAAAATTATACATATAATCAAGATGCTGCATAGTTAAGAAAGTTACTGCTAAATGCGTTTTTGTATACTGTCATCCTTCAGAAAATATAAAAAAAATCTCTAAGCAACATGTGCTTTATATGGATGATTGCATTTGGAAAATTACAAAGACTGCTAATATTATTACAAATTTTATGAAGGTATCACACTATGAATGCTATACAGTCATCACGAGCACGTCGTACAACACAAATAAAGTTAAATAATGATACCATTTCTTAGGATTACGTTGTGGAATTTTAATGGAATATTTTCTTACACAACTGCTCAGATCGGATGTAAAATAGTACACGAACATCCCAGTAGAAACAAAGAATTTAAGGTTGAAACAACAGAACGGGGCAAATTGACACTCCCAACCAAAAGGTAAAACGACAATTGATCAATTAATTAACTTAAACTGAATCTTAAGCAAATGCGTGCTAATAATTATTGAGTATATGGTATTTCAAACTCTAGTCATCATAATAACTAAATTTGATAATCAATAAATCTTCAAGGTAACCGACTAATGTTATCATTTTTTTGGCACGCACAGAAACACCAAAAGTAGGGTCGCAGAATAGAAGGCAAATTGGTTTGTACAACAAATGGATTAAAATTTTTATTTCCGGCGACAACTTGATAAATGTACACAAAATTAGTTGAATAAAATCGATTAGGATATTAAATATAAAATTCTTAAACATTAAAGAATCCAAAAATTCTAATCGATAAGAAAGTCTCAGCAACAAAACGAATGACTTCTAAGATATTGAAAGAATTCATGGGGAGTTCTTTTAATATCTTAGCTCAATAATAGTAACATATGTTTAATGCTATATATAGCCCGTAGTATTTGTTAAAAGAGTATAAGAGTGTTTGATAATTAAGCACAGTTAGAATTAACTTAATAAAAGAAAACACAAAAAAAACGAGCTGTGTAAACTATACATTGAGCACAAATCCACATTAATAACAAAGTAACATTAAAGATAAATGCAACACACAAGAAATTTATAAAACAAACAATACAAACATGACTAAATAAATTAA
Source organism: Sinelater perroti (assembly GCA_036346155.1). Classification (NCBI taxonomy): domain Eukaryota; kingdom Metazoa; phylum Arthropoda; class Insecta; order Coleoptera; family Elateridae; genus Sinelater; species Sinelater perroti. Next base: position 2,164,556 of record JARFIY010000355.1, on the reverse strand, counting down.
AAACTGTGGGCGGCAGGTCATTTGTGCACACTCCAAACTACGGAAAAAAATGCTGTTAGGAATAAATGCACGACGGAGTAACTAAAAGAGACTTATCGCACGTAACGTTCTCTGGCAGCCTGGGCGGCTAATGTCAGCGTACTTTCGCTTGGCAGCTTCAACCCGGGGTTGGATTCTTCCTTGGCCAGATGTATTGGAGCACCACGGATGGGTGCGAAACACCCAAAAAGCAATCGACAGCGCACAATCAAAGCGCTATCGGTTTGTACAAAACCTGGTCGGCCTCGGCTGGCGGCTAGCTACGCTCCGTCGCTCACAAGGGTTCAAGTTGGAATGCCGGGCGGCGGTAAAAATCTCGTTTAGTTGCAAATAGGGGTAGGCAGGCGGACAAATCAAGGTTACAGGTAGAAATGGGATTAGGGACAAAGGGGGCTTAAAGATGTGCACCAAATAAAGAAAGCTGAATAATAATTAATCAAAGTTATATCTTAAATTCTTTAACGTGACATGATGTGACATCCTTGGTTGACAAGGAGATAATCTTTTTGTTATCTTATATCTTCAAGCTCTTAAAGAAGCTATTCTTTTGGAATGTAAATTTCTTCTGAAATGTTATTTTTATACACCAATTTAGATTTTGACATATACACTTTTGTGAGATCATTACACCATGTGATATATGCAATGAACGAAACCATAAGCGAAATTAACATCATGAAATACTTAAATTATATTTAACAGATAGGCAGTTCAAAGCCAAAGTAATAAATGAAACTTGATTTCACTCAACTAAAGCTGAAGTTCTCCTAGAAAGCATTCTGAAACATTTCTTACACTTAATATAATAATATAAAGTCTGAACATCCAAGTTTATACTAGGCACGAATGCACTAGTAATTAGAAGAATGACTTTGACATGGAAAATATAAATTGAGGACAAACAATCTGAATATATTAACTTAAGAAAAGCTCAAATTTTTATTTAGTATTATATTATTTTTGTATTATTAACAATACAAAAATATCAAAAATCTACTTAAAATATTTAGAAGTTTACCCTGGAAAGAAACTATTAAAGTGGACATATTTTAAAAAAGCAAAAACAAATTTCGTTGAAAATGATTTCAATTACCTGGCTACTTGCTAAGGGATAAAAAATGTTACTTAATAATAGAATTAGAAGTATATCAATATCAATGACTAAAAAATAATCATGCAAAGCTTTAAAAGATATTTTTGATAAGACTTAGAGTTGTCCGTGGGGAGTAAGAAGATTAAGCCCCTTAAAGAAGGACTACGTTCTCTTAAAAACGGCACCAAATCAAATTCAGAAACGTTGAAGTACTTTTAATAACTCTTCAACATGCGAATCAAATTTTAAGTGAACTATTTTTAAGGCTTTATCAAATAATTGCTACCGGCAGACAATATTTTGAAGTTATTGATTTTATTAAACTACAGAATATTTTTGGAAACATATGACAATTCTAAATAAAATTTTTCCACTCTTTTATAGTCAAGCATTTTCTGAGAAATATTTTACAAATGTTTTGCAAACAATCCTCATGTAGAAAGTTACCTGATGTAGGTAAAACAGTTAACTAAATGTTTAGAAATTACTTTTTCCCAATTATTTATATTATTACCTGTATTACACTGTTCTATAAAATTAATTTTAAAAAATTTCATCTTGTAGTGGGTAATAGCAAAATTGTGTGCCGTTACGGGTACTTTTTGTGGCTCATTATGAGTCAATCATAACAGGGCAATATGTTGCTTCTAGTACGTCCAAATAAGCATGCTTCAACAGATGTATTGATAAGAAATAGCATTTTTAACATTATATTCATGGAAATGGTATATACAGAAAATAAGATTACATATTTTAAGAAACTTAGGCTTAGATGTGGGCAGATCAATAGTTTTCATTGATTGGCTATATTCGCATACTTTGCAGTAGACTAATTTTTACCTAATTTTGTGGACAGAATGTGTTATAGACAATTCCAATTGAACTAAATAGAAAAAAAATTGCATCGTCCTGGACAGTAGAAAATTTAGCAGTAGGTTGTACGTGTAATAATTTTTCTGTCTTTAATCGGAAATAAGTTTATGTTATTGTTCCAGTACGAAATTACTTCTGGGTTGTTTTTTTTAAATTTTAGTTGATAGTAAAGTCATTTATTTATCTCTAACATATAAACTATTTTTCTTAATTACAGTCATACAATAGAATTGTCTTATTTTCTTCCAAAGTCTACCAAAGGTGTTTTTACAGAATCACATTGTAGCAGTTAGAAAAAATATTCCAATAAAAATCATCTCCTGGTACCAACATAAAGAATTGTCAAAAGGTATTTTCAACTTGTCTTATATATAAACTCAGTTCTGATCATTTTTATTCGCTTTTTGTTTCTGATTAATTTTTTTTCAGTTTTTTTCTGTATAAACATAAACATTATATATAAAACAGCCCCAGCAAAAACTATATAGTCTAAAACACATTACAGTTACAGTCAACTAAACCCACTAGCTCTAAGTCAAAATTAGTCGCAAAGATCTTTCGGATTGTCTTCGCAACTAGTAAACTATTAAACTTAGCAAATAGTAAATGTAGTTAACAAATCTGTAATTTAACATCAGCAATTACAAACCAATGAAATGGATTTGATTCATGTTGAAAATTAAATCTTTTAACAAGCGATATTATAGAGGAGTATCAAGATTATAAATACAAATTTTTTGAGCCAAATGACATAATAAATAAAAACGCAAAAAATAAGAATAGCCCTAAGAAGTAAACATAAGCAACTAAAGTATGAGCTGAAACGAATTAAATCAAAAGAAAAAATATTTCAAAGCATTAATTGACCATCATTGGCTATTCATCACTCCCAAAGTAGCTTTCAAAAATGTTTTACATAATATAAAAATTTCTCCCTTCACCTCTAAGAGCTAACCAAAGAACGTACCTTACTAGATTTGGTGAGATCAATCACAAAAGAGTTTACATGTCAGCTACTAGCGGATAAGAAATAAAGGTACAAAGCACATAGCGTGGAAAACTACAAAGAAATAATAAAAAATATACTAGCTAAACAAAACATTACGATACTCACATATTCTAAGGAATAGTTTTAAGAAACTTATGCTACAGCATTAACCCAGCCATACTAATAAAGGCGTTGTTAGAAAAAAAACATAAAGTGGAGCAAATTATAGATGTTTAAAAATTTATTCTTTATAGATCTTGGAAGAAATACAAGGAATGGAGATATTTACAAAATAACTACCCTACTAAATTCAATTGTTAAATTTAATACACCAAACAAAAACCAACTGTGCACAATGCAAGAAATATCAAAGTTATAGGCATACAAGGAACCGATGTTAAAGCACAAATATAAAATAGACACATTTTTAGCAATTAACAAAAGATATGTGTTATTAATATTATACTTACAATTAACAAATACACGGTAAAAGGGTTTACATATTATATCAGATAGTCAGGCAGCTTTAAAGGCTTTATCAAGCACTAAAAGCATCATTTAGACTAGTATGGGAATGCATCAACGAACTCAATGCACTGGCAGAACACAGTACTGTGACATTGCGGTATTTACGGCAATGAGAAAGCCGATAAATTAGCTAGGCATGGATCTAGTGAGGCTTATATCAGCCCAGAACTTGATTTAGAAATTTCACAAAGTGCTGCCCAAAGCTTTATTAAAGAAAGGGCACGCACTCATCATCGAATGTACTGGAAGAATCGACCAGGGTATAATTTCAGCAAAACATTCAAAAGAGAACTAGGTAACTCCTTAATCTAAGTAGGTCACAGCTAAAAACAACTGTAGGGCTTCTCATAGGACATGCGCCTGTTAAAGAACACCTCTAAAAAATTGGTAAATGCAATGGTGACCTTGCATGCAGACTCTGTAGCAAGGAACCAGAAACAGCCTTACATATCCTATGCAAGTGCGATGCGCTGTGCAGGAAAAGGCAACATACATTAGGGAAACCAACCCTGGAACCGGAAGATTTCCAGATACACCTGTATCTGTTGATTCGGGGGACATCAATTACAGATTGGTTCTGAATTTACTTTATTGGGGTAATCACAATAAGCCATAGGCTGCAGTGAACACGGGGATCCACCAAAGAAGATATACCCTAACCAGAAAAAAACAGAATACAAACAGAATTGTATTAGGGTGTCCCCTCTCTTGTTTCGGTTTCCAAGGCCGTACCTGCCAACTATATCTTCTTTCGCCTCGTTCCCTACCTTTACGTTAAAATATCCCGTAAGTAAAATTATTTCTTCTTTTTTTGTTTGCTTAAGCGCTGTTTTAGCATCTTTATGGAATTGTTCAAAGTCTTCCTCGCTACTTTCGGTTGGTGTGATACTTGAATTACATTCAGTTTACATGATTTTGCGTTGAATTTAATTTCTGCTAATCTGATACAAGCACCAAACCGACTACCGTTTTATTTATTCCTTTAGTTACTATTATGGGAACACCGTTTTGATTATTCTCACTGTCTTCTTCTGCATAATAAATTTGGTGGTTATCAATCGTACATTGTCCATTACCTGGGCATCTCATCTCACTTATACCTAAGATGTCAATCTTCAATCGTCGCATTTCTTTTATTGTTATTATATATATAAACTAGAACAATTTCTGGTATTGTCTAATGGCAACATTCGCAACTCATTGCCCACCCAATTATTCAACAAATAAAAAAACATTTGTAAACTATTTAAATCGACTAGAAAACAAATTGGTAGCAGTAATTGTCTGAAACGCAGAGAATACCAACAAAAAGTGAAAAAATGTTCTATGAGATTATGCAAACTTTACATAGGACACTTATTAACGTACAAACCGATGTACTGTCTTACAGATTTAAACAGATTATCTAATGACTTTGACTTCTTTGTAGATAAGTATCTAGACATTAAATTGAATTACAACATTGCATTAGGTGATACCCTTGTAATAAAAATTATTTATTTTGCACTGCAGCTAAAACAGCATTTTTGCAAAGCCGATTTTAAACTAAAAAATGATAAAAGAGAATATCTTAAGATATCATCAGAAACAAGTGAACTTGAGCTAGAAACACCAACTTTTACCTTAGTAATCCAAAAACCGGCATAAGAAGCAACACCAACCCAAATGAAAAAACAGAAAAAGACCAATTATCGACCAAACATTCCTGAAAGAATTGCTGAGAAAATACAACTCAGTAAAATCTGACAAACAATCACACCCACAACCTAACCAAACCTAACGCTAACAACTCAAACAACCACGTGAACATATTTCATCCCTAAAATTTGAATAGAGTATGGGCTAAAGCAGATCAAAGTAGAGCGATAACTTTTTGTAAACACTTAAAAGTTTTTTCAGTCGCTTGATGAAAAGGCGGGCATAGCAATCAATATATACATTGAAAAATTACAGTAAACTAGTGCAATACATTCCAACAAAAGGAGTTATAAAGAAAATTAAAGTTAAACTAAATTCAAGGAAAACTGTTGGGTGTGACTTGATCACTCTCCAGATAATAAAAGAAGTATCTGACGAAGAAACAGTTATGATAACTTAATTCTTTAATGCAGATTTGAGACTAAAATACTTTCATACTCGATGAAAGGTAGTTGGAAAAAGCCATTCAAAAGACAGGAAAACCATCATCAACAAATTATGTAATTGGTTTAGTAACTAGAACATTCAAATCAAATCGAGCAAATGTCAGGCAAGAATATTCACACTCAGGAGAATCCGCAATTCATGTAACATTCATGTTAACAACCAAATGATCTAATGATGAAACAGTGAATTATCTAGGAGTACTTTTAAATACAAAACTCTTATAGAAGCAGCATATCAACCATAAACTCAACCATAGTTATGCAAGACTAGCACAGCTGTATCCACTATTAAATCGGAAATAAAAACTAAAAGCGAAATAATAATGTACACTTCCCTATAAGACCATTAGCACTTTATGCAGTACCACATGAAAAACAAACTACAAAAGCTACAGAACAGAGTTCTAAGCATCTCAGTGGACGCACCATGGTTCATTAGAATTACTCAATTACATTACGAACTAGGAGGACCAACAATAGAAGAGTACATAAAAACAAGCACCAAAAAATTGCTTAACAACATCAAGACATGCGATGGAGTAGCTCACTATAACCTTGGCAAGCGGAATATTCATTCCCGGCTAAAACCAAGAGTTCCTCAAGACCAATTCTTGTCAGACAAAGACGAATAATCGCACAACGGTGTTCGAAGAATCAAGATATCTCATTAGTTAGATTAGTTACTTGTAACATATACTAGCAATGCCATGTGTAATGCAAAAGTCGTGTTGATATGGCGAATAAACATTTTATTAAAAAAAAGTGTAAAGTTGCAAATTTTTTAAGTGCTACCACAGGATAAGTTAGACTTTAACTGGGCGACTGTAAATTAGCAATATTTATATAAAAAAGAAAAAATCTTAAATCTTCAACAAAAATTTTAAAGAAAAATGCGTTGTTTCTAAAACGCAAGAAAAACTTTCAAAACTAAATTTAGAGAATCGGAAACGGAATTAGTTTGAACCCTAACTTATATAATTTTGCTGTTACAATGACAGATTTGTGCAATGGTGAGTTATTTTGGTGGAGGAGCTTCTTTGCTTGTCACTTTTTATGGCTTTCAATTTAATTCTTTTTAAAACTATTGGTTGTTTTTTTATTCAAATAGTTGTTAAGAAAGACTTGATAGTTTTAAAATAACCTAACAATAACCTTCTCAGCTGACAAAGAAGTATAGGCCTCCTCTGGTGCGCTTTTATCTTTCATTTTCTACTGGTCCAAATACCACTTTTTTCCTGTTATATAGTATATTTCATCTAGATCAATTAATTGTTGTAAGAAGTCTTTAAGAATGCGACTAAACATTTAAAAACATTTAAATTCATTTATCAAATAAATAATTATAATGATAAATGTGGAGTTCCTATATATTTTGACTAATTGCATCTTAATCTAGACAGCTACTTTTTCAAATAAAAATGTGTTACCACTGCATTTTCGAAATTATTTACTTTAAATGTTTGTAGAACAAAGTCACTTTTGATTAAAACCGAACCTGTAATGTATGGAGGGCAACATTATTAAATAAAAAATAGAAATCGGTCTAATTACCAAACGTATATTAAAGATAATCAGAAAGTATTAAGAGATTCCAGAAGTATATTAGGTAAATAAGGCATGCAAATACCAGAATATAAATAGGCGCACAACGTCTATGAAGAATTTCATAGAAAAGATAAAAATAGTTAAATCATAAGAAGGCTTCTGCTAGTACACTACAATAAATCTTACGTAACTCAGCTATCCTCGTTAGCACAACGGAGCTCTGCGTGTTTTGTAGCTTATCTGCTGTATATTATTTCGTCCTTCGCTGCTAAATTTATTAAGGGAACATTGCGTTCCTCTTACCTGTTGTGGCTTATAAATATGTAAAAAGAAAGGCACACGCGCCTGTCGTAAAGCCCAGATTGTCGCACACGTATGCTAGCAAACAAAACAAGACCGGCGAGGATTGGAATGCCTCTGAGCGGCGCGCCCGGAATACTCAAAAACTGGCTCCAAGATTCATGCCGAGTATCCTGCGAATCATTTCAATGACTATTCTCTCGCACGCCCTGGAACATTATTCCTGCGCCAAAATTTCGCTGCTAACCGTAATTAAATGTTACTTTGTTTAAATTGTCAAACAGAAACTGATATCGTGAGCATGAGGTTGCCTGCAAACGCGAAAATGTTTAATTTAAACCTATGAAAAGCTTCGAAATAGTATGTTTCCGGTTGATAAAAGCGCTCGTTTGGTGTGGCGCAGCGACAAAATTTATTTCATATGAACTACACGGAACGAACTGATTTTAAATTAATAGGCTATAAAGAATTGGCTGAAGCTAATAGGGATTTCCATTTTAAAAATTGAAATGTAATGCATCAATGAATTAGTTTTTAATACACTTTGGATCAGTTAACAAATAATAATATAATTGCTTATAGCAATTGTATCTTATTAAACAACAAGTATGCAAGGATAACAATAAAGAACGATAAAATCCCGAAAAGGAGTAGAATTAGATTTAAAAGTATACCATATTATTAATGTTCACTATATACAATCATCTCGAAATTTTATTTCTAGTTTTTAACTTTTTACATAAACATTTGATAATTGTTCACGGCTCACAAAGGTTTATAAAGCTTATTGATTTTTTTACCCTTTAATTTCTTTTATTTATGCTTAGTATTTTTTAATTTACGTTCCATCAAAGCTTAATAAATATCGAGGGGGAGCAATTCTAGATAATTTCATAGATTTACTAATTTTTATACTATTTGGTTTTGTTTTCTTTGTACCACTCTAATGTAAATTTGGCATAGCCTTATAAAGTAAAATACTACCAAAAAACTTTAAAAACTTGAAAGTGTTATTTAAAATATCATTTAGCAAACATGAAGTATGCCGATATGAAACTCTGATTTAAATATTATTGCTCTCATACACACACACACACACACACACACACACACACAAAAATATATATATATATATATATATATATATATATATATATATATATATATATTGCTTATTTACAATCTACTCAACTTGTATTGAGTACCATCCATCGACAATTCTTCAATTTTTAATCCCTAATTAGGTCTTCTGGCCACATTTGTTTAAGTCTACGTTCTACAAGCGGAGGGCGGTACATGGAATTGATGTTGAGACTGGTGTGTGCTGCATATCGTTGTTATGCTTTAGTTGCATGGACGGTAGTTACTTCGCTGATGAATGGTATTCCAAGATCGGTGTGGAGGGTTAGGCTGGATATATATACCATAGAGCTCCAGTGATCATGCGGAGTGTTTTGGACTGGGAAGTTTGAAGTATTTTGGTATTTTATGGTTTGCTGCATCCCCATAGTTTAATGCCATAAGTCCATATGGGTTTGAGAATTATCTTGTATATGCTAAGTTTGTTTTCCAATGGCAATTTTGATCGTTTACCTATCAGCCAGTATATCTGTCTCACTTTCAGGTTTAGTTGGATTTTTTGGCTTTAATATGTTTCTTGCAGTTTAGTTTTTGGTCGAGGTGTAACCCTAAGTATTTTACTACAGGTTCTATTGGAATGGGTGAGTTATTAATCATCACCTGTGAGCATACACCTTTTCTTGTAGTAAAGGTTATCTGTGTAGATTTTTCGTTGTTTACCTTAATTTTCCACTTTTTAACCACGTTTGGAGTGTCTACAGGTAGCTTTGTAGTTTTTCCGAAGCATGAGTAGGGTCTACATCCGAAGTCAGGATTGCCGTATCGTCAGCGAATGTGGCCATAGTGGTATCATTGTTTACAGGTATGTCCGCAGTAAAGAGTAAAGGTAGAGGAACGGTCCAAGGACGCTACCTTGGGGGACACCAGAGCATACCGGATAAAGGTTAGATAGAAAGGCATTGACTTTAACTTAAAGGTAACGTTTATGGATGTAGGATTTGAGGATGATGTATATTTGGCTGGGAAATGATCGTTTTAATTTGTATAAAAGAGCTTCGTGCCAAACTTTGTCGAAGGCCTGTTGGACGTCAAGAAAGACTGAAGCACAATATTTCTTGTCTTCTAGGTTGTCTTTAATTGTATTGACTATTCTATGACATTGTTGAATAGTGGAGTACCTTTGTCGAAAACCATATTGATGCTCATAGATTAATTCATCAATGGGTGTACTTTCGTGTATTCTATGGAGAAGTAGTTTTTCAAAGATTTTAGATGCTGTTGGCAGAAGACTTATTGGCCGATACGAGGTTGGTTCTGTAAGTGGTTTTTCCGGCTTTGCTATCATCATAATCTATGCATACTTGCATTGGATTGGGAAGTAGCATAGACGCAGTATACTGTTATATATTGTGGTTAGAAGAACTACTGCTTTTTTAGGTAGATGTTTCAGAACCTCTCCGATTATTAGGTCGTAACCTGGTGCCTTGAATGGTGTAATTTGTCGAATTTCTTTTAGAACCTCTGCAGGTGTGAATGGGTTGATTGGCAATCATAACTGACAGGCTGCACTGAGATAGTTCTCTATTTCCTCGTCTTCTATATTATTACCTGGAAGTAGAGCAAACACATATGCTAAATGTTTGGCTATTACTTCAGCCTTTTCTTCGTCAGACTGGGCCTAGTTTCGATCCAGTTTTCTTAGAGGGGGGATAGGAACTGTTGGTCGTTGTAGCTTTTTAGCCGCTTTCCAGAGCGAGAGGTCCGAAGGCGTGAGATTACTTAAGTAGAGGTTGAAAGTGTCGTTTCGATTCTGCTGTAGGGCCTTTCTCAGTTTATGAGTTAGTCTATTGAGGCGAGTTTTATCGAGTGGATTTCTGAATCGGTGCCACTTGCTTCGTGCTCTTCTCTTCTCGATGACCATTTCTTTTATGTACAAGGGTATATCAGTGTTGTGCGTGGATTTCCAGGATGCATCTTGAATGACTGTCGTGAAATTTTGAATTACTTCTTCTATCTCAGTCGGTTCCTTAATCCGAGAGTTTAGTTGAATGTTGGTATTTATCAAGTATTGGAATTGTTCCCAGTCAGTTCTTCTTGTGCACAGAGTAAAGAGTGGTTCTTTTGATATTGCGGCTTACTTAGCGTTATTATAATAGCGCTATGATCAGAGCTTAAATCCAGACAAGATTCTATTTTATAGATGTTAGAGATACCTTCGGTTATCGCAGAGTCAAGTAGATCTGGAAGTTTATTTGTATCAGTAGGCCAATACGTGGGCTGCCCGGTAGACAACTGTCTTAAATTATTTTGTTGTCTTGAGTCAAGTAAGTTGCGCCCTTTTGTCGTTATTAATCTAGAGCCCCAGGGCGTATGCTTTGCATTATAATCTCCCGCAACTAAGAATCGTGATCCAAGTGTCTGGAAGAGGTCGTTATATTCTTGAGTGGAGATTTGGTATCGCGGGGGGAATATATGGCAGCTACTACAAGGGGCCGGGAAAGAGTTTCTAGGTTTAGTAAGATACCTTGTATTTTGGGTGTGATATAGGGTTGAAGAACGTGATGTTTCAAAGTTGATTTTATGAGAATTGCTGAACCTGGATGATGTGCAAAATAGGTCGAGAAGTAAGGGATTTTGATTACTGTGCGATCAGTTGAGTGACTTTCAGAAATTAAAAAGATATCAATTTTATTATAATTAAGGAATAAAGTTATTTCTGGAATATGATTAGTTATTCCGTTGGCGTTCCAAGCGGCGATGCGTATTGAGGATGCCATTAGTGATTTATTTTTGATATGACGGTAGATAACATATTGAAGATCATAAAATCTTGGTTAAGGAGTTGATTGAAGAGGTTTCTAAATTCACTGAGGAAATTTGACATGAGAGTTGTAATATCTTGATTAACGTTGAGTGAATTCACATTGCCTGAAGCTATTTGTGCGTAGGTCGTCTCGTTTTGAAGATTTTGTAAATTTCTGATGATTGGGGAAGGTATGGGTGAAGTGGTCTTGGGTGAGTTGTTGTTGTTACTATTTCTTGTATTTAATAGCTCTTGATATACATTGCATCCTTTATAATTCGCAGGGTGGCTACCGCCACATAAAGCACATACTGCTGGAGTAGTTCTTGATTTTGTACATGATTTAGAGTTATGAAGACCTCCGCATTTTACCCAGTTGTAAGGTTTCGTGCAGTAGGCTTTTGAATGTCCATACGCTTGACACCGCATGCATTGTATTATAGTATTTTTATGCTTTGGGGGTTCGGCTTTGATTTTTGTGTTGTTGATATACTCGATGTCGTAAACTTCTTTGTTGTTATTTTGTGGCTCAAGGTCCACGAAGAAGAGTGGCAGGTGTTCTTTTGTTATTCTATGTCTAACATTGATTGCGTTTCTCACTTTGTGTCCCTTTTTGGCTAATTCTTCTTGGATCGTATTTACATCTGTTGTGTGGTGTAAGCCTCTTATTACGATTCTGTATGCTCTGTCTTGCTTTAATTAGTACGTGTGATGTATAATATTTTCATCTTTCATGTACTGTACAAGTTTCCTATAGGTCCTAGGTTCGTGAACATTGATTTTAACGGTAATCTGCAACTCCTTGTACATAAATAGGGGGAGGTCTGGGAATGCTATATTGACTGTTTGTTTTATTATTAGAGTTGTCACTTGTTGTTGGGTTATCGTCGGTTTGAAGTTGCGATAATGTTTGAAACCTATTTGATGTTTGGGTTTCGGGCCCGTTTTCTAACTGTATTTGGGTTTTAGTTAGTTTTCTCTTATGAGTGATTACTTGCCAATCATGAGTTTTTCCATTGTTTTCATTTGTGCTATCATGTATCATTGTGTCATCATCATCGGTTGTGTCGTCTTCATTGTTTCCAATTACACCATATCGATAAGGTGTCGAAGATGTATTAGTAGAGGTTGATGATGGGGCTAATGTCTGAGTGTAATTTGAATTAAGTAGCAAGGTTGATAGCGGTGGAAATTGGTTTATGGGGAGTTGGTTTTGGAGAAAGGGTTGCGGGTAATCGTTTTGTGGTATGTAATTCATTTGTTGCGAATACGATGCTTGCACTGTCATGTTTGTTGATAATACATTGTTCATAGTAGTTGTTGTAAAACCGGGCCCATTCCCTATTGGGAACATTTCGTAAGTTACAGGTAAATTATTCCCGTTGCGGATTTGTTTTTAATTAGAATAAAAACGCCTACCTGTTCTATTGTTGTACGAATACAAAAGTCTTTTTAAATTTACAGCACAGTCCTGCTAGTTTATAAAACACTTTAACGATACGATAGTATACAAAGCTTATAGGTCAACGTTTGCGCTGTGATAGCGGAGCACACGCGTAGCGTCCGCACCGCTTCACTTGTTTGGGCCGACTCCATTCATATGTAAAATTTTTGTTTTTATAATTCCTAAAATTCTGTTACCACATATATTTCATCCTCAAATACCATATATTTTAAAGTCAGCCATAGAGATTGCAAGAGCAGATTTTAGAGGCTACGTTTTGTTATTTTTATTTCTTTTTTACAAATATTTTGGGGACCACTTTATATTTTTTACAACTCCAATCCATTAATTATAATTCAATTTTTTTAATCACTACTGTAAATTTGTAATAAAATAACGAAATTTTTATATACTAAAATATGAAGAATAGATTGAAATATAAAACAACAAAAAATAGAACTTTAGAACAAAGAATATAAATAACATATTAGTCATGTTCTTGTGCTAATTAAATTAAATAATATTCCTTGGTAACAACATTGTCGGTTATGTTATTTTTAAACTTTTCAAACAGCGTTATAGCTAATGTAGTATACAATAATTCAGTGTGTCAGTATGGCACATCGTATAGAGGTATTGTTTAACAAGTCTGCTGCCTCGGTCGACTGTTGGTAATGGAAAATTGTAATTGAAATAAAATTCAATGGCAAATTGTTAAAGTACCCTTACGTACCTCATTGTTATGTAATCATAAAATAGTGGTAGATGTTTGAAGAGCATAAAATAAAAACAAAGAAAGAATCTCACATAAGTTGATATTAAACTATAAGCAATAAAAACCAAGTGTGATTAATAAATAAAATATTTTTTATTAATTACGTTAGAGTTATTTGCTACAACAGTGCGTTTGTACTTCTTTGCTATCAGCTAGGTCATTGTTGGAGAATACCTCTGTACAACGCAAGATATTCGTGTGGTGATTACTTGTAGACTGCATTATTTACAGCGCTGCTCCTTGTAGAATAAGAAGGAAGTACTTCACGTATTTTTAGTACAAAGAAAAGATATTTTTTTATCAAACCTAATAAAGATATTAAAACTATATTATCTTAAATAGTGCTAAAATCTAGTCTTAGACTAATAAGGAACTTGTTTTTAGCCTACAATACTAAAATTCTTAATAACTAAGAGTCTTCTTAGCTAAGTAAAATTTCTAAAGCACTTTTTTCATGCACTTTACACAGTTTACTATGCTTTAACACTAACAATTTACTTCACTAACTCGTGGGGTTTAATCCACTTAAGTCTTCTTAATTAATTTGCATTGTCAAGTAGCTGGATGGCCTCGACGTTTTCATATCCTAGAAATCGTACTTTGTGGTTTCTTGCATATTTATGGATTTCTTTTTCGATATTTTTCTTTTTTAGTTCTAAGTTGTATACATTGATATTTTCTTGTAGGTCTTTCTCACTTTTTCCGAATATAACCATATCATCAGCAAAAAGTAATTCTGATATGTAGATTTTTTCCATATTCCAGCTTCCTACATGGTATCTTCTTGTTTTTTTCTTGCATTCTTTTATTGCCTCATCTAATACTAAATTAAATAGCAGCGGGCTGAGTACACATCCCTGCCTATATTGTCCTTAAATTCCTCCGACTGCTCGTGTCTCGTTCTTATTATGTTTCCGCTATTTTCGTATAGTGCTTTGCTGGCTGCTACTTCTCTGTAATTTATGTTTGATTTTTCTAGACACTGCCATATTGTCTCTCTTTCTATTCTGTCGAAGGCCTTTTCCAGATCTATAAAACAGAGATGTATTTCTTCCCCTTTCTCTATGACCTCTTCATTTAGCTGTCTGATTTTAAATATGTGGTCTTGTACCCCCCGTCCTTCTCTAAACCTACTCTGGGTGTCTTCTATTGTCTTATCTAGTTTGTCTCTGAGTCTAGTTTCTAGAATCCTTGCGAATACCTTCCCTGGGATGCTTAGTAAGGAAATTCCTCTGTAATTACAGCATTCTCTTCGGTCTCCCTTCTTATATATGGGTATTATGATTCCTATTTTCCATTCCTTCGGAACTTTTCCTGCTACTAAGATGTCGTTGTATAGTTCTAGTAACCTTTGCTTGCCTGTTTCTCCTATGTATTTTACCATCTCTGGAGTAATTTCATCTATGCCTAGGGCTTTTGCAATATCCAATTCTTGTTTTGTTATTTTGCCTTCTGCGCTATCTTCCACTGTTGAGTTCGTATCTTTTTCAAAGTCGGTATTTTCCCCCCCTCTTCTTTTTCCCAATCCTCTCTGTTCTTCCCCTGCTGCCAACAAATATTCGAAATATTGTTTCCATCTTTCCATAATATCGTTTTCATTTGTCAGTACATTTCCCTGTTTATCCTTGATGTTTTTTGTGGGTGTAGTTTTCTTTTTTTTTTAATTGCTTCAAAGTTCCGTAAAATAGTTTCTGGTTGTCTTCAAATTCTTTTTTCATTTTGTTTCCGAATTCTTCCCACGCTTTCTGTTTTGCTTCCTTCACCTTACTTTTTACCTGCGTTCTTTTCTCTTTGTATAGATTGTAGTCCTCTTCCAATTTTGTTTGTAGATATTTGCGCCAGCATTCTTTTCTTTTTACCAGTGTTTTATGTCAGTTGTCCACCATGCCGTTCTTTTAAAGTCCGTGTTAGTTACCTTTGCCACTCCCAACATTTGCGCTGCTTTTATCATGCATTGTTTTATCGTTTTCCATTTATCTTCTATATTTGGTCTGATATTTTTTGTCTCGTACTCCTTTTAGGATGTCTTGGTATTTCTTCCTGATGTGTTCTTCTTGTAACATGTGGCTTTTAATTTTCTCCTTAGTTATTTTCTATGTTTCTCTGTCGCTTGTTTTTGGCTCACCTCATATCCATTTGGAGTAAGTAGTGGTCGCTGCCTATTTCAGTCCTCTCTTCACCTTAACATCTTTGATTTTTCCAATTCTCCCGTTCACTAGAAAATAGTCTATAATTGATTTCTCGTTTCTGCTGTGTTGCACCCTTGTGTATTTGTGTATGTCTTTATGTACGAACTTTGTGTTCGTTATTACTAAATCATTTGCCACGCAGAACTCTAAAATTTTCGTACCGTTTCTATTTCTTTTGTGCTCTCCTTGTCTTCCTAAAATTCTCTCTATGCCTCTATTATCTTTCCTACGCTTCCATTTAGGTCCCCATAATTATAATATTGTTTCCTTCCGTATCTATTACTTTTGGTAGTTCCTCAAAGAACTGGTTTTTTATTTCCACTTTCTCGTCTTCGTCAGGTCCGTACGCCACAATCGTTTGCCATGTTTCTTCTTTTTCCCTAGTTTGACTTCTGCCATTATTCTTTCATTTACATACCTTTCATTTATGTTTCCATTTTGCCAGGGTGTACCATTAAACCCTCCGCTTGTGCCCTTTCAGATTTTTCTATTCCTGACCAAAGCATCCAATATCCTTTTGTAGCCTCGTATGTCCTTGCCCTTTCTTCTTTGTCTCTGTTATTAAAATCCAGCTTTGTTTCTCCATTTCTTCTATGAGTTCCTCCTCCTTTCGTTTATACTTTGATGTTCCATGTTCCTCCGCACCGCTTCACTTGTTTGGGCCGACTCCATTCATAGATATATATGTAAAATTTTTGTTTTTATAATTCCTAAAATTCTGTTACCACATATATTTCATCCTCAAATACCATATATTTTAAAGTCAGCCATAGAGATTGGAAGAGCAGATTTTAGAGGTTACGTTTTGTTATTTTTATTTCTTTTTTACAAATATTTTGGGTACCACTTTGTATTTTTTACAACTCCAATCCATTAATTATAATTCAATTTTTTTAATCACTACTGTAAATTATAATAAAATAACGAAATTTTTATATACTAAAATATGAAGAATAGATTGAAATATAAAACAACAAAAAATAGAACTTTAGAACAAAGAATATAAATAACATATTAGTCATGTTCTTGTGCTAACATTGTGCTAACAACATTGTCGGTTATGTTATTTTTAAACTTTTCAAACAGCGTTATAGCTAATGTAGTATACAATAATTCAGTGTGTCAGTATGGCACATCGTATAGAGGTATTGTTTAACAAGTCTGCTGCCTCGGTCGACTGTTGGTAATGGAAAATTGTAATTGAAATGAAATTCAATGGCAAATTGTTAAAGTACCCTTACATACCTCATTGTTATGTAATCATAAAATAGTGGTAGATGTTTGAAGAGCATAAAATAAAAACAAAGAAAGAATCTCACATAAGTTGATATTAAACTATAAGCAATAAAAACCAAGTGTGGTTAATAAATAAAATATTTTTTATTAATTACGTTAGAGTTATTTGCTACAACAGTGCGTTTGTACTTCTTTGCTATCAGCTAGGTCATTGTTGGAGAATACCTCTGTACAACGCAAGATATTCGTGTGGTGATTACTTGTAGACTGCATTATTTACAGCGCTGCTCCTTGTAGAATAAGAAGGAAGTACTTCACGTATTTTTAGTACAAAGAAAAGATATTTTTTTATCAAACCTAATAAAGATATTAAAACTATATTATCTTAAATAGTGCTAAAATCTAGTCTTAGACTAATAAGGAACTTGTTTTTAGCCTACAATACTGAAATTCTTAATAACTAAGAGTCTTCTTAGCTAAGTCAAATTTCTAAAGCACTTTTTTCATGCACTTTACACAGTTTACTATGCTTTAACACTAACAATTTACTTCACTAACTCGTGAGGTTTAATCCACTTAAGTCTTCTTAATTAATTTGCATTGTCAAGTAGCTGGATGGCCTCGACGTTTTCATATCCTAGAAATCGTACTTTGTGGTTTCTTGCATATTTATGGATTTCTTTTTCGATATATTCTACTCCGAGATTTCTCTTAATTAGTGTTATCTGAACAATAGGTTTATTTAATTTTTTTGTTGATTTCCATACGGAATAATCTGTACCGTTATCATTGGTTAAGTTTGTTAAGTAGGTAGCAATAGATTCCTCTTTTGGTTCTTTAATTTCTTTTCTTAGTTGCTGAGGAAGATAGTAACTATTCTGCACATCCAATGGGTGTACTTTGCATTGTGGTCACCTCCAGTGATAAATCTTCTGCCTGGATGATTAAATACCTCATTATATTTATTTTTCTGTATGGTACGTATAGAAGGGCTGTAGATTGCTGTCACTGTTAATGAATATCTGTTCGTTTTTTATTTTAACTGCTGTCACCTAGATTATTTTCGTAACACAGTTTGGTTCTTTAGGATGTTGTATATTTTCTTTAATTAATACTGCGCTTCTTCTTTTAGCATCTTTGTTAGAATAAATTGTATAATAGATTTTATAACCATTACATTTAGCAAAATAATGTTTAGTGAAACGAGTCTCCTGAATGAGCGCTACATCAATGTTTTTTGTCTGAAGTATTAATTGGAGCTCCTGTAGGTGATTGAGAAGTCCAATGGAGTTCCACGCAAGTATTTTAATAAAATTAACGTTCAAATTACGTTTAAGTATAGCTTCCTTGGCGCTACATTCGAGTCTTTTTAGACGTTTATCTAGAGCAAAAATAATAATCTTATTTATCTAATTTAGATAAATTAATTAGAGAATTTGCTCTATGTTGTTATTTTGCTACCCGTTCTTCAGCATAGTTTGTTTATTTAACTCAGCAGTTGCAAATGTTACGTCTTTATTAATTTTGTTAGCCTACAAGATTTCCTTTATTTTTTTAACTGTTTTTCTTCTGTTGTATTATTATAGATACTTAATAGATACGTTAGGCGTATTTCTCTCCATAGCGTTATTTTTAATTCTTTGTAGCCCAATGGCTATTTTACATCCGCGATAGTTAACTGGGTCTCTTTACCACAATTTTAGTTAGACAGTTTTCTATTTAGCGTAAATGCCCATATGCCTGAAACTTTTTACATTGTTTTAGTTACAGTTTTAGTTTGGAAGATTTCTATCTCATATTGCTAAGTATGCTTAACAGCATGAATCTTATTTATATCTCTACTAAGGTAGAATGTTAATATGAACATATCCAGTGACTCTTTTGTTTCCTATTTAATTTTTTTACAGTGTTCAGAACTTTAAATCTTTATGTTTTTTGGTTCTCGGATCATACTACCTGCCTGACAGGAATGTGGTAAATATTTGACAATGACTTTGATTGGTTTTTCCTTTTTATCCTTGTATGTATGCAATAAATATGCAGTTTTTTCTATTAGTATTTTGGCTACACTACGATAGGTATCGTCATCTACTGTATCAATTTTAATATTTGCTTTATTGACTTTTTTGTAGTACATTTATCTTTTTATATTTGTCCCGTGAGAAGTTTAAAGAACTCATGATAATTTTCAACTTTCTTCAATTTTTTATTTAATGAACATTTAGTTTTTTGTAAACAGTTCATTATTTTGATGAATTAAGAATTTTTTATTTGATGTAGTCGGCTGTATTCCACTAGCCATTGGTATATTATTTAAATTGCATTTTCTATTTAAATCCCGTTAACTCGGTACCTCACTCATGGTCACAGTCACGGCCACGGTCACGGTCACTGTTTGATATGCGGAGTTCAAACACTCTTATCACACTCACTTATCCGTATTAGATATCATAGCGCTCCGAGCACTTTTTATTCACCAAGAGTGAAACACGAACTAGATGTAAATTAATTGCGTTTATTAAAAATATATTATAACTGAGGGTTGCCCGCCAAAAGGTATTTTTCACCCGTTTCCCTTAAATTTTTATAAGTTGGGAACGTATAAATTTTTAACTGGATCGGGAACATGGAACAATTTAATTTACAATCAAAGCTCCGCACGGTGTAAGCAAATCAAATTGTCGTGGAAGACGCGCTTTTTGCATTCGACAATGCGGCGGTCCCATAGCAGCTGCGGCCGGCCATTCGTCAACGAGCGGCCTTAACGTGTGCGCACCAACGCACGGACCTTCTCGTGTAAATTAAGCGCTCAGAGACGTCTTTATTAACTTTCTACAGCAAAGCTTATAGTAGAAATTTAATGAGATTATCATCCTTTCTGTCTGTCTGTGTGACTGGAGACAAGATAACTTCCGATCTATCCAACGGATTCATTTGGCATATACACATCTTAGGTTAGTACCTTTCATGGAATTGATTTTCACCCAAATCGGTTAACGGCAACCGGAAGTGATCGTTACGAATTTGAAAATTCATGTCTTTCTGTGTATCTGGAGACAAAATAACTACTTCAACGGATTCTAACTTGCAACAACATCTTAGGTCAGTACTCTTGGGATTGATTTTCACAAATCGGTTACAGCAAAAAGTGACCGTTCGATTTGAATTCATGTCTTTCTTATGTCTGGAACAAGAGATCTTCTAATCAACCTTCATCGTTGTTTTCCAGATGGGTTCGCAAGAAAATGAGCTTCGAGTTTTGTTGGAAATGGGATCTTCTAATAAGATATGCTGTAAAAGAGATTTGCGATGCTGAAGATAAAGGAACTTTAAATCTAACGATTTCAACCTTAAAGATTTGCTTTGTTCCGACCGGCCATTAAAGTTTTATGTTGCTAATTTGCAAGCTGATTTGGATGCCAAACCTTTATTAAGCAGTCAAGATCTGGACGCTAAACTTAGAGTTGATAAATCAACGACTTCATCGACATATTTAGCAACTTTATTTTGTCCACAAAGCTCCGATGAGATCCACGCGAACTCACCGCAGCACGCCGCCAAAGAGTCGCGTTTTTCCGCCAACTCTTCAAAAACGCATTAAACGATCGATTTTAGAAGCGAATTGTGACGTCGAATGAGAAGTGGGTCTTTTTGATCAATTACGATTGACGGAAGAGGTAGGCCCCAAAAGACGAAAATCTTCCCTCAGTTCTGCGTAAAGATCATTTCGGCAAGAAAGTCATGGTTTGTATGTGGTGAAATTTAAGGGCATTATTTTGGGGTTGGTTTCGAATAGTCTTGTTGAAAGTTTCCGTTTCCAACAATAGCGGATCAAGACTCAAAGCTCACTTTCTTGCAAACTCATTTGGAATACAAAGATAAAGGTTACTACAATGTTATAAGTACAAAAAAATAGAAACAAATGCAAAAAATTAAATTTTTGCAATTTTATTTATTTAATCAGAGGGGCACATTTTATGGTCTTACTGAGCTAGCTCATAATTGTAATATGTAGTTTAGTTTAAAATACACTGAAATAAATAGACAAGTCCTATAACAATTAAATCAAATTGGCATTGTATCTTATTCTGCTAATTTTATGAAAACGACTATGAAGTTAAATAATCTGCTAAATATAGGTGTTTCAATTTTAAAGATCTTTTTATAAAATTCAGAATTATAAGATAATCAACATTTATAATATCACTGCTTGGACAATATTTTGTCTCTATTAAATGTAATCGGATAATGCCCTTAAAATTAAGTCCTTTAATAGTACTTCAGAAAAATATGGTTAAAAGTTGACAGTATCCAATTGAAGAATACACTGATCTTATTCCTCTATACACCGAACGCCGTCAAAATATAAACAAATAAAAATATGCTTCTTCAACTCAAACCTTATAAATGTTACAACTTTCACAAATGTTCCTAGAAGTTTCAGATCTTTTAAATAATATTGGTTATTATCGTTAACAACTCGTTTACGTTTTTTGATGCTAATATAAGTTACCTACGATTCTAATGTCCTTGTCGTCAATTCCTGTGTTTCTTAAGATATCTACCATTTTTTGTGCCGAATCTTATCTAAAGCTTTTTTGGAGTCAATAAATCCAAGAAACACATCATCATTTACGTCTCCAGATCTTTGCACTAAAACTTGGATAGCAAACAACGCCTCTTGCATTCCCAGACCCTTTCAAAATCCAAACTGTGTATTTTCAATACACACAATACACACGCTTCTAATTTTTCTAAAATTCTTTCATGAATCACTCGCAGAAAGACTTTTAGTACATGATTCATCAAGCTAATTGTGCGGTGGTCACTGCATTTCTTCGCCTTGTTTTTCGGTATGGTAATAAATGTTGATCTTAACCAGTCTAATAGAATTATTTCTGTTTTGTATACTGAATAAAATACTTTGCAATTAGAAATTAATATTTGGTATATGGACGATAATCTCGGATTATTTAGAAATCTAAGTGTTGTGTAAGAATGTTTTATTTTTTTTATTGTAAAATAATTCTAGCGGCTTAAATTCAAAAAATATTTTTAAAAGTGTTTTCTATTTGTGTACTTGTAAATGATACTGCCGTTCCTCTTTACTTAATAACGGATTGTCTGAGAAAAAAATAGAAATTTTTTAACAATACGATAAAGCAGTGAGATACAATAAAGTTCGGTACGAAGTCGGAAGGGAATTATGACACGTAAACGTTTTTCTCTTCAAAGAATAAATAACAAAATAACTTAAATAACAGAGTTAATTACAATAAATCAATTTATTTTAAATTACCCTTAATAACAGCATAAACAAAATAACTATCGGTTTTCCCTTTATTTTTCTTCTCTTTCTAAATGTGAAAAATTGTACAAAGATTTCATTAATTGACCTTTACCTATGAAATTATTTGCCTTCAAATTGTAACAAGGTCAACGTTTTATACCTTTCAGCAAGTTTTTATAAATTCACATTTAGATCATTTTTATTACTCTAAAAAATAGTTTAATTAAAATAAAAACAAACTCGAGCTAATTTTAAAAATTAATAATAGTTTATTTACTTAAAGAATGCATTTAAAAATAAACCACTTTCCAAGCACAACAAAAACTCCAAACATAAAATTTCCAGTTCAAGCCACCTCTAAAGTAGTGCAATATTCACTTTTGTAATTTTTAGTTTATTTAATTGTTCCTGCCATAAAAGATGTTTAAAATGAAATTGCTATTTTATTCTCAAAGAAGTTATCGCATCCAATGTCTCTAAAATGCAATAACTTTATTAATTTATACCTTGTACATCTGAAGGTATTAGTTTTCTTCGAATTCTTTGTCTACATAACTAAACAAATTTAATAAGCAAAATAAGGAAAGATTGCTACTAGCTCAGTTACCTACATACCATAAACATGAGAATTTATAAATTTTATAAATTTTAGTATACCATATGAAGGGTATTTCATTAAGCGCTTCCTATCTTCAAATTTAAATAAAACAAAGTGTGTGTGAGATACCATCGAAATTTTTTATTCGTTTGAAAGGCCTATCGATGCCATTTTGTATGGAATATAACATCGTGCAAATGTCCGCCGCGGCTTCGCTGGGTGGTGAGCAACCGAAATGTCTAATTTTTCAAGACTCTGGCGCATAAATCAGGCTGAATTTGACCGATCGCATGGGTTATGTTGGCTTTGAGGTCCGCTGTGGTTTATGGCTTATTCGCATAGACCTGCGACTTAAGAAAACCCCACAAGAAAAAGTCTAACGGGGTCAAATCGTACGATCTCGGTGGCTAATTCACATCACCTCCACGTGAGATGACCATACCCTCAAATCGCTCGTGCAGAGTGTCCAATGTGCCCTGAGCTGTGTGGTACGTAGCGCCGTCCTGTTGAAACTACATGTCGTTGGTGTCCATATCATCCAATTCGGGCCAAAAGAAGTTGGTAATCATCGACCTATAGTGCTCGCCGTTGACGGTGATTGCCTAGCCAACGTCATTTTCAAAGAAATATGGACCGATGACGCTGCCAGCCCAAAATCCACACCAAACAGTGACTTTTTCGGGATGCATTACACGCACTTAGATCCCATGTGGATTGTAATCGTCCCAAATTCGACAATTTTGCTTGTTGACGTACCCATTCATCCAGAAATGGGACTCATCGCTGAAGATAAGTTTCCAACTGCTCCAGGGCCCATTCAGCGAGCACACGTCGTTGTCTATGGTCGTTTACCTTCAGCTCCTGGGTCAGTTGAATTTTATACGAGTGCAGGCCTAAGTCACAACGCAAAATCCGCCAAGTTGTGGTCTGCGAAAGGCCGAGTTTTTGTGAGCGACGCAAAATCGACTGCCTCGGATTCTTCTGCACACTCTCACAGACAGCGGCGATATTTTCGGCAGATTTTGCGTTTCGTCGTCGTATGGGTGTTGGATGATTGTTTACTGAACCAGTGGACTCAAATTTATCCACCACACTGCGAATAGTCCTCTCAGTAGGGCGATTCTGGCGACCGTAAAAGGGCGAAACGTTGCCCGAACAGAACACTCATTTTGGTAAAACAATTTTATCATTTGCACGTATTGTTGAACGCTATATCCGTCCATGGTGATTTATCAAAATAGACTGAATAAATGACAGCCGATTGGACAGATGTAGCTTTAACAATATAGCCGCTATCAACTGTCAAAGTTCGGAAGTCCCTATTGGAAGACCCTTTATAACTATGATATTTTTGTGTATAGGAATAGGATAACACGTGAGATGTATGTCTGAAAAGCCATATTCAGGTCGGACTGTTCAGGCAAACAAAGCCGAATCAAACGTAATCTTCTTCGTAAGCAGATTATACCTTGGAAGATGCAAATTTCAAAAACTGTAATGTCTTGTGTTATTAAGACATACAGGAGATTTGCTGACAAATATTTTTAAAAAAGGTAGGAGACAAAAAGCAAAAACATTGCAGACTAAGTACATGCATGAAAGGCACAGAAACATGTTTACAGTTGGAAAAAAATTTACAGTAAAGAAAAATTTTATGACAAAGCATACGGTAGATTGTCGAAGCGTTTAGAAAGGCTATCATCCAGCAAGTTTAATGGATTTATAGAAAGTGTGTTATAATGGAGCAATTAACATTCATTTTTGTGATAAGTAAGTTGTGTATCAACAAAGTATTTTAAAAAGTGTAGCGAAACCTCTAAATCACGCTCTTTTTTGAGATGAGCCTTGGATTTTTCAACAAGATTTCGTATCCGCCGACACATTATAGTGAACGCAAACTTACCTGAGCAATAATGTGCCTTATTTTCTAACAGTAGAGGATTGGTTTTCTAATAACCTAGATCTCAATCCATTAGATATCCATCTAGATATAGACAGATTTAAAGTGCATTATTTGCTCAAAAAGACATACTACTGTTGATTTTTTGAATTGAACGGCTGCAGTTCATACTTTTTCAGTAAATGTAGTGCGTGCTGCTATACACAAGTAGCTCAAAGGTCTTAAAACTTATGTAGAGGTTAAGAGTAGCCATTTTAAATAAATCCGTTGTAATTATACTTTACAATAACCATTTAATAAATTTTGAGCCTATTATGCAAAAACAGTTAATCGTTTTATTTTGCTGTTTCAATCAGTGTCTAACAGTATTTTTAAGCATACTACACGTATATGATATCAAATATTTTCTTATTGTTTTCACTTGGCTCAAAATCAACCACAAAATATCAAAGGCGGCTCTTAAATTACTCTAAGCTTGATGTTTATAATACTATGTACTGTAACGACCGAACTCCGTGAGTGGGGCCTTCCAGTAAGGGCTGTGGGCAACCGCAGCAATGGAGCAGTGCATAGACGCCCAGAGAGTTCTCTACGAGATTGTAAAGGACAATTCCAATAATCTGCTCGGTGGGCTTTCAAAGATTCTGCTAGCCGTTCGTGGATATTTCAGCGTATATGAGAAATAGTCAAGAAGACAGTTGCAGTAAAATACAGTTTGCGGGTGATAAAAGTAGATTGCCAATTAAAAATCAATAATTACTAGTATTGGGTTATTTTCTTAGCTGCTAATGATTTTTACAGAAATAAATAGTGTCTATACATTATACAGTTATCAATTGAATCAAGAAACTATATTTGTTACAATTTGGGTCAGAAATGAAATCCACTCGACTTGAAAAACCGTTTAAATAAATTCCATGACAAAGTAAAGCAAGTTGCATGAATTAAAAGTGGCGAGATTAAAAAGATATTTAGAGAAAGTAGGGGAAAACCTTGCTATATATAACATTGCGATTTACCCTAATCGAAACAAATAAAAATCCAAACTCGCATTTTTTAAAACCTTTGATACATATGAGCTAATGCAAAGCTTAAAAAAAATAGAAGAGAAGTTTAGAACGCTGAGAAATTAACAATCATTACTGAAAAATTGTTTAAAAATCAAAAGCAGACTTACAAAAGTAAAATAAATATGGAAGTACATTTCCAAAAATTGAAAGAAAAATTACAAGGGTTAAGAGTATATTTAGAAAGGCAAATTAGGAACTTAGTAGAAAAGGCAAAAATGTTCTACACCTTTGAATAAATGTTTAGAAAAAAAATTATAAAAATATTCTGTAAGTATTAAAGATAATTTACTGAAAGCTAAAAAACATAAAAATAGACAAAAATCAAACTTCAGAAACTCAAAAGAAAGCATTACAAACAATTATGGAAAGATATTTTAAAAGTTTGATTGGAGAATTAATACAATAGACTTAAAGAGCAAAATTGCCGCAAAATAATTTAGTAGTTTCAATAGAATATTTGCAATAGAATTTCTAGAATTAAAGACAAACACTGAACAGCATTTTAGATATCTAAAAAGAGAATTGAAAGTAAAAGCAAAATAACACTTTGATGGTTTCAGAAAGTAAAATTGGAAAAATTAGAAGTAGAAGCAAATTAGTGAGTTGCAAAGAACTACCTTGTTTGCTACAGAAACTATAGCAAAAATAGGAATTTGTCTCGGAATCGAATTGCAATCAGCACACTGAACTCAATGATAAAGGTTTATTGGCTATAATGCAATTCCTCCAAAGTGAGAAGAAGAGTTTTTTACTGAAAATTTTGGAAACTCAGTTTGAGGTTATGCTGAGAAGCTGAAGGTCGCAAATTTCTGCTCCAGACATTTTAGGATCAAGAAAATGTTCCAAAAGATGTGAAGTAGGTTCTAGTAAGTAAAGAGACATGGTGCAGACTTTCAAATTGTGTACGTCGAAAAATACCCTCTACAGAAAAAGAAAAGCATCTATAGGTCAACACAGTGTAGAAACACCAAGGAAAAGGGAATATCTGACATTTAATTTATTTCTAAATCTGAACAACGATAACGATAATACCCTCATTACTGTAGATCATTTTACTAATGCACTTGAACACACGAAACTTCGGGGTACTACAAATATTCTTCTACACCATCTTTCTTTCTTCTGACAAAAAGAGGCAGAGTAGTGATCGAATTTCAAAAGTCGAGTCTTTGTGAAAGGCTGCATAGACACTAAAACGTACTATAATAGACCTTTTGTGTGTGTGGGGAATTTCATAGCACCGCAAGTTATATAAAAATAGAGACACCCCAGCCAAATAAAAATATTGTGTGGAGGACCACACCCATCAAACTACACGGAATGCGTTTACTATCATTTTTTCTAATAGAACACAAACACAAAAAAAACACTTCTATTCTACAAAATGCCACTCCATTCTCAAACTTACAGTAGCTTCAATAAATTTATCATTATCTAGATATAATTTCAGCAAACCGGTTTATAACAATATCATACATCAGTACCTTACAAGCAACAATAAAAATGACATCAGCCAGCTGCTCAACAAGTGCTTAGAAAAATTCAAAAGCATGTTTAATCAACTTCTTCAACAAGTATGATCTTAAACATGCCTACTGTCTTAGTAAAATAAACGTAACGGATAGCTTTCTTTTAATAGCGTTATGAAATCCCTGTAGCACTATCTAACACAAAGAAGAAATGAGAACTTGCCTTCAACATAAATTTATCGCTATTTTATTAGTCTGCAAAGCTTACCTTCCCGACAGATCA
Organism: Sinelater perroti; assembly: GCA_036346155.1. Taxonomy (NCBI): domain Eukaryota; kingdom Metazoa; phylum Arthropoda; class Insecta; order Coleoptera; family Elateridae; genus Sinelater; species Sinelater perroti. Next base: position 2,136,909 of record JARFIY010000355.1, on the reverse strand, counting down.
TAGTAACCACTCTGATATCACTCATGCAAGAAGTGAAATTTTAATAAAAAATACAATAAGTCATCATAAACTAATGGGTTATCTAAATGATCTTGAAAACACAAAAAGTTAAGACGTTACCTTACGATATATCTTTATCTGCTGTCTATTGTCTATCTCGGCTTGACCTGAAAACTTAACCTCCAAAACGCCTGGTCCAAAATTTTATATCAGGAAGCGATTTTAACTACAAAAGCACACTTTGGGGCTGACGTTTTACTACCACTAAAAGCAAAGAACTATTCAAGGTTTTACATAAAAAATTATAGTCTTTTATCAAGATAATCACCCACTTATTAGTAGGCCTATCCGGTGAAAATACAAGATCTATTGAGTTTTTTTGTCACCGATGGCAACAAAAACATTTATATGGATATATAATTCAACTTTGACCTGTTATCTGATCATTAACTACTTTACTACTAATAACAACAATTAAAACCACTATAATACGCGACAAAAATCTCCTAAGTTACAGAAATGTAATAAGCAAAGCCACACACCCCAAAGTAAAGCTTGCAAGTCTTAATGATTATGACAAATCTATGAATAATTAAAAATCAATGTTCTAACACACAGCCCGTCAATATACGCCTCATCTGGAAACTGAAAGCAAAAGTATAAATATTTCACTGGAACTTAAAAAACTATTTATGGATAAAAAAAGACTGAGTAAGCTGGCATCGAAATCATGCACCAGTTAATAAGTCGCTAAGAAACATAAAATCAAATTTAAAAAGCAGATCATTTCAAGATTACATTTTTAATCTGATTCACTATGGTAAGTCAATATAGCGACAGATAGGAGCTTTCTCTAAACCACTACATGTACAAAAATAGCGCCCACTGTGTAAACTAAATCCCACGCCAGGTCTATGAGAGAGAAACTATAAATATATACTTTCAAGAGAACAAATCTTAGATTTCTTTCCAATAAAATCTCGAGTAAAACAAGGTAGTGTATTGAGCCCCTGATTTATCTTTTATACATAAATGACATGCCTACTACAACAAATACTCTAATCGGAACTTTCGCCGACGATACAGCGATTTTGCTAGTTATGAAAATTCTGTAACTGCATTTTTGTACCTACAAGATTATCTGAATATTCCACATGACTGATCTAAAAATAAAAAATTAAAATTAACTGTTCCAAATTAAACCAAGTAATTTTCTAATGATGAAGGCAAAAGAATTTTCAGTATCAAACCAATGAGTCACTCCATAGTCGCGGTAAAATTGCGAAAAAGCGCCACAAATATACCCCAATGCCAGAGATGCCAGAAATATGGACCAAACTAAGAATTACTGTACCCTCCCGTACAAATAGGTTAAATGTGCAGGTTCGCATAGTCACAGCGAATGCAAAAAAAAACAACTAAAGAAAAACCGACATGCGCAAACTGAGGGGACGCAGCCACCACAAAGAACTCCAACGGAAAATATTCTACAACAAGAACCCCAGTCAAATTAACCCTAACACCGCTACTTATAATGACAATCAAACGTATGCCAATCGTGTGAAGGACCTCCTAACCAATTCTCCACATACCTCAGCTAGCACATCACACCTACCGCACGAAACTGCCTCTTCTAAAAATCTCATCAAACTTCTGACGAACTTTATAACGCCATTCCTCCCCCAAATCAAAATCTTTATAATCAACAATATTTTACCCCTCTCCCTCAATAGATCCTAAACCGCAACGAATTATCAACATTTCAAAAATCCTTAACTGGAACGCCAATGATATAGCCTCTCAATGCTCTACATTTATAGCCTTCCTAGCTAGGCACCAACTCGATATAGCTTGCGCCACAAAAACTCATTTGATTGAAGGTGACCCTTCAAAAACCGAGGATCTCGAGTCTATCGCAAAAATAGAAATGGCCGAATAAGCATCTGGTGGAGTGTCAATTATCATTAAACAAAACCTCTCCCACAATCCCATTGACGGTCTCCTTGATAACACACTAAAAACCACAGGAATTCAAGTTCAAATTATGCGACACAAGTGAACTTACCATTATAAGCGCCTATAGGCAACCAAACAAAAAATTAATTGCAACCGACATCGGCACTCTATTCAGCACTTCTCAACCTACGCTGATAATAGGTGACCTAAACAGCAAACTTGTAAATTGGGGTTTCCGAGCAACAGACCCAGCTAGTACTTTACTAGAACAATATTCAACAACCTACGAAGTGCAAGTATTAAACCCAGATAAATATACACCTACTGCCCGTACAGATCCGACCATTAGCCAGATATACTGCATATCATTCTTCAAAAAATTTACCAAACCCATTACACAAACAGTAATCCCGAGCTAAATTCCGATCTCCTGCCCGTACTCATTTCCTTCGACAGTTCTCCTAAACCCAAATCCTCCCCCCGCACGATTAACCAATTGACCAATAACAAGGAATCTCTTCCAAGCAACCGCCTTACCAAGATGCAACCACTTTCTAACCAAGAGGATATTGACACAGCAGTCATGGAAATTGCAAGGACGATCACCGACGCTGCCAGAACGACCTCCACAACCAAACCAAGATGTCCCAAACCCGATTACAATTTCCCTCCTCAATACATAATTAACTTAATCAAGCAACGAGGCCAAACTAGGAGACTTTGGCAACGTTCAAAAAACCCAGAAGTGAAGAGACAATTGAATAAACTAACCCATTAACTAAAGCGTGAAATGGACGAATACAGAATACAATCTTACCGCACCTACATTGCTGCAATCGGTCCCAGAGACTCAGAGGATGTGGAAAACTACGAAGAAAATTTTAAAGCCTCCACAAGAAATACCTCTCTCAAAACGGACAATACCACCTTATTGACCGATACTGAAAAAGCCACCGCATTTGCCAAACACTTCGAACGAATCTTCAAGCCTAAACTATCCCGCACTTCAACCCAAATGTTACATATAATAAACTACATAGAAACACATGTCCCCACTCTGCCGATTTTACTAATCCCACATCACCAAAAGATCTAGCTGAGATTATAAAGACGTTATCTAAACGTAAATCACCGGACACGACCTAATATCCAACCTAGTCCTTCATAACTTAACAAGAAAGTGTCTCTCCTATCTTGCCTCTCTGATAAATCATGTCTGCGTCTAGGCTACTTCCCTCAAAGCTGGAAGCATGCACATGTGCTCATGTTCGCTAAACCTGGGAAGAATTAAGAACAGATGTGAAGTTACCGACCGATTAGTTTTTTGAATACCCTTTCCAAACTTTTCGAAAAACTCATTTATTCGCGCCTGCACCAAGCCACCATTGTTCTCCACATTCTCCCTTTTTTCCAATTTGGCTTTGGAAAAGGGTACTCGGCTTGTCATCAATTACAGCGAGTCAGTGAACTCATCGAAACAGGTTTCGAAAACAAATGCTATACTGCTGCTATCTTTCTGGACATCGCCCAGGCCTTCGACAAGGTTTAGATAGAGGGACTCAAAAAAAAACTCCTAATTCATGATATCCCACGCTATCTTCTTGCTATCATTTTCTCCTTCCTGGAAAATAACCTTTGCCTTTAAAATAAATACCACACCTCTGAAACAAAACCCATACGAGCTGGCGTACCACAAGGTAGTATCCTCAGCCCGCTCTTATTCAATATATACACCTCTGATATTCCCAAGATTCCCGCAACACTGGCCACGTTCGCTAACGATACAGCCATTATAACGCAAAAAGCAAACCTAGAACTAGCTATACAACATCTGCAAAATGCAACTGATACCTTCAATAAATGGCTCAAAAATTGGAACATCAAACTCAACCCCACCAAATGTCAATGTAAGATCTTCACCTTCCGAAAAATGAACCACCCACTTTCTATTGTCATCGATGGAATTGACATACCCTGGAATCCCAGAGACTCAGCTATAAAATATCTTGAATTGTACTTAGATGAAAGATTGACCTGGAGTTTCCACATAAATCAAAAACTAACCCAATCTCACACCAGACTCAGTTATATTCCATTTTAAATCGTAAAATCCCATTTCAATCCAAATGAACCATTTTACTATATAAATCCTTAATACGCCCCCTGGCACTCTATGCCTCTTCTGTCTGGACCAACACGAGTAAAACAAATATACTAAAACTTCAACGATTCCAAAATAAGTTCCTACGAATTGCCATTAATGCTCCATGGTTTATCCGAAACACACAACTTCTCCAAAAATTGGGTGTCGCCAAAATTCAAGATTATATGCTCTCGACCACTAGGACTTTCTTCTCAAACATTGCTAAATGTGAAGTAGCAACTCACTTCAACCTTGGGCAGCGTAATATTCATTACAGACTGAAGAAACAACTCCCTCAAGATGTTATTCCAAATGAAGAAACCTAGCAACCATCACCTTCGAGTTTCCCCGGGCCATCACTACCTACTTCCATGTATTACACACTGCTACTTGCAAATTCTAAATTCAGAACGCATGTAATGTATGTATACCATAGTCTTAGTCATATTTAACTATTTAAACCTGTCATGTATAACACTGTAATGTTAATCTGACAAAAGCTTCAATACAAAAAGCAAGTAATTTTCATCTTAAGAAAAAGACACTACCCAAAGTATATACAAATAATGCAGTCATCGTACAATGCATTATTTAAAATTACCACAAAAAATTATTTGAAGGGAACTCATTATAAATAAGTTTTTTAAGATTTAAGAGTTATACTAGTTACTTAGACAAAGATCACATTTTCCAGTCAAGCTCCGACTATCTAAGACAATCATAATTTCTATATGAACATATGGCATCGAACTATGGGGTTGTGCCAGCAAATCCTATACTGTCATTTTTCAACGAACTCAGTCTAAAATTTTCCGTGAATTAGTAAATGCTCGATGGTATTTCCAATCAAACGATCCACACATACTTTGACATTTATTTCATTTCTGAAGTTATCCAAGACTGCACCAACGAACACCATGACAGAGTTGCAGCCTACAGTAACTCTTTTATCTAACCACATCATGATAAGACTGGCATTGACCAGTAGACCTAGGTGTCAAGTACGAGAACTCTTTACTGGATAAGTTCTGTTCATGCCTTATAAGTACATTTACTATTACGGTCCTAAGTTAGCTCATTTGCTTAAGTTCTACAATTATAAAAGAACTTGTGCTTGTCTGAAGTCTATCTCATAGTCAGGATTTTTAAAGACGTGTTCAACAATTTTTTTTTCAGGTTGGTTGAAACGTAGATGTCATTGTTCTTTTATTCTTGTGGTAATCGTTGTGTATCTTGTAGATTTTTTGTATCCTTGGCTAGTCGAAGCAAGTCCTCTATTTTAGTAGTAGATGAATAGATAGGTTTTACCTTGTGTTTATTCAGAATTCTTCCTATGTGGTTTGCAATTCTGTTAATATAAAGTAAAAAGGCTTTGTCTTTGATTTCAGTTTTGTTTTGTGTACGTATCTGTGAGTATTTATTGATCTCTTTATGTCTGTCCTCGACTAGCCTTCCCTTTGTATGGCTTTGTTCCAGATCTATTAGTTTTTTATCTAAAAATTGAAGTTGACATATTCGTCGTCCCAGATCTATGTTTTTAGAATGGTCCTCTCCTGACTTGGATGATGATGAGTTTGCTTGTGTATGTTTGTTTTTTATATACAGTATGTTGTAAATGTCCATTCTTCAATCTCAACACCTGTACGCTTAGAAAAACAATTCTATTATTCGATTCCAGTTCCATAGTGTATGCTCAGGCATATTGAATTGAGGTGTTTAATAATCTGCGCTAGTGTCTCCACGTATGTGTGTCTTCGACGTTTCTTAACCATTTTGCGGGTTACAATGAAAATGTATTGATGGCGACCTCTTCAAATTTCTCCATGTACTGGTTAGCAAGTGGGTTTCTATTGCTACTCCATCTTTTTGTTGTTAATACACGCCTTGCCAAACAAGTAGGTGGACGTAGGGCACTGTCGAAAGAGTTACAAAATGTCATTAGACAAATCTTGGATTATATCAAAACTGACCATTAGGTCTCCTTTTTGTAAGTAAATGTCTTAAAGATAGTTGACAAAGCGTGCCGAGTCTTTGATGTAACTATTGATAAGTCCAATGCGTGGTCAAGGTAGACTTAAAAAGTATTTCGTCAGTTTATAAGTATTTTTACAGGTGGCAATGACAATAAGACGTGATACAACAGAGATACAATATTCTTGTGTATTTTGAGGACAAGAATTTTTTTAATTTTTTTAATCGCATCATCTAAACAGGAATTTTTTATCAATTCCCTTGTCTAACGTGGCATCTGTGCTGTGAGGCCATGTTTGTAAACGGTATAAGTTTTCCAGTCAAGCGGTTCGGTTGTCTTCTTTATGCTAACCTTCAGTGTAATTACCTTTATCTGCCGGTAAAATAATGATTGTGTCGTAATTCTTGAGTTCACTAAAAGCATTTAATTCAAGTAGGTTCTTCTTAAACGGCTCAACAAATGTCGAGATGTTACCTGCAACGATCCGACTTACGTCAGCAACTAACTCGGTGACGTCAACAACAATCTACGGTTTTCGAACTCCGACTATAGTTTCACAAGCTGAAAACCGGCAACATAGCGCATTTCTTGGTCATAATCTAGATTAAATTAAATTGCTCTTGAGGGATGGTCAGCGCATAAAACCTCAAATTATATTTAAAAAAATTATCTGTAGTAAAATTGAAAACGAGTCCTATATTATAAATCCCTTGCGAAAAACAATGCTGAGTAGAAGCAACACTCGACAAATAACATTGCAAATTATTCCTCAAAGGGAACAAATATAATCTTCCTCCAGAGTAACGCAACATGATATGTTTTATTGACAATCAAGCAGTAATTGTTACAGTTCAACTAAAAAGTGTTATTACGATTCGGACTACTTTGTATGATATTTACAAAATCTTCAGTTATATGAAGGACTACATAATCGACCTGAAATAATCCTTTATTAAATACAGCAACAATTTGCGACAATATTACAGAAAGTGGTAACAAATTATTGCTAAAAAGCTCAAAATAATTTATTATTGAAAAATATAATAAACTTTTTCACTAACCCAAGTTTCACAAAATATTAATGTAATAAAAGGATTTGAGATATTTGGAGCAAATTGTTTTTAAAGCATTTCGTTTAACAAACAGTTGCATATTTTTATAACTTAATTTTTTGATGCTATATGTTTTAAATGTAAGGATAAAATTAATGAGCTCCCTGCTTTTAAAGCCCTTTTGAGAAAAAACAAAGGGTATGGTAGGCAAGAATTTCTATAAGCCTTCTTAGGGTTTTGTTGCACGGCCTGATCCCCTATAAGGGCATTTCTCTGGTTCGCCGCTGAACAAAACCTTGGATTTAAGGGATGATAGATATTAGAGCGATGAGATTGGATAAAAACGGTATGACAAATAGTTAGGTATTATATGGCTTTCTCCAGAATAAAAACTCCGTGGCGTTTTTGCGTCCAGAGATCGCTCGTCTCCTGACCTGCGAAGGACTACAACAAAGTTGTGTCGCATTAATTAGTTACAAAATCAGAATCGCTCCACGCACGCACACGAGCGCTGCTTTTGTGATTTATTTATATTCTTCTTTGCATCGCGGTACTTCATTCCAAGTACAATGAGCTGTCCGCTTTTCTCTGAGGCCGACACTTTTGAATAAAAAGCCGCTTGCTGTATTGTTAAAGCCGCCGCGGCGTGCCGCTCCCGGAGACCGCACTTGACGTATTCGCATTTATTTCAATACGTAAATATTCATGTAGAGGATTTAAAAATTTCACCTCCTTTAAAGCGCTTACTAATGGCCTACTTGACAGATCTTGACTTCACCAACGATTCTGTTAATGAGTTTAAAATGCCGTTGTAGCACTTCACAGATTTTGTTAATTACTGCGAATATCAATATGCTGCAACGTTTACCCTACACGTATTTTGCATTAGTCGTAATTATGCAGGAGATGAGAAACTACATTAGCGTGAGCCATTTTCTTTATAGTTTACTAAGATCCTTCTAGATCTGATATTTTTAAAGTGCAGAGAAAGGAAGTCCCTTTTAGTAGTTCATTTTTCTTTAAATAAAATTACTAAGAAGCTACTTACAAAAATATTATTATTTTAATATTTTTCTTTTATTATTATTTGGCCTTAAACTTTATTTATCATACAACCTAAACGATTATTACCCTGTTTATTATATAAGTTTTTCATATTCAAAATTTCTGAAACGTAAATTAAAAATTAATAATCTATAACCTAGTGTTTATAAAATTTATCATTTTACTTCCTCAGTTTCTCTAAATATACTTTTTTTAGATTATGATTGGGTTTACCATTCTAGAAATTATAAAAGCTAGATGTTATTCAAATTAATATTTTGCTTCTCTTTCGATATGGTGTTGTTCTACCTTTTCCTTGATTAACTGTAAAATTATATTCAACTTTTAAAATATTTACAACGTACAATTTTACTTTTTATGCATAGTTCTTCGCCTTTGAAGTTTCACCTTAAAAATCCATTCAGATTTTTCCAAAACCAAAAAATGCAATATCTTTGCTTTAATCTCCTTGCAAATAGTTTTTTCTTATTGCAAAGATTGTCTGCCGTCTTTGCTACAATTTCAAGGAGACCTTTGTGTGAACCGTTTCTTTCAGTGCCAGTTCCTGCTCCCGACACTAGCATTTACTTAATCTAAAAAGAAATAGTTTTTCAGTCACTAATGTTTTTTTTTCAAATAGCGACGGTAATTTAAATAATTAAGAGAATCAATTTTATTCCACTTTTACAAATCATCAAACTTAGAGCCCATCAAAAAATGTCCAAACTACATTAATACTCAAAAACATATACATTAATAAAATCAAATTTTAGTTTGAAAAGATTTGTTTCTAAGCCCTGAATTTCAGTATAAAAATAATTAACAACATTGAAATTTAAAAAAAAGGCTTTTTATTGATAATTGTAATCTCCTCAGTATTTGCGCAATGAGCAAATGATTTGGTATAATAACATAAGTGAAGACTCAGCCAGTACCCAAATGACGCTTTAGTTTTTTCGTTGTTGGGGTATTAGCAAGCTGCTGTACTATTAATTTTGATAGCTAGCTAATTTTTGATTACAGACATGTAAATATTTTGTATTTCTTAAGCTGATAAAGGTATGTTTAAGTCTGTGTGGAGTGTTACCAAGAAGCGTTTGACATAATTTGTAAGGTTTTAGATCAAAATATCTTAAGTATATCTTAGTATCGCTTTATATAGAAACAACTTGTTGTTGGTTGTGGGAGTGTCTGCCAATTAACAATTCCAATTGTTTTGTTTTCAGATCAAGATGTTTGCTTTTGTCCTTAATATGTGTTGTCGATGTAAGTTTATGATTAAGGTGGACTGCACCTGTATGTATTTAACTTTGGTCTACGTTGGGATTGGTGCGTTGTTGATTGTTGTTGGTTAACATACTACGCGTTTGATTGTAAAAGTCACCTGGCTCGATTTATCGTGATTAACAGTAATTCTCTACTTCCTGAACCAGTTGCTTAGGAGGTCTAAATGTCTCTGTAATTGGTGCGCTGCTGATTCTGCATTGTTATTGAGTACCAAGACAGCCGTATCGTTGGCGAATGTTGCTATTAAGGTACTTATTGAAAGTGGAGCATCTGTTGTGTATGTGAGGTACAAAAACGGTCTTAAAACGCTTTACTGCGGCATTTCGTAGTTATTTTAGCAATAGCTTAATACAGAGTTATTTATTTTGACTTAAACATCTGTTCACTAAGATATGACTTTAGTATCAACAATAAGTAAAGTTGACTAGAAAAGTGTAGTTTTAGTTTATAAAGAAAGTTTGCGTGCCTAATCAAAGGCCTGTTGTATGTTCAAAAACGCCGCTGCACAAAATATTTTTTCTCGAAGCTTTCCATGATTGTGGACTATGCGACGACTTTGTTGAGCTGTTGAATCTTTTCAAAATCCAAATTGATAGGAAGAAACTATATCATTCGCTTCGTCTTTTTCATGGATTCGCTAAATGGTAATTTTTTGAAGATTTTTGACATAGAGGAAAAAGACTATAAGATGAGGAAGGTTTCCCAAACTTAGCTAGTATAATGAGTTAAGTGAACTTCTATTGTTGGGTGTAATAACATATTTCAATTCTTATATACGGTAATTAGTAGAACTATTGCTTTTCTGGAAATATTTTGAAAAATGTCTCTTACCATGAGGTCGTAGCCTGGGGCTTTACGAGTATTAATTAGTTTTATTTTGTTCCGGACTTTAGTGGGTAAAAATGCTTTCAGAGAAAGTAAAAGTTGGGGTGTTAAGAAATGCTTTAATATCGGAAACATGATCGTTGGGTTACGATCATATAATTGCAAAAACGTTTTTGATATGCTTTTTTAGCCCATCGATCATCTGGTTTCTTAATTAAAGAATTGCTGTAGTTGGTCGTGTTAGTTTTTCTGTTGCTTTCCACGCCGATTGGTCATTAGGCGAAAAAATATGTTGCTTAACGGTTTCGTTTCTTACATCTCTTAACGTTGCATGTAACTGAGAGGTAAGCCAATTATATGTGGTTTTATCTTGCACATTTGTACTTACTTCCCATAATTTCCTAGCTCGATGTTTTTTTGCAATAACAAGCTTTGGGGCGTGCAATGGTATATTGCTAATTTCGGGTAAAATAAATGTTGGAATTGGTGTAGCCTTATAATAATAATTGTAAGGCCCTACACCCCGCGTGGGAGCACGGCCTGCGAACTGAGAGGCCAATGCTCTCATACGTTCGCTCTCTCTGCCCGGTCGTCGCGCACCATCTTTGATGCGGGGCGATATGGCAAGCACCGCACCTTAGACGACCGCCATTATTACCCCTTGTTCGAATGAACGCAGGTACTCAATTATTTTTAGTGAGTGAGTAGGCCACCCGCCAGGCATCAGAGAGCACCGGGAATTGAACCCGCGTTCGTCACCATCGCAGCCCGTCCCTCAACCACGGGACCACGCTGGCAGCTTGGTGTAGCCTTATATGCAATATCCTGTATCAAGATTGTAAAATACTAAACTGCGTCATCCAGATTCAGCTAGATTTTGATTTAAATATTACGATTAATCTAATAGGTGGATTTGGAACAAAATATTAGGAGAGCATCCTCAAGTATAACAGTTGTGCTTGCGGTGATAACTACTGGAAAGTGATAGGCAGACAGATCAAAACTAGGCAATGCCATAAAGTACGTGCAATTAATACTTCTGACCACCGCAGTGATCTGTTTGGGTCACTCGGCCAGTAAGTGAGCGTACTATTGGAGAGATAATCAAGATTGTAACGAGGCATAGCATTTATGAGGTTGTGACTTTTGGAAGTGGTTAGTCTTGATCCCAATACTGTATGTTTCGCGTCCCAGTCACCCGCTACAATAAATTTGTTTCCAAGAGACTGGAAGAATTCTTTGTATTTTGTAATGCTGATGTAGTATCTTGATAGGCTGCAATTACAAATGAACCAAGTCCCGTTGGCACCTTTAGGCAGACGCTTTCAATTTTATTTGTTTGGTAAGGTTATAGCTCATAGTGTGCAACTAAATTTTTTACGATGATCGTTTGGGTGATCAACAAAATATATAGAATAATATCTTTTTCTTCTTTCTCCCCTTTTATATTACCCTCTCGGGTGTCGGAGTCGGATTAATTTTCTTTAGTTTCTTTCATCCATTTTTCTATTCCTTCTTGGTTTATGCTAATTGCTTTATTTTCTCCATATTTCTCTTCTTTCTTTTCCCGCTTCTTCTATTTGAGTTATCCAAACCTTTCTAGGTCTTTCTCTTTTTCTGTTCCTATGATCTCTTGTCCCCCATATCTTCTTCATTAGTTTGTTTGTATCCATCCTAACTATGTGGCCATACCAGTTTAATTGTATTTTCTTTATTTTTTTCATTATCGGTTCTTGTTTAACCTGGTTTCTTATTTATTTGTTTTCAACTCTATCCAATTTCGTCTTCCCTGCTATTTTTCATTGCATCTAACTTTTCGATATACTTTTTTATTGTCCAATTTTCACTTTCGTGTATTAATGTCGGTAATATAATGGTGTTATATGTTTTTAATTTTGTTTCCTTATTTATTTATTTTTTCTCTGGTATTGATTTATATATCATGTATAGTTTATTTGATCTACTCATCCTACTTGCTAGTTCTATTTCTATGTTTCCATCGTTTGTTATAATGCTTCCCAAGTAATTAAATGTTGTTACTTTTTCTGTTTATATTATTGCATTTTATTTGTGTGTTGTCCGGTTCTTTCTCGTTTATAATAATTATTTTGGTCTTTTCTATGTTTATTTCAATTTTTAAGTTCTGTATATCTTCCGCCCATATGTCTATTAACCTTTGCATCTTCTTCTTGGAGTCTACTAGCAATACTATGTCATCTCCATACATTAAAGTGTCGATTTGAACTGGTTCCAGTTTTTGATATCCGATTATTGTTTGTATTCGTTCTGTTCTTTCTCTAGTATTTCTAAGCAGTGTGTTTATGGCTAGTATGAATAGCAGAGGGCTGAGACTGTCCCCCTGTTTTATACCTTTCTTCCATTTAAAAACCTTTGATCTTCTCACCGTTATCTCCACTTTCCCTTTCACCCTTTTGTATGTATTGCATGGAGTAATATAAAATTTTAATTTTTGTTCTTGGTGTTGCGTGAGATTCTGGTATAAGTAAAATATCTCTCTTTAGTGACTAAAGGAATGTTATTATTTCTTGTACGTGGTTTGCGAGACCGTTAGCGTTCCACAATGCGGTTGTAGTGATTACTCCCATATGTTAATGACTGAAAAAAGTTAATAATCGTGCTATTCTAGTTTATTAATTGCATAAACATTGTAGTAATTTCTGGAAAAAGTTAGAGAATTGTTCACTAATGTTGAAATGTTGCTCATTAGGTGTGGTGTTGTTTCTCCCTGCAGCCATTTGCAAAACGTTAGGTTATTTAGTGATAGATCTGCAGTTATATAATTGGAAGTAGTTGTTCAATGTGAGATTGGAAGAAATTAGCTTGCATTTAAGTACTTGTTGTTCAAGTGTTTCTTGTTAATTATTGCCTTGGTTAGGATGTTAAATAACCTATTTATAAATTTTTGTCTTTATAGAATGCATATCCTTTACAATTTGTCGGATGGCTCCTGTCATAAAGAGCACATTTGGCATGTGTATTTGGTGTTGCCATGCTCTCCACCACATTTGCCACATTGAAAACGTCTGTTGCAGTAATATTCTAGGGGGTTAAATCGGAACCTTTTAATTTTCCACGTAAGTAATTTTGTATATAGCTTTACTATCTTTTGGGGGTTTGAGATCTACCATAAACAACGGCAAAGGTTGTTTAGTTATCCTATGACTAACATTCATGACATTCCTCATTGTGTCCCAGTTTCCTATATGAGTCTGAAGTGATAATTTTAATTGTTTTGTTGGTCATTATCTTGGTGTAATATTGCTTTTTTTCGATAAGAATAGAAATATTTTATACCATTTGAGTGTAATTATTAACGCCCTATTGTTGGGATAAAATTTGATATCTGTTTGTTGTACTTGTTTGGTTGGTTATAGATGTGCTAAAGGTAAGTGTATGGTTTATCTTCCTTTTTTTAATGGTTTGCCATTTATGTTTATTTTCATTTGGATTACAGCAACTTTTGTGGTCTATGTTTGTTAAATTTATATCAAAATCTTTATTTGTTTGTATATCTTTTTTAATAATGCTGTTTACCGATTCCATAGGTTTATTGAAATTGAGCTGCTTAGCCTCGTAAAGCGGGGTTTCTTGAGAAAGTATTAACCAAGATGGGAGATAATATGGATTGATTTTGAGACACATATTGAGTTTGTAAGTTAAAATGGGTTTTCTGGGATAAGTCTTGGTACTGCGGAGGAACTGAAATATTATAGGTAAATCCTATGTTTATTGAAATATTGTGGGTGTTCCGGGAGGCGCTAACCGTTGCCACTTTCGAATTGGAACATGATTTAAATTTATTACATATAGAACGGATAGGTAATATTGTAGTACAAACGTTTTTGTGTTAAAGGAATTTTATACTTGAGTTCTGATTTTAGTTATCGGTTAAATGTCACTTAACATTACAAGGAGAGTTTTGAATCGCAGGTAGGCTTATATTCAAATTCTCCGATCTCAAAACCACATCCACGCGCTTCAAAAACTCCAAGCGGAATGAATAAAGAGCTTAAGGCTCTCTTCGCGCACTATTTCTAATGTGGTAAGCACTGCGTCTTAGACGACAGCCATTGTTACCCTTTGTTCGAAGTGAACGCAGGTACTCAGTAATTGTTAGTGACAGAGAAGGCCACCTGCCAGGCATCAGAGAGCTGCGGGAATGAATCCGAGTCCGTCCACAACGCAGTCCGCGCCTCAGTTTTTAAGTAATTTTTTATATTCCCTTTTTATCTCAAAAACTATCAAAAGCAAAATTTGGCAAGGTCTAATTTTATATTGTCACTTTTTTGTGCGTTGTTACTGTTGAACTAGAATAGCCGTGTAATTTTTAAGTTTGATATTTTGGGGTATTAAAGTCCTTAGCATCATATAGGTTTGGTTATAGCTTTATACATTTTTTAGGCTTGAAAATCTTGGATTTGGGCTAACGAGCTAATAAGTTTCGCAAAATTTAAAGTTCATTTTTCTTAATTTTGCTTGAATGTGTTTTTCCGATCATGGATGAGACATAAATATTTCATATGCATCACTGATTGTTACTAACAGTCAGACGCTGTGTTTGTGAGTAAACGCAAAGTACGGTGATTTGGTTTGATTGATCTTGGTGTTTCATCTGTAGTACATTCAGAGAGAAGATTAGCGTGAACTTACAAGTTTTTGGATGCCATTGTTAAATTATCATTTATAGACTAGAAAATCGCGCCATCAAAAAATAAAACAATTATGTTTTTATTGTTTGTTTCAGATGTGTTGGAAATGTATATCACAAAGAGGCAGAGTTCAAGAACGCTGCCTTGTGAAATACCTTGAGAATAATTATGCTTACAGAAAAAAATCTGTCGATTAGGCGATTTACAAGCAGATAGAAATAGCTGGTGTCAATTGAAGAGATATATCCAGAAACACTGCACTCTAAAATTTCTTTTCTTCTATATAGTAGGCAATTTTGTTGATAGTTCTATGGATCTTAGAGTGCTGTTCTCAAAATGTAAACAGGTGGTTATGTAAAAGTGTTAGAAAATTATGTTTTTTATAGATTCTTTTTAAGCATCTCGGCCGTTGTTAGCTCATGCGGAAGTTTGCCTGTTTTGTGGGCTGTGATGATTTCGACTTATTTTTGTACGTCAGGAAAGTAAAACAAATTTGATATGAAATTGTAGATTATTTAAAAGTAAAATAGTTTTGCAAAGTAGTTGTTTTAATATGAGTTCTGTTACTAAATTGTATCTTATTTAGCCTTGGCAAAAAGGTCGTATGGGTACGTCAATGAAATTTTTTCTGCCGTCCTGCTCTAGTTTAAATGGATCAGTAAAGTACGCAGCAAAAGTGTCAGCTCTGTTTTTCTCCGTACGTTTCCTTCTACGGCGGCTGCATCGGTGTGTAGTCGCTGAAACATAAGTTGATAACATGCTGTTCAAAAAAATTGTTTTAAGCTTGTTAACCTCTGTTTTTAATTTTCTGGAAAATTTCTTATAATGATCTTTGTGGTAGCCTATCTACCAGTATTTTAAAATCGTTATTTTTTGAATTTATATGGAGACGTGGTGAAAATGTATAAATATAAAAATAAGTTCAACAGAGATGACAAATTTTCTTTACCTAACTCTTTGTTTGGTGCTCTTAATGGGCAAAAAATAGACATACAGAGCGACGTCCACAAATGTCAAGATATTATCTGTATCAACCAATTTTATATCAGTAGCTAACCTGATTCGTACGCAACAGAAACTTAACTTTAAAAAAGTCGCTGAATTTTGCTTCTATAGATTTAGAACTTGTTTTTTATAGTTTGTGTACTGATTATGTTTGAGATTTCTTAATATTTTGTTTTCGTGGTTAATGACATATGTGTTTTTATTAATATTGGACGATATGCAGGATGATAGTAGAGCTTTTCCCATACCACTATAGAGTTAATATCCACACATTTGCTAATATTTAATGAAAGCTTCTCGGCTGCATTTGAAGTTATACCTTTAGGTACTTTCTGTAGTGGGTAAATTTTAGGATAATAAGCGTTCATTGTGTTTACTAAAGAATTGGTTAAAATTATTTCTTATCGAGAAAAAAAGAAAGAGGAGATAATCAATGATAGATTTAAGATATTATGGCTTACAGTTTACTGTTGATTGATTTTGACTGTCAAATTATTTACAAACATATTTTTGAGTTAGACAAAATATACTGATATTTAAATTAAAGTCTTAGTAATGTAATGTTCTAAGTAAGAGATATTTATAACATATTACTTATCCCGTATTCTGCACCACTTTTCACCTTGGCTAACATTAACTTGTAAAACTAGTAATAAAATTTTTTACAATATTAGTGAAAATCATTATTTTGTTTTCTTAGTTAGTAACGCCGAATTTGTCACTTTAGCAATGTTTTTTTTTAATTGATAACTTATTTTTAACCCCGTTGTCTTTATCACGGCGTTTAGTACCTTTACCAGCTATTCTTGTGCTTGATACAATGGAGTCGAATCAAATTGAGATTCCTTTAAAGGGTCTAAATAGCAAGCCAAAGTCTTTTAATATATCTTTTCTTAAAACATTCATTTTATTTGTATTTATTTTTCAATATTTTTTGTATAATTATTGTAAGCAGGTAGTCTGATATTTATGTAGAATCCATCTAAAAATTATGAAATGTGTCAAAAAATATGTTATTGTTTTTTAATTATCAATTTTTTCATATATTTTGGTAAAAAACTCATGTTTTTAAATTGTCAAGTTAAATTAGTCAGTTGTAACGCAGTTACAGTCTACCGCCCCAGTTGAGCTCTTTGCCAATTTGCAACTCCAACTTGCAAGTAACTCATTAAAGAAACCACAAAAACAAATATACAGTTAATAAAAAAACCATTAATAAAAATCAAAAGTTATTAGTAATGTTCTTATTTTTAATTATTATTTATGGGTAACTTGGATAATGACTTGCTAATATATTTAGAAAAGTACAATTTGTCGTGTACCGTATTTATTGTTTACTTTATTACTAACAACTAATATTTATTTGAATTATATAAAAGTATTTTTAAATCTTCTAATTACCAACTAAACGCAATAACTCACATACTACATATTTTTTATAGTAGTTTATTTATGTTTTTTTTTTGCGTTTAAATAGTTCACATTTTATTGTTATCAGATTTGTATTAAAAGCTGCAGTATTATGAATATTTAATTAATAATTACAATACTTATTAATTGAGTAAAATTATGCCTATTCGCTACTGTTAGTATCTGATAGAAAACTAAACGAATAAATATTTTCAACGGAACAAAAGCCAAGCATTCCATCTTAGTCTGATGATAAATAGAGCAATCCAAATGATGGAGAGCCGTTTTAAAATTCTTTGAGCGCACAATGTACTTGACGCAATTCCCGAAGGTATTTCAATAAAACAGTAGCTGTCGCCATAGATTTTAAGTGGCTGCATAAAATTGTAAACGACAGAAGTGAGAAAATTATGGCCAATATTTTAAAATTTATGAAGGAAAGTGCGTGTGGGTAAAAGCGCCTATAATTAAATTTGAAAGATTGAAAAGCTAGAGGGTTGAGGTTTTAAATCTCCGGCAGGCGAGGAAGTCGCCGCGGAATCCAAATTGGGAGAAAAATTTTATTGCGAATTAAAAATTATGGAGTGCGAAGTGAAAGTTGGGAGATGAATTTTGTTTAATTGATTTGATTACTAGTTCCTTATAAAAAATGATGTTGGTGAGTCGTGCTAACACCTTTAATAAAAATATTATCAGTACATATTTTAAGTACAAATATGTTTTTTTAAATATTGCATAGTTTGTTTAAATAATTTTATTACCGTCACTATATTGTTTATATATTTTTAATTTACAGCATACATTTATAAAAAGTTTTGTATAATAATGGCGTATGATACTTTAAATTGCACTACTATATATGCGCTTGTATGTATGTACAAGATTTATTGTATTTCTCTAATGTAATATTGCTTAGAATTTTTTGCATTTAGAATTGAAGTTTAATAAAAGTTTTAAAATTTTTTTGTGGTTAATTTTCTTATTACATAGTGTTACTTAAAAAAAATTCTAAAATGTATTTACTATTAGAAAGGTAACAACAAATATCTTTATTTGTTTGAGTAAGCAACTTTGTATTAATTGACATTTTGTATAAAGAATTATTGTTTAGAATATAGTAGCATGTTTTATCATATGCATTAAACTAAAGAAAATTTTAATATATTTTAGCTTTAGCGTCAGTGCAGGTTTTTAATCCGCTTGTGTGCCAAATTAGTTCTTCTACTTGATTATGTCTATATGCAAGTCTGATTTTAATTAAGCTAAAAGGATTATTAAAAATTATTGAGGTTCATAACTGACAGTCTCATAGTTTATTTTCAGTAATGAGTGTGTCGTCATTTTTGTTATCCTAACATAAACAAGGACCAGGCTAGCGTGCCACTTTTCATTGCATGTCAAACGTCAGAAAGACATATTTTTTAAAAAGCAGTTAGAATACATACATAGGCAGGTAAATATCTAGATTTTAGCCAGCCTTCCCTTGTTTTACTTCAGACCTTCATAATAGTAACGCATAGATAATCATAATTATCATTGTAGTTATATGCAATCAGTATACATAGCTTTTACCTAGTGATCGCTTGTAGCTACAAATATTATTTTGTTTTTGTTTATTTCTTTGTATATAATTTTTAGGTCAGATTCGCTCTAAACTTACCCAAAAATATTTAGGTTTTTAATTCACCTGTAGTTGTTGGTTGAAAAATACGATAATTTTAATTTACCAAATGTCATCTGCATTAATGGTATCAGTGGTTTTTTAAAGTTTTTCTCGGCACATTATCCTTCTATAATGTCTAAGTTCCTGTGTATATATTCTGAAACTATTTCGCAGTATAATTATTACAAGATTGTTGACGTAGTTTTGTGTCGAATAATCTTTAGTTAGTTCAACAGCTTGTCTGTTACCAGAATCCATAGCAAGGATGATAAATATGTTTATAGTTTTATCAGAATGTATATTTGTATCATGCATTATATTATCAATTTATGTGCATATAGAGTTTTTCATTCTATAAGTTCTCACATTGATTTGCAGGAAATGTAG
Source organism: Sinelater perroti (assembly GCA_036346155.1). Taxonomy (NCBI): domain Eukaryota; kingdom Metazoa; phylum Arthropoda; class Insecta; order Coleoptera; family Elateridae; genus Sinelater; species Sinelater perroti. Next base: position 2,117,495 of record JARFIY010000355.1, on the reverse strand, counting down.
CCAGAAACTTGTACACTGTCAAGGAAAACTGTCAGTGCTATTTGTCTCGTCCATTCCTTAATTTTTGTTTTCTTTATAAATTTAACTGTAGCATCAAAGTGTGTAAAATTTTGTTTTAATAATGCTTCAACGCGACAATGCTTTTTAATTAAGGCCACAATGTAATTCTCTTTGTGATTAAATGAAGTCAGTCAGAAACTCATTATCAAGACATTTTGATAGAGGAATTTCTGCTTACTCTTCCACAAGCTTTCGACTTGGATAGAAACTTTAATATTACTGGGGCAGTATCATTATTAAATAAAAATAGGATTAAAAATTATTGTGTGCAGTAACTTGTTATGACCTACAATATTTTTACCTTAATATGTGCTTTTCCTATAAATATTGTAACATAGGTTTATGGGTCCGATTATATGTATAAATAAGTTCTCAGCTTCGGATTTCACAGGACTTATTAGTCCGCCCTCTTGCGGTTTTAAAGCAATGACATTTGGTCTTTCTAAACAACATGCGATTTGGCGGTTGATGAACATAACCTCAACAATCAGCTGTGTTCACGATGGCAATCACAAAAGAGTATTTTCGATTTTCTATCCACTTCGCGTTTCATCTTAAGAAAAAACGCTGCTGAAGCAACCGAAATGATTTGTGCTGCATATGGTGAGAATGCTGTAAGTCATGCAATGTGCAAAAAGTGGTACCAAATATTTTGCGGAGGAGAGTTTAGTCTTGAAAATCAACCACGCGCTGGACGCCCTCAAACATTTGACACGGATGAGCTGCAGACGCGTTAGGCTGGGAACTTCTCCCACACGCGGCGTATAGACCAGACATGGCCCCTTCCGATTATCATTTATTCCGGTCGTTACAGCATCACTTGGCTGATACGCACTTCAAAACAGAATAAGAAGTCCGAAAATGCATCGATAACTTTATCGTCTCGAAGTCGGTGAGCTTCTATCACCAGGGAATTCGCAAGCTACCCGAAAGATAGCAAAAGGCCATCGATGCCAACGGAGAATACTTTGATACTTAATATTTTTTTGTTTGTTCTTTAATTTTGCAGAAAAAGCTGAGAACTTATGTATACACCATATTATATATATATATATATATATATATATATATATATATATATATATATATATATATATATATATATATATATATATATTCCTTGGCAATTATTTCACAACTTACAAACACTATGTATTTTTGTATCCGTTGAGCAGCTAATTGAATAGCGCACAAATATATTATTTGTTGTCCACCGGACTATTTGCTTTTCGCTGCACTTAAACTACCACACAAACTATACCTAATCGTGCAATTTTTCATATTTTGTCATATTTTACACGCTTAATTTTAAAAGTATCGTTGCTGGAACATTTCTTCATGACTGCACCGACACCCCAGTATCTTCGAAAATCTTAAGAAACTCTCTTTTAGCCACGTTTGCTGATAGTTCTGGGAGGAAAATCTAGTTCTCGAGAGTAGTTATAATACGTTTTTACGACATATAATTTTTTTCAAAAATGTCTATTTGATATTAAGAAATAAAACAAACTGAGTACAATTTGATAATATACGCATCACTTGATATTGCGATATGGATGTAAATAATTAAATCACATAATTTCTGTTACTGTTTTACTCTGTACAATCTTTCGGTAACTCCCCTTATGTGGATTGAGTAGCTCAATCAGTCAAGTGCGGGTCGCAAGCACGGATAATAGAAGAGTATTAGGAATTCAGCCAACATCCCATTCCTGTAAAAGCAAAACCCGTTGAGGAACCCAAAAACATTGATGGAACCGGATACGCAGAAAGCTACGAAAACAGACGTTGAAATTAGGTAAGAGGGATGTATAAGCTATCAATAGGAAGATAAATAAAGTAATAACTGAATGAAAAGAACTTAAAGTAGATCCGGTTGCTATAATCAAAACCAAACAAAAAATGACAAAGAACCGAAAATTTAGGAACATATGACCACTTATTTACTGGACTACCAAAAACAGCTACAGTCAGTAAAAGTATATTGCCTGTAATACATAGAAGGCGGCGAAATATATAAAAAATTGGGAAGCTGTTAAAACAATTATTAAGATTAATATATGTATATTCAGATATAAAGTAACGATTATAAGCGTATACACCATCAACGACGATGAACCAGTTAAAATGAAGGACATTTTTTTCAACAGCTAAACGATAAGATCTTGAATGTTTTAACGACAAAACGGCAAGAAACCAGAAAGGTAATATTGTAGTTATATATGGGCAAAATAAGATAAATAGTAGTGAAGAAAGACTAATAACAATATGCAAACAAAATAAATTTTAAATGGTTGCTTCCTACACCGCGACATACATAAGTATACGTAGAAACAACAGAACCCGTTTGTGGCAGTGACCATTATTTCGTCAAAACAAAAGTAAAGTATTATTCTCCGGAAGAAAGTGTAAATTTGCAAAAATGCAACAAAAGAAAAGTAAACAACCGCAACAAAGAAGATACCATTTACGAAGTTTAGAAGATGACAGTGCGAGAATGCTTTACAAAACCTGGTTAGATTAAAAATTAGAGAAAAAATCTTCAATATCATAGAAGAACATTACAACCATGTAAAAAAATGTATCTATGGGGCAGCTCTAGAAACTCTAGATAAATAAATATGAGGGGATCAAAAACCAAAGTAAACCATATTGGTGAGATAAATACATAAAACATGAAATAGCAAAAAAGAAAGATATGTTAACAATACCTTAGTACCAAAACTGTAGAACATGAACTAATACATAAGAAAGTTTAACCAAAAATTCCCAGAAAGATTAGAGAAAAAAAAGAATAAAATATGAAAAAGAATTTGTGCGGGAATTAATACATATTTAGAAAAACGATGAAGTACCGAAAGCTGGAGAATGCTGAAGAGCATGAGAACAGAAAAGAGAAAATAGATTATATCACCAATAACACTTGAGCAGTGGGAAAATACTTTCAACTGTTAACAGAGGAACGTGAAAAATTTGAAGGTGATAGTCTGCCATTTAACATATGGTTAACATTATAAAAAATCTGGTGCGAACATCCTATTATTATATATTATACCGGGTCCATCGTCTCGGCCCTGCGCTTCTCTCGCCTCGGAACTTATTTTAAAAAAGGACGAGGCGCTAGTCCAACACTCGAAAGCAGATTAAAATAAACAGTACAAGGCAATAATTGACTCGCACTTAAAATTTTGCTACGTCAGTGAAGGTAACCGTGTGAGCTCGGCCACACAGCCTTCGCCATTATCGCCTGCGTGCTTCCTCCTAGCGGCCAAGACCCCCCCCCCGTCCTCTCGCAGTCGGCCAGAAAGCTCTTCGAGCGCGCTGTGATTGGTCCGTTTAATTAATTTTTAATCGGCTATAACTTGTTTATTTGACATCGGATCAAAAAATTTTATTGTAATTTTTTATTTTTTTCGGTCTGATCTATCCGTAATATAAATTTTCCGAAACATTTTATGAACACCCGGTATATTAAAAATCCTGAGCTTCAATTTTTGTTCGAGTTTCTATTTTACCAACTTTTATTTTAAATTCATGTTTATCTCATGATAACAAATCATTTTTATTCTCATACATTTTTTGTATCTTCAACCGTTTAGATTCGCGACCGCTTTGCGACCGATTTTGCGACATTGCGACCAAACGGCTCAGCCGATTTTTACCAACAGGTTCGCACTGCGTTCCCTACTTACAAGTAACTTGCATACCAAATTTCAAGTCTCTAGCTCTTACGGTTCTCGAGATATCCTGTTTACTGGCAGACCGTACAGACAGACAACACACACACACAGACCAATGGCTCAAACCAACTTTGGTGTCCAGAAATGTGATTAGGTCAAATTGATTACATTACCTTCCTTATTATAGGATAAGGAAAGTAAAATGAAAGTCAATATAAATCTTTAAAAATGGCAAAGCACCGAATTCTGGAGATTTTTGTATATCGAAAACTAATAAAATATGAACGCAGAAAGCTATTTAAACATTTACCAAAAGCTTTTTTATCCAGTCGAATGGAAAGCCACCTATTTATCACTTATATTTAAAAAGAAGTTGCAGGAATAGATATAAAAGTATCAGGTAATAGCCGTAACAGCCTAATAAGCAGACTATACGGAGGGATAATAAAACAAAAATAGGAAATGAGTACGAACAAATTGAAGCTGAAGAACAAGATTTTGAGCAAGCGTATTAACTATTGATCACATATTTTTGATAACCAAGTTATTGAAAAGAGAATTGCCTTTAACAAGAACTACATATACATTTCGTTCATCTGAAAAAGGCATACGATAGTGTTCCACCAAAAAAACTAGATGGGAGCTCTTAAAAATTAATATTAATGTCGTATTAATAAAAATAGTAAAAACTTTATATAAACAATTAAAGTCATACATTAAAATAGATAGCATTGTCACAAAAAGATTTATAACAACTGAAAGTCCAAAATAAGAATATCGCCTTTCCCCAACACTGTTCAAAATTTATCTCAAACACGCATTAAAGTAATGGAAGAAGTGGCGAAGCTTGAGTCTACTCTTAAACGATAAAATTATATACTCTAAGCTTTGCAAACGATAGAATGTTAGTAACCCAAGAATACAATGGCATAGACACCAAATTTATAGAAGAATATGCAAAGTAAAGACTAGAAATAAATTTTAGCAAGACTTAATTATATGTGCAACAGGACATAATAGACTATGGACAACAATGCAATAAATACAAATATTTGGGAACAAGGATATCACAGAACGGTACACTGGATGAGGCGATTTGAAAACGTAATATACAAGGCATAAAAGCTATAGCCATGCTAAATAGCATTTTATGGTATAAAAAAAAAAAACGAATAACAAATATACAATACTATAATGAAAAACATGATAACATATAGTTCGAAAGTATAGGTCATTAAAAAATACTATAAAAAAGTTAACAGCTATAGAAATGAACTTTTGAAGAAGGGCGACAGACAGATGAAAAATAGAAAGAGTAAGAAACAACATAATTAGAAAAATTATGAATGTAAACCACACTATAATAGACGATGCCAGAGAAACAATTGATATGCTTCGGATACGTACAAAAGAATGCCAGGAACAAAATACCTAAGCAAATTCTACAATAAAATCCAGGAGGAAGAAGGAAACAAGGTAAACTTAAACAGTTAGCAAAATGGGATTAATGAAGAAATGCAAAAAAGAAGACCGAAAGACAATCTCTAGAACGATAGAGAGGAATGGTAAAGAACTCAACAAAACCTCAAAATTTTCTGAGGAAATTTGATTTATTTTCCTATTCGCAAAATGTTTTATGGTAGACCTAACTATAACCAATAATTTTAAAAGAAGATGTATAGACCTTTAATATTTTTCCTGTCAATTTTGCAAGTGTCATATCCATGAAAACGACGGCATCACTTATGTCTCGCTTAATCTGTTAGTTGTTCCAGCGAAACAATAAGAGTGCCCCTAACATCTATTCCATACATTTTTTACATCCCCATAATAATTTGATAAATATATTTGCTATTTCATAAGTGTGCTTAAAAATGATTTCGTTTGTGCCATTAAATAGGTTCTAAAATTATATAAAAACTTGATATTAACTATTTATCAATCCCAGTGACTTCTGCTGCCTTTGTAGGGTTTTGAAATGTTGTGTGACTGTGTCGCCATCATTCGCATTTTTAGCTGCTCTGCTTTATATCAAGTAAACCCATGTTATATTGAAATGCAAAAGTAATTTATTTTTTTTTTATTAAAACAAAGCATTCTTTTGATCAAACGAGCTTTCATACCTATCAGATATAAAAATTTTATATAAATAATCCATACTAAAATATTGCAAGAGCATTTTTTACTTAACATATGTAGACAGTACTAGCCCGAATGTTAACTACTTTCTATTCAGCATTATCTTAAGCAAAACGTACTTCATCTAATATTCTTCTCATCAACACTAATGTAGGTTAGTGTCAGTATTAAGGTTCTGTGTTATTAGCTTTTTTTGTTGTTTTTAAAGTTCTAATTAATGTGTTGATAATAAAGATTTTTAGAAATCTCTATTTGTATGTTGAATAATTAGAACTTTTATCAAATTCTTCTTTACAAATAATTTATTAATCGATATTACACTTAATTATTACTTACGCGGTTCATTAACTTGTTGAACAGGATGACCGAGTACGCTTTACAGTTTTATCTTTCCCGTTGCTTCTGTGATATTTACATCTTTACAGTTACACTTTTTAAGTTTTAATATTTTTGTAAGATGAATATAAAGCCTCGGTTATTTTCTATTGACTTATTTGTGAAATTTAATCTATTGACTGGATATCTACAATTATGATTAGGACTTCTTTAGTAGTGGACTTTCGTATTTTACTGCATTTCTCTTTGTACTAGCTCCCATTGAAATGATGTTTAAATTGTGTGTTTGTTCTAAGAGTCATTCATTATTTCAACAAACAAGAATTTGTTACAAAGTAGAAGTTGTGTTGTAATTTCCAATTTTGAAGTATACCTAGTATTTTAGCGTTTCTTCTTCATTTTACAATACTTATTCCGTTGCAAATAAAACACCTAACTTGTACTTGAACAAAACAAAACTAAAAATATTTTCTCAGTCCTGCAAATTTTAAAATTAAGTTTCATATGAATTATATAATATATTAATTATTATTTTTATAATTTTATGTGTATAAATACCAGCAGCGTTTTTCTAACTTTTTCTCCGGGTCTGCAAGTAAGCTTATAGGAATTATCCAAAATAGTTAATATTTCAAAATCAACAGTTAGTCGATATTTGAGGAAAATGATTTTAATTGATAAAGAGCCTTGAATGGACCCTATTATTTGAGCGATAGTAAGGTACACACAGTACTGAAATATACAAGGTTTGTATAAAAAGTATCGGAAACAATTTTTTTCTGGCGTGACTGTACGTCGGAACGCGCATGCTCGATGGTGGGGGATGTGACCTTCAAGAATCGATAAGCGCCAGTCGCCTGCGAGCTTTCGTTCAGGCTAAATCGTGTTTTCAGTTGACTCCTGACTCGGTGCAAACGCAAAATGCAGCGAACGATTGAACAGCGGTACGCCATCAAATTTTATATTGGACTAGAGAAATCGGGTATGGAGATGTTGGGCATGATTCTCCAAGTGTTCAAGGATAAAAGCATGTCACAAACTGCAGTTTTTAAGTAGCATAACTTCTTCAAAGATGGCCGAGAGAATGTGGAGGACGAGCTCCGTGCTGGCCGGCCGTCAACCTCAAGAACCGACGACAACGTGTGCGTGAAGTGCTGAATTCAGACCCTTGGTTAAGTGTGCGCATGGTTGCAGATGAAATTGGCATTGATAAGATGACAGTGTACAGCATTATCACTGAAAATTTGGCGAAGCAGAGGCGTATGTCTGCTTGCGAAGACCTTCTGCAACGACGATAAACGACATTGCGACGATTTTCCAACCCCATTACAGTCCCGACTTGGCACCAGCACACTATTTCTTATTCCCAAAAGTAAAATCCTCCCTCAAAGGACACCACCATGGGATCCTAAGTGCCGCCAAATAAGCTTGCACGCATACCCTTAAGGACGTTCCGAAATCCGCCTACCAGGGAGCCTTTGAGTCGACGCTCAAGGGATGTACTTTGAAGACTTTTGAGGTAGCAATATCTCAAATAAATCTATTTTTTTGGAAATCTTCTTCGGTACTTTTTATACAAACCCTGTATGAAGAACAGCTTCAAAATCTTAAAGGTTTCATTTGTCGCTTCTAGAATAAAATTGTAACTATTGATAAAAATACAATATTTTTTATAATCTGGACAAAAGAAAGAACACTGCAGAATGATTTGTAAAAACCGCAAGGTATTCATTTGGTGGAATATTAAAGGACTTTTATAATTCGAACTGGTCTTTAAGCTGTAGATTTAAGATCGTAGTCTAAGCCAGTCTTTATAGTGAATTTCAAAAGCTAGCAAACATAATCAAATACAAATTTTTTACAATACAAATCGCTTGTAAAAGCAACTAGCACACAATCAATAGTAACTTTAATAGCAACTAAATTATATTACTTACATGCGTTCTCTTTGGTCGTTATGAGCATACTAGCGCTTTTAGAAATTTTGATTTTATGTTTATTCATTGAGTAAGACACAAACCTGCCCCCAATTCTATAAAACGTTTTTTAATTTAAAAAATTACGATTATAGAGTAGATATCTCCAGGAATCTTTTATGCTTATTGCGATAAAAATATTGCTGCATGTACTGCATCACCCTTAACTTATTTATCATGCTATCTTATAAATTATAGCAAAATCTTGCTGAAAAATATACTCCCGTCTAGCAGCTGCCTTCTGTATTCAGGGCTTGATAACTGTCTCCAACACATTGATATATCTATCGGCGGTCGCTTTCAAACCTTACTTCATATGTAATTCATAACTTCTCTTGTAATCATATTACTTTTTGTAAGTTGCCCTGTCAGCACTTACCTCCCGATGGTCAAATTGCCTAAATGTCTTTGTTACTCCGATTACAGGTCTTTTATAGGCAAACTACGCATTAATTTCTGTCGGCGATTTTCCGATGCGAAGAGATCTCGGCTCACTTTATTGATGATTGTAGGTTGTTAATTATTTAAAGCTAACTTGTTGTATTATTTAATAGAAAATTACGCATGCGCTTAAGACGGCCATTCGGTTTTTCCGCATTTCAACCTAAAAAAGTAAAAAGTGTCTTTACTAAGTTTTTACCTAAACAGATGGAGATGGGTTACATATATATATAATACTATTAAAATTCCATATTTGACACACTCACGAGTAACAATACTAAGTGTGTTTAAAGCTCTGATAGTCTCTTTGTCAGATTATTACACAAATGTAATAACTTGTATCATATGTATCAAGTAAAATGCTTGTTTACTATTAAAACCACAAAGACTACTCTTTAATTTTGTGTTCAAAAATAGTTAATATTTAGGTTACGCAGAATCAACGAGATTTTTGTTCACTTTACTGTTTGAAGAAATTTATTTAATAATAGAACAAATAGTTCGTTTGTCTCGTGACTTTTTAATCATCAACAACCATACAGTAATAAATATTTGTATATTTTATTTATAATTTCATTAGAAGCTTTAAGAGGTACCACTTGTTCCAGAAATGATAGAAAACTTCTTTATAGGCAACCAGTTAGTGTTGCAGTTCCACGTTCTTCGTGGCTGTAAAGCTATTATGAAAGAAGGGCGTAAGGCTACTACCCTATTCCCGTTAAACATTTGCACAAGAGCGACACCTACTATAGTGACTCTGTAGTTTGTAGATATGTATTACTGTCTATTAATGAAAGTTTTGCTTTTATATGTTAACTGAAGTTATTTTTTTAATCATATATATTATCTTATTCTTAATTTTGTGAGAATTAAAATTTTTAATATTGCTTTACCAATAAACACCGTGGTAATATGGCAAATTTACGTAATATTATCTTAGTACTTTCAGAATCTGGTTAACTAGCATTACATTAAAATGTACTCAGCCTGCTACTAATAATAAAAAATATTATCAAATGTTATGCTCTTACAAAAATTTAAAAAATTAATAAAACGCGTAATAAACAGTTTTTCGTGAGCCTCAGAAACCTTAGTATAAAAACTACCAAGAATGACTATATATCGTAACATATTAAAAAAAATACTGTTGAGTTTTTAAACTAGCCTCAGCAATTTTGATTGTAAATTACAATTGTATTTAAATATCAGCTAATAATGGAACTTGAAAATATAGTATTTTATTGGCATGCTCTCTACAACCACCTCACTTCTATTATTAGTGTCATCTTTTTTAGGAAAAATTTTTTTAAGTAAAATATAGGATAGGCTTAGTTATTTTTATTGCTTCCATGAATGGTCATTAGGGGAACGAAGGTATCATACCGATAACTTGCTAATCGTAAGCCCGATATATAAGGTAATAAATTAACTTAACTCAAAATTCGTTTTACACTTATTTGAAAATTATTAACAGAATGGCTTTATTCGTAAAAGTAAAATATTTAGAGTTACTACCTACTGCACTGCCAAAGTTTATTTACTATCCTCCACCAATTTTAAATTAAGAAATTAGCGCTGGTACTGATGAGTATGAGCAATTTAATAATGCTGTTTAATTATTATATTGTGCTCTTTACACATGCTACCAGAATCTACTAATAGTTTTTTTATAATAATTTAGTGTAGAGCTATTTATTCATTTTATTTATAATATTCCATTTCTTTGGCGTTATCTAAAATGTAAACACTGGAGGTAAATAGTTAAATGTATACATAAATTTCATAGCAAAATATCACTTACCTTCATAGAGCCTTCCTTCGAGACGACTGCACACTGGGAATTTCAGTTTCCTGATAAATGTGAGTCCCACAGTTCAATCGCTTTATCCTAAGATGAGTCCGCAGGCTGTGATGAATTATTGGACGAACTCTAAAGTTTCGGCTTAATGCTAATCCCACTATTAAATGACCCCCATTACGGCAAAGGAAGCGTCTCAACTAGGTCGTTCAATTTCTAATTACCCTGCCATTGTTAATGTAAAGTTGTAATGAACAGCTTATCTCTCCCCTACGGGACATGCAAATTCGGATTTTATAAAGACAAAGTTTTAGGTTCTGGCCAGAATTTGCCACCAGTTGAGTGCAGCCTTTGTTACGTCACACTTGGAACTCTCATCAGACTTACACGGGCTAGCGTTGATTAATCCCCGTTTTTTTCTGCCTGACCTACACCTGGTGACGTTTCATCGCACAAAATTGGCTTCATAGTTTAGCGAACTAGAGCGAAATATCAGTACTGAAATGCAAATCGCGTACAAACTGCTTAGTTTAAATAAAAATTTTCGCGGCTGCCGATTCCGGGCAGCTAAAGTACATCTATCTATCATCAAGGCCCCCGTAATTTATTCCAAGACCAACCTCTCCAGAATTGCGGATTTACTTTTAATGCTACGGCAGTTCCTAATTTGTCTCGCACGCGCTACTGAAACGCAAGGAAGAAGCAACGGAAAAAAATTATCGCTCCCCAATTTGCCAAGCTTTTGAACATGAAGTGGTTGCAAATTAAATTAAATCCAAACTTTAATAAAAATTCGGGAGGCGGCGATTCCCACAGCACGTACTGCAGCCTTCGGAGCGCTTTACGACACGAAATTTAAGTTTGGCCAGACCCTATAAACCAAAAGGCGACTGAAAGTAATCGGAAGGCCCCGATCCCAGCGTGCGGAACTTTGCGAATCTCAAACTCGATACAACGAAATTTACTTTTAATACGAGCGCCGGCCCGCTTTCTCCGCCCCGGGCCCGCTGCAGGGACTGAAAGCAAACGGCGGGTAAACATAAAACATTTTATTAGTATTATCACAGTTAACACCTTGTAACAACTGTATTACATTTAAGATTGATTGCTTACGGCGACCTGTACACTTTCGCAGGTATATCGTTTGCATTTGCTTGAACAGAAATGACTGACGAAACGCCATGGAAAACAAATTGGTAGTTTTATATTTAAACTTTGATGACTGTGTTTAACATATTTCTACATAAAAATAAAAGGAAACATTAGTGACATACCAATAAACATTTGTTTCAGCTAAGAGACATGTCCTTTTAGCCGGCATGTCGAGCAAACTCATCTAGGGATGAGCTTTACGTTATCGGAGTTGTCAACAATCTGTGCTACACAACATGTTGAAAGGCATAATTTAAGAAAACTGGGGTTAGCAAATCTTACACAAGATCAGAGTAGAAGTGTTTCCCTTATCACTGAATTACAAGGAATCTGCGTTCTTTCTTTTACACGCAACCGGAAACAGTTTTAGCTTTGATACTTTCACATCTTAACAGGAAATATCCATTTTAATAGAAATTCTGATTTAGATTGATTGTTGAGTGATGGTTATACAGTGAAATAGAAGCTTTTAAATAATTATAGAAATTGCGATCAAGAGATTTGATTAGTTTTTGCAGTATAACATTTTTTACAGTTACTACAAATACATTTTTATTATGACTAACGTTTATAGTTACAAACACTAAAAAATTGCTTGCTGTTTTATAAGTTCTAACAAGATAAATTTTGCAAATAATTATTTTTAACTCAAAATAGCTTTGTAAATAATAATGTTAATTTGCACTATGTAAATTGTAACACACACCTAATGTGTCATATTTTGTTATTTAAATTCTGAGTTAACAGCTGTTCAAATAAAAACCGTTAAACAAACTTTAGTTATGTAAAATAACATTTCGCTTACGGCAAATTAACCCTTTTTTTAATTAATCTGTAAAACTATGCTTCGTTATTTTGCAAAAAGCTTCACATGTTTACTAATTTATTTATATTTCTCTGTAAAATTTGTTTTCCATGGCCCTTGCAAAATATAGATTAAGTGATGTTCATGTTACAAAATATCCTAACGGTCACACTTAATAATACATGCATTCGCACCTTACACTAATTTACTTTATCATTAGTAAGTAACAACTGCACTTACGCTAATACAAAAATCGAAAGTTGCCTCGCTTCCGCCGGGCCGCGCTGAAGCAGTTTGTTAATGTTTACTCTACGAGAAATAAAAACGAGCCCCTTCTAAAATTAATTACTAATACCTCTTTGATGTTGATTATCGGCCTGGGAAGCTATTAGCGTTTCCGAACGGAATTTCTCCAGGCAGTCTAAGATCGGAGCGGCTGATCCGGCCATTTGAAAAATGCTGATAGCAATTTTCCCCGGTTTTTGAGATAAAGGTAGAGGAGATTGCTTTTTAATTTATTCATCAAAATTGAGAGTGGTTCCGCTCTAATTTCTCATTGACCCCGCGCGAAGAGTTTCGGCGGCTACAGCACTTTTATTAAACCACTTGCTCCTGCTTAACGAGGTTTTCGGCACGCTGCTCCAGACGTGTGGCGTCTCTCGGATTACGTACTCGGCGGCGTTGCACAAATTCGTCATTTAATGTATGAGTTAGCAGATCAGTACGCCACCGCGTGAAAAGTCATCCGTAATGTTTATTAACTATTCTGCAAAAACAGAGAAATGGCTATCATGCACTGCACGATGGTCAGGTCAACTATGCTGTTGGCTCTGTCGACAGCACTGACTGAAAAAAAAAATAAAACAGTAAATTATTATTGTATATGTATGTAAATTACAATATTTAACAACAGAAGTATAAATATAAATAAATCACATCTTATTATAAATATTTAGTTTTACTATACAACGGTTTTTATTGTATTTAGTATATCAAATAATGAAGAATCTTGTGACATTGTTTATGTCAGAAAAATTTTGATTTTTAATTCTTTATCTGTACTACCAAAACTTAAGAAATTGATTATCTGATATGTATTCTGAATATACATGTCCTTAGAAGTGTTATTAAGCGGGAAGGTTACGCTTAGCAACCCACTGTTCGGTTTGTTAAAGCATTTAGTTAGAAATTATACCAGTGACGCGATGGACACCAATTCCGAGCAAAGAGTTAACATTAAGTTAGGTTAAGAAAAAAAATCGGTAAACCATGGAATATAATACATACAAGCAAGATGGTAAGGCATTTACCAGAAGCCATGTTTTTGAATGGTACGAAAAGTTTCTAGAAAGCAAAGATTTAGACAATCCCAGAATAGGTCGTTTATCATCACATAGCCCTGATAATTTGGTACGTATGAAACAGTTATTGCAAAACTATCGTCATTTTGCTTTGCATATGCTATCAGATAAACTAAAATCAAATAGGAATATGTAGTTATGGAACGATTTAGAAAAACGGAAACTTAATGCTGAAAAAATTCCTTACACCGGTGTGTGAAAAAGCAACAAAAAGAAACCAGAAGAAAAATTGTTGTTAAATTGTCAAAAAAATTGTATTGAACATTACTATTAAAGTTGGTGCTATTAGTATCACTTTCAAATGAAGCAATAAAGTAAGGAATAATGAGATCGTTTTTTTTCTTCTTCTTTCATTGGCCTCTTCTAGCCGAGGTTGGCTATCATTATAGCTGTTTTAACGTTATTTGCGGCTGATCTAAAAAGTTCCACAGTTGAATCACTCTCTTACATTTTTCAACCAAGATTTCCTTCTTCTCCTAACGCTTCTATTTCCTATAATTTTTCCTTGTGTTATTAATCGTAGCATTTCGAATTATTCCTCCTTCAGTACATGACCTAAATATTGTGATTTCCTGATTTTTCCAGATCTTTCTTGAGTGTCCAACTTTCTATACTCTACCGTAGGGCTGCGAAAATAGTAGCTCTGTATCCTAATTCTCAAATGTACAATAGGATTACGATTGCATAAGCAGTTTTTCATTTTTAGGATAGTTTGGCGAGCTATTTCTATTTGAGCACGTATATCTTTAGTTTGGTCAGTATTATTTTGTAACCATGTCCCTAAGCATTTATAACCATTTACTGCTTCTTTACTTCAACAATCTCTCAATATACTTCAAGATTGGACTAACAAATGGCGTATCAAATTTAACCAAGATAAATCTGCTCACGTTGATTTTACAAAATGTCGCGGAATTATGTCCCCTGTCACATTCAACGGGCAAACATTACCACAAACAGATTCTACCAAATCCCTGGGTACGCATTTAGATAGGGGATTAACATGAAAGTCCCACATCTTCAATAAAAGGAAGCAACTAGGTTATAAATTCAAACGACGTTATTGGCTACTAGGACGAAAGTCTCCACTAAATCTAAAAAATAAATTGGTAGTTTACAAAGCCAGTGCTATAAACCAACGTGGAAATACGGAAGACTTAAATATCAACACGGTTAAAAATGAAGTGAAATATCTCAGCCGGTGAGAAGCTCACCCAAGTCAACTATCTGTCAGTCTCTTAGACAATAGTGAAAATATGCACAGATTTAAACAACGCAAAGTTTTAGATCGTAG
This sequence comes from Sinelater perroti, assembly GCA_036346155.1. Classification (NCBI taxonomy): domain Eukaryota; kingdom Metazoa; phylum Arthropoda; class Insecta; order Coleoptera; family Elateridae; genus Sinelater; species Sinelater perroti. The sequence continues at coordinate 2,102,453 of JARFIY010000355.1, read as the reverse complement.
ATTCAAATATCAATTTATTCTTGTATATGTATAAAAATAAGTTAAGTTTTATATCACAAAATCATAACTTTCATATTAATACACGTCACACATAATCATATCACATTTTCTTATTGTATTATACAGATTGCAAATAGAAAAAAAGCATCAATTGCTTTTTTTGTTATCTGATGTTACTGTCTCTATTATTGCTTTTTTCATAGTGTTTGTAATTTTCTCAATTCTTTTCAACGCTCTCTATAGTTTTATTGTCTTTTTTTTTATAATAGACTTTATTGTCAGCTCAACAATTAAAATGTTATACATGACAAGTTTAATAATATTACAAATAACTACTGTAAATGACACGACAAAACTATTTGTAACGTCTTGATTATTAATATTGTTAATGTTTAATCGTTATGCTCTTCTACGATAACGATGTCTTGGGGTAGTCTTCGTTTTAGCCTAGTGTGTATATTTCGCTTGCACATGTTGTAATAGGTGACCCCGTCGCACGCACTCGCGTTTTGTATAAAATTTTTAACACTTTCACAGATGTAATTTTGTACATATGAAACTCTTAGTTCGTAGTGTAGTTGGGTATTACGAATAAACCAAGGCGGGTTCACTGCAACTCGTAAAATTTTATTTTGGAGTCTTTGTATTTTGTTGATGTTTGTTTTTGACGTAGTACACCAAACCTGGCAAGCGTATAAGATTAAGGGGCGCATTAGGGTTTTATACAGTAATATGGTACACTCCGGCTTCAGAGATGACTTGCGATTAATGAGAGGGTATAGCTGACGCATTCTGTTGTTGGCCTGGAGTAGCTTATTGTTTCTGTGGTAGCTCCAGGTTAATCGTGTGTCGAGGTGTACTCCAAGATATTTGCCGCTTGATCCCTGGGGTTCCATGGTATAGATTTGCCATCAATTTCGATGTTGGGCGGGAAGGTGTCTCTCCTTAGCGTGAAAATTTTGCTTTGGCATTTGGCAGGGTTAACTTGGATATTCCATGTTTTAAGCCACTTACTAATTGTATTCGTGGCGTGTTGAAGTTCTTGTACTGCAATGTGTAAGTTCGTGTTTTGCGTGATAATCGCCGTGTCGTCCGCAAACGTGGCTATAGAAACTCCGGTTGCTGGTATATCTGATGTTTAGATTATAATAGCAGAGGCCCAAGAATGCTTCCTTGAGGAACTCCCGAATGTATAGCTTTGATATCAGATATGGCAGAGTTGACCTTAACAGCAAAGGTTCTATCTTCCAAAAACGAAAATATTGTAGCTTGCAGGTAACTTGGTATATTAATGTCAAGTAGTTTTTTCATTAGACCTTCAATCCATACCTTGTCGAAAGCATTCGCAATGTCGATGAAGATGATTGTTGTATAGCATTTACTTTCAAATCCATTTTCGATTATTTCGCTAATTCTCTGGAGCTAATGGCAGCTTGAATGTCCTTTCTTAAAGCCAAATTGAAATGCTGGTATCATATTTTGGGTTTCTACAATTTTTGATAATCGAACATGAATAATTTTTTCCACAATTTTTGATAAAGTTGTAAGTAGGCTTATTGGCCGGTAGTTATTAATATCTTTTTTATCTTTTCTTGGTTTTGCAAACATGAGTATGTGCGCGTGTTTCCAGCTCCGTGGAAAGTATCCAATGCGAAGACACGCATTATATATAGATGCGAGGTATGCTATACATTTTTTGGTCAGGTGTTTAATGACAATGTTAGTTATTAGGTCATGGCCTGGTGACTTTCGTTTGGGCAGAACAGATATGAATTGAGTTATTTCACTTGGTGATACAGGGTATATGTTTTCTGTGATAACTGGGCGATTGCGCTCGATATGATTTAGTACATGAAGTGCATGTGCAGTGCCACAGATGTTTGTTGGTGTAAAAACGTGTTCGAGGTGATCGGCAAAAGCTTGAGATTTTTCGCTATCAGTGTAGAGGATATTGGGTCCATTTGTTATGGTTGGTAATTCGTCATGTTGTTGCAGAATTCTGGTAGTTATCCACAAGCCCGGATCTCCAGGGCTGATATCAGCAATATGCTTTCGGTATGACTCAATTCTGTACTCGTCCAGTTGTTTCTTAAGACGATGGGTGAGGCTATTTAGGAGTCTTTTTACTTCGGGATTTTTAGTTCTCAGCCATAGTCTCCTGGTTTGACTTTTTGTCTTGATCAGTTTTAATATATAGCTGGGTGGGTAGTTATAGTTAGCGTGTATGATGTTTCGAGGAGTTGATACCGATATTTTGGCAGCGTACGTGATGCTAGAAATTGCAGTATCAAGGTCTTCAGGGTTTTCACACCTATATGGTTCATGTAGGTTGGGGTTTAGTCGCTCTTGGAAGTTGTTCCAGTCAATTTGTCCGTTAATAAGTTTTTGAGGAGGTTGTTTAATTTGTGGTGTGCCCAGGAAGGATATTAACACAGGTACATGGTCAGAGTTAAGTTCCATTACTACATTTTGATTTATCTGTTTTGGGAAATTTTTTTTGAAGAACAATATCTAGTATATCAGGTTGGTGATCTTCCGGATAAGGAAAATACGTATACTCGTTCGGAGGCATAATTTGAAAGCCATATGTAGTTGAGTATTGTTCGAGTTTTGTACCCTCAGGATTAGTAGCTCGACAGCCCCACATTCGGTGTTTGCAGTTGATATCTCCAATTACTAATATTTGGTCAGTTGTATTGAATAAGGTTTTTATATCATTTTTATTAAGTTTTTTGTTTGGCTGCCTGTACGCGCTATAGATGATAAGAGGGCTTTGGTCATGTAGTCTCACTTTGATTCCAATTGTTTCTAAAGTAGTATTTAGTATATTAGGGATACTTGCATGTTCTAAGTTTCTCTTAATGATGATGGCCACACCTCCTGAAGCTATTGTGGCGTTTCTGTCTTTTCTATATACATTGTATCCTGGTATTTTAAGATTATCGTGGTCTTGCAGATGAGTTTCAGTAATGCAGGCTATATCCACATTGTACCTGGCTAAAAATGCGATAAATGCAGATCGTTGATTTAAGATGCCATTTGAATTCCAATTAAGGATTGTTAATTTTCCAGTTGCTCTTCTGGTCTTAGGATCCATTGAGCAGCAGGGGTATCAGGGTAGTTGAAAGGAATGTTTTAATTTGGGGAAGAAAGGACGTTACAAGATCGACAATAATTTTAGTTATATGTGATAACTGAGAGGATTCGACTGGTTGTGTTGCTGCTGAGTTTGAGGAGATGTTGTTGACGTGTGGATTATTTTTTAGTTTATCAGCGCACGTTTGCGTTGGGTTGACGTGAGAACTATTGGCTATTTTTCTATTTTTAAAGTATTTTTGTTGGTGACTGCATCCACGGTAACTCGTTGCATGATCGCCGCCACAATTGACACATGTCGGTTTAGTTGTTTGTTGCTTGGTGCACTCATTGTGATTGTGATTTCCAGCACATTTGACGCACCTTGGTGTGAGGGTGCAGTAATTTTTTGTGTCCCCGTAGCGTTGACATCGATGACATTGTGGTAAGCTGGTTGACTTTTTTCTCATTTCAACGGTCACAACTGAATGATATATTGACTTCAAGGAGAATATCTTTTTGCCCTCATCGCTATTGGTTAGGTCGACTGCACACACAGGAAGAGGCTTTTTATCTCTTGTCAGTAGACGTGTTACATTGATGACAGGTAGTACTTGTAACTCAGTTTTGATTTCATCAGTAGTTAGTAATAACGGAACATTTTTAATTACCACTGATAGAGGTTTTAGGTTGGGGTTTTGGAATGTATGATATTCAATTCCATTTTCAGAATAAAATTTTGTGAGAGTGCGGTAGTCGTTATCATCCGATAAGTTGATGCGTAGCGAATTCGTGGTGCACATTGTTGTAAACGGTTCTTTGATAATTTTATTAATATCTGCCACACGAGCCTTCTGATTAATCGCATTGTGCAGATATATTGGCGGGATTTTAGGTCTATTAATAGAAGTAGCAGGTTCTGTAGGAGGTGTGTTGATTTTTTTGTTTGTGTTATCTTCGCTATCGTTTTGTGAGGGCAAGTAGAATCTGTTTTGTGTGATTAGCTCTTCAGCTGACCACATGTATCGCTTTTGCACCTCATTGAGAGGCGGTGTTAATTCATCAAGTTTGCGCTTAGTCCGCGCGTGCAGATTCATTTTATTATCATTTAATGAGGTGTTGGTATTTTATGTATTTGTTAATATTACTATGAATACTCACAGTGAAGGTTAAAGATTACAGTTTAGGCCAGGCGTGTTGCACTGATAACGGAGCGCGCGCGTTGCACCCACACCGTATCAATACTCGTACTCGACTCCAGTTTTATTTTCTTATTCTATCGCTTTAAAGCTATCTCTAAGATTTATTTTAGCTCTTTTCTATAAATTTCTCTTTTAGTTTTATTATATTAAATATTTTCCTTTTTATTTTCCTATTAATTTTCTTTAGTCTTATTTGCTATCCATAGATTCTGTTCTGACCCTATATCAGCACCAGGATATGTCTTTGCAGATTTTATAGCGTTTCTTAACCTCCCTTTTAATAATATTTTGATTATTATTGATTACTTTATTTTGGACTATTTTATCCTTTCCGTTTTGAGGCGATATCCATGTGTAGAGCTTCCTTTTTGGTAATGTCAACTAGGTGTTTGCTGTTGTCAAATTCTGGTTTGGCAGATTTCTATCAATATCTCACCTCTATCGTTCCTTTTTCGAATCGCAAATCTATCTATGCATTGTTCCACTTTCGCCTTGAAATCATCTATAACTATAGTTTCACTGCTTCTCTTATTTGTTTTTAGTACTTCGTTTAATTTTTGTAAAATTATTTTATCTGTCCCATTCTTGCCTGCTGTGGGTGCATATACTTTTTATGTTTATGTTTCCTACATTTATTAAGTTGAATCATAAGCACTCTGCCAGAGAAAGGGGTTGAACTAGTAACTGCCTTGTTTATTTCTTTGTGTAGTAAGTTTGTTACATCGTATTTATGTGAGCGGTTTCCAAAGAAGTAAATAATACCATTATCTGTTACAATTTTTCCTGATCGAGGCTATCTGTATCAATAATTCCGAGCAAGCCTACTTTTTAGTCGGTGCATTTTATTTGCAGTATTTGCCAACTTTCCTGGTTGATCTAAACTCCGCACGTTCCATGTCGCTAATCTAATAGTTAATCCGGAGATTCTTAGCATCCTTTGCCCATTTAAAGGCTGCTGAGGATCGAAGGCCGTTTTTGTTTTGTTTTCACCCATAATTACTTCTAGGTGCAAAATAGATGATAATGGAGTGGTTTTCTGTTGCCTTCTCCATCGCAATTCCATATCCGAGTACGTGATTATCACATGCAGAAACCCAATAGCAAAGTGGTCCGAGATCTATTCTCTCCACCTTCATTTAGTATTGAGGGCTGCTTCTGCTCTCCATCGTGGTTCATTCGCCCTTGCAATAATTGTGACCTGCAAGTCGCCCTTTAACCGGTTTTCACCTTTTTACTCTAGGCAGGGTTCTATACAGCAGCCCGGCCAGCTAAACGGGATTATTACTCTCCTCCTTGGCCATTTTTAACCTGACTTGGGACATGCTTCGATGGGCCAGCCTTCAAAAAATTAGAACGACAGTTTTCAAAAACAAGAACAAGATCTAGAAACATTTATCGGAAAGTTGAATAAATTATTTTTTACTAGGTTAGGAATAAGTTTGTATTCAATAAGTGTATTACGTTGTAAGAACATGAAATACAAATTATAAAAAATTATTAGTTACATATCAAAAATCATTTTAAGTGCAAAAGTAAGCCACAGCACATAATTTTTAAATTAACATGTTTTATTCCACAATTTATATTGTTAGATGTTCTTTGAAAACAATTTTCAAGAAACTAGTGTTTACCTTTGTCGTATCAAAAAAACAAGAGTCCATACAAATTATGTAGGCTTGATATCAAACTCAAATCTACAGGCAATTTTAATATTTAAAAGCCACAGCATATATATTGATATTGATTACTTTCACAGATAACACTATAACAGCTTCAGTGACAAAAAAGTTGATACAATTTATGTCAAACATTTAGGAAATCTGCGCAACTTTAAATGTGTTATAGAAATTTTGCAGTAACAAAAAACAATTATTCAAAACTTCTACTTATGGACTGTTATTGATTATAACAAAGAATAAAAATGATTTAAAACTTATTTCTATAAAAGAAATTACTTAATGGGAACTACAACGTAATAGCAAAGAATTGAGGACTAATAGAAAAATTACTTCAAAAATTGAGACAAAACAAGAAGCAGAGATAGTATCAAATCACGGATTAGCGAAAGGAAAATGTCTAATAAAATTAAATAAAAAAGTAGAAATACGAGATTATAATGGATTAGTAACACACAATTTCAGGAAAAAGAACAAAAAAAAGGATGAGCATTTGAAGAAAGATTGATAATAACAGAGAGTATATGTGCAAAAAGTAAACATAATAAAAACGAAAATGTGGATTAACAATATAAAAAGTCTAATAAAAACATAAAATAACTTGGAAATAATTTATTCAATCAAGAACACAAAATAATAAAGAAGATTACAATAGAAAGAAAAACCTAGTGAAAGAAGCTCTCAAAACACCCAAAAACCAAACCCATCAAGAATTTGGAGAAGAGTTAACAAAACCACATAAAATAGATAATATAAAATTTTAGATAACTATAACAAGATAAAAATAAAATTAAAAAAATACAAAAAACTGAGGACAAATAGAAATGAATACAAAAAAAACATTATAAACCTAGAAGATATATTATACAAGGGGACCCTCTATGGTTCTTACTACTATATGTAATTTACGAGGCGATCGTACAACCACGAATAGGAGAGTACCAAGCCAGTTTCAGAAAAGGTAGAGGAACAATAGACCCGTTGCTTATAATGAAATAAATCTTAACGATATGCTATGAGTACAACATACCCGCGATATAGTCCCATTTATCGACTTCAAGAAAGCGCATGACTATGTAAAACGAAATAAGCTAAATAATTTGATGTACCAAAGTAATTCAAATGATTAGTTAATGAAACTCACCATGAGCCATGTAAACGTAAAAAAACTTTGGAATTAAAACAAGCTTCAGACAGGAAGATCCTTTATCAACTCTGTTGCTTAAAATTCAATTAGAAAAAATTATTAAAAAGATATAACAGGAAAAATGGTAGAAAAGGCCCAAAAAATAGGAGTATAGATTACCGAAAAAAAGAAATGAGAATAGACAAAAACCAAACAAAGAAACCATTTGAAATTCTGAAAATAATTACAGGGAGAAGGAAGACAAAAGATGAATATGTAGGAAGAACAAATAAAGAAATCTATGATATTTTTAAAGAAACGCAAATAGACAATATTGTAAAAACAATATTAGAATGGCTAGGGCATATTGAGAGAATGAGCAGTAAAGGAAATAGTCTGGAGAAAACTTGAAGATTGAATATGTAGGTGAACAAATAAATCATGCACCTATTTATTAAAGAATGCAAAAATAAATATTGTAAATTTTGATTTGCAACTACTAATGAGCAGTAAAATTAGTCTAAACCAATTAAGATTTTTTTGCACCTTCATTACAATAATGGAAAATTGAAAGTTTTTGACAAATGTAACTACTATACGATTTTAGTTGGTCAAACAATAATAGTTTTCGCAATGAACTCTTCGTTTGTGCTTTTCGCGGATTTTAGGTTATCCTCAAAATATTTTTTTATAAATTTACATGAAATTTATTTTCCAAATCATATATTAAAATCAATTTTTAATTAGGAAGTGATATCAGGTCCAAAATAAACTTTTATTGCGAAAAATGTTAGACACTAGAACTTTTATTCTAATTTACATCTACAAAAATCACTTTCTCCTTTACTAAAAAGTTTTGTAATACTGCACAAACGATGACTGAATATTGTGACAAGTTTAAACATGCTAATACGTAGGTTAAGAACTACCCTGCAGTTGGTAGGATGACCGGGTGGTAGGTGATATACATGGAGTAAATTATAAATTTTTATTGCCCTTATTAAGAGCTCGGTTAACAATTTTGCATGAAACTCGCTGATGTAGGCAGCGTTTTCTTTTAAATAGACTTGATCAAAACGCAAAGATAAATTTTTATATTTATAAGAATCACAAGTTGTCGTAAATTCATTGAACACTACTTACGTCGTCATTCATAGGGTCTAAATAAACGAAATAAACCAAAAATAGCATTCAATTATGATTAATATTCTGTAAAACTACTTTGTTTAAAAGTACGAAGAAGCGCATTTTTACAACAAAATTTTGTCACATGTTAAGCAACTATTTATAGTTTTTTTAATTAATCTGCTTGTAGCATTACTGGTTCTATAACTCCAAATTTTAAAGCATTTATTAATAAAAGACACAGACCAAAATATTGATCGGTTACTTTCATCTCTTATCTTAATTTAATGTTACAAAGTTATATTGACAAAAACGTCACCCTAATTTTATATACTGCATCTTTATCTGACTTGAAGACATCACTTTTCAAATTTTTTTTGTCGACTCACATCTACATTTTCATATAAGTATAAGTAATACCCAATTTGGTATTGCCATAAATGGTTGTAAAACAACCACCCGTCCTATATCAGAAAGTAACTAGAGAGAAATTTTGGTTTTAACAAACTGTTACTAAAAATATCTGTCACAAAAGGCTTTTGTGATATACCCAATCAGCCAGTCAGGTCACAGATGAACAAGAAGATTCAGCAATATTTTATTAGTCAAGCTCTTAATGTCGGAATTTATTATGCGACGCCTTTTTAATGGTTTAACATTTTTTTCTGACTGTGATAATCTCAGTTTAGCAGTAAAATTTTTCTGTCCTCTATTGCACAATAAAATAGATGAATAGTTTTATTCTATTTTGCTTCCTATTTACTGCTAATTTATCTATAATTAACGTTTTACCACTACTACACTAAAGAACTTTTAATAAAAAAATTAATAAAAAAATTATTCATTTGAGGACCCTATAGTCATATTTTATATATCGTTACGAGAAATTTCACAAACCACGTTCAGTACTGTTTTAAGTAAAGGTAAACATATCCTTTCTTTGTTACTCTTAAGATTCAAAGCGTATGTGATTCTAAGCTTTCATTTTTAAGTCTCAACTAATGTAAATAAAATTATATAACTTTCAAAAATCTAGAACATCAGTATTTTTGTTCTAAGTAAGCTAGTCAGGCACAGAATAAATTATGTCTGAATCTAATTAACATTAAGATGTTTTGAAATCTTTTTCTCTCGTCATCAAGACTAAATACAACTCATCACATGTCAAGGTTGATCAAGTGTTCCTTGATCAAAATATATTGGTTTACTGCTTAACAATAAAAATTTATGTTTAGGCTACAATGAATGTATTCCAGATTATTATAATTACAGCTAGATGCAAGTAGCACTAAAATATGTAAATTTGATTGCTCAAAGAGCGCTGGATATTTTTATTAACGTTAATCTACTGGTAAAATTATTTTATTGACTTTCATTATCAAGCAAATGTGATATAAAGTTTGTACTATAATAACATGAGAAGAGAATACCGCTTAGCGGCGATTCCCTGTAATTACTAATCACTAGAGAACGGAATTTATGCAATATATATAACTTTGCATATTTAGCCAAATAGTGCATATTTTATGCTAAAGGGAATATTTTGTTATTTCCCGCGTAATTTAACATATTTTTTGTTTTCAACAGTTTTATTTTAAAATTTCCTAAACTAATCAAGAACCTAACATTAAAAAAATTGTTGCACAAGATTCTGAAGCAAGATTTACAACAGCCTACAAAATTCAGTTTGTTCAAAACCTGAACGTTACCGACTATCCTCTCCTGCTGAATTTTGCAAATGAAATGCTTCAACGTTTTCCAACGTTCGAAAACATTCTGTTTTGTGATGAAGCAAACTTTCACTTAAATGGTCACTTAAATAAACACAACTGCCGCTCCTGATCCAACTAAAATCCAAGACAGATAAATGAATGACAATTACATAGTCCAAAAGTTATTGTGTGGGCTGCCATGTCTGGTGAAGGCATAATTGGGTCTTACTTTTTGAAGACCGGCAAGGGCGATCACTTACGGTAAACAGTGAACGGTATTGCGACATGTTAAGAAACTTTTTGGTTCCACAATTTCAGGAGTTTAAAGGTTTTAATTTGAAAATATGGCTTCAATAAGATGGAGCCACTTATCCTCAAACCAATCACTTGAGGTGGTCAACTTTTCCCGGAAAAAGTAACGTCTCGTCGGGACGACATCAACTGGCCCCCAAGAAGCCCCGATATTACACCCCTTGATTATTTCTCTTAGAGATGCCTTACATAGAAAGTATATGCAAACAAACTACGAAATTTACTGCAATTGAAACGCAATATCCGCACTGAAATGGCCACCGTTTCCAGAGAGATATGTAGACGGGTGGAGGATAATTTCTGTGTTCGGTTAGGGGGCTACCAGCAGCGCGAGGATCAACATTTCGACAAAATAATTTTTAGCACCTAATTTTCCAAATCAAAAAAATAAAAAAATATTTTTCTGATTTGTAGTGCTTTTTTTATTGAGTTATAATTTTTTTTGTATGTTGCAGTAAGTTACTTTAATAGATGTTACTTAACTAATAAACGAAATTGCAATAATAATTTATAAGGGAAGATGTATTAGGAAGAAATAAAAAAAATTTCCAGATTTTCTACCTGATACACAAAATTTATCTTTGTGTTTTTATGCGGTATGACTTTGTGCTACCACAATTTTAGGATCATACGTGTAGATGTTAAAACAAAGTTTAAAATACACATAACTCATATTTGCATAACCACGTAAAAATAAAATGCTGCATGTTATAAAAATGTTACCTCTGGTAGTTTTCTTATATACATGTTTTTAATATATAAAACATTCTAATAATATTTATAAGAATTCAGCTTTCCTTTAGTTAAAATTAATAGAAAAGGATTGAACACCCTGTATAAAATACATAAAATCCAACTTTGTTGTTACTATTCAGTAATTTCCCCATGTAAAACACGTGGATAAATTGAAGTACTCAGAGAAGCTGTGTTTAGTAATTGAATAAGATATTCTCTGTTCTAGCCAGCAGCTTCAAATGCAAATCTGGCATAAGTAGTTGTAATGCGTCTGTAAAGGCTGCTTAATTTCCCTTTACGTTTATATCCAACTAGGCTGGTTTATGTCTATAAATATAATATTCAGTTTGAAATTGTTTCATAAACAAACTCACTTTATTAGAAATATATAGGTAACTACTGCTAAACTAGTTATCATGAGATCGTCCGCATTAAAAAAAACAATTAAAAATAATTTATCTTATAAAATAGTCTCAGTTATAAAGATAAAGAAAAGTAAGTAACATTCGTAAAATCTGTGATTATTCAAATCATATTTCTTAAATTAGACTATCTAGTCTCCAGCTGCTACATTTTACAGAAAATATATTCTTTAAGTGGGCCAAGAAAATTTTACAAATTGGCTGCTATTAGAAAATTTCTACTTAAAACAATGGAGTAAAGTTTGCAACCGATGGAAAGAGTAAATTATATATATTATATATATTAAAAAGAAACGTCAAACCGTCAGATCAAAAGTACTTGAAACTATATGTAGTTGTAATTATTTTTCTTCTTCTAGTTCCATAAGCTAATTAGTGTATAAGTGGCATAACTATGACATTCGTTTCCTCCCAAACTTATACTTTTAATTGTTCCAAAAATATGAGTTTAGATATGTTATACATCTCGCCTCTTAGAACATGACCAAGATTTGAGAATTTTAGCTTCTTCACTACTCCCAATAGTTTTCTGCAAGTACTTGTTCTTTTCAGTACTTCGACATTTGTTACAAGGTCTACTTAGGATATTCTTATTAAGCATCAAAGTGTCCATATTTTGAACGCTTCAATACGATTTTACTTTAAAGACTATGTTTCAAATCAGTATAATAAAATGAACCCAATAAAGTACTTTACTTATTTTACTACTTATGTGCGTTTAGAGTTATACAAAATGTTATTTGATAGAAAAAAGATTTTAATTTACAATAAGGCGATTTGGCGATGTCAAGCTGGGTTTTAATTCTGTCACAGTCAAGGGTCTGATTTAGGATACTTTCAAGTTATTTAAAATTAGAAACCATTCGGACGACTTTATTTATTATCAAAGCATTATTACATTGTTGATATTTGCTTATGACTACTAATTCTGTTATTGTCAAAGTAATAATTAACAATAAATAAATTTAAACAATTAATTTAGCTGATTTTTAATAAAATTCTTTGACGCAATCATATAAAGTTGCCTAAAATTTCCGGAAAATGTTTTAAACAGCTATTGCACCAAACTTTGGTTTCGAAAAGGATTTCCATCTTTCGAAACTTAAAAATTTTTTATTATTTTAGAATTTTCAATTTTTAGCAAATATTTGTCACCTAATATTCCAAGACTAATATCTGCAGATACCAACAAAATGGGGTCAATAATCGTAATACGGTGTTGAGCTGATATTTTTCCAGAGTATAGAACAAATTTGGTGGTAAATTCAGGTTTTGAAAATTTAAATTAAATATTAACAATTAATTTTTATTTTTCATAAGATACCTGAAGTAATTTGTTAAATTGTCAATAGCTCAAATTATTTTTTATTTTTCTTTAACTTCAAATAATCTGTTCGACTATACTTATCTCATGTTTCTCGTAAATCGGGGTAGAATCTTTACGGCCCTCTAGTTTAACACTTGTATGTTTCTAGGATTTACCATACTGATAATTCCTTCATATCTTAAAAAAGCTGATCACAAAGATAAATTATTGTTTTTAAAATATTTCTAAGCAAAAAATCATTATATTTACTTTTTATAAATGTTATTAAAGATTAAAATAAGAAAATAAAAAACTAAAAGTGTATACTAGAGGACAAATTAATATAGAAATGTGTCTTGGTTTGCCAAAAGTAGTACAGTAATAATACAGTTCTTATGACGTTTATTTAATGGACCGCAAAAACTAGCAAATATAACAAATGCTTTGATGGAAAATTATTTATACTAGATAAATATTAGCAAAGTATGAAGCGACGTAATTCTTTCAGAAATTTTAAGATAACAACGTGTGATCTAAATAAAGTCCCAGAAATAAATGTAATGCAAAATGGATCTTCTCAACTTTTGTAAAATCGCTTAAATGTAGGCAGAAATTAATTCAAACTGCAGAAATTGCTATAAATCAAATAAGATATTTTAATCAATAATAAATCAGGGGAAATAAAATCACACGTATGTTGATCTGTTTCGAAAATATGGGCTCGATTTTAACATAATAAATTACGTGGCTGTGATGTAACCTGGGAGCGGATTAGAATGGATTGTACTGCTGCATGTGTATATAAAGAAGACCTTTCTGGCAGATCAAGTTGTGAGTTAAATCCTGGCGATTGAGCACATACGTGTGATCGATGCATTTGCAATGACTAAGCGAGTAGAACGCTTTTAATAACGATGCAGTGAGTACAGGACAAATAGAGGTATGGTTGGAAGTCTGTTGAAAGTGATCCTTCGTTCAAGAAAATGAGCTGGACATTCTAAATGCTAAAGTTTGTGAAATATTAAAGAAAAATCTTCTCATAAAATATGTCAATGTTAGTTACGCGGCTATCGCCGTATCGTCGTACCACATTTGTTTCTCAAAACTAAAATATATAGCTCTGAGGCTACGATCCGGAGATAAAGACTCACAAAGCTCACAAAGATCGTCTCAATAAAAGTTTCCTCAATCGCCACGTCGAGATATTGCATGCGATCCCAAGACGTACATTTAGACTACGTCAAATGTTTCCTATATTTTGAACCATTTTTACCTTAACATACAAATATTTTGTTATTTATGTTGTAATTGTTTATATTATGTAAAACTACTACATCGCAATAAGCAACCACAAAACTATACGTGATTATGTATAAACTGTATATGTAAAGGACAGCAGAAAATAGATAATGAGAAGCTACGCACAAGAGAAAGGCATAAACTGAGTTAAGGATTGAAGCGAGTGAATCTGAATATTAAACTAATAAAACAAAAAATGCTTGAGATTTAGGAAAAAATTGTCGAGAATCAAATCCAAATGTAAGTTCAATCCGTAACGAACCATAAAGAACGCAAATTGTAAAGTTTCAAAGGTTAGTACACGTTAGAAGATTAGACGAACTGCAAAAATATTCTTAAAGCATTAAATGCAGGCTAAAACATGGGCGATTGATTATAGTAAAAACAAACCTAACTACTTAAATGAGAGGCAATGCCTAAAGATAGAAAAACATAAATGTTATAATAATCAAAGAACCAGTAAAAATGTAATAAAAATGACATTTAGTTTATTAACTAACTAAAATATATATTTGTTTATTTGTAGCCAAAATGTATTAAATTAAGGTGGATGAAATATAAAACCGAATTATTTTTGAAATTTGTTGAAGTATCATAAGAATACAAATATACATTTTTCACACAATATCCTGGTTTTGTGATTCAGTTATTGCAAAATAAAGTTAGTTGTAACACCAGCCAATCGGGTAAGAACGCTTCGCTAGCTACATTATCAAATATGTGTTCTCCATGTGCTTTTTTATCTTTTTAATAATCCAGGCGATTTTACACCCTCTGTAGTAGAAAAATTAATAATAAATTGTTACGAAATAAACGTAGCTAGCTATGGTTTAGACAGCGTAATACTAACTAAACATTTGGGAGTGAGAGGACTTTTACGTGGGTGTCCCCTTCAAGCATCATATAACTATTAGAAGCCGCGCCCTCCTCGTTCACTTCAGGGACACATAAAATTTCCGTTTATATTTCATTATTAAGAAATATCTTGGTTTAAATAGTTTCGGTGCACTAAATAATTGATTAATGACGATATAAGAAACAGAATATCAATAAAATCATTACAGGTTGTGCAAAAGTAGAGCAATATATTTTGTAAAAAAATCAAGAAAATACTTTATTATGACTTGAAATATATAGTAATAGTGTACGCTAGATTTTGAGACACCTCATATTAGAACAGGAGCATTGTCCAATAGAAATACCTTACTTACCATGTCGCAATCAAAAATGCCTGTTCCAGTTTTGAATAATAATTTTTCGAGAAATATTTTGTAATGCGCAATAGTTTTATTTTACAGCATAATTTACCATTATACCCTAAACAATAGAATAACAACATGTTCTTTTTTAAATTGTTTCTATACAATATGTTACTATAGTTTGATTATTATCATTATATTTAATTTCATAAATGTCTTTAAGAATTAAAACAAAAAAATTAAAATAAAAAAATACACTGTTTTGTTATGTAATATATTGCCGAATAAGTGTAACTAGTACAATGTAATTTATAATAAAAATGTACAGACATAATTATTGTAGTAATAATATTGTTAGGGAACAAGCTTTTTACGATGTTAATAAAACGACCTCAAAAACTAGCGATTGAAGCAAATGCTTTCCGTAGGGAAATACTTATAGTTATTCCAGGATAATCTAATACAGTTTATCTTGTTCAAAAAAGTTATATATGAGTAACCAGATGTTTACAAAATTTGATGTAAATAAACACACAGAAAGCATTTAAAAAAATTCTTCGTTAAATTTTAGTACTCCCTTAAATGGAGACAGAAATAAATTAAAATGGCGTTTAAAATACTGTTGAGCAATTCAAACTGCAGAAATAAACAAAATTACTCGCACAACAAATAAGAAATTATTGTCAAAAAGTGGTTAGAAGAACTTTGCTTAGTAGAAAGATTCTGTTGATATACCCATCGTTTTTGGTAACAATTTTGAAAAATAGATTGTTTCGCTCTGAGTTGGTAAAATTTTTTAGAAAAATTTCTACTTGGCAAAGCTTCTGTTTTAATACGAGTTGTCTCAAAATCTAGCATACACTACTACTATTGATATCTAACTCATAATGAGGTATTTTTCTGATTTTACAGAATTAATTGCTCTACTTTTGCACAATCTGTTCAATACTTAATTTCATTGATATTCTGTTTTTTATAACATCTTTAATCAATTGTGTATTGCACCGAAACTATTTACAACAATACATTTCTTATTAATAAAATATAAACCAAAATTTCATGTGTACCTAAGATGAACGGGGAGGGCGCGGCTTCTAAACGTTGTAGGTCCTACGTAAAAGACCTCTTACTCCAAAATCTTTAGTTAGCATCACGCTGTTTAAACTAAATCTAACTTCGTCTATTACGCAACAAATTATTATTAATTTTCCTACCACAAAGAGTGCAAACTCGCCTGGATTGTTAAAAAGATAACATACTTAAGAAAAACTAAGTATAAGTGTGACAAACAATTTTTAGCAGGATAACAAGCATCTTAGCGTAACTAAGAAAGATATTTCCATTGTTCGCCGTCTTCTCGAGAGTAACCGTTGAGTAGTGGTTACTGAAATTATTTTTCAGATCAAAATGCTCAGGTTATTATTATGATCTTAAGTTTTGAAAAATATCCACAAGGTGTTATTTTTGTTTTCTCACTAAAGATTAGAAACGGCAATGTCTCAGTCTTCAAACAACTATTAATACGCTACCAAGCTAAAGAAGAGATTAGGGTACATCACCAAACCTAAAAGTCCAAAAGAAAAACACTATAAAGCGGCAAAAGAAGAGAGAATCTACTATTATCAAAGTCAAACCTTGACTTCAAGCTGAAAAGTTCTAACAACTGTATTTTCTGACTTCAAAAAATTTTATACATTGAGCTTTTAAACAACCAAACTTAGATATTGTTGTAAAAAGCGTTATTTTGCTTTACGGCAATACCCTGTCCCAAACAGTTGTTCAGATTTGATAAGAATATAAGGCACTGCCCTAGATTACATCGAACCGCCCTTCTTGCAGTTTGCACTTCTGTTTCTACAATTGTCGTTTGTGTGAAATAGTAAAAGAAGCACACGGAGGACAGATATTTGACAACGTTGCTAGCAAAGCGTTGTTGCGCAATTGGTTTGTGTTACAACTAACTTTATTTTGCGATAGTCAAATTAAAAACTGTTTTAAGTCAGGAGATTATGTAAAAAATTAATTTTGTATATTTGTGTTCTTACAATGCACCAATCAATTTCAGAAATTATTACGTTTTACATTTAACCTACCCTAGTTTACTAGATTTTGGCTTTACATAAAAAAAACACATTTTAGTTAATTAGTAAACCAAACGTTATTTTTGATTACATTTTAGGATTGGTTGTTTGATTATTTTTTCTTATCTTTATTCATTGTCTTTCATTTAAGTAGTTAGGGTTTGTTTCCATTATATGCAGTCGCCCATGTCGTAGTCTGTACTTAATGTTCTAACAGTGTGTTATTATTTTGGGACTATTTTTGTAGTTCATTCAATTTTCTAACGTGTACCTTCTAAACTTTACTATTTGTGTTATTTATGGTTATTCACACATTGGAAGTACATTTTGATTCCATTTTTTACATCTATGGCCTGAAGACAATTTGTTTATAAATTCTGAGCATTTTTTGTTCCATTAATTTATCACCCAAACTTCATTCGCTTAAATACTTAACCCACTTTTTCTCTCTAACTTTTTTGCAGTTTTTCATCATTTTTCTGTAATATCTTCTGTTATCCTTTACATCTACACTTTACCTTACCACAGTTCCCATTTTTTACACTTTTGTTGTTGCTTATTGTAGTTTTTAATCTTATTTCTTTGTACAACAACAATTACAATTATAATATCAAAGTATCTGTATATTAAGTGAAAGTGGAAGAAGGTACGGGAAGCATTAGGCGTAACTTAAGCCTTCTTTTAAGCAAACATCTGGAAATTTGATACAACATTTTGACGTAGCGATCCAAGAAACTCCCATTAAAACGACAAAGCCTTTGTTTCCGGTTTGTAGTCTCAAATATACGTTTTATTCCAATTTTGGCTTATTAGTGCAAGTCTGAAAAAAGTAATTAGCAACTGTAGCACGACAAGCCTGATGCTTTAGTGTCAGTAGGCGCAGAACAAACTTCAATATATTTCATGCAAAGATTTTCCATTACACTTTCACATATTTAGCATTCAGAATCCACAAATCATTTTTTCAAACGAAGATTCACTTCAACAGATTCTCGACTATTTTTGAATCACTCATACCATGCCCCTATTTGCCCTTAACTCATTACACCTTTCTTAACAAGATAGGGGGCGAAACGGTAATATATACAAATGTTGAAACTCATAAACACCTTGGAAACTCAAACTTAGACCAACCAATCAACTATGAAGGTCTCAGCACTCTATATATTATCGTTCATGAGATATGTCACTTTAAAATAAAAAAAGCGGGAAAACCCCCCTTAGGGGTGTTTCAATGGGTCGGATTTATGAGACATTCATATTCTACTTTTTAATGAGGAGTTCAAAAAAGGTGGTCAGAAGTTTCGACCTAATTGTACAATTGATCACTATACTCAATTGTATATATTACCTCTAATAACCTTCTATATCCAATTTAACAATTACACACATGCGTTCATTCAACAACATTTAACTCAACCATTGACTCAGCTTTATTTTCAATATATTAATATTGAATCCATATTTTTGAAAAAGATAAACGTATATGTAATATTATTTTCTATAATTTATTCTTGATAAAAACTTAGTATTTATATGAGCAATTTCTACATTTTGAATTAATTTAGTAAATGCAAAAATTTAAGAAGATAAATTTTGATAAACATATTTTTCTAAACAAGATAAACTACATTAAGTTATCTTGAAAAACTATACATTTTTTTCATTTAAGCATTTGTAGTTTTTAAAGTTCATTTACTAAACGTCGTCAAAAACTGGCGTTTTTTATTGTTTATTAATAGTATTATTACTGGATCCTTTATTTGCTTGTATATTTTTATTATAAATTATTACCGCACTATTTAATTTTAGTTGGCATTACACTACACGAAAATATTATAGTTTCCTTCTCTAGTACATATGTTACTATTTTTTTTATTTAGATTCTCCTTTTAAATGTGTATATAAAATGTATATATAATGACTCCGTCGAAGCGTAACAAAAGCTTTTGTTTAGAAATATTTAAAACATAATTATTTATCTTTGTGACCAACTATTTCAAGATGTGAAAAAATTATCGGTATGTATACCTCAGAAACCCACAGGTTTGTGATTTATGATTTATGAGAGAAATAAGATAAGAATATAAAACATATGCACCTTATTGCAGTCGCACTGGAACACTGCTACATATCACCACATTATTAGAGAAGTTTAAAAATTGAACTTCAAACCGTAGATATATTTACAAAATTTAATTTAAACTGAGAAATTATAAAAAGATAGTTTATAAAAAAATTAAACTTGTGCTAAAAAATATGAATAACAAACTACCACTTTGTCAGAAAAATCTTTTAGTTTTATTAATTAAAAAAATTGAATTATAGAAGCTTAATTTGGCAAAATCATACCGTGAAATTGATTACTAATTATGTTTTATAAAAAAAAGAAACCAAAGTTTAATTATTTGCACAACGTTGTACTGGTTTAATACTTTTTTATGTTAGGTTAAACATTTGCATTAGTTAAACACAAAATTGATTAAAATTTTATTACTTAAGCAGTTTTTAGTCTTTGATGTATTTATTATTATTCTTAATTATAAAATTTTATTTATATCTATCCAACCACTTGCACATCACATTAGACAATAATAAAATTACCATTTTTTAGGCTGACGAATTTAAGCTGTAGCAACTTCAATGTATTTTTGGGCAAAATTCTTAAATAAATCTACAAACGGTTTTAATTTTTGAATATTAGTAAAACGACCTTTAAAGGCTCAAATTAATAACATTTTTGAAGTACGCGAGATTTAAGTTGACATTTTTTATTATGGAAATGAACGTAATTTCTTAACTTTAATAAGATTTAAATTAAATTCAATAGAAAGAAATGTAAACAAAGCAGGGTACTCAATTGATCCTTGGCATGAATTTTAAATACATTTTTACTATCATAAATATTTCAGTTTTATCAGTTAACTATAAAACTGCTCCATTATTTGATAGCGATTTAATCACTTCATCCTCGTATAGAATATTAAATCGCATTGTTTGCTTTCAATGTATTTAATAAATAATTTAAACATTGCAATTGAGACTGCGAAATTTAACATTATTAATTATTTAATCCATAACTTTTTCAGCATATCAGAAACCCATTTTTTGCGCATAGGCTTTTCTGGTGAGTTGTTATACTTCAGAACAATTATTCTCTGAAAGTAGACAAGTGAATTCAAGACCGTCCAAAGTTATCCTTCAATGGTTTTAAGACGATTAACTAAAAACTTCTTTAATATGCCGACAATCCTTACTTTCATTTTTAATTTATTGCCGAGTTGGAGAACATTAAACGGCCGAGTTCATAAAAAAGCTGAAATGAAGAAAATATAGCGAGACCACAAGAGTTAATAAAAAAACGAGCAGACAATGGCGATAACAACTTTAAAATTATTTATGCTTTTTTCTTCATAAAATTCAAACGCCTCAACACAATATCTACATGGAAGCCACATAATTTGTATTAAATATTGATTGAAAGAATTAAGGGTAATAAATTAAAAGCAAAATTTATATGTTTGAGAAACAAAATGTAGTTTGATTTTACCGAACCTGAATTTACCGTCAATTGTGTTCTGTCGGAAAACCAAACTCAATACCAAAATTATTGACTACCTTTTATTGGTACCACCTAACTCCCACAGAGGAAAATTAACATTTTATAAACCAAAAAGTTTGGTTCCAATGACCATTCAAAACAATTTTCTGAAAATCTTAAATGGTTTTCTTATTAACCTGACATGACACTTAATTTTTGTTCTTCGGAATTATGTCAAACATAAATTAAAAAGTAATTGTAACAATTATTTCAGTTTATCTATTTCCAATTGCTGCTTCGACAAAAATAGAACTATTACTTTACAATATAATGCCAATAAATAACAAAGACAGCTACACAGTTTCCAATTTTAAATATCTTAAAAGTATTCTAATCCAGAAACTAGATTATGAATTAAGACTCAAACATTGCCGCTAAAATGGTATATTAATAATTAAAATTTTTTCTTCATCAAGGAACATTATCCTCGTATCTTTGAACGTACATGGTGAAGTGATACATATGGCTCATTTTATTATACTGACTTAAAACTTGGTCACGTAAAGTAAAATCGTATTGATGCATTAGAAAGCTGGATTATTGGATGCCTACCAAAAATGTCTTAGGTAGACTATGTAACATATCTGAAAATACTAAAAAGACAGAAGTATGGAAAGCAGTGAAAAAACCAGAAGTCTTATATCTTATACATATTTTATACATATTCTACTGGGTGATAAGTACTACAAACCAAAAATCACATTTTTCAGAAAAATAGGTGAAAAGAGTCTCCGAAGAAAATAGATGCGCAATACTAATAGTTGATGTAGTGTGCAGAGTACGCAGGCAATATTTAGGCTAGCTGCAGGAAGACTGTTTAAAATAAAAATATAAAAGGATATCAGCAAAGTATGCTGGCCTACGTACTAATTAGTATATGGCACCAAAAGGAGATTTAATATGGCAGTTAGTCAATTGTTGTAATACTTTTTATTGCGCTATTTCCACTGCTTGCAAACTTTATGACATTGTTTTGAGTCGTTGTTTTCTAATAACAGACATTTTGTAAATTCTTCTACGAGCATCATTTTAGCAGAGTAGAACACACCTTTCTATAGAATTACATGATTATTTGAATTTTGAGTTCTCCAATCAAGATTAATATCATGCTAAAGTCGTTACCAGCAAACATTTATGCACATACATTATTAATGCATGTTTTACTGTTCTTGCTATAAGATATTATCCTTTTGTCTCCATCCTTTGTCTTGTGGGATTGAAATGAGGCTTTATCTGTAAACAATATATTCAACAAACTACGTACAATATTCCATTTCGTCTATGTCAGTTTCACTTAAAGGTGTTTTTACAACAATAATAATGACTTTAAATACCGAAGTCAGTTTGGCGCTGTCTGATAATGTTGAGGAGGACTATAATATTTTTATTTGATAACTTGGCTTCCGCGTATCGAAATGTAACTATCAACGTTGACGTCCTTGACAATAAGCTACCTGAGTTTAAGTCCTTAATTTTTCTTCCTGGTGTTGGTTTGTTTTAAAGTGCCTCTAGAGTGGTGGAAGCTTAAGGCGTTTAGAAGCTTTTGAACATGCTAAGAATCGCTTTGATTTTTTCAATGCAGGGCATCAGCCCTGTGATAAACATCGAAGAAGTTGTTAGCGTATTGAATGACTCAGAGAAACGTGGAGGAAACCACGTTCTGTAACTGTTCAACGATGGTGGCTCAGCCTTGATATTTGGGGCACAGTGAAAGCTTGTTGGGGTCGTTAGTCGGTTAGCATCGCTTTTGGTCGCTGCTGCGTATATTTGACCTGGTGTAGTCCCAGTCTAACGTTGGCTTCAAAAATGTAAGGCATTTTCGGAAGCTGATTGGATCAGGTACCTGGCAGGTGACGCAGGTAGCTTTTTACACTCTTTGAAATGGTAGTTATTATCGCAATTTACGCACTTTGTAAAAGCGCAACGGCAACGCTATGTGTGTCCTGCACATTGACAACAATAACGCTGACTGTTAACTTTCCTCTTCCTTGGTTGTTCGTGGTTACAACCAAGTTGAAGGTTTGCTTGCCCTTGTAGCTACGCTCAAGCTCAAGAAGATGAATAGCATCGGGAATTTCTGGAGGCCTTCATTTATCCGGTGTGCATCATATCACTCAAAGAATTATCTGCCCTAAGCAGGTAGAAGTGGTGCTGAATCTTTGATTCCAACAAGAAGCCAGTCAACTAATGATGTTTGCCTAATATAGCGGTATGAATAAATATTCCATCCGCTACATTTTGTACTTTGAGGAAGTCGACCTTGTGTACCGGACAAGGTTGTTTGTGTGAAAGGGTATCGCCACGTCTTCTAGGTTAGTGACAACTTCGAAGGTTTTAGCGTTTGACACTAGTCAGGAAGGTACCATCATCGTAATTTTCACACGACGTAGGTCTTGTTCTATTAGAAAAAAATATTTATGCAATTTCAGAGTGCTGGTGCTGACTGGTGTGGTTGTAGGAGTAAATTCTGGCGCATCGGTATTTGTAGCCTAGTTCTTATGAGGTTACTTTCCGCCAAGGTGTAGATCATACACTTCTTCACATTCTTCTTTCACAACCATAGCACTAAACCACACAAAGTGTGTGGAAATACAGATTTCGCTAAAAGAGCTCTTCTTCACTGCCGCTTAACACTTACCAACTAACGGCGCACATGGCGGACACGTCTGGTCATACGCACTGCTTGCTTGCGACTCGAAATGTAAGTGTAGCAATTATTTAGTTGCTCTGTTGTCTTACGTGATTTACCCATCTCTGTAAAATCATCGATCATTTCAATTATTCTATACAGCTTCACCTACTCCGAGACATATTAAGTACTGCATTTTATATATTTTTATGCAGCAGTAGTGGATTTTTGAAGTCTATATTAATGGTAAACGAAGACAATTGCTTTGTGATGCCAATAATATTTTTCAGTAATTACGTGCCCACATGTTCATACTCTTCTTCAAATAACTAACTTCCTTAATCAACCCATAGCGGAATAACATGTGCGCAAGCTAACTATAGTCAACAAATTCTTATTGAATTTGTTGTATTTGCCTATTTAAGACCATCCTATATGTTTGTCAGGTTACTACTTACGATATTCTCTTTTACTTTTCTTTTACTCAATTTATGTATCACTAGCTTAAAATCTTCTTTGAAATGTTTTGCTCTCTTACACATTATAAATTCTATTATATAGGTATATAATTTTTTTACCTCTACTATTATGCCGTTTTTCTATAACTCTATAAAATCGGTCTTATGTTAATTTAGTTATCCAAGTAAAATTTTTAATTCTTTCGAAAATATTTACCTAGAATTTTTGCTAGCTAAAATTACATTTTTTGTCCTATGGTCAATCCTCAATCTATATTTATATTATTGTTTGCGCTTACTTTAAATTTATTGGAGATAGTATTAGTAATATAAATATTTTATTACTCTTATTTTTATTTAATAAGAATACGTCATTATTAGGCCAATTTTTGGGTTGTCCTTAATACTAGTTCTCATGTTATACCTCCTCTCTCTTTTTCTGTCAGGATTATTTTTCTCTGTTAGGTTAATTTTTCTTAGGTCCACGATTTACTTATAGTAATTTTATTTACTATTTATATTTTATTTGTTATATTTTTAATAAACGTAACAGTTTTATGCTGTTGCTTTCTTTTTATTTTCTTCTGTTATGTTGTTAATTAGTAAATTAATTAGTTAATTAAGTTATGCCTATCTAACGTCTCCTAGGTAACGGATAAGTGATAAATCTTGGACATCCGCATTTGAAGCTTTACTTAACTAAAAATTTCAGACACCGATTTCTGCTGTTTTTGTATAAAAATATATTTTTGTTATTTTGATATATAACGCGAAAATAATATCATACATCTTCTGTTCGAATTTTATTAGCCAGCCTGGAACGGAGCCAATAAATTTATTATTAAAAATATATTTTTTATAGTTTAATGTCAAAGAACTGTAAAGTACAGCTAACTTTAGGCGAATAGAATTGGTCACAGGAGAAATAACTTAGGCTAATAAACAGAAACGTGTGATCTATTGTATCAAGTAATAATATTTGGATAGAGGCCTTTGAACGTAGTGGAGTATCAATAACAACTCTGTGCTGCAGTGAACTTGCATATCGGTTTACATAGGGGCATCGCTGGCTGCAAACGAACAGCCGTTAAACAATAAAACACTAGCGAAGTATATCGGGATGTTTTGGTAAACAATAATATTATAATACATAGAAATGTTGCAAATTAATTCTATTTTACATCAATTAATTTTATTATAAAATACAACATTTTAATGCAGATCAATTGTGTCGCAATAAACACAAAAATTTGCAATTAACAAAACATTCCTATAGAAATAAACAAAATGTGAACTAAAGCTGGAGTAACATTTTAATTTACTGCAAAGTATAAAATTCAATAAAGTGCGTAGCTTAAAGTTTTAATTTTATAAGTAGTCCATTAATATATTAAATGGTGCAAGAGTAACACAAAAAAAATTATAATTTTGCTTTTGTTTAGTTTATTAAATAATATTTCTGTATCAATGGTTTATGAAAGTACAAACGTTTGTACTAAATATATCTAAAAATTTATATGTTATTTTATATATAATTTTTTTTAATAAATCAGTACATTGTTAGTTATTTGGCAATTCTAAACAGTAATTTTACTTTTTCCGTCAGTAATTTAAGCTTTTAAAAGTTGTTTTTATTGTAAATGTAGAAATGGTCTGTACATTAAACGTATATTTAAAAAAAGAAGAATTTGTGACTAGTGATTTATAAAAGCAAGTATTCTTTATATTATAAGTTAAAAAGAAGAAAATTTTTTGAAATTGTAGTCAAGATTTGGTAAAAAAAACACAAAATACCCAAAAATAAAATTAATAACAAATTTGGAACCTTAACAAGAATTATTATCATCAGCCTGTCGCGGTCTACTGCTGGATGTAGGCCTTTCCTACTCTTCTCCGTATGCTGCTATCCTGTGCGTCTTGAAATCATTGCTTTGCTATTTCTCTTTATATCATCCAGTCGTTGTGGCTTGCCCCACACTTCTTTTTGTGTTTCTGGATCCTGTCTGGAAACATATCTCACCTATATCCACTTTAAATGTTCCACTCTTTTAATAACCTCTGTTATCTTGGTTTTTTTCGAATATATTCATTTCTTATTTTATCTTTCAGATTTATTCTTAATGTTCTATGTTCTATGGCTCTTTCTGTTATTCTAAGTCTCTCAGTTCTATTATTTGTTAAAGTCACAGTTTTCATTCCATAGGTAAAAACCAGTAACACGCAGAACTCATATACCTTTTTCATTAAACATAGGGGTATATAGAAATTTCGGATGATGCGATTTAATTTGCCAAAAGAAGCTCACATTTACCTTGTGGTCTGTATAGTTTGGTTTTCTTTTTAGAATTTTATTTAGTATTTAAGAGAGACATAGTGGTTTGCAGTTTCTATTTTTTCGTTGTTATTTCTAAGTTACCTTTAGTGGGGCTCATAACATTAGTCTCGTCAATGTTTATTTTTAGTCCCATCTTAATGTCGATCTTAATAACTTTATTTTTCTATCCTAAATTTTTAAAAACGTTTTCCAAAGCCAAAGTAAATACTTTCGGTATCATCTTGTCACACTTCCCTACATATGTAATTTTGGCAGTATTGAAGCCTTCGTCAATTTTAATTTGGATTTTTTGCTTTTTGTATATGTTTTTGACCAGGGTTAAATATCTCACATCAGTTTTACAATTATATGGTGCTTTGAGGAATACCCATGTTTCTATTGCATCAAAAGCCTTTTGAAAATCAATAAAAGCCAGTTAGATGTTGAGATGTTGTACTCGTTGGTTCTCTCTAGCAAAAGTTTTATAATCGGAAGCAGATTTAAAGTGCTATATCCCCTTCGAAAGCCAGGCTGTGCCACTGGCTGATAGTTATCTAACTTATATGTTAATTAGTTGCATATTATTTTTGTTACTAATTTATAAACGTGAGGTACCAACGTTATTGGGTGGTAATTATTAATGTTCGTATTATCCCTTTTTTATGTAACATTATAACGTTAGCATTTGGCCAGTTTTCAGGTATTCTAATCTCTTTTGAACGTTTATTATATAAAATTTATAACGAGGTTATTAACTACTTTTACTTTTGTTTTCAGAATTTTTGTCGTTATTCTATTTTCTTCAATACATTTACCGTTTCTCATCTGTCTTAGAGCTATGCATATTTATTTTGTTAAGATATCTGGTTATTTTTTGTCATAAAGAGACTAATACAGATTAATGTATTTTTTTTGTTTTATATTGTAAAAATATTCAAATGGGGGCTCTTTATCAGATCCCCATTTAATCTGCCTCTATTTCTGAAAATAAATATAACTGATACAAGGATATTCTTAATGCATTTTTCTGAAAAGATTAGGACGCATTTTAAAAGGATGATAAAAAAATATTTTTGTCTTTTAATACAAAAATTATTTATTTACCGTCGTAAAGGAAACAAAAAGTAGTATACATTTATCTACAAGCTAAACGTTCTATACTACATTGTAATGTAAAATCATAACTAACAACATCCTACTTTCTAAAAGTTTAAAAAGTGACATCCGGCGACAATCTAAGCCATTGATCGGAAAAGATAATAATCTAATGATGCCAAATTGGTACTACAAGCGGAATAGAATAACAGTTCAATTTTATTGAATTATTTTAATTGCTGATAGGTTTTTTTAAGTTGTGTATGTTTGGCTTTGTCCATCTACAGCAAAAGTATGATGGTGTGTCATTATTTCAAGACAGCAAATATTTCGTCAACTTGTAGTCTACAAAGCTATACTGTAATGATACGGCTTTAAAAGCCAGCTGAATTCCACCAAACACAAAAATAATTTGGTCTCAAAGCTTTGAACTTTTTCAACAGGTTCTGCAACTTGACTTCTACAGGTAATCATTGGAACTTGACTTGGATCTACAAATAGATCAATTTGACTTCGTCATTCGTAAATTACAAGAATAAAGATTTTCAAACAATTACTTTTGTCATATCAGTCGTAATTCAGCTAAAAGAATTGAGTTTATACTATAAGCATTTTCAAACAATTACTTTTATATATGAAGTTGTTGTTCAGCTGTCTTTTGCGTGCGAGACACTTTACTCCATTGAGTGTTTATTTTTTTAATGAATTTTATAAAGCAATCTTGAACCATTTTATCTAACATCACAACAGTCGCATCACCAGTACATCGTCTTAAGTTCTACTAATGCAAAAGAAGCGTCAAAAGTTTAACACTCGGATTAGGTATGTTGCCTACTATTTTAGTTCAGATTTTAAGAAATAAATTTTAGAGTAGTAGAAATAATATGACATCATATAGTTCAACTGCTTCCATAATGTATTTCTGGTAAAATCTAATTACTAAAAGAATGAAAATACTTGTACCAGCGTAAAATTATAAAAAATATTTAGCGATTATAAAATTTTTAATAAAATTACTATTATTTCGATTTAGTCAAAAAAAATGCGTTTAGGTGTTAAAACATTTTAGAATGTATTTTACTTATTAAACAGTTTACTTGAAGAACTTTGTTACCGCCATTAATATTTTTGCTACATTTATATAGACACAGAACTAAATACAGTTACATTTTTGGAAACGGTAGGTAACAAAACTAAAAGTGTCCAAAGAGGGGTTATTTAGAATGAAGCTTCTGGAAATCTGGAAAAAAATTGATTCTTGACAATAATGCAGATAGGAATTTTGGGCCAGATAATAGAGAAAATAAAAATTTTGAAAAATCTGATACAGCTGCTGCAAATTAGTTAAAATATACTGCAAAGGGTAGTTTAGATGGAGCAACAAACTTTACCCAATCGGACAGGCCGGCGCTTACATTATGATGCATTCAAAACCTATAGATCTTTTAAATGCTTTGAAGTTGTTGATGGACAATCAAATAGTAAACAAAATAGTATTACACATCAATACCAGAAATAATAAATATTTTGCAGGCGCATTGTAAAAGTCAGGTGATGTCATAGTATTTATAGCATTTTTGAATTGGGCAAGTAATCTAAATCCGAACGACACTAATTATGGTACTTTATAGATTAATCACCAGCTGTACTCTTAAACTCTTATAATTTTTTATTGCACTGTATTTGAGAATAAAGAAACAAATCACAGAAAATAAAAATTACAAACTAGTACCTAGACTAGATATCTGAAACAAATTAAATAGCAGTTTGACAAAACACCACCTTTCTGGTGAAAATGTTACTTTAAATAAACTGTTTGTGCTTTTTCAGGAAAGTTGTCCCTTTAAACAGTATATTCTGTAAGAATTGGACAAATATAGAATAAAAATTTGATGGATTTACAATTCTAATCTTATTATTCGCTCAATCGTTTTTTATATAGAAAAAGGGAATAAAATTGCTAATAGCCTGGCGAGTAACGCGAGAAACCGGTTTAACCATATTACAGCACCCAAATATGCAGGATTTGATAATTATTTCAGAAAAAGAATTGCTTTTAATAACAATGTTGCTCCCAAAGGACTTACATGTGTTAAAGTACTAGAGAAAATCATCTTATTTCTAGGACATGTCTATCCGATAGCAACTTTAATATGTTATGTAAAAGTGTAATTTGTTTGTTTATTATGTCTAATACGAATAGACGTAAAAGCATAAGAAATAATTGAACATTATAACGCTACAAAATTCGGCGTTAACAATTTCGTTCAACTAATTCAAAGGAAAAACTAAGCTGCGACCATTTATCTTTTTACACTAGGTGAGCTCAAGTTCTAAGGTTTCCAAATCTTTTCTGAAAAAGTACTTATCCAAGTCAAAATTTTTGTTACTTCTTAACGTAATCTTTGTCTAGAAATACACATTTTCCACAACGTCGTCGCCACAATTCCTGGCTGCTGAGAACACTTCTTTAGGGATATCTTT
This sequence comes from Sinelater perroti, assembly GCA_036346155.1. Lineage (NCBI taxonomy): Eukaryota > Metazoa > Arthropoda > Insecta > Coleoptera > Elateridae > Sinelater > Sinelater perroti. Next base: position 2,072,602 of record JARFIY010000355.1, on the reverse strand, counting down.
TGCCCACTGGATAATCGCTGATGCAACAGCGCCCCGATTATAAAACGAGCGGCCACGGAGAGTGTCTTTCATAGTCGTCAACACGTCATAACGTCACGTCTCAACATGTCCTGAGACAATTGCGCAGCCTTGTGTTCGTCGGTGATCATTTCTAGGACCCACCTGATCAACGGTCTTCCATAACAACTTGCTCTATTCGCAATTATTGTTTTGGTCCGCTGGTTCGTGATCGAGGCTGCTTCAATTGATGGTCACACAATTCTCCCCCCTCTTTTAAATTTTCGCACCTATCAACGTATATTTTTAAAATCCATAACGCTTTTACCGCATGTCTCACTCAATTGGCAATGAATTTCGATGGGCGTTCCACCACTCAAGAGTATAAAACGCATGATTACACGTTGTTGTTGAACACTAAACGTTGCCATTTGAAGTATACAAAATAACACTCGCTGCAACCGCAGAAATTCGGCCTGTGTAGATTGCATGTTGCTGCCATTTGTATAACAAATCCAGAAATACTTCCAGCGTATTTTAAAGTTAAGCGCGTGTTTCTATTTACTCTTACTGCTGAGAAAAAAATAATTAGAGATCTTAGAATTTGAACACACCTCGTAATTCTAACAAACCAATTGACGCAACAACTTAGATTACAAGGACTAATCGATATGCAAAGCAAAACAAAAATAAGCATCTTTGCATGTGAGCTATTAGTTATACCGCAAATGAAACGATCAAAAGTTTACAGCTACAACGATAAAAAGGTAAACTTTATTTTAAAATTTAATGACTTATGTGGGCAATATAGCTTATATGGGTAAATATAAATATCAAATTAAACATTGTATTAGAAAAAGAATTTTACTCTTGTATAAAGGATGTTTGAAAAAGCACCAAAAATTTAACTTATACAAAAACTAAAATAATCAATTTTCATTATTTCCATTTAGTGAACGACAAGCTACAGATGGTTGTAAAGTTAGTGCTGGATTTCCATAGGTAGCATAGGTGGAGTTGGTGTTTGCTTTATTATCATATTGTACATTAAAGGACAAGTGTTAACATCATTAGTTAGTGTAGTGTTAAGTGCTGTTGCGGTATATCTGCAAAAATATCCGGAGCTTTTATAAACCAAAACATTAAAAAAATAATTCTGTAGATTTGCAAATGGTAAAATCTAACATAAATAATTAGTCCCGCTCTAGACACTCTTCTGACATTTATAATGACAATGCATCTACATTTTGCTATATAGAGAATTTTTTAAGTATACAGAATCTATATGCTTATCTATTCTTTGGCAGATAACTTGCAATGTTTCTGTGCTTAAACAGACACATAAAAGCACAAAACCCTTAACAAACCATCCAATAAAAGTTGTTCTCACTATTTAGTAAAATTATGAAGAAATGATTTTCTTCAAGCTTTCTCTACCTGGTAAAACAATCGCATCTCACCAAACTAAATGTGAAAATAAAGGCTAATTTTAACTACTAAAAATAATCTTCCTATATAAACTCTGACTGCATATTGTCTAACTAGTGTTGTTAAAACTTAAAAAATGAAAATAAGAAGCCTTTCAGCATCATCCATCACCTGTTGAATATTTAGATTTTTATCTATACAAAACTATTTGAATGTCCAGAAGTTTGATTCCACAGAATTTAGTTGACCTTCTTTGTTTAAAAACCTTAAAATTTTTACAAAAAGAGAGAGACCATATAAATGATTAATAAACTTTTTAACTTCTTGTGTTTTTGACATTCTCAAATCTGGCACGAATTTTTGAAATAATCCACTAATTTGGTAGTATAAAAAAAGTAAAATAGAGATGGCTAATGTGCCAATTTTTCATTCGGCTTTTTTATGACGAAAGTAAAGTTTTAAAATAAAAATTCCATTTAAAAATTAAAAAAATGATTTTAATTTTTTTGAAGAATATTCGGTCCACTTTTTTTAATCAACCATATGTACCTATATATAATACAATACTTGTGCACTATACAATTAATGTTACTATATTATAAACATTTGTGTAAGACAGCTTTTAATTACATAGTAGAAATTTCTAACTTTTTTGAAGATGGAGTATGATGTATTGAGGTATTTTGTATATTATATAAATTTAATTTAATTTGCATTCTTTTAATTTTAATCTACTTCTATTTATTATTAATAACAGTAACCTTGCTCACAAAGTTTTTTTTATAATTACCAATACTATTGTATTTTAAGTATTTTTTCTTTTTTAGTTTGTCTTACGTGGTTAATTAAAGTTAAATCAATATCTTATTTTATTAATTATCTAGAAAAATAATATATTTTTCTGTTTAAACCGTATCAACTTGTAAAAAATTTGATATAAATAGTAAGCTCATCGCGACAAGCTATATTTTGTGGCTAAAATATAAATAATGTTTTCAAAGCGCCTTTCGGTTCTTTAGGCAAAACCATTTAAATGTCACAAAAACGAACTGATAATTTCAAAACATACCTCTTTCTGGGACGGGATCTCTCGCACTGTCAAGCCTGAGTTCCGCAAATTCTTTATACAAATCGGCCACCTGAGCCTCGCAGCGCAGGATTAGGCGGCCGCCGTTGAAATGCACCTCGGATAGCGGAAGTTCGAGCGACAAATCACTCCAGAGCAGGTCCTTTTTCGGTTTGAGCGGCTCGCTTTTTGCGACCTGCAACAGAGCGGGCATTTTTTCACGGCGACTTCGGGCAGCGATTTTAATACCGTTCTGTTGTTGAGGAGGAACCTGAGGGTGGCGGGCGGCCTAGACGGGGGCGAAGAACAGTTCGCCTTCAGAACATCCCCGTAATCTAGAGGTTCGCTGCTGACGCTAATTGTCGGCGGATCCTCCGGAAGCTCTGCAATTATTGCTCGCGTTAGAAGCCTATATTTATTTAAACCGCTAAGGTAATGTTTTCTCTTGAGCTGCACAATTAGCTACCCGTTTAAGTCGCGTTACGCCACCTTAGGGGTGGTGGTTGCGCGACAAATAAGTTAATGCGAGCGCGCTGATGCTGCTCGTAATAACATAATTAAAACGTCAGAGCCTAATAACACCAAAATATCAGCGTTGTATGTAGTAAGAAGCGTTTAATAAGTTATATTATGTGCACCTTCCCAAAGTGGGTTGTTGCGTAGTTAGTGACTAAGTATCGGCCTCTTAATCGCAGGGGGATTTCGGCCTACAGTAATTTGTCCGAAGCAACCGCAAGCTGAAATTAAACCTGTGCTCCCTTATGCTCTGACAAAGTTTAGCGCCGTACAGCCTTTATAAGGAAAAGACGTGTTGCCACAATTTAGATTAGATCCATGATGTTAATTTGCGAAGAGGCAAATGAATTTAATTGATTCGCTTACGTGACTAGCGCTTTAAAATATTTATATAGATTTTAGATATGGAAGATTTTGCCCTATGTGTAAATCTACAAGTCTATTGTGCAAATTTCAATTTCGTACTGAATATTTAGTGGGGGAGCATTTTAAGAAGTTGTTTTTGTAAAACTTTTATTATTAGATAAGATATACATTTTCTTTAAGCTTGAAGTGTCTTCTAACAAGGAATGTTATTACTTTTCTACAAAATCGCCATTTCTGTCTACGTACGCACGTCAACACCGAGCAATGTTTTTTGACCCCGTAGAACAGTGCCGCTTGAACAATTAGTGCACAGCTGCTTGCACCTTCTAACAATATTGACATCCGTGCAGGCGTTGCCATGGGCAGTAGCTATTCATCGCTGAATGTCAATTGGCACACAGTACTGAACGCATTGCTTCAACGGAATTTCCGTATTACTTATCATTTTAATCACTAAAGTAGGGCCACCTTATATTTCAAAAAACGCTACTGTGTCTTAATAATCAATTAAATAAAAAATATCACCAGACCTATCGGCTGGAAGAAAAGAGTTTTTAAAACACACTCGTACATAGCTCATGACAGAATTATTACATTTTTGTTGTGTGTGCAATTTAATTTCTACTTGCTTTCTAAAATAATTTGCATTTATTAATTTACGCTCACCAATAATATTTACGTGTTAAACTTTAAAGTTTAGTTTACTTCCAGTCTGTAGATTAAATAAATTAAAATTTAAAATAAAGGAAATCGGAACGTGGAATGTGAAAACGCTTTTTAAAACAGGCGAATTAACTAATGCCATATCAAAATTTAAAAGAATGAAATTGCAAATACTAGGTTTGAGTGAAGTCCGCTGTGCTACATATGGCATATGTAAATCTTAAGATACAATTGCATACTATTCTGGAAGAAGCGATAATAATCAACAGGAAAGAGTAGCCTTTAAGATCCCCGAATCAATAGAAAAAGCAGTAAATAAGTTCTCTCCCATCTCAGAACGAATGGCAGTGCTACAGCTAAAAGGTAACTCAATAAATATTAACTTAGTACAGGTTTACACTCCCGCTGCTGAAGAAAAGCAAAGAATAAATTAAAAAGTTTTATGAAAACTTATATATTGTTCTAAAATTAATGAAGAAACAAGTAAAAATTATAATTATAGGAAACCTTAATGCAAAAGTCGGTGAAAGTCGGATATTGGATATAGTCGGAGAATACGGTTTAGGAACTAAAAATGACAGAGGTGAGCGTTTAATTAGGTTTTGTCAAGAACACCAAATGGTTATGACCAATATGTGGTATAAACTACCAAATTGAAAGTTATATGCATGGACCTCACCACGGCATACTAATAACAAAATTCAACGTCAATAAAGGATTTAGAAATGGGATTAAAAGTGCCAAAACTTATCCCGGTGCAGATATAAATTTGGATCACACCTTATTGATGGCATATACAAATGTAAAACTGTAGAAAGAAACACAAATGTCAATAACGTATAGGATAGATACAAGTAACCTGAAAAATGACGAAATAAAGCAAAAGTTAAAAGTCAAACTTAATGAAAACTTGGCGAATACACCAGCATAGACATTTATCAACAATGAAAAACTGCACAGGAGGAAATAATGAGAAATAGAAAAAATCTAGGTAGAAAAAGAACAATTAAAACACAGCAATGGATGGCAGATGATCTATTGAAGTTAATGGAAGAAAGGAGAAAATATAAAAATACAGATGAGGGCAAATATTGGCAGATTCAGAAAGAAATAAAGAGAAGTGCAAAACAAGCAAAAGAAAAGTGGTTAGAAGAAAAGTTTGGAGAAGTGGAACAGTTACAAAGCAAATTTGACAAGTTTAATGTAGACAAATCTTTAAAAGAAGTAGCCAGCAATTACAAACGAAGAACTCCATACGCTCTTAGAAATGAACAAGGGAATTTAATACTTGACAAAGCTTCTTAGAATTATACAAAACAGAATTTCAAGGAAATGTGAATTCTTTATAGAAAGTTGACAATTTGGATTCAAAAGCGGACTTGGAACAAGAAATGCTTTATTTAGAATAAACATGTTATTACAAAAAAAAAAAAGAAAATTTTAGAAAACTTTATATATTGAATTTGTAAACTTCCACTGTATGTATAGGCAATGAGCAAATAAAAGAATGTTCAATAAAAGAGGGGTCAGACAGGAAACCGTTTTGTAACCTGTCTTATTTAATATATGTTCGGAGCGTGAGCTTGAAAAAGCTTTATGGAAGCAAACAGAAGGGATTAGAATAAACGGAGAAGTTATAAATAATATCAAGTATATGGACGACACCGCTATACTTGCGAAGAGCCCTGAAAGGTGACAATTTCTCATAAATAAAATAAATGATACCAGTGAAGAGATTGGCCTAAAAACCAATCCCAAAAAGAACAAAGTCATGGTAATGAGTCGGCAAGTAGTACCAAGAACACAAATAACGATAAACGGAATAGCAATAGAACAAGTTGATAGATATAAATATCTAGGAACTTATATAAATGATTATCTTGAACTTGATTATTAAATAACTTCTCGAATAGAAATAGCAAGAAGTACTTTCTATAAATACAAAACAGTGCTATGCAACAATCACTTACGACTGGATATTAGAATAAAGTTTATCAAGTGCTACGTTTGATCAACTCTCCTGTACGAAGTGGAAGTCTGGACGTTAAAAGAAACCATAATAAAGAAAATAGAGGCGTTCGAGATGTGGCTACATAGGAGAGTGTTAAAAATACCTTGTACTGCGTGAATTACAAATAAAGAAGTATTGCGAAGAGTACATAAAGAGAAAGAGCTGATGAAAGTTATAAAGAAAAGAAAAACAGTCTATTTTGGACACATTCTAAGGCATGACAAATATAAATTACTTTAAATAATAATAAAAAGGAAAATCTAAAAAAAAGACCTGCAGGAAGGAAGAGATTGTCATGGATGCGTAACATACGTAAATGGTCTGGATTTATTGCAACAAAATTGTTTCGATCAGCTGAAGACCGAAAAAATTTTAACCAAGTGGCAGCCAACTTCTGCAATAAACAGAGACAGTTTACAAGAAAAAGGAAAAGCCTGTAGATGCGTTTTTAAGTAAAATTATGTATTAATTGTCAATACAGAGGCAGTTTCAACTATTTCGCAAGAGTTTTATTATAAAAATGGTAGACTTTATAAACAGCAAAAAAATTATTAAAGATTTTTGCAGCGTTCTCTGTAGCTCAACGCAGCTCTAATGTTTATAAAAATTTTACCAAAAAAATTAAACATAACTAGAGCGAAAAGATCTACGGCTATCGTTTAAAAATTTCTCTGAATAAATAAGAACTGCTAATGGTGGCTACCATATCTTATAAATTTTTATATGTTTCAAACTATGTTAAAAACAAAGTTAAAATATAGTATTTACAATTTTGTAGTTAACATTAAATCAAAAACAGTAAATCACATAACCTAAATACGGAGCTTATTTGAGTTTCATAATGTAAATGTATGATGAGATTAGACTCTGCGAATATATATTTACTGTTTGTAAACATATGCAGATAAACAATTACAATTTTTAATTTAATCACATATATACTTTTAAAAGCAATATTTCTGTTCGGTGTATACTGAATTTCTTGTATAATGCCAAACAACTAAAATTCTCAAACCAAATATGTATAAAACTAAAAGATGTCCACCACAAATACAATAACAAAGAACAACATTTAACAACAATGAGGTATATATAACAAGCATTAGTCAATATTTATAGAGAATGATATTAACAAGTAAAGAGGAAGAAGACATCAAATACATAATACAAATCGATGACAAGTGATAAGTAATTCTAAAAAACGAAATTTGTAGCACGCAAAGTACCGTTGTAGTAAAAAAATACAGTAGAATGATAAAACTAATTGAGAACACAGTTAAAAATAAACAATATTTTTTAAAAAGTTTAACAAACAATCTTTCAAAAAAAAACCCAGTAATTTACATCAGCTATTCAGAAAACTAAAAGAGAAACAAATATTTTATCATATCTTTTAATAAAGAGGGTGGAGCGTACAAATTAAATATAAAATATCTTCATTACTCAAGAGATATGGATAACATTGGCCAGATTATAAAGTCAAAAATATAATAAATGCTCGATACAAGACATTAATTTGTTTTTTGTAGATATGGAACCCACATAAGATAAACATATGTATTAAAACTAGGGGTTGTCCGCAAAAAGTTTTTTACGTCCTAGGCTGACAATTTTTTATCCGCCTTCCCTTGAATTTTTGCAAGGTGTAAACGCATAAATTTTTAGCTGAATCGGTTTCCCGACTTCAGCGGTCCATTCGGCAAGGGGCGAGAGCGGCTCCGACGTCCGGCACGAACGCATGGACCTCCTCGTGTAAATCGAGAGCTTAGACTTTGGCTATACAACGATTTGTATTAACCGTTTTTGTTTACTTTCCGTTCAAATGTATAGATAAATTATACAATAAAATCATCCAAATAAGACCCAAAAGAATAGTTAGGCTAATTATAAGGTGTATAGACATTACCATTTATTAAAAAAATAACTAGAGAACACTCAACACAAATACATACATATAAAAAATATACAAAGCTGCACCTTGTTAAAATCAATAACTGTGCTCAGACAATCGGACAAATAAAACAAAAAATGGCAAAAGACAAATCTAAAAATTTGTTCAGAATATTATTTTAACCAAACAACACGCTATTCAACCTTCTAACAATAAATAAAATGAATAAAACATGACTAAATTTCCAAAAATAACCTAATCGAATGCCAACTGTCATAAAGAAGTCTATCTATTTCTGAATATAAACTACATTGACATACCTTTAATTACTCTTTTGACCAATGATATTTATTTCAACAGGCTAAAATTGTACCGGGTAATACCGTTAACGAGAGCGGGAATTTTAAAAGTTTCTGCTATGGGAGATGCTGCGATCTTTTTATATGTAAGAATATGATTTAATTATATCATTTACGAAATACAATTTTAGGTTGTGATGGAGGTTTAAGTTTGAGTGGCACCATGAAGTATTCATTAATTTTTTAAATTAAATGATTGAAAAATCTTTGGATTAAAGAACTTATCCCGCAGTTCTTTTCTGTTAGCCCAAACCGGTTTAAATATACTTTTCAAATAATTAATTTGTTTTTAATAGATAACTATTCTTTTCTGTTGAACAATCAGTTCACGTTATTCAGCTTGAACTCGAGTTGGCGTTTCTCAGCTTAAATATAAGCTTTCCAAATGAGCTTCTTATCCAAGTGAAGTCAAGGATATTTCATTTTATCTTTCGTTGGTATAGGATTAATAATTATTATGATTTGTGGGCAAGCAGTACTTTCTGTGGTTAATGTTATTCGAACTGATTTGTTAGTAATAATATTAATTTCTTATAGCTGAACCAGTTTTGAAAAAGATTGAGATGATGCTATAGCAAGTTAGTACAGTTAAAATTCACATACCCCCTTGTTTTCCAAGTTATTTATCAGTTTGTGTTATTGTCAGATATTATTATATGATAGGTCTGAATCCAAATTGGTGCTCTAAAATTGGGTTTAGAAATTGTGTTTCGTTACAGTTTGCTCTTAGATAAAAAAGATTTTATTGGAAGAGAGTTAACATGGAGTGTTAAGGTAGTCTGACATTTTTATTATTATTGTAATTAATACCGTCTAAGTGTGTGAAAAATCCACTAGCAAGACAGACTACAAATAAACTTACTTTTCTATTTTTAGCATCTTTTATAGTATATCATAAATTGTGGGTTTGCCCATATAAGTATGTTCTGTCTAACGAATTTCTGGTGCTTTACCAACGCCACCAAGCCCTGAGTATTTGTTGACAAGTTTTTTTATATGTAGAGGAATGCTATATTTATCCGAAACGTCTTGTGTCAATTTAGTTAAATACTGTAGAGTTTTTAAAAATGTAATTTTTCTTTAGTCGGATGTCGGGTTTTATATTTATATTAATGTAATTTTCAAATTTATTATCAATCTGCATCTTTTATGCACAGTCTAAGTTGAGTTTGTTCACGAAGCATTCCAGTACTTAGAGTTACTATGATGAAACTGTGATCTGAGCTGAAACTAAAACTAGATTTAATTTTTAGCTGTACTTATTTCACATATATTTTTTGATTATGACAAAATTCAGTTGATTTTTTAGTTGTTAAAAACTTCATATTAATATTAGAGTTTGGACCTTTAATCATAATGGACCTTCATTCCCAAGAGGAATTCATGACGTATGGCTGGGTGAACTATAAATCGCAGTGATTGTTTTAGATCATGACAATGTTTCAAGTATTGTACTTTGTACAGTAGGGTATAGTAAAGCATTTTGATTATTGTTTGATCAAATGGCTTTCAGGAATAAGAAAATGTCGGTTTTGTTGATTTTTAAGAACTCAGTTATTTCTATAACATGGTTTACTATTCAGTTTGCATTCCATATAAATAAGGAGTTTGAGAACGTGTTGCTCATATCCAGATATAATTAATTCTGTTTTGTCTAAAGTGGCGGTTAGCGTTTTGATTTATAATGCTGACATGGTGCGTTTCGAAGGTATGTCTGATTGGTTTTCTTCAATTATTTTTATTTCTCAAATTGATTAGGTTACGGTAAACGGTGGAACCTTAATAATTAAAAGGACGGTCGTTCTTGTAAAGTGCATATGTTGTTGGCGTTGTTCTTTATTTGTTAGATATCTTAGTATAGTGTGATTCTCCGAATTTAGAGGATCTAAATGGGACAATATATCCTAGCCCGGGTTTTATTTTCGTCTTAAGCAACCTTAGAAAGAATTTTATTATGGCGTCATTGTATTTCACTCTATAGTTAGAAATAAAGACTGGTTTATGATCTTAAGTTCTAGAGCAAGATATCACCGGATTGTATGTTAGTTTTTGCCTGTTATTGAATATTTTAATTAAAAGAGGCCCATATTTATCTGAGATTGTGAGTTGTCATTTTCTTCTAACAATTATTCTTTTTCTTTTGCAACTACATAATTTTTGGCTATGAGTGTTTCTCAGAGGTGTTTTCATCTTTATATATAACAGCATCTACATCGTTGAGGTTTATATAGTTTACATTTTTATTATCGGTATTGATTTGATTTAACTGATAAATTAATAATTGTATGTGGTAGTATATAATGGTAATATATGCTGGTATTGTTAATCATACCCTTAATAGGATATCTGTGTATGACTTGGTCTGAATATATTGACAAAGATTGTAAATTAGAATTTACCTGTCCGATTTGCTAATAACTGAGCTGCAAATCCTTTTGTATTACTTGTTTACGCTTTGAAAAATGCGGTTTTGCAAAGCATTTGCTCGTTGCGACAGAAGCTTTTAACTTTAAGTTATTCTCACATTATTACCATTGAATTCAGTTTTACAACTGTTTAATAAATAAAATTAATTGTATTCAGCATATTTAACTATGGTATTTTACATCACAAGAGAAAGGGAGCGCCATAAGCAGGTAGTTATTCTTTAAACGCCCCGTGCTTTCTAAAGACACATTTGAACATCATAAATTATTAAAAGTTAAGAACAATTATACTAGCAGTACTATTAATAGTCAATGAATACCAGGGATTATGTTTGTTGCAAATAAAATGTTAAAACAATTGTCAAAAAAAGACTTCATCGAGCTCATGTATATTTCTAATGCCATATTGAGACTTTATTATTGCTTGTACAAATAATATTTGAACCTTAATTTTTTTTACATATGTGCATTCTATCCACTAATAGCACAGCGTGATAAAATCATATCTTAACTAATTAAAATTAAAGAAAAATATTTAACAGCAAAGCTTTACGAAAATGCTGGATTCTTTCAGGAGTTCCATAAGAACCATCTCTAGCTCTCTTTTGTATGTATTCTATACATCTGACAATACGGAGAAAGCATTCGTAAGTACATTAGTAGTTAATAAAGTCATATTCTTAATTAATGGAGACCTCGAAATAGCCATAGTTAATTTTCAAAGACACTTAAATCTTAATCAAAACTAAGTTTTAACAATAAAAAATAAAAGTCAATAAATCTAAGTAAAAGCATTTATCATTTACCTTTCGAGAAAATAATAGCTTTAAAATAAAAAATCCAGTGAATTACCTAGAATTGCATTTAGATTTGATACTAAATTAAGAATCTAACGTAGATACTAAAAGCAAAAAAATAAACTCAAGAATTTAAACAATCAGTTGGTTAAAAGTTTCTTATTTATAAACAGTGATTAAATATATCTGATCATAAGGGGCAAAACTCGGGGCTTATTTAAGTAAGTTTAGTAGAGCCGATCCATTTGTGGGACATTTATAATGATATTTATTTGAATAATCTTTATTATTCAATAATTAATTGAAAATTACAAATTATATCACAGTGAACTAGTTTTAGAGTTAGTACATCTACCACTTTTATTGTCAATCAAATTTTCAATTTTTTTGGGATATGAGTGGCCTAGTCTTGACAAGTAGTTTTTTGATAAAGAATATAATTAACCTTTAACTCTTTTAAATACTGATACTTGAAGTACACCCCATGCATGTTCAATAACAATTGGATTATTCCCACTCCAAGAAAACCTAATCCAAGAATGAGGTAACAGCTCATTTATTTTGGTGATTACCTAGTTGATATTATGTCTCGGAACACTATTTTGCTAAAAAGGAGCGATTCTTTTTTGTAAATAAAATTCTTATTGTTAATAGCTTCTAAGAATGTATATATATATATATATATATATATATATATATATATATATATATATATATATAAATATTTGCCTCTTGGACAAAAAAATTATTTTTTCATTATGAGGATTAACATCTAATTTTGTCATTCCATTTGCTGTTATTCCATCTGCAACCATAATGTAGAAGAATTTCTTAGAAATATTATAGTAAATTAGCTTTCTATTTGTTGACCTAATTCTTGTGATTTGTTTATTAGGTATGAGATTCAATATAACTGGAAATTAATTGATCCAGATAATGTTTTCTCTGAGTTCCTTCTCTAATCTACTTTGATCACAATAACCATTTTAAAGCAACATTCAATAATAATAACAATAGCCTTATATAATTATGAATCGTAGACTTCGATATGCTTTTCGATCGATTCTTGAATTGTTGGTTTAAGTTTAATATTCTAACACACCGTTTAAGCGAAGCACCGACTTTGTATCTCATTTGCTTTGTAGTTAATTTTATGGACTTCAAGGATAATTTGGAATTAACTTTTGTATCGTATTGCTGACCATAATTGGCCCTATTTGACTTTTTCTCCACTGTACGTTTTAAAACTTTCAACCTTTTTTATTAGTTATCCCCAACTTCTTATGGTCTTAACTAAATTTTTCTTTATTTTTGGACACCATTATACGTTTTTTAATTATCACTAACTTTGAACAAGGATAGAAAAATGACAAATGCTCCTTGGAAATTTTTTTTTATTATTAAGTTTATTGCCAGTTCAACAATTGTACATTGTTGTTCATAGCATTGATAAAGTAAGGTATACATGTCATTCGGGATACATAACATAAGATATACAATTATCGTATCACGTAGTCCTAAAGGATTATCAATGGGTCTTGGGTGTTGGCGGGCTTAAAATCTTGTGAGTTCAACATTTTTGTTGCATTTTTCATTTATTACATATTGTTGATGATATTTGTCATTATAAAAAACAAAATAATGGACATTGCTCATAGGTAAATATATAATTTTTTATTGTTATGCGTTTGATATCTTTAAGTTTTTACTAATCTTCAAACTTTCACCTATTTTTCTAAATTTTCGATAAAATATTTAAAAATTTACTTGCTTTTATCAGGACGAAGTTTATTCTCTGCTTAGAGCTAAAAAATACCCGGTCTGGATCACTTATAATACTATATTGTTTAAAGCAATATTTTGCTGTAATTTTTATAAAGTACATAGAAATGCGGAAGATATTTATACATGGAAAACTATTCTGCTTTTCTAATATTTATTTCTTTATTGTGTTAATAATGTACGAAGTAACCACCAACAATTTTGGCCTAACTATATATTTATAGCAGTAGTATCTGATAACATCAACTTTGCAAGAACGTTCACAATAATTTTAGCAGCCGATTAATCTCAATCGCGTAGTAACAATCACTTAACCTGGTAATTCCGCATCATATTACACAATGTTGAGAATCAAATATCAAGCCGTAATACAATTTCTCACTAAAGAACGTTTTAGTCCCAGTGATATTAAACAACGTTTGAATGGTGTGCATGATCCATTCAATGTATTCATATTGCACTGCAAAAAATGCTTAAAGCAATTTTGTTTTAGCTAAGTAAACATCGTAGGACCACGTGCGGATTGGTCAGTTGAAGTGTTTTTGGAAGAAAACGGCGCTCTCGTCGGACATGACATTCTGAAAGACGGGCGTTTAAAAGTAAAAGATGTATCAGCAAGGTTAAGGCTTTCCAGTATAGTCGTGTGGGGCACTCTCCATGGGCACTTTTTTATAAATAACAGGGTTGGTTGACACCAGATGGGTATTCCAACTTTTGCTAGCAGTTCAAAGAGAGCAATTTTTAAATTATATTTCTGTCGCAACAAAAATGTTCTTCAATCCATTGTTACAGGGAATAGAACCCCGATCATGTACTACAATTTCCTTAGCAAAAAGAAACTCAATAGAATGGGACAGACCTAACAATAAACGACCAACAAAGGCAAAGGTGACTCAAACGACCAAATAGGTCATGGCACGATTTAAAAAAAAAAGACTCCTAAGTGATTTTAAGACAAGGAACACATTGATAAATGTACAGTACGTATTACATGAGCTTGCTACATAAATTGTGGGATGTAATCAGAAAAAGGAAAATCAAAAATTTAAAATATTTTTCAAGGCTGTTCGGTTAATGTCAGCCCTGTAATATAGTTGGTCTGAATATTTGTGGCGCTTACCTGGTAATTATCAAAAATTCAGCTTTAATTTTTTATTTGTCATTAAATCTGTTATTCTACCTTTGTGGCTTTTTCAATTTTCTATGAGTAAATTAGATTTGGTTGAAAACCGTTATCAGTAACGTTTTAAATACATGTTTTAACACTTTACTTTGAATTATAACTGTAAGATGGGTTTTACACCCTTGCTAGGTTTTAAATTATTTTAGGCACATTTCATATACACAAGATATTTTTCTAGTATCCACAGACGCGATTTTAATCTCTGTCTACACTAGGACTAAATTTAACATAACTTCCAAAATCTCCAAAGTTTTGTGTTGGATTTGAAGAAATATGAAAATAAAACTAACAATGTGGCAAACGTATTGATCACTTTGTCTGCTGCGAAACTTTAAGTATTCTGTTGCGAGTTTGTTCTTAAAATTTTATGGAGCATAAAGAAAAATTGACCGTGCGTGCACCATTAAGATGTTACACAATATACTGCTACCTTTAGTAAATAATGGATGAGCTATTCCAAATTCTTGTTCTTATTTTAAATTTGTAATAGAGCTTTAAGCTTGAAGTTAGTAATTCAAATGTTTAATATGCATTGGATTTCATATTTTAACTTTTTAATTGTAAAAATTTTATTAGTTCGTTTAATACTATGAATTTTTTTTACTTCCCTTATCCTATAATAAGGAAATAATGGTATGCGAATATTTGGAGTACCTAGTTTTCACACTTCTGGAAACGAATTATAGCCACAGGACACCAAAAGTTGGTTCGTGTAGTGTGTCCAATCTAACGGTCTGTCAGTAAAATCAGGATATCTGAAGAACCGTTAAGAGCTAGAAACTTGAAATTTAAGGTATGCAAGTTACTTGTAAGGTAGGGCGATTCGAAACTTTGGTAAAATCGCATAGCCTGTTTGGTCCAGAAGTAGCAAAAATCAGGCAAAGTGGTCAAATCTAAACGGTTGAAGATACACAGAATTTCATTGGTTGTTATATTAAAAGTGATTTGTTATCGTATAAACATGAATTTAAAATTCAAATATTAGGTAAAATTTAGGAACTCGAAATTATTTTACATTTTAAGTCAGTTTTTTTGTAGAATCTACCCAAATAAGTAGGATAAGGTAAAGTCGTATGACGTTCACACAAATCTTTTTATATGTGCTAATTCTATTTTTTCTATTTTAATGTATTTGTTTTATTTATACAGCACTATATATGTTTTTCAGCTTTTCGTAATTTCTATTTTAACATTATTTTACTGTCTATTTTTCTTCATTTCTTAGTATATTTCCTAAATATTCGCATTCTGTCACTGTTGCTAAATCTTAATCTTCGCAAATTGCTTTTATATTTCTTATAAGTCGACCAGCAACCTTCGTATGGTAAAGACGTGAATTATTTATTTATTTATTCTCGTGAGTTATCAAAGCAAGCAAGTGCGACTATCAACCAAAGGTCAAGCGACCAGATAAAACTATCGAAACCAAGCGGCACAGCGCAGATGTACAACTTGGTGAGTGTACGCCATGCATGATGGCTTACCTTCCAAATGCCGCTCCTATGCAATTCCCGTTGCCACTGCCAAATAATAATAATGGAATATATTATGACCCGAATATACAATTCTCGCAGCAAATGCCTGTATTCACTCAAAATCCATTTTATACCCAAACATCTCAGCAAACTATTAATGATCCGGCTATGCAAAACATATTTTACTCGCAACAACCTCCAATAAATTCCAATTATCAACCCACATTTCAATACAACAGTCAACCGAATTTATTGCCAAAAAATCAAAATACTCCGAAAACGCCGAAGGTTAGTAATAACATAGATGAAGAGTCAGAAGAAGACCCATTTGAACCAAATCGTTATCAAACAATTGTACAACGTATAAAACGCAAAAGAAATAAAACAGCCCACAGGCAGGAAACCCAGAGGGAAGACAAAGGACGTCTTCTGGTAGCATTGAAACAAAAAATAAGTATCAGCCATTAGCGGATTTGACAGAAGAAGTAAAAATCAAACAAAAAGATAACTTATCTAAAGTTGAACGAATCCCTCCTTTTATACTGTATGGGATATCTAAAGATGTACCAGCGTTGCTAGAATTAATAAAAACAGCCACTGATGCATTTACGTACCAACTTTTGTCAGACAATAGAATGAAAATTAAACCAGATAGTATAGAAAATTACAAAAAAATAAAAACAATACTAGATAAGAACAACATAATTAGACACACGTACAAATTGCCCGAAGAAAAAAGATACCGAGTTGTATTGAGAAATTTACACCACAGCACACCTCATGACGATATAAAAACAGCGCTAAAACAACATGGACATAACGTAGAACAAATTATGACTGTACTAAATAAAGAAACAAGAACGCCAAAAAATTTATTCTTCATCGATTTAGAAAGGAAAAGTAATAATGGAGAAATTTATAAGATTACAACCCTCCTGCATGCAGTTGTTCGTTTTGAGACACCTAATAACAAACAAATAATAGTCCAATGCAAAAGATGCCAGCAATATGGCCATACAAGAAATCAATGTAATCAACAATTTAGATGTGTGAAATGTGCAGGGCCACACGACTACAGAAAGTGTAGCAAAAACAAAACAGACGGTAAACCGGCAAAATGCTTCCTTTGTGGAGGCCCCATCCGGCCAACTATAAAGGATGTCAAGTATACTTGGACATCGTAAAATCCGCTTCCCAACTCGAAACGGGACAGCTCTTCCGCAAAAGAATACTCAAAGAAATACTGAAGTACCCTTACTCACAGCAACAAACACACAAAACATAAATATTTCTAAAGTACCACCCGGCACTAGCTACGCCCACGTAGCTGCAGGAAAACATGAAGAAGTAAAAAGTAAACACACGTATCAACTCAAATTAAACTACGATATCATAGCCTTATTACATCAGCAAAATTTACACCTGCAACAGCAAAATGTACAACTGCAACAACAACTAAATAAGCAGCAACAAACTATATCCGAATTAGTCAAAGAAATCAAACCGCTAAGAAAAGCCATGAATCAAGCCCAACAATCCAAAAAGTAAAATGGCAGAACTATACAAGATTGCTTTATGGAATGCGAATGGCATCATAAGTCACAAGTATGAAATAGAGTTATTCCTATCACAAAATAAAATAGATATTTTAATAATATCTGAAAGTCATTTAAACTCAAACACAAGCTTAAAAATATCACATTACACAGTATACAACGCAGACCATCCAGACACTGAACGCCACGCTCGGGGCAGATCCTCAGTCATCATAAGAAATTCTATAAAGCATCACCTGATAAATAAAATAGAAGAAACTTTCCTCCAGACAGTTGTAGTAGGAATAGAAGATTGGTATGGACCAATTAACATCGCGGCGGTCTATTGTCCACCAAACTATCTTGCCAACAAAGATGCATTCACTGACCTTTTCACTCAACATGGTAATAGATTCCTGGCAGGGGCGACTTACAACGCAAAAACACCAGCTGGGGTTCGAGAATCACAGCTCCAGGAAGAGGAGAGTTCTCTATGACGTTATCCAAGAGCTACATCTTAATCACCTCTCTACATATAAACCCACCTACTGGCCAACAGATCCTAGGAAAATACCCGACTGTTTAGACTTCTTTGTCACTAACGGTTTTGCAAATGGGTATTTGAACATCGAACCAAATTATGATATAACATCTGATCACACGCCAGTTATAGCCACCATCTACTCAGCAATAATCAAAAAAGAACTGCCCATTAAACTTTACAATCACAAAACTGATTGGGAGTATTTCAAAGAATTAATAGATAAAAACGTAAACCTTAAAGCATCACTCAAGACTGAAAAGGAACTGGAAGATGAAGTCCAAAAGTTTACCACGTTAATTCAAGAAGCGGCTTGAGAAGCAACACCACGTAAAAAAGGAAAAGAAGATAAATTGCCCGCCAGTTATACGAGAAAAAATCAAAGAAAAATTTGGCAAACAACGAGACATCCACAAGATAAGACAAATTATAATCGGGCATCAAGACAACTAAAAGAGTTTATAACTGAACTTAAAAATAACTCTTTTAAGGAATACTTAGAAAACCTGACACCCAATGCAGATACAAACTGCGCCCTATGGAAAGCTACCAAAAGGCTAAAACAACCCAGCGAGCAAATTCCACCCATTAGAAGAACAGACGGAACATGGGCAAAGACAGAGAAAGATAAAGTCGAAGCCTTTGCAGAACATCTGAGAGAGGTTTTTAAACCTTTTCCACCAGCTGATGATAATGAAGACATTGAAATTAGTACATTTCTAGAGGAACCACAACAACCTGGTGAACACATAAAACCTTTGAAACTACAAGAAGTAAGAACTGTCATTAAAAGTAACATAAATCTAAAGAAAGCACCAGCTTATGACCTGATCACAGGTCAGGTTATAAAGGAGTCACCTCGAAAAGGAATTGTGATGCTGACACAAATTTACAACGCTGCTTGCAGACTTGAATACTTCCCAGCGCAGTGGAAAATGGTCGAAGTAATAGTGATACATAAACCGGGAAAACCGCCAAATGAGCCTGCTTCTTACCGACCTATCAGTCTTCTGCCGATAATAGGTAAGATATTTGAAAAACTATTATTACATCACAGTACCATTGAACAAGTGCACCGAGTGGTCGATATTATAAACAACACATTTGAAAACAGTAGATACTGCGCAGCAATTTTCCTGTACGTTAGCCATGCCTTCGATAAGTTTTGGCATCAAGGTTACTCTATAAACTAAAAAGCCTCCCGGGGGCATTATATAATATTCTAAAAACATACTTGCAAGAAAGGTATTTCAGAGTAAGATATGAAAACGAAGTAACAAGTTTATACCCGATAACATCAGGAGTTCCACAGGGCAGCGTGTTGGGTCCGATACTATACCTGATCTATACAGCCGATCTACCGACAAACATAGACATCACAACAACAACATTTGCTGACGATACTGCCATTCTAGCGGTACATGAGAACCCCATCGAAGCGACAAATATACTACAAAAAAGTATCAATGATATCGAGAAATGGACAAAAAAATGGCGTATCGGAATCAATGAGACTAAGTCGAACCACATAGTATTCACCAAATGTCGAGGAGAATTACCAACAGTATCGATAAATAATAAACTAGTTCCTACCACAGACTCCGTAAAATACCTCGGCATGCATTTAGATAAAGGGCTAACGTGGCGAACGCATATCTGGAACAAACGTAAGCAATTAGATTTGAAATTCAGGAAACATTATTGGTTACTCGGACGGAAATCACAGCTGTCTCTCCGCAACAAACTTCTTGCGTACAATGTCGTCTTCAAACCTATTTGGACCTACGGGTTACAGTTATGGGGAACTGCATCAACAACTAACATTGCAATCCTTGAAAGATTCCAGGCGAAGTTATTGCGTGCAGTGACTGGTGCTCCGTGGTTCGTCTCGAATAAAGATATTTACAACGATCTCGAAGTGCATAAAATTAGTGACGTAATTATGCAGTTCAGTGAAAAATACATTCAACGCCTAGAAGTGCACCCCAATGTGTTAGCAATTACTTTACTTGACAACAGTCAGCAAACAAAACGATTAAAACGAAAGACGCCTTTAGATTTGGTGTATAGAGGTTAATTTTGTAGATTGTAGGACATGACATAAGATAGTATCAGCATCATTAGTATTAAGTTATTAAGTTATTAAGTAATATAGAGAGTGCTGCTTATTGGAGCACACCTCTGCATGTCACTTGTACAAATTCAGAAAATATGCTTATTGTTTGTAAAAAACAGATTGCATTGTAAACATACAATAAACAAAAATATTTCTTATGTTATATTCTTTCCTGATATTTACTAAAATTAGTATGATTTTGTTTATATCTATTTTTATTCTTAATGTTTTAATTTTCCCATTCGATACATAAAATAGCATTTGTTTTTTTATAGATACTAATTTTGCTATTCTATTACTGTTTATAATTGTTATTTCTATTTATATTTCTAATAAATTTATCCATTACTGTTGTAAATAACAAAGGACTTTAAGCTGTCCCATTGTTTAACTCCTTTCTTATTCCAAATTAATCACATTTTTCTCAGTTTATTTATATTCTGTTTTTCACATGTTTTATATGTATTCTTTTACTACATCTTTTCATTTATTTTATACTTCTAATAGTTCTAAATATACTAAATAATTTCTCTTTGTACTGAGTTAAAACATATTTGTAAATCTAAAAATCCTAAGTGTGGCTCTTCTTTCCGCATCACTCTTTCCATAACGTTTCTTAAGATAAATATGTGATCTTTAATTTATTTATACGCTAGTTGCTCGACTTCCAAGTATAATTTTAGTTATTCATATCTTTGTTTATGTCCACTCCTGTTTATTCGTTAGCTTTATTCCCTAATTTGACCTTTAATTGATATAAATATTAGTTTTTAAGTAATTTTATCGTTATTGGTTCCTTTTCTTTGTATGACTTAGTTCTAATATCCTTAATTTATGTTTATACATTTCATTAATTGTTTTTAGTTAGTGATAGTATAATCTATGCTTCTATTTATTTCTAGCTTGACTTCACCTTCCATATATTTCTGTAATGTTTTTCATATCGTATTTTTGTCAGTTTGCTGTACCATTGTTGTGTATTTATTATTTGTACCGTTTATACCTTTTTTATTGTGGTCATTTTTGTACTGTCTAGAGTGTTTTGTCGTTTGTTTTTAGTTTTTGTGCGTTGTCCTATTTTTTTTCTTAATTGTTCTACGACGGTACCATCCGGTGATATTTCATTCGCAGGTCCCGTTTTATAGCTTTTATTATACTTATTTTTTATTATATTTTTAATTTGTTTTGTTTTTCTTATATCTACCATTTATTAATTTTCGCCTAGCTTTTGCAATGTAAATTTTCTTCATTTACTATTGGCTTATTATACAGCGTGTTTCGGAATTGCATAGTACTATTTTACTGTTGTGTTCTCCGCAAAAATAAGCAAAAGGTTTATATAAACATGTATTAAATTTATTTATTATCGAGATATTGAAGGTAAAAAATAAATATCTAAAGATCTTGAAGTTAATGAAATAGCCGTGGATAACTACTGTATATCGTTTATTTGTTTGAAAGATAATTAAACATTCGTTATTAAATGTATTGTGTAAGTAAGTAACGTGTCTAAAATATTAACGTTTGTTAATATTTTGAAGACTCTTCAATTTTTTATTGTCATGAGAGACTACAAAATTGTGCACTTTTGCAGACATGCTTTTAATTTATGGCAAGCTACATAAAAATGGCTGTTACTGTTCCAAGATATCATGAAACATTCCCACTAGAAGGATACCAAATAGTAAAAAGTTTGAAGCCATTGCAAGACATCTTAGGAAAATTTCGAAGAACTGCTACAGTTAAGAAAGGGATACTCTATGCGGTTCAGTTATCTCCTAGTACTAGCACCAAAAGATTGTTACTTCGTTTCGATGCTTCCTGTACAAGCGTATGGCGAACATTGCGCGAGCAACAATTGTACCGATTTCACGTTACGCGTGTGCAAGATTTGTTAAAATAAAATTATAATAAGCGCAGAATATTTCTGGTAGTAGTTACTTCAACAATGCCTAACTTCCTGCTTTACCAGAAATGGAATTAGTAATAATAATAATAGTTCCCCGTAATAGGCCTCGAAGGCCCTTTGGGGTCGTAACAGGATAGATCTGTTACAGTCTAGAGCCTACGGTACAAGGGTAGTAACGTGGCACCTACCGACCGCCTGTTATTACCAGAGTTCGACCTCCAGGTACTCATTTATTGCAGCCTGAGTCGAGTTGGGCCGTAAAATGCCAGCGATCGAATTGGCGAGAGCGGGATTCGAACCCGCAACTCTTGGTTTCGTAGTCTAGCGATCTATCCACTAAGCTGCCACGGCTCTAAATGGAATTACTAATTTTTAAAATACCCATATTGGAATAAAACCTTATACGACTGTTGCTATGCATTACCAATATACCTTTTTATTAACTCTCTGGTGCAGTCTTATTGGTGACAATCACACCGGCCCCTTCTTTTTACCTATAAGGCTTTCAGGAACATCTTACTTTTTACATTTTTTGCAAGATAATGTATGAGCTTTTAGAAGACATTCGGATTGTTAAAAGGCACGGCATGTGATGTATGCATGACGGTGCCTCTGCTTACTTTTCTTATATTGTCACTGATTATTTAAACACATGGTAACCGATGAAGTAATCAAAACGGACATATTAAATGGCCACCACGATCTCATGATCTAACGCCGTTAGATTATTTTTTTGTGGGATTGGATAAAGTTTGGTACGTAAAAAGAACTCAAAAATTGCAACTTATAAGCTGCAGCAACTATTAAGGGCCATCCTAGTGCTCTTAGACTTGCCATAGAAGCATGGGTTCGTTGTGCTAAATGCTATATTCAACAAAACGAAGAGCACTTTGAACAGATGCTATAAGTGTTCTATTGTTAAATAAATATCTTTCACTTTAAATATCTCGGTAATAAATTAATTTAAAATAAATATTTATATGAATAATTTTGTTTATTTTGTGCTGGAAAACACATCTCTAAGTTAGTGGCACGCAATTTCAAAACTAATTTTCCTGTATATATTTTGTCTCTGGAATTACACGTATACAGCAAACTTTTTTTGGCTCTATGATTTTCTTTGGTTAATTCTTATTTATCCACATTTCTTGTCTTTTGAGCTGTTTCGATGCTTCTACTATTTTTATTTTTTTAATTCCACTTTGTTTATAATTTATATAAGTAAATTTTTATAGCTTTTCTTTAAAATAAACGTCTATATTTCATTTCACTTAAATTATTTACCACTTCAAAAATTATTCTTTCAAAATAATACATCAGATGATATTTCATATGTTGAACTATTTCCTATAAAAAATAACTCTTACAATGACAAATATAACATTAAAGAAAAATTTAAATTTATATACTATAAAATGTAATCCTTCTAATTAAATGGCTGCGCATAAGGTATGAATTTTGATTTCACGTTTAAACCTCATTAGCGAGTGAGATTACACTAATCCAAACATACATGCGAATGATGACGGGGCTTGGCTCAATGTGCGCAGAACAAGCGACCGACGCTCTGAGGTTTTTGAGCTGCCAATTAGGCGAAAGACGTTTTTCGACGCGGCGGCGAGGACATAAAAGGGGTAGAAGGCGTAATGCCGGATAATACTATTTTGCATCGTGACAAAGCGCATCTACCTTTCCGCACAATGTTTGTGATCGAAATTTTAAAGTCGGGTGCTGGCTGGAAGCGGGCGATTGCCGGGATTCAGAACAGCCGTGCCCGTTCGCAGTGCGCTCGTCGGAAACGGTCCGCCGCTGATAGCTTCCAGCAAAGCACGAAATCAAATATTTGTGCTTTTTATTGTAACAATAGGATTAGGCATCCTTAAATCAAACACCTCACCATTTTATGCGGATCTTTAAATATTTTACGGCAGTTTTAATTATAATTTTGTAATTAATATATAATTTATAAATTAATATTATAATAATAATTTGTTTATTATAAAAATGTAAAATTTAAGCATTCTTAACTCCAAATTGAGCCCATATTTTTTGAGCTTATAAAGTATTTTTACATGTATTATGTCAATAAGTAATTTTCTTAAATTAACATATTACGGTATATAAAATAACGTTAGCAAACCTGTATTCCAAAGCATTATATCCGAATTCAATTCTGATTACCTCCCGGTACAAGTGTTATTCACTAACACATTAACCATCAAACAGCCTATTACAAAACTAATCATTTGCAAAATAAATTGGAATATTTTTGAAGATCAGTTAAACAGTAACCTTGACTATCTAACAAGACTTCAGACAGTCAAAGACATTGACGCAACCATAATTCACTTCACCTCAACAATAGAATAAAGTGTTAAATTATGTCGTACAATTTAAGACGAGCTTGCCCGAGGGACCATCCTCATCATACTTAATTAAAAAAAAGCCTAATTTGACGCAAATAGCAAAGAATCAGAAATCCTTAACTTAAGAACTATATAACTTAAGAATGAATATAAAAAAAAACATATAGTTGATGTAGGTTCAGAAAACGAAGCCTTTAGAAAACAACTTGAAAATCCTAAACCATAGAGAAGAATTGCCTACGCTATCAGCAAAACCGATAATGTTACTTACACCTCGAACTCAGAAAAATTGCTGCCTTTGCTACTCATCTTTAAAACACCTTTGCTTCTACAATCATTTGCACACTTACACACGCACAAATTATAAATTTTATTGAAAGAAAAGTGCCAATATCAAACCGTATTCTACCAACTTCGCCTAATAAACTCACGGATACTATAGAACCTAGTTACCAATACAATTAGTAAATACTTTACAATAAAAGCAATATCTTATCTATGTTCTAATTACAATGTCTACGTCAGACTAGATTACTTTCTATAATTCTAGGAACATGCACATATTCTAATGTTTGGAAAACCGGGAAAAAACAAACGAAAAATAAGTAGCTATGTATATTAGGGTGGTAAATTGTGAATATCAGCACAATTAATATGCAAAATGTATATTTTAATGTCTTTGTTTGGTGGCAGTGTCAACAATCGCATGCGATAACACTCCACAATTGTTAAGTTTAATGTGTTTATTAAGAATGGAAAAATCAAATAAGATATTCAGAGAATAGATCAGTCAAAGAAGGCAGTGAGAAATTAAAATTTTAGGTGAATGTGCGAGTCTTAAAGTCAAATCAAAGTTTAAAATTAAGAAAACAAAGTGAGTTTGGATTGAAATATAAGCAAGGTCAATACTGTAAAGTAAATGCGTGAACACGACTATACCAAATCACGGACAAACAGCTTAGGCTCAATAGAAGATTATTTAAAGAGGAAAAGGGAGAATAAGGATACAAAAGCAAATGCAGAACTAGATTAGGAGCTTTTAAGCGAAGTAAAATAATACAGAGATCCCCATGAGAAAGAGTAATTACAACCACAGCAATAGAAAGAAAAGAAAGAAGAAAACATGGATATAGTACTTAAGAAATTGAAAGAAATGAAAAAAGGTAAGAAAGATATAAAAGCAGAGTCCAAAAAACAAGGATTGAATTGACATCAAATAATCAGGCAATTAAAAAATATGGTAAATAAAATAGGAAAATCAAATAAGAAAAATTGACTACGAGAAGAAGTAAAAGGTTTTAAGGTCAAGATAGAGAATTTAATTATAAAGGATGAGATTTACATGATACTAGCAGGCCTGAAGCAGAAGCGGAAAAATTTCTTCAAGAAAAATTACAAGTAAATGAGAAAGTTTAATAAGCGTTCATAATTGGTAAAAATAAATAAGAGCAATAGTGATAGTAAAAATGGCATCCTGTAAGAGAATATTGAGATCATGAAGAATAAATGAAAATTAGGAAGAAGCAAAATAGAAAATGACCTAAGTAAAGAAGAGCAGATTATTTAGGCAGTCATAAGAGAAGTACCTAAGAAAGAAAAAGAAAAAATTAGAAAACGCAGACAGGGTACAGAAAACCATAAGTTAACGGTACAAAATATGAGTGGTCAGACAAAGATGGAGGAAGCCTAACAGTAAAACAAGAAAAAAAATGAAGATTTTAAAAAACTATTAATGAAAGACAAAGGAAAACCAAGATGAAAAATATGGCAATGGTAATGGTAATGAATATAGAAAATAAAAATAATTAAAATATAAAAACAATTATAAACAAAATAGAAATACAGATAGGTGATTCTTAGGTTTATAAAATTAGGTAGCGAAATGTAAGGACAATGCATCAACAAAGTAAACTGCAGCAGGTAATTAGAGGGGTGGCTCGGTATAATATAGATATTCTGGGAATTAGTGAAACTCGTTAAACAGGAAGAGAGGAAGTTAATATGTGCATGAATATGGTGTAGGTATTTTAATAAGTCGACGGTTTAGAAACATGTTAAGTGAATGGAACCCTGTTAACGAAATAATAATGACTGTAAAATTTAATGTAAAAAGAGAAAGATAATAATAATTCTGTGCTATACATACACCTTCAGAGATAAAAGGGGAAAAAATGATGTTTTACGATACCTTGCATAGAATAATAAATACGATATTTAAATCAATAAGAATGATATTATTCTTTTGACGAGAGATTTCAATGCCAAAGTTGGTGCAGAAAATAAGGATCTTGAAATGTTAATTGGGAAGCATGGGTTAGGAGACCGAAATGAAAATGGTGAGCTATTATTTGAGTTCTGTGGAAACCACGATTATTGATAAGCGGCACAATGTTTGCACATAAAAGTTGCCATAAATAAACTTTGGTATTACCAGATCAACAGGTAATTAATCAAATTGACCATATTTGTGTAAATAAAAAAATAGTAACACAATCTCTTGGATGTACGCAATAGACGTGGAGCAGATATTGATTCTGATCACCATCTTCTTATAGTTAAATTTTGACTTCAACATATAAAAAAAACCCGCAAAAATGAAAGGATCAGAAAACCAACAAGTATTAATATTAGCAAAATAAATCGAAATATGAAAAGAAGATTTGTTAAAAACCTATATGAAGCAGGCAAAGAAATTAATTACTTCAATGTTATTGGGCCCTACTGCTTTACCTTCTTTTATATTCCTTATTACAATTTCCGCTTCTTCCTTCATGATGTTTTTATTATTTATCTGGGAAGGTTGTACTTGATTGTGTTCAAAAAATTTCTTTATATATGCTTCCCACTTTTTTGATTTTGTTCTTATTAATAACAACTTTTCCGTCGTTGTTAACCAATTTGTTCATTACTCTTATTATACCTTGTTTTCCAGTAATTTGTTTGATTTTTCGATGTACATTAGAAGTATCATATTTTTTGCAAGGAATTTAACTTTAGACATTCTCCTTAGCTTTCATTATTTTCTTCTTTCCATCTGAGAAATTTCCTTTGTCCTAAACAATTTATGCTTTTTATCATCTTGATGTAATATATCATTTTTGATGACCGTCACTTATATGTTTAATTTGTTGATCCTTTTATTAACATTCTGGGTGTTTAGGTTGCCCTAAATTATATATACCAAACGTACTGCTGTTTGTTCTCTTGTAAGGGTATCTTTTATTTTTCTTATATCATATTTATTAGTTTCCTTTTTGCGTAATTTTTTTCAAATTTACTCTAAAAACTGCTGCTAAGGAATTATAATCTGACTGTATATCTATCCCAAAATAGTTTTTTACTAAAATGCAGCTATTTCTATATTTTCTATTTATTAGGATAGAATCAATTTAATTCCTGATTATGTTTTTAGTTGTATCCATACGAAACGCCCACATATACAATCGCCTCGGAAGTAATGAATAAAATTTGTTGGTTACCACAAAATCTTCTTCACCTACAAAAATACTTAATATGTCCTCTTTAATTCCTTACACCCTTTACTTTCTCTTTGCGGCCTTTTCAGATTTTTTTAAAATCGCCATTTATCATCGTTAGTTCTCTTTTTGGCAGTTCTTTATTATATCTATAATCTGGGAATAGAACTAATCTACTTTTTTGTCACTGTGATCTGTTGCTGGAGGATATACTTGAATGATATTAATTTGTGTTGGGATGAGGTTAATTTGCAGTAATACGATTTTTTCTGGGTCTGGTCTTAGATTTGTTTTATATTTCAATAAAGATCAAATAACTTTAAAGCACAATGCGGAGGTCTCCGGTCCCCGGCCGTGTGAGAAACATTGGTTGCCAGAGTAACGCGTCCGGAGCTACGAGGAAATACACGAACGATCGTTGCTATATATTTCGTAATGTCAACATAACGTCAACGCCCATTACGGCGATGCACCAGAGTGAGACGGAATTCGCGACTGGCACAATCGTTGGAGAGCAGCCATATTAGCGATTGCTGCAGAAAGTGCGTAACACTTGCATTCTCTATAGTAGCCAAGCGTAGCTGGCTGGATTTTCTAGTTTACGTATTATGAAATACACGCTATGTTGATGTTCCCCTTTCGAATAGTTCAAATGATATACTTTATATTTGTCTATGTTGCAGTAATTAGACCCCGTCCAAAGCATTTCACTAATTTCTATTATCTCGATTTTTATCCTTTTCGTTACCTCTTAGCATTATTTATTATTTTCTAGTCGTCTCATAGACTTGACGTTCAATCTGCCTACTATAATTTCTCTATCCAACGATAGTTCACTCTTTATCATAACATCGTTTCTAAACGTCTCCTCCGAAGATCGGACTGGCAGAATTAATGCTTAGAAATATTTTGTTTAGTACGCAGCCGTGGACGTTTTACGAGAGGACATCTGGTGTGGCGGCCTTTTCGCCCTTGAACCGCTTTATATCGCAGCTGCATGCGAGCCTTTTTGATATCAGCTACGTTTTGCCGTCGCACACGAACGGCATGGGCTTTGCTTAGACATTCATATTCATGCCCCGCGGCTCGGCCACTAAGGTCGTGTCTTACCCCGCATACATTCAGATTCATGCCCCGCAGCTCGGCCACTAAGGTCGTGTCTTAGTCCGCATAAATTCATATTCGCATATCCGCATACATTCATATTCATGCCCCGCAGCTCGGCCACTAAGGCCGTGTCTTAACCCGCATACATCAAATTCATATTCGCATCTCCGCATACATTCATATTCATGCCCCGCAGCTCGGCTACTAAGGTCGTGTCTTAACCCGCATACATTAAATTCGCATTTCGCATCCCCGCAAATATTCACGCATCGCAGCTCGGCCAATTTGGTCGTGTCTCAACATCCCGAAGATACCAGATCCGCAACGCAGAGGTGGCTAGCTTGGAATCGCCGACGAAGCCGAAGCCGAAGCCGATTCAGGTGAGAGATTTGGCAATTCTTTGGTTGATATCGGTAGCCGCCCCCATCCGCTAACGCGACGGCCGTTTAAGGGACGATTTGGCCTTATCGGCTGACCTTCCACTACGGGCCGTACTACGTTTTCACACCGCACCACGAGAGCGGCTATTTGCACGCCTGCCTCTCCATTTTTTGGTCCTTACGAGCCGCATCGGTATCGTATCCAACACCGCATCCACGAGAGCGGCTATTTACACGCCTGCCTCTCCAACATCCTTAATGATCTTTAATGTAATGGATCCTCATCTGTCTTCTGAATCCTTATGCAGTTGGCCATCCTCAATAAATTATATGCCTTTGTGGTTGCTTTGGCCATTGGGAAAAAGATGCCTATTGCTTTTATATGAAACCTAAAAAGCAGGTTTGCCACTGACGCCTTATTTGTCTTATCGCAGTCTATCTTTTCGGTCTTTGCAGCCGATGTGATCTTTGTACTGCTGCTGCTGGTCTTGTTTTGCCACGAGTATTTTATTTTTTCGGTACCCTCATATTTGGCGGGCGTTCCTCTATTCGCCACCTAAGGCGCCCGATTTTTCTAATGAAAACTTAACTGCAAGCTTTGCATTTCCCAGTATATGCCAGCTCCCGTTACAAACTAGTTCTCTAGTCCGCCTTTTACCAGAATTTTTTTTTTTGGGACTGTTTCTGTTGCTTTTCTTTGTAAATTCATTTCAATCCGTAATATTAACGTTGAAATTCATGTAATTTTGTCTGTTCTTATATTGCCGAATAATCATGGAAAAAAAACTTATGTTGTGTATTTGGTGGGATCAGCTTGGTGTCGTGTATTATGAGTTGCTCAAATCGAAAGAAACCATTACTGGGGCTCTCTACTGAACACAATTGATGAGATTGGGCCCAGCACTCAAGAAAAAACGCGCCCACTACTACCCCAGACACGACAAAATTATTCTCCTCCATGATAATGCTCGTCCAAATGTTGCGGCGCCGGTCAAAACCTACTTGGAAACACTCAATTGGAAAGTCCTACTCCACTTGCCGTATTCACCAAACGTTTCACCTTCCAATTATCACTTGTTCCGATCGATGGCACATGGCCTGTCTGAGCAGCACTTCACATCATATGAAGATACCAAAAATTGGGTCGATTCGTGGATAGCCTCAAAATATGCAGCTTTCTTCCGACGTGGTCACCGTATGCTGCCAGAAAGATGGGAAAAAGGAGTGGCTAGCGATGTACAATACTTTGAATAAAACTTAAGGTCCCGTTCTTTTACAATAAATGCCTAATTTTTGATAAAAACTGGGGAGACTTATTTGTACTCCCTTTAAATGCTTCAAGATAGAAACGAAAAATAAAGTTTATAATTCTGCAATATGGTCAATACTACCATATGCAGCAGAAACCTGTCATGAAACACAAATAAACAATGCAAATGCTAAAAACGGAAGAGTTGAGTACGTTATATACGAGAATATGTGGTAAAACAAAATAAGACCGAGTACGCATGAAAAACATTAAAAAAAAGTATCACATTTAAACTATAAACGATTAGATCAAAAAAGGAGAAAAAATGAGATGAGTACATTTTTATGATGCATGAAAATAGTCATTTAGATGCGGACCGATGTAGAAATTATGTTATAATCTGAATAAAACAAGCGGAATGTCTAATAAGTAATAAGAATAAGAAAAAATTACACTCAATATCAAATTATATTGCATAAATTTGACTATATGCGCATTAATCTCCAAAAATTAAAATTGTGCTTTAACTAAATCTCTGTGATAATTTACAATAGTGTTTATAATTTATTACAAGTTTGTTTTTTAAAATTTGTTAACCAGCTGTAAACAGCCCAACAAAGAGTAAATAATTTTGCACACTTGTTAAATGCTTCATGTAATAATTGATTAACTATAGACGTTTCATCATTCTGCTATAGAAAAAAAGGATTTACATAATTTTACAACCAACAATTAACTTGTTGTTGCATTTGTAAAGCAGCTAAATAATATAAGCATTAACTAACAACATTATAAAAATCTTTTAAGAGCTACTGTATCTGAATGGATGATAATGTATAGTATAAAAATAATTAATATGTTCATATGAAAAAAATATTCTGATGTTAATTATTTAATTTATCTATATGTAATACGTATACATATATGTATTCAACTTATTACAATTTTAATTAAAAAAGTATTATCGGTGTAGCAAAGACTCACAATTTATATAGTGATTGTTGTCTCATCTTAAATATGCATATTCATTTTCATGCGCAATTAACATATACAAATACAAAGAGTTGAATTACTTTGTCTCAATAATTGCGTCAATATAGACTCCTTATTTTCTACCTCATCCGCATAAAGCAAAATCTCTTATATTACCTGCAAAAACAAATATCAATGCGAAGGCAAACGGATCCCTTTCACGCTCTGACTTCGTTTAAAATTGATGACAAGGGACTCATGAAGAAATTTATGAATAAATTTCGGTGAAAGCGTTTCCTCGGAAGTTTTGCTCAAAGTCAACTCCTAATAGTTGATTGAGAAAGATCGGGGAGGCTTTTGAGAGAATGGAGGCTCCAATAAGATATTCGGCGCTCGCTGTATCGCCTTTTTGCGAAATTCCGATTTTATAAATAATTTATAAGTAATGTTTTCTGCCTTTTCTGCTAAGCTATATTTCTTTCTGATATATCAGATTGTAATAAATAAGTTAGAGCAAACTACGGCCGTCGCCTAGCGGACGCTTGATTGTCATTTAACCGCCGGTCATTACCAACTGCAATACCAATAACGGCGCAGGCAACCCGGAGCTGCGGTTTACAACTAACGAAGGTTAACGGCGTCTGCTCTTTGCCGTACCATAATCTGTCGTGTTTGAGTTATAACGAAAGGGCCAAATCCGCATGAAATCACGAAAAGCAGAACCGTCCGAAGCCAAAGCTCACCCGGCCGGCTTTCGCCTCTACTTGATCTGACCTGATAATCTGGCGTTTACCCAGCTTCGCTTTCGTCGCCTTTCTTTTCATTGACGAATTTAATGGAAGTTAGTTGTGTTGGATGCATATGCTTACAATTCAATTGGGTATCAGCAATCGCTACCTATTAACCTATTCACTTCGTTTTAAGCATAATTAAGTAATATAAAAGTATTCAAAGTTTGTTATTGTATACACGTGAAAAATATAAACACGAAAATACAATTAAACAAACATGATTGCTATAAATATGTTCGTACTATTTAGAGTAAGTAAAAATGTTCTGTTTCTTGTTATATGACTTTTAAAAACGAATAGTTTCCAAATTTGAAGGTCGGGAATGCTATAAACTTGTTTTTTATAAGTAACTACATAAAAACAAAATAACAGATTATCATCAAATGAGATAGATTGTGCATAATTAGGTTCACAGATAGATGTAAAAATATTTGTGTAAAATTAATATGTACCGCTCAACATAAATTATATAAAAAATTATAAACTGTTACGATGAAATTTTCAGGTATAATTACTATCTAAACATAAGAAGAGAAAAAATATGTAGACAGAAAATAGCGAACACTGTAAATTGTAAATAGGGTTCGTAATGGAAACGCATTCAGACTTGGCAATAATCTATTTCCAACATAATGAAATACGAAAACAGTTTGGTAGCGATAACCGTGCTGTGGTGTTGTACGTAATAGTTCAGTAGTCGGTGTGGAATAAAAGAATAAAGTTGTGTTGCTATAGAAAATCACGCCAAATATGAAGTGCGTGCAGTGATATGATTTTTTCGTGCGAAAAAACTGTCGGTAATTTTTGCGTAATTTTCACAGACCGAATGTGATGAGTAAAGGTGTCGTACATCAATGATGTCTCGTGTTTAAAGATGGACACTCTAACGAGCACGACTAGGCATGAAATGGCCGCCCATGTTTAGTTAACGATAAACTTGTACAGGTAATTGATAAAAATGTTTGTTATGCACATGAAATAGTGGATTGTGTTATACTGCTTTGACGATGACGCTGGCTTCATTCTCAGAAAAAAAGTTTTTTATCTAAAGAATTTCAAACCGGGGGGTAAGGGGTGGCGCCAACATCTAGACACCCAAATGCCAACCTCACCTACACGTGGTACCCCCTGTTAGATAACAGACGAGGCTCTGGCGACCCAGCATCGGGGGGTATAACCTGATACCAGTTGTCCCGAAGTAACGGGGCCCTTGTGGCTGGGCTAATCACCCGCACAAGTTAAACAGATTCAGAGAACAAACAATCGCCTCGGAAATGGACGGAAAACTGGGAAACGGACTCGGCGCTAATCACGGATAAGAATTGGAACGTGGAATGTAAACGGTATAAACGGAAAGGAAGTAGAAATAATAGAAGAAATGGCCAAATATAATATGGAGATGCTAGGTATAAGTGAAATAAAGAAGAAAGGAAACGGAAGACAACTATTAGATCAAGGTTACCAGCTTATATACTCAGGATCAGCAGGACGAGCTAAAGAGGGCGTAGGAATAATCCTAACTACACAGATGGCCCAACAAGTAAAACAATGGGAAGCGGTAAATGCAAGGATATTATATGTAGACCTAAAACTGCAAGAAGAAATAACCATAATACAGATCTACGCCCCCACAGAAACCTCCACAGAAGAAGAGAAAGAGACATTCTACGAAGAACTCCAAGTACAAATAGATAAAGGGAAAGAAAGAAGCAGACACATATTAATAAATGGAGACTGGAATGCCAGAATAGGAAATAGACAAGATACAGGATATGGCACGATAGGTAAATATGGAGGAGAATCTACCATAAATAATAACGGAAAAAGAATGATAGTCACTTTAACCATAAGATAATACACAAAATTACTTTTGAGGCAGCAGGAAGAGAAGCGAAAAGCATTAACGATTATATAACATAGAACAGAGAAGCGAAATATGCCATAACAGATGTAAAAGGGGGGCCGAACTGCATACAGACCACAGACTGCTAATAACAGACACCAGATTTTATAGCAGGGAACCCAGGAAACAAAGAGAATATCAGAAAATAAAAATATCAGTATTAAGAAAACCAGAAAAAGCAAAAGAATTCAAAAACAGATTAGAAGACACCTTAGAAGGATGGGAAGCGAAAGAAGCAGAAGAAGGAAACCAATGGCCCATGGAAAAGAAGTGGACAATACTAAAAACAGAAATAGTGAAACAGGCAGTAAAAACCTGCGGAAAGGTAACAGTAAAGGGAGATCAAAAAAGAACTCGGTGGTGGAACGAAGAAGTAAAAGATAAAGTAAAGATCAAAAAGAAAGCTTGGAAAAGGTATATACAAAGTAAGAAAGATTGCGATAAACAACACTATATAAATAAAAGAAATGAAGCCAAAGAAGCGGTACATAGAGCAAAACAAGAAACTTGGGAGGAATTCGGAAAAGAACTAGAGACGAAATTCAACGAAGATAACGAAGACAGTTTTGGAAAGTAATCAGAGGGCTAAGAGGGAAATATGGAAAGCAAGTATGGAGTATAAGGAACAACAAAGGCATAGTAGAAACAGAAGAAGGAAGAATCTTGGAGGCATGAGAGAGTATTACAACAACATATTTAAAAAGATGATAATATCCGGGGCAGAGAGAGAAGAGGAACAGTTCAGGAAGAAGAAGAAGAAATAGACATAGAAATAGAAAAGGTGATAGAAGCCGTAAAACATATTAAACAAGGAAAAGCAGGAGGTAGAGATGGCATAACTCCAGAAATGATAAAGAATGGGGAGATAGAATATTAAAGTGGATAAAAGAGATATGTCAACTAGCCTGGAAAGGGAAAAATACCAGATGACTGGGAAGAAAACATAGTGGTACCTATACACAAGAAGGAGATACAAACGATTGCGGCAACTACAGGGCAATATGCCTTTCTTCAATAGTACAGAAGATATATTCAAGAATACTAGAAAGAAGATTACGAGAAGAAGTTGAAGAAAAACTAGGTGAAGAACAAGCCGCTTACAGGCCACAGAGGCAAACACAAGATCATATCTTTGTACTAAGAACAGTTACAGAAAAGAGATTAGAAAGGGGAAACCCTTTGTATCTAGCATTCATAGATATAAAATCAGCATTTGACACAGTACCCAAACAAACAATGTGGAATGCGCTAGCAGAACTAAATGTATCATACCCACTACAACAGGCCATAAAAAGAGTATACGTTAATGCAAAAGGAAGAGTGCGAATTAAAGGGAAAGAATCTCAAAGCTTTGAAATGGAAAAGGGGATCAAACAAGAAGACTCACTGAGCCCCCTACTGTTCCTAATAGTAATGAATCAGATTATTCAGGAAGCAAAAGAACCAAGATTCAATGTGAAGGTAGGAAACTGGAATTTAGAGCCCATATATATACAATGCCTCATATATGCAGACGACATCGTGCTTCTAGCAGACTCAACTAGAAAACTACAACTAGCAATAAACAAATCGAATAGAGCGATAGAAAGAAGAGGTATGAAAATAAACACAAACAAGACTAAAATTATGAAAATCGAGAAAAATGATACAAACGAAAACACAAGAATAATATGCAACAGGGAAGAACTAGAATGGGTCAATAACTATGAATATTTAGGAACGATAATAAATAAAACTGGCAAGATAGAACAGGAGATTATGAATAGAAGAGATAAAGCAAGCAAAGTATATTATGCGATTAACAAATCAATAATAGCGAAAAAAGAAGTAAGCATGCAAACAAAGCTTAGGGTATACAAAAGCATATACATACCAGTATTAACGTATGGGGCGGAGAGCTGGACAATACAAGATAAAACCAGAAGCAAAATTACGGCGAATGAAATGAAATATCTAAGAAGACTAGTAGGTAGAACAAAAATATATCGCATACGAAATACAATAACCAGAGAAGAAGTAGGTTAGCAACCGCTAATACAAGAGATAGAGAAGAGACAATTACAGTGGTATGGGCACATAGTGAGGATGTCAAGAAATAGAGACCCCAGAAGATTTCTAGAAGCAAAGCCAGAGGGAATAAGAAGCAGAGGAAGGCCACGAGAAACATGAGAACAGAGCTTAGAAAAGAGGGCAGAACAGAGAGGAAAACACCTAAGAGAAGTAAAAAGAATGGCAGCCAACCGGGACAGCTTCCGGAAGTGGTTAGAGGACCCAACGCTTTAGGGCATAAGGAGAAGGAAAAGAAGAGAAGAATTTCAAACCTTGTAAGACGTTAAGGCAAATGCCTTAATTTGCATAGCGATTATGTCGAAAAGTAACGTACTATTATGTGTTTTTAATGTGTACAATAAATGTTCTGTTTAAATGCTTGTCTGTTATTAACAACTAAACAGAAATGTCGTACGTCGTACGTACGTATTAATTAAATGAACATTAAAAAAACATTTAAGCTACACATATAATTTGTTAGAATACGCACTGATCAATTTAGTAAGAGTTGACTCTTGCAATTTAGTCCTTTAAGGGTTATTTCCTGGCCATATATGTTTCGTACGAACTTATACTCGCCCCATTTTTACAGACGTACTTGTGCTGACTGAAGCAGTTTGAGTTTGTCGTTTATTGCATTAGGTGAGTATTTTTATTTAATTAATTATTTAATTTTAACCTGTCATATGTAATTAATGCAAGTCTATCGGGCAGATACTGCAAACGAGCATATACTAGTAAAATCTGAAATTAAATAGAGAAAACCATCACTGTCACAAATACTGCAGTAATGAAAAAAGAACATATAACGAAAGAATTGATAGGTGAAAAATTAAAAGGTAAATACATAATCATAATTATATCGAAATAAAAGAAAAATAAGTAGGACAAATGGTACCAAAGTGTAAAGTTCACAGATGAAACACGATTTAAAGAATCTAATAATATAAAATAAAGTAAAAGTCTAAGTAGGACCGATCGATTCAAATTCAACAAAAAAATCTGTATTTTAAAGTATGTAAAAGAATAAATAGGTGTAGGAAAAAATAGAATACATATACAACCGAACAGAAAATTCGGAACCATGTGTACAAAAACTAAATGCTGCAAATAAGAATGGGAAATTAATAGAAAAAATAAATAAGATCTTGGACAGATGGATAAATACTTCAAGAACATATATAAAGGTAAAGATAAGACCATAAAAAATAATATAAATTTGGATAAAAAGATACAGAGAAAAGGACAAACCTTTGAATGTGGGGAAAACAAAAAATATGATTAGGGTTCGGGGGAATTTTTTAAGCAAAATATATACAAAAGTTATAATTAGCCTACTGTACACAAGACTACAATAAATATGAAAATTATAGAAGCATAGCACATATAGATATTGTTTACAACATTAAACAACATCATTAAAATTGATTAAATAAAATAATAAAACAATCAGTTGCTAAATTTACTAAACATTTGAAAGGAAAGTAAACAGACATATGAAATGTGGCGTGGCAGAGCTCTGAGCGTATATTTGGTTGCCTATCTTCAGCATCATTTTGCATATCTTACTTTTTCTATAAGGTCACCTTATCCCACTGTTATCATTTGTTAATAAATTAATTTACGTTCGCACCTTGTAAAAATTTGAGGAAAGGCAGGTGAAAAACTGTCAGCCCAGGACGCCAAAAATAACTTTATGCGGCAACCCCTCGTATATTATATTTAAACAGATAACGAGTAACAGCATACATCCAAACTTATCTTGTATTTGTAGACTTGACACGAGCTCACGACGCAATAAATAGAGTAGTTGGAAATAAAAGGAAAGCTTATCAGTTTAATAGATACGCCAGTAAAAAAAAAACGAAACGCAAGGTTTATTGGCAGATGGACACAAATAAGAAAAGTCTCAGGTGAAGAAAGGTTTGAGGCAAGGAGCACTAGTATTAACCACTTTATTTAATATTCTACCAAATCATTAAAAACAACAAATGGATAAAAATAAAATGAACAATATTCAGATTATGGCATATACGGATGACAGAGTAATTTTAGAAGGAGCAAATACAAATTCGCTAAGACCACTAAAAAACACAAAAAAGGCAAAAGCAATAACTTAAATATATATAAAAAGAAACCAAATTTTCGGAGTGGAACAATTTAGTTATCTCAACATAAAAGTAACCATTAAAAATTAAAAGAAAATGAAGATAAATCCGTCAATGTAATGAAAACTTGGATATATAGGTTAATCTTTTTAAAACAAAATGTTTTATAAAACAACGAATGGGAGAGTTTGTCACACAGTTGTATGACTAGCAGTTATATATTAGACGGAAATTAATGATACTAAACAAAAAAGACAAGGAGCATATAAGAATTCTAAAAAAGAGTTATGAAAAAATATACATGGGCATAAAAAATTTAAAACTACGAGACATTGCTTTTTATTTTTACGTTTAGCTTATAGATTGTATCTATTTTGTGCAGAAAACTTTATTCTTTAAATATTCTCATAAATAATTTATTTGAGTGAGTTGCGGAGAACGCGTGGGAAATTCAGCAACAATTTGTCGCCGAATCCATTTAATTAGAAAAATTACATCCAATAAGTGCTTACACCATGATGGCAATGACAAGGCGCTACATATTGCTAAAAATACATTTATTTGTTACCAAACAACTGTTCGATACCTGGATAAATTGATTTCTGCAGAATATTTAGGTAAGCATCACCACTGACAGTTTGGTTAAAAAAGAATGGCCCATTGCTAACATCCTATGCTATCAATGTCTGGTATTTGGACCTAATTAAATTCAAATAGGGTTATACAATAACACGCAAATTTTGAATAACTGGTAAATGCAACTGGGGTAGCTTCATCGCGATAGACAATTATGAAAGCAAATGTTGTGTTCTTCGTACTTTTGCACAGGAATCACTCACAGAGTTGTTTCTAAATTAACAAACATTGCATTCATTGTCACTTAATGGAAGATTTTAGGACATTCCGTGGACAGATGCAGTAAAAAATTTAATTAAGAGGAGTGTACCAAATTTGAAGCGATTAATAGGCAATAAAACCAACGGGCCAGTTAAGTCTCTAGTGCGAATAAAAAAAAAGTCCGGGAAATTCAATTTTACACACAAAATAATTGAATCTATTTTTTAAAATATGTTCCAATTTTTGATATGCGATTCGCAACAAAAATTTTGTAAAAGAGCATCTAACGACAATTAGTTTTTGGTACATATTGTTTTGGTACCTCTTGGTACATTCTTTCATAAATTATGAACCATATTATAGATATACCCAATTGTAAACACAATGGAAAATATAATTTTTCTTGACAATTGTTAGGGCTTGCGTCTTATAAAAAGTTAAAAACTTAAAATCTTAGATATTTTAGAAATAGTAAAACATTCTATTTAATTACAGTGAGTGTTATATAAAGAAAATACAACAGAATTCTATAATTATTTAATGGCTTCTCTTTTGCAAACGCTGCATTAGATTTTATTTATACCTTCCTATTTACACAACAAATGTTATTTATTTATTTTAGAAAGATTTTCAACGAACTTAAAAAGTTCGTTACTGAATTCTATATGTCTGTCGGTCTGTCGGTCTGTCGGTCTGTCTGTCTGTCTGTCTGTCTGTCTGTCTGTCTGTCTGTCTGTCTGTCTGATGCTGTCACAAAATTATGGATTTTTTAAAATTTTAAAATGGATTCTTATAGAAAATTTTACGCTGATTTGAAAATCGAAATAAAAAAGTTTCTATCTCAAATAGTTTCCGAGATATTCGACTTCAATTGTAAATCACATGGATTTTATGAGTAATTCTTAAAGAAAATTTTACGCTGATTTCAATAATATGAAAAATTCTATAATAGTTTTAGATATTACTTAATTGTAAAATTCATTACGATTTTAAATGTGATTCTTGTAGGAAATTTTACACTGAATTCGAAAATGAAGAAAAATTCTATGTCGAATAATTTTAGATATTCGATTTAATTTTCTCGAAATTCAAATCAAATCAAAGGTTTTTAGTTCGTTCTGGGATTGCTTACAGAGCAATCTCTTGGCCGGCCCCATGTTTAATACTAATTTGAATTAAACTTTTGTCTATTCTTAAAAGTTATTAAAAGAAAAGAAACTTAATAAGCCCCTCTATGGTAGACATAACAAACAAACATACAAGAGATATAAAATAAAAAAAAATTAAACATTAAATTAACATGAAATAATAAGTAAGACAAGATGTATAGCAAAATGTTGATAATATTAAAAAAATTATTATTAGAATTATATATTGAGATGATTTAAATCAAAAACCTTATTAAATACTGCAAAAAGAAAGATTATTTCATGACATAAAGAAAATGGTAAAATAAGGCAATTCTTAAATTTCTTTAAAAAGTTTTTTAATTTCTTCACTTCTTTGTACATATATAAGGATTTTAAGAGTAAATTCGTTAACTTGAAATACAACCAGAACCTTTACATTGGAGGATCTGTTCCTTGAGTTTGATAAGAGAAATACGCCTCGTAGAACAATAACAAAGAATTAAGAATTACAATGTTAGCTGTTTGGAAAATAATTTTCAGTAGATGTCTTTTGTCAGCGGTTTTTAAGAAATCAATACGGCAAATTAATTTTGAACAATGCTGCTGCAATAATGCTTCTGTTGTCATAATTGACACTTTTGACTAATATACAGATAAAAATGTTTAGCAAAGAAAACATCCAATAAGATAGGATGTTTTATAAGAAGCCTAAGAAAACAATTAAAGAATATAAAGAAAGACGTCAGAACACAAAAATAAAAAAACATTAAAATGTTTGACAACTGAATTTTGTAATAAAGGGGCACATTACCTTTTCTTGTAAAATGTAATATTTGTTCTTACTAACATCAACTCTGAGTGTAGCCTATTTTTAATATAGCACTGCAAGGGTTGGGACAGGAAACATGTTAAAAAAAGTAAAACTCTTTTGGCGGCTGCTGAAGAAACAAATGCTTAAACACCAAGGTGGCGACCGGAGACTTTAATGCCTCAAAGAACTTTGTTAGACAAATGTGCAACAGTAATACAATTTGATTT
Source organism: Sinelater perroti (assembly GCA_036346155.1). NCBI lineage: Eukaryota > Metazoa > Arthropoda > Insecta > Coleoptera > Elateridae > Sinelater > Sinelater perroti. Next base: position 2,031,135 of record JARFIY010000355.1, on the reverse strand, counting down.
TCGTTGCGGTGCAAAATGATTATTTTGTTTTACTTTTTAATGTCTTTAAAAATACTGAATAATTATGCATTAACATAATATTTTATATGATTTTATACACTCGTAAATAAATAATATAGCAAAAACACCTTAATTTAGAAAAAAAAACATATACATAAACTTGTCTACTTAGCATAAAGATTAATTTCTTAGGAAAAAAAATGTCAAACAAAATATGCACGGCACCTGTGTGCCAAGTAATATAGGGCTTTCTAAAAGTGACTTTAAGATTTTAAATGACTATAACTACACAGTGTTCATTTTGTTCAGGTGAAATTTTACATACGTTAAGTTGAGTTATACACAAATTTAACCGCGGCCCTGTTTTCGCCAGAACAGCCCATTGGAATTATAAACACTTATTGTGGGAACGAACAGTCCATAAAAGAAATTTATTGCAAAATTTGTAGAGCAACAGATCCACATTTTGCGCATAAAATCATCTTTAGCGATGAGGCCCATTTGATGTCAGTTAATAAAACATAACCGTCGCATCGAATGATTTAGGTACGCCCGCTTTATGGTTAAAAATCTACGGTTTGCTGCGGTTTATGTTCCGAAAAAGTCATCAGCCTATTATTTTTGAGGACGCGGCAATGATGTTACAGTGAATGTAGAGCATTATAATGTGATGCTAACAGATTTTTGCGCCTCAACTAAGTGAAATTAATACTGGTCGATGTTTAGTTCCAATAAGATGGTGCTGTATGCCACATACCACAAGACAAATCACGTTATTGCGCAAGATTTCTTGACCGTGTTATCTCACGGAATGATGATACAAATCGACCTCCAAGATCTTGCAATCTAACACGTTTAAACTTTTGTGTACAGAGTTATTTGAAAAGTAAGATATATGCTAATAAGTCGGATATATTATAGCTTTAAAAGATAACATCTGATTTGCCATAAGGGAGATTGAAACTCGCATTATTGAAAATATCCTAAAAAAATTTAATATTCGCATTGACGCTTGTTAACATAGCCGATATACACTTTTATAATAAATTTACTAGATGGTTCTTTAATTTAAAATAATAAAACCTGAAATATTTCGTACAGTTTGGTTTGCATACAAAAACTATGTCTTAAAATAATTTTTAAAATTTATTATAATTTCTACAGACAAAAAGGTCACTCTGAAAATGTCTATTCTCATCATAGTCCGTTCTTTTCTACACCTTTCTTGATGGTTGTCTGCGTTGTGGCGTTTGCTTAGCAGTAAGGAGATAGTCTAACTCATCTATTATTTGTGCTCTTAGTTCTATATATCTCTCGCACCAGAATGGTAAGTCGTTTTATGATTTATAAAGGAAGCATATCTATATGTTCGTCTAATTTTAAACCTATACAAGTGTTTGTAAAACACCCATCTTATAATAAATTGGCCCAATTTTGGTACTTTTTATTTTCCTTTTATACTGTGCCAGTCTATACGCACCATTGTATGTATGCCATTGGAATTTGGTGCTATTTTCGCATTTGTATTTTCACATGTACACTACTTTGTCTTAAATGTTTCTGTTACTTTATCTTCTGTACATTTTTAGTTACTTGTTTTCATTGTTACACCAACTGACTTAATTTTTAGTAGTACCATTATTGTAGACGTTAATGTCATTCTGTTATGCTGCAAATTTAAATAAACACTTTTTGTATTTAAAAAGATATAGTGACTTCACTATGCGCTGACGCTACGCACATTAAAAATATGTTACTGTACATGGTGGTCCTTGTTTTCTTGCTCTTGATCTACTTAAGTTTGACATTTGTTTGCTTTAGGCTTTTAGTGATTTTTGAGCCTTCACTTCTCTTTGATTTACGTGTTATTCGAAAGTAATCTTCTTATTGAAAGTAATAAATTTTTCTAGTCATTATGTGATTCAGTCTTTGCTTGATAAATATATTTTAATGCAATATTTAAAGTTTTTTTCTGTTCTTCTATCCGCGCTTTTACTACTAATGCTATGTCGTCCGTAAACCTTACGAGTGTTTAATAATGTTATTCTGTGACCCATTTTCCCCATTTTCCATTTTCCTAATACCCGATGGCACTCAGTTAATTTATACGCCGTTTACGATAGTTGCTTACTAATTAATTTATTTTTACTATCTATATTTATTGTATTTCTTTGTCCACTTTACTTTAGTACACTAGCCCTGCCTAAGGTGAATTTATTCTCTCTATAGCCATAATGCTGCGTTGGTAATGCTTTACTAATTTCAGTAATCTTCTTCAAGAACTGTAAAATAAAACACAACTTTGCAACCACGTCTATAAGGTATAACAGCCTATATAATGTGAACTATTAGCTATGAATCTTCTTTTTCAGGAAGTAAAGTAGTTTCTTAGCTTCCACATTCTAGTAGAATATTGTAAACGCTAGTTTAGATTTGGTATTCTCCGTTGCAATGGCTTTTGTTACTATGCTAGCATTCCGTCAGGTGCCGGGGCGTTTTTATTTTTTAGCTTTACACTAACTTCAATTACTTTCTCTTTTGTAAGGTATTGAAATATCATTAGTATAAATTTTTATTATTCTACAACTTTTACAGGCAGAAAATAGTGTTTTAGCTATCTGTTCTCTATTTTCCTTAGATTTCATTTCTATTGTTGGCACTTTTTTAACCCTTGCGTATTTTTACTTCTCTCTTCGTGTGCGTTTTTATTATTTAATTTTTCTTTTTATATTACAAGCACATTATCAATATATCCTCTTGCCTTTATTGCTGCGTTGCAAGCTTTGGCTAGAATACTTATAAATTCCTCAACATTACAATTGGTACCGCCCGCAATCTCTCATAAAACAATTTTTTGCAATTTTCCTGTATTTTATTTTTTGTTCATTTTATGTTTTCCTATTACTTCTACTATTATAATTTGTACGTTATATATTTATATTCAGAAAAGTTTTTTCGTAGAGAACTCATTTCATCTGTTACCTCGATATAATTTAAATTTTTCGCTCTGTTTAAGAAACTTCTAGTTCAGTTGACCTTGAATTGAAATTTGTAGATATTTTAGCTTTATTTACCTTTTATTTGAAAATTTTAGGTAGACCTGAAAATCATAATTTGATATATTATAGCGATTGAATATCCGCTGATTTTCAACCAGATGAAGCCATCTGTCTAAAACAATGCCACCGTTTAACAAACACCATCCAAACTACAAAGTAAAACATTCTGCACTGCTGCTTTCCTAGACTTAAGACAGGCGTTTAATCGGGTATGGCCCAAAGGTTTACCATATAAAATTAAGAAAAGCTTTTCTTCTTACTACTACCTTCTATAACGAGCATACCTTACGCACAGAACCTTTCAAACAAAGATCGGTCAAGACATTCTTCAAATTAAAGAAATAAGTGCAAGAGTGCCTCAGGAGATTGTCCTCTGACCTATCAACAACAAAATCAACTGATATAGGTACATTCGTTGACGACACGACTATGCTCGCGTGTAATGAAAATCCAGTAGCAGCATCAGCTATATTACAAACTCATTTAAACCAAATTGAAGAATAGTTACTCAAATAGAGGATTCGAGTTATCGAGACTAAGTCAACTTATGTTACATTTACAACAAAACATCAAGCATGCCCAACCGTCACCCTTAATGGCAGTATCCCTCTCCAGTTTACTGAAGTCAAGTATCTGAGATTATATATTGACAAAAGATTGACATGGAAGACCCATATTAATAAGAAACGGAAGCAAATGGATTTTAAGTTAAAGCAGATATACTAACTTATTGGAAAAACACCAATCTATCCTTGGAAACCAAAGATTACTATTATAGAAGTTAATTAACAGACTAATTTGGACCTCTGGTTTTCAGTTATGAGGTTGTGCAAGTCGATCGAATGTTGAAGTAATTTAACGTTTTCAATCCAAAGCGATCCGTATTATAGCAGCCGCAAGTTGGTATGTGATAAACCATCCCTTACGTGAAAAACTTAATCAAAAAATATGCCATTAAACACACAACAGTACTACAGCACTATCTAAATTAAACTCTTGCACCACTGACAGAAGATCCCCAACTCACACGCCTTTAGAAAAAGTAGGCAAAAGACCTAAATACCTAAATAAGGGATGACATCACTGAGAGTTTACCAATCAAACTTAGTTATAGTAGAAAGCATTAGCTCATAGAATGTATTATTATTCTAATTGGTAATTTAAAAAAAATTGTTTCTATTGGTAAACACAAGAGCGATGAATTTTTTATTATATGTCGCTTAATTTTAGAATTTGAGTACTATATTAAGTTCGTAACAGGTTATGCGCTACTCTGCATCTATTAAGATTCATTTGAGGCACATTTATCATTTATTCTTTCTTTGTTAATTTTTTTCAGATATTGCTGCGCCTTTCTTGCTCTTTAACCTTTAACCTCTCAGTTCGCAGGCCGTGCTTCCACGCGGGGCGTAGTGCCTTACCATTATATATATATATATCGGTTTCTTCATAAGATGACACTCTCCTACTCAATTTAAGCACAGATAACTGCCGTTAACTTTTCTGCATAATAATAAATTATGTCCTTACATTCAGATGTATATTTTTATTGGGCATTGTTCTGATTCTTTAATTATTTCTGGTGGGATAGATATTGCAAAAATTTATTGGTAATTTGTAGTTTTATCTGTAGCTTAAACACTGATCACTTTCACATTTCTTTGCTTTATCTTTGTAGATAATCTTGAATTTTTCTTTGATTTTTTCTTTAGTAGCTAAATCATTTAGGTTTATGATGTGCAACAATAGTGTGTGCTGATATTTGTTGCTGCTGTTTAATGACGTTTTTTATAGCATAGATTTCGGTTCCTTTCACTATTCACAATGTTAATCATTTTTCTATGGCCTTTCTTGCAGTTGAAATATTAACTGCTTGTACTTCCCTTTTATTACTTTTTTTTATCTATCTCAAAACTATATGCATAAGTCTCTCCATGTATAGCATAAATGTTCAAAACAATGTAATACAATATATAAGGTGCATTCAAGTTCTAAGATCTCCAAATTTTTTTCTCAGCGGTGAAAGTAAGTAGAAAGATACGGCAAAAGCGTTACGAACTTTAAAAATGTGCGTTTGTGGGTGCAAAAGTTTAAAGAATATCGAGAGTTGTGTGACATTAAACCAAAGCAGACGGACTGAAACCATGATTGCGCGAGTGGAGTAAACTGCTATGGAAGACCGTTGGTTAGGTGTGCGTAATATCGCCTTTAAATTTGGTATTTCCGTAGGGTCCTAAAAATGCTAAAAAAGTTTCTTCAAGGCGAGTCTCATGAATGCTGACCGACAAACACAAAGCTGCGCGTGTGGCAATGTCTCAGGAAATGTTGAAACATTATGCCGTTATAAATTTCCGACCATGACGGACACTCTCCGTGGCAATTTCCAATAGGGTCACTAATGCATCAGCGATTTTCTAGTAGGCAAAACGCATTCCTAAAAAGTGTTCTTAGCAGCCATGGAATCATAGCGACGACGTTCAGAAAAATTTGTACGTCTGTACAGGGGTTACGTTGAGAAGTAACTGAAGCTTTACTTTTCTTGGGAAAATACTTTTTCATAAAAAATAAACGCACCTTGTATATAGTAAATTTTCCAATTGACAAACGCAAACGAATAATAACTGTTGTATATTTATATTAATAAATTAAAAATAAGTTTGAGGGTAATTATCAAAGTGGCAATGTTATCTAAAACCAACTTTATGTATCTAACTTAAAAAATGGTAGTAAATTTAATCTCAGATTAAAAGCAGCACTTTTATGGAACAATGGGTTACAATTGATTAAAATGTTACGGCGTCATTTAATGTTACTTTACTATCTTTTATATGAAGTCGTTTTAAAATTCACTGAAAAGCAAGCGTGATATTCACGTGTATAATATAACGCATTGTAAATACGAAGTTTCTTTTCTAGTATTTTAGCGGTTAAATTATTTAAAAGAATTGTCTTATTGAACAGATTAACACTTAGTTTTGCAAAATTTTGCAAACCAAAAAAAAGCGCAGTTATTAAAACCGACCGTAAAAACACAGACGGAAATTTTGTATTAAGGTGGTAAACGTTCACAAGCTTAATGACAATGTTTATGCAGTCATCATAAAAATTGAGCTACAGGGCTAACTGAAAGTCACTTTGTCAACAAAATCAGAACATATTATAGATTTAGGTGATTTATTATTTTATGGAAGCTACTACAGCATACATATGAGGGTCGCGGAGTTTAAATATAAAATAATGTTTTGTCTATATGCAACATGGGAGCAATAGATGTGATTTGGTGACGTAGTAAATTTGAATTCTGCGATGTTTTCAAACTTGATTTTTGTAGAACATAAGTCACTATAAAGTTACCTACGCTCTCTTTTGTACCTATAACTAAGATGCAGATGTTTGAAATTTATATGGATAGTCAGTTGCCAAAAAAAAATATTTATTATGTGGTATGTCTTTAAAGCATCGAATCATATAATGTAAAGAATTATGATTATAGTAACAATAACTCTATATAGGGTTTTATTGATCCTTAAGGTTTTAGTTGCATATTGTCTGGGTTCTGTTTACGTTAGAAGTTTACATTTGTACAATTAATGCCTAAACATATGGCAAAGTCTTTATTAACCGTATACCGTGCAACTACATACCAATGTTATTCAAGTTTTTTTATTTTTATTTTTTATTATTATAAAAATAAGTCATTGGACGATAAAGCTCATCTTTCTTTAAATGGCTTTGTAAACCGTCAAAATTGTCGCATCTGTGGTAATAAAAATGCATCCACAAAAATGCACGGGTGTATACTAAATGTAGGTTCTAAACGGTCTTGTTTTCAATGAAACTACTTGAAGTTTTAAGGAGATAGAACCAATTCCATAGAGCACACGAAACATTGATTTTAATTTAAAACCAAATTTCTTGGTCGTGTTATCTTGCAGAAGAGTGACGTCAATTGACCACCATTGGTCTTGCGATCTAACCCCATCAGACTTTCTCCTGTGGGATCATTTAAGCGAAAGGGTTTATATTAACGAACCAGCTACGATTCCAGGGCTAAAATTAACATCAAACGTGTAATTGATAAAACAGCGCCGCATTTATGGAAAAGCAATGTAAAAAACTTTGCTATAAGAATGATCGCACATCAGCAGAATTTAAATTGTATGCCAAGATTTGACGTAAAGTTTCACACAAATTTAGTTTTTTTTTCGGCAGATGATCTTCGTTGTGTGTAGTCCATACACCTTTCAAGGTAGTTCAGTATTCTGTTCATTACTGATCTTATAATATGTTAATTGCTTATAGCATTTCTTTATTTGTGTTACACTTATTGCGTTGTTTCCAAGATTATTCAGAATTGTCCAAATAATTTCTATGAACGAATGTACACAATAGATGTGCTCACTAACCGGTATCTAACTTCCTACTGGTGCAACCTGTAAGGTCTTTTTTAATCAATCATTTACTACAGGTTACAACGCGGTCGCCAAACCTGTTTCCACCTTTTTACTTTCCTTATCCTATAATAAGGAAAGTAATGTAATCGGCGGAAATTTGACATACCCAGTTTTTCAGATTTCTGGACGAAATATAGCCTCAGGACACCAAAAAAGTTGGTTTTAGCCATTGGTCCGTGTGTGTGTGTGTGTGTCGGTCTGTCAGTAAACAGGATATCTCGAGAACCGTAAGAGCTAGAGACTTGAAATTTGGTATGCAAGTTACTTGTAGGTAGGGGACGCAGTGCGAAGCTTTTGGTAAAAATCGGCAGAGCCGTTTGATCGCAAGGTCGCAAAATCGGTCGCAAAGCGGTCGCGAATCTAAAGGTTGAAGATACAAAAAATTTATGAGAATAAAAATGACTTGTAATCATAAGGTAAACATAAATTTAAAATAAAGTTGGTAAAATAGAAACTCGAAAAAAAATTAAAGCTCAGGATTTTTAATATACCGGGAGTTCATAAAATGTTTCGGGAAATTTATATTACCGGATAGATCAGACCGAGACGAACAAAAAATTACAATGAAATTTTTTGATCCGAGGTCAAATAAATAAGTTATAGCCGATTAAAAATTAATTAAACGGACCAATCACAGCGCACTCGGAGAGCTATCGGGCCGACTGCGGGAGGACGGGCGGGAGCGCTTAGCCGCTAGGAGGGAGCACGCAGGCGACAATCACGAGGGCCGTGCGGCCGAGCTCGCACGGTTACCTTCAGTGACGTAGCAAAATTTTAAGTACGAGTCAATTATTGTCTTGTACTGTTTATTTTAATCAGCTGAGTGTTGGACTCGCGCCTCGTCCTTTTTTAAATTAACAAATTTTTAGACGAGAGCAGCGCAGAGCCGAGACGATGGACTCGCGCCTCGTCATTTTTTAAAGTAACAAGTTCCAGGACGAGAGCAGCGCATGGCCGAGACAATAGACACGGTATAATATATAATGATAGGATAAGGAAAGTCGTGTGATGTTCACACCAGATTTTTTGTATTAATATTGTTTTGATATGTTTGGAACAGACTCGTATATTAGGATAGTTTAGAAAATTTACTAGGTGGAGGGTTATGTTACAGAAGTAACACCTTTTTCGTAGTTTGTCACACCAAGTATCTTGACAAGAGATGAATTACTTATGGCCCCTAATGCCACACTTCCAAAAACTGCATTGCCCTACAGGCTAAACTAAGTAAGAGTAACCAGATATGATAAACAATAATGAAACACAGCAGCCTTATTATAAGTCCTTATTGGCGATGTTTAACATGTATTAAATCGGCTATAATAAGACACACTCGTAAGCAACGCCATAATGGCATCAGCGATTGCAGAAAACAAGGAGAAACTACTACATTATTTTCCAATAACAATAACCATGGAAGTAGAAACTAGCACAAAGGCCTCTAGTTCGCGGTAGATCTTAGATAGTCTGAGAATGCTAGGAATCACTGTGGGAAGGTGCTTAAATAAACAATCTTATCAAAAATAGGAACATCAAATGGTACTAGTATGTTTCAGGCTGGTAAAATTCACAATACCATCCAAGAGATGGAAAGACTAGAGTTTTAAATTCTGGGTATAACTGAAATGCGTTGATTTCAATAAGGAAAAAACAGATTGGAAAACACATAATACATTTTTCTGGAAATGATGGTACAAATCGATGAATGGAGAGTAATAGTTTCCAAATAAATAACTGCAACTACAAGATTATCCAATTAATATCAGTATAAGTTTACGCGCCAAGAGTTTTATAAACAGCTCAAAAGACGCATAAAAGATATTCTTGGTGAGAGAGGAGGATTTAGTAATTATGAATACACGATTTTAGCTTCCTCTTCATAGACATTATACTTAAAAATCACCACGATACAATGAATTTAACTGAAATCGCAATCAGATCGATTTTATATTAATAAACAAATGGTTGAGGAGCAGAGTTAAGTTTGCAAAAACATCCTGTTGTAGACGTATTATCAAACTGTAATTGATTAGCAGCCAAAATAACAATAAGTTTAAAGAAATCAAAAAAGATCGTTTCACAAAAGCCAAATTTATTTTTTAAAAAATAACGAAATACAAAACAAAACCGCTGTAACATTAAACAAAAGCCTTAAACAATTTAAAAAAGAATTAAACAACACCAGTAAGGACGCAAATACACTAAGGGAATACTTTAAACACATCCTCATTATCACACAGGAAGAAATGTTAAAATCAACAAACAAAGATACAAAAAGCAAGGCCTAGATTACAGTACAAATATTGAAATTAATAGTATAGAACTAGTATATTAACAGTATAGAAATACGAACGCAGAAAGGTGTAAAACAAAGCAACGAAAAATAAGACAAAAAAGAAAGTTGAGCAGCTAAGGTAGCATGCAAGGAAATTGAAAGTCTACAAAAAAAATGACGACATCTATAAAAAGATAAACCAAATGGCTGGCCTGTTTAAAAATAAAACTTATAACAGGCTACTAGACGACGAAGGTAAAATAATAAATAGTGAAGAGGAAGTAAAAGCAGTGTAGACGAAGTATGTCAATTATTTATTCGTTGACAATAGAACAGAGGCAACAAACTACAGAGAGCAGAAATAAGAAAGGCCGCTAATCTTAAAATCTAAATTAAAACGTGATAAAGACTACTAAAACAGGAAAAGCTCTAGGTTTAGACAAAATTTACACAGAAATTTTAAAAATTATTGACGAAGATATCATTAAATTATTGACAATACTCTTTAATAGAATATACAATAATAGTGCATTATTACAAGAGTAGATAGATTTACTTTACCAAAAACATTGAAACCCAAACATCTGCGACAACTACATGCTCATAAGCTTAATGTCTCATGTAATAAAAATATTGCTTAAAGTAATTCATGATAAGATATATAAAAAATGCGGATACCAACAGTTTGGCCTTCGTAATGGTTTTAGGACCAGAGAAGCATTATTTAGTGTAGAGACTATAAAAACCATTCGATAAAGTTAAACACACAATCCTTATACAATATCTTATGGAATAGGATTTAGCTGAAAACGACATTAACATTATTAAAGAGTTATACTTGAAGCAGAACGCGATAGCGAGAACAAAAGCGGGGCTTGGTGAACAAGGCGATATAAAAAGAGGGATAAGGCAAGGATATGTTCTCTACCCGCTTATGTGTAATTTGTACTCTGAAAATATATTTTCTAAGGAACTGAAATAAGTTTATGGAGGCGCCAAAGTAAACGATGAAATTGTGCAGAACTTGAGGTATGCTGATGATACCGTGATAATTGCTAATAACGAAAAAGGTCTGCAACAACTGGCGAATAAAGTTATTAGAGAAAGAGATGAATACGATCTAAACATTAACATAAAAAAACTAAAGTAATGGTGTTCTCCAAGCAGTCTAATACTTAAGCAAACGTGATTATAAATTAACTTATCCTGTATCTGGATAACGGACAATCTTAATCTTGTTGTAGAAATAAGAATTAGAACAGAACAATGTTTCAGAACATGAAGCAATTTCTATGTAATGGTGCACTAAATCTGTAACTTAAATATCGCATGGTGAACAGTTATGATACTCTGTCTTTCTGTATGAAACGGAGGTGTGAAAGTGAATACCATAAAGCAATTGGGGGCATTTGAAATGTAATCCGACGTTTGCTGAAAATTTTATGAACAGATAGAATAACCAACAACGAGATATTATGCAGAATCCAAGAGACCGTGAATTAATATTATCCATCAAACGGCGAGAAATAGCTTTTTAGGCCACATACTGTGTAATAACAAATACGAATTGCCCCAACTTATAATGAAGGGACCAATAGAAGATGGACCTGACCTAAGAAGACGACAAACGTTCCGGATGAAAAATATCAAAGAATATTTACAAATTTCAGTTGGTCGTCATTTTGTCAAATGAATCAAAATATTTTCTTTGCAATATATTGAACAACATAAAACAAAAGAGACCAAATAACATCTTGGTAAAGAATTTACAGAAAAAATTGTATACAATAACTACTTTGACGCAAAAACAATTAATAATTTGTATTTGCAATTCAAAATTGACATTCAATTTTTCAAATAGTACTTAGCACACTTCAATTAATTAAAATTTCACTGCGCAAACAATTACGCCAGACAGGGGCGACGATTCATCATCAATTTTCTTATTTACTTTTCGTCTTCAGTGTGGTGCGCGCTGCAAAAAGCAAACAAAATGAAATTAGGTATCGACTCGAGTTCGCGGCGACCCAGCGCGACCCAGAACGTGTAACGTCTCGGAAATACTATTTGGAATAGATCGGATTTGTGTAAGAATGGATCTCGTGCGTATACGAATACCGATAAAAGCCTAAGGAAGCAAGGTCCGTTTACGTAGCTGTCCCCGAGTGGTTGTTATATTGTCTTTCTAACAGTTCAACAAACACAAATAGAAAGCCGGTAGACGATCTCGCCGGCCGCTGAAGGACGCGCCCCGGCTGGGCAATTAGGTGCCGCGAAATTCTGCGGAAACAGGGGCGGTCCCTGTGTCTCCTACATAAATTTTAATAAGTTGTCATTCGCGCGACTACTTTCTCGCAAGTAAATCTCCCCGATTTTACGCCGGCTGACGCCCGGTGCCGATCTTTCCACTGCATAAAAAGGATCGGAGCCGAACAGACAGCACTTTTTGAAGCGGATAACGCAGTTCAAATTTGATGTTTCATAAGCAGTTAAGAGAGATTTAATGGGGATATAAAGAAGATTAGATGCGGGCTGTAATGTGGGAAACTGATCCTTTAAGGCTTATTTAAAAACTTGGCTTAGCGTTAATTCTTATGCAAAGCTTTCAGAAAGTTTTCAAGTTATTGTCGACCGCTTCTGTGCCCTTTAAATTGCTCTCAATCATTGTATACTTCTAATAAAGGAATTCTTTTAAAAAAGTAGAGTACAAGAACAAATTGTAAAACGCCTTTTTAATTAAAAATAAATGCAGACGATACATTAATATGTGCGCAGAAATAAGGCTTGGGCTTTTTAAGTAGGTATCATAAAATGTAGAAGAAAATTGAGTTATCTTGCCTGAAGACAATTTTAGTATATAACCTTAACTTCTTTAAAAAAAATGTTATTTTTAAGAAAGTATTATAAAAGCAGTCCGGAAGCAATTTTGTAAATGATTAATTGAACATTAGAAACTGAGAAATTTCTCAACGTAAATGTGCTTCAACAGTTTAGCAACAATGTGAAATAAAAAGCTTTATTATCAATCTTAAAAAACTTGCAACTTGGTAATGTATATAAAGTTATTGTGTGAGCTATTTAGATATTCTCTATAATCCTCTACGTGACAACCTTTTCAAATATAGGAGAAATAAAACCATTACTCGATGAGAAATTTTCGTAAGGCTCTTCTAGCTGATTAAAATATTAAGTAATACTAAAATACAATTCAGCCAATAGTTACTTGATTTAATAAAAATCGACAGATGTGGATTATTGTAGTTTCTACAATGACGTGAATTTTATTTAATTTTTGTGAGTGAACAATTGTTCTTTCCGGGCTTATCTTAATCTAGCTTATTATAAATTGACTGCTCTAAGTCATAGATATGTGGCTTATCAGCACAGCTTAGATTAGAACTGTCTCACAGAAAGTTTTTTGGTAGATTTAGTAGAAATGTACAAGTTGTAGAATATAACATATTTTTTGCATCTAGGCTCTGTTCTCTTCAGATTTCTTTTCATTAGGTCCATTCTTTTTGAACTCAAAACCTCTATCAGAAGTAAAGTTACGTTAATTGGAATTAATCAAATAAGTAAGTTACATATTAGGCTTCCAAAAAGGATATACAAACTTAAAGATTTATACGTGATTAAAATACTCATAGCAGTTTTTGTTCTTTTTATCGTTTTTCATTAAACCGTTAGTTGAAATGCAGATCTTCCTATAGAAATTTTTATCAAACAATATAAGTTGGTGTCGCTTCTGTGTGTTTTTAACGGAAGTTTTTAACCCTTTTCTATAATAAAAAAATTGCTTCAAAAGTTAACCAGAACTCCTTGTGTCTCATATTTAAAGTTTATAGACTTTAAATATAAAAACAAATACTTTGTCTGGTCGCTATAAACATAACGCTCTATCTATGTGTAAGTCCAATATTATTAAATTTTAGATTACTTTTCTTTGGGAAAACTTGTTAAGGTTGGTTAAAAATCGTGACCAACATTTAGTAGAATATAAAGTCCTATTTAGAAGAATATTTTTTATTAAATGATTTTGGAGTTATCGCAAAGAGATTTAAAATAAACTCTAACAATAAAACCAAAATTATTAAAGAAATGGGTATAAAAGGAATTTTTAATCTCAAAAAAAAGAGACGAAACAAACAATTTTGCGAATTAGACACCTGTCTCTTGTAAGACAAATTCAAAAGCTCTTGCTTTTTTCATCATTTGTACGCAGAGTAAAAAATTTAAGAAACTTGGGTTGTAAAAATCAGATTATAATAATTACAAACAAAGCTTTAAGAATTGTCTTAACGATTATTTTGCCTAATATAAACTTTTGTAAGCTAATCAACCTGAGAAGAATGTAATGTTGTAATAATTCGTTAAGTAAAGATTTTGTTTGTAGTCAAATTAATTCACAATATTTAGTAGTAGTTATAATAACGCCATGATACTTTGTTTCTTCAACGACGTCATTAAGGGATAACAAATATAAATATTTATACGTAGCATAGGTTATTCAACATTTTGAAAATATTTGTTAGATTTTTGTGGCAACTCTATTTTATGCACTAGTATTTCTAATTAATACACAAATTAGATTTTATTCGTATAAACCAGTACATTTATCTAATTTTTAAATGCATTTGTCTTTTTTCCTAGTGTGCTCTTGCTACGTAGGTGTTCTAATCATATTCAATCATACTTTACAATCAAATAACAAGGAATATTGGTGTTGTTTATGTGTATCAGTTAACATAATTTTCTTATTAAAATTCTTAGTCAAATATATATGCTTTAATTGGTTTTTACTAATGTTCTTTTTTTATTTTTGTAACCAAGCTTGCAGATTAATTAGAGAATTTTAGAAGAGTTGAGGCTCTTATGAGATCTTTATATTCGGTAAGAACAACAAATAGTTGTGGATCTGGGAGAGCAGATCATATTTGTAAAATACGTTAGCTGTTGACTCCAAGACATTTTAAAGAATTTCAAATTTTTATGGATATGTTTTGAGACACTCGTTTATTTGCTATAAATTTAAATTTCTGTCGCTTGATTTTAATGGCCTAATTTAATGGAAAACACTACTTGCTTTTATATGACAAACCAAAATGCCAGACCTTATTGTAGGTAATATCAAAAGACATTGAAATGAATCATTTTTTGTAACAGTAAAATAAAAGTGTGGCGTCGTAGATTTGTATAAATAATCTTTTTTGAACAATCCTTGTAACATTTGTAGTTATTCTATCTATGACTAAAGTTTCGTTTTTAATATTTGCAAAATTAATCTTTTCTGAACTTCTTTTAAAGCAAATTTGAAAACCTTTTGATTTTAGTTGTTTATAAATAAAAATGTTATATAATGTACTTGCTATTAGAACTCATACTTACAATAACTTTTTTTTTCATAAGTGAAAAGAGAAACAAATTCTTTTTTTTTATATTATGTCGAGGTAGAGTGCATAGCAAGTAACGTTAACTTGTAATAGCCTGAGCATTTTTTTATTTTGATAATTTCATAATAGTTGATTGTATTTTTATTCCACCGTAGGCAGTATTGTTGCAATAATTTAAATATTTGGGGTATTAAAATATATAGTCTGTTTGTAGGGTGGGTATACTCTTAAATACCGCCAGAGTGGTTCAGTGGTTGAGGCGCGGACTGCAATGCGGACGGACCCGGGTTTCATTTCCGAGCTCTCTGATGCCTGACGAGTGGCCTACTCAGTCAGTTAAAATAATTGAGTACCTGTGTTTACTCCAACAAGGGGTAATAGTGGCGGTCGTCTAAGGTGCGGTGCTTGCCACATCGCCCCCGTATCAGAGATGGTGCGCGTCCGGGCAAAAGAAAGCGAACATATGAAAGCCAGTTTTGCGGGTATGCTCCAAAGCAGGGACTTAAAGCCTTACCATATCATACTTATCAAATAATGACTGAAAATACTTTTAATTTATGTTTACGTTGTTGAATGTTATTGACATTTGACATTAGCAATTTTAATAATTATAATAAATTTTACCTATCAATACTATAAGACATGGTTAGTAAGATATTCTGACGATGGAAATACCACCATGGATTATAAATGAACTTGATGAAACGGAAGTGGAGAATGTGATATTACAAGAGGAGTTACTCGAGCTTAGCACTAATGAGGAACTGAAGGTGAAATTTAAAAGAGGGTATCAAACATTTTGGCTGCAGGCAGAAATACCCGAAAATATCCTGGACTGTGGGGAATTGCGAGAAAGCTTTTGATAGCGTTTCCCTCGTCATATCCTGTCGAGAGAAGTTTTAGTGTCGTTATAAAGCTTTTAACAAAAAAAAAGAAGCAGATTGAATATCACAGAACGGGGAGATTTGCGGTTATTCCTAACAAAACTGAAGCCAAATATTGATAATTTGCTGTCAATTCATCAAGTACATCCCTCCCACTAAAATTATGACTATTTTGTGATTGTCATTGTAGAAGTTACGTTACGTTATTAATATTTTATTTTAAATTACGACTGTTATCATATTACAATGTAATAATGATAACAATAATAATTAATAGTGTAATAATTACACATTTGAATAAATACAACACAAGGAAATATACTATTTTTCTTTTTATTTTTACCACTCCGAATGGGGAGTTTTCTAAATAAAATATGTGAGAATTGATTGGTTTCTTGTATTGTGGGTAGATGTCAAAGGAGTAAAGTTGGATGGAATGATTTTTTTGATTGGCTAACTTTACTTTTTTGACATCCACTCACAGCACAATCAATTAATTAATTAACCAATAACTCAGCCGCAACGCAAATTTTCATAGTTAGATCTAATCTTCACATTTTTTTCGAGTTTTGGGAATATGGTCGAAATGTAGCTGCAGGGGGTCCACCGGAACCAGCAAAACTTTCAAAGTGGTCTATGAGAAAAAAAAGTTTGGGAGGCTCTGGTCTAGACCTACAAATAATTTATTTTTAGATGTGCTTTGTCTATTTAAACCTAACCCCCCCTGTAAGTTGCAAGAGCTTTAAATAGTGTTTTTTCAGATATGCCTAGAAAGAAGGAAGATGAGGGAAATAAGTAAAAGCTGTAGTATCAGACGCAGGTAGCTAAGGCTATGGAAGCTGTTTGTGAAAAGATGATGGGGTACTTTAAGGCATTCAAAGAATTCTAGGTTCCCAGAGCGTCTCTCTTTCGCTTTGCAAGGAGAAAATGCAAAGAAAGCAACCTCAACTACTTTTGGCCGAAGCCAGTTTTCCGAAAGACGAATTAAAAAAATATTTAGTTGAGATAAAAGTCATGTTCTATGGGCTCAGAAAAAGCGGTGTCTGCAGTCTTGTCTATCAACTTACGGTTTGCAATAATATACCCCATCTATTTAAGGACGAAACTGCTGGCAAAGACTGGTTCTACGCTATTATGAAAAATAAATTTTCAGTCCGTAAATCCATGGGTACATCTTTTGCCATAGCCAGGGTATTTAATAAAGAAGAAGTAGACAAGTTTTTTGACCTGATCGATGTTGTTTTTAAAAAACTATTCTCCTAATAGTATATTTAATGTAGACGAAACTGGTTTGCCTTGTGGTTCAAAGTAAAGTTCCTCATGTAGGCCTAAAAGAAAAGAGACAAATTGGATCCCTTACTTCAGCCGAAAGAGATTTTCTCGTTACCATCATTCGCTGCATGAGTGCAGGAGGTGACTTTGTCTGCCTCTTGTGATATTCCCGAGGAACAATATGAATAAACAACTTCTTAGAGGTGTTCCACTAGGGACCATTGCATCGACCCACCAATCTTGTTGGATCAGACAAACAGTTTTACTAAATGGTTTAAACACCATCCTGCTTTTCCTTGACGGGCACACAACCCGCAAATGTAACATTGACGTAACTAATTTAACAAGGAAAAGTTATGCTACAATTTTATGTCTACCTCCCTACTGTTCGCATAAAATTCAACCCTTGGATAAAACCTTTATGAGTCCATTAAAGTCTCACTATAGTAGGGAAGTGAGATCTTTTTTAAGGCATAGCTGAAGGCTCTTGAGTATTTTTTATATTATGGAGCTGTTTGGCAGGGTCTACCTTAAAGTACAACCTAGGGACATAGCAGTAACGGCTTTAAAGTAACTGGTATTTATCCTGCCAATAGAAAAGATTTTAGTAGTAAAGATTTAATTGCTTCTACACTCACTGTTCTTAGGCCTCAGATTATGAGGCCAACAAATGACCCTCTTTTATGTTCGTCTACAAGCTCTGACTCACCTCACCCCTGCTCTTCAACCCTGTTGTCCCTGATACGTTTAAGTTAACAAATTTTGTCCTACCCACCACCTCCAAAAAATCAGAAGTCAAACAGAGGCAAGAAAACGAGTTTTTTCTATAATAACCTACTCCTCATATAAATAAGTTTTAGAGAATAAACTGAAAGAAAAGGGCAATAATAAGGAACCAGAAGTTTTAAAACAAAAAACGAATATTCAAAGACCCCTGTTAAGAAATTAGACTTAATCGTTCCATTTTGATGTACCTATCATTTGTAACGGACTTCATGCCATCAACTAAGAAAAAACAAAGATGCTGAATATATCTGCTGGCCCAGATGAAATCCCGTCAGAAATCCTCAAGTTATTTGATGAAGAAAATTCACGTATGCTAACTAAGATGTTTAATCAAATATATAACACTGGAAATATACCCGCAGATTGGCTCAACATTTATTCCGATCCCGAAGAAAAATAACCCAACATCATGTAACGATTTTAGACTAATTAGCCTAATGAGTCACGCACTAAAGCTATTACTAAGAATCATACAAAATAGAATATACAGAAAATGTGACATGATGGTGGCCAATTCTCAGTTTGGATTTAGAAGCGGTCTAGGGACTCGAGAAGCACTATTCAGTATGAACACCCTACTGCAGAAGTGCAGAGAATACCAAAAAACAACCTTCGTCTGCTTTATAGATTTTGAGAAGGCCTTTGACCGGGTTCAGCACAATAAACTTATACAATCGTTGACTAAAATAGGACTTGACTACAAAGACGTAAGATTAATTAAAAACTTATACTGGAATCAGACCGCGGTAGTACGAACAGAAGATGGCGAAACGAATGAGATTAAAATTAAACGCGGAGTGAGACAAGGGTGTGTTCTATCGCCACTCCTGTTTAATGTATATTCAGAACAAATTTTTCAAAATGCAGTTTGGAAAGCAACAGAAGGAATAAAAATAAATGGTGAGATCATCAACAACATCCGATACGCTGATGATACTGTGGTGTTGGCTGAAAATATGGAAGATCTACAAAATCTCTTGACAAGAATAAATGAGGAATGTGAGGAAGCAGGACTGAGTATGAATATTAAGAAAACCAAGTTTATGGTCATTAGCAAAGAGCCTGTTGGTCAAGTTCGACTTACAGTAAATAATAGGTCAATTGAAAGAGTCTTCAAATACAAATATCTAGGCTGTTGGATAAATACAGAATTAGATCCGGATGATGAAATAAAAGTAAGAATCGAAATTGCAAGAAACGCATTTATAAAATTCAGAAGTATGCTGTGTAATAAAGGCCTAAATCTATCAATCCTTATAAAATTTGTAAAGTGTTATGTGTGGTCTATTTTATTGTATGGCGTTGAAGTATGGACCCTAAAGAAAGCTATAATGAAAAAATTGAAGCATTTGAGATGTGGATATTCAGAAGAATGCTGAAGATACCGTAGGTAGAAAGAGTAAGCAATATCGAAGTATTACGCAGAATTGGTAGAGAAAGAGAATTACTGACTACAATTAAAATGAGAAAAACGTCACATTTTGGACATATTCTAAGAAATAATAAATACAATATACCGCAGCTTATAATCAAAGGAAAAATTGAGGGAAAGAAAGGTGTCGGTCGAAAACGATTACCGTGGATGAGAAACATCAGAGCGTGGACTAACATGAGCGTTGAGCAACTGTTCCGAGCTGCCATGGATCGTCAACAATTTCACCAGGTGGTCGCCAACCTCTAATTAGAGAAGGCATTAAAGAAGAAGAACGGAAAATTTTCCAAAAATAAAATAGAGGAAATTTAAATTCAATGCTTCAGGTGTTCTCTGTGGGCTCACCTTGACTGTACTGGAGCAGAGAAAGAAGATTATATCTGTGACTTTTGTAGACTCGAAGCAGAAATGAATTTCACATAATCTTAAAAATATGGTTTTTATAGTTAAAAGTAACTATGTTGTATAAAATCTAATTAGTTTTTTGATGGTTTAAATTTGTAGCTTTTTTAAATATTTTTTCTTTATAACAACAATAGTAATTTTTTTTTACAAGTGACAGTTTATTATAATTAGTTATAGTATGTACTCATAATGATTTTGGAGAATTTTATTTAAAAACCAGTAAAGTTATTTTTAAAAATGTAAATAGTATTCTATAATACCCTCCTCTCCTCTACGATTTATTACTGTATGCTTTTATATGTCTGTTTCCACGTATGTATTACATATCGTTGTTCCTTTTTTGCATTTACTCCTTTATTATATTTTAATTATCGTATTATTATTGACTAAGAGCTCTACATCGAGGATCATAAATTTAAAGGTTTCTTTGTTACTCGCCCATTTGCATTTAGAATATTTCTTACTCTTTATTTATTTTGAAAAGGTTATTTTAAATTTTTTTATATTTTGGGGAATTTTGCTTAACTACACTTTGTACGCTCGCCCTTTTTTATGTTGAAAATCTTGTTGCACAATTGTTTTCGTACTGTATTGTTTATTCTATTACTTTCTTTAATTTGATTATTATTTCTTGGTAGTTGTTTATTCTACGAAGATATATTATAAAATATTTTAGACTTCAGCTTTCTAGTGTTATTTATTATTATCTTTTTCTTTTTCTGTAGTCAAACTAGCATAACTATTGGTTCAAGATGTGGTTTTATAATTAAATTTATCATTCCTCTTTAAGTAAATTTCACATTTTATTATGACTTTGTATTAATTTTACAATAATACTGGCTAATAATACTTGAGAGTCATACCTCGTTGTTGACTACAGATATTGTTCCGTGTAGTACGCGTTTTTGGTCATTCTGACGAATTTCTATAAGTATATATTTAGTTTACAATTTTAGGTCATGAGTACAGTACGCATAAAAGTAGAAGAAAAGTTTGGTGTAAGCAACTAAACAAAATGGATATAATGTGTTTATTATATCTGTAGAAACAATCACAGCTTGAATAAGATCAGTTATATAACTCCTACTTGATTTTTGTAGGTGTAGTTGATGGTCAAAATCATTTGAAATATTACGTGCTACATTTGGGTACTGGCAAAAAGAATAGTAGAGATAAAGTAATAAGTAATTTATTCATAGACTTGATAAAATCTCGTTAACAACTAACTACTATAATATCCATACGTCGCAATATTTTGAACTGCCATATCGTGACCAAAATAGATGCTCCCTATTAGTTAAGTACGCCGGTACATTAAATAAAATTAATTACTTTATTATCGCAAGTAGAATCAAATTTAAATATTACAACATACAATGGAAATATTGGTTACACAAGCCGACTAGGTTGAACAGTTATGCGATTTTATCTGATGAAGACAAAGTTAATATGAACGCACCCATTGGAAAAAATGTTCAAACTACCACCAATATTCATAGTAGGTGTAAAATATATTACAATATATTAATAATAATAATGGTAAGGCCCTACGCCCCGCCTGGGAGCACGGCCTGCGAACTGAGAGGTTAAGGCTCTCATACGTTTGCTCTCTCTGCCCGGTCGTAGCGCACCATCTCTGATGCGGGGCGATGTGGCAAGCACCGATCATTAGACGACCGCCATTACTACACCTTGTTCGAATGAACGCAGATACTCAATTATTTTTAATGACTGAGTAGGCCACCCGCCAGGCATCAGAAAGCACCGGGAATTGAACCCGGGTTCGTCAGCATCGCAGCCCGCCCCATAAGCGCGGGACCACGCTGGGAGCATATTACAATATATTACCATTACTAAATTAAATAGTTGGAAATCATTAGAAAATAAAAACATTTCAAAACGATCAGGTAAAGATTCAAACAAAACACTATTATAGTAAAAGCTTTGATAAAACAAAAAGCAATTTTCTAATACCATTCAGAAAATATTTTATGTACCTAAAAAAGGATATGAAGGAAAGCATTAATGAATATTAGTGAAAAATACGAAACATACACAACATAAGACAAAGAGGCATCAAAAAAGCAGCTACCAGTAATTTTTGTTGAAAGTAAACCGAATAACAGCAGAAATTAAAAAAAAATTATAAAACAAAGCACTGATAAACACAAAAATAGCAATTGAATCTACATTTCCTGAAAGGACAATATCCCGATACACAAAATGTCAGAGATGAGATTGTATAAAGAGTATTTGTAGCAGAACCTCATGCTGTTTGATGTGTGCAGATAATCATTTAGTTACTGACTATCTAAAAAAAGAAATAACGATGTAAAATGTCGAAAAAAATTGCTTGCTCAACTATAATTGTTGTTTTTCTATAAATAACTGCAAAATAACAGATATTCTATATTGAGTAGAAAAAATAAGTACCAATAAAACAGATCGATTAGGATTGTCTCACAAAATCAACAGATAGAATTAGATTGTATGCTTATTATGTACACTTGCTGTTTTAATACCACAAGCTTTTATCTTACTTAACTTTCCTAGCTAAAAATTTAGTTTTTTTATTTAGAGTACATATGGTATTGCGAATGCAGATATTATTATCATAACACATAGAACTACCAAATAAAATATGACCTTATACCGATAACATGTCTAAACGTAGGAGACTGGCTAGAAACCTTGATATTTTATTTATTGATATTAATAAATTATTTAGTGTTACTTATTGTTATGTAGTAAAAAGCATATTTTACAACTATTTGAAAGTCTAAACAAACAAATCATTTTTCCTTTACGCTTAGTACTCAAGTACTTTGTTGCTGCAGATATTCAATACTATGCAATAAGGAAACTAACTTGAAAGAATTAGAAAAATATTAGATAAAAACGTTGCACTCAAATTATCACTTAAAATTGAAGATGATACGAGGCGTGACAGAAAGGTAATGAGACTGATTTTTTATTTACCAAAGTTTTTATTTTTCAAACATCAATGTTAGCCCCTTCAAAGTAGTTCCCTTGGGCAGCTACACACCGACCGAGACGTTGTTTCCACTGTCGGTAGCAGCGCTGGAAGTCTTCAACCGGTATGGTCTTCAACATGTCCGTTACACTCTTTTGGGTGTTTTCAAAAGTCCCGAAATGACGTCCTTTGAGGGCGTTTTTCAGTTTAGGAAAAAGTCACAGGGACTGAGGTCAGGTGAATTAGGGGGTTGGGGAACCACAAGAATGCCTTTTGAGGTCAAAAATTCTGTTATTGAGAGTGCAGTGTGACATGGGGCGTTGTCATGATGAAGCATCCATTTGTACGCGAATTACCCTTTTTCTAAGCCTTTCAAGGACGTCTTTATAAAAAACTTGGTTAACAGATTGTCCTAGAGGAACAAATTCTTTGTGGACGATTCCCCTTCTGTCAAAAAAAAAACAAATCAGCATTGATTTGACCTTTGATTTGCTCATCCGAGCTTTCTTTGGACGAGGAGAGTTTGCAGTGTGCCACTCCTCACTTTGCCTCTTGGTCTCAGGATCGTATTCGAAAATCCATGATTCATCACCTGTAATGACACGACTAAAGAAATCTTGCTCATTAACGATTCTGTCAAGACACTTTCGAATGTCCTTCTGCTCAATTGTGAGGTTTTTTGGCACCATTTTGGTACAGAACTTTCCCATGTGCAAATGTTTAGTCAAAATTTGATGAACGGTAAATCTGTTCAAATTTAATTGTTCATTTAACATTCTTAATGTTAAACGACGATCTGTTCACACGTTCAATGTTTTCGTCGGTTTTCGAAGTTGAAGGCTTCCCTGAACGGTGTTCATCTTCAACGTGTTCTCTGCCTTCCAAAAATGATTTGTGCCAGCGAAAAACTTGAGCTCGGGATAAAGAATGTTCCCCATAGGCCTGTTTTAACTTTTTAAACGTCACACTTGCCGATTCTCCAAGCTTAACACAAAATTGAATAACACAACGTTGCTCCAAATTCCACTGTTCCGTTTTGCGTGACGCACAATCAAAATACAACTTCACTAATAGCAGTCACAAAAACCACGTAGTTAACGGAACGAGTTGAAACTCGCACTGAGCTATGGGAGGGTATTTATACAGTGCTCTATCAAGGACAACAGCGTAGCGTTGCCAGATCGCTTGCAGTGTTGCCAGTCTCATTACTTTTCTGCCACACTCGTATTTTACACAAAATTAAACATTTAACTACAGCAAGTTGTGTGGCAGGAACAGCGCCACCTTTGTTAATAAACATAAAAAAGCATCACAAAATTCAAGAGAATCAAATGATAAAAATAAACAAAATTGCAGCAAGTAACATGTAGGTGCAACAAATACAAAACTACATAATCGTACTGCCCCTCGCGGAGGCTGTAAATGATCTGCTCCAGAGAACAACAAAGATATTCTCAGCGACCACAACATGTGGAACAAATGGAATCTTGGCAAAAAACGACAAGGCTTCCATTTTCCAACAATTTAAAGACGTATTTAAATCATATGCAACTAAATTCCTTATAGAAGAAAAGAATTACATCCACAACTACATTGGTAATCCTGTCCAGCAGTATATTAAGTAGATACAAACTAAACTAAGAAATAAGAACTATACTCATCGAATGGAATACAAAAAAACACCCAGATATAATTTAATATCTAGAAGAATTTTTAAACAGCTACTAGAAAGCTATGTGAAAGTGATGGCATACATTTTCAAATCTATTTTAAAAACAGAATTTTTTCCCTAATTATTGGAAAGTCGCAGAGATAGCACCAATTCTAATACCTGAAAAACCAGAGGAGGTATCTTTCTTACAAAATTTAATATCGGAACAACACGCTATTAAAGAACAGGCGCGCAAATTAATTGATCTAATCCTCATTGATCAAAGAAATAGAAGATATTGTTGAATGGCATCTTTTTAGATATTATACAAGCGTTTCACAAGGTATGATGCATGGAGCTCCTTTACAAAATTAAATCTAATCTGCCCTACCCCTTAGAGCGTCTTACAACAATATTTGATAAACATGCATTTCCTAGTAAAGCTAAAAGGAGAATGTACCTCAATTGCGAGTGCCCGTGACAGGGTGTTGGGACC
This sequence comes from Sinelater perroti, assembly GCA_036346155.1. Lineage (NCBI taxonomy): Eukaryota > Metazoa > Arthropoda > Insecta > Coleoptera > Elateridae > Sinelater > Sinelater perroti. Next base: position 2,006,057 of record JARFIY010000355.1, on the reverse strand, counting down.
AACGTTTTGTATAATATATATTTATAATCTTTATCTTTCTCATGACTTAGGCTATTAGCTGTTTCTACACTAATTTTCTGATACTTATGACCATGTCTCATAGACAAGGTGGAGTCTGACCGTTAGAAGAATGGAACATACTACACAGTCAATGGTAAGCCAGAGCACTACGCCACGTGACCTTGTCTTTAATTAAACCTTGTTGTTAGTACTACTGGGTGCTACCCTATAGGTTAATTATTATTATTATTATTATTAATTCTTTGATATCCACAAATTTGTATCAGTGATCTAGCCTTATGTTGCCATAATTTTCTCGGCTATTATAACATCTCATAACAAGGTGGATATAGAATGGAACATCAAAGTCAATGGAACCAAACTACGCCACGTGACCTTCTCTTGCAGATTAACAGCACTTAGTTGTTAGTACTACTGGGTAGCACCTATAGGTTAATTATTATTCGAGCGGATGATTATTACGTTCGTTGCCACGATACAACTTCAATATCTATCTAGTTAACTCTGTAATAATAACGCCTGTGAAGGTTAACAAAAGTTATACTTATATTGCCAAATAAATTTAAATCTGACAAACAACTTAGCGCGCTTTGCAGATAACAGCACAGTCGTAAGCTACAGGCGATAGCACACATGCTCTGATATTTTCGAGCGGATGAATACGTTCGTGCGCCACGAAAACTAAAAAACTAATTAACTCTGTCTATAACGCCTGTGAAGGTTACATATACTATATGCAGTATATAAAAACCAAACAACCCAACAGTTTTTTTAAAACAAGTGGAATGGGCTCAATACAGCAGTTTCTCGACAAAAATGCTTTGGAAATTATAAGCCCCTTTTTCGGATATACGTAAGATTCTATACTACCAATCCTACTGATTTTATAAAAACATTTTGAGAAAGCCATTGCGAACCGATAAACGTGCGAATGTACTACAAGCTTCAAATTTAAAGTAGTCAATCAACTTGCCAAAAACAAAACCACTGTGAAACATCTCGAAATGTATTTTTTCAATAAAATCTAGAAAAGCTACTCCACATGAACTAAACATTCTTGAAAAGCTACAATCGGGTGCCTGAATGACGTGTGACACGATATACGCAATAAATCTAAAAAACGAGGTTGTCAACTGAGACAATTTAAATAAGCATAAGCCGGAAAATGACGAGCATATTTTTCAGTAAACACATCTGAATAAAATAAATTACCATACAAACAAAACACCATCCATAATAAAATGCTGGCTATTTAGACAGGTACAGTTATTAAACCGTATTTATGTGTGACATGTTTTATTTCTACAGAACAAAACAGACACTCGGCAAAATATGAAGTTTGTTGACGAGAGCAATTAAGTAAATTTGAGGCTTTATTGTTGTACTTCATTTTAGGTTTATATTCTTTTTAAAAACGACATGCATAAAAACCGTTTACACTACAGTTAGACTTCCACTAAAATTACTTTTCAATTAACAAACATATCGAAATAAAAAAAAAACAAAAATTGTATAATATCCTGTTTGAAGGGCTGTAAAAAATTAAATGGCATAGTTAAATGTACAAATTATATTTGAAAAAATGTTTGCACTAAATTAAAACGACAAGCAAAAATTATTCCGGTTTATTAAACAAAGTAAAATTATTTTGGCATACTTTTAACAATCGTTTGTACAAAGCTCAAATTATTTTTTTATAGTATTTAATTTGCTACATTAAGATACTATGTAAAATATCCATTTAAATATTGATCAAAAATTTTGAACTGAACTCAATTCAAACACGCAGAATGGTAATAAAGATACATTTTTAGCTTTAAGAAAACTTATCAGTGATCGAACAAGATAAAGCATAATTGAGACAAAACGCAATTTTATGTAAATATTGTTTTTTAATAATAGGATATATCTTAACTAAATGCACTTATTTACGTTATGCTTGTTAGTAGTTAGCCGGTAAGGACCAAAATGGTTGGAAGATCCCTAATTATAAACTTTCCAACCAAACAAAAATTTCTTCTATCATTCGTGCTTCAATTTTTATTAGAAACGGTAGTTTTATAAAAATCTAAATTTGAATTTTCGTAAGAGTTTCTAAAGGTAAAATATTTTTTATGCAAAATAAAACGCTTTTTGCTTTTAATCCTCAATTCTTTAAGGTGTAGCAATTTTTGTTCTGCATCTGATCTTTGATTAATTTTTCAGAGTTTTGGGAATATGAAAATAATAACAGAAAAGCTTTCTATATAGCATTTACGTTGAGATTCTATATTTTTTTAACTTGCTCTCTTAGTTAATATCTGTTTCTTTCCTCACTTTTGTGGTGAATTAGTGTCTATAATTGGTTTTAATAAGTAAATGACAAAATTAGTACATGTGGTTATTTAATTTCTAATATATATATTGGCAACTTCCAAATATTAATTATATATTTAAGCTCTGTGGGGTAAACTTGGAAAAACGGGTTTTCTAAGCGTTATAGGTAAGGATGCCTAAAGAAAGTATTCTACCTACCTCTGTAAAGTACCTTGCACTATCGCTTTTTTAGTCACTAAAACTCTCAAGATTCTCACGATAAAGAGCGTAAACCAGTCTAATTTGTTGATAAAACTTAGGACAATTTTGTAATAATACTGCTAGAAGACTCAAGTGTACGTGAAAACTAAACAATTTTTGAGAAGATAAAAAGCTGTAGAAAATGAAGATCATGGACGTCACCTGATGGCCAACCTGACTAAGAAGAATATTTAAATTGTTTTTCGTTTTATTAAGGGTAAGTAATGATTAGCGGTTGCTAAAATTGCTTCTAAAGTAGCACTATGCTATATCAGTGTTCCTACAAACCGAGACGTCATCCTGCTTCACGAGAAGGAAAGGAACCGTTCAGTTGCCCACACTCGGCAAAAATTAGGGATTTATTCTAGACTATACTGAAACAAAATACACATTATTTATTTCTGACCACTAGAAGAAATACCTAGCAGGCAAGTTTGACGACGATCTTACTGTCAATACGTTCGTGTGCGAAATGCTGGTATCACAACTAACTACATTTTACTATAGCGGAATCAAAAACCATTCCATTTATTTGCTGAAGTGATGTGTTTCTAAACTAGTCATGCAGAAAAATAACTTTGTTTGTTTTTATTTTTATGATACGCTAATAAATTTTTAAAAATTAATTTAGATCTATTTTACTCTCTCATGAACATCCTTTAAAACATAATTAATACAAGAAAACACATAAATTGATAACGGTGAAAAGCAAAAACAAACATAAAGATTGGTAAAAGATTAAAAAGACTATAGTAAATAAACAGCCAGTCCAAGATATTAAGAACATTAAAGATCTGAAAAACATTACATAATCTTATTGTTTATTTTTAGTTTTTTCTTGCAATGTTCTGAATTAAAATTTACAAAATTAATACTCATATATTCATGTTTGGTTTTTTTAATTAAACATGCATGCATATTAGTTATACCTTATTATTAAAACCTTGTTATTTTATAGAATTAGTGAATTCGAAGTCTTTTACATTAAAATCATACAAAAATTTACAAAAGATAAATAAAATCAGAAAATGTAAGTATATTTAAATTATTAGGAGTTTAGAAGCTTATTAATAATAAACACAATGAGTATTACCGACTAAAAGGTAACATATTGTTTATAAAAATCGGTTTCTCTGGAGAAAGTAAGTCTACCTTCATAAAAGTGTTTTTCAATGATCACAAGATAATTACGTATCTGTAACTATGGTTTTGGATTGAGATTTTTTCGTAAAACAGTTGCACAAGTTAATACAAGTCTAGAAAATTTACTCTCTACATAGAAGACTGTTAATCTTAATATTAATAACAAAATTCAAAAATTATTTCAAATAAAATCATTGCTAAATGAACAACAGTTATTATTAACCAAGTTTTAAAAACGCCTAGTCTAAAAATATAGTTAAAATACAATTGTTTACTAAAAAAAATAATTGATCTAAATAAAATTATCCAAAACTGGTTTTATAGGTCGATTTATAAATAGCTTAACGTGCTATCATAGGATAAGTACAAGTAATTTCTCCTTGGTGTTATAATCGCCGAAAACAAAAACAAGCCGGCTATTAAGTGTGCTCTTTTCTCAGGCAAAATGATTATAATTAAATTAAAAGGACAAAATATAAACATTAACGTTATCCAAGTCTATGTACCTATTGCAGGCAAAATTTTACAAGAAATCAAAAATTTTGTAATGATCTAGGCGAGTTACTAAAATCAACATAGAAGCACGAAGTTAATATAATAATGAGTTCAACGCTAAATTATAAAAGAAGACATCAACGAAGATGTAGTTAGAACATTTAGACGAGAAGAAAGAAAGAGACCGTCCAGTGGAATTTTGTAGAAAAGGAAATTTGCTATTATTAATACTTATTTTAATTTTTAGCTCGTAGTCTGTATACATAGAAGTCGAAAAAATATTGTACGAAACCAAGCGGACTTTCACTTAATAAATAAAAGGTTTCGCTCTAGTATTAAATGTGTAAAACGTCTCCTGGAGCAGACGTGATAACTGATCATAATATGCTAGCGGCACAATTGAAACTACGTTTATACCAAATAAAAGGTCAATACTTGATAGGGTTGCATATTATCACCAACACTAATATATATTCAGAAAACGAGGTAAGAAAGACTTTGGTGGATAAAGAAAAATAAATTAAAATACAAGGAAAATACATCAACTGAATAGATATGCCGATAATTTTTGCTAAAAGTCACCAAAAGTCAGCAAAAAAGTTATCAATAATGGTCTAAGGAACAATATAAAGAAAACCAGAATAACAATTGTAAGCAAGACTACTCAAACAGTATTCTGAGTTAATTGTAAGTACAGTTAGTTAGAGTCATGAGGGGAAGACATCCAGTGAAGTCGCCTCTAATTTAGTCTATTATATCTGCTAGTCATTTTCGTTGTAATCTTCTGGTTTGAGGTTCTTCAGCTAACAGGGTTATTGTTACATTTTAATGATTTTCCAGGGTAACGTGTTGTTTCATTGCTCTTGCTGTTATTACGTCTGTCACGTACGGAATGTTGAAGTCATTAAGTGGAGTTTGCAATCATATAACCAGATAGGACTGATTATGCTCTTGTAAATTGATAATTTATTATCTAACGAGCTAATACAATTTTTACACGTAGGTCTATTTCTTTGCGTTTTTTTTCTTACTTATGTTCTAGTCAGATGTTGATCTAAATAAAAGCCCAAGAATCTGATCTCATATGTCTGCGGTATGTACATGCTGTTGAGTACAACCGGAGAACACGTCGAACGCTTAGTTGTGAAAGTAATATGCGCCGATTTGTTTTAATTTCCTTTTATTTTCTAACTATTACGGTTTGGTCGGTGAAGGTACCTAAGTTTTGTTTGCGCTGTAGTTAATAGGTAGTGGGTGTATAGCAAATACATTAGCGGTCCAAGGATATTACCTTGGAGAACGCCTGCATTTCTTTCTTTTATCTGGGATATTTTACTACCTACTTTAGTTTGAAAATAACATACTCTGGGGTAAGTAGGTAGAAGTAGATAGTAATTGCGTGGTAATAAACTATTTCACATTTTATCAAATGCATTACTCACGTCCAAGAGCACTGCACTACAATACATTTTGTTTTCAAATGCTGTACACATTCTATTTATCAATCGGGACATTGTTGTGATGTTGAATGTCTGGCTTAAAAACCTAACTGGTAATTTGTTATCTATTCATCTTAAAGTGCACTTTCGTTTATACGCCTGAGTATTAGTTTTTCCAGCAGCTTAGAAACTATTGGAAGGATGATAGGACGACATAATTTGATTTGGTACCAACAATAGGGGCCATTATCCGAGCCGCAGTATTTCATTAAACAGGATCTGTAAAATTTGATGTTTTTCTCGGCTAAACATTTTAAAATAGTTCCCGTTCTGAGATCATAGCCTAGTGATTTTTTATTGTTTAATAATTTTATCTAGGTTTTATTATAATTAAGGGTAGTACGTGTTTCTTAAGTTGTTTAATTCCTTGAGTTGCTTTCCAATTTAAGTGGTCATAGACAGAGAGTGAACTTGTACAGTATTTAAATATTTTATTACGAATTTCTTGCAGTCTACTTCTTAGTTTGTTGTTTAATTGATTTAGTCTAGTCTTATCTTAAGTATTATGGCCACGCTGTCATATTGTTCTTGTTTTCTTTTTTCTTTTACTATTTCTATAATTTCAACAGGAATATTAGAAATTAGGAATATATTAAGAAATTCAATAATATGAGCTCCAAACACTTCCCAGTTGGCTTTTTGCGTTGCTCATGAGAGATCTGGGTTCTTCATATAGTATAACTGCGTTCACAGTAGCTGTCATATGCGTATAATCGGACGAAATATCGTTTTTGGAGACAATATTTATGTATTACAATGACATACTATGGGTCATAAAAAAGTCTAGCAAATCTGAAATTTTATAAGGGTCTGTGTGCCAATAGGTTGAGCTGCTCTCTGACAGAAAGCCATATTTGTTATTTACTATCAATTTAAGCAATTTTTGTCTTTTGATAATGTTAAACGTGAGCTCAAGTGTGTGTTTTTGGCACTGAAGTCTCCACCTGGAAGAAATCTAGGTACTAATATTTTAAAAAAATGTAACATTTGTTTAGTTATGTTATGGCGTGGTGGACAATAAACACTTGCTATAACTAGGGGTACCGGCAGTTTCTCAACTTCTATCATAGTACCTTGTAGGTAGTCCGTTATATAAGAAGGTAATTGATAATGTTTTATAGTTGCGTACTATTATGACATAACCACCGTGTGCAGTACCATCTGGATCTTCTTTGTGATATACTGAGTATTGTGGTATTGTTAAATAAGATCTGTAAAATGTGTTTCTGAAATTAATAAAATATCAATGTTATTAAAATGTATAAAAGCTTTAACTTCCAACATTCTTTGTTGTAGCCCGTAGGCGTTCCACAATGCAATTTTTGAGAACTTAGTGATTATTAAATTAATTTGTTAATGACTGTGGTTAACTTATTTAGTATCATGCTGTTCTGCTGCAGTAACTAGTTAAACATATTTTTGAATTCGTCATGAAATTGTTTAAGTAGAAGAGAATATATTCCAAACAGCTTGTGCATAATTTAGATGTGCATGTGTTGACTGAGTGGTGATAGGTTTATTATTTTGATTTTTTAAGAATGGAAAATTCTGTGTTATTAAGTTTGGAGGTTTTTGAATCGGTTGTTGCTTGTTGGGTTGCTATTTTTATTGAAGCTTTTAATATATGGAACATCTTTTATAGTTAGCTAGGTGGGACCTTTCGCATAACATACATGTAGCTAGAGTTGCTCAGGTTTTTTGACAGTTTTTTGTATTATGAGGACCTGCAGATTTTAAACAAGCAAAATATCTACTATAGTAACTTTTTGTATATCCATAATTTTGACATCGCGCACGTTGTACGATACATTTGCTTGTTTTTCGTGGTTCAAATGTAATGTGTTTGTTTTGCAATGAGTGTATGTCTTTATTATTTGAAGCTAGCTTTAAATCTACAATGAATACTGGTAAAGGATCTTTCTTTTGTTTGTTTTTTATATTTATAATATTGTGTATTGTATGTCATAGTTTCTTAAGAACGTTTTAATGTTATGCAACAGAGTAGTATAATGTAAATGTTTCAATACAACTCTGTAAGGACGATTCTCTTTCGTTTGATACGTATAATGTACAATTTTATTATCTTGCACATGTTTATTAAGTTTTGCGGTAGATATCAGGGATTTTTGAGTTTATTTTAACATTATTATGTAAACTTTTTGTGGTGTATTGCTCTTCTGGCGCTATTAAGTATAAATGTTCAGTCATTTTCTCCTAAGCTAAAACACCCCACATAAAAATTGCCAGCGGCTTGTATTTGAGTATTTTTTATTAATCTTCATTAATCGGTTTGTTTGATTCGCTTTTTTGAGCTATTTCTGAGTATTTGTTTTTACCTATAATTAATGATTCCTTTGCAGTACTGTTTGTTTGTGTGTGAAACGTTGTTAATCGTTTCTGTTTATTATTTGTAACATATTGCCAACTATCGGCGGGATTAACTTCCATTTCTTCATTATCTTCAGAATATTCATTTGTAGTTCTTTTATTTTAAAATGGTTGACGCACCTGTTCATCAATGTGTTGAGAGAAATAAACTTGTGACTGACTTAATATTTATAAAGTTTGTTTATACTGTGACAAAAAGTAGATATGTTAGTGGGTGGTGTAAATGAATATTGTATTTGTTGATAAGAGCAACTGGGTTGTATGTTGGCTAGAAATGATCATTATACTTATGGGATAAGATTTATATTCATATACTGCTGGTTATTAATGTTAAATGAGCTGGCAAAAACGTTGTCAGCCGGTAGCATTTTTATTTATGCAGTATAAATTTTTATTATTAGACCACTCGCAAACGTCTTTACTCCACGAAATTCAATTAGAAAGTGTTTATAAAAATAAAACCGTTTTTGTGTAATAAAACCTCAAATGCTCGTTTCAGGCAGAAAATGGTTAAATATTTCATAATAACTGTGCTATTGTATGGTGTCAATACTTCAACCATGTGTGGCATTTATTAGACAGACAGAATTACAAATAAAAGTATGCCTAATAAAATAAATAAAGAGACAATAAAAAAGAAAAAGTACAATATTCTGGGCATGCCGTAAAAGAAGAAAAATACTGAATACTTTATCTGCTAATGATGGAGAAAACCGAAAAAAGGCATGGAGTAATGAGAGAACAATATAATAAATTGGTGGCTAATATAATAAATCTAGCACTTGATAGAGATTTTTAATTTGTACCAGGTTATAAAGAAAAATCCTAAACATGTGTAAAAAAATTTATTTGTTTTTGTTTTTTATATTTATGTTGTATTCCAGAGGAACATTGACAAACTTATACTTGGAGTTTTAATATGGTAGTTCTAAACAGCAAGAGATGCTGACAAAGTTATCTGAAATTCTGAAGGAAAAGAACAAACCATGTGATTGTTTTACAATGGTGCAAATAGTTTGACTTTGGTGTCTCCAGCCTTGAAAATTAACCACATTCTTGCGATTTTTTGGTTAAACTTGACATCTTGTACTACACTGTGTAATATCATTTACATCAACTCAACATTATAGAGAAGACGCCAAGAGAAGAGTCTCGCTAAACGACAAGTCGTCAAGCGAGTCGAGATTGTTGCCAAAATCTTGGAAATTCGCTGCATAATCGGTTTTAAAAGCCAATTGTTACTTGTAAAAAAAAATGGATGAAGTACTAGGTTTCTTCGAAATTCCCCCCACTTGCTCAACACAGTCGTTTTGGTAAGAAAGTCATGGCTTCGGTTTGGTAAAATATTGAAAGTTTGTGCATTTTGAATTGGTTTCAAATAGAAAAACCGTAAATAATGAGCTGTACAGTAAGCAACTGATACATATTTATGAAGTTCTAATAAAAAAGCATTCGTCTTTTATTAATCTCAGACGATCTTCTAAAAGGTAACGAGCACCATAATACCTACAAAAAAGTACAGCTGAATTTACTGAATTATTGCATGTTGCACATTCTATATGAATGCTATTTTGACAGGTTTAATCACATTAAAGTCAAATGTCAAGAATTGTTCGTTTTGAAGTTTGCAGATTTATTCAGTGGACAAATTCGACGATTTGTAAAGCGCTGATAAAAAGTCATCAATAATGATGGGCTGTATTTTCAAGAATAATTGTTGCTTTTGATACTAATTTACTAATAAAAATCAAAACGTTTGTAAAGGTTACATGTTAACTTAATAAAATACACATTTAACAATAATAAAATAATAATGTTTTTATAACTTTCCTCTGCCTTCTTATATTTGCCCCTTTGAAACTTTAGTTATGTTTTTAAAATGTCCACGTCAAATCACCATTTTGTCACTATTTAGTAGTATGAAAATATCAAGTATTTCTTCAAACTTTATATTTATATTTACAATTTTAAAGAAGTTAGTTGATTAAACTTAATCACTTATTTTGTTATTTTTGTTTTACAATTTATAATAGTGGCCGGTAGAGTTATGCCCAAATATATGACATTTAATTTTAAAAATTGCTAATAAATCATATAATATAAATGTAAAACGCTACATTTATTACAATTATTAAAAATTAAATCACACATACTTCTGCACAATTAAAAAAGTTGTTAACTCACGATAAATAACACCTTGTTTTTAAAATAAATCTCGATAATACTTTTTACGCGTCACAGATTACTATTCACCCTTGGGCATCGTTTGCGTATAATTGTCGAGCGATCAACTCACATGGTTTAGTTGTCACACATCCAATTATTCGCAGCAAGCTGTCAAAACACCCTTTTATCTGTTATTTGTTTGGTTTATTGAGCTTCATGCATTTAGCTGAAAATCTATTCGACAAGACTAAGTAAATCGGATAAAAATTTTGGATTAATAATTATTTCTTTGCTAGGCACTTTTACAAATTTTATTATTTTTGGTAGTTTAAATTAAAATTAAATTTAAATTAAAAAATGCTGTATAACAGGGCTATGTAGATTAACATTAATAAATCAATGAGTAGGTGGCGCTCTTAATATATTTTTAAATATTCTAATTTCAAAATCTTGCAAATAATACCATACAAACTTTTAGCAGAGCTAATATTTCATAACGTTCATTTTTACATTTTTATTAATTTCTTCTTCATATGCGTTATTCGTTCCGGGTGTTCGCAATCAATATGGCAATCTTAATTTTGTGTGACGGCTGTTCGAAGAGGTCTGCCGTTATCATTGAGAACCAAGATCTTAAATTCCTTAGCCAAGAGATGCGCCTACGTCCGGGTCCTCTTTTTCCTAGCACTTTACCTTGTAGTATCCGTTGAAGTTGTTCATTTCTCATAATATGTCCGAAATACTGTAACTTTCTGATTTTTATAGTTTTTACGATTTCAGTTGTTTTATTCGTTCTTAGTAGTACTTCAACATTCGTCACATGGTCGACCCAAGATATTCTCAATATTCTCCTGTACGTCCACATCTCAAAGGCCTCAAGTTTCTTCATTGATGCTTCCGTCAGCGTCCAAGTCTCAGCTCCATACAACAGGACAGAGAACACATAACATTTTAATAGTCTAATTTTTGTATTCAAGTTTAGATCTCGAGACTTAAACACTTTCTGCATGTTTACAAATGTTGATCTGGCTTTCTCAATCCTGCACTTTATTTCTTTAGAGTGGTCCCATTAACTATTTATCGACGTACCTAGGTAATTTATTGATGTTACTCTTTCAATTGATTGAGTGTTAACTATTAAGGGTTCGGGTGGAATTGTATTCTTACTGATAACCATGTATTTTGTTTTTTATATATTCATTTCAAGTCCGTATGGTCGACTGACCATTTTAATGTTTGACATGAGTTCTTTTAAACCTTCGAAGCTGTCCGCAAATTAATCGCATCGTCCGCATATCTAGCGTTATTCATTCTAGTTCCTAATTAGTTATTAATATTTCTTATATATACATAAAAAAACAGCTTTTACAAAACCTAGATTGTTTAATAAGTTTTGAGCAGAGTTATTCCAAAAGCGCGTGTTTTTTTAGCAGATAATAACATTTTTTAGTCATAAGTCCATTTCTTTTTGTTTTTTGGTTACATGTGTCCTCTACATCACTCGGGTATCCCCAATATATTTTACTTCTTCCGCCTGAAGAATTCGTGTGTTAAATATAAGCAGAAAACATGTTGAATTATTCGTCGTGAACATAACATGCACTAATTCGTCCTTATTGACATTTACTTTGTTAACCACATTTTCGGCAAATTGAGATAATTTTGAAAGTGTGGTTAAAATTTCGTTATATAAAATAATTGCTATGCCATCCGCAAAGTTAGCCTGATTTGTTTCTGCTGTCGTTGGTAGTGTACGTGTATAGCACTTAGAGGTAAAACCCGAGGACATTGCCTTGAGGGACACCTGTATTAATTTTTTTTATCTATGCGGTTTTAGTGTCACATTTGATTTAAAATTAGCGATTATCTATATATAAATGTAGAAGTTAGTAATACTGAGATGACGTGAAAGTCCTCATTTTGCAAAACAAATCTCTGAGCCGTACGTTATCAAATAAATTGCTTACATTTGCACTATAGTAGGTTTTAACTTTTTTTTATTAGACATTGTGGCAGATCAGCAGTTTATGTGCTATACATGGCAGTGTTACATGATTAACATATCAATATAATAGAATAACAAAGTGATTATTATCATCACTTATGAAATTAAAATTAATGTTAGTAGGTGTATTTTTAATTTAACACAGTAATTCACTTTGTTTAGTTTATCTAGTTGTCATCACTATCACTATCACTTTGTGTTAGATAAACGTCTTGTGGTAGTTTTCGTTTCAGTCTTGTGTGTATTTGTCTTTGTCCTAGTTGATAGAACACTGCACCATCACAATTCCCAACGTTTGCGTGAATGTTTATGGTTAATTTTTTGATGTACTCCAAGATCGTGGATAATCCGAGTTCTGTGTGAAGTTGTCTGTTGGTAACATACTAAGGACATTCACTGAGATTTTCAGAATTTTGTTTTGCAGTACTTGGATTTTCTGTATATTAGTTTTGGATGTATTTCCCCAGATTACACATGCGTAAAGTACTAATGATCGTATTAGTGCTTTATATAGTAACATTGTACAATCGGGTTTCAATCACGATTGCCTGTAGATGAGTAGATATATCTGTGCCAGTCTTGCATGATCTTCATTTAATTTTTAAATTTAGTGTCTAAATATACACCTAAGTATTTTACAGCTCCCGCGGTTTGTGTCCACATAATTGGGTTTATTAAGCATCTCAAAATACTGTTTGACTGTGATTTTTTACCTTTGATTAACACAGTACATTTTATAGAATATGCCTGAATTTATTTGACGCCGATTATAATCATTTAGTAAAGCAACAGGTATTGTTGATTTAAGCCAAACTGGGAGTGCTTTGACATTAATCGGGCTTTAAAAAATTTACTAGATATTAACTTTTGCTGGCGAACATGAAACGTACCATATTTACCTTCTACATAAAGATCAGGGAAGTACTTTACATCTAAATAAATATTTATCTCTTGAATCAATCGGAGCAGCGTTGACTTTAAGCATTTGGTATAGGTCTAAAATGGGAGTGTCAGTCTCTTTTTTAAAGGTAACTTAGGTTAGTAGTGCTCCGTTTTTTCTACAACATTATCTACCTGAGATGCTGATCGGTCTAAAATATGTTGCGAATTTTCATGTTTATTTATAAGGCTAATTAACTGGTGAGATAAATGTGGGAGTTCTATTTGAAAGTAAAAAGCTTTTACACCTTTTATATATTGTAACTCTGGTAAACCTTATTGACATCTACAATATCCTCCCACACTATTTTTGACTTTGTCAGCGTACCTCGTACCGTGATATAGAGTTCAGGGTTAGTAATCGGTTGTTCTGGTCTAGGGAGCTTTTTCGTTGTTTCTTCAAGTGGCAACGGAAGATGTAAAGTTCTGCCTTTTTTTTACCATATGCTGATTAGGTAAATGTTTGTTTGCGATGGGTTTCATTAACATTACCATCTGAAATGCTTTGGCGCGTCTAATTTTTTGTAAGCATGGGTGACAAATGTGTAGGTTGTGACTTAATTTTTTTTTTGTAATAATCGAATAAATTACTCGAAATACTAGTATCAATAGATTTCCTTAAACAGTTCAAAGATAAAATATCTCTTGAACAACAAAGTTTGATACATGATATGCACTCAAGCTTTTGAGTAACAACACATTTCTCATCTTTTAAGATTTTATGCGACTCTTCACTTTCCATAACCATACTGTCAAATTTTTGTTGTTTTCCATATTCCTTTATTCTTTCTACGTCCGACCTTTCTAACAACTTATCTTTATCTTTCAAAACGTTGCAAATGCTCTGTACTTGATACATTTTTCTTGAAATTGTTCTTAGACGAAAAAAATACGATTTTAAAATGTTGATATAAGTTAAAAATTCAGGTAGCTTTTTTTGCTCAATTAATGCGTAATATTAGACTGCGGTTTTGTTAACTAAGTTTCCAAAGATTTTCGTTAGTTGTACAATAACGTTCTCATCTAGCGCGCACAAATCATCACAGCAAGACCAAACCAGACCTTTACCATGTTTTCTGACATCCCCAAAGACCACTTTTCTAGCATCGCCAATGTCAATAGCTGTATCTTTAGTTTCATATACTTTGTAAACTTTGCGTGTATAATATGGCACCTGGTTATTCATTTGTTCTGATTTTCCCAGAAATGCTTCTAACTTGTCATGTAAAGTACTATCTGGAGGGTATGCGCTTAATTTTTCTAACGATGTTTTGAATTTTCTTTTTATTTTATCATTTGTTTTACTAAAGTTCCCTAGAGCCTGTTGTCTACTGTAAACTGTCCACTTAATCAGTTTTTCTGCTTCTAATTTGTCCTTAATTTTATGTTATTTTTTAATAATTTTTTCCAAATTTTTTCAGGATTTACCTAAGGATATAAATCTTTGTAACGCACTGCAGCTTCTCGATACTTTTTCGGGTGTGCAACAGTGTAACGCGCTACAGCTGCTCTATTAACCTCCGGATATGAAGAATTGTAACATGCTAATGTCTCTTTGCATTTTTTTTTTGAGTTATTCTGGTGATATCGAGCAGCTGCTTCTTTAAGTTGTTGATTAGTTCCGAAGTTTTAAATCTTCCTTTATTAACCTTTTTTAGGCCTTCCCCCCTTTTTAGGAAAATTTTTAACAATTGGAGAGTTAAAATTAAAAGTATATTCATTTAACAGTTGGTAAAAGTTCAAAACATAGTATTAAAATTTTTTTGATAAATGACCTCTATTATTCAATATAATTGCCTTCGAGGATTACCGATTATAGCGATCATACCATTTCGATACCATTTCAAAACCCATTTTGTCTTTAACCTCAAAATAAGCTTCTGTTTCGGCAATCCTCTTATCGGCGCTAAATTTCTTTCCAGCGAGTTCTCTTGAGGTCTGAGAACAGCGAAAAGTCGCTGGTGGCCAGATCTGGAGAATACGTGCATGAGAAGAATCGTAGCCTAATTCATGCAACTTGCATATCCAATTGACATTGTGGCACGTTGCATTGTCTTGATAAAACACACTTTCTTCTTCAAATGGGGCCTTGTCGTGATTTCGTATAAACGCTCCAACAACGCTTTGTAATAATCGATGATGGTCTGGCCCTTTCAAGGTGATCAATAAATACTGATTCCATAAACCTTGCTAGCCGATTATTGCGTCTTTCCACTCTTTGGATTCGGTTCATCGCGTGCAGTCCACTCGGCTGACTGTCGATTTGACTCTGGAGTGTAGTGATGAAGCCATGTTTCATCCGTTGTCACATATCAACGAAAATTCGTTATTATTACCGTTGAATATCGCTGAACATTGTTCTGAATCAACGACACGTTGAAACTTTTGCTGGATTGTGAGCTCGCGCGGAACTCACTTTGCGCACAGTTTGCATGTCCAAATATTCATGCAAGATATGTCCAACACTGTATTTTGATATCTTCAGAGTCTCAGCTATCTCGCTTAACTTCAATTTACGGTCATTCATAATCATTTTGTAAACTTTTTATGTTTTCGTCCGTTACAGCCTCTTTCGGGCGTCCACTGCGTGCATCGTCATCAGTGCTCATCTCGCCTCGTTTAAACTTGGAAAACCACTTCTCAACGGTTGATTTTCCTGGTGCACAGTCTAAATAATGCTTATCAAGCCAAGCCTTGGTTTCAACGGTATTTTTTTGCCAAAAGCAGTGTTTTATTAATACTGAAATTCCTTTTATCCATTTTTTAAAATTAACAATAGTTGCTTCACTCAAAATACGATATCTCCTAAACTAATAGTCCGACAGTTGTCAAATTTATACACGAGTCTTTTGAAGGTTAGGGTTAACTAAAAAGCACATGGATTTTAACTACTAGGCGCTTAAAATGTACAAAGTATATTCACCATTTAATTGATCATTAGTAAATACTCTAAAGAAACTAGTATTAGAAAGGAGCACTTCACAATGACCTCCTAAGAAACTACTAGAGAATCGTAAACTTTTCATTGGCTTCCCATGATCACCACCGAACGATCCTCTCAAACGCCCATCTTCGTAAACCTCGAAAGTAAACGGATACAAAGCAGGGGCCGCTATAAGCTCGAAAACGAAGCCGTAGATGGTAGTTTTCAGCATTGCCGTCGAGTACAGGTTAGTGTTAATATAAGTATCTCTACGCTCGTCACAGTATAAAGTTAGATCTCGTGCCAATGCGCTAACACATACTCGACTATAGCACGCCTAATGTCATGCGACGATTCTTTATCTAAAACGAAGTTACAGGGGGGTCGAAGGTGCCCTGAGTGGCTTCGAGAAAAGAATGGTATGGCTGTGTTCGACTTGACGGGAGCACTGCCGTGCCCCCAGATACCTATTTGCAAAACCATACGACGTATGTGTACCTATAGTCGTAAATTATGGGATTGCGATAGCTACTCGAACATTGAGATAGTACAAATATTTCAAGGGAAAACCATAAAGAACATCTTGGTACGTAACCAACCGCACCCTTCACTCCGACTCCAATACACAGAATATGTGCGGGGCATAATTAGATTTTCTGCTACAAGGCATCACGACAGACTTCTAGGACACCCTAACGACCTCGTTATACCACTAAAATAACCTGCTAAAGTGCAAGTAGCCCCAGAACCTGACAGAGTTATGTAAAGCAACTACATTTTCCTCAATCTTAAGGTGTAGTAAGACAAGATGGCACCTCTTCAAGACTTTTTAAATATCATAAAATTAGTTAGTAGAATTTATTGGACTATTCTGATTTATGTTGCCAATTATAATTAAATAACATTACATATATATGAGATATTCAAAAATTATAATTAGAATTTGCATTGGAACGTTTAAACAGTGAAACTTAAAAATTGATATATTAGTAATATATTAACTTAATTATCGGTTCTTATTTTATTTAAAATGTTGTCCTTGTTAGTAGCGTTGCTATGATTATATATTTTTAGCCAAGTTGATAAATTTAGTAGGTATTATATGTCAAATAGTTTACGCAGCAACGGAAATTTTTAAACGAAAATTTTTCAGCCAAATTTGGGTACACCGATTGGCCATTAAAATGGCTATACCTAACCGCATCAACCATTTTATATGAGAATATCTTAAAAGCAAAATGTATGCTAACAAACTAAATTCAATTTACTAACTGAAGCAGAATATTCGTCACGAAATCGGCGAAATAACACAGGAAATGTGGGAAAAGGTAATGAAAAACGCTATCGAAAGAGCACGAATTCGCACCGTGACTAGAGCTGATCGTTTAAAGAATACTATATTTTATTTGAGTATATATGTAGTCGCAAAGTCTAAATATACATCATAAGTATCAAAAAAAACTTATTTGAGAGACAGATTACTTAATAAGAAAATAGTAATTAATGTGGTTTTTGTGTAAAAAAAGTTAGGATGCTTAAAACGAATGATAGACCAATGGTTTCCACAAATTATCATCCGATAATTTAACTACAATAACAATTTCATCTGCTTGGCAAAGGATGTTATTTTGGGCGAAAAGCTTTTTTATGGCCCGAACTTTCGTGACATTTTTTAATGAGTTTTTGTAGGCGATAAAGCAAGGCGCGAGTTTTATTTAGCAGCCGGGGCATGCGAGCTCCTCGAACGGAAATAAAATCAATTTTCGCAGGAATCTTTCACTTACGAACGACTAGCATGGTTTTCGCGTCGACGCCCGTCGAGAAGCCCTCTTCCGTGGTAACTTCGCAGGAAAAGTTCCCCGAAAGATTGAATTCCACATTCCGCAGAACGACCTGGGTGCTGTTGGAGTGGTTGACCTACACCGCGAGCCGCTTTACGTCATTGTTATTTGTCATAAGGCGAGCACTTACGTCTACCGTTATCCCTCCGATGGGGAAGATCTTCGTGTTAGGGTACTCGTTAGGTGTGTATCGATAGAACTCGTGGAGTCCTCGATACCACTTGACCGTGTAGAGCGGCGCGCCCTCTAAGTCGTAGCTGCACTTGAGCGTGCAGTGATGAAATCGTTGCACAATCGAGGGTTCCAGCGTCAGGATCACGTCCTTCAAGCCAAGAATATCTGTAAAAGTGTTAATATTTAATTGTGGTTATTAAAAAATAAGTTTAAACTAAAAATTTTCTACCCTTACAATTTTATTTGCTTTAATCAAAAAAAATGACATTATACATAGCTGCACCGGTAGCTTGTAACCGCACTATGACCGACCGGTTCAACTAAAGATTTAAGTACTGTTTAATGCTTCATTCGAGTTTATGAGTTCTTTCATGAAAATATATAATAAAATTGGTAATCAGTAGTTAGCCTTGTATTTTATAGCGCAGTGGGCAACTTTGTGCTACTTCTGAGCTTTGTCTTCAACTCTTGTTGCAAGTTACTTGTGACTTTGAAAAGTATTATTTTTAGTTTTAGGGAAAAAATAAAAATGCAAGAAGAGCAATGTCACATTGTATAAAATTATATTTAGGACTGTTATGTTAACCCTGGAAGAAATTATTAGGTATTCATAAAGTCGACTGTCCTTTGCAATTCTCTTGCAGGTAAAAGGTAGACCAGGGGAGGGGCGATTTTGAAATGACTATGAAAAGAAATATTTAATCTTTTCCAAATTTATTGTAACCATATTAAGTTATGTAAAAAAGCATTTGAAGTTTGTCATCACATTACACAATATTTTCGGCCAGATCTGAGCCACTTTATTTCAAATTCAGTTGTTTGAGAGCCTCGATTATTTTTGACGGTTTTTTTTTGGTGAACTTTACTCTTCAAATAAAGCCGAAGAAAAAGGTCACAAGCTGTGAGGTCTGGTGAATAAAGGGCTACACAATGAGTATGGCTTATTGTTAGGAACGGAATATTTTTCAAAATGCTCTACTTAAACGTAAGAATTTATACAGAAACAGAACATACCAAGAAATGACAAAACCACAATCTTTTCTCAACGTATAGTTAAATAAAAAGAGACTGCATTTACAACAACTTTTTTAAATCACTGTACTTGGGGATATCATTAGTCATCAACTGATCAATCAGAAGAATATTTAACCTCTTAGTTAATCAGAGTACAAACTTAAATCGTTTCCGTTCAGTGATATTCTCTGTACAGATATTAAAAGGAAATAAAGAATATAACCCCCTTCTATTTTTATAAAACATATATTTTTGTAAACTATACGCCTACAAATTGTTATAATCACTAAATTTCTAGAGTGCGACGTTTAAAACTAAAGAAACACACAAAACTTTTCTCCTGAAATAATGTGCAAAAATAATCGTTTTATTACATTAGATATAAATAAGAGAAATATTAAATCTAAAATTATTGCTATACGTCTATCAAATAATATTACCTTTAGTAAATTCACGAAGAATAATTTATCTAATGTATTCGACTTCAAAATTGTTGCAATTCTAGATAATATTAAGAGTCAGACAGTAGCAGATAAGCAACTTATTTTCAAAAGCTGCCCAACTATATAGCAAAGTGTAGTATCTATATAGATTTAGAAAAGTTCACTGATAAGATATACATTAAACTTGTGTTGCACTTAAATAATTAAGTTAACCTATGTAGGGCAATTTTTAAAAACAAAAATATTTTTAGCAGTACTATAAAATTTTCTAGAGCTCCACATGTTCTAAAAGCAAATGCATCTTCACTGATATACGATGATAATAAAAATTGTACTTTCCTATGTCATAAAATTTGCTTGAAATAATGACCTTACTACTCTAACTACTCCGATGTCTTACGAGGTGTATTCAAGTTGTAACACCTCTAATTTTTTTCTCACAAACTAATTACACGAAAACTGTGAAACGTGTGCCACTTTTTGACGTAATTTCTCTGCAGTCGTACACATTTTTTATAACGTCGACGCCTTGATTCTACGGCCGCTGCGAACGCTTCTTTAGAAGTCTTCTTTAACCACTGGAAAGTTGTTGATGCGGTAGCGGCACGACTAGTGAATTTGCGACCACGGATAGTGACTTTCATCGTTAGAAACAGCCAAAAGTCGTTAGGAGCCAGGTCGGGTGAGTAGAAAGCACTTCAAAGTTGTCAGCATTTGAGGCACCCTCTTGGAGGGCACTCTTCGCATTTTTAGGTCTTCCTGCAGGATTGTGTGCACAGATTCCATGGAAATGCCAACTTTGGAGGCGATGTGTTCCACACTCATTCGCCAATCCTCCAAAACAAGTTTCTCTACTCGCTTGATCATGTCGTCAGACCGGCTGGTGCGAGGCCGAGATTGTCTTGGTTTGTTGTCACACGACGTTCTGCTTCTTTTAACTGTCGCACCCACAAATGCACATTAGGCACATCGATAACCCATCACCACATCTCACTCAACTGAAGATAAATTGCACCGATGTGTCACACCACGCAAATGGAGAAAACGAATGATTACATGCTGTTCTTGTAATGAATACGTTCCCATTTTAAATATCAAAAACAGTCTCACTCTCGTCGCTTCCGTTAGAGTCCTGTGTGCCGTGCAGTGATGCCATCTCTGGCACGCATTCACAAATAGTGCCTACGTATTTTGAAATAAACCGCATTTTTCTATCTGTTTCTAGTCCTGAGAAAAAATTCAAAGGCGTTATAACTTCAATGCACCTCATATAACAATAAAAGACTTTCTTAAAGTCTCTAAATATCTATTAATATTGATCAAATAATCTAATTTAATATAAAATTTGTAACAAATGCAATTACTTTTTTAATACAAATATAATACCAAAAAAAATTTTGACAGCAATTGTCAGACAGAGAGAAAAGGATATATTATTAAGATTACTAATAACATATTTGGTTTTAAAAAGTCAATTTTCTATCAACAGCAAGAAATGTTAGTTTTGACAGCACTAATTTTAATGTGTTGAGATAAAAATAAATAAAATTGCAAAAAGGTCATTTAATAGTTAAATAGGTAACATTACAAAACTACTACATATAAGTAAAGCTGTGTATTTTTTTTTAATTCTTAATGTTTGTGCTGGGTAAAGAAATCGCACATAATTCTTGCTGATTAAAATTATCTTTAAAAAGATTCGAAATTAAAGTGTAAAAATTTTATTTAATTAATGTAATTCCCTAAATATTATGTCATCAACAATAGATTTCTTATTTAGACACATAATATTACCCCTAATCCTCTTTTAAATTGAGTTCATTCAGGCAAAAACAGTACAAGATGTGTGTGCTAAATATATAGAGTAGGTGGGGCTTGCTGAAAATAGAGGGTTTATTTTCTGTATTAAATAGAATATTATATAGAACATAAATCAAGTCATAAAGTATTTATCTATTTCTATACCTCAATACCTTAATTTTTAGCTCAATTCGTTGAAGTAAGCATACATTCACAGATCTTTACTCCACAAGTGAAAATATAAAAAAAAAGTTTAAAATCAAAATTAGGTAACCGAAAACTAAAAAGTGCAAAAATAAAAACCAAAAACTATAATTTAAATTAACATAAATAAGAGAGTTGAAATAAACTAGTGATAAGCCAGAGTCAGTGATATTATACGGGTAAAGCTTGATCATATAAAAAGTACTAATAGGATACATACAAATGCAATAATACACAAATTGAAATAACTAAAATGTGTGAAATCAGAGATTTACAGGATAAAGATAAATCAACAGAAAAAAATATTAAAAATGCCCTTCTTTGAGATAAAACACGTTTTTTCGAGGTTAAGTTGCCATTTTTTCAAAAAACTGATTACACTATCGGAAAGCTGAGGAAAAAATACATCAATCTTATGTTTTGATTATTTTTATCAAGTGCATTGCAATGCCGCAATCGTGAGCTGAAAAGTGTGTGTTTAGGCGCTCGCGCGCCACGCTAGGCGAGTTGAGGTGAAACGCCCCATATTTTTAATGGCTTTAGGGTCAGTCCATACAGACCACAATTATCCCGTGCCAAATTAATTGGTTTCTTTTCCCGTCAAAATTACAGGAAATCTTTTCCTTCATAGTCTCCAAGATGGTCAAGTTGCGGCCCATACTTTCGATCGATTTACGAACAACAAAAATAGTTTAGTTAGCATTCAGCCATTGCAACTTGTACATCTGCCTGATCTAGGGCAGATCGCAGAGATCGTAGGCAGGTCCGCGTCTGCCTACTTAAGTTTGTCGCTAGCTATTTTTGCCTTGCTTACATTAAAATATGGTTTAGCACATCAGTTGTGTTTATATTTATAATTTATTACCCTAATACCTAAAATTTTTTAAACTTAAAGAAATACATAAAAACATCAGAGAATTTAAAACTAACAAAAATAATAATTGATTATATAATAATTAACAACCATCACAGAAAAAAATGCGAAATAAAATACAAGGTTTAGAGATGTATTTAGATTATTTTCTAATAATGTTAAAATATATAAAAAATTAAAAAACGTGAAAAACAAGAACAAGGAAAAAATATTCAAAGAAAAATAATGACATAAGCTACAGAAGGAAAATATGTCTAAATTATTAAAAAAGTATAGTTAGAGATGAATAATCGAACAATAACAAAAATTGTTTATACACGTAGTAAGAATAACAAAGGAGCTGCGGTGGTTCGGTGGTCAAGAGCATCGTTTCTCTGTCATCGAGTCGGTGCGGGCGACTTCGAGTCTCGCTCAACCCATGGGTGTGTGTGATGTTTTAAATATTAAATGCATGTTAGTAGGCACAATAAGGCCTTGAGGCTACAGTGCCAGTAAGTCCACCAAAAAAAGAATAAAAAAGAAAAGACACCAAAAAAGTACATCAACAGAGTACATGAACAGAGTGTTTAAAAAACAAAGAACAAAAGAATTAGCAACATTTACATAAAAACAGTAAATGACAGTTTAGACTATATTAAGGTTGCTTTCAGGGACGCGGTGGTTCAGATGGTTCAATCCAGTTGGCTCTGTCCTCTAGCCGGCGCGCGCGAGTTTGAGTTTCGCTCAACCCATGGGGGTGTGTAAATGTCCTAGCATTAAGTGCATGTTAGTGGGCACAATAAGCCCTCGCAGCTGCAGTGCCTGTAAGTGCGCAAAAAAAGGTTGCTTTCTATTAAGTTGTTTTCTACTTGGTTTTTTTTGCAAAGTGGGAACGTATATATTTTTAATTGGATTGGCTTTTTCCTGAATCGGAAACGTGGACCAATTTAACTTAGCGTCCATTCATAATAAACGTAATTTTTACGTTTTACGTTCAACCGTAAGAAATGCCTAAAGTTGAAATCGTTTCAACTTTACGTAGTTCTTATGTACATTTGTAGTAATTTTAATTTTTCTATAGATTAATGTTAGCGGCAATAACAGACTGTTTTGATTCAAAATTGCATAACTTAACTTTAGTATTTTCGACATAGTGGCTTCGTTTTTATAACGAAACTATTAATAAGTTAGTAAATATACATGTGTTCCTACGCTATAAAAGGAATAACAGGTGGAAAGGCCACATAATTATGCAAGATGCCCGGAAGGACATTGCTGCCGCTATTCTGATTGAGTATGCGCAAGTTTCAAATGTTTACTTAAGGCTTACGTGCATTACACGTATTTGTTATGGGCTGCTTATGTTTTACGTATTTCTTATAGGCGGCTTATGCTTACGTCCATTTTAAATAAGCGCTTACAATCAAGGCTTTGCTCGGTGGAAGCAAACCAAATGGCCGTGGCAGGCGCGCTTTTACTGTTTCGAAATGCAGAGGCCCGATAGCCTGCGATAGCGAGAGCGGCCCCGATGTTCGTGCACAAACGCACGGACCTTCTCGCGTAAATCAAGCGCTCAGAGCGTGTCGCGCCAAATTTTCTATCAGCCCTCTTTGTTTAATTTCTGTCCAAATGTATAAACTGTCTGTTTACTACGCACGGACCTCCTCATGTAAATCAAGAGCCAAGAATCACGCCACATTTCTTTGTTTACTTTTTGTTCAAATGTATAGATAGCTTAAATCGCTTATAATGTGTAACACTTTTGAGACATTTCTGAATTTTATAATTAAAATATGTATTATGCTTTTGTTATTTGCTTTAAATTTCACAAAATTATATTCTATGATAAAAGATGTTGAACTTTACATACTATTTTACCAAAAAACAGTTCCTTTGTGTAGTACATATCAATATCTAAAATTCAATTTATTTTCATTTTTTGCTTGTTGAGTTCTGTTAATAATAAAAAAAACAATGTTAAATCCCCCTTTAGTACTTGTTTTTATATATAGTGTAGCAAGCAAATTTGATATTTTACAATAAATTTTCATATTTAATTTTATAATACATTGGATTTCAATCTACGCACTTCTAGAAGTGTTGTAAAGAAGACTTAGAACCAACTATTTTACGGTAAAGGGAATGGTCGTCAACCTCTTTTTCGCGAATAGGGTCTTTCGCACAGATATAAAAGTGTTTTAGAAAGCTCAGAATATTTTTGTGTTTTAAGGAGTACATCATAACAATTATAATAAAGCCTAATTTTTCCACCTGTTCCATGTTCTTCCATGATGTTCTATAGTCAATCTTATTAAGCACCTTGTTGGTTTGAAAATGGGGTACTTGACTAAGCAAACCTTCTTCGTTGGAATACGTCCAAGCAGTATTAGTTTGTAAAAGAAGTTTTTTAACACTTCCAAGGAATTGGATTTTTGTGCATTTGCGGTTTTATATTACAATGACAATCTTTACCTTTAAATTTCAATAGACAATTGACAAAACAAAGCTCAAGTTTTTATCCCCTGTTGTTAAAAAACAAGAAAAATTAACAAGAGATTTGCGATGCCAAAAGATATGGAATTGTGATCCATGAGACTTTTTCAAAATGGTGCAAGTGGTTCGATACTAGTGACATTCTGCCCAACAGTTTGTTGCGGATAAAGAAGACTTCGAAAGCTTCTTTAAATGTCAAACCTATATGAAGTAATTGCAATTTTTCAACTAAACTTGACTGTCAAGAGTTATTTACGTCAAGGTAATATAGTCACAGTCTGACTGAAGCACAAACCGACAAGAGTTTAAATTTGTGACCAACTGCCTGAAATTCCTCTAGATGGTCGACTTTAGAAGCTTGTGATAAAAATATGTTTATCTCGTTAATCTTGATCGTTAATAATGCTGGGTTCTTCTAGGGTAAAATTTTCCATTACTTAGTTGCTTGACAGGATTGTTTCAACAAGGCAGTGACGATTTCGGTTTGGTAAAGTATTGATGACAATGGGCACTTAGAAATAGTTTCGAATAGAAACAATGTAAATAATATCAAGCACTAAGCCGTGTTTAAGAAGCATTAAACTAAAAATATCCAACTTTGATCAACTTCAAATATTTTGTGGTTAAAATAGAAAAGTGCCAAGAATGGCCTTGTAAAAAATTTATTTAACATATAGTATGCCAAAGTAACTTCTATCTGTCTAAATATAGAGTTGCTATTGTTTCTTGAACAAGCAGAGAAACCTTTAACTAAAATGATTTTAAACACATCTGTTACGTTCTTTGTATTTCAATATCTTCATAACGCTTCCCTTTTAGCGACATATTTGTACAGGGAATCAAAAACCTAATCACACAGTTGTAGGTCAGTTTAATGTGAAGGATAATAAAGCAAGGATATGACGAATAAAAACTCACAAATCCGGAAGGCCCCACTAACATACTTAATGCAAACGTTTTAACACGTCAATGTTTTGGTTGTTGTTTGTACTTTAAGCAGATATTCGTGGTACAACAAACTTCTAGAATAAAAAATATTATTAATATTATTTTTAAAGGTTGTAACTTGTGAATTATGACCTCTCCATTTGCCGTTTTGGCACTTCGTTTGAGGGCCATATTGCTAGCACCAACATTCATCTTCGGCAATAATGTTTAAAATAAATATAGGATTAATTCTGGTTCTTTCAATCCTTTTGTAGCAATTATTCGTCTGGTTTTTTTGTATGGGGAACTAATTTTGCATTAAGTTTCCGTTTCTTTAATTTGTTGGGTATAATTTGGAGACACATCTCTATTCAATTTTAGCTATTCTGATATCATGCACACTGGGACACGACAATCTTCTTGTAGTAACCCTTCACATGTTCCACATTTGAAGCGGTGCGTAATGTTGACAGATGTTCGATTCTAAGTTTATGTTGCATTGAATCTATGTGCTATTAAAAACGCGGTTTCTCGTTACCATATGCTTGGTATATCATATTCCATGTTTTATTAGGGGTTTCCCCTAGCTTAACGCAGAACTTAATGTTAACTCTCCGCTCTGAATCCGCGCCCGTCACGTTAGTTGTTAAGGACAGCCCCCCCCCCCTCACTGAGTGACTTTACACGGAAACATTTCCAAAGCTGTCTATTCAGAACACCCATTTCTTGTATTCAAATATCACAGGTAAGCAATTAAAGAACTAGTCTTAAACATTTCTGATAAAGATTGTAATTGAGGTCTTGTGGCATTTAGTTTACTGTCCAACATTTGTACCTTCTATATTATAATTTTCAGGTTGAAGAAACAATAAAAAATTCTTTGATTTAAATCCGACAGGTTGTTACCGTAGGTAGATTCGACAACATGCACAGCATTGGCAAAAAACCCTTGATAATCATCAACTGTATTGCGAAGAATAGTTTTTGTTGTCATCGAAATTAATTTCTGCACAAAAACTAAATTTTAGTAAGCGTCAAGGAACTTTTAGAACATATAAATTTTCAGTACAGAAATCTTCAAATACGTCTCTTATTTGGTGATCTATACTTATTGGATTCAATCATCTTCCTAACAGAAATTTTCTATCACATCCACCCGTTATGTTGTAATGGTACGGAATTCCCAGAAGCTCAGACTCAATTAATACGAAAGTGCACCACTGTGGTTCTCAAAAGATGTCCATAGTGCACATAGACGACGAGAATTTATCGAGAAGTTTTGAGACAGATATTTCCAAGCTATTTCTCAGCAGGATTACCAGACCTGCTCCCTTGCGATTTATTTCTGGCCAGCTCAAAGCCTTTCAACGCATTAGTACCAGTCGATACGGCTCAGTAAGCAATGCGGAACTTTAAGGTGAGGCCGCAGGAGCATATTCTGTGCGACAGCACAATAGAACATTAAACAGAATTCTACATATGTTCTTTTTACTGCTGTTTCGAAAATGGAAACTTATTTTTCCGGACCCTGTATAGCATCCTAAATTTAGAGCAACATTTAATTAATACTCGTTGAACCTCTCACTTGGATGGTTAGCTTGCAATTTTTGATTACAAGTATAGCTTTAATGTTACCTTAATTATAACATTTTCATCAAACTCGTCTAATTTCGACACTTACACGCTATCACTCTCTTTAATCTATTGCGACTGAAAATTCTCTTTTAGGCGGTTCAATTAAAAAACTGAAAAGCTTGACGATATAATGGGTCGACGAGCGCAATTATTGACTTTAATTTGACATTTTAAGCTGTTCCTAACCATTCTAGAAAACAAAAGGCAGATTCATAAAATTCATCTTTGCATTCCATCTTCAATGAATTAATTTTATACTTGCAACGAAATAGTCATACAAATCCAGTGTACCAAACATTTTTTTGGAAATAAATAAATCACGTGTTCTAGTTAAATTGTGCTATAAACATATATCCAAAGATATATAAGATGATTCTCAATCTGTCTTGCAGTACGATTTGCAATTGTTCGTATTATGTTACGTGTTAAAATTATTATTTTTATCTTGTTTTCACTGTATTTACTAATTTTGCTTCCGTTTTTAATCTGCTGAATACTTCTGCGTTTCCAATTCTCATCTCGTCCATTGCACCCTTCTGCATTGTTTATTACGAATTGGTGCAGTTGTTAAATAAAATTGGTGACAACGTACCATTTTCTTTAAACACCTTTTTTGATGACTATATGTTTTGCTCTTTTATTGTTAAATATTCTAATATCTTTGCCGTTGTCTAAAAATATGTTGTCATTTATCATGCCTTAGTCTATCAAACGCTTTCTCGTAGTCAACATAACGTACACACAAATCTTTTCGACTTTCAAATATCCTTTTGCTGTTATTAATAGAGTAACTGTTGCTTTTCGTGTGCCTGGCTTTTTAAAAAAATTATGCTGAGTATTGGTGAGAACCTTTTTGCATGTGTTTTTATACGGTTGTATATTGTTTTCAAAAATAGTTTTAAAGCATAACTCATTACGTTTATAGTATGATGATCTTGGCATTTAACGAATTCACGTGTCCTTGACAGAAGTATAAACATAATGTTTAACAAATCGCATTCCTCTTTCAATTCTTACAAGTATAATTAATATAAGAACTTGTTTTTAAATTATTATTCAAATATTATCTTATAATTTTTTTCACAAAACATTGTCATTGAAAGAACTACAGTAAGTTTATAATTCAAACCAGTGTGTTTAAATAGGCTTAAAAATAGTTTTATGTATATTTTAGAGTTTCTTCCTGTAAGCCAACGCAAGTTTTTGAGTGCTAAATTTATTTTTTGCTGTTTTTTACTATTGTTCCTACTGGCTATATCTATTAAGTATTTCATGTTCTTGGACTATTGTATTTTAAAATATTTTATTACTATAAATGGGTACTAGCCTCTTTGCAAAGTAAACGTGACTTGTATAGACTTAGGTTAGAAAATTAAATTTATATGATCTTGTATATAATGACTAGCTCTTTTTCACATGTTTCTAACTCTGTTCCTTCTTCGTTTTAGAGGTATTTAGTATATACATCAAATATACGGGACAGTGTTTTGTGTAACTAGAAATTACTTATTTAATATGGGCAGTATAATAAGACCTTTTTAGAAATAATGATCTGAAGAGTAGAATGAGAAAGAAAAAGATACTGGTAAAAAATTTATTTTAAATAACACTCCAAACAGAATATTTCTGTAATCTTATAAAATGTCCAAGAAGATTGCTGCCATGACATTATTTTATTGTGCGATAACATTATTGAAGCATGTAATGCCGATGTCTAAAACCAAATTGGTGTGGTGGCATTAAAATTTCCATAGAATGCTTTTAATTATTTTTATAATTATATAAGTACGTTTCTGCTAGTAAACTACTGGATTTATTAGAAGTTGCTTTACTCGGACGTTTTCTAAAAAATTCAAGTTTTCATTTAAATAGCCGTTAAAAACTTCTGCTAAGTATTAAGCGAAGGCATATACTTTTTCTAATTCCAATCGTGCCTTATTTGAAACTTTAGAAATGTATTAGGCATTTTTGTTCTATTAAAACTTTTTGCAATCTTCGAAAGTAATCGATCGTATCTTATCAACATACTAAGGTATCTTTCGAATTATTTAAGTGGTTATAATAGGTCTAGTAAAAAGAAATCCATTATTTTTCCAATAGATGGCTTTAATAAATTGTATCTGGCGCTCTAAAAGTCCAATCGGTTTACACTACTTGGCGTTAAAAAGCTGACATTTCGTACTAAAAAAACTTATTTGACAATTTTATGAATGGTTGACTCAGTTTTGTTTGAGCTCATGTCAAAAATGGACACCAGCAAAGAAAAAATACGCTATATTTTACAGTTTTTTTCGATAAAGCTGTTCCGGTAATTTCGATGTCAAAGATGCACCACGCTCTGGATGGCCAATTGTCGAAAATGTGGATAAAATCATGGAAATGGCCGAGTTCGACCGTCATATAAGCATTTTTTCTATTGCTCAAGAGTTAAACATTGCACAAAAACCGTTTGGAACCATTTGGAAAAAGGCTGGATACAAAAAGAAACTGGATGTATGGGTCACAAGGTAACGCAAAAAAAGCTCATGGACCGAATCTCCATCTATGAATCGCTGCTGAATCGCAACAAAGTCGACCCATTTCTGAAGCGGATGGTGACTGGCAATGAAAAGTCAATCACTTACAACAACGTCAAGGGAAAACGGTCGTGGCCGAAGCGCGGTGAGCCGGCACAAACGGTGGCCAAGCCAAGATTGACGGCCAGGAAGGTTTTGCTGTGCGTTTGGTGGGATTTGCAAGGAATTATATACTATGAGCTGCTTTCCTACGGCCAAACTTTTAATTCGAACCTGTACTGTAAATAATTGGACCGTCTGAAGGAAGCAATCGCCGAAAATCTGCCAACTTTGGCCACTAAGACAGGAATTGTGTTTCATCAAGACAACGCCAGGCCACACACATCGATAGCAACTCGCCAGAAGCTCCGAGAGCTTATTTGGGAGGTTCTTATGCATCCACCTTATAGTCCGGAACCTGACACCAAGTGATTACTTGCTGTTCCTGTCCATGGCGAACTATTTTGCTGATGAAAAATTTGCCTCAAGAGAGGCTTGTGAAAATCGATTGTCCCAATTTTTTGCCAATAGGGACAAGGGCTTCTATGAGAGAGACATAATAGAATCACCTTCAAAATGTCAACAAGTTATCGAACAAAACGGTGTATATTTGACCTAAATCGGTTTATTCTAAGTATGTTAAATAAAACCTCCAATTTCATGCAAAAATAATGGATTTCCTTTTACCTATTATTTTCCCCTATCTAGAATAATATGAAGGTTTTGTCATACGACTGTGTCGAAAAAAGGTAACAATTTTTCTTTTGTTAATCGATGTCTTGAAGTACAGTAAATTTTAGGGTTTATTACTTATATAACTCTCAAAACCGTATCCTTGTACTTGAATAATTTATAATTAGGTTTATGTTAATTTACCTTACAATGTTAGGTGGCTCTTTACGTGCCGTACTATCCAGATATTCTGTGTGATATACTTTGCAATATCGTATTTTAAGATAGGTTTTTGCTATAAATGTCTTTTTAAATATTAGCAAGAACAACAACAAATTATCATGCTTCTATTGCCCCAAACTTCTTCAGTGAGCCAACTATGATGGTGGTTGGCCTATATTAGGCCGTCCCCATACTGCCTTAGGATTTCGTGCTGAGCATCCCTATTTACTTCATATTAATATAGACTACAGATAGCTGGATTTTTGTGATCTTTGACGTTTTTATGTAATTTTTAAGATTTACACCTAAGTGGTCGGCACGTTGGGGTTGTTATGTTTGCTGTATATACGCGAACAGCGCGGTTATAAGTCATAATTATCTCTATATCAGTTTTGTAAACAGACAGTTTGTTCACTGGTGATTCTTGTGATTGCGTTGCAGCAAATGCATGTTTGGTTGTCTTGAATTCTTGAATTATCTCATTAAAATTTTTGTCTAAAGTCACTCTAGGTTATAGTGCCTCTACCCTCCAGAATATATCCCTGTTGAAGATCCTGCTGTTCTCCAGGTTACCGCATCCTTTAAGCTTCTTCTTGATCAAGAACACAACTGCTACGTTTTTCTCAGGGTTGGTTTTGATTTTCTCTATATCGCACCTGTTTTCAAATACGCCGCAACGAGCTTGATAGCACAAAAGTACCATCTAAAAGGTAAACATTTATCGTAGAGAACGTCGTTGGTATTTTTCAAACGTAGAGATTGAGGAGTGCAGTACCGAACATGCCGCTGGACAAGAATAACCAAAGAAGTTGCACAGTAAACAATGCGATAGACGATATGAGCAAACAAAAATTATTTTTAATCTTTTATTTGCATTAAGTCATCGGTGCACTATAAGCCTGTACTTAGGCTTAGATTGATGTAAATTTAGTGAGTACTGATAGAATTATATTATTTTGATGAAGTAGTCGATTAAATAAACTTTTATATTTGTTCACAACAATAGTTAAAAATGTTCTGAAACTTATTGACAGACTTTTTGATATATTTGTAGTAAATGGTGGGGTAGCATTTTAAGTGGATTTTCATATCTTGGATTATGATAGATCGTAATAGCACTATTTTATTTAATGGTTTATCCTATTGTCTTTTGTAGACGATTTAATTTTTGTAATTTGTAGAATGGAGTTCTGGACATGTTCGGGTAAAATATGTATGTACGCCGTAATTCCTCTTGGGAGGTATCATTGGAGCCCTTTCATGGGCTTTTTAATCCTTTTTGGCTGGATTAGTGCCTTTAGTTGTGATTTCCATTTCATATGTCCTTGCTTGATTTTGCTTTTACTACTATTTTCTTCCATTTTTTTCCTGTTGGTCACGGTTGTCTCCAGTTTACTACGTTCATTCTTCTTAAATCTACCAATACTTCATCCTTCCATCTATTTTTGGGTTTTCCTCGTGGTCTTGTCTGTTCTGATTTCCACTCGGTTATTGTCTTTATCATTCTATTTCTATCCGTTCTTTCTATATGCCCTAGCCATCTTATTCGCTGTGCTTTTATTTCCCTGACAATGTCTTCTCCTTTCAGTTCTTCTTCTGTTTCCTTATTCATTTTTATTCTATATTCGTTGTCTCCCATTTTCACTGGTCCTAGGATCTTCCTCATAATTTTTCTTTCGAGAATACGCGGTTGCTCCTCCTCTTTTTTCGTCATTCTTATCGTCTCTGCTGCATATATTTTTGTGGGTCTTATTAGTGCTTTGTATACTCTTATTTTTGTTGTTTCCGTGATTTTCCGGTCTTTCAGTAACGGTTTATATATGTTGAATAATTTAAACCCTCGGTGAATTCTTCCTTTTATATCCTGGTCTCTGTTATTTTTGTTGTTTATTTCTGTTCCTAGGTATGTGAATGTTTGTATTATCTCAAATTTGTGACTTCCGATTTTGTATCGGTTTTGGTTATCTCCTTTTCCTCGTTTACAGCACATGTATTTTGTTTTCTTTTCATTTATTGTAAGACCCCTTGCTTTTGCTTCTGTTTCGATTGTGTTAAGTGTTTGTTGTAGTTTAGTTTTGCTTCTTTAGACTATTACTAAATCATCCACATATGCCAAAATTTGCATCGCTTTGTTCACATTGTGCCTGTTTGGTATGTTTTTCGTATGATGTTCTCTAGTGTTATGTTGAATAAGTTGGGTGATAGTGCATCTCCTTGTCTTACCCCTAAGTTGGTTTCAAAATATTTTGTGTCCCCTTCTTGTAATTGTACTGTCGCTTCTGAATTCTCCATCGTCATTTTAGTTAGTCGTATTAGTTTCGATGGTATTTGGATTTCTCTCATATCCTCTAATATTTGTGGTCTTTTAATTTTGAAAGTCTATGAATAAGAGATGTAATTCGATATTGTATTCGTACGCTTTTTCTATTATTTGGTTGATGATATGTATGGCGTTTACTGTTGATCTGTCTGGGCGGAATCCACATTGATAGTCCCCGATTTTATTTTCCGTATGGATACTTAACCTCTGTTGTAAGATACATGTGAAAATCTTGTATGTTGTGTTGAGGAGCGTGATTCCCCTATAGTTACTGCATATTTCTGGGTCACCTTGTTTATATATCGGTATGATTTTTCCCTTTTCCCAGTCTTTTGGCATCTTCTCTTCATTCCAGGTTGCTGTTATTAGTTTGTGTATTGTTTTGTGCAGTTCTATCCCTACATATTTTATCATTTCTCCGTTTATTTCATCTACACCCGGGCTTTTACCATTTTTAATTCTTTTTATAATTTTTTCCACTTCCTCATGGGTTGGTTCTTTGTCTATGTATTCATTTCTTTCATTTACCATTTCTCTTTGCTCTTCATTTTCTTCCCTAAATAGTAGGCTTTGATAATATTCTCTCCATATATCTGTAATCTTTTTTTCTTCATAGTATGTTTGTCCTTTGTTGTCTTTCATTCCTCTTCTCTTGATTGGGTAGTTTCTTCTTGACTTTTTTATGTTTTTGTATATCTTGTACAGTTGTGTCTTCTATTGGTTTCTATTTCCTCTATTTCTTGATCTATACTTTCTCTTTTTTCGTTTTAAAGAGTTTGTCTGCTTTTTTCTTTATCTCTTTATATTTTTCGTAGTCTCCGTTCTTTCCTGTGTTTATCCATTTCAATCTAACGTCTTTCTTTTTGTTTATTCCTCTGTCACATTCTTCATCAAACCACATTTTATTTTTTTTTATTTTTTCTGTGTCCTATGATTTTTGCCGTTATATCCGTTATGCATTCTTTAATGTTTTTCCATTCATTTTCGATTTCTTCTGGTGCTCTCTCTTTTGGTTGGGTTATTTTTTGTTCAATTCCTTCTATATATTTTTCCTGGTTTCCATATTGTTTATTTGCTCAACTGCCCATTTTTTTCTTTGATTAATTTTCTCCCAAATTTTTGTTATTTTTTGCTTTAGTTTTATTATTACCAACAGGTGATCTGTGTCTGCGTTAGCACCTCTGAAGGTTCTGACATCTTGTAAGCTGTTGCTATGATTTTTGAGACTAACACATGATCTATTTGGTTGCCCTTGTTTTTTCCGGGTATAAGCCAGGTTTCCTTATGTTCTCTTCTGTGTGGGAATTTGGTGCTACTTATTACTAGATCTGCTGCTGCCGCATAATTACATAGTTTTAGTCCATTATCATTTGTCTTCTCATGAATAGTGTGTTTGACTGCAACCCCATTCTTCCTTCCCCACCATTGCATTAAAGTCCCCCAGTACCATAAGGATGTTTTGTTTTTTATTCCATCTGTTATTTTTTCTAGTTCTTCATAAAATTTGTGTTTTTCCTCCTCCTTGGCTTCTTCCGTTGGTGCGTATACATTAATGATAGTGATATTTTTTGATTTTCCTTTAATTCTTAGGGTTGATATTCTTCCATTCACTGGTGTAAATTTCATTATTGTTTGTGTTGACTTTTTTGCTACCATAAAACCTGTTCCACTCTTTCCTTGGGTTTGTTCTCCTGAGTATACCATTGTAAAATTTGCATTGCTAATTTCTCCCCTTCCTTTCCACCGAATTTCCTGTAATGCTAATATGTCTAATTTGTATTTTTCCATTTCTTTTGCTATTTGTATAATTTTTCCCGGGATTAATAGTGTTTTTATGTTCCACGTGCCTATTTTTATTATATTTTTCTTTTTTTGCATTTGTTTTTTCTATTTTTGTTACTTTAGCTTGGTTTGTATTTATGTATAAATTACTTGTCCATTTCCATTGCGTTTCGTTGCCTTTATTTCCGTCCGATTTTTTTTATAGCTAGTTTTTTAAGTTTTTTGCGTTGTGCTCTACATATGTGAGTTTGCCGATTGTTTTGTTCATTTTTTCCTCATCCCGTTCTGTTATTGTGTTTGTTGTTTGTTTCGGGTCATTTCCTTTTGTACGTGGTGCAGGTCGGCTTTGTGTCCAGAGTCTATTCTTCTTGGGCACTGCCACTTTGGTAACTACTGTTTTCGTTGTTTGATCTGTCTCTTCGTCTGTTAGCCTTTCTCTTTTCTTGGAGTCTTTCATTCTTTTATTGTCTGTGTTCCCTTCTTCTTGTTCTACCTCACTTCCTTCTGTTTCGCTTAGACACATTATCTCTTCCTGGTTCCATTCCTCTCCATTTATGATTAATTTGTCCTTTATTATGATGGCTTTCATTCCTTTTTTTCTAGCGTCTATCATGTGAGGCAATAATATTCTCCGTGCTTCTCTTGTTTTTTTGCCCATATCTTCCTTTATCCATATTTCCGTTCCCTTCAACTTGTTTAACTTTCACAGAAATTCTGTCCTTTTTATTCTTGTTGTCAGCCCCACTTTAATAGGTCTATTTTTGTTGATTTTTGGGTCTCCTATTCTGTGCAGGAAGTCTATTTCATGATCCTGCAAATTTATTTCCAATTCTGCGTACCAGGTTTAGTAATATTTGTTAATTGAAAATTACAATGTTCTTTCTTCTTACTTCTTCCTCCAGCATCTGAATATTTATTTCTTGTTGTTTTATTATATTTTATAACTTTTTTTATTTTTGCTCCGCTTTGCTTAACACTGTCATTCGTATTATCAATTTTTCTCTCCATTGTTATTAATTTACGCATTATGTCGGCTAGCGTTAATTCTGTTTATGTATTTTCCTCTGTTCCTTCCATCTTCTTTCTTACTTTGATGCGTTCCAGATTAAAAAGTTGGTAAGTTTATTATTTACGCTGGCGGACTCCTTCTTTTGTTACACCGTCCACTTTGTTTTTGGTTGTAGTTTGTCCTACACCGATCGCGTGTTTTTCCCGTGGTTGGAGCGAATTTCCCGTATTTATTACCACACCCGCGTTTTCACTTTTCATTAGCTGTTTTTTTCTTACACTATGTTCTTTGTTTTTATTTTAGTTGCAGCCTGGTAAGTTAGTTTTTAGATATTTCACTTAACCATTGATCTATTCCAATAATCCTTAACCCTGACCTGTCCGTTTCAGGTATTTTTCGCTGCACCTCGATAAGCGCGCGCGGCCTCGGTTGACCCGCGTCGATGGGCTTGCTCTTATCAGCGCAGCAGCCGTTCGTATTATATTTGCATGGTTAAATACTTATGTGTTAGTCCTACCTTATTTGATGTTTATTCCTTTCTTACAGTTTCTTTATTTGTTATATTTACTCACTTTCACTAATTATTTGGCACTTTAACTTTTCCAAAAACGTAACAAACTATTTAACCATAAATCACAGCTGTCACTTTTTCTTTCACCAGGATCGGGTATAGTAGTCTTCCACATTTCATACACAAACGCAAGACGACAAATATGCATAAAAATATGTATGATCGCCCAATTTGTACAAATTTGACTTTTTTATGTGGAGCTTAACTTCAATTATCATATTTTGTAATTATTTAAGTTATGTGCCCTTTCATTTGTTGCTATTTGTAGATCTATAAAAAGTATCGACAAGATATCTTTATTTAGTCTACTCATTATATTACGGATGTTCTACTTATAAATTCGTAGATGTGTACTGTAGACTCATATAACTACACGATAAGCTTTTTTTATTAAATAAATTAATACGTGCAATAGTTAATATTAATATCTTATAAATATTTAATTTACTAATTTTTAGCCTTTTAATGTTAATTTTTACTTCATTGTTAACCAGCGTTCTTAAGTTGTGAACTAAATTAAACTTTAAGATTTAGTTGCGCTCCGTTTTCGTTCTACAAAAATTGAAAGATTGCATTTGTAGAGTTGGTATCTAAACATATGGCAAAGATTTAAGCATTCAAGTTTCTTTTTGATAAATGGTCAAATTTGTCGTATCTGAGGTAGTCAAAATATTGTGCTATTTACGAAAAAACAGTACATTTACAAAAATTCACGATGTGGTGTGCATTGTGAGCTGGAGGAATTATAAGTTCGTACTTTTTTTAGAACGAAACTTATAACATTGTTACTGTATATGTTATCGGAAGATGCTAAACGACTTCTTTTTAATAAAACCAACAATTTGCATTTGAATTACACGAAACGTGCCACTTTCACTTTACTTCAAACCAAATTTTCTGGTCGTGTTATCTCGTAGAGGGGTAACATAGATTGGCCACCTTGGTCTTGCGACCGAATTTTATTAGACTTTTTCCTCTGAGACAGAATTTATGTCAACAAACCTGCCAAGATTTCAGGCCTAAAAAAACATCAAATGTATAATTACTGAAATAGATTTGCATTTATGAGAAACCGTTATAAAAAATTTCGCTAAAGAAGTGGCCAGTAGGTTGCGGAGGATACCTGGCCAATATCATATTTTATACGTAACTGTTAAGTCTAATTTCGATTACCCTATATTCAGGAGATTATAAAATTCAAACTTTTAACCATACTAAATAAATACTAGAGTTAGGGTTGAAAAGTTTCTATAGCAAGTTTTTCTTTTGTCTGTCATTATTGTTAATTGACAAAATAATTGGAACTTTACTTTTAACTTGTTGTTTCTTAGATTTTATGGATATTTTATGCCTAGTCCTACACATTTTTTCCTTTTTTTTTGAAGTTTCATTGCATGTATCGATTTCTTATTTACATATTTCCGACTATACAGACCGCTACAGATAAGCTAATTATTCATGAGGAATGATTTTAAAATAAGAGCAAATTGTCTCATTTGTGATTGTTGTAACAATGCTAGTTTAGTTACAAATGTTTTTTGTGGAAAGTAGACGCGACATACTATTTCAGTATCAAGCTATAGTTTTAGAAGGTTGATCTTCATCAATAATTCGGTAAACGACAAGTAATAAATAATATGCTGCTTATCTAGTACGCCAGCTAACCGATCATTTTACGAAACTTAAGAATTGCACGAGCGTGGCCAATATAATCTTAAAATATAAAACTTAAGCAAAAAAAATTAATTGTAATACAGTCACAAAGTAATTTAAATTGCAAATTGGAAGAGCTTTATAACAACATTACGAAACTTGCAGTTTTTTATCATCGGAAAATAGAAACAATTTTGAAATTTAATTTTTGTATTCCCTAGGGTAACCATTTGCAAAATATTACAAGCACCAAGAATAGCTATAAAGCTTTCTTCATTTTATGAACAAATTTAAGTTGTTATTATAAAATAATAAACTAAAAACTTTTAAGTGCATTATGGATTGTCCATTTGGGTGCAAAATGTTATGATTATTTGTGTCCTCCTAGTTTGTTTTTCATTTTGTTAAATAAATAATTAAAAATGCACCTATAAACGTGATATTATTTTTTTGTCTTGATTAAAAATAAATATTAATTATAATCAATTTTTTCCAGTTAAAATTTATAAGTTGGTTATATTAGTTAATTTAGATTAATTTATGTATTGGAGTAATTATTTAGTTTATTTATTTTTTCTTTTTAGCTTTTTTTTGTTTTTTACTTTACTTTTTTAAATCCAACAATATGATTTATGGTTGATATAATTATAAATTGTAATATTTTAAAAAATAAGTAATGTTTAATAACATTATGCGTTAGTTTGAAGAATAAGTTATGTGTATCATGATATTTAGATATTTTCTCACTTTTTTAGAATACCAGTATTAATTTTTATAATTCTGGTCTTCAAGCTACTAGAAACTTGAAAAATTGATAGCTCGTCTGGCAAGTCATTTTACTATTTAATTCATGGCCGTCTAAGACTTCTTAACTTTTCTTTACAATACTGCAACCATGATTTCAAATAATGATAAATTTTTAACTAGAAAATCGTTGAAATTACTCCATTTTAAAAACAAAACCATAAAAATCAAAAGTATTTTTTAGAAAAAAAACTAAAATTAAGTGTCTTAGTATTTTACATAAGAACAGATTACTAATAAATTGAATATATAATAAATAGAAGATTAATTTGCAAATCAAAGTACAATATTGTATGTATTTTCTCAGACACTAAATTATACAGAACAAGAACAGTGTAGTACCGTAAATAAAACTTTCTACAGTGGCGTGAAATTGTAATGGTCACTTCCAGTTGCCGTTAACCGATTTGGCTGAAAATCCCATGAAAGGTGCTGATCTAAGATGTGTGTATGCTAAGTTTGAAGTGAATCCGTTGAATGGAACGGAAGTTATAGTGTCGTCAGACACACAGACAGACAGACAGGATGATAATCTCATTAACTTTCTATAAGCTCCGCTATAGAAAGTTAATAACAATTAACAAAAACATGACGATGTTGTCGTGCTTTGCAACGAAAATATTTTGTGAATCAAAAAGTTGTTATTTTTGAAGACAAATAATGTTTCATATTTTCCCAATTTTATTAATAAATAAAGCACCCAACGAATCTACAGTTGGAAGACTAATGAGGAAGTTTGAAACGACTAGTTTAATGAATTTTGTTGAACAGGGCAATAAATCCCTGTTGTGGAAGATAGTGTCATTGAGAGTCCTAGAAAATTGATTAATCAACGTTTGCCGCAATTGAACATTCCGACGTAACATTTAATTTTGCATATAGATCTTCATATACACGTTTATATGATCCCAAGTAACGCAACAACTTAAGTCTGCCGATCATGAAAAACGGAGGCAATTTGCTAAACGGGTTTTAGAGAGATTGATAGTCTGTCAAAATAATTCTCTGTAACGAAGTCCACTTTCACTTAAGTAAGTTTACCCACAAACATAACTGTCAGATTTGTAAATATAAAAAAACCTTAAAAAAATTTAGGAGCGTGGAGTGTATTCACTAAGAATGACGTGTGGTGTGTGTGATGAGAGAACTGCACTTACCGTTAGTGGAGAACGTTAGCGTAACATGATATCCATTCGATTGTGCTCTATCTTTGAATATATGGAAATTAAAAATCTCTGTCTGCTGCAGGATCGAGCAACCTACTACTTTGCACAAAACAGTTAGCTAACTTCACAAAAATTCCCTCAACAATTTCTTTGCGAGTTTATAAGGAATGGCCGGCAAGGCCCTACAATCTTACATCATATAATTTCTTCTTATTGGAGTTTGTGAAATCACAAGTGTACGCTAACAAACCACACACAATATTAGAACTGACAGCGAAAATTTTACATATAATTAGGGGCATCGGACCAAACATTTGCGAGAGAGTCATCAGTAATTTTGAGAAACGGATAAATGGATGCGAACTGAGTACGGCTAGATATATGCCTGATAACGTATTTCATATGTATATTTGTTTGATTAGAAGTATGTTAAATATAACAATTTTTATGAAAATTTGACTGATTTATTAAATTTTCAAATTCAGTATCCTTTACAAAACACTCTTTAACAGTTTCATCCAACTTTATATCAAAAATGGTTTGACATAGTTAGATGAATTTACTCATACAGATAAGAAGAACTTTTGTTATAGCTTGTGCTGTGTCAATAAGGTAACTCAAGAACATAAGAAATAAGTAACTCGAGAACAGCTGAACAACAGAAATGATTATATTTGAAGTCAAGCAACCCATCCAAACTTTAGAAAACCAAAAATTTTCTAAACACTTTATATTGATACAAGATAACGGTTGAGAAATTAGAGAAAAAGTTGATTTTGTAGAATAATAAAACAATAATTAAACAAAGTTGATTTTAGTATCGCCCAAAAGATATACATAATATACCAAACAATATAAAAATCTTAGTAATTTTTTCTTTATATAAGCATTTAAGATGGTGCCAAGATTTGTGAGACATACCTTGCATATGTTAAATTATTCAAAAAATGCTGTTTATTAAAGAATCAAATAAAAAAATAATTTTGCATTATATAACTCAACATTCGAAAGATAAAGTGTACCTGCACTATTATTATTACAGTCACCATTAAGAACTTAGTAAAAATGTACTCTTTTGCCATTGTTTATAGCTGTTTAGTAGTCAGGCAAAATGCTTATCTTAAACTATATACACTTTGCAGTCCATTAGGCGAAACGGACATGTTAATTATCTGTACTATGGCTAAAGACAAAAGGTTAGCCGTGATTACTTATTTCACTTAATTGTACATCTAAGTAGAATAATTAAATAGCGTGTTCTTAAATTCAGCTTTAATAAATTTATTAAAACTTCCTATTCTAGCATATTAAAACTATGTCGCGCTGTTGTAGTCAGATCAACAATGCATTCCAATGCAAGTAGACCACAAAAAACAAACGCAATATGCTTAACAAGCATTTCAACAATCAAAACAAAAACCAATGTTTTACTTTCCATTTAATGTTAATGTCAACGGCATTTTGCATTCACGAAATACAACAACAAATCTAAATGCATCACAGACCAACCTTTACAAATTCAACAGCGAGTTAGGAAATCTAAATGGAATGTTGTACAAAACAAAAAACACCTTAGAAAAGCAGCGAATGCAAAGTAGCAAATTCATTCAATCTATATTGGACAATGAAGATCCGAACAATGAACAAGTAGATACCGCATCGTGTGGTCGGAGTTCAGAAACTCTTGACGTTTCGTCCACAACTGCGGCAGACATCTTCAGAAGAAAATCTTCTAAAAATTAAGTAAATGTCCTGTGCGTTTTCGCTTTTTATACTCCTGCGAGTATGGTAGGGATGGTGTTGGGGGTGGTTGACGTCACCGGGATGATAGATGACGTGATCGGGCAAGCTGCTGACGTCAATCTGAACATTGCAGTTACTATTTCTGACGTCACTCCTAACCACACGATGCACCATAACACCGGCCGTGAAAGCCTTCGCATCTATTTAAGTAGATACCGTTTAAGTAGATACAGCTAAAAAAAAACTCAGAATTTCTTTTACTTTTCAATTTTGGATTAAATCGATTAATCTACTAACAAAATTATTGATTTTGGTCATTTATAAACTTAGCTAAAATACCAACCTACTAAATGTATGTATGCAAAATTTGAAAATAATGGTACCAAACCGAAATAATATGATTTGGAAGTTTAAGATGAAAGCTCCTACAAATCCATGTGCTAAAAATTATTATTTAGTCATTAGTAAACATTTATTTTACCAATTTAGATCACAAATTGAATAGGTCTTTTAATTACGATTTCTAATGCTCTTCAAGTGCTGCATTTCTTATTGTACGTTAATGGACAACGTACACATTTTTCTAATTATGTATTCAAACATTTAAATATAGGTTCCGTCAGAATGATTTTCTCTTTTCGAATTGACTGCCGCAGACAAGGTATTGGTAGACGGTATCGAGTCATGCATCCTTGAGCCATGCTGGAGTGTTGAACACCGTACCTATGTGTTGGAGACTTATTTTTAAAATGGTGATTCTGCGATTGTGATACGGCGGTTATTTCGTAGACAGAGGTTTGACCAAGAAAACCATAATGCTGAGGATGCCCAATTTACAACAAATTGTTTTCGCATTAAAATGATAAGCTTCATAATGTTTAAACACCTGCTAAGGTGTAAAGCAAGTACAGTAACTGTCCTACAAAACTGCCCTGCGGAAGTTCAGACATGATTTGATTGATACCTAATACTGCGCTGTTCATTTAGATTTGACATATTTTGTCTGAGAGGCATGACTTGTGCCTGTTTTTGGCGACGGTTATTTGTTAGTGTTCTATATGTTGCATATCTAAATTTCTGAAGGCTTTTATATATAGTGAACCCTTGGATGACTTCTTTGGCATAGAGCACAATTGGCTTGGGGGTTTAAAAATTTCTTGCATTCTGAAGTGGTATGTGTTGCACCGCATTTAACGCGATTATAAATCCTATTATGATATTTTTAGTATGACACTAGCTTTGGCAACAAACGCATTGAGGTATAGTATTTTTTGTTTTCGGTGGTTCGATTGTAACTTTTATGTTACTTAGGTACCTTACCTCAAATATCTTTTTATTATTTTTGTTTGACATTATATACACCATAAACATCGGCAGTGGTAGTTTAGTTGTTCTATCGCGTACATTTATAATGTCTTTTGAATTTTATGTCCCACTGCTGCCAATTCGTCTGTTATAAGTTGGGTTGAAATAGTGTGATAAAGATTGTGAATGACAATTCTGTAGCCCCTTTCTTCTTTAATCTGGTAAGTATGATATATTATATTCTCGTTTCTAAGGTGAATCGTAAGTTTCCTATGTGTATCTGAAGTTAGAGCGTTAATTTTGACTGTATTATTAGCCAGAGCTGTTTTATAATGTTGCTCTTTATCAATAACATTATAGATTTCATTAATTATTTGATTATAATTGTTAACTCTAGAAGGTGGTGGAGGTTTGGGTATTTTTGGGGATGGATTACTGGGACCTGGCTCAAGGTTTCTGTTGCCGCTTCTTATTTGAGAAAATACTTCCTATCTGTTAGAAGTCAAGCTTTGGCTAGAGTTTTGTCTGGGAGTTTCTTTCCCTTTTCTTAGCAATCGTTTGCCAGCTGTGTTTCGTTTGTTGGGTTTTTGGTTGTCATCATTCGAATTGATGGTAGGGCCTACGCCTTCGTAGCGTTTCTTTTTGTTTTCGCTTGCATCAGTATTTTAATATTTGTCCATATTTTGAGATTTATATGCTTGTTGTCTTGTTTGCATCGCCCCGAAGTATGTATTTCCATGAGAATTTTTTACGAATGAGGAGGGTTTTAAAATTTGATTTTGAGGCGCGTTTGTAAATTGTAGAGTAGGTTGAATGCTGTATATGCGAAATATTAAATATGTAGCCGAAATTTTCCATTTGAAAACATAGATTAACTTGCATATGACAGAATATGTGTGCTTATACGTAAATAGAAATTAAATTAAAATTAAAATTTACAATAAAAATTAAAATTCCTAAGACCACCCAAGAAAATATAAATTGAAACAGGTAAAATGCGGCTGATCTTAAGTAAGG
The DNA here is from genome assembly GCA_036346155.1 of Sinelater perroti. NCBI lineage: Eukaryota > Metazoa > Arthropoda > Insecta > Coleoptera > Elateridae > Sinelater > Sinelater perroti. Next base: position 1,961,719 of record JARFIY010000355.1, on the reverse strand, counting down.
CAGCGGACGCTGTCGCGTTGATAACGCAGGCACGAGCAGGCTCGTAGACACGTACGTTTTCCTTGGAAGACACATGTGATGTTCTCTTTTGCACTGAAATTGTTCTTTGAAATAGACTCTTTTGTTCAAATAACCCTAAAAGAAAATGTCTAATAGACTTAGACAGCAAGACTGCAGTGGATAACCAATGTCACCCTTCTTCGGGATAACACGGCCAGAAAATTAGGTTTGACATATGAGTGCTTTACGTGCTATATGACATGTGGCTCCAACTTGTTGAAGCCAGATATCATTCAAGTTCAAACCGTTGGGTTCATTAAAAGGAAAGTTGTTTAGCATCTCTTGATAACTTACGCTATTGGCAGTAACAACGTTCCCAGCTTACAATCCACACCACGCAGTGCATTTTTGTAGTTACATTGGTTTTTCGTAAATAGCACATAAATTGTTATTATCCCAGATGCAAACATGTTGAGTATTTATAATGACATTTCAAGAAAAATGAGCTTTATCGCTTAGTAAGAAAGTTTTGCAAAAATCAGCATTAATTGTTATTTAAATTGTTAATTCAATTTTATGGTGTTGCCGGTCCTGGCAAGTGATAGGAAGATTGAAGGGTTAATGCCTCTCAGTTATATACATAAGTGAAAATTTAATGAAATTAAATTCAAATAGTGATTACAGTAAGGTAAAATAGGTGAACAGTGTTAATATAAACAACAGATAAAGGTAAGATTAGCGAGTAGAAAACTTAAAATAGATCGCGAAGGAAATCAACACCGATAAGATGCGACAGCTGACCGGCTGAGCGCGTGAACGAAACGGCGGAGCGATACCAAACCGCGGGCTTTTCAAAATACCGCAGGACCGTATTCTAAATCTTACACAATTTTGAGAAGTAACGAGCTTTTTATAAAAAGAGAATGACGACCTCCGAGGAGTGGATCTGGGTCGGTTCTTAGTCGGTTTAGTAAAAATGGAAAATAAAGACGAATATACCCAAAGTACTATGAAACTACTACAAGAAATAAATGGAAAATTAGACAAAATGGAAGATACTAACCAGAGACTTGAAACTAAAATAGAGAACCTTCAGGCAGAACTAAATAACGTAAGAATGGAAAATGAATTACTGAAGAAAGATAAGGAACTACTAGAACAAAAAACATCAATACAAGAAGAGAGAATAGAGAAACTAGAAAGAGAAATAAGAAAGAAAAGAATAATAATACACGGAGTAGATGAAGGAAATGAAGGGAGAGAACGGGAACTAGAACTAAAAGAAAGAGTGAGAATTATAATAAGAGATATGGGAATACAGATAAATATGGAAGAAGAAATAACAGAAATCAGAAGATTGGGAAGCGAACAAAGAGGAAAAAGAAGACCAATACTAATAGAAATAAGGGGCCACAACAAAAATATGAAGATACTAAAAGCTACAAAAAAATTAAAAGGAACAGACAATAAATTAATAATAAATGGAGAAATTATGTCCCTGGAAAAACTATATCAAATAGATAGACAGAAGTATAAGGAAGTAGAACGAAATGATGCAGAAGACGAGTATGAGAGAGATAAGAACACAAAAAAAGGAAGAACAATGAGTCAAAGATCCCCAGAGAGCAACGAGGAACAGACACTAAGAGATAAGGTAACTAAAATAACAAAAACAGGACGGCATACAAAAAACTAGTAGGGAGCGATGGAGGGAAACTAGACACGACAAGGCAAAGAATGAAGGCAAACGCAAATGGAAATAAGAAAATTGGCGAAATGGAAAAACCTAAACAGACGGAAACATATAATATACAAAAACATAGAAGAAAAGAAGACAAGTAAAAAGAAACAGGAAGAAAAAATGGGAACAAAAGAAATGGCAATAGGAATATGGAATATAACAACACTAACAGGGAAAGAGATAGAGGTAACAGAAGAAATGGATGAATATGGAAGTGATATACTAGGAGTAAGCGAAACTAAGAAGAAAGGAAATGGGACAATAAAACTGACAAATACACACTACATGTATTATTCAGGGGTAACAATGGAAGAAAGAGCAAAAGAGGGAGTGGGAATCATCGTGAATGAGGAAATAAACCAAAAAGTCATCAAATCAGTGGCAATAAATTCGAGAATGATAATCTTACACCTGCAAATGGAAGAAAGAATAGTAATTATACAAATATACGCACCAATAGAAGGAAGTGAAGTAAGGAAAATTGAAGAATTCTATAACGAATTACAGAAAAACATAGATGAAGTGAGAGAAGATACCGATAAAATAATAATAATGGGGGACTAGAACTCTCGAGTAGGCAGAGATGTGAATAGAGGGCTGGGATGTATGGGCGGATATGGAGAGGAAATAAAGAATACAAATGGAACTAAAATGATAGAATTCTGCCAGTTAAACGACCTATTGATAGGAAATACTTTCTGGGAACAAGAACTAGAAGACAAGTACACGTTTGTGGCAGAGGAGAGACAGGCCAAAAGTATAATAGATTATATAACCTATACACCGGAATTAAGACATAGTATACAACAAATAATAACCGAGAAGAGGGCGGAACTAGGAACGAATCATAGATTAGTAAGAGCGACATGGAAAATACATAAGCCAAAAACAGAGAACGAAATAAAATTTATAAAGGTAAAGATAAATAAGCTAAAAGAAGAAAAAGTCAGGATAAAATATCAAGAAGAAACAGACGAAGAGTTTCATAGACAAGAAATACAGAAAAGTGAGTGGGCAATGGAAGAAAGATGAAAAGTATTTAAAGAAGTAATATACTCAAAGGCAGTAAGTGTCTGTGGGATGACAAAAATAAGTAGTAACAGGAAAAGAACAAACTGGTGGAATGACCAAGTAAAAGAAGAAATACGGGAAAAGAAAAAGGCCTGGAAGAAATACATACAGCCTGGACAGCAACAAGATAGAGAGGAATATATAAATAGGAGAAATAAAGTAAAACAGGCAGTAAAAGAAGCTAAAAAGAAAAGCTGGGGAGACTTTGGAAGAGAGATAAATAAAACATATAAAGATAATAATAGGATTTTCTGGGCCAAAATAAGAAAGATGAGAGGAAGCCAACGAAAAGAAATTAGAGGGATTAGAGATAAAAACAACCATATTACAACAGATAAAAAAGAAATAATGGAAGTATGGAAAGACTACTTCGAGCAGAAGTTTAAAAAGAAAGGAGACAATGAAGAAAGGAAGTCAAATAGAGAAAGGAAAGAATCAGGAGAAGAAACAGAAGAGATAACGAGAGAGGAACTAGAAAATTCACTGAAAAAGATAAAGATTGGGAAAGCAGGGGGCGAGGACTAAATAGATCCGGAAATGATAAAATGGATGGGAGAAAAGGGTAAAGAATGGCTCTGGAAAATATGTGAGGAGGCATGGAGAACTAAGAAAATTCCAGAAGACTGGGAAAAGAACTTGATAGTTCCAATATATAAGAAAGGGGATCAGACGGAATGCGATAATTATAGAGCCATTTGTCTCTCCTCGGTGTGCTTTAAAGTATATACCAGAATTCTGGAGGGGAAACTTAGAAAAGTGATAGAAAATAAACTAGAGGAGGAACAAGGGGAATTTAGGGCAAATAGACAAGCTAATGACAACATATGCATATTGAGGAACATTATAGAACGAAAAATAGAGGAAGGAGATGAACTATTGCTTACCTTTCTAGACATAAGAGCAGCTTTTGATACAGTTGAGAGAGGAAAAATATGGGAATGCTTAGAGGAACTGGAAGTGACAAAGGAACTAATAGAGGCAATCAGAAGTATATACAAAGTAGTTAGAGGAAAAATTCAAATAGCTGGACTGACATCCGGGGAATTCAAAATGGAGAGCGGCATAAAACAGGGCGATAGCCTAAGCCCACTACTTTTTATAATAATAATGGATAAAATAGCAAAAAATCTAAAAGAAAAAACGAAAGGATTGGATACAATAATAGGATATAGAAACCTGGAACCAGTCAAGGTGAAAAGTTTAATATATGCAGATCACATAGTCATAATGGCAGATACGGATAATAGATTACAAAAGTTAGTCAACATATGGGTAGAGGAAATAGAGAAAATGAAAATGGAGGTCAACATTAAGAAAACTAAAACAATGATAGTGAATCAAAACCAGGAGAGGGGACAAAATAGAGAAGTAAAGTGTAAAGGGCATAATATGGAAAGAGTCTCAACATTTGAGTATTTGGGAACAATAATAACAGATGATGGCCGAATAGAAGCAGAACTGAGTAACAGAATGAGGAGAGGGAATAGGATCTACTATGCATTACATAGAACGATATTGGGAAAAAAGGAGATAGACCAAAAAGTGAAATTAATGGTACATAATGCAATAACAATACCAACAGTATTATACGCCAGTGAAAATTGGACGATACAAACCAAACATGAGGGTGTAATAACGGCCATAGAAATGAAACACTTGAGAAGGATAGCGGATAAGACAAAGTTTGATAGAGTACGGAATGAGGAAATAAGAGAAACTTTACGACAGGAACCAATAGTGAACAAAATCAAAAAGAGGCAGTTAACATGGTACGGTCATATACAACGAATGAATCCAGAGAGAATATGCAGAAAAGTGTTCGAAGCAAGAAGTGTAAAGAGAAGAAGAAAGGGAAGACCCAGGAAGAAATGGATAAGTAAAATCATTGAGGTGGGAAAAGCAAGAGGAGAGACAGTAAACGAAATGAAAAGTTTAACAAGAGACAGAAAAGAATGGAAGAAATGGGTTAAGGAGGACCGTGACGTATAAATCCGACGCTGGAAGGCATAAGGATAAGAGCGAAAAAGAAGAAGAATTCAATTTTATGCACAGGTAATTGCAGATCGTTTATTAAAATGCATTGTATAGTTTTGTAAATAAGTTTTAATTGCAATAAATGGCAACGAATTGACGTAATTAATTCTTCATATTCACTATCACTGACTCTAGCATTATTGTCACCAGAAGGACCGTTACGTTGAGAGCAAACCCTTGCTTCGTCAATAAGCATACCACTTTTTTCAAACTTTTGCATTAGGTCACAAATTGCAGGCTTATTTTTCACATTGTTACTTTTAGAAATAGGCCCAGTTTCTTTCGTAACTAATTACTTATTTTTATAATAAACTTAAATGATATTGGTGTATTACTGCACAGTATACAGCACTATGATGAGTGTATAAATACAAACTTGGTCTGAATTCAAATCCTAAAGTTAAATTTGAATTGCCGTATGGTGCAAATGTAAAATGTGGAATTATCAATTAAAAATTTATTTTTAATATAAGGATGTTTGTATACGTGCTTTCTGTGTAGAAATTTTTTTGAAATATAATTATTGAAGGCTTGTTTTCAAAACAAAACTTTGTTTGACCTATCTTTTTATTAATTATGACTGAGCACAGACAATGGAACGACAAATTTAATTAACTACAAACAATAGTGGTTTTAACGGCAATAGCAATAAAATTATTACGGAATTCTTTACAAAAGCGGCAATAAATATAAAACACATCTCACAGCCGGCCGCACACACGCGTGTTCTACAATCCAAACAACTTTTAAAGGCCAGCCTTTTACTGCCACTGATAATAAAAATTATACTACCTAACTAATGCCTGCAATTTTGAGCGGAAGCTTATTCATACAGCAACTGCCACGAGACTTTCATTTAACCGGAGAGATAACCTTAAAAAATTTACGCCTTGGCAATGCGCCAAATGAACTGGTTGTCAGCAGCACAACACGTATTAAATGTTGAACAATGGGGGAAATGAAATTCATTAATTGGCGCACGAGAAAGCCGTCCCGCTTCAGTTCGGCGTTATTAGCAACCAAATTAGTTTACCGTTAAAATGTAAGCTCTTATAGCAAAAACCAAGAAAAATAACTGTGAAATGAATTACATTTTCAGCAACAAAGAATGTTGTGCTTCTAGATCATTTCCCTTAATCCAGTATCATTTATTCTCTCTAAAAATTACAGAATCATCTATTATAGTTTAAAACAGAGAGATCGTAAAGTTTGCGACAGTTATAAAGAGTAGACTACCACAGTGGAAATGGAAATCGTAGATTTACTTCGAGAGCAGGCGGGGAATCCAATCGATTTCGGGTCTACCGCATGACAGTTTCAAAAAGCTTACTTCAGTAGAGTTTCCACCCATTTCACATGTCTAATCTCTGCGGTTAATTGCATTAGATCAAATTACTTAAGTTAATAAAAATAGTACGTCCAATAACAAGCTATACCTAATATAAAACATACTTTTATATTTCATTACAGCTTAACAATTAAAATTAAAATATCTTTGCTTTGCCACAGCATAGCGTAGTTTTTTATATTTTTTGTTAGTTTTGATTAATAATAATAATGATAATAATAAAAGAATAGTAACAATAATGAAATAATAGTAATAACAATAAAACAAAGCCATTCAAAAAGGTGCGTACAACTTTGTACGGTTATATTTTTTGAACTGTACATTTTTTCTTGTGAATTACTTATATACGTGGGTTGCGCGATATCTATTACAAAAAACTATCAAAAATAAATTTTGACAACTTTTTTATTGTTTTCTAAAATATTCCATCTGATGTTCAATACAGTGTTTCATACGCTGGAACCAATTTTCAATGTATTTTTCCATAGCAAACAGGTATCTTTAAAAGATGGGTTTTGAACGCATTAACCGCCTCTTTCGTCGTCGAAAATTGTTGTTCACGCAGTTTGCTCTTTACATGTGGAAACAAAAAGAAATTGTTAGGAGTCAAGTTGGAATTGTACGGAAAATGATATCAATTCAACGTTTTGAGTGCTCAAAAGGCCAGTTGTTTGCATCGATGTGTGTGAGCTCACAGTGCCATAGTGGAGAATGGCCCTGCGCTACTCGTTGGTTTTTCTTATTTATCAGAAGAGTTCTGCCAAACAAATGGTTGTATATCATTAAAAATTGACCGTTTTACATTTGGTTCGAAGTCCTTTGAGCGCGAATAACTTTTGTTGGGTTTGGCTCATTTTAAAAGACGCATATATTCGACTGCTTTTTACTTTTTAGGCTCATACATGTATTACCAAAGAAAAGCTTTTGTGGTTGAACTTATTATTTGTAGTAAATTGAAAGTCTGTGTAAAGTGAAAAGCTCAGATACAATGTGTCTTTATGGGATTTACAAAACCCAAATCTAATGCCAAGAATTAATCTTCGAAAATTAATGTAATTTGTGCCATATATCAACAACATAGAATTATAGATCTTTGTTATTAAGATATCCTAAGTTTTGCAGTGCTGCAAATCTGGCTTCTTCCTCAAATAAATTAAAATTTAAAAGGCCTTATCTTCTAACAGTATAGAGCTCCACTCCATTGTCACCGAAATGTTTGATGTCTTTTGAATAAATCTTCACCTCAACGATGGATAAGTTTCATGAGTCTAGCCTGAATGTAGATACCCAAGATCTCCTAATTTCGCGCCTTGTAACTTTTCTATAGGAGTAGACGAACTAATTTAAGTACTACCTTCAATTATAAGTTTAGACTACTTAAAAATAAAGGTGAGTACAATGGTGCAAAATATTATATTCGGGTGTGGATTCACGATTAAAGATTTCAATGTACGTATATTTAAGCAAATATATTTCACACACATCTCACTTGTCATTAGCTACAATTTGCTCAATTCAGTCCATCTTTTTAAATTCAACTCTATAAGTTAAGCAAAAATAATGGTAAAGAAAAATTCATAAAAGGAGATCTTTAGATATACATAATAAATTATTGCTTCTTAAGTGTAATTAGGTACTTTATTTACAAATCTGTAATACACTGGTCGCTCTATTACTTTTAGTTTGGAAGTAGATCTTTAGCCTAATTTGATCAAGATCTGAAAAGGGTCTAGAAGATCAAGGTATATTTTGTAAGCAAAATTTTCGTCCGTAAATTAAACATATTTCTCACCCTTTGCTTTTCTTTAAGCTATGCTTTTTTATAATGGGTTTACCATAAATAAATGGGTAGTGTATTTTAAAATAGTGATGTACTCTAAAACTATCATCAAACACCTTTGTTATTTTATGTTATTGTCATTAATATATTTTTCCAATTAATAATTGCTGCACATGTACAGATCTCTCTTCTATATTGGTTTATTTTAGTATTTCATCTTTTACCCATTTTATTTAACTTACTCGTTATCTATTTTTGCAAGTTTTTGATACTATAATTTTTGTTTTTTTTGGGGGGGGGGGAGATTTATAAATATGTTATATACTTATTTACATTTTTTATTACTTTTTTAATACTTTTTAATTTTGTTGAGCTAAAAAGACTTTATAGCCTATTTTGCTTCTAGTTCATTCTTGAATTATTATTTAATTTTTATCTTTCTTATTACATTGGTATTATCATTACTTTGACTTAAACAATAAATACTGATATTTAAATTCAGATTTTCAAGTAAGCCTACTTTCGCTACATAAAGTTGTATTATTTACGATTCACGAGTAAGTAATAAAGCTATCAACCGATCAGGCTCTGATTTTCTTGTCCTTTATTTATTCTAGTACATACGTAAGCAGGTACAAAGTTGTAGTAGATTTTTAATTAGTAACAAAACCCTCATGCTTGGCATATCAAATTTCCCCACTTCACCACTTGACTAGTAACATCAATAAATCCTATCACAACAGCAGCAGCAGCAGTAAATACGATAGATACATATCCAAATATAGATATAACAAGCTCATAACATTTATTCTACAGACAAAATATAACAACTAAGCCAACAAGAAATATTAATTTGTAAACAGAAGATCTTTGAAAAATTCATATATAAAAAAATAAAACAAATTGATTCCAAATTGCATCGCAACTTTAAATAAACGGAAATGCCACATTGTCGATTGAACACAACTATAGCTAACTCATTCCAAGCTACTGGCTATTCTGATTCAAAGAAGCATTTGAGGAAATAAAACATTTTTCAATTCTTATTAACGGTATCTGACTGATATGATTGGGACATAAGCCCACACTAATAAATAAAAAGCACAACTGAAGGCACAACTAAACAAAGCAAAGAAAATTCAAAGAAGTACTGCGAGTTTCTGACAAATAGGCTCAAAGATTTAATTATATAAGCAACTAGGCTTGGGAATAAGTTTCGACCCTTAAACTTTGTGGAGTTACAATAATCAAGTAACTACAAAAAAATCTTCAACTACGAATTTCTAATGAAATTAAAGATAAGATTTGAACCTTCACATTCTAAACGGACGTTACCCGTGTCAAAGTTGGCAAAGATACATTCAAAAAGTTATCATAGAATGGTAATGAGCAAATGATCATTTAACAAAAAATAAAACTTAAAAGGAATTATATTTAAGGCCTCCGGAAAATTGTAGATGTCGCATAATATTAAGAAATGCATAGAAAAAATATTATTCAAACTTTTAGCTTCTCCAACTAGAAATTTATTATGCTCAAAAAGCAAAAGAAGACAGCCTATACCTAAATGCAACAAGTAATCAAGAGAAATCGGTACAAAATATACCTCAACAACAAATTAAAAATATTAATAATTTACGTAAAGAATGAAGAAAATACTTAAACAATTATCACTAATAATCAAACTCAACATAGCCATAATATTAAAATATTTATATTTGTACACTATATAGATGTTATACTAATATCGGAAGCTCATACCACAGTTGATAGTTAAGTATTTAAAGATACCACAATACTCTGTGTATGCCACACCTCTAACAACGGCGTTCATGCAGGACTATCCATACAGAAAAATAATTATATACTTCAAAAACATCTTCAAGCTGGTACCACTGCTGTTTTTAAAATCAGAAAAACTGTATTTTCTACTGCCTACTATCTTCCGCGGTATACCGTCATAAAGTAACCTATACCATCTAGCCACGGTTTAACCTGCGAACTAGCTCTGAGATCGTAATATTCCAGACCTGTTGGACTTCTGCGTTATCAAAGCAGTCTCGTCTAACAATTTAAAAACTTAATGCTGCTTTAATATATTCTCAAGACATTCACCAGTGTTTGTCACATATGGTACTTAGAAGAAAAATAAAAACTTTTCACAAGTAATCGAAACAATCCAATTATCCTAAATTAACCTAAAAGAACGTATTTAACATTGTTGGACATGTCAGTTATACAACAAATGTAAGCCTACGATTAAAAAATAACTGAAAAACAAAGACTAAGAAGAATATCGCGAACCAATAGAGTCTGCTAAAATACTGAAAAACGTTTTAATAAATTTCAGAAATCAGAGAGTACGGAAACACCTATTTAATATGGTACCTATTAAGGCTACTAACTTCTTTTTGTATAAAGCAACTAAAAAACTAAAAGAGTCAACACCGTCTGCCTCAATAGTTAGAAAACTTGCAAAAAATCAACTATTTAAGTTCAGTTTTTTAAATACATGAAAAAACATGTTCCACAAATAGAGAATTATTTATATGTCAAGCCTTCAAAAGAAGTGAAAAAGTAGCGCAGTCTGTAAGATATGTTAAGGTTAATTAAATTAATACAGTCAAATATTAAATCTAATATTATGAAATAAAAAAAAAAAACGGCCAATATTCCTAAAAAATTTGCTAAAAAAGACGACAAAACCGATCATTTTTGAAAACGACCATTCCCAAAACAATTAAAAATGCGCAAGTAGCCAAATGGTCCACAGACCATTTGCATATATAGCAATGCTCAAGAAATTTTACCTGTACAGTACTATGAATCAATTATCATTTTAAGATCTATAGTATACAGTGGTTTTATCCACGCCACCAACGCTAGTGGCTAAATATCCAATGATTCTATAATTTTAGCATCACGTAATGATCCTTGGACAGTATTAACAGTATCACAGAAAATTCTGAATAAAATTTAAGATTGGCTAGAACTATAGTACATACATGTCAATAAAACTAAATTAATTAAAGCTACTTTTACTGCACTCTAAAAAAGAAATCCTGTCTACTAGTAATGCTAAACAACATACTAGTCCCGCAACAGGATAGCTCAAACTATCTAAAGATTTAGATAAATAGACGTTTAATCTGGCGAACTTATATAATGAAAAAGAGACTACAACTTTACTAAATGCATTGGTCTTACGACCCAAGTCACAGATGTCTCTGGAGAACAACATCATATTATTTTAAAAATTAATCTCAATACTGATATCTTCTTCTTCTTCTTCTGGTGCCATCTCCATTAATGAAGGTTGGCAACAATTATGGCGAATTCGTCTCGGTCTTGTGCTGTTCTAATTAATGTGTGTGTGTTTAAGCCCGTCCAGTCTCTTATGTTCTTCAACCATGAACATTTTCTTCGACCTGGGCCGCATCTTCCTTCTATTTTCCCTTCTATCATGAGTTTTAATAGTTGGTTTTTGTGGTTTCTTGTGATATGACCAAGATAGGCGGTTTTCCTTTTTTTAATCGTATTAACTAATTCTCTGTCTCGGTTCATACGTCTGAGTACTTCCTCGTTTCTTATGTGTTCAACCCACGATATTCTATGCATTCTTCGGAACACCCACATCCCCGAATGCTTCCAGCTTGCTAATCTCTTTTTTGTTCAATGTCCAAGTCTCCACCCCGTATAGCGGTATTGAATAAATGTAACATTTCACAAATCTGTATCTTACATCTAGAGCGAGGCTTTTATTACATAGCAAGTTTCTCATTTTTAGGAAAGTCATTCTGGCTGTCTCTATTCTGGTTCGTATTTCTAGTTCTGGGTCTAGATTATCAGTTATCCAGCAGCCAAGGTATTTAAATTTGTGGACTTGTTCTATATGTTCATTGTATACATTTATATTGACTGTTGTGTTTGGTATTCTGCTCACTACCATTGTTTTTGTTTTCGTTGTATTAATTTTGAGTCCGACAGTATCTCCTTGAGGTACGGTCCATTAAGCGTTGTAGACCCTCAGGGCTGTCGGCAATAATTACGGTATCATCCGCGTACCTCAAATTGTTGAGTAATCTTCCGTTGACTTTGATACCTTCTTCCGAGCCTTCAAGTGCTTTTTGGAATACTTGTTCCGAGTATATATTGAACATAAGTGGTGATAGGACGCATCCCTGACGTACCCCTCGTTTAATAGCCACTTCAGTTGTGATTGAGTTTTCTAATCTTATTGCTGCTGTTTGTTTTTCGTATATGTTTCTAATAATTGTGATGTCTTGTTTATCCAGTCCTTTATGCTGTAGCACGTTTATTAATTCTGCGTGTTTTATACAATGTCAAATGCTTTGACATAGTCAATGAAACAGAGATATACCTCCTTTTTTTGATCTCTGCATTTTTGCAGTAATACTGTTAATCCAAATAAAGCCTCTCGAGTGCCAAGGCTGTCCCGAAAGCCAAACTGTTCTTCGCTTAGGTCTTGTTCACTTTTTTTGCGTATTCTGTTGTGTATTATTTTTAAAAATAATTTTAGCACATGGCTCATTAAGCTAATTAATCGGAATTGATCACATTTGTTCGCATTAGTTTTCTTTGGTATAGGAATGAAAATTGACTTTAGCCAGTCGTGTGGTATGTTTCCTGTTTGGTATATTTTATTGAACAGGTTTGTCATTATGTTTATGTTATCTTCATTTATGAGTTTCAGGAATTCTGCATAAATGCCGTATGGTCCGGGAGCTTTCCCGTTTTTAGTTGAATTAACACTTTAACTACTTCTGCTTTTAATATGTTTGGCCCCGTTTCGCCCTTCGCGGTGTACGGGAGGTTAACTTCATCGTCAAACAATTGTTGTACGTAGTTTGTCCATTCGCTGTTTAGTTCTTCTGTTGTAGATATCAGTTGGTTGTTATCATTTGTTAGCCTTGTTGGCAGTCGTTTTTTAAAGTTTCCAGTAACTTCCTTTACTTTTTATGTAAATTGAAGAGATCGTGTTTGTTCTGCAGTTCTTCAAGCTCTTGGCATCTATTGTTCATCCATTTCTCTTTTGCTTCTCTTATTGTTCGTCTTATTTTGGTTTGGGTTTGATTGTACCTCTGTTGGTCCGAGTTTTTATACATTCGTCTCTCGTCAATTAGTTCTAAAATTTCCTTTGTTATCCATTCCTTTTTGTGATCGTATTTGGATGCTCTTATAGTTTGGGCATGTATATAGTTTAGCGTGTTTTTAAATTGTTTCCAGATATTTTCTATTTGCTCTTGGTCGGTTTCAGCCTCTGTTTCGCGTATTTTTTTGAATTCGTTGTTTAGTGACGCGGATATTTGATCTTTTTGTATCTGGTCTTCTAGTATTGCCATATTTGGTTTTGTGTTTGTCTTCTTCCTTATCTTTTTTAACCTAATTCTGATACGTGCTACTACAGGGTTATGATCCGACCCCACGTCTGTTCCTGGGTAGGTCTTTGCTCCAAGAACTCCATTTCGATATCTTTTGTCTATTAGAATAAAATCGATTTGATTCCTGATCACATGTCTTGGGTGGTCTTGCGGTGATTTCCAGGTATAAAGGCGTCTCAGAGGTAGTTTAAACCATGTGTTGCTTATTACAAGATTTTCTTCTTGACAAAATTGTACTAATGTCACCTCTTGGGTTTCTGTCACCCAGTCCATACTCCCCTACTACATCTTGAAGTGGTCCTTTTCCGATTTTGGCATTGAAATCGCCCATAATTATTGTTATCTCATCTTTTTTGATGTGTGATTTTAATTGTTTTATTTGGGTGTAGAAATTGTTTAACTCTGCGTCGGGTTTTTCTGCTGTTAGTGCATATACCTGTATTATGTTAACATTTTTTGGTTCTACTTTTAGTTGGATCAACATTGCTCTGTCAGATTGCGGTATGAAATTCATGACCGATTTTTTCGCCTCTTTGTTCACTATAATTCCAACTCCGTTTGGGTGATCAGGTAGGTTCTTTCCAGAGTAATATACAGTTGAGTCGCCTATGTTCACTTTTCCTGGCTCCTTCCACCTCATTTCGCTAATTCCGAGGACATTTATGTTTAGTCTCTTCATCTCTTGAATTGTATTGTGTATCTTCCCAGCCATATACATGCTTTTCACATTCCAAGTGCCAATTTTGATTGGTATTTCTTTTTCGTTTTCCACTTTCGGGTGGTTCCTAGCATTCATCGCGGGGATTCTTCGCACCCCTTGACCATTTAAGGTCTGCCGCGGACTAGGGGCCGTTTTGTATTGATGTGTCGCCATAATTGTTTGTCTTGAGAAAGTTTAAGCGGTAGTTTCTCCTTGCTTTCCGCTTTGGTTTCTAGCCGCCTAATATGGGAACAGACGCTATTTGCAGCCGCTCAATCATTAAAATGGTAGCTAACACTCTGAGGTATTTTCCCAACTTAGTCCTACAGCAAGATATTGTCACAACCACAATCACACCACAAGCAGGAAACCTCAAATATGCCTTACTTTTGTAGCAGATTTTGCTACAGCGAAATGTCTTTCTCCATTACGTAAATTGATTACCTCAATCATTTCTTAACTGTAAAAATTGCTTTAACAATAGTAAAATAGAATACATTTTTGAGGAATTGAGTTTAGCTTAGTTTGCTTGGTTGTTGACAAAATTTGCTATATGCTATTTATTGCCTTATTTGGAAACACAATTATTTCTAAAAATCTGCTAATTTTATTTGTAATATTTAAAATCAATCTACAAAAATTTTCTTGCACTTTGACATTAAATAGATTAGATGTAAAATCTACGCTTACTGCAAGTAATACATCGTTCTTTAATCCCTTTTGAAACACTAAATTTAAAATATTAATTTCTAAAATGGCTTTATAAAAGTTAAAATATTGGTAAGAAAATCGTCGTTAATTTTTTTGTACATTTAATTAACCTGAGTGGTCTACTAAATAACATTTTTAAGCTTTACTCTTAAAATAAGTATCAACTAATAATCTGCAAAAATATACTTGTCAGAAAAAATTATAATTAGTTTGCATTAACGTTGATAGCCCTCAAATACTATTTGTAAAATAATCGCTAAAGTACCTTAGAAAAACTACCCTGTGATACATTTCAAAAGTATCACAAAAATATTTTTAAAAATGATAATACTCTTAAATGCAGTTAGAAAATTAAAAATATTTTATACCTAAAATAAGAGTCTTTTTACGCTCTTAAAGTAGTCGTTAATAATCAAGGGCGACAAATTATATTTCACAATAGCATTGAGTACACAGGAAAGAATATTTATAATTGTGTACAAATAAGTAGTGACTCTAAAGTTAAATTAAAAAGTTATGCAAAATTTAAAAAAGTTCTGAATTGTTTGGTGTCAAGATTTGTTCTTTAATGCGATAACGCAGTTTCAAGCTAAAATAAGGCGTTCTTTTTTATCATGCACCTTTCAGACTGGCGTCTAGACAGAACAAAAATAAAACGATTGTGAAAGGTGTCAAGAGCAAAAACAGATAAAAACAATTCAAGCTTAAATAATAAAGTTACTGAATTGTGCTGCATTTTTTTATTTCAATAAGTTGCACTGAGTATAGCTTTCAGTAGCTTGTAGTAGTATCCTACCTAAACAAAAAATCTGAAGATACTTTTTTTCTACTTTTATTACACCATCATGGCTGTATACTATTACAAGTATATGCTCAAAAGAATGTATTTTAGAAGAATTGCTAGTCGCTTTTATTAATAATACCATAATGGTGCTCAGAAAACTTATTTAAAGTTCATGTGCAATTTCAAATTCGTTATGTGAAACGGGACGAGTATGTGACAAATTAGAATTTATTGAATAGTTTTTCTATCAGCTAAAGCAAAATGTGAGAATTATTAAAAAGCAAAAACGTTTATCCAATTTCAATCTGCCCACTTCACAAATTTGGCGGTTTAGGGTTTAAAAAATGTGGAGATATGTGGTAATTGCTAACTTGATTTTGTTATTTTACATCAAAGTAAACATTGTTTTATTCATTTTTAGCTACGAAAGTTATACTAAATTTTAGTTGACAAACTTTTAGTTTGACCAATAATTATAGATATTATTTTTTATTTTGGAACACTTATGTGTTATAACTTGATAAAGCCAGAAAATTTTCTGAAAACATTATTAAAAACTAGAAATTTTTTAACAGGTTTTGGTTTTAATAAATAACAAACTCGAGCATTTTTTAGCAAAAATTGCACACGAAAGAAGTAACGCCAGTATAAAAAGTTTACTAATTGTGTGGATTTCTAATAAGACTTCTTTGTGGCCCAAATGGTTGAGATGAATTTAATGCAATTTTGGAGCTTGACGTCTTTCCGAAATGTTATTAAATCCAAACGGTTACTCCGAAACTGCAAAAAGAGGATCCTATGGGATCATAACAACCCACATTAAATATGCAGTGCGGCAAACAGCGGGTTTCATTGACGCAATCGAAAACGCAAATAGCGCAAAACATTTTTTGCGCATTATTAACTTTTGATGTCGCTGATGCGTTATAACAATTCGTAGTAGCCCGGAACTAGTCAAGAGGGTTTATCCTTAAAAGGTACTATCACTAGTAAAATATTACTTCGTTAAGAAAGTAGCACATGTCAAAACAGGAGATGTTATTGCGACGTAATGAATAATGGGGGATGGGATGCCTTTAGGATTAGTATTTCGGACCGGTATACTAGAAACTAATATACGAAAGTATAATCAGAGTTCACTTGTAAGAATGCCGGGTTTACAAACGTCACATTATTAATAGTTTAAGCGGTGTAATTCAAAACTTTAAAGAAGGCACTTCAAACGCTTAATAAAGACATTCAAAGTGAAAAAACAATATGATATTTTTTGCGATACGACTATGGCTCAGCGGCGGGTACAATGTGCCTCAAAGTAGAAATCAACGATGAGAAATCACATAAACGCGATTTGTGATAAAGGAAAACAAATTTTCCATCGGTTTAGAGTGGTGGCGCAATAATGTGGAGTTTTTGCGATAAAGCAGGAGCGTGTGTTTCTGAAGAAGCAGTGCAGCCGATTATATTCCATGTAAAGAAAATACGGTCGATTGGTGTAAGTTAAGAAGTGAAAAACTTCCTTAGAGTATAAAGAATACTCACAGATAATGTAGCAGATATTTACAACACTTTAGTCACTAGTTAACGTTTTTGCATTTCATTCTGCAGAACACGACAGACTTAAAACGGCTGACAGCCGAACTAGAATAGCTACTTCAAAAGGAGCAGGAGTCGAATCTAAAAGAGATGGTTTAAAAGTGATCTATGGGAAAATAAGACAGTCAGCTTAGGAAGATGGCTTCAATTCAGTAAAGAGGAATCTAAGCCATAACAACTTATGATATTAAGTGAACAAATCGCGAGCGGACGGCGGGGGAGAAGGAGCCACGTTTGTGGTCATACGAGAAGAAGAAGACGATTGTAGATGATTGAAGCTTGCAGATTTGAGCAAGCTAATAGACATCGGAGAGTGGTTGAAATACATAATCAGACAAAGATCTCAAGATGCGCTGTAATATTTAACAAGTCAGCGTTACTAGCGCCTATAATATAATAGCAAATTAAGGTTTGAAACCTTGCAAAGCTTCTTTCGGCAGAAACTAATATTCACTCCCATTGAATCAAAACATATGTCGAGACTCTAGCGTGCGAACCAGGCCAAAGAGGCTGCGACAGAAACAGGACCGTCGATTTTTGAAACGGTTTTAATGGAGTTCGTGAAGAACTGCTTATAAGCCAGGGTGAGGGTAATATGGAAATATGGATAGTAAGCAACAGAAATTGGGCGATATCAGTGAATATTCATTCCGTTTTGCTATCCTGTAACATTAACAAGAAAGTCAAAGACAGAGTGGAAAGTGCCATTATTATAAATGGGTAAAGATGGCTACAAATGCGGACTTTCGGGAGTGCGCAACTAGTAGACGGCTCTTTGAGAATTTGCCAACTGATGCAAGTGATTATACGCAGACGCGATATTACCATAAATTCGCGGAGTTGAGTAAATTAGTGATGATATGAGATGCAAAATAAAAAATTATAAAGACTAATAAACAAAGACTATAGCGTAGGTTAAGGTTGGTTAATCAAATTCTTTGCGTAGAATTGTATTTGATGGGAAAGGTCGAATCTATTAGCGATTTTGAGTCGCCTGTCCTAACTCAGATTATTCTGGTTTTTAATAATTTTAATATAAAAATAATTAAAATACAGCAATATAAATTTATAACTGCACCAATTTCAAAGCTCGATGAGCAATTTAAAGCACCCAAAGGATTTTTGGGGGCAATCTGTAATGCAATAGCAGAACATGTGAAAAAATTACTCTAGACTGTACATAAAGCATTAACTGCTGATTTGTTTAAGAATGCCATCGATTTTGAATATTTCAAATAGCTCGCAGACGTAACTAAACATATTACACTAAATTTAATTTATACTATTCACTTATAATAAAGAAATAATGCAGGCATTGACTAAGAAGTAACTTATACCCTATACAGCAATTTGGAATGACAAACTGTATGTTTAGAAGCTCTACCCAAAGACCATAATAATAGGTCTAGTAAAAAGAAATCCATTATTTTTCCAATAGACAGCTTTAATAAATTGTATCTCGCGCTTGTCCGATTGGTTTACACTAAATAACGTTAGAAATCTATATATCAAAAGCAGTTTTAGTTTCGTCGATTTCGTTCCGGTAATTTCGTAGTCAAAGATGCACCACGTTCTGGAATGCCAATTGTCGAAAATGTGGATAAAATAATAGAAATAGCCGAGTCCGACCGTCATAAAAGCACTGCTTCTATTTCCTAAGAGCTGAACATTGCACCAAAAAGCCGTTTGCAACCATTTGGGAAAGGCTGGATAAAAAAATAAGCTGGATGTATGGGTGCCACACGAGTTAACGCAAAAAAACTTCATGGACCGAATCTCCATCTGTAAATCGCTGCTGAATCGCAATAAAGTCGACCCATATCTGAAGCGGATGGTGACTGGCGATAAAAAGTGGTTTACTTAGGACAACTTCAAGCGAAAACGGATGTGTCGAAGCGCGGTGAGTCGGCGCAAACGATAGCCAAGCCAGGATTAACGGCCAGGAGGGATTTGCTGTGCGTTTGGTGGGATTGGCAAGGAATCATATACTATGAGCTGCTCCCCTACGGCCAAACTCTCAATTCGAACCTGTACTGTAAACAGTTAAACCGTCTAAAGGAAACAATTTCCCTTTGGCCACTAGAACAGGAATTGTGTTTCATCAAGACAATGTCAGGCCACGCACATCGATAGCGACTCGCCAGAAGCTCCGGTAGCTTGGTTGGCAGGTTCTTATGCATCCACCTTATAGTCCGGACCTGGCACCAAGTGATCACCACCTGCTCCTGTCCATGGCGAACTATTTTGCTGGTGAAAAATTCTCCACAAGAGAGGCTTGTAAAAATCGACTGCCCCAATTTTTTGCCAATAGAAACAAGGGCTTCTAGGAGAGAAGCATAATGCAATTAGCTTCAAAATGGCAACCAGTTATCGAACAAAACGGCCCATATTTAACCTAAATCGGTTCATTCTAAGTATGTTAAATAAAACCTTCAATTTCATTCAAAAATAGTGGATTTTTTTTACTAGACCTATTATATGAGGTAATAATTAATTTTTAATATTTATTCAATATTAACTCTTTGGTTACTTGTGCTATATAATTTTCAAACATAAATAAAATAAATAACATTCAAGACAATTTAACTAATGTTGTTGGGAATAAAAAACATTTTGAAAGACAATAATATCAATTTCTAGAATTATGGAAAAGTCCAAAGGAACATTAAGGTCGTCAACATTGATATATTTGTTTCACCTACTCGATGCAATATGAAGCTGCATAAATTTTGCTCATATCATGTAATTCTCAAACGATACAAATTGCAAAAAAGTGGCTTTTTACAAAATGACTTGCTTATTTTACCTTTTGACTCTGTGACATACAAATATGTATCAATTTGTTTTTAAAACAATGTAGTTGATACTGACGTATTTTGCTACTGAAAATACTTCTGTATCTTTTGACTTAGAATGCTCTTCAAACCATCCAACGTATTAAGTCATTAATTACATTCCATTTAAGTACTTTTCTTGTTTGTGGAAATAGAAAATCACAATGAGCAAGATTCGAGTAAGATCTCCATCTATTATAATGTTACAGGCACTAATTCTTTATAATTTTATCATTAGTTTTTTGAAAATTTTTGTTATTGGTTGTTTGCCCTGTTTAAATATTTTTCTGACTTCTGCCTTTTAAATAACAGCTAGATTATAGCAGTTCTTCGGTTAAAATATTAGCATTTTAAAAGTGGTACATAACTTGTAACCTTATGATTCTTTCAAGCTGCTATTTCGAAGCTCTAGCCTTGATATAATGGCGGTTTGGTAAATGTACATAAAAGCAGTGTGAACAAAGAACAAAAGTTTTGAAAAACAAAAATATTTTTCTTCTTTACTTTTTTTAATTCAACAGAATTTTTCAGGAGATTTAAAACTATATTAGCTAACTTAATAGACAGAACAAATAAAAAAAGATAATTTTAGACTATTTGTGCCTTTTAATTATTTTATAATCTGGTGCTGCACTATCGTCTATATTATAAAATGACTAAAAATTGTAGTCAAATAATCAAATCAACAATTGTTATACAATAAGTGTTATTTTATAAAATAGCTGGCTATTTAATAAAATTGCGAGTTTTTTCTTTTGCCGACGACATACGAGGTCTGTCTTAAAAACATGTTAATATAATATAAAAGAGTTTTGTGGTCCATTTGTGGTGTACATCTGATGAGAAAAGACTATAATGCGCAAGCGTGAACAAGGACGACTTAATCAGCCGGGTCATTTTGGAGTGAGATACCGGTGAGTAAACGCATGTAGCATATAATCGTCTAATTTGCAACAATGAGCGAGTAGAGCAGCGGATTTGGGCTAAACTGGAATATTCGTACGCAAAAACTGAATATTCAGGTAATTCAGAATACTTTTGGAATTGATACAGTAAATACAGTACAACAAAGTACATTATAGATAATTTAGAGAATTATGTTGAAAATGATCTAAGTTCTCAATAACTGGAACAAGCAGAACACCAAAGTCTATGAACTAGAAGATAAACTAGAGATTCCAAAATCCGGGGGTTGTAAAATTTTGACTCGAGTTTTTTGCATAACACCTGTGGCGGCCAAGATCGCGTTATAGTCTTTAATAACGCCAGACTGTCATAAAGAATTTTCCTCATAAATATTCTAGCAGGAGATGAAATATGAGTCCGCGGCTACAAGGCTAACCAAGAAAACAAAGGCTCAGTCATTTTAATAAAAGTCTTTTGATTTTCCCTATTCAAATATGAAACGTAAAATTTGCAGAAAGTGACACCCTCCAGGTCAAACATTTATTAAGGAGCACTACATCGATGTTTGTCATTCTGTAACTTCTGGCAGTTCCCAAAACTTACATCACTTTTAAAAAGAAAAAAATAGAGAAAGTTGATGAGATTTAGGCCAATATAACGAGGCAGTTGTTTGCTACCTTTCAGGTTGTTTTAAATAATGAAAATGGTACTGGAAGAAATGTGTGATATTGTAAGGTGCTTCATTTGTAAGAGACTGAGGCTATTTTTACTAAATATTAATCGTAATTTTTATATTTTATGGTTTGATATTTTCAAGACAGACCCTTATGTTCAATAATTGAATTGGGATTTTAAAAACAGTGAGAAATAAAAGTTTAGTTAAACTGAAAATTGTCATAATTAGGGTTTTTAGTTTTTCTCAACTTCTAGTTTTCTCTTTTTCATTTGTAGTGTTTTATTCGAAAGTTTTACATCACCCACAGTCATTTTTTTTATTGTACAATAAATTAGCAATCAGAATATGTATTCTATAGACTAATGTGCTAACATAGGATCTTAAATATGAAAATCCTTATCGGTCATGATGAGGCCTCGTCGTTTTCATCGAATGTCGTTTGGCCAGAGACGTTTTAGCCTTCTGTTGTCTTGAGGATATAGAAGTGGGCGTATAAGAGGGTTGCTGTGTGTTGTAAGTCTGGTATGATGGTTGTTGCTTCTTTGCTGGATAACTTCAGTGATGTATGGGATGCGGAGGTCATTATGCAGTGTATTATTAGACATATACCATGGAGCGTTAGCGAGTTCACGCAGGATTTTAGATTGGGATCTTTGGGCAATGGAAATATTTGATTTGCTGGCACAGCCCCACAATTCAATGCCGTATGTCCATATGGGTAGTAATATTACTTTATATAGTAAAATTTTTTCCTCGAGTGGTAGATGCGATTTTCTTCCAAGCAGCCAGTGTAACTCCTTGAACCTCAGATCTATTTGTTTCCTTTTTCTGGTTATGTGTTCTTTCCAATTCATTTTTTCGTCAAGATGTAGTCCTAGATAACGCACTGAAGAAGATTGTGTAATGGGAGCATTGTTGAAGGTGACCGAAGGACATCTACCTTTTCTCAGTGTGAAGGTTACTTGGGTTGATTTTGATGCATTAATTCTTATTTTCCATTTGTTGACCCAGTTTCCAATTAGGTTTAGATGGTCCTGCAAGTAAGAAGCTGCGATTATGGGATTTTCGTGACTAGCCAGAATAGCTGTGTCATCAGCAAACGTACCGATTAAGGTATTTGTTGTGGTTGGGAGATCAGCTGTATATAATGAGTATAGCAGGGGGGCTAAAACGCTGCCTTGTGGTACTCCAGCTTTAATATCGTATGAGTCAGAGAATTCACCATTTACGTTAGCTCTAAATTGACGGTCTTTTAAATAGGATTTAAGTAGGTAGAAGAGAGAGGGAAGAAGGAGCTTGATTTTATAAAGAAGCCCATCATGCCAAACTTTGTCGAAGGCTTGGCCTATGTCCAAAAAAGCCTATGTACAATATTCTTTATTTTCCAGGGATGTGTTAATTTTGTGAACTACTCGATGACATTGCTGGATCGTTGAGTGCTGTAACCGGAATCCGAATTGGTGGTCAGGGATAACATCTAAAAATGAGTTCATTCTGCTGCGGATTAGTTTTTCCAGTAGTTTGGAGATAGCTGATAACAAGCTTATTGGTCTGTAGGAAGATACATGATTTGGATTTTTGCCAGGCTTGGGGATCATAATTATTTCAGCAACTTTTAGTTGTTTGAGCCAATACTGTAGTCTTAAAACCGCATTGAACCCAAGAAAGGTATTTTAATGCTCACATATATAGAGCATTACAATACCTTTCTTGGGGAGTTCTTTCAACATTTTTGGTGTAATCAGGTCAGGACCTGGAGCTTTTCTAATATTTGATTGAGTTATTACATCTATGATTTCTTTAGGAATGAATGGTTTTATAGGTTTTGCGGGAGGAGGATTGTTGTTCAGAAAATCGGAAACTTCTTGATTTGGTGTGTTTTCGTGAGGAGTAAATACTTCTGCTAGATATTGGGCGAATAGGTCGGCTTTTTCCTTGTTGCTTCTGGCCCATGGCCCCGGGGTGGGATCTTGCTTGCGAACTGGGGGGTTTGCGTAAACTGGTTTGAGAGCTGCTTTAACGGGTCTCCAGATGGAATTATCATAACGATTCAAGTTTAATATGTAGTTTCTGAACGATACATGTTGAGATTCCTTTATTTGCCGTTTGAGTTTCCTTGTTATTTAGCTGTTTATTATAAGCTGGTTTGTCGGTTGGGGAATGGCTACAGTGCCATTATGCTTTAGCTTTTCTTTTTTCTGCTATTAGTTTTTTAATTTCTAAAGGGATATTAATGTTACTAACATGAATTTTCGAGGGCGGCGTCGCCTGGTGAGCGGCTTGTAATAATATTGTGGTTAGGTTATTTAAGGCATCCTCTACTTCATTGGGTTCTTTTAGTCTTATATTTAGATTCATGCTTTCGTTGATTTTATTCCTGTAGTCTTCCAAATCAGTTTTTGAATTATATATCTTAGGTGGCTTTTTAACATTTATTATAGTTGTGCTGACTCTTGCTATTACTTGTGAGTGATCGGAAGATAAATCTAAGTTGGGGACAATGTCCAAATGGGAGTTTGAAATGCCATTAGTGACGAAAAAGTCCAGGAGGTCTGGAATTTTCCCGGGATCAGTTGGCCAGTAAGTTGGACTGCCCGTTGATAAGAAATTGTATTTCGCTTCGTGTAGGACCTTGGCTAATTCTCTTCCTTTCGTGGTAGTAGTCCGTGATCCCCATAGGGTGTTTTTACTGTTGTAGTCGCCACCAGCGAGAAACTTAGTGCCAAGCGTTTTAAAGAATTCTTCAAAATGTTCTTTTTTAAGTTGGTGGCTAGGGGGACAATATATAGCACTTATGGTTACGTCAAATGGTAGAGTTTTAACTTTTATCGAAGTGGCTTGTAAGTAATCTTTTGCATATACAGGTAGTACATAATGTTCGATGATGTATTTTATTAATATTGCAGATCCTGCGTGGGCTGTGTTGTCTGGGTGGTTAGTGTGGTAGAATTTGTATCCGGGAATTTTAAAGTATGACATGTTGGTAAGGTGGGATTCGCTGATTAAAAGAATGTCAATTAGGTTGTAGTGAAGGAAGGTTTTTATTTCTTCTTTATGTTGTAAGATACCATTGGCGTTCCAAAGTGCTATTCGAAGGAACTTTTGTCCAATTAACATGGTTAGCATGTTTAGTACCATGCTATTCTGATGTAAAAGCTGGTTAAACATGTTTTTGAATTCTTCTAAGAACTTATTTAACAGTTCGCTGATGTTATCTTCTGTATTAACATTCTGTGATTGTGGTGTGTAATTAGTATTATTGTTGGCTGTTTTAGTGTAGTTGTAGTTTTGAAGTGGGTTGTTAAGAATAGGTGCAGGTATTTGTTGATTAAGATTTGATAATGTTGGAGTAATATGAGGATTAATATTGTTGTTTGAGACAGGGTTTCTTTTGTATAAACGATGGTAATATTCACAACCTCTGTAATTCGCAGGGTGTGGACCTCCACATAAAGCGCATGTAGCTGGGGTGTCCCTAGTTTTTTTGCAACTGGCGGTACTGTGCGTATTGCCACATTTTACACATTTAAAGGGTCTGTTACAGTATTTCTTGGAGTGTCCATATAATTGACATCGTGTGCATTGTATTACGTTGTTTTGTTTTCTTGGAGGTTCGACTTGTACAACGCAATGACATAACGTACGGATATCGTAGACTCTTTTATTATTGTCTGCTGGTTCTAGGTCCACAAAGAACATATTCAGCGGTGTTTTGTCCTTTCTGCTTAGCACATTGATGATATTCCTTACCTTATGCCCCTGGGATTCGAGATCATCTATTATATCTTGAGTGTCCATGGAATGATGTAAGTATTTTATTACCACTCGAAGAGATCTTTCCTCTTTAGGTTGATAAGTATGGTGAATGATATTGTTTTCTTTCATGTACTTAGATAGTTTCCTGAAGGTGTCAGGGGTGTTACAATTTATTTTTACTGTATCATTGGACATACTTCTAGAGGAGAACTGCTCCTCTTCAATTATTTCATTTAATTTTTTTATCATTTCTGGGAAGTTGGCAACTCCGTATACGAAAATGGGAGGAGGTCTAGGGATGATAACTACGGTTTGGTTGTCGGTGCTTTCTGGGTTAGGATTTAAGGCACTAAATTTATTAGATAATTGTATGTTAGTCGGTGTTATTCCTTTGTTTGTGAATGTTTTTCTTCTCTTGACACTTTTAATTACTTGCCATGAATTTTCGTTTGATGAATTTGCAATTTCTTCATCGCTGGTTGATATCATTCTTTCTAGCTGTGTGTTGTTAATTTGCTGTGGGTGATCATAAATGAATTGTTGTGGGGCGTGCTGTGATTGTAGAAAATATTGAGATTGTTGAGGGTTTAGATTTTGCATGTAAGGTTGTAGTAATTGCTGTTGGTTAGGTGGGAATGTATAAGGCTGTGATAGGAACGTTTGTGACATTTGCGTATTCGTAGCTGGCTGGTGTTGCATAATATTTGTTGATGTCATTGGGTTTTTAAAGGTGAAACAGTTGTTTAACAATGAGTTAAAAGTTGAAATTAAATTAATAAATACATAAATTTGCCTAACCTTAAGTGAGGCTACGGCTACGGCTCCGCCGTTGAGATAACTCAGGTATAGCTCGGCTCGCACGTTCGGTCTGCTTGAACGCACTAGCAAGAATGACACTCATTTTTGAAAAAAAAAATTTCCTAAATTTTGGGAAAAACTTTAGTACATCGGAAAGTATCAATAAAATGGGAATTTTTTAAATTGTAATAATTAGGGTATCTAAAGCATAATTTTATTTCAATTATAAGATAAACAATGGCAGTACAAAACTTTATATTCAGAAAAAAAAATGTAAAATGTGTAATCCTAGTATAATGTAAAATTTCTTGAAAATAGTTATGATTATAAATGCAGTTTTATGATTAGTTTTGGTAAATCAGCCGCTTATGACACTAATTCGTGGAGCTTGAATAATAATAATCCTGAATGATAAATGTTTCTTCTGATTGATTATCTGTCAGTGCTGGCAGTACTTTAAACTCCATGTTATCTGTTGATAGCAGTCATTTTGAGTATCAAATTATGTTTTCAGTTTAAAAATTCAAAATTAAGGCTTTTTTTAATTTAAAACATATTCCCGGCGCGTACCTCCTTCCTTCATATTTTAAATTTAAACTTGGCTCCCTTCTGAACCATTTCCCCGCGCCCATCGAATGCTTGGAGCGTTTTAAAATCCAAAATCGAATTTTTGCCCTGGTGGAAATGCCGATCCCCCAATATAAATTCTAATCCCCCAAACAGAATGCTTTCGCTGCACGGCTCGCAGAACAAAACGATAACTGTTCGGCGCAAATTCGCGAAGGCCCGAGAAATAAGCTACTACGATGCAAATTAGCTAGGAACGCTTACGAGCTGTAAAGGGGCGCTAATAAATCGAGAACGAAATCGGCGAGGTCACGTGGCGGAAGAATTTCGGCAATAAAGCCCTCGTTTGCCGGGGGTAAGCTGCTTTGATAACGTAATTCCACGCAGTCGCCGCGCGCGTAATTTATGCCGCGCGCATTCTTCAGTTATTTGTTGCACCCGCGGAGGTAATTGCAATGCTCCTAATTAATCTCGTTGTTAACGAGCCGCATCTGGGGTGTTTTGTTACTTGTTCTATTCGAAGCGGCCGGCGGCTGGGTGGCCGAGGTGTTGATTAAATTTAAACACCTTGCTGTTTGTTTAGGATGAATGGGTGATTTGCAGGAGTTCCGCGCAAAGCTTATAATTCTTTGTGCATTAGTGTGCAAACATAATTGGATTAAGACCCACTGCCGCATAAAGTAAATTGGTTTTAAATGGGCGGATTCTTTACTCGTTTAAATTGCTTTTACGTTGCAATTGACTCTCATTAACCTCGATATAAAATTTAGTAATCTGATTTCATTCTTATAAATACCCGCAACTATTGAATTGAACGACAGGAAAACGACCATAGGAAGAATTACCAACCATAATAGTATGAAGCTACCCTTTTTGTGCTTTAAAAAATGTACTTTAAGGGAAGTTCGGTTTGCCGCTAGTAGAACTTTAAACATTTTATTAGTAAATATTTCCTTTCAATAAAATTTTAGTTCACAACAAAATTTTAACTACTTTATGTTCATTTAAACAATTTTGTTGTGCCTAAGCATAAGATATTATATTGAATTAAAAAACCGCCTTTTGTTACTCTTACTCGAAAATCTACAGATTGATTATTTGTACGTAAATGGAATGCCCATATATACTGTTACACAATGATCAAAATGACACAATAAAAGAATTAAATGTTTTTGTATAATATTTTCAAGATTTATTAGATGGTTAATGGTAAGTACACTTACAACGGATTTGTTTAAAATGGCCACTCTTAGCTTTTAGACAAGCTTTAAGACGTCTCAGCCATTTACCTATGATAGTACGCACTACATCTATTGGGAAAATATTGACTGCAGCTATCAGGACTCGCTTCAAAGATCAAACTGTGTCCTCTAAAATTGTCCATAATTTGTAATCTAACGGATTACAATCTGAAGTACCAAAAAACCAATATTCTACTAAAAATGAAGCATATTGTTGCTCAACCAACTTCGAGTTGAGGCTATATGATTTATAGGTTTTACTAAACCGTCCAAAACATTCTTTGATGCTTAACGAGCGAAGTTTTGACTCACTTTTTACAAAAATAAATGCCAATTGTATACTCTATTATAACACACTCCCCACCAAACCATTACAGCTGCTGGATAATAGCTTCTCTAAACCCTTGGTACTGGCTGTAATGCTTCTTAGGACAACCTAACGTATACCCTGTCATTTTGTTTGTTTATAAATTCCTCTGCTGTAGAGATTTTTTCATCCACAAACAAATTTTTTCTGTGACTATCATGTGCGTACTTAGTCAATAACATTTTGACATTTCTCTCCTACCTTTCTTTAAAGCGTTTGTCAGCAATAGTCCCGTGTGACGTTTAAAAGCATATCATTCTAGGTCTCATTTGATGATAAGAGACATCAAAGATTTAGAAATTTGCATCTCACGAGATACTGGCTTGTCCCAAAAGTCCCGACTCAGCTACGAAAAATTTAATTTTTATGCATTTTTTGCTTCTTTGTGCTTATAGTGTTGTAACAATCTTTCTCTTTGTATTCCAGATGAGTTTGCAAGAAAAGTAAGCTTCGAGTTTTGATCGAGTTCTGGCGGGGCTTGACAAAATCAAGTTTCTAAAAGTGACGATAAGTCATTGATTTACCAACTCTAAGTGCAGCGTCCAGATCTCGAGTGCTTAATAAAGATTCGGCGTCCAAAAGAGCTTGTAAGTCACCATTATCTATCTAACTTTAATTTTTGGAAAACGAAAAAAATTTTTAAGTCTTAGATGATTGGATTCAAAGCACCTGTATCATTTTGAAACTTCGCCTTTAGCATTGCAAATTTCTTTCACGGTATTTCTTATTGAAAATTTCCATTTCCAGTAATAGCAGCTCAAAACCCGGAGATCAAAGTTGCTACAACACTATAAGCACAAAGGGAAAAATTTTTCGCAGCTGAGTCCAAACTTTTGGGAGATCCATTTATAATCTTCTGCTTATGAAGGGCGTTTCGTTTAATTCGGGCACTTACGGTTTTGACTGGCTGAACAGTCCCAGCCGATTGTGGTCTTTCGGATCTTGAACAATTCTTGACACCTCCAGCTTTATTAAAGATTACATTTTTTAATTCCACACTTATGTAATGTCACCCCACTCCATTGATAATTAACCAAACTTGACAATAAAAACACAATATAACTTACAATTTTAAGACTTGACAAATGCAAATTATATTTCAATATTGTGTAGACTAAGATTAGGTTTAATTTTTTATCAGTATTTATGGGATTACCAGGTACAATAACTTTTGATTGAATTTCTTGCTGGACTATAATTGTGTACCTAATTTGGCACTAGCCTGAGAACATTAGCTATTATTTTTATTATTTTACTTTAAAATATTTAAAGTATTTTTATATTAAAATGTTTACAGACCCCGAAATTTAGATCATGTGTCTATAATGGTTCCGCCGGTGACTTATATAGGACTATTTTGTTTTTCAGTAACAACTGCAATTCTTCCTTTTATTTAACAACACTATTATCCGTTGAACACATAGTAATATTCATGACGGATGTAATTATTATACATCTGGATTTTATTCTAATAGGCCTTAATTATATTATATTACTTTATAATTTCTTGTGTAAGATAAAGGCGCATTATATTCGAAATGGCAACCTTGGTAAACTATACTTAGCATTTAATATTACTCATTGTCTCCGTTGAGGATTTACGTTTAACTAAGCGTAAAGCGACCTTTTATCAGGATTATAGTATACTATACCTTCGCAATTATTAATATTAACATAGAATGATTTAGACACTGTTGTTATATCCGGATAAGTATTAGAAATATTCGTTTCCTTGTGTATATGAAAGTTTATTACATACCAGCGTTGGTTAAAATGCACTTTTTTTTTAATACATGTAGTTTGTCCAAGTTAATCTTGGAAGTTGCGGCTCAAAGACTGCATCTATAAATAAAGATATGCCGTATTATTTATGCGTATATAATGGTGCCGCATTTAATTTTGATTGACGATTTTGGATTCGTAATAGTTCTAGCATGCTTTACCTTGCATATGTGTCTGATAACCTTTTATTTGTGTAACCGCAGGGTTATTCTTCTGTCTAGTCCGAGATATTTCACGACACCTTTTTGAGTTCCACGATATCAAGCTACTATTTATAACTATATTGAACAAGTGTAAAAATTGTAGTTTTGTACTTGTCAGCATTAAATTTTGTATACCATTTGGTAAACCTCTGATTAACTTAATTAATACTTTCTTAAGGTTTTGTTGCTGCTGCATTAATGTCATGTGTTTGCGTAAGGACTTCCGTATCTTCAGCATGCACAGCTATATCTGCTTTGAATGTTTTAGAAATGTCTTACATAAATATATTAAATAAACTACGGCCTAATATAAAACCTTGTGCTACAGCTGCTCGTATTTAGCGAGTTGAGGAAGCATAAGAGTTTACTCGTACCTGAAGTGACATCTACGAATGCTACAAGCGTGTGCTTTTTGTTTTCGAATAATATTCCGAATCTAAAATGAAAATGTGAATGTATGTTGTTTTCTGGTAGAAAATTATTTATACATTGCAAAACGTTTAAATATGAAGGACAGTAAATGAATTGGACGATAATTAGCTGCATTAACACGCTATATGGGATTATTCCATTTATTTATAGCTTATTTTCACGCACCAGGAAAATATGGAATTCGTTAGTGAAGATTTTTAAAAAGCCGATTTGGTATCATGTCCAGTCCAGGAGCTTTATTTGATTTTAATTTTTTTTTGTAATTTTTTATTTAGAACGGAGACAGCGATCCTTGGAATGTGAAATCCTCGGCAGTATTATTAGTTAGAAATCTTTATATTTGCTAATAGTGACATGCATTGGTTATATTTGTCGGAATAGAGCTTGTATCTTCAAGTTGTTCTGGAAATAATTCATATTTGTTTTTGTTCTGGGAGTAATTTTGGCCCTGTTTTTAGATTTAGAATGATTTCTGGCCTTTTAACGGCTTTCCACATATTTTGGTCTCCGAGAGTGAGCATTTATATGTACTTGTTGTGTAATTATATGATCCAATTCAATTCTCACCAATTTGATCAGTCTATTTAGATAGGCTTTAGCTTCTGAAAGTTGATTGTCCTGTCAGTGTCGACAAACCTTGTATTTTTCTCATATGAGTCGAAGTATATATGCTGGATGATCTTGACAGCCAAAGTGATGATATTCCCTGAAGCTTTTTATATGGTCATGCTTGTGAAAATTTTTACGGCATTATTGATGTTTAATATAAGTTGTGAGTGTTTCTAAAATAGAGTAGAGGATACTGGAAGTAGTAATACAGGTAAGTTTATTGTTTTACATAGGAGCAACCTTTGTAATTCACAGTAAATTTCGTCATACTTAACACAAAAATGTTTACTAACATCTTCATTTATTTTACACTGAATAATGATTATCTTCTGTGCGTTTGATACATCGTGAAGGTAGATGACAATAATTTTTGTGCATCCTATACGTCGACTCTTAGTGTAGTGTCGCTGCTTTTGGGACGAGGTTCTACTGTATTACATAATATAGCAATCTAATTGGGTTAAAAACTGCCTGTGTTTTATCATCTTTGCGGAATTTCACTGTAAATTTTGGCATCAAACATTTAACTACAGGATACTTTAAAGCAGTCAATTCAAATGTAATTTCTTGTTCCGTTAAGAAACAGAAACATTGTGTATAATTACTGATAAGTTTTTCTTTTCGGGATTCTCATATGTGTAACAATTTATATGTAAAATTAATATTTATTCTAAACTCTTTACCTTTATAGGCAGTAGTACAATCTTTGATAATTGTTAATTTTATATCTTAAATGACAGTTTCATTATTGGTTTCATTCAAAAGAAGTATTGGACATATTGACTATTTCATTTAGATTTTGCGTCAAAAAAATTATTCTTTCGATTGCAGTACGTAAAATTAATGTTGAGTAACTAAAGATAAATAATTAAATAGATAGGGTTTATTAAAATCTATTGCAGTTAGGTTAAAGTTAACCTTATTTTCACTATAGATAATATTTTGTTATTTCAACACACATTTCGGTGGATCAGATTTAATTTAATGTTGTTTATTTGTAAATCATTATTAAAATTGTTTATTTGCAGGTAGCCGAGTATCCATAAACCGCCGCAGTACCACGATTGTGGCGAATGGAACAAGGTAATCTCCCTTAATATTATAGTTTAATAATGTAGGAGCC
Organism: Sinelater perroti; assembly: GCA_036346155.1. Taxonomy (NCBI): domain Eukaryota; kingdom Metazoa; phylum Arthropoda; class Insecta; order Coleoptera; family Elateridae; genus Sinelater; species Sinelater perroti. Next base: position 1,929,261 of record JARFIY010000355.1, on the reverse strand, counting down.
AGCATACAAGAACACTAATAAAGCACAAAAATACTAACCGTACGATAAGGTATATTATTGGAAAAAGGCCAAATACATTTGGCATACAATCACAGCTGACGAAATTTTGGCCGTGGTTGTTTTTTTATTATAAAATATTGCCAAGGCAATCCTTAATTTATTTATTTGTATAGTTATTAAAATGTTACAAATGAAACATAAATTAAATACACTCGTCCTTTTGCACAATAAAAAAAGTTTTAAAATTCATACAATAGAATAAAGAAAAAACAATAATATATAAAATAATAACAATAACAATAACTTTCACATATTCTATTAGTATAATTTTAAGTTCTATAAAAAGGCAATTTTAGAAAATAATTAGTTGTTACCGTATTCAAATAAAATAAATTGTTAAGTTCTGGATTTAAAAGATACTACATGACATGTAATGAATTCTAATAATTCTAGACAGTTATTAATATTGTTTACTAATTTGTACAAAAATATTAAATTAAACTTTATAAATCTTAATATTAAAAAACATTATATTTCTAATGTATTTCATCGTAAGCTAAGTCCATATTCAAGATAAACTTGATTTTTTAAAATATGTTTTCAATTCTTACAATGGCTTTATTGTGAACCTGATAGCTTTGCACCCATACAACTAAGGTAAACTCCAAATGTGACATTACAAAGCAAAAATACAACTCCAAAGCTTTTATATTGTTAATATTATATGTTCCGGTAAAATAAACCTAAAAATTTATTCGCTTTGGAAACAATGTAAGAAATATATTGATAAAAAGTTACGAATGTTTCAAAAGGAATGCCTAAATTTTTTATACATTTTACACAATTTTAATAAGATTGTTATTGATATAATAAAAATAACTTTAAAGCATCAGCCAATAAAAGAAATTTAATATCTTTTATATATTCAACTATATCATTAATATAGATCAAAATAATAATAGTCCCGCATAGAGTGTACATCAGGGATACACTTAATGTTACATAAAACGCTAGTATCTTGAGAGAATAAATTTTAACTACCTATTATCTGCAAGTGATAGCTGTGAGGCCAACTTAAGGTCTTTGAAAAATCCGTACACACTATATCAGCTTAAACTGTTTTTAAAAAGTAGGTGTAAACCACCTAAATTTTAATACTAGTTCGGGCGCTACTTATTACGAACTAGGACGAAAAGGAATCCACGCGCGGCTAAAACGCAAACTTCCTCAAGACGTTTATACGAACAGTAGTGATGAGGACTGACAATTATTAGTTAAAGGGTGGTGATATCAACGTAAACAACTGATAATATAATTAGGTGATACTTACCTACTTGCTACTCTGTTATGCTACTCTTACTCTGAACCCTACCATGTATAACAATTATTTGTTGAGCTAGTATAACTTCTAATAAAAAAAACACAAGGAAATTGGTTATCGTCAATCATCCAGAGACAAATCCTTAGTGTTCCTGAAAGATGTAAAGCTAGAGTTAGTTTAAAGCAAATCAACTGTTAAGCAATTTAAGTATACAACTCAAATTTGGCACACCTCTGTAGTTTCAAATTGTAACTTATTGCCTGACTTAAAAATTTGAAAAATATATTACCATTTCCAAAAATTAACGGCGCTTTAAACGCGAAAGACAAGGGGGTAGCTATCGCTTTAGCACACTGATATTATAATACTACTGGGAAAATTCAGTCTACCTGCAGATTTAGAATAATCACAAACCATTTGCAAAGCTCTATTAAAACCAACTTTGCGGTATGATATATTTACACAGTTAAAGGAGTTGTGACTAAAATAATAGAAGTATAACTTATTATTATTTTGATAAGTATTTACAAAAAATTCAAAAAATCCATACTATGGAGTGCGGGTACTTGCACCATAACAAAATATACCTACAACTGTAAATAATCTTTCATTTTTCCTTATTGCATTAACATATTTCCAAAAAGCATTAGAAATTAAAAAAACTTCAACATTGGAAATATATAGTAATGCAATTTGAACTTTAAAATTTAAAGGCGTACCATTTGCATTTTGCGATTGTAGAGGTTTTCAGTTGTACAATTGGTATTTAAACAAAAGTCTACTAGGTCCACCAAAGACTACCAGAAACTCCGTATTGTATTGAGCTATAAAACTAATTTTTCTTTAAATGGTTTTATAAATTGCTAAAATTGTTGCATCCGGTGTGGTAAAAAACCCAGTGCTATTTAAGAAAGCCAATACATCCACAAAAACGCATTTTTTAAATTCTCAATTATAAGTTTTTACATTTAAAAGAAACTAGGTGTAAATACTTTTTATTATCAAAGTCGTAAGATTTAAATTAATTTTATTAGTGACAAAAGACAATATTTAATTGTAATGGAGAATGATAAGAATGAACTGAAAATAAAATCTTACCAAGAATCTATATTTTAATGTCATTATTATGAAAATTAAATCAAGACTACAATTGAGATGGCTTTTTATACATTTACAAAAATAAATAAAATTTATTTGACATATAGATTCTTATTCTATGTATACTGATAAACCATTCTAAAAATGAACACTGCATTCGTTCTTGAAGGTTAAAATCACTAAATAGGATTATCTGATAAAGGAAATTCCTTCAGTATTTGTTGACAAATTCACAGTGCGAAGGGCAATAAAGAAGGTACACATATACACTCCACCAATTATAAATATTGAATAGTATTACAACGAAAAGAAACACGAAATACAAAGATGGGTTTTACTGGCAATTAAAACTTTACCACAGCATTTAATTTTTTTAATTTCTATCTAACGTACATCTGTTGTAACAAATAAAACCAAAACTAGACTCAGCAATACATTCACATAGATTACTGCTACTAATACATAAATATCAAAATTTATAGTTGATAATCGATCGTCCAATTTAGTTTTCATACTATGGACAATGTAAACGGAAATTATTTTAGGTTCTTTTAATGTTTTTTTTTGTAATTTTTTTAATATCTTTGAAATACCAACGGTATACTTTATGGTTAAGACTCTCTTTGTTCGAAAAGTTATTTTTTTGTGGAAATTTCCCAAAAAGTCACGCTCGTGTTGTATTCTATCCAAAAACATCTTCACAATAAGGGATTGATTACATATCTGCTAAAATAACTAGGACATCGGTTGATTTTCACACGAAACTTTCAGAAGCCCGGAAGAACTTAAATATTTTCTAGGTTTAAATGCCTTAGCAACATTAATGTTAGATGCACCAACAGTATTATTATACTTTACATATTTTTAGTGGAAGCCTGAATGAGAATTTAAATTCAAGTAGACTAAAATGAATTTTATTTTAGTTTGCCGTTTTCGCTCCTTACATTCTTGAAACATCTCCTCCATACTAAACTGGGTGTCTTGAAAAAATTATGGAATCACAAAATTTTTATTTTGATCCGCCTCTGTCTTCAAATCGCTCATATCGACAAAAAGACCATTATCCTGTATTAGTTGCAAAATATCTTAACAACTATCCAGTGAAAAAATATCCTTTTGTACTGTCTTTGTAATAGTAGAGAAATTATTGCGGCCGATTTTCATTTAAGACACATAAATTTAACTATTCCAGAACAAAGTTGAAATATTATTACTTAAGTAGATGGTAATTCAACACAAGCCGAATAACGCAGAACAGCAAGAGTCACACAGAACTAGAACACACTTTTTCGAATAACTGCAAAGCCGGTAAAGTTTAGGCACACTTTTCTGAATTATTGTTTACCGTAGCTCGAACAAAATATTCTGTTATTTACATTGAACTATGATTATCAAACTTTATAACTTCTTGAATACCCTGCGGATGCAATTTGGAAAAAACCTTCATTTACACATACGCAAGACATGGGGAGGAATAGCAAGGTCCGTCCAGTAGAGTTGTAAGCGGTAGTTCAGCAGGCAGTGCAGAGTGAAAGAAAAAAAAGTTATGTTGCAGTTCACTCGTCCGTTAGATCAATTGTAATTAAACGCTGCCAAAGGAAATTCCGCCAAATATAAAATACGTGAAAAAATAGGATTCTTGCGTGCCAAAACATTTTCGACAGCTACTATTTATTGCAAACTGTGTACCTAACGTTTACGGACCAAACGTGACGAGTGAAAGTGTTGCATATTTAAAGATGGACCCATAACGTGTAAGATGAGGCAAAAAATGGCTGCCCATCTATAGTCAGCGATAAACGTGTATTGTAGTATGTACTGTTGTAGATTTTTAATGTGCATAATAAAGGTTCTGTATCTTCACGTGTCTGTCATTAATAATCAAACTGAGGTCTCATTTCCACTTGAAAAACAAGTAATTTAGTTAATTGTTCAAAACAAATTATGTTTTAAAAACACAAAGACTTCGACTCGAGCATTCAAACTGAACGCACGTGTTGCTTGTTGCAAAATTGGTTCCCTTCTGTGTTACGAGTTACTGATTTGTCAGTGTACGCCACCCTCGTTGTGACAACTGGGCAGTTTCTGCGAGTGTAGACTCCGTGGCCGTCACCAGTATGGCCTAACTTGTCTGGTCTGTGGCTCCAAGCCGCCTTTCTTGTCACTTTTCCTGCCACTACTCCTGCCGCCAGTACAGAGGGTAAACAGCTGATGGAGTTAAGTGTTAAATAAAGTGTTTATAAATTACAGCGAACATTTAAAATGAACAAAACACAAGTGAATAGGGCCGCCATGTTTAGTAAGCCAAATTTTGGGTCACAATACCCACCCGTTCTACAAATGACTATTGACCAAAGCCATACCAGTTTTATATACCAACAACCAGTTCCTACTCAGTACTAGCAACCATTACAATTATCTATACCACCAGTACATCAAACTTTTTTGTCTCAAATACAAACTCCGTATCAAACGCAATTAGTACACCTACTGCAAGTCGCAAGTCAGCAAGATGAAAGCATTTCAATGCAAATAAATGGAGAGCAAAAATGGCAAACCCAAAATTCAAGAAAACAAAAACGCTCTAGTACGGATTCACTATGCTCAAAATGGAAAAAGCTAACTGACTATTGGTTAAGTGCTCCTATAACATCTAACAGGTACAAACCATTGTCAAAAAACGAATAAAATCAAGGTAACAGTAAAACAGAACAAAAAGTTAGACTACCCCTTATTTTTGTTTATGGTATCAAAAATTTAAAACCGCTAACAGACATCCAAGATATTCAAGCCAAAAAAATCACTTTATCAAGTTAACAAGTAATACTTAACGCAAGATTCAGTTAAGTTATAAAGACTACAGAAACATTATCAAAACCCTAAAGGAGATACTACGGAATTTTATTTCTTCCAGCACAAACAAGACAGAAAGTTTTGAGTAGTGTTACGCAAAAGGCACTCTACAGTCGACTTATAAAAACTCTTCAAAGAAATTAATAATTATAAAGATAAAGTAATTAACATATACAATTTCAGACATAGAGTCAATAAAACACCATTACTAAAGTTCTTCGTAGAATTAGAACAAAACCAAAATAAATAAAAATATATACGACATAGAAATCCTTTTAAAATCAAGAATTACTTTTGAACCTCCACACGTTAAGCGTAAAGTTATGCAATGTCAAAGTTGCCAAAGGTCTGCTCATTATAATACTATTTTCGGGACGCCAAGATGCGCCAAATGCACTGAAGAACGTCTTACAAAAAACTGAGAAATAAAATATAAGTAAAAATGTCAAATGCGTGAATTACCAGGGAAAATATCCAGCAAACTATAGAGGTTGTCTAGTGGTCAAAGAAATACAACAAAAATCCTACCACTAAGGCCTAAATAACTATGTACACAATTGGTTCAACCGAGTATATTCCATTCCCAAAAAGTTAGCAAAAAGGCCCACAACCCCAACAGGTAGACAATCAATAACAAGTTCAACATGGAATCATCAACAGACAAATAAGAAATTGGAAACAATTATGGTTAAATTAATGGAAAGAATGGATACTACGCTCAACTTGTTCGCTACTATAATCTCTAAATTACTATAATGCCTCAAGTCTTAAATATTAGATTTTGAAATTCCAATGGTTTATCACAGTATAGCCAAGAAGTTAAAACATTATAACATATAATAATATTGACTTTGTGATCTCAGAAATGATGGTCTCATACATACATTCTACCTGATAAAAATGGCCAAACATTCCATTTATACTGTAAACTATCCAAACCGCACAGCTCATGGCGGCACAGCAACAATAGTGAAAAACTCAAAAAGGCATTACTTAAGCAAAAAATATTAACTTCAACAGCTTGAAGCTGTAGGTGTTTTAGTTGCAAGTCAATAGAAACATAACATTCACAACAAGATATTGTCTACCCAAACACAATATTAAAAAAGAAGTTTTTAACCATTTTTTCAGTACCCCTGGATCGTGTTTTATCTGGGATAAAAACTATAGCGCAAAAATGAACAATAGACATCAAGATTAATTTTCTCCCGAGGTAAGGAGCTACTCAAAGCTATGAATGAAAATCATTTAAACTGCGTAACCACTGGAGAACCTCCCTACTGACCATAAAATCTTAACAAAATTCCTGATCTGCTTGATTGCTGTATTACAAATAGAATAGCAACAACCAACATTAATGCTACATTATGTTTCGATCTATCCTCGGATCATTCGCTCGGATTTTCAAATACAGTGGCAGAATGTTAAAAATACTAAAACCTATTTCATTTCACAATAAATTCTCTAACTGGAATAAATACAGAGTAACTGATACTAATATTTATTTAAAAATACCTATAAGAACATAACAAGATGTGCATAATGCTGTAGAATACATCAGTTATATCAAACAATCTTCTGGTTGTACCGTAAACAAGAAGATGTAGAAAATTCACTATTTAAAGAAAAGGTACCCAACAAAATGAAACCTAGAAGAACTTAAAAAATACGAAATACTCAACAGACAAGAAAAAACTCAACAAGGTAACCGAGAGATTGAAATCTTTCCTACAAAATTTAAAAAACTAAACAATACAAAAATGACTAAGCTAACCGCTATCGAAGATACAAACTAATCGTTATAGAAAGCCACTAAAAACTCAAAACTACCACGGGCAACAATTCCACCTATCAGACTAGCAAATGGTAGTTGGGCGAAAAGTGTCAGTGAAAAAACAGCAGCATTTATACACCACTTAGCTCAAGTATTTCAACCATTTTCTCAGGCATGCACTTCAGAACAGGAAAGCCAAATTCACCAATTTGTCGAAAGCAATGTCATACCTATATAGTTCATTAAACTCTTTAAAGTCAAAAAGTTGGGGAAGTTACAAAAAAGCTAAAGGTAAATAAGCCCTTGAGTATAATTTAATCACTGCCAAAACACTGAAAACACCAGAAAAAGAGTGTAAAAATTAGAACATATATATTTAATTGCTTTTCACAACAATGGAAATTAGCGCATGCAATTCTAATCTCAAAACCAGGAAATAACCCGGAGGAAACTACATCATATAGGCCTATCAGTCTTATTTCAGTCATAGCCAAGGTATTAGAAAACTAATATTAAAAAGAATTAAACCAATCCTCGAGGATAAAAACCTTATACCAGATCACCAGTTTGGTGTTAAAGAAGGACCCGCCACCGCAGAATAAGTACATAGAATAACCACAAAAATTCTTCATGACCTACAGCTTAAAAAATACTGTTCTGTGGTCTTACTAGATGCCAGCCAAGCGTTCGATAAAGTGTGTTATACAGGATTGCTTTACAAAATCAAAAAGGAACTCCCTGATTACTATAAAATCTTAAAGTAAAAAAAAGATCCATTCAAGTAAAATATTAAGAACGACTGTCCCAGAACTACCTAATACAATCAGTAGTTCCGCAGGGGAGTATCGTAGGACCCTTTTTATACCAACTGTATACCGCAGACCTGCCATCCGTAAGGCAAACAATAGTAGCCACTTATACTGGCGATACCACAGTGTTAGCGTCGCATGACGACCCAAACACAGCTTCTTAAATACTTCAAAGTACCTTACAGAAAATAAAAGGCTGGCCGAAGATCTTGCGCATAAAACTAAATTAAATTAAATTAGTTTGTCACATTTATGAAAATAATCGTATACAAAACAATTCCCCAACAGGATAGCGTTAAATACGTAGGGATGCATTTAGACCGGCGATTTACCTGGAAAATCTAAATCTGGATAAAATACTAAAATTAAAATTAAAATTTCGACAATTGTATTGGTTAATCGATAGGAACACTTAGCTCACAATAGAAAATATGTTATTACTTTACAGATACATAATTAAATCTATTTGGATGTACGGGATCCAGTTATGGAAATACTAGAAAGATTCCAAAATAAAATCTTAAAAACAATCGTCAGCGCTCTTTGGTTTATTCCAAACTGGCGAATTTAACAAGATATTTCTGAACCGACCATCCGAGAAGAAATAAAAAGGCTCAGCATAAGATACTAAGAGACAGGCTTCGAAGTCACTCTAACAAGCTGGCAACTAATTTACTAAGGATATTATAAAGATCCGATTCATTAGACGTACCAGTTCGATTTAACTACCTATATGCTTTTGTATTTATATTTTAATATTATTTGCAATTGGTAATTATATTTACCTGTCATAAAATATAAGTTAAATTTAGTTATCTTAGAAAAGCTCTCTTGTATGTCACATCCCATTGTTATCTATGTGCTGAATGTTATTAATGTAACAGATTGTAACTTTTCATGGAAATAAAAATACAGAAAGTTGCAAGAACAATTTAAAACAGCTTTATATTATTTTAATATCCAGTTTGGTAGTTTTATATGGGTAAATATTTTGCACTACTCTTTCGTGGTGTATGTGTATTATTCAGTATCACCAAAGGTTAGGTTTTCTTGCGCAAGGTAAAAGTTTCTTGAACCGATTTAATTTTAATTACTTGCATGTAGTAGTTTGAGTTCATTTTTCGATTGATTTAAATCTGATGTTGTTTATGTATGCTAAAACTGTATATAATGATTGCTAGGTTGCTGATAAATCTGCTGGGTATAGTAGATATAAGGAAGTCCTAAAATACCAATCTAGAATACAGCTATTGTATCATACGAATTATCTACAAATACATATGAACAATATCTTTTTAAATGCAGGACATCGTTGATTTTTGTAGTTACTGTTCTACTATGCCATAATCCTTTTGAAAAACTAAATTGTTGCTACGATTATTTTGTTTAAAAAAAGGTAACAAACCAATGAAGATCTTCCAGAGTTAGGTATCAGCACTATTTGTGTAAATTTACATTGCTCAAGAAATATTTATAATCTCAATGAGTTTTATCAGTTTTATTGCCTTTCTGATAGCTTCTTGGGAATTTCGACCGTTATTAAGTAGTAACTTGGAGGTTTCTTTGAATTAAGGTTGTTGATAATCGCATTGCTCTAACTAACTTTTACTGACTTTATGTATTAGGCAATTTCGTTAAATTCTTTACGAGTTTGATGTATAATTGTTTTATCCGCAGAGAAAATACTAAGGTAAAGTGATCTGCAAAGATATTTACATTTTCTTAATTAATTCTTTCCTATACTTTATCGATATTTCCAATAGTTGGTTCCGGAAGCTTTAGTGTTAGTTTTTTTATTATCAAAATTTGACTATTACATTATATAATAGTTTACGGTAAAAGCTTTTGAGCTGGATCATGTCTATTTATTTAAACCTGTATTTTATATAAATTGCAACTTTAAACTCTCATCCGACTGTAAATAAGACAAAAATAGCAATTACTACTTTTTTAAGCGCAAATGTGCGTATATTTCCAATGCCGACCAATGCCGCCGAAAAAAGAAGGAAAACAGATTAATTTAAAACTGCCTAGTACGTCGGAATTCTGTCGTGCAGTCTTGTAATATAACGTTGATATCAATTACGGAAAACAAATTACCAGCGCGCAATCCAACCTCATCTAGTACCTTGAAATTAATTGTTTCTGCGCTGACAGTATATTAAGGGGGAAGCAGAATAACACGGGCGCAATTAGCCGCCGGCCTGATTTGTGAAATAGACAAAAAGGCCACTCTTGGAGATTGGCCAAAATTGGGTCATTTATTCCGCTGATTTATTTATTTCCGGGGAGGCGGGCGCAACTTTCGAAACTTGTGTTTCATCTCCCCTCGCTGTCATTCTGCTAGCCGAGCTTTTGATCTCATTACACAAACTTCTTAAATTCGACTGCAATTCAATGAACGCGGAAACCTCGGCGGCGCTGCTACCTGTCCTGCTGGCGCTGCGGGCTTGTCGGAACATTCCGAACTGATTGGATTGCTCGCTACAAAACAAAGCTGCGCGTCCCGCGCCCCTTGTAATATAATACTCTGTGTATGACAGCCGGGAAATAAATTCTCTCTTATGCGTTTGGCGTGCGAAATAGAGGCATATTAGCGGCGTCGCGCTAGAAAACCTTGAGCTCTCCCTCTGCTTATTAATAGACGTCAAGATACTTTTATCATAACAAAATAATTTCAGATGCCTATATCCACAATCTACAATCTTAAAGCCCATGTCTTAATTAAGACCTAGTTTCATCTTAAGCATGCATCTCAAGAACTTTCTTAACAGTATTATATGTTAGCAAGTAGCTAATTTCCGCTTAATACACGGTGTATACAATGAAAACCTAATTGGAACATAACTGAATTATTATCTATAATAATTCACTTAATTTTAGTTCAACACAAAACAAGACTCAAGTACTTTAATTAAAGAATGGCATACAATGTATAGAATAGAAGTTTAGTTGTAGTATGTAAAATATTATGCTACGACGAGCTACAAAATAAATTAGCTGGAAAAAGAAAACAGCAGAATAACAAATATTTAAATTTAGTAAATACGTTTAAAAAAAATTACTTGATAACACAGAAATTTCGGTTATTAAAAGAATGCAGTGATTTTAATAAGAAATACATAAAATACATTAGAATTCCTAGATGCAAAAGGAATACCTGTCAGGAAACAGGTAGCATCTTAATATGAATTAAGCGTAGGAACTAAAATTGTTTGTAGTAATATCATCATCTTACTGTACCTGGTTATATACGTAAGGATCTAAATTTGGTGAGAATTTTAAGATACAAAAAATCAAAAACTTTTGAAGATTGCTTTCCCAATTCCTTTAGCCAATTTAGTATATTAGCAAGCTTAGCCAAGGTATAGACCCAATAATTTTGCTCAAATGTAATTAGATTAGTGATAGTTATCATATCCATAAAATCTATTATAACTTGATAGATATTTGAGGCACGTTACATAAAACTACAGATACATTTTTTGAACACCGCTACGTGAAGGCTTCATAAAAGCGCAAACACCTAAAGCAAATCAAGTGTGTATTACTAAATATCAATCTAATAAAAGTGCTAAACTAATTACTGTCCATAAACTACTAATATTATAGAAATACTTTTAAATAACTAACAAGTACTATACGCGTAACAAAGATAGAATCCGGTTAAAACATTTTTTTAATTTTTATTTTTTCCCATGAATATCAAGGATGGTCAAGAGGTTCGAAACACTGGAACTATGAACGAGCACAAGGATGCGAAAACTGGTCGGCCAATGTTTGTGACCACCCCCAAGGCTGTAGAAGTGGCCCGCGCTCTTTATGAAGCTGAGCCGACATTGGGCATGAGCTAAACAAGTGTTATCAAGATCCTACATAAGGAGTTGGATCTGTTTCTCTACAAGATTCAGATTCAACAGATACCGACAACACTCAACATTGAGAGTGTTGATAGCTAGAAGAAACTCAATATCAAACACATTCATTTCACCTACTAGGCATACTTCGAGCGCACTGGCTATGCTAACAAACAAAATCAGCGTTATTAGGATACCCAGAACCCGCAGAAAGTGGGCGTCTGATGCGTCATCTCACAAGATATGTGAATTAGTCCGTTTACCACGAAGAGGTATCCAGCAGAATAATTTCATTCCGATTGCAAGGCAGAAAGGAATTATTAAGTAATACTGGTTTCAGCAAGACGGAGCGACGGCTCATCGAGCACTAGATAATTTCACTGTCCTTTCTGGTGAGTTTGGGCACCGAATCCTCAGCTTCGATGCCCGCCGAAAAGTAGGAGGTGGGATTCAATGGTCAAGTTCATCACCCGATCTCAACCTTTGCGATTATTTTTTGTGGAGTTATCTGAAGGACAGAGTTTACTCAACGAAGCCAACAAACATCGAGGAACTCAAGAATTACATCTGTGAAGAGATCTTGGCCATCCCAGATGACATCAAAAATTGCGCGATTCTGTCATTTGAAAGTCGCTTGCATCATGTGATTGAATCGAATAGAAGTTACTTCGAAAATATTTTTTTCAAATCCTGCATAACATAAAACTCACGCTGCTATAGAAAATAACTTTTGCAAAGGAACATGCTTAACAAATTATACAATTAAATTAAAAAGAACTAAATTAAGTTGATATATAAATTGTGTGGTCAAAAATATTTGGACAACCACTTTTGTCGAATCAGAGACTTGTGTGTCATGTGTTAATAGACTGTCGATTAACCTTTGGCATTAATTACAGCCTGCACCCGCCTGGAAACACTTTCTATTAGATTTTAATATATGTCTATGAAAAGTTCAGTTAGTCCAGCTACTACAAATAGGAGATTTTGTCTGACGCGTAATCTACATTCTACTCTGTATTCGAGTGATGTGAAATCAGAGTTTTGTAAAAGCCAGCCGAGATTTTCAATAAACATATGTCCAAACTATGACAGGGTCACCTCTGTATGGACATAACCTTGATCCTGCTCTCAAAAATATCACACACACTTCGGCGTTTATCTTTCCGGTTATAAGAAACGCAGGCCAAATTACAAAAAAACAGTTTCGAACTTCCAGAGGCGCCATCACAATTGACTGTTGGCATAATACACTCGGATAAGAAGCGTTATCTTGGCATTCGCCAAGCTCAGACACATACATCAAATTCCCAGATCATCAATTCACATTTTTATATATTTTTATTGTTTTATAGTCCAATGACAATAAGAGTTGTACTATTTCAAGCGATTATTTTCAGCTCCCAACAAACATTGACATCAGAAGCACTTCGAAAAGCACATGTGATTATTGTCACCGAGGATATTCGCTTTTTTTATCACTACTCTCTTTAGTGTCCGACACCTACGATCATTAAGTTTATACGTCCTACGTACGAGTATGATCTACATATGTTAGTAGCTGCACTTTTGTGGAGTTCTATTATTAGGACGGTTCAATATGTATAACAGCTAGATTCACTTCTTGAAACGAGTATCAAACACTTTCGGCTATGCAGTGTAAACTAAAGAAACAAGAATACCTTTTTAAACATGTAATTTTAAGAAATAATCTAATTCTTTTAAACAGTAAGTAGCAGTATTTTGTTACAAAATTCAATTTACTATTATTAATGCCAAATATTTACTAATTTCAAGTTATACGTAAAACCATTTATTGTTGCTTTTATTACTAAATCATACTTTTATTTTGGTGAAAAGCGGAATAAGGAAGTTAGCCCATAAGTAGGTATAATGCAATACATGTTTAATATTTAAACCATTGGTCCTTCTCTATTCAAGATTTTAGGTGGTAGAAAACCATATTTTGCTAGAAGTAGCTTTTCCTATCCGAGCAAAACTAACCCAAGAAAAGAAAACGATACTAACATATGAGAACCTACGAAATGCTTATAGAACTAACACAAATCGTCAAAATAGAGCAGATAAATCGTTAGCGACAAATCACATAAAACAGGTGATAGGAATTTTAAATCTTAGATCTGAATAAATGAGAAATCATAAATTAATTAGAACGAACGGACATCGACTTATGCGTAAGGTAAAAAAAAAAGAGAACGCTACATAATTCCCGTTTGAACATTCATTTTATTATATCGTAAGGAGTCTTTAAAGTAACATTATTAATTGGAAACACAGGATCAACCAACCTGCATTTCGAAAAGGCCTTAAACATAATATAAATATAAAATGTTTCCATAATCATCTTCAAAAAAGATAATATTAGAAAGATATAATGCTCACCTAGATAATAAAACAAAGCTTCACCAAAAATATAACTGAAAATATCCTAACAAAACTTTATATAAATAGTGAATCATGAATATTTTGCAACACATTTTGGTTAAAAAATGTAATATAAGCATATATTAAATTAAAAAAAAATACAGTAAGTACATATGGAGAGCAAACAAGTATTGTTGCAACTATCAATGTAAATTAAGGCTTATTAATAATTTTTTGCTATATATAGGAAATCCATCGTCAAATAAAAAAGAAGATTCAAAGTATATATAATATAAATTAAAGTTGGTACTAACTATAAATTGGACACTACTTTGTAGATTCTAAGATAGTGTATCTCTTTACGATCGGTCAAATGAGAACAAAATACTAGAAGAATGTTTATATCTATTGAATACTGCAATAACCAAGTATAAAAGATGTGTACAGAAGAACACTAAATAAACAAAAATGCAGAGTTTGAATATAAAAATATTAAAGACGCTATACAAAAAGTATCCGGCGAAAACCTAGGGGTACATAAAAAGATGACCGACAAAAAATAACCAGTTTATATTACACGACAGGTACAATTAATTGAAGAAAGGGACAAATAATACAAAAAGTTATTATTATCAACCAAACCAAAAATAAACAAGAATGTAAAATAGAAACAAAGAATACTAAATCAAAGAAAAAAAGATAAAGATTATAAAAAAATCAAATTAACGCCTATATTGGTGGTATACAATCAACGAAACCATAGTACACCATACAAATAATCAAAACAGATAGTAAAGAAACGTTGATCTCACTAATTGACATAAAAAATAAAAACGTTATGATCTCTACTGAAAAAATGGATGGATTTATATATATATAAGCTAACTATTATTATAATATAATAATGTTGAGACAAGATATGATAGAAGTGAAGAGTGGTAAATCACTAGGACATAGAAATATCAGTACCGTATTAATTAAAAGTAGTTGGATATTTTACTACAACAAATAATAGCAAACTAGACAAACAATTATCTAAAACAACAAAAAAATACCAGTATTATATATATTTATAATTCAATTTATAAAAAAAAATAGAAAAGACCTTAACAATTATAAAGAATTGATCGTAACTGGCCCATTCGTCAAATTTTGACAAATAAGAGATTGACAGAAATACTGTTCTTAAAATCAAAGGGATTTATGGTTGGTTGTTCGTACATAAACAATATATTTATTTTCCAACAATTAATTAAAAAAAATTCATAAACCTTAAGCGAGTTTATGACGATATATCCAGATTATGAGCCGCATTAAAATCAATTGGTATAACGGAATACGCGCTTAAAATTATTTATGAATTATATAATAATAGTAGTGCATACAAGGTTTGTTTAAAACGTATCGAGAACAACTTTTTTCTGACATGACTGTACATATTCTTATTATTATGTAACATAAAGCTATCACCTATTAACTTAACTTACTTAACAGTTTAAAGAAATTAGCCTAATTATTGTACTATTGACTATTTCTAGTCGATATGTTTAAGAAAATGGAATTTTTTAAAGTAATGAGTTTTTTGTTACTCTTTTTGCTGTCGTTGTCAATAATATGATAGATAACTTGGCAGCATAACTTGGTGCATAGGTCTCCCTATGTAGACAATCTATACAATATTTTTAGGAAAATATAACACAAATTGAAAAACCCATGAATAATAGAATAAAAATTGTTTATTAGCGTACAATGAAGTTGAAACAATGTATTAACGTTTTCTAGGTTTCGTTTTTATAACAATACGATTTGGTTTCTTGAAATATCTTTGAAGTTAACATGAAAAGATCACTATTAATCTAGTAACGAAAAGTCGATCTGTTTTGAGTATATTGAGTGTCTTTGCTAAACATACATGGGGATCTAATAGCAAACTTTTTCTAAGATAATATTTTGCCGGTTAGGGCTAGTCTGATTGGACATTAAACTCCTTTAACTGGCTCTAACTTGCACTTTTATAGTTGGTCTTTGTACAGAAACGGGTATATTGGCATCAAATTACAGAAGGTTTTTATAAAATGCCCAATAGGGCTTATGTATTTTAGCCCTCTCTGGCTATTTTATTTTTGTCTACTTTAATAGTGTTAATTACCTAGTACTAACCATTGGTTCATAGATATAAAGATGCACAAATACCAATAAGCTTTGATAGCCTACCCTGCTTATACTTTTGTGTATTTAATAATTTGGAATAAATATTTTTACCAAAAAAACTCAATTTCCTTGGGTTGCAGATTACTCTGCATATTACATAAATAGGTCTAAAACCACAACAACTGAGAAATATTCAATTTATAGTATTAAATTAGTGCCAGCGTGGTCCCGTGGTTGAGGGACGGGCTGCGATGCTGACGGACCCGGGTTCTATTTCCGGTGCTCTCTGATGCCTGGCGGGTGGCCTACTCAGTCACTAAAAATAATTGAGTAACTGCGTTCATTCGGACGAGGGGTAATAATGGCGGTCGTCTAATGTGCGGTGCTTGCCACATCGCCCCGCATCAGAGATGGTGCGCGACGACCGGGCAGAGAGAGAGAGCGAACGTATGAGGGCCTTAACCTCTCAGTTTGCAGGCCGTGCTCCCACGCGGGGCGTAGAGCCTTACCATTATTATTATTATAGTATTAAATTACCAAAATTATATACTCTCCTAACTAAGACTATAATGTACACTGCACAATAGATTGAGATTACAAAAGCTCTTGAGAATCACCTTAATTCTTTAATAAGATATATTTGTAGTGATTCTCCCAGTACAGTTTTGGCACTCATATATAAGCTCTCTATCATTACGCTAATTTATGACATTTATGAAGATGTAATAGTTTGAAAAGTTATAGGTATCAAGTCGCTATTTTCTAGATTTTAAAGCAAGGCGTAATGGGAGACCAAGCAGTTAAATTCAATGCATCTATTTTTGTTCAATACATTTTGAGCAATTTTTTATACGAACGCATTAGCAGCCATTAGATGATCGGTTCGAAAAAAACTTTGTTCTTTAAAACTAGATGTATCCCATATAGAAATCTAGCTGATCCATAAGGACTAATTAATAATAATTAGATAGAATTGGTCACACACGATTAGGACTCAGGTATCTTCTTTTAGTCTGTTCTCTATCCACTTATCAAAACTGCAACAGATAATTTTAAACAAAATATGTCATAGAGAAATGTCCAAGAATAACTTGAAAATTGACCATACATCTTTAACAAAACTGTTGGAACGAAAGTCCATTTAAGTATCTATTATGGGAGACATGTTATGTTATGAGAAATTATAATCAGAATTTTAATGTGCAATACATAAATAAATAGTTCTTTGATGTCTTTTTGAAAAACGACATAAATAAGTAAGTGCCCCAGGGCATATAAAAAATATGTTTGATATGTTAAACTGATAAGAGTCTGGGCGCAATGGTATTTGCAAATTAAGGACAAATAACGAACTGTGCAAATTCTTCCATAACGTTTTTGTGATAAAATTAAATAAATGAGAAATGAAATTAAGAACAATGACGAATTATATATATAATATTTGCATTTTTGCAGCTCTACTTTCAGAACTGCTGTTTTTTAAATTTAAAGTAAAAAAAAAGCAGTTCTGAAAGTAGAGCTGCAAAAATGCAAATATTATAGAAAATAATAAGAATGACATATAAGGAAGATGTGATAGTCAGAAAACTAGAGAAAAACATGATAATAGGAGAATTTATTTCTATCTGTTAGGGAGTTATCAGTATCTTGAGAACGTTCGAACCAAATTTGTAACAAAGTTAGAGAAGCTGACCAAATGAACAAGGCAAAAGTTTTTTTTTGTTTGTTTTTAACAATTATTTATTTAGTTCCTTTAATACTAAACTTTTACTACTCAGCATTTTTAATTAAACAATTGTATATTTGGATCAAATAAAAATTGCAGGCAAAACATATTTGACAACTGTTAAACCTTAATTCTTTCGCTTACTTTTTCGAAGAAAATAATAATGCAAATAATGAAACATAGGAAATTTTTTACAATTAATTTATCAAACTTAAACATAAAATCAGCAAAAAAATTAAAATTTATTTATTGCAATAGATATACATATGTACCTGGGTATATAATATAAAAAAATACACAATTATAATAACAATATCTATACATCTTGTAAAAATCATTTAAGGTATAAGATATATCATCATTTTCCTTCAAAGTGAGCAGCTTTCAATCTCACACACTTCTCATAGCGTCGTTTTTATTGTTAAAAAAATTCCGTGAAGTCTCCTTTGTTGAAATTGCAAATAACTGACTTGACGTATTAAATTTTAATGGTAAAACAACTTGATAGCAACTGTAGCACAATAATTTCCTTTGCTCTCCTAAACAAACTTTGCCGTTACACTTCAGTCGCTCATACTTGTTGATTATATACTAGCTATAATAAAAACTTCAATAAAAAAAAGAACATCGGAAAATTCTGATTTTGTACTCAAATTTTCCGATGTTCTTCTTTTATTGAAGTTTTTGTCAGATCAACATTACAATGTTATACATGACAGGTTTAAGTAGTTAAATATGATTAAGACTGTGGTATATATACATTATATGCGTTCTGAATTCAGACTTTGCAAGTAGCAGTTTGTAATACATGGAGGCAGGTAGTGGTGGCCTCGGAAACTCAAAGGTGGTGGTTGCTAGGTTTTTTCATTTGGGATAACATCTTGAGGAAATTGTCTTTTCAGTCTGTGATGAATATTACGCTGCCTAAAGTTGAAGTGAGTTGTTCCTTCATATTTGGCAATGTTTGAGAAGAAAGTCTTAGTGGTCGAGAGCATATAGTCTTGGATTTTGGCGACGCCCAATTTATTGTGCAGTTGTGTGTTTCGGATAAAACATGGAGCTTTAAAAGCGATTTGTAGGACCTTATTTTGGAATAGTTGAAGTTTGAGCATATTTGTTTTACTCATGTTGCTCTAGACAGGACAGGCATAGTGCCAGAGGGCGTAAAAGGGATTTATATAGTAGGATGATGCATTTGGGTTGAAGTGCGGTTTTACAATTTAAATTAGGATATAACTGTCGGATTCTGGTGTGAGATCGGGTTAGTTTTTGATTTATGTGGAAACTCCAGGTCAATCTTTCATCTAAGTACAATCCAAGATATTTTATAGCTGAGTCTCTCGGATTCCAAGGTATGTCAATTCCATCGATGGTAATAGAAGGTCGGTTGTTCATTTTTCGGAAGGTAAAGATATTACATTGACATCTGGTGGGGCTGAGTTTGATGTTCCAATTTTTGAGCCATTTATTAAAGGTGTCAGTTGAATTTTGCAGATGTTGTATAGCTAGTTCTAGGTTTGCACTTTACGTTATAATGGCTGTATCGTCGGCGAACGTGACAAGTGTTGCGGGAATCTTTGGAATATCGGAGGTTAATATATTGAATTAGAACGGGCCGAGGATACTACCTTGTGGTGCACCCGCTCGTATGAGTTTTGTTTCGGAAAGTGTGGTATTTATTTTAACGGCAAAGGTTCTATTTTGCAGGAAGGAGAAAATGATGGCCAGAAGATAGCGTGGAATATCATGAGTTAGAAGTTTTTTTAAGTCCCTCTATCCAAACCTTGTCAAAGGCCTGGATGATATGCAGAAAGATAGCAGCAGTATAGCATGTTTCCGAAACCTGTTTCGATGAGTTCACTGACTCGCTGTAATTGATGACAAGCCGAGTACCCTATTCCAAAGCCAAATTGGAAAAAAGGGATTATGTGGAGAGCAATGGTGGCTTGGTGCAGGCGCGAATAAATGACTTTTTCAAAAAGTTTGTAGTAGGGAGTCAATAAACTAATCGGTCAGTAACTTAACATCCGTTCTTTATTCTTCCCAGGTTTAGCGAACATGAGCACATGTGCATGCTTCCAGCTTTGAGGGAAGTAGCCTAGGCGCAGGTATGCATTTGTCAGAAAGGCATTTTCTTGTTAAGTGATGAAAAACTAGGTTGGATATTACGTTGTGTCCCGGTGATTTATGTTGGGATAACCTCTTTATGATCTCAGTTAGTTCTTTTGGTGATGTAGAATTAGTAAAATCGGCAGAGCAGGGACATGTGTTTTTATGTAAGTTTATTATATGTAACATTTGGATTGGAGTGCAGGATACTTCAGGCGTGAAGGTTCGTTCGAGATGTTTGGCAAATGTGTTGGCTTTTTAATTATCGGTCAATAAGGTGGTATTGTCCGTTTTGAGGGGAGGTATCTCTTGTGAATATTTTAGAATTTTCTTTGTAGTTTTCCACATCCCTGGGTCTCCGGGGCTGACTGCAGCGATGTAAGTGCTGTATAATTGAATTCTGTATTCATCCAGTTCACGCTTTAGTTGATCGGTTAGATTATTCAATTGTCTCTTGACTTCTGCGTTTTTTGAACGTTGCCAAAGTCTGCTAGTTTGGCTTCGTTGCTTGATTAGGTTAATTATGTATTGAGAAGGAAGATTGCAATCGGGTTTGGGACGTCTTGGTTTGGTTGGAGAGGCTGTTCTGGCAACGTAGGTAATCGTTCTTGCAATTTCCATGACTGCTGTATCAATATCCTCTTGATTAGAAAGGGGTTGCATCTTGGTAAGGCGGTGATCCAATGTTGCTTGGAAGAGATCCCATGTTATTGGTCCATTGGTTAACCGTGCGGGGGACGGTTGGGTTTAGGAGAATTGTCGAAGGAGATGAGTACGGGCAGGTGATCGGAATTTAGTTCGGGGATTACTGTTTGTGTAATGGGTTTGGTAAATTTTTTTTGAAGAATGATATGCAGTATGTCTGGCTGATCGTCAGATTTGTACGGGTAGTAGGTGTATTTATTTGGGGTTAATACTTGCACTTCGTAGGTTGTTGAGTATTGTTCTAGTAAAGTACTAGATGGGTTGGTTGCTCGACAACAATTTACAAGTTTGCTGTTTAAATCGCCTATCATCAGCGTACGTTGAGAAGTGCTGAATATAATGCCGTTGTCGATTACTTTTAATTTTTTGTTGGTTGCCTATGGGCACTTACAATGGTTAAGTTCACTTGTGTCGCATAGTTTGACTTGAATTCCTATGGTTTCTAGTGTGTTATCAAGGGGACCGTCAATGGAATTGTAGGAGAGGTTTTGTTTAATGATAATTGCCACTCCACCAGATGCTAATCGGCCATTTCTATCTTTGCGATAGACTCGATATCTTGGGATTTTGAAGGGTTTACCTTTTACTCAAATGAGTATCTGTGAAGCAAGCTATATCGACTTGGTGCCTAGCTAGGAAAGCTATAAATGTAGAGGGTTGAGAGGCTATGCCGTTGTCGTTCTAGTTAAGCATTGTTGAAACGTTGATAATTCGTTACGGTTTAGGATCCATTGATGAAGAAGGGTAAAATATTGTTGATTATAAAGATTTTGATTTGGGGGAGGAATGGCGTTATAAGTTCCGTCGGGAATTTGATGAGATTGTTGGAAGGGGCAGTTTCGGCGGTAGGTGTGATGTGCTAGCTGAGGTATGTGGAGAATTGTTTAGGAAGTTCTTCACACGATTGGCATACGTTTGATTGTCATAATAAGTAGAGGTGTTAGGGTTGATTTGACTGGAGTTTTTGTTGTAGAATCGTTTCTGTTAAAGTTATTTGTGGTGGCTGCATCCCCTATAACTGGCTGCGTGGTCTCCACCGCAGTTTGCGCATGTCGGTTTTTGTTTGGTTCTTTTTTTTGCATTCGGTGTGATTATGGGAACCTGCACATTTAATGCATTTATACGGGAAGGTATAGTAATTCTTAGTGTGGCCCATATTTCTGGCATCTGTGGCATTGGGACATATTTGTGGCGCTCTTTCGCAATTCTACCGTAACTATGGAGTTACACATTTGTTTGATACTGAATATTCTTTTACTTGCGTTGTTATTCGTTAGTTCCACTGCGCATACTGAAATGGTTTTCTGTCCTTCGTTAACAATCGTGTTACATTAATCATAGGTAGTGCTTTTAGAACTTCGCTGATTTCTTCTGTGGTGAGGGATAACGCTATATTTTTTATTACTACTGATAGTAGCTTGCAGTTGGGATTTCGATAAGTGTAGTGGAGAATTTCGTTAGGTTTGTAAAACTGTGTGAGAGTGCGATAGTCATCTTCTTGGGATAAGTTAATTTGAAGTGAGTTTCAATTATTTACAGTTGTAAATGTGCCTTTGATCGAGGTTTTGATGTCTGCTATAAGCACGGTATAATTTATCTGGTTTGGCAGGTTTATTAACTTTTTGAACATCTGTTGTTTGTTGAGACACTGCATTATCACTTAACTTGTTTACGATGTCGTCCTTAACGTTGTGAGATAATTTAAAAAATGTAATTTGCTTTAGTAGCTTATCTGTTGACCAGAATAGTAAGTTAAGGCTAATGGTTATCTAAAGGTCGAACGTTGTACCGTAAAGCTGATAGAGCACACGCGTAGCGTCTGCACTGCTTCAAGATTTGCGTTAAACATTCCGATGTTCTGCTCTTTGCTAGTTTTCCAGAACATAAATCACTCTTAACAGGTTTTTAAATAATTAAGTCTTTTTAGAAAGCTTTCTGAATTATTCTAACAATTTCTGCAGATAAATGTTTTAAATTCGCACAAAATTTGACAAGAAAGTCGCTATTTTACTTGTTCAGTCATTTCGTATGTTTACTTACTGGCATCTAATTCACACATCCGGATTTAAAACCACTCTTATGAGCTTCCACACTACATCGCTGGCATGTAATTTTTTTTATTATATTAACATTGTTTCAGTATATGCGGGAATAATCTCGTACTTAAATATGCTTTTGTGCTCGTAGAAATATTATTGACCTCATATCACTTCTAGAATATTTCATTAGCTTATTTTACGCTTTACAAAGCACAAAACCAGTCCCTGATTTGGCATTTTTTATGCCATTTTCAGTCTGGGTCTCAATCTGTTTAATATCCAAAGAGAACTATGTCTTCACAAAATTGATCTTTTGTCTGTCCTGTTTTGTTATTCACAGCTTTAAAAATGGAAGTTTGTTGGTTTGGAGATGTTGCGTGACGGGTTGAATGGCGCCAAATTTTGAAAAATTATTAACATTTTGATATCTACATTAATTCCATCGTTATTATCTTCTTACTTTTCAAAGACAACTGAGAGTTATAAAAGTTTGGCATATTTTTGCATGCTAGCCATTATCTAGAAACCGTTGTTTATACTACGTTATCAGTTACCTAAAATGTCCAAACAAACAAACTTTTCCAAATACAGTGCATTTCCCTCTAAACTTGCATTTATAAATCAATTAATAACCTAACAAAACACCAAAAATACCAATATGTATAATATACACACATATGTATGTATGTGAAGTATGACAGGAACTTATTGACCCCTTTTATTCTTATCAGACTTTAATTAAAGTTTTCATGTCTATTTATTGCACATATATTTTGACCAGTTAATTAATAACACAAATTTGCTAGAGTGGAAAAACGACATTCAATTTTTTTAAATCTTTGTAACTTCGGAAGTTTTATCCAGATTAGGCGGCTACGGTTGTGATGATCTCTTCTTTTGATGAAAATCTCTGTCATCCGAGCCAAACATTGGGCTTAGGAAGCAATAAATAGTTGCTGAGGGACAGATCTGGTAAATATGCTAGTTCATCAATTCAATTTAAATTGAAATTGATGAATTTTGACCATGCTGATCGCTAAAGTGTGAGCCGGTGCGTTGTCTTGATGAAAAAGCGCTTTTTCCGTTTCAAATGGGCTTGTTTTTTAGCAATTTCCGGCTTTAACAGATCCAATAACTATTCGTAGTACGACTCTATTATTGTTTCCCCTTTTTATAAATAGTCGATTAACAGAATTTCCTGGCTATCCCAAAAAATGGTCATGGATAAAACCGTCCTCTCCTTTTTTGAAGCAGGTGCACTCTTAGCAATCCACAGTTTTGACTGTTTTTTCGTTTCAGGAGTGTAATGTTGGACCCAAGTTTTATCGACAGTGATGAATCCACGCAAAAAATCCTACTCGTTTTGCTGAAACATCTAAAGCAGGGCCTTGGAAATGTTTAAATGAATGTTTAATTCAAACCCAGCAAGCGCATGATCCAACGCGCGGCCAACTTTCTCATGCCCAATTCTTCAGTCAATATATAATAAATATGCATACAGCCTCTGCTATCTTTTTAACCTTAAAACATCGGTCGACCAGGTTCATTTGGTGAATCTTTTTAATATTATCGGTGGAGGTCATAACTGTTGACCGTCCCGAACGCTTATCATCTGATACGACTACATTTAAATTCAGCTAACCATTTTTTTTACTGTAGTAAATGATGGCGCAAAATCCCTGTAAACGGTGTCTAACTCGACTTTAATTTGCGTAGGCGTATTAACTTTCAAATGCAAGTACCTAATTACGGCATGGTATTTGATTTTTTCCATATATACAAAACCATTGACATCGACTGATACAAACGACTGTCGAACAACAACTAAGCTCCTGAAATAGCTAACATTTTTATAAATAAGTTTCAAAGCACGTATAATTGTAGTGGCAGAGTGGTTATGACAAATAGGACCATCTTCATGATGAAGCTCAAAACTTTTTAGACTGCTCACATAAGTTTTCTGATAATTGTCGCTGCTATCAATTTAGCAATTGATTTTTAGAGCAATATAAAGTATTGTAGATTGTAAATTTAACCTAAAAATCACCTTTAGCAACGAGGCGCATTTTTAATTCTTTAAAAAATGCTATTGTAATTAATAAAAAGCATCCCCCAATAAATTACTTTTTATTGTAAATTTTAAGCATGTGGCGTAATAGGTCCTAACTTCTTCAAATATAATGCTAATTGTTACTGCACAACAGAAAATGTGGTTCCAACAAAATAGCGCAATCTGTAATAGAGTCCTAGTGGATTAATTGCACCAACAATTTTCTGGTTGCGCAATTTCAGAAAATGCCGACACTAACTGACCAGCAAGATCTTGCGATTTAATACCCTGCGACCACATTTGTGGGTTGTGTAGGTCTATGCCAGCAATCCACAAACGGTTGAAAAGCTTACAACTAAATCCAACTTACGGTACATGCAAATTATTAGAACATGTGCGAAATTATAATTCAAAATTTTGTGATAAGAACCAAGATTTGAAAATAAAGCCGTAGTGACCGTTTTGTAAAATATAATTTTTCGTATTTAATCAGAGAGCGTATATTTTAATATTTAATAAAAATCCAATTATAAAATAAATTCAGAGGTCATTTTATTAAAACTTAAATTTAGCTTTAGATTTGAGCCACCCTTTATAATAATAAATTCCGCTATTGTAAACGAGTAATTTTAAATAACATTTTTAAGGGGGCTAGCCATTTCTCTTCGTATATAATGTTATCCAGTAGTTCCATCAATGGTATACAAAGAAATCTATAAAGGCAAGGTTAGCAGAATTTGTTAAATATCATTTATATTATTATTTTACAGTTAATTACGTAAACGGTGTGATATAATTTCTTATAATGAACTAAACATGTGATATATCACAAAGAAGAAGAATGTGCCAAATTTTGGTAATTAAGGTCACTAGAAAAATTTTTATGAACGGTGGGAAGCTCGTAACTATAAAAACCTAAAGAAGACAAAATCAACTAAAAGTACAATAAGTCATAACGACAATATCCTTTAATATATTGCGTTGTTTGAGAACAAATATTAGAAATGTTGCTCTACATGGCTCTAATTATGTAATTGCCTCTTTAATTAAAAATAAATTTATATTAAATTACAATTTATGCTTATAAACACTTAAATAAGAATTTTATTAATTATAGTATTAATAATAACGAAGTAAGTTTACCCAGCTTTTTACAATCACTACAAGTTTATTTTAAATGTCCTCGAATGTGTACATAGATTAACACAAAAAAGGATTTCAGCAGTTTGTCACAAATAGATAATAAAACGGATTACCATTGCTTTTCAGTTTCAGCGCCACCCAGTTTTATAAAAAAACATTGACTAGATTTCGGTTGAATGCCTCGTAAAAACTTCGTCTGCAGAAAATCTACGCGTCGCATAAAAAACACATAAAGCTGCTAGAGAAATAACAGAAACACTCAAAATGTGAAATAACAGTGTTCGCTTTTCGCCCCAATAGAAAGAATAAACGCGTTGGGTCGGATTAACGTCGGCAAATTTCTGCCAAAGGGTAGGAAGTGTTCGTTGCTTTATTAACGCATAGATATGCAGGAAAATTGCAATTGTATCCTGTAGTTACAATGCTAGCGTTACATGTTAAAAATGTTATTATTTATCAAAGTATCGAAAATTGTATAACGATGCAGAATATTTAATAATAGCAAATGATGCCATTGCAAAAATTAATTGGTTTATCAGCGACAGCAAGTGTTTGCAGGTATTATTGGAACATCTAGATACGATTTGGATCTGAAATCTACAATTGGCTTTATATGTTCCCAAAAGTTTAATTAGATTACATTAATACTATGTATGTAAAATGATACGAGTTTCACTAAATTTGACAAAGCTTGAAAATTAGTCTATATAAACATACATATGTATGCATCATGTATATGATCTAGCAATACGTGTACGTCTCTTTTGTTCATTTACTTCCTGATAAATTAATAAACTTATATATTATTTTTGTAAGTAGTTCATAATTTTTTAAAGTATTTTTTAATGTATATACCGTTACAAAAATAATCTTTTTAAATTGGTATAGCAACCATATTGTTATTTAACAGATGTATTGTATACAAAAGGCACGTGATAATTCTGTTTACTTATGATTTTTAAAATAAGTAAAATTATTGTGTGCATCTCATTTGCTAAAGCCTTAAGACCAGTCAAATATGATTTTGATTAATATTTTTATACTATTGGTTTTATTAGAGATATAGTACACATACTATAAGTAGTAAGTAGAATGTAGGATCAATAATTTTAATAAATAACCTAAAATAAGCCCAAGAAAGAATTTATCAAATATCAATAAATGTCACTAAAAAAAGCTTATTAATCCAATAAAAAATAAAAATGCTTGTTTGAAGATTATTTAATGTCATCAACAATACCAGACAATATTAGACAATATTAAAATTACCAAATCAGTCTTGAGAATAACAAGCCAATTTTAATATAATGAAGACAGATTGCACGGCCACGACGCAACCTGGCAGCTGGTAAGTGTGGACTGTAACAACAAAGTCAGTTGAAAGTTAGACGCCGGCAAGTAAACACATAAAATTTTGGATAGTCGCATTTGCAATATCAAAGCAAATAGATAACGAACCTGCATCAAATTTTATGTGAAATTAGATCATTTTGTCCATGGAAACTATAACAATATTTCAGAAGGCACAAATAAAAGTATAATACAAATGATTCAGGGGTTTCCAGGAATTACCGAAGTGGAATAAGGAAGTAGATATAATAAAGATAAGAAAATAAAAACAAGCATACAAATAAATAAAAAATATAATAAAAAACGTTTAAAGGAAGAAAGCAAAAGTAAATGTTCTAAAATAAATCCAATAAACACTAATAAAAATAAACATTTTATAATTAAAATGGCTACAACAGAAGAAGCAATTATGATTGTATATTACAAGGATACATTGCTAAAAGTTCAGTTATTTCCTGTAAAAAAAATAATTTTATTTTAATAAAAGGTGGGAATATTTTCATCTTTATTTATATTTACAATCTGCTCAGTTAGATAAATAAGTAAATTCCGTGATTACAATTACATAGATGTACATGTCATCCACAAACCTTTCCCAATTAAAGGTTTCTTTAAGAATTACTTATCTGGTACATTAAACAGATATAACATATTATTAGACACTTGTATACATATGCATAAAAATTAGGTATATAGATGTTTAACTTAACTAAATCGGCCTGGTAGATCAAAAAAGTTATGTATTTACAATTTACTTGTTAAAAACAAATCAGGACCTGGAGTACGCAACAAACCACTTTACATCAACAATACAGGAAGCAGGATGGAGAGCAACACCACAAACAAACAACTTAAAATGTAATACTCCTAACATCCCCACCGAAATAATGGAGCTAGTAAAAGAAAAAAGAAGAACAAGAGCAATTTGGCAGCGTAGTCGGAATATTCAAGACAAAAATAGATTAAATCAACTAAACAACAAACTGAGTCGTCGGCTGCAACAAATACGGAACGAGACTTTTAAATACTATACAAGCTCACTTTCTGTAAATAACCAAACAATTTGGAGAGCAACCAAAGTAATTAAGCGACCTAAAGAGCATGTTCCACCCTTACAAGGTGAAACGGCAACATGGGCAAAGTCGAATAAACAGAAAGCTGAAGCATTCGCCGAACATTTACAAAACACCTTTCAACCAAATTCTAACGAACCTGATCAAGAAATTGAAAATTACCTAAGTGCTCCACTACAGCTATCGTTTCCAATACGTAGATTTACACAACAAGAAATCCAAACTCAGATAAAACGGTTAAATAGTAAAAAATCACCAGGTTATGACCTCATAACGGGAACCGTTCTAAAACCTGGTAGGAAGCAAGAAAGGAATTCGATTTTTACAAATATTGTTTAATGGAGTTCTGCGACTTGTATATTGGCCTTTGACGTTGAAGTTTGCTCAAATTATTTTAATAGTCAAACCGGGTAAACCTCCTAACCAAATCAAATCTTACCCTCCCATCAGCCTCCTCCCGATAGTATCAAAGTTGTTGGAAAAATTAATATTAAAACGCATAAATGAAAGTGAACTTCAAGAAAAATGGCTACCAAACCATCAGTTCGGCTTTCGAAGTAGTCACTCAACAGCACAACAATGTCATAAACTGGTAAACACAATCCGTACAGCATTCGAAGACAAAGTGTATTGTAGTGTAGTGTTCTTGGACGTGAGTAATGCATTTGATAAGGTATGGCATAGAGGCCTGCTTTACAAAATTAAAAGTTTATTGCCGCAAAATTTCCAAACAAAAGTAGGCAGCGAAACATCTCAAATAAGAAGAATAAATGCAGGCGACCCCCAAGGCAGCGTCTTAGGGCCAGTAATGTTCGACCTTCCAACCACACTATGTACAAGCCTAAGCACCTTCGCTGACGATACTGAGAGTTGCTACAAGAACACATAAGCTTACTAGAAACATGGATGGGAAAATGGAAAGTGAAAGCAAATGAAAGCAAATCAGCACATATTACTTTCACAACCAAGCACTCAACTCAACTCCCGCTTACACTCAACAACATGCGCATACCCCAAGTAAATGAGGTCAGGTACTTGGGTCTACACCTACGACTGACATGAAGGACACACGTTAATAAAAAACGCAAAGAATTGAACCTACGTTGAAAAAACTATATTAGCTCATTGGCAAAAACTCAGCCCTTACGCTAGATAACAAGTTAATAATTTACAAGTGCATAATCCGTCCTATATGGTCCTATGGGTGTGAACTTTGGGGAGATGCCAGTTCATCAACTCTAAATATTATTCAACCAGAAGATTCAAAAGAATGTGACCAATAGACTTAACGGATTAAAATAGGGGCGACATCACTGGATGTTTTCCCCTCATGACTGTATCAATTTACATAAAATTAGCTTATAGAATATTATGTAATTATTCTGATTGCTAATAAATAAATATTAAAAAAAATTACTTGTTGTGTTGCTGTTATCTAAAAGGTTTAAAGCGAGGGAGTGATTTTCTAGACCTACACGATATTTTTTACTCGCGTACTTTACTGTTTCTTTCACTGTTTGTACTTTAGAGTCACGATAAACCACTTTGTTTTTTACGTACCAAGGTGCGTCGACCATTTCCCTTAACGTTTTTGATTGGAATCTTTGAATTATCTCTAAATTTAAATGGCTCAAAGTTCCCCACAGTTAGATGCCATATGTCCATAGTGGTCTTAATGCGGTTTTGTATATTAAGACCTTGTTACTCAGGGTCAATATAGATTTGCAAGCGAATAGTTATTTTAATTTGGAAAACTTTAGGCTCAGCTACTTACGTTTATTGAAGATATGTTTTTTTCCAAGTTAATCGTCGATCAAGTTGCATACATCTGACGTTTTCTATCTGCGGAAGTAGCATATTATTCAAAGTTACTGTTGGATATATCCCTCTTGGAAGTGTGAATGTCACCTGAGTGGACTTTGTTTCATTCACTTTGATACGTCAGTTTCATATCCAACCTTATACTCGATTGACAGAAGTTTGTAATTTGCTTGATGTCAGGGTTTTTGTCAGACGCTAGTATTGCAGTATCATCTGCGAACGTGGCGATAACTATACGATTAGTGATAAGAATATCCGCTGCCAACAACAGGTAGAGATAAGGTCCTAATACGCTTCCTTGTGGGAATATTTGTTGTCGGTCCGTGAGTGCTTCTTGAAATATTACCTGGATCTGTCTGTCACTTAGGTAGAACTTTATGAGTTGATAGTAGGTGTGGGGAATTATTTTGAATAATAGTCATTTGGACCAGACTTTGTCAAATGCCAGAGATATATCCAAGAACGCAGCAGAACAATAGTTCTTTGATTCGAATGAACGATTGATTTCGCTTACTAATCTATAAATTTGCTCGATGGTACCATGTTATTTTTTTGACCCAATTTGATGTTCTGGTATAAGATTTTTTTCCTTGGGAATGGATTTAATCATTTTAAGTAACAACTTTTTAAACATTCTAGCTAGTAGTGGTAATAAGATAATTGGATAGCAGAAAGTTGACTCTTTTAGTGGTTTTCCGGGTTTGGGTCCACTGGTCCGAAAAATGATTTAATCTTAAAATAGCATTAAATATGGCAGTTATTAGTGTTATTCTTTTATAACAGTTCTTTTACTATTTTTTATGTAATTAGATTTAATCTTTTTTATTAGCAGACTTAGTTGGTCTGGTGCGCCTAGCTATCGCAACATTTCGATTTCTTTTTTTGAGGTTAATTCAGAAGGGCGTGGTTCAAAACATTTGGTAAATGGGTTTCAAATGTATCGACCTTTTTTCGCTAACTTTTGGCCCAGCTTCCCGTTAGATTACCTAGTTGGGGGTATTTCTTGTTGCGGTTGCTTCAATTTACGCACGGCTTTCCATAGTGAATAATCCGATGTTTCCGTAGCAGATAGAGTAAAAAGATAATCTTGTCTAGTTTGGTTGTTTTTGTAATCTTAAAGCAGTACTTTTAAATGTCGTGTTGAATTGTTTAACCTTTTTTTGTTGTTTGGAAATTTTCTGGCAGATTTTTATTGCCACAGGTAGCATATTTTTTGTATTTCTGGTTTGCAATTAGGGGGATTAAGTCCCATGCTACGCTTTATATAGGTGTTTTACTGCTTCATCGAATTCATCTGCGGTCTTAAGAGATATTTCCAAGTTAATGTTTTCGTTAACTAGTTTTCTAAACGTATTCCAGTTGGTTTTTTTATTATAGAGCCCTACTGGTCTTTGTCTGTAGATTATTTGTAAACCTAGATTGACTATGATTGGAAAATGGTTTGCTGACATCTCAAGACATTGTTAAATACCTAATTAGATAATGAAAAATCTAGAAAATCCGATTTTTTCTTCTATCTGTGGGCCAATACGTAGGCTATCTAGTGGTAAGATAGTTGAGATTATTTGCAGTCAGCGTCTTAAATAATTCCAGACTTTTGGTGGTCGTTACTCCAGCACCTCATTCATCGTTCTTGGCATTGTAGTCTCCGCCAAGCTCCAAGCGTTCTAAAAAACTGGGTATAGTAATCTGCTTTAATAGTACGCCTTGGTGGGCTGTATAGTGGTGTGATTGTAAATGGTCCTACCCAATCTTCTACAACCACACTTGTGGCCTAAATGTGCTCTTGAATATATTTATCTACTTGGTAGTGCTTGTTTGAGTTTTTTATAATTACTGCTGCTCTTCTGTGTGCCGTTCCATCAGGATACGTATTAAAAAAGGCAGCTTTTCTCCGTGAAATAGGTTTTAAAAATTAAAACTATGTCTAGCTTATGATTGGTAATAGAGGTTTGTAGTTCTTGGATGTGGTTTGACAAACCATTAGCGTTCTATTCGACAATCTTGAGTATTTGTGCTACTGTTTTAGTTTAGCGATGATAGCTGTAAGGAGGTTTAACACTGTTTTGATATTCTCAGCTAGCTTTATTATTATGTTTTCTAACTTTTTAACGTTTGATGTTTGCAGTATGTTTTATTAATTATTATTGTATTATTATAATTGTTCATGCAATTTGTGCTAGTAATCATCCGTTGTTAACTGGTAGTTGTGCCTAGGTAAAGCTTGGTTGCCATGCGAATACTTTTGGACGTATTTTCTTGTTAATTTCGCAAGAAGCCAGATTCAGAAAAATTTTGGAAAGTGGTTCTTTTGTAACTCTATGCTTGGCGTTGTATATATTTGTAACTTTGTATCCTTGACTTTCTATTTCGGCTTTTAATTTATTTACCTTACCGGAATGGTAAAGGTTTTTGATTACTACTCTAACGTTGCGTCCTCCTTCATCTGGTACGTATAGAACTGTACTTTAATTCTAGTAGTTATTAAGGCTCTATAAATATCTGAATTTTTCGCCATTACTTTTACTTGGCCTTGCTTATGATATTTAAAGGATACTTTTTGTTAGCGATTGTATTCAGTTCTGTCGTGAGAGAGTTAATGTTTAATAGGTCCTGATAAAAATTGGTAGAGCTTTTATTATTCTCGTTTTCGTTGTATCGGAAACGATTTGTTAGATTAACTTTTGGAATTTTTTGGAGTTTTTTTTGCTGCTTCATTACGATTGTCGTCTTCTTGAAAGTTACATTTTTTTTCTTGAGGTGACCAATTCCATAGCTTTTGGTTTGTCGTTACCGATTTATAATTAGATTGTTACTATTGTGCAACATGCGGTGGGTATATTGTATCCCGATATTTTGACTTACCGATTGATTAAATGTGTGTGTGTGTAATAAAGTTGTGGTAATTAAGTACTTAACAGAAGATAAAGCTGCTATTTTATCTCTGCAGGCGTGGCGGCAGGAGCGGTAGCAGAAATGGCGGCGAGATGTCGTAAGCCAGCAAAACTAAGCCATATCGTGGATGGGTTGCAAGTCTCCACTCGCGGAAATTGTCTATAATTTTCACAACGTAAGTAACGTACACTTAAATTCCGTCACTCGTAACACACAACGCGAGCTAATGATGTAACACGCAACACGTCCGTTCTGTTTAAAGCACGGGCCGAACTAGATCTCTAGTATTCCTAGTTTGCACAATGTAACATGATAATAAATACTGTGTTTATATAACAATTTACAATTATTGTTTGATTGTTAGCTTTACATAATTAACAACCTACGATATCAGACAAAAAGAGAGACTACGACCACGGAATAACTCCCTTCAAAAAATCGCCGACAAAAATTATTGCATGATTTGGCTACAAAAGACCCAAGCTTTAGGATGTAGTCAAGAATTATAGGAAACAAGACTACTTGGAGGTGGTAGCTGTTAGTAGGATAATTCACAGTAAGCGATCTGATCACAAGAAAAGCAACAAATTCGGCCGCGATTGAAAAAGAAAGTCGATCCAGAAATCTGTTGAAGGTACTTGTGCAAGAACAATGTACAGAACACTAAAAAATCGGTGACTGAAAGGTCGAGAACTAAAGTGTGTCAAATTTTAGCGAAAGGTGTAAGGCACCTGCTGCAGCAAAATTTCTTCGACGACTATAGTTACCACAGCAGAAGAAACTGTGTGTTACAGTTACTCGAAAGGTCATAACTGAAGGTACATCTACAATTCTAAAATATAGGCCTAAAATGTTTTGTAATTTTAATAAGTTAGAAAAATGTATTTTAAAGTCGCAACACAGTCCCAAGCGCAAAATTCCAATGTTTTGCTTTGAAAATGTACACACTTTTTTTATAACTTACACCACTGAACGTAAACATATAACATTTTTTTGTTAATTATATGTTTACATACTTTTGAGACAGCCCACGCATATTAATTTTAATACTACAAAGCATACTAATTTAAACATCATTTACGTTTTTTGAAATGGTATGTAAAATTTAATATTTAATAACCTACTTAATACGTTGTTGTTCAAATTGAATAATTAATTTTCTATGTCACAGGAGTTAGTTTTAATATTGACTATTTGCCTGTCCGAGAGTACGTTTAATTATGTTTTCTATTTTTTGTTCTATTTTTTTGGAGGAATAGAATATAATCATACTCTTGTCCACATCTTGTAATACATGTAGATACATATCTTACTTCTATATTTTATAATGTTTATTTTATAATATTTAGACGCCTCCTTTATAATCCTCTGGAACTTATTATTTTCTGTGACAGTATTTTAGATTTTTCACTAAAAATTAGGTAAGAACTTTATTTGTATGTTTTTTATTTGTTGCTTCTAATTGTAAATGTTTTAACCTTGCGATTTTTTGGAAAGGATATTTATGTTTTTGGGTAAGATTTGAGCATATAGTTTTAGTGCCTTTTAAAACGCTTCCTTCTTCATAAATTGTAAATACGAAGTGCGTTTAAGTTCTAGGTCTTCAATTTTCAAAAATGCGGCTAATTTCAAGAAACGGGAAATCTTGCTGAATTTTTAATATAAATGGCAGCACCATACAAACATGCCAAATTACCGCCACTGCGGTAATTCAATGACGTTTATGTTCAAAAACAACATATAATCACTCGTTTTCTTCTTTTGGTAAATGCCCATCGAAATTCATTTTCAATTGAGTAATACAGGCGGTGAAGGCGTTATGAATGTTAAAAATGTGCGTTTGTAGCTGCGAAAGTTTAAAAGTCGAGAATTTTGTGACAATGAAATCGAAGTAGCCCCGGCCATGAACCAGCCGAACCGAAACCATGATTGCGCGAGTGTAACAAGTTGTTATAAACGACCACAAATTAGGTGTGCGTAATATCGCATCTAAATTTAACATTTTCGTAAAATCTGCAGAGCCCATTTTGAATGAAAATGAAAAAGGTTTCTTCCAGGTGGATGCCCGAATACGGACCGGCGATCATAAGACTGCGCCGGTGGCAATATCCATAAAGGACACTCTCGGTAACCCCTCATTTTCCAATCGTACTGCTGTTGCAGAGATTTTGCAGTAGCCAAAACACAGCCCTCAAAAGTGTTCTCAGCAGCCATGGAATCATGGCGACGGCGCAGTAACAAAAGGTCAATTTTTCTCTTTTTTAGAGACCTTAATACTATGCTATTTGGTGTAGCCATCTTTGTCAGTATCTTGTTTCCCAATTTGTTACAGAATTTTGGATAGAACTAATGATCGAATGAGTTTAGGTTTTTTTATTTATTACTTGGTTTAAGTTGTCTTTATAGTCTCACAATAAAGACAGAAATCATTATCATTTACGAAGAATTTATCGCATCGCTGTTGGACGTATAGTGGATTTGGCGGGGATCTCTGATAAGCTTACTTAATTCGGTTCACAGTTCCTTTTCTTTGTTTAGGATATATTGACAGAGGAGCTACATGCAAACAGCCCTTATCCTGGAATTTGCTATACCACCTCTCGTCTGTTTTTGTACAAAATAAACCAAAAAAAGAAATTAGCACTGCGTGTAGCTTGAGACCGAATAGCTTCCGTCGTGGTTGTATTTGGTGTTTTAATTTTTTTTTTTATTGATATATTTGCAATCTACAATCGACTCAAATTTGATGAGTAATAAGTGAGATAGCCATTCTTTTGGCAGTGCATAGTTGTCCAGTTTCTAATCTTCTCACTTGTGATTGATGGTCGGTTAGGTTGTCTATTAGGAGGTTGCCGTGATTAATATCCGATTTGTTTGTCTGATCGAATTTCCAGATCTTTATAGAGCGTTTTGTTTGACACATCCTTAGAGTGTCTGCCATAATTCTGAGATTTCTACTGATATGTTTGAAGAATTGTGTTTATGAGTTTGGCATAATGCCCAATGTCATGTGGGTTTGAGTATTATCTTGTATATGTTTAATTTGTTGTTCAAAGACAGTTCCAACCTTCAATGTATGACAAAGTTTATTTGTCTTGTTTCTGTTATTAAGTGACGTTTCGTGGCTGTGATATAATTTTTTAATTTGAATTTTTTGTAAATATACAAATAAACGTAGTTGACTTTATCTTTTATTAAGATAAGCTGTTGTTTAGTGTGACTTAAGTACAAGCGCTACATTTTTTTGTTATACAGGGAATTTAAGTAGATTTTTATTTTTAACTTTTTTTTTCTACAATGGGTACAAGGTATTTTTTTGTGGGTGTAAAATATGGTAGGTCTGGTAATTTATTCCTGTCGGTCGGAAAGTAACTTGGTCAGCCGGCGAAAAGTTACTTAAAATTTTGCTATTGAATGGCCTCGACAAAATTTTCACTTTTAAATGTCATCACTCGTGAGCTTCAGATAATATTTACATTTTATTATCCTGCAACAAGTAAATGGAGTTAAGAATTCTTTGTATTCTTCAATGGAAATAACATGAGAAGATGGGCTGCAAACTGCTACCGCAAAAGACGGAAATGATTTTGGTTTCAGTGTGGTATATTATATTTTATTTGTGATTGTTTTTAGTAACAATTGCTAATCTGGAATGAGCTGCACCATCTTGATGGTGAAATAATTAAAGGTCTTTACAATACTCTTTATGACATGGCTTTCTTGTATTTAAAATATATCTGATTTATTCAGTTTCAAAAAGAAGGTAATCTCCTGTACAAGATTTGGTAACCCGATTGCGTGCTATAATAATAATCTTATACGCCTATTCAGAAGGGAAATACAATTGGTGGATCACAAAAATCGATTTTGATTTTGTTTAAAAGGATAACAAATTTTCTGTGGAATACGATGGTAAAACCCCGAAATTAAAATTAAAGTCTTTCTATCTTTTTTCGACGTTATTCTAAGACGCGTTTCGGAGCGCCCAGCAGGCATTTTCGAACGTTCTATTGTATCTTATTTTGGGATACTTATGAAAGGAATTTATATACCTAGGAGGGTTGCTGGAAAAGACTTACTGGCTAAAGAGAATCACTTTTCTGAAGAGACTGAAGGTTTTTTGTACGGTCCTGGAATCGCCGATTAGAAGATAAACATCATTTTTCGGTTTTCTCAAAACAGCATTTTTGAAGTTTGCGGGAAAAATGTCTCAAATAGTTCCCAACCGATTTTGATGAAACTTGGATCGTTTTTTCTCTGCATTATTAGCTGCTACGTGAACTAAAAGTTTTTGCGATTTGACTATGCAATATATAAATATTATTGAAAAGTACCAAATTTTTGGTGAATTTTTTTTTATTAACTTATATAGAAATTATATTACTAATTAACAAAAAGTTTTCTTACTGAACTGTTAGATACATATTGTGGCCTTCAGAATTCCCGCAGGTCGATAACTCAGATTTGGACCTGGTGTCTTTGGGCGTATATAAATCCGCCATTTTATAATAAAAAAAGAAATACTTTTTTATTCCTTAGATACGTAGTAAACATCTTGCCTAATTTGGTTAAATTTGAACAAAAACTTCTTGGTGAAGAAAAATGTTTGAAAAATGCTTAATTTTTGGCCTTCTAATTGTACCTCCCCCCTTAAAGAGTGATTTTGTTAATAACTGTTCTAAGTTTGTTTAACATCATTTAGTAGCTAGTTAAACATATCTTTCTACTTATGCTTTTTTAATATTTTTTGTATTAGCATTTGAATTAGCATATACTATTTATGAGTATGTTGATCTGTTTTGCTGGGTTTGTTCTGTTGTTGGTTTATTTACTAGGTATAAAATTAAAGTAAATTATTTTATTGTCGCGGTGTGGCTTTTTCAGTATTTGTAGTCTCTATACTTGATAACCGCCAGAGTGGTCCAGTGGTAGAGCCGCGGGCTGCGATGCGGACGGACCCGGGTTCAATTCCCGGTGCTCTCTGAAGCCTGGCAACTGGCCTACTCAGTCACTAAAAATAATTGAGTACCTGCGTTCACTCGAACTAGGGGTAATAATGGCGGTCGTCTAAGGCACGGTGCTTGCCACATCGCCCCGCACCGAGATGGTGCGCGACGACCGGGCGCATAGAGCGAACATGTGAGAGCCTTAACCTCTCAGTTGCAGGCCGTGCTTCCACGCGGGCGTTAGAGCCGTATAATTATCATTATGTTTGATAAGTTACTTTACAAAAGACCAAATTGCTTAGGTCATTTCTGGTTTTCCACTAACTTAAAAATCATGTTATAGTCCGTATCTTATACAATTATATAGCTTAGAGCAATAGGCCTTTGAGTAACCATAACTCTAATATCTTGTGCATTGGGTTACTTTACTGTGATCTTAACAATATTTAGAAGTTCTATATGATACATACATTTATTACTAACTTTGTAGTTTAATGAAGAATAAAGGCAGTGATAATTTACCTACACTTCGCTTTATATTCATTATATTTATAAACAGAGTTTTTTGCAGTTTCTGCTTTATTGCGTAGACTGCTATTGAATACCTTTTATTACAACTCAATATGCGCTCTCCTCCTTTAAGTTGTATTCAAGCTTAGCATAGCTATAGTAGTAGTGAGGAATAAGAAAACAAAAAAAGCAAAATAAATATAAATTTTAAGGCAACACGATAAGAATACCAAATAAAGAAATAACTAAATCTGATTTTTCCCATAACACATTTATTAAAAAATAAAATTTATGTAATTTTAAAAACCTACAACAGACCACGTTATTTTACTATATAATAAAATGCCTAATTTGAATCACAAATTTGGATTTATGAAAATAGAATTATGTTCCATGATACGTTTTGTGTAATACCGTCATAAATGTAGACAATTTTTGATGTTCCAAAAAATTTATTTTTGCCGTCAAGTGAATTAGGTTTATAGTGCCTATATGCACATATAAAACGTGGTTTATTATATATATGCAGTGCAAATTCATAATGTTAAAAGTTTTCGAAGTCCTTAAATAGCAATTTTTAACTTTAGATACCTTTTTTAGAGAAAACACAAAATTAGCTCGCTTACATTTATTCTTATCAAGATGTCTTAGTTGCCCAAAGTACCCAGATCTGCCAAACACAAAATAAATGCAAGAGAATTACATTCCTTGATCCAAAACAAGAGAACTAACTATTCTTAAGAAGTATTTTTCTTCTATTTTTGCTATTACTGAACTTCTTTAAATGCTCCTTTCAGCTTATCTAACGATGGGAAGTATAAAATAGGGCGGTCATAGATTTTTAGCATAATCAAAATTCATTATTAACATTTAATACTGACACCTTTTAAACCAATTGAATACTTTCCGCATTTTTCAAATTAATTTATTTAATATAATCCATCATTTTTAATTTCGATGTGTAAATTATTGAGATTTAAAATTTTTGTATTTATTTAAATTATTTTGCAAAAAATCTCCCACGCTCAATTTCTTGAGTATAATATAAATTCCTTTTCCATTAGGGTATCATTAATCTTCAGTACTCTTCGCAAATAATTTCATAAACATTAATAACGAGTCTGCTACGATGATCAGTTTTGGGAGATCTAAACTTAGATTCATTGTTATACAGACAAATTAACTTAATTTATAGCGGAAAATAAATAATATAAATCTTTAAG
The DNA here is from genome assembly GCA_036346155.1 of Sinelater perroti. NCBI lineage: Eukaryota > Metazoa > Arthropoda > Insecta > Coleoptera > Elateridae > Sinelater > Sinelater perroti. The sequence continues at coordinate 1,889,423 of JARFIY010000355.1, read as the reverse complement.
TACAGCTCCTACTGGGATTTGCTTTCTCTCGAAACTATTCCCCTAAGTAAAAACTTTGGGTTCGCTCACATCTCAAGCTGCTCTCAGCGACAGCATACAGAAGTTCTGTTGAAATACTTAACAAAGTTGTAATATTTTTTGGTTTTGTATGCTATTTTTGTCAATTTATATAAGAAAATGCTTAAGACAAATTAATCTTATAATAAATTCAGAAAGGGAAACTATCAGTGTGTATATATAACTTTATCTTTAGACAAATATGTCAAGAAAATAATGCTAATTTGATAAAAAAATTAATTTAAATAGAAAATTTTAGATTTTTTATCTGACACATTATAAACATAAATCGAAGCAGTTAAAACTAAAAATAATATATTTATAAAACAGTTATAACAACAATTATACTTTTTAGTTTTAAACAAAAGTTACCGTGTTTTATGATAGTAATTTTTACTTTTTAATATAAATAGAGATGTAATAAATATAAATTGAAATTTTCTTTATGTGCCACTCTGTAATTAATTTTGAAGTCGTGTCGCATTTTTGTAGTATTGCTTCATGTGAACAGCATATTTAAATATTTCCTACGTGTAAAAAAGCAGCTTTTAGGCTCAGTTTAGAAAGAGTCAATATAAAGATACCGTTCTCTTAGATTGTATTAATAACCTAATGCAAGTTTCATCTTTGTAATCTTAATCCTAGTATTCTGCTCAAACCAGATTATTTAATTCTAAGTGAGTTATTATATAATGTTTATCTTCTTGACATGGTAAAAATTTTTGGTTACTGCTAGACAATACTTCTGTTAAATCAGCTGAATATCTCAGAATGGAAGAGATGTCTGAATTAACATAAGAACTCTAAACTACATAGCAGTGTTTTTTCTATTTAACTAACTTCTTAAAATAACAACACACATGCACAACAATTTTAAAATTCCAAACTTTGGATTTATTTTTAATTTTAACGGCAAGATAATACTAATAGGTTTTTTTCTATTGTCCGTATAATATTTGTGTTGCTAAATTGTTAATTCTCCACAAATATAACAAATCGCATCATTTTAAGCTTAGCAAATGCCAAAAGAGACCTAATCTTTTATTTAAATGATCCTTGATTGCTATAATATGTACCCTCAGAATCGCAAAATAACAAATTTCCAAAATGCGATTGGAAACTATAGGCGAGTATAGTGATATATTTTAGGCATAAACTTTTATTGAAAATTTCTTGAAATTCTAACACGCTGGAATAATAGGGAAATATTTTTAGAATTTGCATAAAAAAGTACTTCTGTTACACCTAACAAATTATAGTAATAAAGATTTTGATGATCAGTGTTATTTAAACAACACCACCACAAAATAAAGTGGGGTTGCATTGACGTTTAACCCTTTTAAGTCTGATTATTGTTCCGTTAATAACTGCATTTAAATTTTGTTCTGTGAAATAACAGATATCCTTTCAAAGTCTTGATCAGTAATACGGAATTAAATTATTTTTAATGTAAATACATAAAACAAAACAATTACTTATACTTTATAGATTTTTTGTATTGCTCTTCTGAGGCAATTTAATAGTTTAGCTTAAAAAATTTTGTTTTTTGTTGAAATTACAGATAAATAGACTAATGTGCAAATTAACATAAATACAAGTTATGGTTTTTAAGTAAATTTAGCTCTCTTTAGAAACACATGAATCTATGGTAACTTATTTCATTCAATCTGTGCTATATCTATTTTGATTTTCCCGCCAAAAGGTGCTTTTGGCGTCCTAGTTTGACAATTTTTCCCTTCCCTCCCTCAAATTAATGCAAGGTGGGAACGTATAAAATTTTATCTAGATCGGTTTTTCCCTATATCTACTTTTTTCTTGGATCAAGAACGTGGAACTATATAATTTACAATCGAAGCTCCGCTCGGCAAAAGCAAATCAATAAGAGAGGACCCAATATTAAACAACCTACTGATTTATAATTTTTTTAGTACTTGATGGATTATATAGTAATTAGTTTACCATCCATATCTTAAACCTTTAATTTTCTTTTTTTTTAAAGTCTTGTGACCTTAAGATTTTACTAATCTGTCTAATAAGTGAGCATTTCTTACCTAGCTACAAAAACAAATTTGTCATATTTTAAATCGATTAGCATGATTTAAAGCAAAGCAACTTTATTATTTAACAACGCAAATCCTTTGGTAAGTTCTTAAGACATGTCAATTCTAAACAAATAGATCTATAGATTTAGTAATGCTATACAAAGAAATCAAAAAGCAACATTTAATTGTTACATTTCTAATATATCACTAGTGGAGCACTAAAACTAAAAACTATTAACTAGCTCTACATCTAAGATCTTTTACCTAGTGGAAGTTTGCACACCAGTAAATTATGATTACATTTTCTCATTTCCATACACAGTAGAAATACGTATATGCAAATAATCAAGGTCCCAAAGCCTGAAAAACAGCCAAAAAACATACCGATAAACTTGCTCTCTCTGGTATTGTAGTGTATGTATTTGAAAGTATCGACCGGCACATGGATGAAAAAATATAGCAAAGAGACATACACATACACGTATACATCGTGACATCTTCGCTGCTCATAAATCCTAGCACCATCATAGAGGGGGGAAACTTTTATATGCATGAAGATGAACACTTCAGTAAAAATACCTTGGACTGCGCGAATTAAAAATAAAGAAGTATTGAGAAAAATACATAAAGAGAAAGAAATGATAAAAGCTACAAAGAAAAGAAAAAACAGGCTACTTAGGACACATTCTAAGTAATGACAAATATAAATTACTCCAAATAATAATAAAGGAAAAAATAAAAAAAAAACAACCTATAAGAAGCAAGAGATTGTTATGGATGTGTAACATACGTAAATGCACTGGATTGACTGCAATTGTTCCGATTAGCTGAAGACTGATGACAGAAAAGAAACCAGCGCTGTCGTGTTCAATATCGTTCAGCTTCGCTTGGATCTTTAACGTCCTGTTCATGTTTTTCTTCTCAGTTAACAGTTGACGGTTTGTCAGGATAAGACGTTTGTAGCAAAGGTTCTAGTGCGCTGCTGAACCCACCGCAACCTTGCCACGTTTATTTCTAATAGGGAATTACACATGCGCTTAAGACGACCTCTCGGATTTTCCGTAATACGGACTAAAAGAATTCCAGATTTACTCCGACGACCCTGTAATAAATTGAGTTGAAAGAAATCTTGAAAAAAAATGTGTACTTTAGTATTATTAAATGTTTAGCGAGCTTTCAACAATTTCCGATATTGTTGTAATCACAAATGCCAACTTTTATTGCGATTTTTGCTTATACCGCTATAATAATATCTTCAAATATCTCGACAGAACTTATGTACAATTATAGCAACATCTTTAACACACTTGGCTAGATTATTAGAGATTCATGTTACGGCGATAAATCTACTTAAATAACATTTACTACAAAATATAATATCTGGTCACAAGTTACCGCTAATAATATGCCTGCACTAGTTAAAACTAAGGTTAAATCTTTAAACTTCCACTTGTAATAGCTAACGGTAACAAATAAATTTAAAGCAAAATGGCTAAATGAAGAAATATTATAGTTATCTGTATTACTACATAAAGTTATCCCCTGCGAGATGAAACTATAGGCCCTGCCTGCACGCCTTTCAAACAAAAATGATGAATATTCTATCTAATTCGCAGTAGTTTATTAGTAAGCAGATTACATAATAATCCAGGAATTCCATATATCACCACGCTAAGCCAGACCTTAAACTACAACAGTAAACTTATAGTCAAAAATTGTAAAGACAATGACCTAAAATTTCTAAAAGGTAAATTCTGGTATGCAACTTAAATTTTTTACTGCCATATAATTATTATTCTGCATATATTAAGTCGATTATAAACTTATAAACTATTTATTTTATTTTTCAGATATTTCGCTGTCATACAGAAGTATAGCGACAAGAAATCAGCACACATGCGACACTAGTACTAAAGTGTATAATTAGGACCATACTGAACGGTATGTTTAGTTCATTATAAGCATCTGTTATAATATTTATATAAAGGGCTGCGGCTATATTAGACCAAAAAATAAAATTCTCATCTAAATGATCTTTTTTAATAAATTTTACTGAGCGTGACATTTAAACGTGCTGATTAAATTATTAAATTGAGTTATATACTCAAAGGAGTGACCACGTAAATAAATTACTAAGCACATTAGTCCACTTGCTTAAAATTATTTGCGCCTATTTTACAGTAAAAGAATTTATTTGTATTAGCATAACCATTGAAAGTAAAATATAATTAATTATCAAGTACAATTTCATCATTAGGGGGAACAAATTTGTGTTTTCTAAGATAAAGTAACATTTTTAGGCTTTTTCAGGTTTCTGCTTTTCAAATATTTTCGTGGTATCTTTCGTATTTAATACGTTACATTGTTTATTTTTTGAATGCTGCTTATGGTTTCCTTTTCTGCTAAGTCCCAGTTTACCAGATCATTTGTTAAAACTTTTCTTTGAAATTCTTGCAGTTCTTGGAGTTACCTTCTAACGTTTGATTTTATTTTTATCTTAGCAGTTTTAAAAAAAATTAGACGTGGTTCTTTTCGTAATTCAAATTGATTAAATGATTTATTTTTTCTTAAAAAACACGTTTTGCATTGTTTAGTTCAATTTAGAAACCCTCAGAAAATTTGTAAATTAAAAAATATTAAACAAAACTAAAAAAGCAGGTAATTGCTTATTACCTACATTACAGTAAATAAATTTTGGCCTTTTTAAAGATGTTTTCCTGAGTAGTCAGAATATAATGTTGTTTACTTATTTTTCAACAACAAAATTTAAAATTAATCTACAGTCGTATTTTTAAATTATTTATATAATTAATTAAGCCTTCAGGACAAAAATATAAAAACAGGAAGCAATTTTAGATAGCGATCTTAATAGAGCTTTCCAAAAATGCTTTTATATTAGCAACACGCCAGTAAATCTTTAAAATAAAAACTTTGTTTGCAAGATTTATAGCTGCGCCTGTATATAAATTTCAGAGAAGCTTCACCTAGTAATTTTCAGGCCAACATTTTTGTTTTATAGTAATTCTGATTTACTTCATATTCAGTGTAGAACGTTGCAAAAGTAGCTTATTCAATTCAAAAGTTTTTTTTAACTACTGTTTTTATTTTAAACAGTACTCTTTATGCAACTGAGCCTCAGTAGTAAGATAAGTTTATTCAATAACGTTATAAAAAACAAGTTTTAATGATTAATTACTTTACAGCTACAGATCAAATCACGAGATAGTTTGCTTGTTTACATAATTATATTAAACCACAACGGCTATTTTTTTGTGTTGTGGTTTGTCATCCTAAATCATAGAGATGGTTTAGATAAAGTTTTTGTTGCGTTCCTTGAATGAGTTAGATTTCCGTGTTATCGTTGGTGGCAACTATAACGCCAAGTATGTACCCTCAGATTCCGGATAACGACCATAAAGAACCGTGAGCTAATGAAAGCTACAACCTTACGTAACGAACATTTTATCTCTACTTCTTTATATATTTTCTCTAGTTCTAGTTACGCTCCATGCCCATTTTCTTTTATTAAAAGAACAAATATTTTAAAAGTAAAATATAAGAATCGTTATTTCTAGATATTTCGCTACAAACGGGAATAGACTTACGAAACTGTTGAACATTTTAATTAAGTTATCCAGGAAACCGACTGTTTGAATTTAAGGAAGACTGACAATACAGGATTAGATGATTTTCCAGTATTAGTTAAAAGAAAAGTTGCAGTAAAAGAAAATTAAAAAATCAATGACAAATTACCATACTTGAATTGAGTATTAGCCAAATTTAGATCAATTGTTTCAACTGAAGATAATATTATATTGAAGCTACTACATTTTGTGGAAAGCTGTAAGAAAGCTAAAATAACCTCCCTAAAAGGGCTGCCTCTGTTAACTCACTGATCAAAATCATTGTTCCTCTGTGCTTGAGCCGGCGCAGGCAAGTTTGAATCACGCTCAATCTATGGGTGTGTGTGTGATTGTCCTATTATTAAGTGCATGTTAGTAGGAACAATAGGTCCTTGAAGCTGCAGTGCCAGTAAGGGCGCTCAAAAAAAAAACTTCTCCAAAAAATATGGAATATGGGTAAGAAATATTTTTTAAAAGATAACAATATTTGCAGTCTCATCCTTTTGAAAAAAAAATAAAACTCAACAGTTTCTAATAGTGCCATTCAGATGAACTTATCAAATAATTCTTTAGAGCCACAAGTTATCTAGAATTTGAGAACTAAAAATCATCAATTGTAATACTCATGTGAAACCTAGAAAACCTCCTGAGCAGGTAGCCCCTTATAGACTAACAAGTCTGCTTCTGCGCCATTTAAGAGTATTTAAAAAACTGCTGTCATAAAAATGCTGACCTATAAGTTTGCAAAATAATTTACTTCCACATCACCAATTTGGTTTTCGTGCTTCTCGATGTAGGCCAAGAGTATGATAAGGTTTGGCACAAAGGCTTACTGTGTAACAACAAAATGTGTTATTAGCTTTATATATTTAGCAAGTAATCACGTCGTATTTCACTAACAGACTTTCTAATTTAAGTGCATGGCGAGAGCACTACCTTATATCGAGTTAATTCCGGAGCGCTTCAATTGAGCGTATTTAGACTACTGCTATGCTTACTTTATACGGCAGATCTAACTACAACAAGGCTAACGACCATCTTTAAAAGTTATAGCAACCATTTTATTTAGGCCACCATTGCACTGATTAGTAACAGTGATTGTTATATATGAACAAAAAAAAAAAATGATTAAAATATAAGTTTTTTTAGAGGAAGCAAAAATGTGCATATTTCTGTTTTTAAAACTTTCCTAGCTATTTGTATCCGCAGTAATGCTCTGTTTTCAATAATTATGGCTAATACTGGTATAATATTTGCTTCAAAATTATTTACATCTGCTTTAAGTCTTGTTTTGTCATATATTATAACGCATTCTTATCTCATTAAGAAATTGTTTGTAATTTTCTTAACATTTTACAGTTAAATTATGTTTAGAAACACAATTTGTTGTAGTTTTGTTTGTACATGTGACTGGAAACATTATATAAAAGTCAAAAACAACTAAAGTTTTACGTCTTTATCCAAAATTGACTATAAATTTACAATAATTTTATACTTTCCGTAAGCAGCCACCATTCTGCAAAGGTATTCATAAAAATCACTTATGGCAAAGCCATTCAGAAGCAGTTAGATTTGGTTTTGTTTTGTTGTTTTCATTTTAATAGGAAAGTCACAAGAGAACAACAAATGAAAATACCGAACAATATGTCTATTAACCACCCTAGGAAAAGTTTTTGATAGAATATTTTATAAACGATTAATTAATCAGTTATATAATATTCTATCAAAAAGTTTTTCCGTTATTTCAATGATTAATAAATTAATAAAAGAAATCTATGTCTGACAAGCAATACGGCTTGAAATTGAGCATGTCAACAATAACATAAACAAAATTTAAAAAGCTTATTAAAACAGATGTTTGTTTGCTTGTCACATTAGATATTAAAAATGCTTTCAATAGCACAAAATAATCACCGATAACCGGAATACTAGGAATATTACCTCATAAATTTAATAAATAGTTACCTTCAGAACAGAACTTTAATAACCGAAAAAGGAAAGAATGCGATATAAATTGTAGAGTTCCACAAGTCTCTACAAGCACTCGGAAAAACCTGTGCGCGCGTCTCCATGTGGTGGATAATACAAAACTCAATACATACACCAGGTAGGAGAAAAATAAAATACTTCTCGTAGACCAACAGGTAGCAGCGTCTATAATGGGCGGCTGCAGACAGTGTCTGTCCTCTATGTTAAGAACGGCTGCAAAAGAAACTCATCAACTCGCATTAGGATAGCGTGGGGTTTAAGTTCTATAACCTCAACCCCTTCAAATCACTACAGAGAATACAACGCGGCCCCGAGTGCTCGTCGGTCTGTCAACCCTCAACTACGACAGCGGCTGGGATGGTGAGCAGACCATGGGTGCTAAGAATTACCTAATTAAAATAGACTATGAGAATATGACGAAATTGATCATGGCAACGATAAATGTGCGAATATCAATGCAAAAACAAGATACATATGAAATGGAAAAACAACTTGGAACGTAGTTAAACTATGCACATATACACATTGAAATAAGGTCGTACCCTTTTTTACAGACGCAAAGAAAGCGAAAGCTAAAGAGAAATAGGCTTTATAATCAATAAAATATAACACATATAACATATGACAGTATCTAAGATAGATTAGCTGCCATAACATTAAAGATCTCCAACAAATGTACAGTAAAATTCATCCAATGTTATGCACCAACATCATCACACCCTAAAGAAGAAGTCGAAATATTCTATAAAGATTTCTAGAAATCTAGAGATTTTAACAAAAAACGTAACAAATTCTTTGAAAAAAGCTACTCACAAAATAGCAAAAAGAAAAGATACTAAAATAAAAATATTAAGCAAAAAAATGAGAAATAAGATAAAATTAAGAAACAAACTGTCCAGAGAACATCAAATAGAAGAATTAAGAATGACCTTAGAAGAAACAAGACAACTAATTAGGCAAGACCTACAAAAATAAAAGTAGAAAAAGTAATATAACAAAATAAAAATGTAAAATGCTTAAGGGAATCTGAAGGTAAAAAACAAATTATCACCTTGAGAAACAAAGACGGGGAAGAGACAAGAAATAGACAAGGAATAATAGAAATTATAGAAAACTTCTATAAAAATATGTATACCTCGCAACTCAACGAAGACCCAGAGTACCAAATACCAATAAAGAAAGCACTAAATGTAGGATCAGAGGACATCCCCGATATTAATAAAAAAAGGACTAAAACTAGCATTGAAAGCTATGAAGAATAACAAAGCACCGAGAAATGGTGATATAACAACAGAAATGCTAAAAGAGAGAGGAGAACAAATTATCGAAAAACTACGCAAACTATTCAACTACTTACTGAGAAAGCAACATAATCTAACCTTAATATCTGCTTTGCTTTCGTAGACTTTTACAAATCATTTGACTTTATAAAAAATCGGATAGTAATAAATAGCCTAAAAAATGCACGTATAGAACATAGATACAACAATACAATAACGATTACAGTAATTATTATTAAAAATTTTTAGAGAGAAAATTAGAATCATATCCAGCACTGTAACTTTAAAAAGTACTATAAAAAAAGTAATTAAGTATGCTGATCTCGATATATTTTGTTGTAACACTCAAACCGAAAATGTAATGATATTCTTTTTAGTAGCGTTCCAGTTTTCTTAATACGTTAATTAGATTAAAACTACGAGTTATCTATTATCTCGACATAAAATTGCAATATATTTAATAAAAGCAATTAATTGTAACACGAAAAACAAAAACATACTTCCCAAATTTCCAAACCAGAATAGTTTCTTCGGAAATTAAAAAATTAATATCAACATTAACTTTAAAAGTTGCCTTAATATAAGTTTTTAAATAAACTGAAAAATCTCAAGATATTTCTTGTTATTGTAAACATTTTCCTTAGATTTGTAATTGCACCTAGAAAGTGTCTTTTGACCACTAAATTTAAACCTATATGAAAACCTAAACTGTCAAAGACTTAAATCTTATTTTGATTATTTAAGATTTTGTATGATATGCCCTCAACCTTATCGATGTGATCTTTTGTTCCACTTCTGTTAACAAAACATATTCTTTTTGTGTTGTTAGTTTTATAACAGTTAACAATTTTATTATGGTAAAAATCAGTACGTAAGAATTATACTCGTTGCTGTATTAGAATGATCTAGAATTAATATTATAGTACAAAAGCGGCCTATGCCTATAAAATTTAAATTTATAAATGAATTACACCACAAACAAACACACAAACATTGCAGCAATTATTGACGCTGCAATCGGCGTCCAAATAACATTGCAATCATAAATTATTAAACGCAGTCTGTATCCTACAAGCATCTATTATCTTTAAGAATTATGTTTTCTGATACTTGTGTTCCATAATGTACGATTTTAGTATATAGTAATAGTTTGAGTAGTTTTGTAACATACTACTATATACATTTGTCGCATCCACCAAATCTCATAGACAACCTTACAATAAATTGCAAGCACTACAGATCTATAACTTTGCGTTAGTCTTGTAAAATGTTGTCATTCCACGTCTCACCCTAAATACCGTTTCCGTCACCATAACAAAATACATTGTAGTTAATGTACCCAGTTTCAACGTTGCCATTCTTACTTCTATTTAGAGTTGCATACGTTTTTTTTTGTCTTCACCTTGCAATATTTTTTTATTATATTAGCTCAATTACTAGCTGCCCTAGGCATCAATGGCTATTTAATGAGCCCATCTTTGTTTAAAAAGTAAGAATGTATTATCCATTAGTGTGAGATTAATCGGTATTTACAAATTTAAACGTGGTCATATTACCTATCCAAGGAAGCTACCCCAAAAAGGTGACGAATCAGTAAGTACTACATATTTATTTATTGTTTATTTGATAATATTTGAGTATACTTGTTTATTATAAATTATTAATAATGAATTTAATATTTATTTCCACTTGGTCAATGATATATTGACTGTCCCCCAAAAAACGCAGAAATTAGGTAATTGTTCTAAGTTAGGAGAGTTCTGCTTGGTAATATTTTGTAATAAACACATTTTTATTCGTCATTATGGAGCGCTACTTGACGCAGACGATTGTTAAAATTCATTACAAGCACGAAAAATGTTTCGCCGAGGCTGTGCTCAAATTGCATAGCATTTTCGAAAGGAGAAGAGAAAGCAGTATTGAGCATTTGCAACCTTCTATACCGAAGAAGAACACTTGTGTTTCTGTAACTGTGTAGTGTAAAGAAAAAGACTATTCTGGAACATTATTTGAAACTGCTAATATCTCTTAGTTAGAATACATTAGTAGCTGTCAGTTAAAACGTATTTTACCCATTCATTTGCATTTTAAGATAGCATAAAGGTCTTTTTTACGAAATAGGTACAAATATTAACAAAACAGCAATTTCCTCAAAAAAATTTCTTTTTTCTCCACAACGGTTTTGCCATGCCTTTTCTCGTGCAGGGCGACTCGATCGGGCCTCCTAAGCTGGAAAGAACTTTTATTGATCGTGCGAAGCAAACTTTGGCTAAAAAATAGGAAAAAAGCATAAAAGCATAAAAAATAAATTCTGACCACAAAAGCAAATTAGAATTATTATACCATTGATTTTCATTCATTTTAAGGAAAAAGCAATCAGTCATATACAAGGAGAACCGAGTCACAAAAATCTTTTTTATCGTTCATTCATATATTTGCTTGCAAAATTATTGTAACCGAAATCTCAAAAATTTTTGGTAACAATATGGAGAGTACCAAAGTTACCGTTTAAAAATGTTCTAGTGGTGTGTATAACAAATTTATGTTATTTAGATTACATAAATTTTTGCATCAGTTACAAGAATCAATAGAACGTTATACAATGTAAAGAAAATTAAAATGAAAACATTTTTTCTTTTAGATCAGATCAGTTAGCAACTGAAAAAAAGAAATTAAATTAGGCCGACGATAAGTTTCTGTTATACCTAAAAGTCATTTATAGATGTAAAATAATAATAATAATGCAGTTTTGGTGACATTAGCCTTACACAGGCACGTTTCAAGAATGTCACGTAAAGAACAAACCTGCACATTTGCATTTTTGAGCGTAGCTACAGATTCTGTTGCAAGATTGCTATCAACATTTCTACTTTGACGTGCTCAAACGAAACTCTGCACAATGTACTCGTATTACCCGCCCGCTCTGAAGTTGCTGTCATATGCAAATCTCGACACCGTGTTCGATTCTTCATTTCTGTAGCGAACTTCTAGCTGGTAATGCGCTATAAACTCTGGGCTATGTCTGGCATGATTAAGTTTTATAGAAACAAAAAAATAAAGGAAAATTGGATAAAGTTATAATTGTAGCTTGATCAGTAATAACAATTCAGTAACAAAATTCAGTTATGTAAAATTCTCAAACAGCAATAATATTATGTTAAAACAGAAGTAGATGATTATTTTTAATTCTAATAATGATACGCAATTGCAATTTAATATGATCTCCATGTGTATACAATAAATGATTAATTTTAACATATTAACATTTGTGGGAGTAATTTTAGAATATCGCATACTCAGCACGACGTACTGAGTGCATGCGTACCAATATTAGAGAATATTTAACGAGCTATAGATTAGAGGTTTATAATCAAATTTCTTGTAAAATGATAACTGCAGTTTATTATTTACTCAAATAGACCAACGGATATGCTAAAATAAGTCAAGTGGCCTAAGGCAAATTATAAAAAGTGCAAGGTTAGCTCAAGTGTCCTGACGAACGTTATTTTTTTTCTTTGAACCAATTTTTAACTAGAGGTACACTGGTAAACCAGTGATCACCGGTGATATTTCAATTAGCATTTGCTACCGATTCTGCTAATCTAAGAACAATATTTTTTCCTCAGAATTATAAAATTCTAAATTTCCAGGTTAATTGTATATTCACATCTGCTAGGGCAAACATTTTCGGACCATATCGAGCTGCCTTGTTGGAATGTATTGTTTGAATGAGCTACGTCTACGAAACCAAAAGTTGTTTTCAATTATCAAACATTTACTCGCTATAAATTTTGAAGATTTGTCAAAAAGAGTTCAAGCACCTTCCCAATAGCGTCCATTTTATTAAGTTCCCTTCTTCAGAATCTGTCTCTAATATCATCGAAACGTGCGCCTCTTGAAAGAAACCAAAAATGATTCTCACTCACTGCCAGATAACAACTTTCGACGCCATTGCCTTTTAAGATTATCCCATATTTTGTGTAGGTTTTTCCGAAAAGATCTCAATAAATCAATTAGATACAAAATTTTAATAACTGTTCTAATTTCCCTTTTATCTGTTTCTCGTGCATCTCGCTCCCGTTCAAATCGCTGTCGAATACTTATATCGTAAAAATATTCGTACAAGAAGTGATAGTTTTGTCCAAAAAAAGATTCAGACACTCAATCTCTGATTTGGAATTTCTAGCAATACTTTTTGGCCTAGGTACATAGATAATAATATTTTGAGCACGTGTTTTAATATTACATTGGCTGTTTTTTTTTCTATTTTGATATTTTGTCTTTCCTATGTAATATTTGTTTGTTGTGAATCGTCGTCACCGTCAGTGCTTTCATCGCTGCATTCACTTGGCTTCTTGTTCTTAAAAGGATTAATGTTCACTTTCATTTACATTATTTTCTTCGGAGTTATCTATTCCATCTTTACTTTTATCCCCATCATCACTTTCTTCACTTGACAATTTATTATACCATTGCTCCCAAACATTTGGATCATTTGATGTTACAGTTCGTTTTCTTTTCCTTAGACATTTTATAGCAATTTTCTGTGGATTTAATAGAAATCAATAGAAATAAAAATCTTACTTATTTAGGTGCATGGGCTACAATCGTAGCCCAGATTAATTTATAATAACTCACAAATGCACGTCTTTTCACTCTTAGTTGTAAATTACAATTGATTACTATTGTACTTTTAGCAGCTACCTGAAACTGCGCATGCCAGAAGCATTTATGTATAAGTTACAGTAAAACAAAGAGGTCTGGGCCGAAGAGGTAGCCCATGCGCCTCACGCAGGGTTAACGCCATTTCTTGAGAAAGTATGAAATGCCAGCATCATTGCAAAACTTTATAATACTATCTAGAACCACTTTTTGAAATATTAGACGCCATGATGAAAGTGTTGGTTGGATGAAGTATACTAAGTACTTGTATCATAGAGTCGCCGTGATACGAAAACAATGTTAATTTTTTTAATAAACGCTAATAGTAAAGCTCGCAGTAATGTATTAAAATATAAAGCTTTATATAGCTCTTTAAACAATGTGCGTTGGTAGGAACGGCTCAATTATATGGTCGCCTAATTACCGGCCTAAAGAAGTGAGCGAAGAGAGTGATTGATGACCGCGCCGATTTTTTTCCGATTAATGAGCGCTCCTGGAAAATCTGGATTGATTCCTTTATTTCCACCCGCATCTCTTATTTAATCAAGCATCCATTCCTCTGGAGAATTTAAGCGCGCGATTGCCATTCAGCCGAGCTTTGGTATTCATAAGCCAAAAGCTAGGTGGCTCCGACATCACGCGCCGCTGGTCGCGCTGCCCTAAATGTAGATCGGCTGAATATTTCAAATTTCGGCGCAACGACTGAACGGAAATGTTAAGATATCGCGTAGTTTCATTGATAGTGTTAATGTGATTTAAATAATGTAGGAATTATTAGCGTACATTTATAGCAGAAGCACGTATAGAAACATATAAGGGGTATCTGTTCATGCTTTTGTCTTCTTATACTCGGTTATTATTCCACACCAATGAGTTGGAACCAATGTTTGGAACAGAACTAGAAGTTTTTAATTTAAATAGAATATATAATAAATAAACACTTGGATACTCTGAAAAAATAACCGACACTTTTTAACAGAAATACTTATTAGAAATGAGATGGATACAACATAGCGATTCGAAATCAAAACTAAAACTACAAAAAAATTACATTACCTTCACTAAAGAATTTACGTTGATAATTTTTTTAATCTTTCAAAAAAATTTTCAACTAAATTTTTATTTAAGTATTGTACAAATGATTTTTAATATTTCATTTTGGCCATAGTAAAATAACAAAAACTTTTTGCGCTAATGCGGCCTTAGTGAGTTATCTCTTCCATCTTGTAGCCTCTATTTATAACTGGTTATAATAATTGAAATTGTTGAATATTGCACGAAAATAAGGAGGGTCCGTTATTCTTCTTCTTAATCTAGTTTATTTTATTTCTAACGCCTGCTTTTCTCCACTCTGATATAAATTAGCTAAATGTATTTTCAGATATTTCTGTGAAAACGTTATTTACTTCTATGATTACACCATAAAATGAGATAAATTTAAATATACAATCTGATGTTATCTAACGGGCAGGCTGAAACGCTACGCCAAGTAAATCAGACACTGTTGCACCTTCTGACTGCCCAAAAATTATAAAACAAAAAATTCAAGAAACAAGAAGACTACAAAAAAACAGGCAAAGACTACGTACACCAGAAAACAAATAAGTACTTAACACGGCAACACGTGAGCTTAAAGAACTACCCAACAAAAATAAAAAAGACTGCATCGAGACATTCTTAAAAGATCTAACACCCACAGAAGCCACAGTCTATTTTCTCTGGAAAACAACAAAAACTGAAAAAAGTAAAAAACCTCTCCTTCACATCCGGAATCTTCACGGCAGTTAGGCAAGAAGTGTAAGGATAAAGCGAGTGTTTTGCTGAATACTTAGCAACAGTTTTCCAACGTCATCCCCCAGAAAACAATCGTTAAGAAGAAGGCAACCCTACTCAAACGCTATTCCTGTAGTACCAACTTGAACGGCCTGAGAAAAGATTTAAAACCAATGAAGTTCACAAAGTCATTAACTCCCTCAACCCCAAAAAACCGGACTACGACCCAATAAACGGTAAAATTCTCAAAGAATTACCTATTACTGGTATACGATATCTAACCCAGTTATTAAATGCAGTCTTACTAAATGGTTACTTCTATCCTAATGGAAAGCGGCTCAGATAATACTTATCAATCTCTCAACGATCGAAAGTCTTATCGGCCAATTTGCTGTAAAGTTTTTAAAAAACTTTTACTACAAAAACTTCCTATTATTAATGACAACGAGTAGTACGGGTAGTACAAAAAATCAATCAATTAAAGACAAGTATTAGTGATCTTCGGCATTCTTAGGCATCCCCACGCATTCTACAGAGTGTGGCATACAGGACTCCTATACAAACTATGAACACTCCTGCTCTTGTATTACTTTCTAATCTTGCAGTCCTACTTTTGCAATCGACACATTCTGGTCAAATATTTGGAAACATAGCTAGACAAACCTATTCCCGATAAATGCTGCAGTACTTGAAGGCAGTGTCCTTGGACTACTTCACAAAAACTTCAAGCTAATCTAAGCGCTATCGAAATTTTTATGACTAGAGAATTAAAGCCAACGAATCCAAATCCACCCACGTAACTTTTACCATCCGTAGAGGGGCTTGCCCTTTTGTACAGATAAAGAACAGTCCTTTACCCTAAAAGAAGATGTTAAGTATCGGGCTATACCTTAATAGAAGACTCGCATGGCGTAAACACATTTTTAAATAAAAAAGGGAGACAGCTGGGCTAACCCTATCTAAGATGTACTGGGTACTGGGGAGTAAATCTAAGCTTTCAACAGACAACAATTTTTGATAGATAAAGCTATATTTAAAGATGTATAGAATTGTAACACTGAGCTTTAGGACACATCTGACAACTCCAACATTGAAATCCTTGAACGTTTTCAATCTAAAGTGTTACGCGCAATTGTAAACGCGCCCTGGTTCGTGTCCAACGCGATTATCCGGAATAATCTTCAAATGTTGACAGTGAAAGTAGAAATCAACCACTTTAGTGCTAAATACACACCAAAATACATGGTTCCTCTAATTTCTAATGTAACTTTGCACTTGTATTTTTACTATAGTCAGGAAAGTAGAAAATCGAAAGTTTAGTTGCTGTTAACTTCTTAATTTTCTATACTTTGCACTACAATAGACCTACGTATCATCTCTTTGTCTATTTATTACTTTTTGTTAGCTTTCGTTTTAATATTTAATCCCCAGCAATAATTTTGTTGTTTATTTTACTCATTTTTCCATGTTGCTTTGTGCCACAGCATTTTATTGTTCACTTTTATTTTTCCTAACCATTTGTGAGTATTAGTTTTATTACTGTCTTTTCTTTCCTGATTTCAATAAATATTCTATTATTTGGTAACCTTGACTTTTTTGTAACTAACCGGTCTATTATACATTATATTAAATTTGAATACTTCATATTTTTGTTTTATGTCGTCGCATTTGTAATGTGCCGTACATGTTTTGTGTTTTACATATCTTTGTAATTGGTTTTTTATTTTTACCAGTACGTTTTAAATGTCTTGTTGCTTTTTAACAATTAAATAATAAATCTAATAAAATAACACAATCACTGGACTGAAGTAAATTAGTCACCTAGTTTTGTTTTTGCTTTTAGAATGTATAAAATAGTATTTAAAATTTATATAAGCATAATTATTTTGTGAAAAATTAGTTGGCAATAATATAAGTAACAAACTGAAATACTAATAACAAATTAAAATAAAAAAATAAGAAAGTAATAACCTGAATCTTTGTTATAAACAAATCAATTACTTCGCATTAGTAAATAGAACACATAAAGTTAATGAGCCTTTCTTTGATAGAATTTCTACACAATATTTTTCGGTGTTGTGTTAGATTCTTCTTTGAGGTGTTTAAAGACATTTAAAATATTATATTTGTTTTTGCTCCACTTTTTATCATAGATACATGTCAATTAAGCAATCTACTAAGTTCTGTTTATGTGTATTTAAATTTTATTACAACTAGCATAAAATTTTATATTGTTTTCTAAATAAATCATCAATAAATCCTAATAGAAAATTAATCTACAAAATCATGCTCCTTTTTTCTATCTATATTACGCACACATCTAAAACACTTATCTAGTTTGTAACACTGGTTCATATTCTAGCACAAATTATATTATAAATAATTTAATTGAGTTGAAAATTCCATTGTTTCTCTAATTATATATATAAAAAAAATTATGAGTACTGCTGCTGCTGTCACACAGGTCGTTCGTGCCTTTCCGTGCCTACCCGAGCGCCTCCGAAGGACAAATTTCGGCCCGGCGGCAGGCGCGACCGAGGTAATATATTTCCGGAACCGCAAGCGATAGAAAATTTTCGTTTGAAAGCGGGTAATAAAGCACTCGTTATAGTTTAGTATAATTACTGGATTATTAAATATAAACTTCTTTACTCCCGCAGTAATATTATGAAAAAATAACATTCTTGGTAAATAGGAAACCCAAATATTGAAGCAAAAAAATATCTTAAATAATTTGTTCTAACATATTTACTGTATCATTCGTTCTGTATTAATACGAAATTAGTTAAAATAACCATAAATTTGTAGTAAAACCTAGGTTTGAGCTATAATAAGATTCTGTTAACTTTTTTGGTAGATAATAATGCTTGATATGTCCTCTTGCCTTAGTAGGAATCTAAGTATCTGCAACTATGGTTAATTTGTGAATTTTTGTATGTTGTTACTATTTTATCGTTGTAATGTAAGAAAGGTGATATAGACATAAACTAGTCTCGAGACATTACACTTAGAGGAAATGACGACGAATGGTATTACACGATGAGTAACTTTTCTGCTGCCTCATTAGTGTAAAGGCACATGATCCTCTTTCTTTTATTATTACCAAATAAATTGATAATTAGAAAAATAATTGTAGGTTATGATAATATTTTTATAATTTTTATATTATAATTATAATATTTTTAAATAACAAAAGATTACATTTTTTATACAAACATTGCCTAGCGTTAGGTGTTTTCGTCCGACTTTTCTTTATAAAAAATCAACCATTATATTATACATTTTGTGTTTCTCTATTAATTAGTTTTTGCAAAGCAGGTTTAAAAACGCAAAGTAAAATTTGTATTGTGATAATATAGAATTTATTGTATTTTTTTCGTACTCTCTTAAATACGGTAATTTTAACATTCTGCCCAAATATTTCTTCCCTTTTCTGTTAAGTTTATATTTTATTGTAATTACTAAAATTTAGTATACAAACATCAGAACGTGATTTTTTATAGAAAAGATAACCATTAGTATAAACGTACGTCAAAATCTGTATTTTTTAGTATTCCAATACTGTTCTTTACGATAATACTGTATAATTATGATAATATTTTTAATGTATTTTTATACATCTTTTTTATTTGCAAATTTGTTTCCGAAAGGACATATGTTGTAAAGTATTGTTATTTATATTATTTATACAAAAGCAGAAGAGTTTTATAAACGAACATAAATGGTTTGGAATTTGTACAATTTATCGGATAACACCTTCACATCAGCAACCGAATTGTAAAGCTTTTGCGACAGTGTTTGTTTATTGTAAGACGGGGTTATAAGATAACAAGGATAAACCAAAAACGTGTTCTCCAAAATACTAAAGATAACCCTAGCACAAGCTCTAGATACATGGTTCACTAACGTGATGTATGCTCAGCATTTGTGTTGTCCCTGATTTTTGTAACAATTTTATTAGTATCATAAAATTTGTATTGTCACTCTTTGATAGAAGAAGAGTTATCAACTTATACAAAAATAATCTGTTGTTTAAGCAGAATTCCAATTAAATCATCAGCGACGGTTTGAATTAGAGTTGCTGGAAACCGCCTAATTGAATTTCTTCCTCAATGCCTCAATAAATAATTGTATCTAATATTCTAAAAACATTAAGTTTTTATTGCTTAAATATATGCAATTGGCAGTACAATAGGTCATATGACTGATTAGTAGGTTCAAACGAAATAGTTTTGCTGACTAGACTTAAACCCTGTTGACTTACCTATGGGGTTACTAGAGTATAGTAGTATATATTAAGACAATCCTTAATGTACAAACACTTAAACAACTTATCATTGCAGGCATGTGACGTTGTTCGAATGCAGCTCAAAAATTTTAACTAGTTTACTAATTTAATATGGTGCGTATATTTGTCTATATGGAGTTGTTTCCTTTTTTTATAATCATTATTAACTACCAAAAGCTTAGTTAATGAGATTACAATCTCGTTTGTGTGTGTGCCTGTCATCACGATAACTCAAAAACTAAAGCTCCGACTGACACCACACTTTCTACACAGGTACTTCAGTCCAAAGCAAAGCATGTGTTCGATTTTTAGCCAAATCGGGCAATTTTTCCCATCGTGTTAGTTAAAGCTTTCAATAGTTTCAAATTTGTGCTTACACCCTTATTATTATTATTTCAAACCAATGTTCTGTTCTGCGTTCCTGTTTTTATTATTATTATTATATCCGTATATTTCCTGAGAAGTAGTTTGTTTATCAGGTTTCTTATGAGTATTTTTATAGTTTGTTTAATGCTTTTAATTATTTTAGTTGCTTTATACATTACCATTTTATCATACTTTTTCTCACTTGAACATAAATTTCATGTTGAAATTATTTTTTAATAACGAATACCCCTGCTTGATTTATAACTCGTCAATAGCGTATTAATTTTATAATAAACATTTAGCGTGCAGTACATAGAAAAAAAAGTTTCAATTAGATTTGATAGTACAATAAAAATATTTATGAATAAATAGTGTAAATGGTACAAAAAATAATTAAACCGTTCTAAAAAACAGCCTAAGTATACGTATAAACAGTGTGGCTAAATGTTTTGAAGGTCGCCTATGTTTTACGAACTATTTACTATTGAAGCACATAAATTGATATTTAAACTTTTGTCACAGATAATTAAACATGTCTTTAGGGTTATTCTAAATTTTAGAGCATAAACACAGATAATTTTTTTTAAATTTATTATAGCTGGTTCTGCAATTTAATATGCAATACACTGCTAAGTTAAAATACAATAGATTAACAATATAATAAGCTAAGAGTAAGTATTTAATTTATATAAAAAAGGGAAGAGTTGAGGAATTAGTGAAAAACACATACCTCTATCATGAGTTTGCAGCTAAATTAAGTCCTCTGGTAATTTACGCTTAAGGCGTGTGTGGTAAAAAAAATTTATGACACTAAAGAAGTATCCATCAAAATTGTTATATAGATTTTTCATCATATATAGGTAATCATGTTTTAGCATTCCCTTAAAATACTGAGGAAGATAAACCAATTTTTTAGAATAATTATATTTATATATAGAGAAGCAAGGGTGTACACTACAATAGCAAAAAGTGCTATCATCTCCGGTTATTATTACACGGCATACATCGTCTAACATCTAATAGAGTTCGCTACAAAGATATTGGTGTTATATATCAACTCTGAAATCCTTGGAGAGAAGTACAAAAACTGCCAAGGACATTAAAAAAACAGAAGAGAATAAATAACATATTAAAGGCTATGAGTGCAGTATATAACAGGTATCTCTTGATAAATGGGGACATCGTTAGCTTTGAAAGAAAGGTATTAATGTGCATCATCCAATAAAATCTAAATAAAATTTGAGTAACAAATATTATCTACGCCTAACGGATTTTTTTGACAAACGTGGTCTTAATAGACAAAATTTTTTTAATAAGTAATCGGATGGTTATTTACAGCATGATCTATATACCATTTACACGTAATATGATAAAATATTTTTGATAGATGCTCCTGATTCTTAAAGTGACGAATATATTATCAAATGTTGGAAAATGACGTATATAATAATTAAGCCGTTTTTTTTCTAGAAAATATATAACAGTAATCTAATGTTTTAGTTAACTGTGCTGCACTAGCTCCTCATTAATTGTTAGCAAAAGTAAAAAACGATCGTGGAGTAATCTTGGCTACTGCCTGGAAACTTTAGCAGACTTTGCTTGCATTTCCTAGGAAAACGTAAACTGATTATGTTAAGGCACGCATACATTATTGACTAATTATTTAAAAAAACTCAAAAATGGCATAAAGTTTATTTGAGTTTGCTGACCAACTACGCAAGCTTTTTTTCAAAATTAGTGACAAAAGAAAATATAAAATAACTATATTTCTAGACGTAAAATAGTCTTAAATACTTTACAGCCATATATAAAAAATATAATAGAAATATGTAAATTATTACAAACGTATTTTCCACACTACAGCATTTTTAATACAATACTTAACTCTTTCGGGAAAGCACAATGGTTCAAGATGGTTTAAATTTTGAAATGGCACCAAACTGTAAGCGAAGTCTATTTACAGAAATGTGTTCAAAACTAGAGTTAAGCGGTTTTCTTTAATGGCCAATATACACGTTTGATTTCAAAAGACTTCAGATTTTCTAACAATGTACTCGCATAATAATAAACAAATTTTCACCTCAATCAACAGAAGTAGTAAAGGTTGGGTTGAAGGAAAATTTGCTTTTCATATAATTAGTTTGACGTAGTTATTCCAGAGTGAGCACATTTAAAATTGTAGCATCGAAATGGGCATCTACTAGTTTACAAAGAAGTACCTAAAGAGCCTTTTCAACATTTGTAGACTGCTAAGACACAAATTTTCATTTTCTTTAGCTCTCTATTTCCAACGCGCTAAATGTACGGGGATATATAAAAGACTAATTGTTACGTAATCTAATTCTTGGCTTAACTTAATATTTGAAATAAATATTGATGATAGGTGCCAACCTAAATTACTAACAATTATTATGAATTATATTACGTTATTTTGGATATAAAAAATCTATATTTATTTAAAATAAATTTACCAAATTCATAGTCTACGTGAGCATAGTCGAAGGAAACACCTAGTATTCCATATATGCCGATATTTCATGTTCTCCGCTTATATATTAATTATAAGCTATATATTAGTGTAGATGTTTGACTAACTGGCTATTTTGTTAGTATTTTTTTTATTTAATAAACTTAAATTTAATGTTTTATCTATTTCGTACTAGTTTCTTGTGATATATGCATCAATAAAGAAATTCTAATAACCATTATATTTCCTCTTGTTTTATCTGACTATATTTTTGTAACTTTTTGGAGTTATTAAAAGTAATAAATATGTAAAATAATTTTGTATATTAAAATGGTCGTCGCAAACTTCCATAAAACTTTGTTTTAAGAAATTTGTCTCATTTGCTCCATTTCAAGTTTCTGACATTTCATTTAAAAGAGGTTTATTAGTTTAGAGACAGCAAGACATACAGCTGATTTTACATTTAACTTACTTATTAAAGTTTGCAAATTGCATTTTTTGACAGAAGATATTTTAACTGCATATTGTTTTACTAGCAAATGGCATCGTCCTACATGGATTTGATAATCAACGTATATAAATATGGCAAAAAAAAACAAAATTATTAAGTTGTTTGTCTTATTCGAAAACTAACTTAAGAGTCTCCTTTAGATGTGCTTGTTTACAATTTGCTATAACGCAAATAAAGCTGAAATTGAGGATCCGCGCTACCACAACGAAATGACAATTTGCCTTAGAGCACAGAACAATAAATCGCCTTCACGCACGACCCCAATCCGACCCCATAAATTCTGCAGGGCGGCCAAGGAGCCTGCTTTATTTAAACCTTAATAATTAGGGAGGGATTTGTTGACCGCTGCGTGGAAGCAATTTGCATGCAAACATTTGAAAGGCATCTGGACAAGGACCGTCTAGGCAACGACTCAGAACAGGCCTTAATCACGCAGCGATTGTGGAGGAACGCACCTCGTAATTGCTTCGGCGGCTGCCCCACAAAAATGCAAAGCAGCTCGCTGGCTTGATTTTCCTCTTGTTTCAGCCACGGAAGAGAGCGTAATACTGCTCGACTACCTCACTAATTTCGGAGCATACTGCAAGCTGAACTTTCGTTCGTGAAATGTTAAAAAGAATTCCACGCAACAGTTTTTCAATTCAATTATTTTGTTGAAACTAGGGAATTTGGAAGCTTACAGCCGAAATCACTTTATAATTGAAGCGAACTGAATGGAAAACCAATAAGCTTTTGCAAAACTGCAGCAATAATTTAAATTGCGTTTACTTTTTGCGTATAAAATGTGCAAAGCAAATTTAAAACTTTTTATTGGTCTCTGTTATTTTAGTTATAATTTTAATAAAAAACCAGTATAAGTTACTTTAATGTTTTTAATTATAAAGCATTCGGTTAATTTAAATTTAATTCTTCAACAATCAACAGGGCATTTTGTTTCATTTCTATTTTTAATCGTTTATTTATTCCTTGTTAAACTTTAATGATAATAGCTACTTACAAACACTTTTTGGGGTACTCTATTATATTTAAAAAATACATTGCAGTTTTAGTAGACCCTCTGGACAATAGACTTTGTAAAATTTGCACATTAGAAACATTTCTTAAAGTAAATGAAGTATTAGTTGCATTGAATTGATAAACGAAGCAAATTCGATTATATAATCAATTAAATTAAATACTTTTGCAGAGTAGTTTTCGGGCAACACAAGCATCTCAAATCAAACCGCTGATCTGGTATATTCTAACACACTGAAAAAGTTATAAAGGATTGTTATTAATAATTACAATTAAATTGGTTTAAAAATATGTAATACATAAAGAACATTAAAAACGACTTCTGGTATTACAAACGTTTTATTTGGACAAACCCTCTACAAATATTTCTCTTGTCCGTTTTTTGAAATCTGTAGTAATCTTTGTTGTGGCATACATTTCAGCCGTCTGTTTTTTCCTTCTACAACGTTATTTTCTAAGTGAAGCAATGGATAAAACTTATTTTAAACTTGGCTTGGAAAGTAAGTCGAGCAGAAAGGACGAGTTCAAACAAATTAATTTTATTTTTTGCAAAATATTTGATTTAACAATTATATCTTGAGATTTACATTCACTGCATAACTTTCTGTTAAATAAGTTTAGTTTTATTGCAATTTACGCGATTTTTAGTATCAATATGTTAAACATTTATGAGCGACGCCTTATCTATTATTTAACGTTGGTAGGCACAGAATAATTTAAATAATACATAAAAGTGCTATTGGTTTAATAATGCTACCGCAGTGCATAAAATTTGCCATTGCTTTTAGTTATTCACTGCTAGTCAATTACTTTTAAAAAGTAGAAACCAATATTTTAAAGCAGTTGTAATTAGCACAAAAAATTACTTCGCAAATAATTGAATAAGAAGTACAAATTTTACGAAAATCAACATCTAATTAAATACAGAAGAAATTGCTTGAATGCTAACTTTAGGTTAATTTGTCCTTAATATTTAGTTAACAAATGAACGAACCGTAAAGTGAAAATTAAAGTTCGAGCTATCGTAGAGTCGAAATTTAGCAACTAGGCAATCCGGGAGACTATTACGTTAAGACGCTAATAATTTGTGGTTTTTGTAAATAACATTTTATTAAATTTATTTTAACAAGCTAATGATATTTCAATTATTAAGTGGCAAAGCTAAGCGGAGTCACTTACTAACTTCATCTTGTCTGTATGTCCGTCCGTCCGTCCGAGCAAAAACTCGAGAACGGCTGGGAATTTCCAAATTCTGTTTTCACCAATCGACAGGTGACCAAAAAGGCTTGTTTGTTAGTGATTTCAAAACTGATTCGTCAAAGGTCAGCTAGACTAGAAGGTTCTCAAATTTGGGAGACTGCTTCGCCACTTCGCTATGTGTTGCAAGATTTGCAGGTTTATTAGGATCCTGAATAAATTACAGGCTGATTAAACTGCATCCTAGGTCGCCAGAATTGGGAGCCCAAATTTCGTATTGAGTAAGCTCAATCAGAGAAATTTTGAATAGGGTATAACTATTAAACTGTTAAATTGTACATTCATTGTTTAATAATACATTTTTAGAAACATTCGCATTGTAAGAGAAATAACATATCGCAAAGAAATATTTAGAAAATTTCTGATTCGATCAAAAACCACGAATTTGGATGTAAAGTGGAACAGAGGGAATATACGGCAGTCAAATAGGACAAGCCATACGGCGAACAACACTGGAACAAATAAGTTAATGTCGTTGTAGTAACCGTTAATTAATAATTATTGTGCAACTCTAACAAATAAAGTTTAGTTTTTAATTAAATCATTGTTAAATTGGCATTTCATTTATCATAAAGGTTAAACAATGAACAATTAGAGGCATATATAGAGTAAGAGCATGTAGAGCTTTAAAAATACTCTCAAAGAGGTAGACCTAATTAAGTTGCGCGATGACCCGGCAGTGTAATGCGTAAATAATCAACTTAATGATTAGGTAGCCTACAAAACGATAACTTCGACTTTAAATCACTAAAAGACAGTATCTTATTCAAAACTCAGATTTTTTTTATAAAAAAATCAATGAATACAGGACGCATTGGGCAAAATTAGTTGGTTTATTCAAAATTAACCGGACGAGTATTTTGTGAGCCATGTAAACTATATAGAAGAGTTTGATAGTTAAAAAAATAGCCATATAATAAACAATTATAACAACTTTAAATACAGACAGTAAATTTTAATATTTATTAGTAGAAGTCGAGTTTTACAAAGAATGGATTGTAAAATAATAGAAGGGCGCAAGGAAGTTTTGTAGAACTAATTTAAAACTTCTATTTTACAAAATTTAGAAATAAAGGAAGAGGTGTCTCTTTAGAATTATTAAGTAAAACTGTCAATGAATTTATCATACAATTAGTGGACCAACTTAAGACAATGATTGTCCAAAAGGTGAAAAAGATTACTGTTTTGCTTAGAAGAGTGATCGAATGATCTACTGCCAGTCACTACCAAAAGGTTAGAATTTATACTACTTGTATTTTATTTATTTAAGACGCTATGATTAGATTCGTTTGAAATAATTTTTGTAACATCTTATTATAATTTTTTTATTAGATTAGAATTTGGTAAATTCTTATATTTAGCAAAGAAATTACAACGTTATTAAACTATACACATAAGGATATCGGAATAAAATGGTATATACCAAATGCAAACGATAAAAAAGACTTACTCATGCATTTAATTAAAACCAAAAATTACTATATGATTAAATCTCCTCTACCGTCATGCAATACTTTTAACATTTGAATCATAATATCGGTTAAATCGTCTATTTCTCTCCCTCTTTGCATAAATTAATTGATGGAAGGGGTATTATTTTACATAATAATTATATTTTGCTTAACAAAAGTGTTACAATAGAAGAATATTAGAAATCAATCATTCAAAATTTTAATATATTTGATGGCACTTATCGCACCATCACACAGATTTAAACATGGTCTATCACCATACCATTCCACATTATTATATTTTATAATCTGTTGAAGGAATGGGTCATTCGGTTGAATGAAATAATGCCTCTATATCCTAGTTTGACTATTATTGTTGAACTGACAGTGTCGCTTTTCATAAGAAAAACTGATGGCTTACCAAATATATATAATATCATACAGTCGAGAAAGCATTTTTGTTATCTGAGGTTTTTCTTGAAAAGGTGCCAGTAAGCATTTCTTTTTAGTGACACGTTCAAACACCCCCACACCATGCAAGTGACATTGATCGGTACTCCTACATTTTCCTCTTCTTAGAAGGCCAACCCTTGACAGTGTTGATAGCTTGTCATGTAAATCTGTTCCATAAAAATGCAAACTAATATTGCAACTCCTCCTACAGATATAAACTGATTTCACAGGACAATGCATCATTCGAACCGGTTTGTTGCCAAATCCCGCACAAAGGTTTTAGTTTTTCGATTTAGGTCACGGTTGATCTGTTATAGGTCAAATCATTAATTATCATGAAGTAATTTGACATTCTGCGCCAACTGTCAATTCTTGCTGTTAGTAAAGGCACGCGACACAACTATGATTTATGTGAAACCGAATAAAACCTAACGAATGTCATCATGCTTAGAGATAGCTGATAAAACGATTGTTGGCCTGTTTTTGGAACAGGCCTTTTACTAGTTGAGTAGAAATCTAATTCTTTGTTATCAAATATATTCTTAAAAGCGTATTTATTGCTTTTTATAATACACCACAAATTAACCTGACCTATAATAAACCTACGGCCAACATAATCTTGATCCAGGTAAGTATGGTATCTATAATATATATAATAGCAGGGTTTGTCTGTTGTACGAACATTCAAATTGACTAGAAAGAATTGATCTTGAGAGAGTGTACTCAAAAATAAGTCGACACGTGTTTTGCAAAAAGTTTTTAATTACATAGGAAGCTTCTCCAAGCAGAATAAAAGTTTAAAAAACTACAATTTTGTAAGGATATGTCTTGGAAACGATGAGAATTAGCTATCTCGAACTACAACTAATCGGTAGATAATGCACAAAAAAAGTTCATTTTTAAACATGAAGTAATTAGGCAAGTGCTGCTAAGCTAACTTTCAAGACATCAAAGTGACGTTTGCTTCGTCTCACATTTTTTTTGGGGTTGGTGAATCTTTCGAAAAGAATTACAGTGTGTTGCAAATTTCAATATACAGGTCGTAGCAAAATTATAAACAGAAAAAATAATTAATTATGTGTGCTCTGGCCCATACTTAGGACGAACCTTTTTACTATCCCTCACAAGAGAACGTTTCCTAGTAGTACTAATAACATTAAAACAAAGTGTAGTGAATGTAATCTAAACTTTTGTTCAGAATATGCAACCAAAAAATTTACAGACTTTTTTGTGTGAAGGTAAATCAAATATAAACCACAAGGTCTTGATGAACGGAGAGGGGCGTAACTTTTGATCAGTGCAGGTAGGAATTATGATAATAAAGCAAGAACTATCCTAGTCCGTTGGGCAAACAATGCGTAGGACAAGAAACAGTGGAAAAAGAATATCTGCGATGTCTCCCGAAAACCATCGCAATTGAGAAAAATATACGCGTTATTCTCGGCCTTGTCAAAGATTACCTTCGATTAACGGTTGAGAAACTGCTTCTGTGGTCAGAATAAGCTATGGCAGTGTTCGGGATATCCGAGACGTTATACGGCTTTATGACAATGCGCGGTTCTTTATAACTGCTCAAATTCATAAAATAATTGAAAATTTGTTCTGCACTACATTAAAATACGCCCCTACAGTCTGGACTCGCAAAGAAATACTTGTAAGACAAAGATTTAACAGGATGCTGTTTTTGTGTATTTACAAATCAGGAGATTACACAAACAAATTAACTTCGTATGTTTATATTTTTATTATGTTTCAATAAATTCTAAATATACAATTTTGATTTATATTTACTCAAGTAAATACAAAGAGTTTGTTTTACACATTACCAGTCAGTTATGGTACAAAAGTGTTACACGGACGAAATAGTTCTCAGCAAGATTCTAAGTAATTAACTTTGGGTCCAGCAGGAAATCCGTTCGACTTAACCAATAGACTAGGGTGGTAGTTTACCAAATAATATTACATTTGAATATAAATGTAAAAATTCACTCATTCAACTCTACGTGCTTTCGTATTCAAAATAATTTTTCGCTTATTTAATAAGAAAGTAACAGAAAGATTAGGTTAAAGTACAAGATATATTTGTAAAAGGCTAATTATTACATCTTTAACTAAAACACCTAAAGTTTGCTGGCTGTTATATATTACAACATTTTTCAAAAGTATAATAGTGGAAAATGGGTATAAAAGAACAAAAAAATATATATAGCAAATCTTGATTCAGTAGAAAAAATGAAGTAAAATTTATTTGTACAAAACTTAGCATAATTAAAGCAAACAATATTGAGAATCATATTATTCAATTATGATACCTCTTAGAGACCTTTGTCTTAACGACACCCTACAAATAGTGGTTAGTTGCAATCGGGGCTAAAGGGTGACCTGTATCATTTTGCCTCGAGCTAAACAACTGTCTCTCCAACACGTTGATATTGTTGCCGGCGGTCACCTTCCGGTCTTCTTCAAAGAACTGAGGCGTCATAACATTATCTTCGCTATTGGCAAGCCCCAATATCATCACCGAAGCGGGGAGGTTTTGTATTCATAACAATAGTTACTTGACATGTTTCTTAACAGTCATCGATTATTTTGGCGATTTAACTTTCTGTTTTGGATTTCGTTTCGAAGAGAATCCCAGGAAGTTAGCGCTGTTGTGATTATTGTCGTTCAAAGTACTCGAGCCTTCAACTACCATTTCTCCTTGTTTTTCTGTCACCAACTGACGAAAGACTTGTGTAGTGCAAGTCTATTTCTTTTGCCAGAACAGTCATGCGCCGCTTAGGATCCTGGTCGGTCATCTCTTTCAATGTTTTAACAAATTCATCAGTTCTTTTGCGATCTGATCACTTGCTGTGAGTTGCCCTATCAGCAGTTATCTTTTGCTAGTGCTCAAATTGTCTGTTGGCTACGTTATAAACGTGGGCTTTTTTTTAGACAACCACAGAATAATTTCTGTCTGCGATTTTCCGGCGGGATGGTTTTGAATATATTAGTTCTGTAGTCGTAATCTCGGTTCATTTTGTCAACAACCATAGGTTATGAATTTGCTAAAGTCTATAAGATGTATACGAAAGTTAATGCAATCACGATTCTGTCTATCTCTATCTGTGTGTGTGTGTGTGTGTGTGTGTGTGTCTCTATCGATACGATATCTGCGGAACTACTTGACCAATTCACTTCATTGGTCAGTAGGTAGCTTAGATCGGTGTTTTCCTCGGTATTCAATTTCAAACCTGTAGCTTTCATTTGACCCGGGATACGAGGGTCACAAAGTCACATGCATAACTTGCGTCACTTAAGAAAGTCGCCTTTCGAAATTTACACCCGTATTGTTCATTACTTAAAGTGAATTAGCTATGTTACATAAGAGGATATTACCCATGTGTAAAAGAGTTCCTTTTAACTTTCCCGCAACACAACTTAAATTTTTATCTTAACGACCCTGTATATAGGTTGCTATAAAAATTTGAAATGTGAAAGAGCAAAGCTGATTAAAAAATCAAATGTAGCATAAAATATCTGTACTCTTGAAAACTATTATAAAAAAATAATATTTGATTTATTGGCCATTTGCAACAACAAAAATGGTATTAGTATATTTATAATTATACAATATTAAACGGTCAGATATTACAACCTCGTCCACTTGTTGTAGCTTTTTAGAATCTTACTCCTTTCTGCATATATTTTTAGGGGTTCTAAAATACAAATAAGTTCTAATTTCATTGAAAGGTTTTACCATGATTAAAATAATTTTCAGTTGAGTGGGATTAAAAGATTATTTTTATGTTAGCTTAATAGATGCACGAATGTGGACCTGTGTCGAATTTTGTGACGGAATGTTAAATAGATTCGACAAGTGTAAATATAGCAGATTTTATACACAGTTACTACGTTAGTGATAAAACAATAATTTACTACTTTGATCCAAAACTTCTATACGGTAAAAATCTATAAATAAAAATAAAGTAGTCCCAAAGCATCAATAATAAGATGACAGTTATTCTTCCAGAGAAATAAAAGGCTGTTACTATCCGTGGTCTAAGTTTTCTGGAGATTATTAAAAGTCGACTAAAACAAAATTTCTACGATACACATTTTGCATTATTAGAGAAGTTTTTGGTACTTATAAAATCACAGTGAAAGGGGTTGTCTAAAATATTCCACAAAAATAAAACGAATGGATAAGAAATATAGAGATTATTTTTAGTTTATATAGCCAGCTAATTGTGTATTTGCCTTGCTTAAAAATTTTAACGACAAATTAAATGTACCGGGTACTTAACCATTTATTTGAGCAAATAATATACATCTAAATACAAATCGTGCATAAATTAGAGTTTATAACAAATACTGCATAGAAATCTGCGAGTGTAACAATGTACTTCGGTTTACATACCATTAAAAAGCCATATCGTGGCGGACAAGTAAATACCAGACCCGGTAACCGCATTTTTCAAAACCGCATTATTATTGATGAAACCGGCAGGATGATGTACACAGCCAGTTAAACGAATATTGAATGGTCCAATGAATTCAATATTGATGATTGGGGCAGCACATTCATGCGTAGGACAGCGAACGAAGCTCGGGCAGATGTGCGTTATTGCCCAATAAAATTTGCAATAAATATGACCTGCCGACTATATATCAAGCTGCAAAATATGATGGAGCTAAGCATAAAATAAAAGTGAAAATGCCTGCTTTATGAAGGCGCAGTAGTCAGTTTTGTTTTAAACCGAATTGGCTAAATGTACGTTTTTATTGGTTGCTAAATTGCCCTCAGGTTTTATTTAAAAAAAGTGCTGCCAGTCATTGTTTCCCAATATCGAGTCAGTAAATTTTAATTTGAATTTTTCAAACGCTGCGCTTTTACTTAATATATTACTCGTTTATTGAAAAGCTCTTTCTGTTTTTATTGATATATGTTTTACATATTTAATATTATGTTTGCTGAGGTAAATAATTTTAAAAGGCAAGTCCAAATTGGACTATAGCACAAAATATTAGAATAATCCGAATTTTATTGCTATCAGTGTAAAGTACAGACTTGGCAGTTACGTATGAAATATGATGTCGGCCAAATACTCTTCAGGACTTTCTCATAAATGCGGAACTTTTTCAGCAACTACACTATGATGTTATCTTTTAGCACTGCACTCGTAGCAAATTTGTTGACATAAACTGTATGTACACTAGCACTTACACGAGCTATATTGTCACTTAAACGACCGATTGCGTTAATAACAAATCCTTGCTTTGTCAATATTTCCTCTCTTCCCGATCCTCTATCGCACGCTAAAATCGAAAGGGTTCGAATCCCCTTTCTCTAATGGATATATGTAGCATTTTGACGTTGCATTAAATTTATTTAAAAAGTTAGTAGGCATAATAGGCCGGTCGTCGCCCGACTGCCAGCAGTCCTGACCTAAAAAAATATATGTGCACGCATTCAGATGTAAATAAAATAAAAACCAACTTAACATTTTTGTTAAAAGGGTAAAAAATGCCGGAAGGATATAACCCTGTCGCTTTATAATGCATTTTATTTATGATAGACATCTCTGGCAGCCAGCCAAATCCATTTCGTGCTAGTTTTAGGAGGCTGGTCAACAGTGAGTCATAAACCATTTAGCTAAGCCGGGCCCTTCTATTCTTTAATTTGTTAGTCATTTGGGCACGCCCCTAAGGAAAGCAAAACATTTCTGTAATAAAGTGAATCAGCAAATCCTATCTACTTTTTTTCAGTTGTCTGTCTGCATACCTAACTAATTATAATACCACCGTTCATATAATATATTAAGAAATAGTTGGTTATTGCATTAGAAAATAAATTGTACATTATATTAAAAATAAAGCAAAGCTTAAAGCCTTAATTAAAACAGTGTGAGTAAGCTTTAATATTTCTAAGAATAATGTATCATAATTGTTACTTAAAAATAGTGGACACCTAACGATTATATTTTAAAAAATCGAATATATTACTCATTGTAAAACAAAAATGGATTACTATGTCATAGTATATGAATTTTACTCTAATTAATTAATACTAAATATAAGTACTCGCAACTTAGTTTTTTCTTATATTTGCTTGTCAAGTATTAATACAACTTTTCATCACATTTTGTTTATAAAATATTTCTTGGTCAATTTATTAGAATTAGAATTATATTGTAATAAAAATTTTAGGGTAAATAACAAAATACTTAAAATATGATGGTTAGTTTGTATAAAATATATAGATATTAATCTGTGTGTAAGAAAAAATTTTATAGCTCATCATGGCCATTTAAGGCTATCAACATTTTTGAACGTTACATAGTTTTTGGATTACTCTTAAAGAGTGATGCAAATTAAGCTTTAAAATGTTTTTCTTGAATAAAATACAAAAAATTGGAATAATCTGAACTTTTTGCTATCACTGCAAAGTTGTGTATGAAATATGATATAGGTGTGGCTTTATTTCAGAAATTACACGTCTGTTGTTTTATCTTAGCCCTGAATTCATAGCAGGTTTGATGATACAAACCCGTTTCTTCAAATAACTCGAGAGAAAAGTCTAATTAATTAAATCACAAGACCGCGATGGCACCCCTCTACGACCAGGAAATTTGAGTGTTTTGTGTCCTGTGTCTCGATCTTGTTGAAACCACATGTCATTCATATTCAAAACGTTGGTTTGATTAAAAAAAACTGTTTAACATCTCCCAATTGCGTACAACATTTACAATAACGGCGTTGCCAGATTCGTGCTCAAAAAATAGAGACCAATGAATCCCTTAACTTAGAATGCATACCAAACAATGCATTTTAGATACCATCTGTACAAGAGCAAACTTCCAACGTTGACAGAACGTAAACGGTGAACAAGTGAAATCCTAAAGTTTAATTTGGATCACCCTACATAAATAATATAGGGAACAAATATCCAGATAAACAAAAACTATTTGGCAACTAATGTAGTTGCTTAAGGCTAACAATTTTGAAACTTGTTGGAAATTGTTAGATCTAAAATTTCCTATTTGACGACTAAGCCCTATGTCGTAAAAATTGACTTCGAAGTGAATTCATAATTCAACATATACGATAAATCGTGCTCCTTAAGAATACAGGACGGACAACTATTGTGCAATGCTAAGAAAAAGTAAAAAAAATGTTTTGATTTCTAATAAAGTGGTTTGTTTGATAATCTATAATATAGAGTGATGTACAAGATATAAGCATTACATCTCATTTGGCTTTTCTTTAGTAATAGTCAATTAACTTAAGCAATTTTTCAACAGCTTAAATTAAATTTTTTTAGTAGTTGTCACATTTTATCAATATTTGACGCAATTGTTGATGTTAAGTTTTTAAATATAAATTTGCAAATTTATTTTCTTAAATAATTACTAGAACAACGTTACTGACTGGATCATATTTACAGTGATTGAGTGTGTGGAGCAGCAAATATGCATCCAATTTTGTAAGAAGCTGGAATGTTTGCTTGTAGACTATTCAAAGTATTTAGAAAGAAATAAGTGCAAGTTTCAACTACTTTTGAAAAAGATACATCTGAAACCGCCGACGTAATTTCAAGCAATACGACGATACAATTATTTGAGTTTCCGACGTATTACTTTCCAGAATGTTTTGTACAATGGAAATGACCCTGAGAAAAGTGTGTAAGCTCCCAAGGCGCTTACTTTTAAAGGGATTAAGACAACGCACAATATTGCTTGTGTATTTTGCCATTTTTACTAAATCTATAGATGCTTTTGTTATTGTAATTGTAACTTTTTATATATTTTGATACTTTTTCCTTAATCTTAATCTTTATTACAATATAAAATTTTCCAGAATGCTGTGAACAGTAAAAATAACGCTAGAAAAAGTGTCGGGTCCAAAATTTTGAAAGAAATGAAGATACAATTTTTTTACACCTTGTACTATTTTTTGTATTAACAAATATATTTATCAGTTTAACAATACAGTGCTATGCGTAATAGGGATTACATATTAAATTAATGACCAACATGCAATACATAACATTAAAGGGCTTAAACACTATATGAGTTTAATTGGCCAGCAGTTATTCGTAAGTGCATAAAATTTAAGCGAGTTATTCGCCAGACTCGTTATCGCCGGATATTGCTGAATCTAACGGCGCTAGTCTTTTGAGCCTTCTGAAGTGTGGAGAAGTATTTAGTCTACGAGTTATTTATGACACCTCAAAATCTTTCGTGTGAAACGCCTAGGCACCAGCACTGACAGTGTGCAGGAAAGACCCCGGGTTTGTTATTAACAACAATGTCGTTTTTTTTATGGATAACTAAGTTGTTTTTAATTAGTATTAACGCTTCCGTCACAGCAGGCCACAACAACTTTGCACGATGCGACATACATTCGAAACACATGTCATTTCTGACATCTGTCAACCTTATAATTTTTTTGTAATAACTCGTGAACGGTATGATGTAGAGATGGGCCAAGTGACTCATCTCTGGGATCAGATCCAGATCACTCACTCACCAAAAAGAGCTAGCTCTTTTTTATAACTCATAACACATTTTTCTGCTACATTTATGCCTACTGGCTATATCAGTTAGGCTATTACTGCTACCATTATAAAAGTAATTGTAATAAAATGTTTAATTTAATAACGTTTTATTTAAATATTTTTCCTTGACAATAGCGGCATTTTCCTTTTCCTTTTTTGGTAAAATGGTACCAAATATCACTCGACAACCTATGAGTTCTCACCGACATTTTGTTCTAAAATAACAACATAATATTATAAATAACGTAAATAGCTTAAATATTATATTATAGATGTTATAGAAAAATATTACATACCAAGCTATATAAAGGCAAAGACCGATAGATAGAATAAGCAAAGTCGCAAAAAACTGAGGAGTTATCGGAATCAGAAACAAGTCGCGATCAAGTTTCGGGAGTCAATCAGATCAGTGAGTCAGATCCAGACGGGAAAACCAAGAGCTGCTCGCACATGCGCAGACCGCACGACAGCGAAAGAACGAGAATCGAGTGGGAAATCGAAGACCTACCGCTCTTATTTTGTGAGTCATAACTCACTCTCTACCAAGAGCTGGTTCTTTTGAGTAACTCATGAGCGGATGGCGTATCTCCAGTATGATGACAAAATTGGTGGCATACCACATATTGTTCAGCTCAACGAGTGCTTTTGATTAATATGTCATTTCAATTTTTTTTTTGTATTGCTATATGTATAATTTAATAGAGGCAGAGAGACATAAGAAACGCTAGGGAAAATTTTAATCGACAGTTTTTGAATTTTCTAAATAAAATAAGAAACACTTGAGCAAGCATAAACTTGCTAATACTTGGCTGTATGTTTCTTTTTTACTTGTGAAATAAAGGTTATTGTCTTGCCATATAAAATATTGTGCTTGGTACTGTTAAAATTTTTCAAATATTGCATATATAATGGTAATAATGGTAAGGCCCTACGCGCCGCGTGGGAGCACGGCTTGCGAACTGAGAGGTTAAGGCTCTCATACGTTCGCTCTCTCTGCCCGGTCGTCACGCACCATCTGTGATGCGGGGCGATGTGGCAAGCACCGCACCTTAGACGACCGCCATTATTACCCCTTGTTCGAATGAACGCAGGTACTCAATTATTTTTAATGACTGAGTAGGCTACCCGCCAGGCATCAGAGAGCACCGGGAATTGAACCCGGGTCCGTCAGAATCGCAGCCCGCCCCTAAACCACGTGACCACGCTGGCAGCAAATATTGCATATACAAATTTTATTTATATTTATTTTCCAGCTAACTTTGGAACTACGAGTAATACAAGAAATGATTAGTAATTTAACGATAAACATAAGTTATAATAAGAAACAAATATAAAAATAGTAGTAATAGCAAGATCAGTAGTGATAAGGTACAAGAAGAAAAAAATTGAATATAAACAGCTAAAGCAGTTCTTCAAAAAAATAGTCTAATCTACAACGTAAAATTTAAATTAAAAATATAATTTCTCATACTATTGATATTACTTACTATAAGACTATTCCACATCGAAAGTACTCAGTACATTTAAATTATGTGTAACTATACAAACGAAGACAGTAACATGTGATCGCACCAGTTTAGAAGATTCTATTCGGCTATTCGACGATGATTAAAAATATTTTAATGTTATTTACATTCAAGTCCACAATAAAATTAAAAATAATCTATTGAATACTAAACAAAATTTTAAGTTACATTATCTAAAGGAAAGTTCGTTTTGACAATAAAGCCTATTAATAAAAATTAGAAATGGGCGATCCGCCCATGCGTTACTCAAAAGAACCAGCTCTTGGTAGAGAGTGAGTGAGTTATGAGTCACAAAATAAGAGCGGTAGATCTTCGATCTTCCACTCGATTCTCGCTCTTTTCCTGTCATGCGGTCTGCGCATGTGCGAGCAGCTCTTGGTTCTTCCGTCTCGATCTGACTCACTGATCTGATTCACTCTCGAAACTTGATCGATTTGTTTCTGATTCCGATAACTCCTCAGCTTTTTGAGACTTTGCTTATTCTATCCATCAGTGTTCATCTTTATACAGCTTGGTATGTAATATTTACCTATAACATCTATAATATAATATTTAAGCTATTTATGTTATTTATAATATTTTGTTATTATTTTAGAACGAAATGTCGGTGAGAGCTGGTAGGTTGTCGAGTGATATTTGGTACCATTTTAACAAAAAAGGAAAAGGAAAATGCCGCTATTGTCAGGGAAAAATATTTAAATAAAACGTTATTAAATTAAACAGTTTATTACAATTAGTTTTATAATGGTAGCAGTAATAGCCTAACTGATATAGCCAGTAGTTATAAATGTAGCAGAAAAATGAGTTATGAGTTATAAAAAAGAGCTAGCTCTTTTTGGAGAGTGAACGATCTGGATATGATCCCAGAGGTGAGTTACTTTGCCCATCTCTAATAGAAATATCTGACAGGTGTAAAGGACCAAATTACTTTTGGAGATACCACCAAGGAGCTATTGTGCTTAAGAGAGGGTGTATTTTTCATCTTGCTTGAAGCCTAGCAACTGACGACTTTCTCTGGCTAAGCTGAAGAAAAGAGAGGTTTGTACGCCAGGATATGATGATATAAAACATACATATATAAACAAAAATGTTGGGTGTTTTATCAAAATTTACACAAAAAGTCCTAGAAACAGAGTTTATTATTTTATAGCCACTCAGAAAAAAGGCTTCACAATTTAAAAGAAATACATATCAGCAAAAAAATATAAAAATTTCAAATACTTGAGTGTCAAACTAGACACTAAAGTGATTTTCAATATGTCTTAAGAAAAGATTACTAACAAAGCTACAAAGGCCTTATGGGCTTGTAAAAAACAATAGGCAAAACTTGAGGTCTAAAACCAAGGATGGTTTTGTAGGTATATATGACAGTTTTACTAATAAGCACATACGTCTCTATCTTCTGATCGTATAAAACTAGAAACAAAATAGTGATAAATTAAATAAAATGAAAGGGCTTGCTTGTGTAGGCATAACTGGGGCTATGTCATCTGCACCTACCTTCTTGATGGCAGCAATGCTAAATTTTCACTTCACTTAGTAATGAAATTGTCCGCCGAGCCTTCAAATTGTGCGAACGTGCGTGCCAAGCTATCCCGTGCCTTCGCTGCAGCCGCGCCTTTGAGTAACTGAGCAGATAGTAGTAAATCGTACAAACCGTAAATATAAAATTTAATATATCTAATTATACATAGTATGGTTTTTCTGAAAGTGTGTAAATAAACTAAATAACAAATTCGAGCAGCTAAAATTCTGCCGGCCGGTTTCGACCAAAATGGATTGTACTACACGCATAACCAGCAGCAATTTCCAAATGAAATTCCTCTAATGCAAATGCCTAATCAATCGCAACCTTTAAATACCTTTAAAAAAATTTACAACAAAATAACGGCATTCAAAATCAAACACGGTCCCAATCTAATAATATCACGTCACAAATCTCTAGTGGTCAGTATTATTATCAAATCCAACACTAAATTTCCGAACAAATGTAGATCAAATACCAACAACATCGTCAATTCAGCCAGGAAAAAGTGAGAGCGACATGGATTAATCAGATGAAGATAATGAGAACTCTATCCATAAATGGCAAAAAGTTAAAGGTGGTAAACGTAAAAAACGAACTAAATATGATGACCAGCTGTCAAATAATAACAAACAAACAAAATGTACCTCAGCAAATAAATACGCAATACGTAGTAATACAGAAGATAAATCGAATAAAATAGATAAGGAAACAAGAACTTCAGTTATACCTAAACCGCCACCTATATTTGTGCACGGTGTAATAAATTACGACATGATAAAAAAGTTATTAGACACAACGGAAGTAGAGCAATTACAACTAAATGTTTAGCAGACAATGTAGTTAAAATAAATAATATAAATAATAAATAAAATTAATAAAATATATGCAAGAAAACGACATTATTCATCATACATTTCAAATGAAACAAGACCGTCCCTACAAGGTAGTTATAAAACATATCTATCACACAACACTTATTGTAGAAATTAAAAACGCTCTTAAAGAAAAAGGTCACATCGTAAGAAATATACTAAACATTAAAAGCAAATATCATAATAAACCGCTGCCAATATTCTTTATTGACCTTAAACCATCAGAAATCAATAAAGATATTTATAATGTCAGAGCCATAGACAATAAACACGTAGTCTTTGAACCTCTAAGAAAAAATTCTGACATAGTGTAATGCACAAGGTGTCAAAATTATGGTCATACAAGAGCCTACTGTAATCGACCGTACGCTTGTGTTAAATGCGCCGGACCTCATGACACGAAAACTTGCACCAAACAAAGAGGTACACTCGCTTCATGTATACTGTGTGGAAAATCTCACCCAGAAAATTACAAGGGTTGCAATGTATATCAAGAATTGCAGAAAAAATACAATCCAAACAACCACCTGCCAACCACTAAACCCTTCCAAATAACAGAACACAATTTTCCAACGCTACCAAATCAACAATCTAATCAACACCCAACCAACCTTCTCCCTCCCAAAGACCATCCTATGCGCACAACCTAAAACAACAGCCCGTCCAAAATCAAGACCTAAGTCTCCAGCAATTCTGGATGAGTTCAAAAACTTGTTCAACCAATTATTGCAGCAAAACCGCATGATCCTAAATGTTGACTACTGTTATTAACAAACTAATTCAATAATGGCCAACTTCCTACGGATGGCAGAATGAAACGTCAACGGTTTAATACATAGAAAACTAGAAATAGAAATGTTCCTAAAACTCCATAACATAGACATCTTACTTGTGTCAGAATCACATTACACTGACAGATCGTATACTAAAATTCCACAATACAATATATATCATATCCAACACCCCCATGGTACTGCTCGCTTCGAAATTCAATTGTACACTATAAACTACCATCATACCAGTCTGACTTTTTGTAAGGTATAATAATTCACGTCAAAAAGCTTCCAACTCCAATCAATATGGCAGCTATCTACTGCCCACCCAGGCACAACTTTACAAAACAGATGTTGCAGCCATTTTTCGACTTCCTAGGCCAGAAATTTATAATTGGCGTAGATTTGAATGCCAAACATGTACATTGGGGCTCACGACTAACAACATTAAAAGGTACGAAGCTGTATAGCTTATTAATAGATAACAATTATAACTTCCTATCAACGGGAAATCCAACTTACTGGCCAATTGACCAGAACAAAATCCCGGATTTCCTGGACCTATTTATTATAAAAGGACTTGGAACCAATTATATTAATATCACATCCAATTATGACGTAATATCCGTTCACTCGCCAATAATCGCGACCATAAGCTCAACAATTATTCACAAATAGCCACCAATCACACTCAGTAACAAAAAACTAATTGGGATTCATTTCAACATCTCATTGACCAGCATCTAGACCTAAATATAAGTTTAAAAATTACTGATGAAATCGAACAAGCTACAATCCATTTTATATCTATTCTACAAACATCAGGATGGAATGCTACACCACAAATTATCAACGTTAAAATAAATAGCCCTAATATTCCACAAGAGATAATAGAAATAATTAAGGAAAAAAGAAGGGCAAGAGCAAGATGGTATACACAAAATAGAAGACAAACATAAATTTAACAAATTAAACAACAAGCCCAGAAATAAGTTAAAACAAACTCTTTCCAAGAATACATAGAAACATTATCTTCTCATAATAAATCCGTCTGAAAAGCCACAAAAGGAACCAAACGACTTAAGGCCCACATACCACCACTAAGAGATCAGAGCGGAAACAAGTTAAGGTCTAATAAAGAAAAAGCTGATGCATTCGCACATCACCTGGCTGAAGTATTCAAACCAAACTTCAATGTAATAAACTAAGAATTAGAAGACGAGTTACAAACCCCCTTCCAGAAGGCATTGCCAATACGAAAGTTTACCATTTCAGAAATAGAAAGTGAAATAAAAATGTTAAACAACAAAAAATCTCCGGGACAAGACTGTCACACCAATTGTACTAAAACATCTACCTAAGAAGGGTATAAAATTTCTGAGGATTCTCTTTAATGCTATTCTAAGGCTCACATACTGGCCACTACAGTTTTTACAGAAATATTCCTAATCCTCAAATCAAGAAAATCTTCCAATGAAATCCACTCATGCCGACCCATAAGCCTCCTTTCAGTCATATCAAATCTGCTGGAAAAGTTACTCCTAAGGCGAATAAAAAAATTGCTGGAAGAAGATTGGTTACCCAACCACCAATTCGGTTTTAGACATAGTCATTCGACTATCCAACAATGCCATCGGATAACGAATACAATACAAACTTCACTTCAAAATAAACTATTCTGTTCTGCAGTACTGTTAGACTTGAGACAGGCGTTC
Organism: Sinelater perroti; assembly: GCA_036346155.1. Classification (NCBI taxonomy): domain Eukaryota; kingdom Metazoa; phylum Arthropoda; class Insecta; order Coleoptera; family Elateridae; genus Sinelater; species Sinelater perroti. The sequence continues at coordinate 1,847,237 of JARFIY010000355.1, read as the reverse complement.
GATCGCATCTGGCATAGAGGACTGCTATATAAAATAAAGAAAACTATGCCATACGACTACTACTGCATATTTCATTTATACCTCACTAATCGAAGCTTTCGAACTACGATTGGTAACGATGTATCTCAGATAGAGCAAATAAACGCAGGTGTACCACAGGGTAGTGACCTGGGTCCAATGCTGTACCTAGTCTTCACCTCTGACCTGCCAACATATAATAATACCATGATAAGTACTTTCTTTTATGATACCGCGACCACAGCATGCAACGAAGATCCGAACACAGCCTCAGCGATGCTTCAAAATTGCCTAAATCAAATTGAAAAATGGTTGGATAAATTGAAAATAAAAGTTAACTAAGACAAGTCAGCGCACATCACTTTTACAACAAAACGTTGAATATGTCCACCTGTCACTCTCAACAACTAACCCATACCTCAATCACAAGAAGTTAAGTACCTGGGATTACATCTTGAGAGGCGATTAACTTAGAAAACACATATAAGGAAAAAGCGTAAAGAAATGGATATTAAGTTAAAAAGTCTATACTGGCTTATAGGAAGAAAATCTCAATTAACTTGGAGAATAAAGTCCTACTATTTAAAGTTATAATCCGCCCAATATAGATATATGGATACCAGTTATGGGGATGCGCCATAAATTCCAATCTTGACATCATACAGAGCTTCCAGTTAAAGACATTATGAAACACGTCAAATGAACCATGGTATGTGTCAAATTGCACCATACACACTGATCTAAATATCCCTTTTGTGAGAGAAATTATCAAATAATATGTTGTTAAACACTAAATCAAACTTGAAAATCATCCAAATGAAATTATGGAGTCACTGACAGCAGATCCTCTCAACAGATGACATCAGATGAAGTGGACGAAGGATCTGGCTAACTAAATATGGAATGACGCCGATGGGAGACCCATCCAATAAAGTCCTAAGTTGAAATACTTAACTACATAATATTAGCTCATAGAATGTATATATTCTGATTGCTAATAAAGTTAATATAACACAAAAAAACTTAGTAATGGAGTTTGAGTTATTGATAGTCAAAACATAAACTACAAATATGTAATCGTCGTAAAGTGCGCAGTGGAATGAAAGCCAACCTCGAGATCTTCAACATATTGAGAAGAAACTACATACTTTGCATAAAATTGGATAAAATCAACACTGTTTTGGACTTCAGAAGATCTTTTAAGGTACTCATACCCAGACATATTTTATATGAATGTCCAGGCCTCAGAATTTAAAGATCTAACTTTAAGGTTCAATAGGTCAATGAAATTCTTGATGCGACCATCAAATGTATTCTAAACTTTTTTAGAGATACAATTCTTATCAAGTAAATTACTTTGTGAGGCACAATAAGCTTAGAGCTTCAGTTTAGTGGGTAAAAACCACACTCAGAATGAATAATACTAATAATAATAGTAACCATAACAATCTTAACAGTGATAATTATAGTAATAATGATGATAATAACAATAACAACAATAATAATAATTACAGTAATAATAACAATAAACTCCCAAATTATGTATAAGAAAGAGTTTACCGAACTATCAGTGAATAACCAAATACTAGGAAGAAGTACGGGGTTCTATTCATGCATCCTAACAGGGCGAACATGGACTAGTTATGCCAGTGACCACAGCTTGGTTAAAGTCATATTTATTATTTATTTTTTATTGTATTGCTTCATATAAATGGCTAATTTGTGGTCTTTCGATAGTAAATTGAAGACGCTTTTACAATGACTAAAATATGTGTAGTATTGAATGCAAAATACAAAAATAAGTTTTATTGTAATGTATAAAGTAACCGATCATGTATGACAGCAAATTTTGGTACTCAAACAAATTCACCTATGGCTTACGATTCATATCAACTGTGTGTGGTACACTCACATGCAAAATTTACATCTTTTTCAACTTACGACTGCAAAATAAAATTATTTTAATATAAATAAACGGACAATTACCCACAAAACAAACAAATTATTGTTTAAGTCCTTTACACGTAGTAATCAAATTTAGAATTCTAACAGATAATACAAACACTAAAAAAATAATGGAGTAATGAAATTGACAAAACTAACACATAACTTAATTGACATGTTAGATATACTAAATAAAAACTAATATTTTATCAATTTAATAGAAAATGCCAAGCCAACAACATAATAAGCCAGGTTCATACTGAGGATTGTGACACCGTTATAATAGTATAGGAATATATAAATGCTAAATTTTGTTCTTTTCAACACAAACAAAATGGGAATCTTAAAATAATATTACGCAACATTTATTCCACAGTGAATTTCAATGAATTACCTAAGAAAATTAACCGTCATAGGTATAACATAATACTTAGTGTTAACAAAACAACCCTAAAAATGTTCTTTGCGAAGCTAGAGCAAAGTTAAGATAATAAAGAAACCTAGAATATAACGCTCTTAATACAACCCCAAGAACCATATTTGAAACCCTATAATTTTAAGGTTAAATAAATTAATGTCTTAATAGTTAAAGTCTCATGCACTACAAAAACTATTACCATATTGTGGAAGGAAACGAAGAAGTAAAAACGTACAGTGTGTTAAATATCAAGATAATCATAAAGAAAATTGCAGGTGCCCGGTATTTAAAATAATTGTAGTTTTTGTCATTAGGCCTAGAAAATTTACACTGATAAACGAGTTTTATTTTATACTCAAAAGGTCAGCGATAAATATCAACAAGTAGATAACCAGCAAAAAAGGCAAATATAAGATCTACAGCAAATAAATAATCAAACATATGGAGAAAATGAACACTATTTAATCTGGTCACTAATAGGAACTCTAAATTGCTACAAGAAGCCAATTCCTAAATTACACAATTGTGGAATATAAAGAACATTTGTAAGAAGTAGCGCTGCTGATATTGTACTCGTTACATAAAGAAGCTCTATGCGGAACACTTAAATTTTCTTTTCCACAAATTACCCAAATGGAATAGTTAAAGGCAGCACAAAAAGTGATGTGGAAGAATTCATTAAAACACTATGCAAATCGTCAGTATCAGCATGAACATCTTCAAGTCATACACAAGAAAGTTTAAAATAAAAACAACTTCGATTTTTCGCCAATCAGTTATTCAGCTTAGTAAACTTTGCTAAATTGTTACCTACAATTATCAAATAAATTGATCAAGCGTTGAAAACGTTTAAATCGGTTTTACTTCACAATATACTTACCAATTATATTATTACATATATCAATATCAAAGATAAACTGTAGCTGAATATATCGTTAATGACTGAAAAGAGCTGTAAAGATACTGTAGAGAATCTAAAACGAAATATATGCAAGTTCTGTTCATTCCGATATTTGAATTAGGAAGAATGAGAATATAAAGAAGGTTATATATAAGTTAAGAAAAGAATTTATAACTAAGGAAAATTTGACAAATCACAAGACCTCCAATTAATAAAGCTAAACTTAATAAAACAACACAAAAACTAGGCTTTTTGTTTTAATAACAAAGGAACATAGCCAATAATAATATTCTAACTACTTTCTCAGAACAGAAAATCTACAAATTTGTTGAAGAAAATGACAAAATAATACAAATTACTAAACCATTTATGATACAGAGTTAACTATTAAAGATTTAAAATTAATAAAGCTACCGACTACAACTCAATCACTGTCAAATGCCAGAATAAATTATTAGAAAAATCTAAAAATAATTTCACATACATTCAATGTTACTATGGTGATCGGTATTTTTCGCATCAATGAAAAACACCGCAAGTAATTTTGATTCCAAAAACTAAAATAAACCTACATAATAAGAGCTATCAATCTTCTTCCAGTCTTAGCCAAGAGATTAAGAAAGCTAATTTTTAAAGTTTTAGACTAGTTATAAAGGACGATTTTAGTAAACTGCTCGGCACGCCGATATGTAAAGAATTAAAGATAAAAGTATTTAGAGGTCGAGAAGAAGTGATAGGCAGCTGTAATTTAGCACAATTTGCGTGATGATCTAATTTGCGTTAGGGAAACAATCGGCAAATAGGAATAAATAATTAGTGATAGCATAGTGCACTAGTTAATAAACTGATAGCCCAATAAATAATGTCTATAAATTATTAAATAACTATTAAGTGATGAATAAATAATTAGACCACAAACCAAGCTTATTGTAATATTTATGTGAGGAACACAAATATGACAGCTATTGACTCATTGCCTCTATAAAATTATTTTGTTTACAAAAATACATAGAAATATCTAATGAGTATACGTAAGAAATACCCATAAAACAGAAATATCAACAATTTACATAAACAAAAAACATTTTAATTTTACCTACTAAATTGTCTGCATGTCACCCGAAGGATTTGAGTGTAATTTAAGCGAGTGTCATATGAGCGTTAGGTATTCTACAATTAAAAACGAGCCATGCTTTTACCATACCACAAGGCACGCTAACTTTGCAAAACTTTCCCACTTTTTGTATCCATTCTGTGTTGGAATTATGCCTAAATTTTATGGATCTGAATTTTATTTACACTCACTCAAGACTTGCTATCTTTAAATTAAAAAGAAACCGAATACCACTACGTCAAACTTGAGTTTTTCTGTTTTCTAATACGATAAATAGTTTAGTCGATAAAATAGTCAACGTGTTCTTCTTTGCGCTTCCTCATATTATGACGTATATAAATCAAGCCTTTGGAAATAAATATTAGTTTTTCGGCGCGTAAAACAATATTTAACTTATTAGTTTGTCTTAAGCAGTGGGCTCCAACATTTATGTTTTGTCTTGTAGGGAAGGACTTTAAGATTAATCAAGTAGTAACCATAGCTATAAAAAAATTTGATTGATACTGTTACAATATAGCAAACAACCCACAACTTAAAATTGTGTTCAACTTATTTTTGTTCTGCGATCTCAACGATTTGGATGCCATGTAGCAAAATTTTTCTAAGGCTTAGTCGACGATTTAGATGGATTTTATAGTAAAAAACAAGTTAACTTAACCGAATTAAAGGGAAAACATCATCTTGATAATGTTAATTTGATACTTATTTGTGAAAATTTGGCTTTGGTAGTTTTAATAATATTAAACATGGGTTTACGATGTAAATTGTTCTAATGTAGAGAAGAACTCCCACAGCTTTCATTTATAAATGAACTAATGGTGCGGTAATCAAGTTTTAAAGGATTTAATATTTAAATGCCGTTCGTTAATCCCAGCTTTAATTTAAAACATTTGCAATATTAATTCGCAACAGAATATTTCACAGTGTACCGAACTTGTATGTTAGCAGTGGATGCCCAAAAATATTTTACGACTAATAAGCACAGCGTATTAAACCAAATTATGCCCATTTATGATAATAATGTATACTAGTCACAGACAAAATATACAATAGCTATTTTCCACTGCAGTACAATATAAATCAGAGATAATAATCCAGTTGTCAGGATTTAAAAATCTACAGAATTTGCATGAAATTTGGGAAGCCTAAATTTTTTACGATTCCTATGTATTTTTTCCCGTAGAACACATTGGCAGGGGTCCGTACAGCAAAAAGAGTGTGCTAAATTTTTTATTTAACAATTGTGTTCCACGGGAAAACATACATATAAATCATAAAAATTTAGGCTCCGCCAAAAAATGCATGGAATAAATCCCTGGCAACTGGACTATAACTTGTTACGTTAAATTCACATTTTAAATTTGCACGTCAAATAAACTGTTTCTTTGTAAGAGCCATCAATACTGCCAAACTTACTTTCACTAACTCGTTAATGTTATGTTCAAAGTTACGGTTTAATTCAAAACAATGATATCACAGATTTAATATTTATTTGTAGACAATCAAAGCATATTATTTTAATAAAATTAATAGGCCCTAATTATAAATGCTAGTTGTTTTTTAGCACTTACTTGGTTTAAGCTTTAATTCATTTAATTAATTGTTTCAATTTTACTAGGGATCAAACACATAGGATGTGTTTTCAGTATCCAGTAATGAATCTTGGGTTATCACTTGTTATTCACCTAAATTGTTTAGATTTACCAAACATAATTTTCTTCAGAATTATATATAAATAATTGTCATCAATTTAAATAAGAAACGTTAATTAAAAATAAAAATTACACATTTAAGTAATATGCTGCTGGAGAGTTCTCTCCCCCCTGCTATAGAACCTGGTAATAGATTGACTTTTAAAGAACTTAAAAAGACGAAGAATTCTCTTCTGTAGGGTACGTCTATGAACTAGTTGTCTTGGTGAAAGGGAAATTCGTAGGCACGATCAAGGAACGGATGCAGAGGGCCCTGAACGTAGTAACTGAATGGACTAAAGAGGAAGGCCTCAAGGTCAGTCATACCCTTCACGCGAAGGAAAAAATTAGAGGGGCTTACACCTCTTTTCCTTGGCGAAAAAGAAATCACCATATCGGGAGAAGTTAAGTATCTAGGAGTTGTTTTCGATTCTAAACTTACTTGGAACCGTCATATTGAGAAAGTGGTCGACAAATCGGTGACAACTCTAGCAGTTGTCAGACGGATGTACGACAAGTCGTGGGAGCTAAAACCAGGAATGGTGCACTGGTTGTGGTTAGAGTGGTTAAACCCTCTCTTACATACTCAGCTTTGGTCTGGTAGCCCAAAGTTACACAAGAAACCACCAAACTAAAACTAGGCAAGGTACAAAAACTTGCCTGTTTGGGAATTACAGGGGCGATGAGAACCACGCCCACTGCAGCAATAGATAATCTTCTAGACCTCCCACCTCTGCACATAGTAATTCAGGGGGAGGCAAGATTAGGTCACTACAGGCAGTATCATTCACTGTACAAGACAGTCTGGGGGGTCCTCTGCTTGAAATGAGGACGGACCACATGACCTCAAAAATATGTGACAACTCTCTATTCGAGGTGATAATGCAGAATCGAAATAGGAGCGAGGAGACTTTTAGATAGGCAATTGCACCTGGTAGCCTAATCTGTTACACAGATGGTTCTAAAAGCTAGCTGGGTACCGGAGCTGGAATATACGCTGAGGCTCCCAGGGTAGAGCTAAGCTTTTCTCTGGGTCATTACGCTTCTGTCTTTTAGACAGAAATATACGCCATACTACAGCGTGTGCGCGAAAACGGTAAGAGGGCTTACAGGAGCAAGCGGATCTATATTATATCAGACAGCCAGGCAGCTTTAAAGGCTTTATCAAACACAAAAGCATCATCTAGACTGGTATGGGAATCCATCAACGAACTCAATGCAATGACAGAACATAACACTAAAACTGTTATGGGCACCTGGGCATTGGGGTATCCGTGGCAACGAGAAAGCCGATGAACTGGCCAGTCACGGATCTAGTGAGGCTTACATAGGCCCAAAACCTGCATTAGGAATTTCACGACGTGGTGCTCGAAGATTTATTAAGGAGAGGACATGCATTAATCATCGCATGTACTGGAATAACCGACCAAGACGTTATTTCAGCAAAACCTTCAATAAGGGACTTTGCCAAAAGAGAGCTGCAGAACTCCTTAACCTAAGTAGGCCACAGCTAAAGATAACCATAGGGTTTCTTACAGGATATGCGACTGTAAAAGAACACCTCTGGAAAATTGGTAAATTCAATGGTGACCTTCCATGCAGACTTTGTGTCAAGGAACTAAAAACAGCCTTACACATCCTATGCAAGTGCGATGCGCTGTGCAGGAAAAGGCAACATATATTCGGTTAACCAATCCTGGAACCGGAAGATTTCCAGGCATACTCTGTAAAGGACCTGTATCTGCTGATTCAGGGAACATCAGTTACAGATTGATTGTGAATTTATTTAATTAGGGTAATCACAATAAGCCATAGGCTGCAGTGAACATGGATCCATTAAGGAAAACATACCCTAAACGCAAAAAAATATGCTGCTGGACGACAACAACGATCTTAATAATTACAACCAGTAGCAAATAAAGAGAAGTTCTACAGGGTGATATCCAAAAGTAGTAGGACTGATTTAAAAAAAAATGTATTGCACATTTTGGTGCATCGACTTAATACTCTTCAAAATAGACCCATTGGGCATCCACACACTTCTGGTAGCGAGCCTTCCAGGTCGCGAAGGCCTTCTGGAAGTCGTTCTCCGGGATGCTGTTCAGCGCCCTTGTCGTCGCCGCTTGGACTGCTTCCATCTAATCGAAACGATGCCCCTTGAGCTGCCTCTTGATCCGGGGGAATAGGAAGAAGTCCGGCGGTGCCACATCAGGGGTGCAGGGGGGGGGGGTGAGGCAACGAGGAAACGCTGAATTTGGCCAGGAGATTCCTCACAATCCACGCGCCGTGGCACTTTTCTCATCGACAAATATTCTGTGATGGTGCGTTGGACTGTCCCGTACGAAAGATTCGGCTCATCACTAAATAATTTAATGCCCAACCGTCGGTCAAAGTCCAAAAGTTGCTTAACTTTCAGCACATTGTCGTTCGTTCGCGAGGTTGACGGACGCCCGGCGCGTTGGTCGTCCTCGACGAGCTCCCTCCCCTCCCGAAACAACTTGTGCCACTCAAATATCGAGGAGCGGCTTATGGTATCCTTCTTGTAGGCCTGTGTCAGCATGTCCTTGGTTTCGGTCGCTGATTTTCCAAGTTTGTAGCAAAACTTGATGGCGTACCGCTGCTCCAAATTTCGCTCTATCGCAGCTGACGACGAGGCGTCACAACAGGAGGTCACTAAAACATTGGTCCACACTCAACTAACACACGCAGGCGACTGCCGCAGGTCGAAACCTGTTCCCAAGGCTCCCCTCCATAACATCCGGCCTTGCAGACCCCCCTCCATCGCTCCGCGCGCACGGAAAAAAACCAATCCTACTACTTCTGGATACAACCCTGTATATTATCACAACAATAATAATCACAATAATAGTATTGACAAAGCCAATGCATTCCAGTTGCCTCCTAATCTATCGTACTTTCATGTATAATATCGATCAGTATTTTACTAACCCAGATATCTCAACTAGACAGTATATAAGCCATACAATCAATTCAAAAAAATACTTCCAATGGGTACTATAAAGATGGCGAACTAGAAAAGAAAGTAACCCCAATATCAATTGGTAACGAGTAAAAATTCAAACGATTGATAAAGCATATTACACAAGCGCAAAAAAATTGTTAAAAATGTACACGACAATCGATAGGTAGTCTTAAGTAACAAAAAAAAATCAAATTCAAAAGTTAATAAAAACCAATAGAAGCAGTCCTATCCAAACCACTTCTAATCTTTGTAGATAGCGTTATAGGTTGCAAGAAAATGATAGAAAATTTGATAACAATAGCTGAAGAAGATAAGAATTCAACCAAAATATTTTATAATAGCATCGTTAAAATTAATGTAGTCGACCCTCCCTGATTTATATTGAAAAATTATCATGTATACAAATAAACAAAATTTTGTATCAGATTATTGTTCTGAAATTTTTACATAATACTACTACATTAGATAAAATTAAAAAAAAAACTCAAAACTAGATTATATGTATAGTATGAAATATTATGTACTTAAATCATAAACAAACTATGGATTCTCTACCAATATGTTTTGTAGATCATTATCCAATTGCAAAGAAAGAGAAAATAATGTACACTCACTATCAAATAAATGTTTTTTTATAAACCACTAAAGCATTGTGTAATGTATCGAATATTTAAATTATGGACACATAAGAAATTACTGAGCAGAATCACATGATACATAAAGCTGTCGGAAACTACAAGCAACTTCAGCCATACGTATTCTATTTGAAGATTCATAAACTACAAGGAATGCACAATTTGTCAAGAATTCCAAAGGAAATATCAATGCAATAAAGAATACACAAGTAAACAAAATTCTCCACATATTAGACACCGAAATAACCACCACATCCCTAATCAGACATCGTATCTATATCGCTCCTATACAAAAATAGCACAACACCAGCCCCCGTTTACTAGAGTTATTAGTGTAAAATAAATTAATTCAATAATAACTAAGATTATAAAATTTGCTTTGCGAAACGCTAACAAACTTCAACAGAAAAAAGTGGAAACCTTTTAACATATTAATAATGCAGATATTCATTTAATTTCCGAAACCTATTTTAATTTACCTTCTCATCTAATACTACCATAATACTCAATTTATTACATAAATTACCCAGAAAACACTTCGTTTTGTAGTACAGCTAAATACTACCACCATATCAGCCTACTCCCAACAATTTCTAAGCTACTCAAAAATCTAATACTAAAAAGTACAAATGAAAGTGAGTATTGAAATGCACGGCTACCAAAAAATTAATGCGGTTTCAGATCAGAACACAGCCATCTATCATTCATTAACAAACATAATACGTTGAGCATTCAAATGTAGCAATAAAATTTTGCAGATGAGTAAATTTAACATAATGCATGCGTCTTCTAAAAGAACGTACTCTGGCCTTTCCTGCACCTGCTATGCACGTACGGTTTACTAACTGTAGCACAAACAACTCTGAGTACCTCCGCGGGTGACATGGTATTTCTAGTATAACAAAATTCCAACCACAGCGTTGAACTACTCAAGGAAATATCTCATTTTGCTAGAAACCTAGTCAATAAAAAGGAAATTAAATAAGGACAAATCATCGCATGTTATCATTATCATATCCTTGCCAATTTAAGATAAACTATTATTATAGAAAACCATAATTTGCGCTATCTGGTCTTATGGTGCGATCTGTGCAGCTATGTCGGCCAATCAACAATTAATACGATTCAACGTTTCCCGTCCAAAATCTTTGTATAATTTCTGATCTTGCACGTAGACTTAAACATTCTATATGTGACAGAAATTCTAAATACAAAAACAGTAAAGCATTGTGACACTTTATCAATTTACCCCAACGCGATAATTAAGCCATTAATAAAATAAATCTGAAAACAGACTAAAGTAACCAACAGACTTAACGGTTTAAAATAGGGATGCCGTACTTGTAATTAACTATGAATAAAATTGTCCTATGGAATAATTGTTACATTTTAAATTATATACATTTTTGTCATACATAGATCCTAATAAGTATTGTATGGTATTTTAACGACACTTTACAATATTTCATCTTACTAAAAAACTTTTAAAACAAGTGAAATCTTAAAAAAAACGTTTCTGTACGATAGTTTCATTAAAAAAGTTTTTAAGTAGCCTTCGCAACTTAAATGTCTAAATATTTTAGTTTGCAGTTTATCTTGAAATCTCTTACTCCAAGTTTGGCCGTCCAAGCTTAATTCTGTTTACTGTGTCAGCTTTTGATCTGAAGCTATCGCCAATAACTAAGTTTCACAGTGATAACACAGCTGGCTCTATTTTCAAGTTATCCTATTGACCCTCCTAGTGTCTTTTGAATAAAATTATTTGTTAGGTAATTTTAATAAGTAAATAATTAAGGATAATTTCAATTTTATCATTTTTGCTATGACGCTATATTAAACACAACAATACTAAATGTAAATGCGTTGATTAAAAGTAGGTAGTTTTGCTGTAACTTTTATTACAAACATGAATATCGGTTGAAGTTTGAATGTTTCACAAAAACTAAACAGTCTATCGTTTACGTCCTATTAATTTATGAGCTATAAAATCAAATATAGGGAACAATTTTATGATAAATGTGCATAAATTTGGACACACGTTAAACATTTAATAATCTTAATCTGACACTTTTGGCTTAATCAAGTTCTATCAATGATTGCAAAGCAATTATTATAAACTAACCACTAGAGATTTGATTACTTTACTAATGAAGTACGAGCTAAGGTTGTTAATATCTAAAAATTTTGAAGTAATAATTTCTGAGTAGTCAAGAATATAGCTTTTTCAGTTTGGGTATAAAGCAAGCAAGTAGTTACAGGTTGACAGCAACTATGACAAAAAAACTGTTAAAAATTCGTATTCAACTCAATTATGATGTTCTGTTAACTTCGAAGCTAACTTATTGATTAACTGACCTTGAAGTGTTTTTAAAATTTATTGAAATTTGAAGAAGAAAATCATTTTCCTATCCTTATATTAAGCGGTATCACAGTTTCAACAAGCAGACTGACAAAGTATTACAATAAATTTTAAAGAATTTGTTTCTCTTTTGATCTCAATAGAATCCAAAGAATTTATTATTATTGAACACGCAGATTGGTGTAATACTCCAATTATTTCCATAAGACAGATAGTAAAAACTATCCAAAATATATTAGAAAATTAATCTAAGAAAAAAGAATGGAAAATAGCATTTAGAAAATATACTTTACTCTAATGAAAGCGTTATCATAATAAAGTGAATAACTAAGATAAAATGTAAATTAGACTTGTAACTTTAAATTCAATCACTACTAAAATAATAGAAAACAAATATCTTAAATTATTTCCAAGATTTGATTTTAGTACTAGAAAACCCTTAAAACTAGTTCTCAAAAAGTTATAATAAAACATTATAAAAGATCTTCCAACATGTGGTGTTATTTTAAGGTTGGCGATATTTTTCTCTATTAATGCTATAATTATTTAAAGATGAATAGCAAAAACCATACAGTTAACAAAACTGCAACGGTACATGCTTGCACAAGGTATTAAATTGTTAAAACTTAAAATTATAGAAGTTTTGTACAGTTCTTAAAAGTCGTACACCTTTTGGTCGAAATGAGGCGTCTTATCTGATAGCAAATTGTAGCTTTTCGGTCAAGTTTAGACTATAAAGAATCCAATGTGTGCTAGGTTAGTCAGATTTCTTGGAAATATCATCATTGTATTTATATGAATTTATTAATTTAAAGACATTCTCTACAATTAGTCAACTCACAAACTAGACTTCACCGTATATTACATAACGATCTTAGCTTAATATATTAAATATGTTAAAGAACATTTGGAATACGAAAAACATTAGAACAATAACTAACAAGGAATGTCATGGAGTTGTTTTGCTCCGATCGTTATCAAATTTAGTATACAGTATATGACTGAGGGATGAATACACGCGGAAAAACGTGGTTGATTAATAAACAAATGGTGAATAAACTACAAGTGTATATAAACAAATGCCTTAAATATATACATAGCATATTGTGATCGGAAAGGATCACAAACCACCAACTATGGATAATCTAAGAAGAGGAAAAGATTGAAACAATTAAAAAAAAGATAAAATGGATAGACTACACACTGAAAAACCAAATAGCAACATTACAAAACAAGCCCTGGATTTTAATATGCAAGGAAAACGAAAAAGGGGTTGACTGAGGAAAACGTAGAAAAGAACTATTTTAAAGTACTTACAACTACAGAATATGTCATGGGAAAAAGCTAAATATATAGCACAGGACAAAAATAAATGAAGAAATCTGGTGCAGAAGATATCAACAACAACAGACCCAACCAACGATGCGCAGGCCTAACAACTATACTTTAGAAACGCCTTGGGCGCCCTTCACTCCTTAGGAGCTACAAGAAGAAGAATAAGAAGAAGAAGACTTTAGCTTAAAGGCTCACACAATCCAGTTGACATAAAACTCACGCCAGTATATCACAAACAACGCCATAAATTCATTAATTGAGCGTTATGGATACGGAAAACTGACCTCCATTTTTTCAAGAAAATTATCCTTACTGATAAAGCCCACTTTTCTTAATTGGAAAACTAAATAACTCTTGCATCTGGAGAGTTTGAAGATCTAAGATAAATGGTCAGATTATAATTACAAATTACAACTTAATGGGCTTTTGGGTTAGTGGCGTCATTGGCGTATTTATGAGATCGAGGCTAGTTAAACTATTTCAACGAATGGTTTTATGAAGTGCTGACTGATATTTTTGGACACATAAACTTTGCAAAAATCGCGTTATTGCTGAAGAAATCTCCTGAGTGAATAATATATCAAAATTGAGATTTCAACAGGCCGGCCAGGTCAAACGATCTGACACATTTAAACTATTTTAGTTGACTCTACGTTAAAAAAATGTCTACATCAGTGCTCCAGTAACGATTCAAACAGTTATAGACAATACTAGAGCTAAAATTAACGAAGTCAAATCTCATTTGTGCAAAAAATTAACAATTTTCTCAAACGAATAGCTGCCTCTAAAAATAGTCGAGGCGACCACTTTGAAGATATTTTATTCCATGCTTAATAAATCACAAACTCTGTGCTCTGCATTTAAATGGAAGTACCTTAGTAACTTTCAAAAATAGTAATTTTTATAATTCAAAATAGCATCTCTTAATAGAAGACCATTTATTTAATATCTAATTTTGATTAAGGTACCAAATTATAGAAATTTGCAGGGTTATAATGGTACTCAAGCCTCGTAAACAACCTTATAAATTTTCATTTTACAAATCTATCTTTTGGCTATCTATGATCCAAAACTGTATGTAAAATTACTGCTCAAAATATTAAAACAAGACAAAGATATCTCATTTCATTTCATTAATTTGGCTCAGGATACAACGATTTAATTGTAAATAAAATCCAAAGAATAACTGGGGTTACAAAGTCGTTAAAAGTTTATTGTTCCTCGATATGTGCCAAAAACTTCTATCAAACTATGGCATAAAGGTTTGGTTTATAAGCTGCCTACTTAAACCATATAATTAAACATATTTTAGATTTAAACATAAAGTTTATTTATATTTAAAAGAGCTAAGACCAAGGGTACTACGAAAAAGTATGATAGGCTCAATTATATATCCGTCATATACCAGTGATACACCTAAACTTAAATATAACATCTTTGCTAACTTTGAAGACAACACTGCAGCCTGAACGAAAGAAAGATTACGAAACGGCAGAATACAAGTCTGTACATACAAACTTTACCAATAAAAGTAATCTAAAACTATCAATCAAAACAAACGATACTCAGTTCCCATACGAAAACTCAGAGAAGTATCTTTTTGACTCAAAGCTGAATTGAAAGACCCAAATTGAAAAAGAGAAGAGCTTGAAATGAAGTACTAAGTGATGTATAGGCTGCTTACAAAAAATTCTAAACGGTCCATATACAATAAATCATTGCTATATATTCAATTACGTAAACCAAGTGTGGACATACAGAAGCTAGCTTTGGAATTGTGATAGCAAAAATAAAATTCCTGTAAGTCAATCTTTTCAGAATAATGTATTAAAAACATTTGAGACGCACCCTGTTAAGATTTCTACTTGGTTCTAAAAATATAAAGTGTTTACTTAAACCATCGCTAAGCTTACTCGGAAACATGAACAACCATTCCATAAACATGTAAATTTAGAAGCTCTTCAGCTCCTAAACAACACAGGTTTGCTGAAAAAACTCAAAAAAGATAACTTTTCGATTTAATAAAATAACATCAAATATTAGGGTAATTAATTAGTTAGTATCTAACAACGGCTACTGAGAAAGTTTTTAATTATTAAGTTTGTTTTATGGATAAGATCAGTCTGTACAAAATTAATTATTGGTCTATTTATATATTTCATTTAGCGACTATATAAGTTAAGTTCTCTGGACTGTAAACTATACATAAAAGATACAAACATTTGGAAAACCTGTGAAGAAATCGTCAGATTAATATTTAAGCCGTCTAAAAAATTGTACAATGCCGGAGAGCAAATTTTATTTAATTTACATTTCATGACACTTTAAAGGCAAAAATAATATAATTTATAGCCGAGCAGTTTCTGTAAACAACGCACAAAAACACTTATTGCCTCTAGGTTATGATAAATATACATTCATATGTGTTTGGCAATTTATTTTATTCTTTATAAAACCAATGTAAACTATTATTTTATTTTAGACTTGTAACATATTTTTACTTTTAATTTAAATTAAATTCGCTTTTTGTTATTTATTTATTTATTTGTACGTTATTAAAACGTTTTATTATTTGCTTGATAGATGGCTTTCTTAAAAAAATAGACAATATGTTAGTTCTGAAGTTTAATGAAAATTCTATTATTATTACCATATTTGATAAAAAAAGTAAAAGAGCTATTTATCATCATTTACTTAAATATATAGTTCTACAAGAAACAATTAGGGAACAAAAATACTTTTTATGATAAGTTACAAGAATAAAATGGTTATACCGAACGCAAAAAAACAACAGAATCTTTTACTTGCCAATTTACGACTATCTTCTTTTGGTTTAGTTTTCCGTTTTCTGTATTGCATGCAACTGCAACATCCAAACGCACATATTTAACTAGTTATAGACAATCATATCTCCTATGTGGTTACGCTTCATTTTTGAAGCTTATCCTATAGATGAATTTACTCAAGAAACTAGATCAAATGCTAGAATATTTTAACACCCAACGTGAGCAATTCTACAACAACTTTTTGCTAAACATCTGTTTTACCCCCTTGATGATTTACTATTTAGTGCTTACTGGTGTAAAAATATGTTCACGTCACACTATGCACGTCGCTATAGTGACAATAGGGGTATTAGCCAGATTTTAACTTCACATGAATTAAAAACACGAAGTAAGTTATTATTGATAATTTGTCAGTGTGGTTAGTATTGATATTTCCATTAGAATTATAAAAATTACAAAGATATTAGACAAGCACTTATTATTCCAGTGCACATAGATTAAGCGGCTTATACTCTAAATTAATTATTTTTGAACTTTTTTAAAGCAGGGCTCTTTTGTAGCGATCTCTACTCCTTGCCTATTGTCATACTCAACTTTATTTATAATAAAACAGCAACTGCACTTTTAAATAATTGAAAACCTTTGTTGCTAAGGAGCCCAATTTATTTATGTAGCGCTGGAGTGATCTGTTAACAAGTAGCTAAATTCCTTCATTCCTAGATTCATCTCTTACCAAGTACAGCAAAATTTGTTTGTGTTTTCAAAACATTTTTCCATATTCAAGGTATGTCAAATGGTACCTGATCCTTCTGAAAATTTCAGTTTCGTTTTATGAAACTAGAAAGGCACTACTAGGCATCATTTATAACTTATGCACTATACTAATGACTATTGAGTACAATATCGAATATTTAATGATAAGTTAAAGATTATACTTGTTTTTTTGTTTTATACAGATATATTTTCAAAAAGATAATTAGAGTCGTAGCAGTTACAAGAATAAAGAGATGGATTTCACAGCGACGAATGTCTTAAAAACGGTTTTTTTTCACACTAATAAAAATTATCAAGCTTTATTTTCTATTGTAAAACTCAATGAGTTATATGCAATAGCGGAAGATTGAGTTATTCAAATGCTTTAAGAAAAAGGACGCAAAGTTAAAAACAATACAGCGGTTTAATGAAGCTGTTAATACAATCAGTGACAGAGCAGAAGTTATTTAAACACAAATTGTTAAAAATATTTTTGCTACGGACATCCGCTACATACAATACAAAAAAATGGGGTCGGCGAAGAGATTGCTCTGTAAGCAATCCCAGAACGAACTTAAAAAGACCTTTCGATTTCATTTTCGAATTCAGCGTAAAATTTCCTATAAGAATCACATTTAAAATCGTAAAGTCGAACATTTTCCCGAAATTCGAAGTCGAATATCTCGAAAATTATTCGAGATAGAATTTTTTTAAATTCGAATTCCAAATCAGCGTAAAAGTTTCTATAAGAATCCATTTTCAAATTTTAAAAAATCTCAAATTTTGTGACGGGCTGACAGACCGACAGACAGACATATAGAATGCAGTAACGAACTTTTTAAATTCGTTGAACATGATATTACAGAAAACATTTTATTTTATAACAAGGTCTGGCAGCGCCCCCCCCCCGGAGAGATTGTCCAACTCCGACATGCTTGAGCCCCTTCGCATAGTAATTTTTAAAAATAAAAACACGATTAAGAAGCTCTGTTTGACATAATTGGCGTACGCCGTTGCCATGACAACGCATTTACGTACCCAGTTAGAGTTGACCTTTGACCTGTGTGACAGCACTCATAATTTTTTTTATATATAAGTGCTTTATTACCCCCTCTCAAACGAAAATTTTCCATCGCTTGCGGTTCCGGAAATATATTACCTCGGTCGCGCCTGCCGCCGTACCGATATTTGCCCTTCGGAGGCGCTCGGGTCGGCACGGAAAGGCACGAACGATTTGACCTTTGACCTGTGTGACAGCAGCAGCAGCATTCATAATTTTTTTTATATATATAACTAGTTCTTCCCCCCATATCAATCACTATAAGCTCGAAACTGTGAGCACCTTTGCTTCGAGTGGTCGAAATTTTGGCCTAAAAAAGAATTCACAAAATGTCAAAAAATTTTAGCAAATAATTGTACGATTGAAATCCAATTCTTTATAACTGTACAGCAAAATGTCTTGAGTTATGGCCATTAATGTGAGCCGAAATGACAACATTTAGTTTAGGAAACACTTGTCTCCAGTCTCCCAGACCTCTATCACTTTCATTATTAGAGTATTTGTTTTGAAGAAAACGCTATAAAATTGAACAAAAAAATTAATATCAGATTGTTTTGTAAAACTTTTTGGACTTACTTTGAGTGGATAGGTTGAATCTCTTCTTCTTTCATTGATCTGTTCTATCTGTTCTGTTGACATATTAGCTACTCTTCTGCTTTTATTATGTGCCTCATTTTGTTCTGCGGTACGTTTATTTTTATTATACTGACGGAAGTACGCTCTCCTATCGCTCATTCTTTCAATTTAATTAAATTGTTTGCCAGACTGTTATCACTTCGACTATATATTCGCTTGCCGGTATCCGACTATCACTACCTTTTTCAATTTTTTAACTAAAAAGTGAAAACTAATTAAAACTAATTAAAACTAATGAAAGAAAAAAGTTACAATACTTGATGTCGGATGTGATTAATCTTCGCCCCGATGTCCAGACTTCGCCTTAAGGTCAATGGGGATGTGATATAAGTGATAGACTGTTCGGTGATTATGGTGTGGTGACTGATAGTCTTAATCGCAGAACTGTTAGCGATTAAAGTATTTTAAAAAACTTTTTTGTCGAACAAAATCTTAAGATTAAAATCTGATCCAAACAAACGATTAAATAAATATTGTGGTAATAATCAAAACACCACTTCTTCTTCTTGAGTAAAGATCTGTTGATATCTATCTTAAGATGACATTTATTTAGTTCATAACAGCATTTTGTTCACAATTAATGCATGTTTGACATAATTAGACACTACTTTATTACTCGTGGTATTTGTCTCTCGACGTTAAAACTGATGATAATATAAAATATAATAAACAATCGATTTTATAATTACATACTTTTGTAATTGATTTGATGTTTGGTTACGACCAGAGAGAAGTAGTGATCATTTATTAACCATGCTTGAGCCCCTTCGCATAGTAGCTTTTAAAAATAAAAACACGATTAAAAAGCTCTGTTTGACATAATTGGCGTACGCCGTTGCCATGACAACGCATTTACGTACCCAGTTAGAGTTGACCTTTGACCTTTGACCTGTGTGACAGCACTCATAATTTTTTTTATATATAAGTGCTTTATTACCCCCTCTCAAACGAAAATTTTCCATCGCTTGCGGTTCCGGAAATATATTACCTCGGTCGCGCCTGCCGCCGGGCCGAAATTTGTCCTTCAGAGGCGCTCGGGTCGGCACGGAAAGGCACGAACGATTTGACCTGTGACAGCAGCAGCAGCAGCAGCATAATTTTTTTTATATATATAATTCACTAAATTTTGATATGTTTGCAAGGTGAGAAATAAAAATATGAAAACCTATTTTTAAGTTTTCATTGGTTTCCTAAACTAATCTCATTTATTGATAGCGTCGAACATTTAAATGTATGAACAGTAATTTGCATGTCCGCAATATTAATATAACAATAACGTATGGAATTAAAAAGTTTACAAAATAATTTATTTTATGGTTGACTTCAACTGGAAGAAAACACTGATTAATTCTAGTGCATTCAACTCGTGAAAGATTCAGCTACATAGAATATAATAAATTCTAAGTGCGTTTTTGCAGACATTAATGTTAATTATGTCAAATACAGATAAATACATAAAATGCGAATGAAAAATTTATTAAAGTATTAAATAAAGGAATGTTAAATTTGGTCCTTTTCCCAGAACCCAAAATCAGTTTTGAATCAAAAAAACGCAAAAATACCTTTGGCTAGTGAATGAAGCTGTCAATTATTTTGATCTGTTTCTAACATCTTATTGATAGGAGTTAAGTTTTACATTTATGGTTTACATAAAGCTAAAATTAACATTAACGCAACTCGCAGATGATCGCAAGCCACATTTCGGAAATGACTGCTCTAAGTAATGATATTTTAGATTACTTTAAGATATGACACAATTATAGCATCTCACGTTTCCAACGTGCAAAACAAATCTGCAAACAACCAAATAATTAAAATAACAAATAATAATTCAAATTGTAGGCCGTCTTTGACTTGCTATTTATAAGAATAAAACAATATAAATTAGGAAAACTATACTGCAAGAAAAATGTTATGCCACATGTGCTCAAAACTATCGTCTGCAAGTGGAAAAAATCCGATGTGTAAAACAATTGATAGGACAGATGTAGGAACAAATTGTCAAGATAAAATAATTTACATAGTAAAACTACTAGTCGGATGATCAACATTATATAGTACTATGCCGAAAATGTAAATTTGCTGACATGAAATTTTTTTATAATTATCATCTGCTCCCGATTTTAATAACGTTAATAAATATACATTGTTGGATAGAAACTGTCGTAAAAGAAAACAAAAGAAGTAAAATAATTAAAATCAACTTGTAAAATAAGATAATATTTGAATATCTTTACAATGTTCTTATTAATACTTATATATATAAATCTTAGACATGATTATTAATGGTACAAAATTCAGATAACTGTTATGCAAAAGAAAACAACGAGCAAATGTTTTACTCTATAGTTCGAAGCAACACTGACAATACCTACTTATTCGCATGTATTTGAAACTATAGCTCTATTACCATGTTATATATAAACAATGTGTAACATATATTTACTGTATGAAGTTCATCATTATCATAAATTTAATTTCAACTACAGTTGAAAAAACACATTAAAAACGTTTCACATGGTTCACAAGAACTCAATTAAATTTTTAAACATGTGCAATAACGAATTCTTATAGCATAGATAATAATCAAACATTGAAAATCAACTTTTCAGAAAAAAAACCCTTTTAAAAAATAGATAATTAAGAGGGTTTTTTGCGCTTAGGGTATGTCTTCCTTAATAGATCCATGTTCACTGCAGGCTCGGGCTAATTGTGATTACCCTAATTAAATAAATTCACAACCAATCTGTAATTGATGTCCCCTGAATCATCAGATACAGGTCCTTTACAGGGTGTGTCTGAAAATCTTCCGGTTATAGAATTGGTTTCTCGAATTTATGTTGCCTTTTTCTAGTTCCTTGCTACAAAGTCTGCATACAAGGTCACCATTGAATTTACCAACTTTCCAGAGGTATTCTTTTACAGTCGCATGTCCTGTAAGAAACTCTATGATTATCTTTAGTTGTGGCCTACATAGGTTAAGGAGTTCTGCAGCTCTCTGTTGGCAAGGTCTCTTATTGAAGGTTGTGCTGAAATTATGTCCTGGTCGGTAATTCCAGTACATTCGATGATGAGTGCGTGTCCTCTCCTTCATAAAGCTTCGGACAGCACTTTGTGAAGTTCCTAATGCAGGTTCTGGGCCTATATAAGCCTCAATAGATCCCTGACTGGCCAGTTCAGTGGCTTTCTCGTTGCCGTAGATACCAAAATTCCCAGGTGCCCATAACAGTTTTAGTGTTATGTTCTGTCATTGCATTGAGTTCGTTGATGCATTCCCATACCAGTCTAGATGATGCTTTTGTGTTTAATAAAGCCTTTAAGCTACCTGGCTGTCTGATATAATATAGATCCGCTTGCTCCTGTAAGCCCTCTTACCGTTTTCGCGCACACACTGTAGTATGGCGTATATTTCTGTCTAAAAGACGGAAGCGTACTGACCCAGGAAAAAGCTTAGCTCTACCCTGGGAGCCTCAGCGTATATTCCAGCTCCGGTACCCAGCTCGGTTTTAGAACCATCTGTGTACCAGATTAGGCTACCAGGTGCAATTGCCTGTCTAAAAGTCTCGGTCCTATTTCGATTCTGCATTATCACCTCGAATAGAAAGTTGTCACATATTTTTGAGGTCTTGTGGTCCGTCCTCATTTCAAGCAGAGGACCCCCCAGACTCTCAATTATTCTTGTATGACCTGTACCCGTGTGTATTGTACAGTGAATGATACTGCCTGTAGTGACCTAATCTTGCCTCCCCCTGAATTACTATGTGCAGAGGTGGGAGGTCTAGAAGAGTCTCTATTGCTGCAGTGGGCGTGGTTGTCATCGCCCCTATAATTCCCAAACAGGCAAGTTTTTGTACCTTGCGTAGTTTTAGTTTGGTGGTTTCTTGTGTTACTTTAGGCCAGCAGACTGAAGCTGAGTATGTCCTTAATAAAGCTTCGGGCAGCACTTCGTGAAATTTCTAATGCAGGTTCTGGGCCTATAGAAGCCTAGATCCCTGCCTGGCCAGTTCATCGGCTTTCTCGTTGCCGTAGATACAGCAATGCCCAGGTGCCTATAACAGTTTTAGTGCTATGTTCTGTCAGTGCATTGAGTTCGTTGATGCATTCCCATACCAGTCTAGATGATGGTTTTGTGCTTGATAAAGCCTTTAAAGCTGCCTGGCTGTCTGATATAATATAGATCCGCTTACTCCTGTAAGCCCTCTTACCGTTTTCACGCACACACTGTAGTATGGCGTATATTTCTGTCTAAAAGACAGAAGCGTACTGACCCAAGGAAAAGCTTAGCTCTACACTGGGAGCCTCATCATATATTGCAGCTCCGTTTTAGAACCATCTGTGCACCAGATTAGGCTATCAGGTGCAACTGACTTTCTAAAAGTCTCGCTCCTATTTCGATTCTGCATTATCACCTCGAATAGAGAGTTGTCACATATTTTTGAGGTCATGTGGTCCGTCCTGATTTCAAGCCGAGGGCCCCCCAGACTGTCAATTATTCTTGTATGACCTGTACCCGTGTGTGTCTTGTTATGATACATGATACAGCATGTAGTGACCTAATCTTGCCTACCCTTGAATTACTATGTGCAGAGGTGGGGGTTCTAGAGGCGTGGTTCTCATCGCCCCTGTAATTCCCAAACAAGCAAGTCTTTCTACCTTGCCTAGTTTTAGTTTGGTGGTTTCTTGTGTTACTTTGGGCCACCAGATCAAAGCTGAGTATGAAAGAGACACCACTCTGGTGTACAACCAGTACCTGGTTTTAACTCCCACAACTTGTCGTACATGCGTACTTTACTTCTCCCGATATGGTGATTTCTTTTTTGCCAAGGAAAAGAGTAAGCTCCTCTAATTTTTTCCTTCGCGTAAAGGGTATAATTTTGGTTTTTACGGGATTGACCTTGAAGCCTTCCTGTTTAGTCCATTCAGTTAACACGTTCAGGGCCCTCTGAATTCGTTCCCTGATCGTGCCTACAAATTTCCCTTCCACCAAGATAACTAGGTCATCGGCGTAAGAGGTTACGTCAGATTATATCGCTTAATACCTAGTTGAACCCACAAAGGTTAAAACTATTGCAGAAAAATCTTAAAAATTGAAAATTGTAATGGATTTCCAGAATTGGCAAAAATAATATTAAAATTACCTCTTTTTTATTTAAATTTTTACATATTAAAGTTATTGAAAACGATGGTAAGAATATTGATTCCAGTGACAACAGATGGAAAATTCTAGCACTTCTCTTCTCTAAGTTATTTTCTTATTATTCGAAATAAATAATAATAGATGGGCGATAATGCGAAAGGGTTCCAGTATAGTCAAAACTAAGTCATAATTTTTTTTTGTAAAACAGGGCGTTGTAACAAAACAAGATAAATTTCAGAAACTGTTAATCGGTGGTCATTTCGAAAAGACGGTGAATAATGCGAATATTCTCCTCATAACGGTACTATAGTGATGACATTGATCTTTATTTTCAACTACTTCTCATTTTCACAAATATTATTTTTTCCACTAACTACGCCTGGTCTTTTTGGACAATTTCACGCTCTGTGTCAAGAAACACTTATTAATAATCTATTGCGCAACTAACAAAGATATCTTTTGCTTGGACATTGTGATACTGACTAAAGAAACGGTACCCTATGGTAAGAATCTCCACGTCAACCCTACCTATAATGCTCAGATGGCGTGTCCTCCCTGTTCACTTTACGACACGTAACAAAGAAATTCCAGTTTATAATTGATTCACCCATGTACCTAGAAATAAGGGCTATTTCACAAAACATTTAATTTTGTTCATTTGCGTTCTTTGGTAGATTTACTTACATTTCACACAAATTAAATGATAACCTTATAGTTCCCTTTCCTGATAATAAATGTTTTATCTAACGATAGATAAAAAAGGTTTGTGTTCATATGTGTTTACTTAATTTAACTGTATATTTTGAAATCAGTTAATTTAGGAAACTTAATATCTTATAAAAATATTTGTGTATAGAGTATTAGAACAAATAATTTACCAAAATTTGAAATTATATAACTTGGAGCACCATATCTAAGAGTAGATTAAACTTAAAAAAATACTTTTATACGTTTTAAATGATACCGACAAGATAGCTTTTTAGTAAATAATTTTCATTAAAACTTAAATTTTTTTAATAAAAGTATTTTATTGTGAATTCATCATTTCATAATTCTCCTTAATTGAGAATACATTCTTTAGGAAATAATGCTTTTATTTATTTATTCTTCTAATTCGTTACTTTTTCGCTACATGATTAATACCAAGATTGATATTAGCAAAAAATTGATAAAAGCCTTTCTTGTTATTTTAATCTTGCTACAACGCCGATGGAGGATTTGATGTATACGCACGAATTTGAATATCAAACTTTTTTACCGGTAAACCAAATATAGAGTTCTGTTTATAGTCTATGCACAATAACTATATTTTATGAATTTATTCTGGCATTATTAGTTTATACACTTCCAGCTAACTTATAAAATATTAACCTTTTAGTAAAAAATATAAAACTTTGCGTATTTTTAGTTTATTGTTGATGGAATTTGTTACTTTTTGTCTGCATTGTCAGCTTCACGACCTCACTAACACACATAATTAAACCTAAGGCACCACACACATCCATTAATTTTCAGGAAAACTCTTCCGCAGCGAACCCGACCAGAGGAGCTTTTTCTCTTAATCAGTTCAATCAGTTTAATGGTTTTTTGTTTGTTTATGTAATTTATTTATTGTATTTTCTTTAGTAATTTTATGAAAACAAAAATTTTCTAGCATTTTAATTTTAGCTTTGTTTATCTTTTCTTTTGTTTAATGTGATTCATACTAAATTTTATATAGATTTTAATTATCCCAACCATATTTTACTTGAAATAATTTGTAACTTATGAATACTAAAATGCGTTTTCTTATTGACTGTGTATTCTGTAGTCTGCTAAGATGCGTACTTATAATCTGGATTTCTAAGCTATCGATTTTAAACTTTGTAGCAATTTTATTCTTTCAACTAAAATCTACTACCTTATTTACGGGAAAATATAAAGTTAATCCCCATACAAACAGATAGCATGAGATTTATGACTGATTATTTGGGGTGTCAGAATTGTACTATAAAGTAATGTACAGTTTCTCTAACCTATTAATTTATAAAAAATGGTAAATCTCTAAAGTTTTCTTTAAATTTAACCTGAATCATTTATTATGATATAATAACATCAAATATGACTTAAAACTATGTTTTAAAATTTATTGACATTCATAAAAATATAAACATACAATTATTTTTACATCCCTCCATGAGTTAGTGTACACATTTATTCCAACGAGTGGATGGTTTTTTGACCCCGCTATCCTAAAGTGAGTTTGGTTTTAACACTACAAATCGCAGATGAACGCTTTGGTAGCAAAAACCTCGTCAAATCTCTCTCGCCAATTGAGTTTTTAGTTATTCAAACAAATTATGATTGCAGAACGATAAGTCCGGACTCTAGGGCATGTTTTAATGTTCCACCTGTCGTTTCTGATCTTCGGTGAGAGACAAATTCTGCAAACATCTTTAAAACCCAAAATTATCAGCTATGGCTGCCTGAGCTGACTATAGCTTGTTCTGACCTCAAAAGCAACCGTTAATTGGCAGCAATCAATTATTATAAAAGACAAAATGGTGACATGTTACCGGATATAAACAGTAGGCTTGATGGATTAAGATAATATGTGCTAAAGTTATTCAATGATAATCGAACCAAATATCATAAATGCTAACGTCGGTTTTAAAATTAAAGCTCAAGGAATAAGATTCGCTATAAACAAATCTAAAAATAACAAATCAGTAATAGGGCACAAAGGCTCTTTGGGGTCGTAGCAGGATAGATCTGCTACAATCTAGAGCCTACGGCACACAAGGGTAGTAACGTGGCTAGCGCTACGTATCGACCGACTATTATTATCTGAGAGTTTGATCTCCAGGTACTAATTTATTGCAGTCTGAGTCGAACTGGGTCGTAAAAATACCAGTAATCATTGGTAAGAGCGGGATTCGAACCTGCATCTCTAGGTTTCGTAGTTTAGCGACCTATCCACTAGACTACTACGGCTAAAAAAATCCTAAAACTTATAAACGGTTAAAGCTACTTAATAAGTTATATCACACGAGAATAACACCAGATGATTGGTTAAGGTCAACGTTTGTTCCCATACCTAAAAAATGAAAAGCTTATGATTGCAGTGATTACCAAACAATAAGTTTAATGGGCCATTTAGTTAAAATCTTTTTGCAAATAATACATACAAATATATAAAAAATGTAAAGTAGAAATAAGTGATACGCAGTTTAGTTTCAGAAATGTGTTTGGGACAAGAAAAGGCTCTATTCTCGTACATCGTACTTGTACAGTGATGTAGGGATATGAATAGAGAAATTTGTGTTTGCTTTATAAATTATGCAATACAAGCATTGATATATTACAGAAGCGCTAAATTGATGCTTGACTGATATATTACAGAAGCGCTAAATTGATGATTGGTACGAGGGAGAATTAATAATTATTAAGACTAGAAATGCAACGTGATATAAAAGAGGGCTACATTCTCTACAAGAAATACAAATTGAAATAATACGGAGTAGATATAAATAAAATACGTTATACTGATGATACGGTAGTTATAGCGGGTGGTATAAACGTCTTGAATCGAACAAGTAATAAATATGTACTTAATATTATTGTAAATAGAGCAAAGCTTTTCATTATTAGCAAATTACCTATAAAAGTAGAATTATGATTAAACAATAACACAGTTCAACAAGTAGAAAACTGTAAACACCTAAGTTCTTTAGTCTTCTTTTATTCTTCAACAGGAAGTCCTTTCTAGAGTATAGCAAGCAAGTGTTGTGTTTAGCATACTAACATCTTCAGATTTATTGCTAGAAATAAAGATAAAGATAGTACGTTTTTGTTTTTCAGTATTAATACATGGTTTTGAAAGCTGGACACTCAAGCAAAAAAAAAAAAGTTAGAAGCGTTTGAGATGTGGGTCTACAGTTCACTTCAGCTTATAATGTAAGGAAAAATCCAAGGCAAACGTAACGTGGGAAGACGTACTATTTCCTGGTTACAAAATTTGAGAGACTGGTTCGGAGTGTCATCTATCAAACTTTTCCGTGCTTCTGCATTAAATGTTATAATTGCCAATATTGTCTCCAACCTTTGAAAAAATAGGAGCGCGACAAAACAAGAA
This sequence comes from Sinelater perroti, assembly GCA_036346155.1. Lineage (NCBI taxonomy): Eukaryota > Metazoa > Arthropoda > Insecta > Coleoptera > Elateridae > Sinelater > Sinelater perroti. The sequence goes on along the minus strand of JARFIY010000355.1, from coordinate 1,819,353 downwards.
GAAGAAAATTAACAGCAGCCCTTGAGGAAGCAGCGAACAATGCAAATATTTCCTTTACTAATCTCAATTTTTTATTTCTTTTTGTTTTAACAGAAAATTGTATATGCTACGTGCATGTATAGGTTTTTTAAGCGTATTTTCTCCAAACGGTACTTTGTCTTTCATAATTTCAGACAATTTTACACAATTTGTCGTGAAAAACTTATTAACAGTCCGTTGGTACCTTTTATTTTGATAACCTGATATTAACTAAGGAAGCGGTAGTGCAAGACAGTGCCTACAGATGGGAATATATGCTTTAAGCATCCTCATCTACAACAATAAAAATTTGAATTCCTTCCGTTGACCTCACGGTGTGTAGAAAGAAAGTTTGGTTACATTTCATTTATCTTTGCAATGATAACAATTTTCTAATAAAATTTAAAAAACAGAATAATACACAAAAGTTGTTTCAGATCTATTTATAACTATGAGATACGTAAGATATTAATCAACTTATTATTATCTATTAATAATTTTGCAATTTCAATGCATATTTTTCTTACTTCATTAATAAAGTTTCTAAGTTTGATTGAACTATTCATAGTAAAAACACACAAAATTTGTATAATTATGTCAGGATGTTTATGCCAGTATTGTGTTTACCTAGAGAACTAAGCAAATTAAAGTCCAACCATCCAGAACCAAGTGAAGCCAAATATTTATATAAAGCCACCCGTACCAAAATAGTTTTAAGGAGTCTAGAAATTGGTCGGTTACAATCAACATGTTAAGTTCATGTTCTAAGAAAAGTTTTAGTTCCAGTTTTTAGGTAAAAAATAAAACACCTATTTAGTGTTTTTATGTTGTTGCTAGCAGATTACGCACAACGTTGTCGTGACAACGCTATATACCCATTATCGCATCTATTTGAACAGAGATTACTTCTCAAGTAAGTTTTTAATAAGGATTAAAAGCAGCGGGTGTGAATAATTTGTTTCTCCGTTATACGACGAGGTAATAATGCCTTGTAATAATCATTTAGCTTACAACAGCTGCAAAAAAAATCCAAAATTTTCCTTTCTATTTACTAATCGACCGTTATAGAATGTAATGGCAATTACTTGTTTTATCCGTTAATTTCTTAAGTGCAATCCTTTACGTAGGCAATCAAAACAAATTTTTAAGTAAAAGATGGGACCTACAGAACCTTCATTAATAATTGTTCCCTATCTGACTACAGAAGTTAATCAGGCAAAGTTGCATCGTCAGGTTTCGTATTTCTAAAAAACTATGTTGCAGATAAAAAATATTTTTATAGACTAATCATAACTTGTAATTAACTTTAGCAACATCTCTAAAGAACCAAAATTAAAAAGAGTATCTTAATTACTTAGCTAGTGTTTTTAATCATAGCAATAACTGCAAATCAAAATGTAAATTTTGTTAAAAATTGAGTTTTAGATTGTTTCATTTCGTTGAACTCGATATTGAAGTTACAACTTAAATATTACATATTGTTACACCCAAGTACTACGTAGTATAATTTTGAGTTTGGGATACTTAAGTTGGCTCAATTCAATTTTATTGTTAAAGAAAAAAGTTTTGTCTTAAAAAAATGTCGTAATACTGTTTTATATAAAAGAAAATTAATTATAGAGGTTAGTTGAATTGGAGTTTTCAAGTTTCGTGAATTGAAATTTATGAGTATTTATATAAAATATAAAAGCGGATAATGGACAACATAAAAAGAAGTAGTTGATTTTATCTACACCAATATTACAAAAACGTAATACTTATTTGTTACTCAGTTACTCAGAATAAAACCAAAAATTGTTACACTCGTTTGAGAAAAAATTTAATAATAGGTGTTTTTTATATTGTTGAGTAACACAAGTTAAATAAGACTTTTAAAAACCTACGCGAGTGTAGTCGCAGCATATCTAAACCAGGAAGTTAATATGTGCAGCTGGTAAGTGGCGATCAAACATTGTAGGATAACATGCGCATTGAAGAAAGAGAAATATAGGATCTAAGTGAAATTCTCGGAGCGAAAAGCTAAGTAGATTTTGTTCTATTGCTTCTTCGATGTTTGAAACAATTATAGAAAGATAAGAATAAAATAAATCTAAAAAAGCCACGAGAACATAAAAGTCACTTCTAGAATAGCAATTACTTTTTTATCTCTCGATAAATTCTTAATATAAAAATGATTTCCTTAGTTTCCTAAGTTTTCTTTGCCAACATTACCTAGACTTGTCCTCCCTAATTCGTAAACATGAAATTTTAAACATTATCACCTCTGTTAATATGTTAATGTCACCGATCACTTTTTTAACTTGTGGTATTGTTAACCGTATTAATCTGTCTTATTTTGAAACATAAATCAAAGCCCTACGAAAAGAAATTATTCGTCAACAGAGCTTCAGCTTATTATGCTTTCGGAGACATGCAGACGAATAAACTAATTGTAAGAATTGATTTATTTTGCTTATAAATACAAATAATTTATTTGCTTACAGTTACTGCGTAAAACAAGTAAAAAATACACTTCAATTGCCTTGAATTCAGTTATTGAATATGTTTTAATTTTAAGCTTTCTATAATATCTACATTTCATTTGATAAAAATCTTTTATAACGTTGTCAGTATTAAGCTTTTCAATCCACAAACAACAAAAAAGTATTTTCGTTTCTTTATATTTAATAATTAAATTATATCTAAGTACTAGTTAAGTTTAAACAACTGAACCAAACGAACTTGCTATTTTGACTGGAAAGTGATAGTGCTATAATCACACTAGCGTTCTAGATAATAAGTAGCTTCATTCAGTTATTTGTTTGCTGTTTATAAAATTTATAAACTTTTGCTGTGTCGTAAAAACATCACGAACAAAGACTGTCGATAAGCTTCTAATTACATTATGCTACCTAACGGGTAAGGCGCCGACTTGGAGCGACATAATGCCAAGTTTTAGTCCTACCAAATTTACTAACTTTGCGCATTATAATTTCTATTATCAACAACAACAAACTTCTATTGGGAACAAGCAGATCGTTTATCAAGCATAAACAAGGCTATGTTTCTACAAAAACTATTTAATCCGTTCCCGGACACCCAGCCGTATGCTAGACCTATAACATCTAATGCACTTTTTCAGAAAACTAAAATTGATACTAATTCAATTGTAAATATGTACGAATATTCTTATATGAAAATAGAAATACTGCCTAAGAAAAACCCTTAGCAGACAGTATAGTAAGTAAAGGTTTTCTCGTCACCAAAAGAATCTAAGTATCACAAACAGTAGTGCTACTAATTTTTCACGTCAATTAAATAGATTAAAAATTATCAGACGATAACACAACTCAAGAGTAACATACATTACAATAAACAATAAGATTCCTACGCCTTTTCTTATTTTTATACTTGGACTTATTAATCATCAAGAAATGACAAAATGTTTAAAACTAACAGAATATACCTCCAAAGCTATGACTAATGACGTACAATAAGTGGATAACTATTGCCAACTGAACAAACTTTTATAAGATAACAATAAGATAATATTCTACTTTTAAACAATAATTATGCAATTTAGAGCAGGAACGTAATTTCAACTCAAAGCACAGGTACTAGACATTGGACCTTATTACTCACAAAGGCAGGGAGATTTAGAAGTTTTTCTATAATAAAAAAATGAAAATATCTATCTCTATATCTAACGGAAAACCTTTGTGCTGGTTCTTAGACCGAAACAAAATTTGGACTCATTAGATTTCTTTATAGAGTATCTAACAATTATGTCAAAATTTATGATAATTATGGCATCCCTTCGGTTCATACTCTAATCATTTTAACAGTTAGTGAAACTGTAATAGTTAGAGAAGATCATGCAACATTGACTAACATAAATACCTATTAGAATTTAATCTCAATGTTAGTTGAAGAATACCTGAATAACTTAAGTAAATCACTGACCACTTAATTATGGCCAGTGCATAAGCAGAATGGAGCAGTAGATCCCATCACAAATAAAGCAATGAGCAGCTGAAAATTGTAGAACCACAGTCAGTTGGCTATATAGTCATAACAAAATAAATATATAGTAGCAAACACTAACAAATTTACATGATGTACATTATTTAACAAATCTCTCAGCTAATTTATTCGGAGAGGCATTAAAATCTTTAAAAGGTCTCAAATATCTATGATACCTCTAAAAAATTAAGCTGGTGCTTGGACTAGTTCAAAGTTAAAAAAGTTTGGAATATCTTACTCATCTAAAAGGAATACATAATAATATCAATTAACACCACAATGCCCTCTACACTGAGATAAAACACAAAGCCAAACGTCTAAAAAATCATAAAACGACTAGATTTGACCTCATAACTGCAAAAATGCTAAAACTTTGTCTCAAAAGTAATTACGTTGCTAACAATTATTTTTAACTTCATTTTGTGAATAAACATACTGGCCCTAGTAATTCAAATTTGCCCAAATTATGTCTTTAAAATCAGGAAAATAAGGTCAGCTTACAAAACCAAACATCAATTCGGCTTTTGGCATATTTCTTCGACTATTCAACAGGATTACCTTGTAACCAATATCATAAATAAAGTTTTAGACAGCAATAGCTACGTTTAGATGTTCAACAGATATAAAGATCTTTTATTCAAAATTAAAGCAACTCTCCCGTATTAACACTCTTTGTTATTGAAATCATATCTAACCAAACATTTTGCATTTAAAACTGGCAACAAAGTTCCATGCTACCATCTGATAAGCGAAAGAGTCCGTGGAGCAGTATCTTAAAGTCAATTCTGTGGAATTTATAAGCTGTAGATTTTCTTACTAATAATGAAACTGTAATAAGCGTATTTTCACTTGATAGAGCTATTTTTGTATTACAAACTCAGTTAAATATTACTCTTCAGTTGACATCCCCTTTAGTACCAAACCATTACACTAAACAATACCCAGTGGAATCAATTCATCTTAACACTTATTTGAAAAACACAAATCACAAAAGGAAAGAAATTAACATTTGAGTTAAAAAATTGAATAAGTTGTGCACAGAAGCGTTGCAAGGCCCATATGGACTTACAAAATTGGGTTATAGAGATATATGCTTCAGCTCAAAGATACCATCATTCCAAAACTCTTGGCCTAACATTCATACCATGGTTCATTTCTGACTAAAAAAATCTGGAAATATTGCATGTTAAATAAATAATCAGTAAATATGCTTAGAAAACATAAAATTAACTGCATTTTTATCTAAATGATATAGTCCAATCCTTACTAGACACAATAATATAGTTAGCTTTTGACAATCATTTAATGTAAACAATTGACATCCTATATTTTGTTTATATTAAGAATAATACCACTAAGTATGATTTTCTTCAACTCTTCGTTATAGACATATAATCAGCTTAGAGAAAATTTCTGCAAATAGTTTATTTTTTATTGCCAATAAAAACTACTTTAAAAACCTATACACCACCAAACTAAAATTTAACATGGTGGGCGTTGCTGAGATTTCTTTTTCATATAGTACTAGAAAACTCCTTTAATACAGCTCAAGCGAAGATTTTAAGTCTTGAAAAGCTGAAATGTGTTGAAGTAAATTTAAATTTACACTGAACAAGGCAGGAGAACCTTCGGGTCTCTCCTGAACTGTAGCAGTAACGAGTTGCAATTTCATCTTGGTCAACAATGAAAGGCAAAGCAGTTTTTCTTTACAACTATGCATTCGACATGATGGGAGATGATTATATAGTGTTGGAAATTCCAGAGAGGTTCAGTCTAGAAGACATTCCAAACTCCAGAACGTCTGTCATTGTGCACGAAGAAGAACATAGTTGCTATCAAGAATATACTATAGTTCGATAAATATGTGACTTATCGGCAAATAAAAGGGTAGAATTTATTGTGCACAAATACCTTTAAGTGTAATAGCAGTGGCGAAACTTGGCTTTGTTTTTCTAACATAAAGAGTAGGCCAAAAAAAACGACTTTTTGATAATGAGGATCTTCTAAAGGAGTAGATTAGCAATCGTGGTTGGATCTTCAAAGAAACGAGGAAATGTTAGTTTGCCAATATAAACAAAAAAGTGTGATTTCCTGTTTTAATATAGCATTATTGCAAACGTTTGTGCCCGATTTTATAAATTATTACAATATTTTTTATTTTAAATAAAAGGGTTCTATCAATTAATTATATAATCGGAATTCTTTCCCACGATGGTTTTTCAACGATTTACAATTTTTCTATGCCATTCTTATAGAACGAGGTCGGTTTGTTGTCAAAAAAGTCTGTAAGGTGATTTTCGACAGCTTGTACAGAACTAAGTCGTTTTCCATTTAAAATGTTTTTTAAGGAGCGGAACAAATGAAAGTCTGAAAGTCAGGCGAGTATGGAGAATGCTGCAGGACTTCCCATTTCAACTGCTGCAATTTTTGCAGCGTCTGTTGAGCCACATGAGGCTTAGCATTATCATGGTAAAAGATGACACCCTTTCTGTTGGCCAAAATAGGACGTTTTCACGAATAGCAGCATCAAGTCTGGCTAATTGTTGACAGTAGATGTCTGCTGTTATTGTTTCTCCGCACCTCAAAAGCTCAAAATGAATGATCCCCCTGCAGTCCCACCAAACACACAGCAAAACCTTCATTGGATGCAGACCAGCTTTTGCGACAGGATCTGCACCTTCGCCGGTTTGTTTCCATGTGCGTTTTCGTTTCACATTGTTGTAAAGAACCCACTTTTCATCGCCTATGACCAGCTCTTTTTCGTTCCGTGCCTGAAGTGAAAGAGCCACGTTCATCCGGTCTAATCTGTTCCTTTCCGTTAAACAGTGCGATACGCAGGTATCACGCTTGGAGATATATACAAAGCTTTTTTAAATGACGAAACACGGTGGACTTATCAATATTTAGCCTCCAAGGTATCTCCTTCACTAGAGTACGCACAACGTCGTCATCAAGGCCAGAAGGTCGACCAGAGCGAGGTTCATCTTCCATTGAAAAATTGCCGAAACCGTCCGAACCACTTTTTGGCAGTTCTCAGAGCAGGAGCGTGATCTAAATAAACAGTCTGCATATTTTTTTGAGCCGTTCCAACACTCGGGTCCTTCCTGAATTCATACAGCATCACATGCCGCAAATGCACTTTTTCGTCTGCCATTTTAAATGGACCTACTGCACGAGCACGTAAACTTTTTAAAGCGTTTTTTTTGCAAGAAACGAATGCGATTCTTTGTATATTATTTACAAATCAAATTACACTCACACATCAAAACAAATACGCTATTTCCTATACGCAACGTCATCTATAAAATCGGGCACGAACTTTTGCAATCATCCTATAGTTATAAAAGTTGAAGATGTATTTCAAAACTATTTCCAATCCCACTCTGTGAGTTTGGCTCACAGAACGGATTGTTGCTAGTTGCATAATCGGTTTGCTTCTATGTTACAGGTGACGGATTTGTCAAGTACGCCGCATGTGTTGTGAAAATTGGACAGTTTCTGCGTGTTGGTGGGACCCCGTAGCCGTCACCGATATGGCTTGATTCGTCTCAGCTGCGGCTCCTCGCCAGTTCAGAGAATAAACTAAAGAAGTGAAGTGTTAAATAAAGACTAAAGGGTGAAAGTGTGTGAAAAGTGTTTGTAAATAAACCAAAAATTTAATGTGAACAAAACACAAGTGAATAGAGCCGCCATGTTTGGCGTGCCAAATTTTAAATTACCCAACCATTCCACAAATGAATGTTGAACAACTGTTACGGCCTAACAGTTGTATCTACCAACAACCAAATCCTATGTAGTACCAACAACTATCACAATCATACCATATCAAACTTTTTTGCCTCAAATACAAACTTCGTATCAAGCGCAATTAGTATATCTATCGCAATTTGCAAGTCAGTAGGATAGAAGAATTCAAATGCAGATAAATGAAGAGTAAGCATGACAAACCCAAAATTCAAGAAAAGAACGCCCTAGTACGTATTAACTAGACACAAAACAGAAAAAGCAAACTGACTATTGGTTTAGTGCTCCCACTACATCTAGAAAGTATGCAGCACTGTTAGACAACGAAGACAATCAAGGAAACTGTAAAACAGAACAAGATGTTAGACCACTCCCTATTTTTAATTAAGGTCTCAACAATTTAAAACAGTTAACAGACATGCTGATATTTAAGCTAAAGACAATTACTTTATCAAGTGTAATTAGTTAATTATTATAACTAAATTAATAGGTAACACTTAAGCCAAGACTCAATTAAGTTATGTATAGAACTACAGAAACGTTATCAAAACTCTAAAGAAAAAACATGCAGAATTTTATTCCTTACAGCACAAACAAGACAAAAAGTTCACAGTAGTTTTATGCAACATGCATTTTACAGTCGACTTAAAAAAATTCACCAAAACATTAATCATTATGGGCACAAAGTAATCAACATATACAATATCAAACATAGGGCCAATAAAATACATTACCAATGTTCTTCTTAAAACTAGAACAAAACCAAAACAATAAAAATACGACATAGAAGTTCTGTTAAAATCAAGAATTACTTTCGAGCCGTAAAGTCATACAATTTTAATACTGCGAAAGGTTTGGTCACTCCAAAAATTATTGCTACAGGACGCCAAGATGTGTCAAATGCGCTGGAGAACATTCTACAAGAAAACTATGAACGAAAACAAAAAGCAGAAACGTCAAATGCGTGAATAACCAGGAAATAATTTCGCAAACTACAGAGGTTGTCTAGTGGCCAAAGAAATTCAAAACGTAAATTTGCACTACTAATAACTAAACAACTAAGCTCACAATTGGTTCAACCGGGTACATCCTATACCAAAATATACTTTGGGATGCCAGTGGCCTGGCACAGCATAACAAGAAAGTTAAAACATTTATAATACATAATGACACTAATATCCTGCTGATCTCAGACATACGTTTTACCCAACAGTCATACATAAAGATACCAAATATTCTATTTCATATTGTAAACCACCCAGACGGCGCAGCTCATGCGGGCACAGCAGTGATAGGGGAACTCAAAAGGCATTATGTAAACACGAATATCAACATCAAAAGTCAATTGAGATATAACATTCGCAGCAATATTCTGTTCGCCAAAGCATAAAACTAAAAAGAAGATTTTAATTGGTTTTCAATGCCCTTTAATGACGTTCTATCTGGGCTGGAGATTATAACGCAAAAAAAACAATAAAAATCAAGATTAACTTTAGCCAGAGTTAGGGAGGTATTCAAAACTATAAATGAAAATTGCTTGAAACTATATATTAACTGAAGAACCTACATTCTAGCCATCATATTTTAACAAAATTTCTGATCTGCTTGATTTCTGCATCACAAAAGGAAATAGCAACAAACAACATTAATGCTATATTATGTTTCAATACAGTAGCAGAGCGTTGAAAACACTAAAACCTGTTTCACTTCACAATAAAACCACTAACTAAAGTATATACAGGGAGCTAATTGATACTAATGTTTATCTAAACATACCTTTAAAAACAGAAGGCACCCACAATGCTGTATAAACACATCATTCATACTATACGATTTTCTGCTCGGACCGCAACCATTAATCCACGAAAAACAAGAAGACACAGAAGACTATCCACCGCTACTTGAAAAAAATTGCCAAAAAAACTCACCAAGGCAACCCAGGGAAAGAAATATTTCCAGAACTATTTAAAAAACCTGGCAACACAAGAATACCTGATTAAGCTAATCGCTATCAGTCTTCTTCCAGTAATAGCCAAAGTACTATAGAAACTTATTTTAAGAAGAATGAAAACAATCCTTGAGGATAAAAACCTTAGACCAGATTATCAGTTTGTTTTTCGAAAAGTCGCTACCGTCGAACAACTACACAGAATAACCACTAAAATTAATTATAGCCTATAACTAAAAAAATCTGTTCTGTGGTCTTTCTAGACTTTAGCATTCGATAAGGTGTGACATATAGGATTGCTTTGAAAACTCAAAAGAGAATTTTCTGATTACTATAAAAATATTAAAATCATAACTAGAAGAGAAATCCTTTCCAATTAAATATTAAGAACAACCCAATACCCATCAGGAGTTCCGTAGGGCAGTATCCTAGAGCCCTTTTTGTACCTACTGCATACCGCATAACACAAACAATGGTAGACACTTACGCTGGCGATACCGTAGTGTTAGCTTTGCATAACGACCCAAAAACAGCTTCTCAAATACTTTAAAGAACCTTACAGAAGATAGAAGGCTGACTGAAGATCTGGAGCATAAAAGTAAACGAAAGTAAAACAAATCATGTTGCATTTACGTTATGAAAAAATAAACAGTCATATTAAATGGGAAACAATTTCCCAATAGGATAGCGTTAAATATCTCGGAATGTATTTAGACTGACGGCTTACTTGGAAAACCCACATCTGGAAGAAAAGGCTACAATTAGGATTAAAATTTTGACAATTATATTGGTTATCGGCAAGAACTCTCAGCTAACCATAGAAAATAAACTACTACTATACTCTACAAATGCATAATAAACCTATTTGGACGTAAGGCATTCAGTTTTGGTGTTCAGCTAGTAATTTGAATTTGGAAATACTACAAAGATTTTAAAACAAGTTTTAAGAGTAATGGTATGTTTCAAACTGGCTAATTCAGCAACATATTTCTGTAACCACCATCAGAGAAGAAATAAAAAGAAACAGCATAAAATACCAAGGCAGACTTCAAGATCACTCCAACAAGCTGACAATAGATTTACTACAGAGGACAAACGCTCAAAGATCTGATCCGTTAGACGTACAAGCAAGATTTAATTAGTTGTATGCTTGTGCGTTTTGTATTTTATTTCAATATTATTTTAAATTAATGATGAATTATTAATTAAATTTAGTTATCTTAGAAAAGAGTATGAATTGGAAAGCACTATTGCATGTCACATTTCATTGTTATCTATTTACTAAACTTTATTAATGTAACAGATTGAACATTTTTATGGAAATAAAAATAAACTCCACTGACAACATTTTATCATTTACTTTACTATTTTATAAATATTATTATACTTTTGAATAATAAAGAAATGGTTAAAGAATTGACGTAAATAACAAAATCCCTTGTTCTGTTTTTTCTTCTTTTTGTTACTGTAATCAATTGTTATTTTTTCTAAAGAATTTCTTAGAAATTAATTTTAGGCAACGTAACTAATCGCACCAATTAAAATTTTCTTCATTTCTTCATCAGGTTTATTGCCGTCGCATCAATATTAGTAAGGGGAATAAGATTGCTTGCTCGATTACCCCCCAGCAAAACTGGAAAAATAATGTGCTCGGACATTAAAGCTCCCCAACCTGCAAAGGTATACCTCACCGTATTAATCTAAGCCAGCCTAAACCACGGCCGCGTAATAAATGTTTGCGTTTGTAAGCACACGCGGCAAGAAAGCCCGCCGTCCCATTAACCGGAGAAATTAGAAACGAAATGGTCCCACATTGCGTTCCGTAAGGTAAACACTAACCGGTTATGGTTCCAATTAGCCATTTCTAGAATTTGTGCCGCAGCTTAGCGAATGTACACTCGCGATTATTGGAAGAGGCGCCCGAATTAAAGCAAATTTGCCCCCAAACATGGAGCTGAAGCGGCCGTGATTGCAGAATAAATTTTCCGGGAAAATTAAGGCTACTTCTGAGGTACTAATTAGAGGCGGCCGCGTCCGTGTTACTTCAAGTTGCTTTGCTATTACGCTTAAGCAGCGGCTTTAATTTTTATGGCAGCTTTCTCTTTTATTTTTCAAGGCTTATGCTGCAGTTAGTGCAAATGAATCATAAGCGGTTATTCTATATTCATGTGCAGAAGTAATCTAGTAGATGATGCCGATCTTTTCATAAAGATTGCTTATGAAACTTCAAGTCGCCGCTGTAGAAAAGTACATTAAATTTTCCGCCGGCGGCAAAGCGAAGGCTTCAAGTATGTAGTTACGAGAATATTCTTTTATGAACGCCAACTTTAGTTTCCAAAGTTAACATCCCTGTCATAAGAAGGTAAACTTTTGATTTTAAAAATCATCACTTTTTTTATCTTAAAATTAAATCAACTAAAATGATGGAATGGTTTTGTTGTTCCGTAGTTTATTTAAGTTTCCTTTTAAATTGTTGCTCTGTTAGAAGTGCTTTCAGAAGGTGCCACCTATATTTGTGCTAACTTGATTAAAAAATTAACTTCCATTTATTTCTCCCCCTAGGCAGGTTTCACAGCTCTCATCTGCGCCTATAATACAAAATTCAATTAACGCTATCTATATTCGAATCGATTCGGAAGCCATGGAATTTATATCCAGTTTTGCTTTTACGAATGCCGTCTCCGCTGCAATTGTTAAATATTCATCGCGTTCGCTCGCATTACGTTATTGTTCTCTTCGCTGGACAGGTTTGCTTATCACGTTGCCGATGGGTTGATTAACCTTGCATGAAAATTAAAAGTAATATTGAGCTACAAACAACGCCTATGTTTGCTGTTCATTAAACAAAAATCAGACAGAATTTTCTACTTATTTTTTTTTATTATACCCAAAAATATTACTTAAATATTACTTAACACAGTTTTGTATATAAATCTGGATAAGGTAAAATAAAATTTGGCATAATGTGAAAAATGTACGCTATTAAACAAATCTAAAAAAAGGAATATGTATAATCGTGCGGACATATCGTGACTAATATTTTATGATAAAACAAAAACAGAAAACCTGAAAGGAGAGTACAAAGCAGTTTATGTACCGTAATGTAAAAGACTTACAAAATCATTTTTATTTCAAAAACACGCGCTGCGTTATTATTAATGTAAAATTGCCTAAAAGGAGCTTTAAAAAAATTGTTGACTGCTAATATTATAAAATTTAATAAAATATAATTTGAAAAATTAAAAATGAATTCATGCATTTTTTTATGAAAAGTGCAAAGATCACCATTAAACCAATTTGTTTTTTCAATAAATGAAAAGAGATTATAACTACTTAATGACTATTTCGTTTAACTTGAACAAAACGCTAGTTATAGTACAGTAAACGCTTTGATAACCAAATAACACTTAAGGCTCACTTCTTACAGGCATTTCAAAAGCAATACCTACAGTAAGTGGTTATCAAGTGCTTTATATCATGGATTTTAAAGATAACAAAAGCGCAAAAGTTATCGTTAAAGAGCTTAAATGTAATTTTGACATAGAACCACATTAATATTGATTACAAAATTGTCGTCATTATATTACTGATAATTACATAAAAATATAGAAATTAGTGTTACTTTTGAATTGATTTCATTGAATTATTATTGAAAATTAAAATACACAACCAAAATTATGTTTGATCAATCTTGGATTCGGCAACAAATTTGTGTTTTTTTCACATTTTTGTACATATTTTATTCAATTTAATCGTTAATACATCGGATTTCGCTTTTGAACTATTCAACTATTTGTACATTTCTCGCGTAGATCTTAAACTTCAGGTAATCCCGCAAAAAGAAGTCTCATAATGTCAACAGCTTGCTGTCCAGTTGACCTTGGCCTTTGGTGAATTAGGTGACCAGGAAATTGTTGGTGAAGTAAATCGACTATTACCTGAGCTGTATGGCAAATGGCACCGTTCTGTTATAATCGCAGTTAGTGCTAAAACTGGACTATTATGCACCAGTAACGATTGGAATTTACATACATCGTCTTCCAAGGAATATACGCCTCCTACATCACCTCTCCAAAATCTATGTCGGACAATGTTGGGGTGTATTTACTTTTTATTAGTTACGTGCGAATTTTCCGAAACCCAAATATGGAAAGCTTGTTTGTTTACGAACCAAAAACTTCAAGGAATTTTTGTACCGTCTTCGCAAAATGTTCACCGAATATCCAATACAGTTTAATGAAAATTAGCCGTAATCTGTCAAAGTATCAAAATTGCAAAACAAAGTAAAAGTGTAAAATTTAAATCCGACCTTTAATCTAAGCTGACTTCTACAAAAATATATAAAAGGCATCAAAAAGGTTATATGTCACTTTTTTGTAAAAGTTGTTGTTTTATGGACTTTATTTAAGTTAAAAGATATGGTCCTAGGCGAAGCTTTAGTGACAGCGGCTATAAAGTGGAAGGCAAATGTTTAAGTTGTAATAATAAATAAGTGCTTAATAAAAACCGAAAGTGAATAATAATATCAAGGGAAAGAAGAAAGTAATAGCTACAAAGAAAATAAGTAAGAAGGTTGCGCCTATAAGAGTATTGAGGCAATTTAGAACAAAATTTAAGAGCGAAAACCTCCACACAGAAAACAAAATAAAATTACTAAACATGGTGGAAGGTAAAAATTTAGCGTTAGTGGACATAATAAACCAACTGTTACAAATAGAAAAAAATGTAATGAACATAAACACTAAACAACAAGCTGATAAAATACAAAAAAACTTGCAAGAAATTACAATACAACAAACAAGAATTGAAATACTAAAAAACAAAATAGAAAAGAGGAACTTTATACTATTTGGAATTTCTGAGGAGAACAAAGAAGATCTGAAAATATAAAAAAATTCGTGAAAAAAATAATAGGAACAATAAGAATAACAATATCGGAGGACAAATAGACTATAAACAGACTGGGTCAACGCAAATTTTCTTTCTTTCTTTTTCATCATCCCTTGTTCCATTAAGGTGTCGGGTAGTGTTCTAGGACCCACTTTTTCCAGTGAGTTCGATTTCTTGCAATTTTTTGTAGTTCCTCAAGTGTAGTGTCATGTTTTTTTGCTATATCTTGGGCTATATTAGTTAACGTTTTCCGTGGTCTTCCCGGTGCCTTCTTGTGTGTTGTTTTTGATTGTAGATATTTTTTCGTTGTTCTTTCGGGCTCCATTCTTATAATATGTGCTTTCCAATTTAATTGTTTCTTTTCTATTTTGTTCGTTATCTTTTCTTGTTTGAGTTCGTTATATATCGTTTCGTTTTTTATTCTGTCTAGTCTAGTAACTCCTTGTATTTTTCTGAGGAATTTCATTTCTACAGTAGTTAATTTTCTTTTATGTTCTGGTAAAGTTGTTAGCGCCTCTATTGAGTATAATAATGTTGGTGCTACTACTGTGTTGTATACAAGGTCCATCCCAAAAGAAATGAGCCTTATTTTTTTTCGGACGCGAGTGTACATTCCGGCGTGCTCTGACGCTTGGGGCAGGTGGTGGGGGGTCTTAGCTTCCATACGCGGTCGGTGCAAGTCGGCTCTGAGCTCTCGGAGCGGCAGGACGGGTGTTTCCGTGAATGTCTATTTTCAATTTTCGACACGGCGCGATGGATTCAAAAATCGATCAACGCTACGCAATTAAATTCTGCTTCAAACTCGGCAAGAATGCTACCGAAACGTTTGGAATGCTTCAGGAGGCCTTCAAGGATGATTGTTTATCGTACTCGCAAGTTAAAAAGTGGCACAAAGCATTTAAGGAGGGCCGGGAAGAGGTGGCGACGAACCTCGGTCTGGACGACCGTCAACCTCCCGAACCGACGAGAACGTGCAGCGTACAACCCGGACGCACAGTGAATGCCGCCTTCTACCTGGAAGTCCTCAAAAGACTCAAAAGAAAGGTCACAAGTAAGCGGAGCGCGATCAAAAACGACTGGGTTTGCACCACGACAACGCGCCGAGCCACACCGCGTTCATCGTGACCAAGTACCTGGCCCGGATTCAACTCGGCGTGGTTCCCCAGCCTCCCTACAGCCCGGACTTGTCTCCCCGGACTTCTTTTGTTTCCGCGGTTGAAAAGAGTGCTAAAGGGCAAGCACTGGGACTCGGTTGAGGACATCCAAGAGAATGTCACAGCAGCCCTCAAGGACATCCCTAAGGAGGCCTACCAGGAAGCCTTCCGGACTTGGAAGACCCGTCTCCAAAAGTGCATTGATGCAGGAGGATCCTATTTTGAAGAATTTTGAGGTGTTGTAGCGATCTGCTCAATAAAACTATTTTTTTTTGAAAAAGGCTCATTTCTTTTGGGATGGACCCTGTACCATTTGTTTTGTGCTTATTTCTACTTCCCTTTTTCCTAATTTTGTTTGGTTTATTGTGTAATACATGTTGGTCGCTTTTCTAGCTTTGTTAGCCACTTCCATTTCTATTTTGCCATCGTTACTGATTATTGATCCTAGATATTCGAATACCGTTACTTCTTCTAGTTGATTTCCTTTACATGTTAGGTGGATGTTTTCTTCTTTTTTCCTTGTGACTTGCATTACTTTTGTTTTGTTTTCCTTAATCTTCATTTCCATCTTCTCCAGTTCTGATGTCCATATGTCTATTGATTTTTGCATTTTTGTGGTTGTATCTGTTATCAGAACGATATCATCTGCATATATGAGTGCTTCTATTTTTATTGGATTCATGTCTTTATATCCTATTATAGTTTTTGGGGTTTCTTCTAGACAGTTTTTCATTATTCGATCTATGTATATAATAAAGAGTAACGGGCTTAGCGAATCACCTTGTTTTAATCCCGTTTCTATTTTGAATGGTTCTGATTTCATCCCATTTATTTAGATGATTCCTGTGACGTTTTTATATATGCTCTTTATTGCACTCCTCAATTGTTTTGTGACTTGTAGCTATTCCAGGCAGTGCCATATTTTGTTTCGGTTAACCGTGTCGAACGCCGCTTTCAGATCCATGAACGTTAGGAATAGTTGTGTATTTGTTGCTATTCTATCTTCTATTAGTTTTCTTATGACACTGAAATGGTCCGTTGTTTGTCTAGCTGCTCTAAAGCCTCCTTGTTCGTCTTCTATTTTGTCTCCTATTTCTTCTCTTAGTCGCTTTTCTAATATTTTACTGTATATTTTTATTACAACTGATGCCAGACATATCGCTCTATAATTGTCACAATCGTTTTCTTTTCCCTTCTTATGTATTGGAATTATTGTGTTTCTCTCCCAGTCTTTTGGTATTTCGTTGTTTTTCCATATCCTTTTTATTGGGTCTGTCATCCATTCCGTTAGTTTTGTTCCTCCCCATTTTATCATTTCTGGCGCAACCTCATCTGGTCAATTAGCTTTTCCTGTTCGTAGTTCTTTGATTGCATTTGACACTTCGATGTATGTTATTTCGTCTTGTTCTGTTTCTACTTCTTCTTCGTGTTCTTCCATTTCTTCTTGTGTTTGATGTGTGTGTTTTGCGAATTTGTTTTCAAAGTATTTTCTCCATGTTTCTATATTTTCTTTCTGGTTCGAACTAATTTTTCCTGTGTGGTCTTTAACTAGTTTTATGTTTTTATTTCTCTTTGTTTTCAATGATTTTATTATGATCCAGAAGTTCCTTTTATTGTTTTTGTATTTTTCTTGAATTTCTTTCCCGAATGTTTCCCAGCTCTGGATTTTTGCTTTCTTTACTTCATTCTTTGCTTCATTCCTTCTTCTTATGTATTCTTCCTTATCTTCGTCTTTCTTTGTTAATTGGTATTTCTTCCAGGCTAACTTTTTGTTGTTTAATTTCTGTTTTACCTCATTATTCCACCAATGCAAATAAAATAAAAATAACCAATAAAAGTGGGCTTTACAACAAATATGAAAAAGAGAAATATTAAGAAATATAGCAGGCTTGAAAGGGTACAAAAATAAGGGTATGCAAAGATCTGAACAGGAAGACAAGAGAAACTAAGAAAAGACTAACATTCCACATGATAGAGGCTAGAAAAAAGAATAAGAGTAACAATCATAAGAGATAAATTAATAATAATTGGAAAGAATAGAAAGAGGAACATTCGGATGTATCACGTAGGGAGAGAAAAAGTAGTATATGCAAGATTGAGAAAAATGAAAAGAATAAGAAGAAAAGAAAAAGTTCAACAGATGTAGACAACAACAATTTTTCAAAAAAAGCAATTTAGAAACGTAGGTTATATTAGCAGCTTACGGAAACAATAGAGAGAAAAAGAAAACAGAGAAAAAAACGCATAAAGGGTAGATCACTGATAGAGGAAGACGAATTATATGCAACCCCACAAAACATGATGAAAACAGAGAAAAACCAAAATAGTTTAAAAAACTAGTTGAAGCAACAGTGACAACAATAGGAAAAAGAAAAAACAGGAAAGAAAAACAAAGACAAAGGTAGAAGAACAAGAAAAAATTAAAAATATTGCAGAAGAAAGAAAAAAAGACTTAGGTATAGGAACATGGAATATAAACACGATAAAACGCAAAGAGATAGAAATAACGAAAAAACTTGAAAATAATAAAATACAAATAATAAGTTTAAGTGAAACAAAGAAAAAAAAAATAATAACAAACAACCCTGTAATATATTATTCAGTGGTGAACAGAAAAGAGAACAAATAGAGAATTAGGGATAATACTGACAGAAGAAATACACAAATAAATGATAAGATATAAGGCGGTAAATTCAAGAATAATATTAATATTTATTGAATTCGAACAAAAAATTAACATGGTCCAAATTTACAACGAGCGCCAAGAAAAGAAATAAAGGTAAAATAACACCCTACAAGAAATTCTGGACAAATCAAGAGAAGAAATAGAAGCATACATCATTATGGGAGATTAGAATGCAAGAGTAGGGAAAGTCCGGAACGGAGGCATTTGATGCATGGAAAAATATGAGGAGCACATATTAAACGGAAATGGAAATAGATGATTCAATTCTGCTAAAAGAACAATCTATTAATAGGAAATACTTTATGTAGAAACGAAATGGAAGATAAATATACTTTTGTGTCGAAGAAACACAATACAAAAAGCTTAATAGATTGCATAGTGTATAAAAGAAGCCCCAGAGAAATAACATAAGGGTTAGAAACGTGGAAATGTGCAGAAATAGGCTCAAACCATAAGTTAGTAGCAGCAAAAGTTTTAACCAGAATAAACAAAATAGAAGATATAACAACAAAATTGTAACATATAAACTAAAAATCCCAAAAAATTTAAAAATACCAAGATGTGACAAAAAAATCTTTTATAGAAACTGTCCTAAACACAGCAGAAAAAGTATGTAGAAGAAGAGTTAATAAATACTTAAAGAGAACAAAATGGTGGAATGAACAAATAAAAAGAATAGTAAAAAAACTCGCATAGAAGTATATTCAAACAAAATCACAAAAAGATAGAGAAGATTATATAAAAACAAATTAAAGCAAGCAGATAAAAATGCGAAAAAGGAAACCTGGAAGGAGTTTGGACAGGAAATCAGTTATAAATACAAAGTACATATAAATAAGTTTTGGACAACAGTGAAAATATTAAGGAAAACAAAAAGAAAAAAATAAGAATAAGGAACCGAAAGCGGACACTAAGAAAATATTGAAAACTTGGAATGAGTTTTATGAAGAGAAATTTAGAACCGCAACAAAATATGAAAACGGGGAAATAAGAACTACAGAAAGGGATAAAACAAATAGAAATAGCGGGCATAATGAAATAACACAGGAAATGATAAAATGTTTAGAAGAAGATGGAAAGAAGCGGCTATAAGAAATATCAAATAAAGCCTGGCAACAGAAAGAATTCTTAGAGACTGGGATTTTAACTTAATTATACCAATACCTAAGAAGGAAGAAAAACAAACTCCCAAGTTTTATAAAATATTTTATGTTAGCACTCTAATTTCTTTAGACATAATTGGGACGGAGCATTGGTAAGCAACTTATTTCAAATTAAAGTTACTAGTAAACTAATGAACTGATTGACACTGAAGTGTTAAAATTTCCTATTCAATATTATTATAGCCACAGAAATATGAATCTAATTACACTGCTCAAGAAGGGTTTTTTTACTTTCTCTTGCATGTAATGGGTGCACTTCTCATGCCAATTTTAAAAATATTTTTATTGTTATCCCATCACACGTACAAGTAAAATATATAACATAGAACTGAATGCTAAAGAATTTATTCAAAAGCGTATTATTGATAGCACACACTGCAGTATAGATGAAAATGTAGCAAAATTTAAGTGAACGTAAAATCAAAAAGTAGTTCAAATGTGATTCAATGACTACTTATACCTACAATATGAACATTTATTGCGGATAAGATGCACCTTGCAAACTTGCAATAAAGAAGCTTGGTATTGTTTTATGTTTTGGCAGATCTTTTTACATCTATTCGCTTAATAAATTTTACCATAATTTGTTCACTTGGTATAAAAATAGAAAAAATTCTTATAAAGAAAGGAATAAGTAGAAAGAATGGGAATTTGTATGTTTGGCTAATAAATATGGGACAACTTAGACTACACTACTTAAACACCAAGAAAGTCGGAGGTTTAAGCAAATACCAGTATTATCTACTGAATAGTGAATTTCTGCAAAAACGCTAAATTTTTGAGTCGTTAATACGGTTTTCTTGTAATCTGTGTGTTTACCATAACACTTTTTTGATCAGCAGTGGCAACTGTATTTCAAAATTTGTTTGTATCATTTGGAGAATTCTTTAGTGATATTTCTATTGAGTAAAATACCTTAAACAAAATACATATGTTAGTGATTGATGTAAGCGGACTGTATTACAAGGACGAAAATTGGTATTAAATATATAAATAATTAGGTGACGATAATCACCGGTTCGACAATCTGATTTCTAGTTTCAAAGCTATAATAAACAAAAGATCAAGAAAACCAATCAATAATGGAGGCAAGATAAGAACTGGTCACCTTTTATCTTATACTTTGAGACCCGCTTCTCCGCTAATTTGACTTCCCCTACGTTGAACAGATCTTACTATAACAACAATTAAAAAGGGGCCACAACTATGTTCCCACGCTTTCCAAAATGGCATAGGACAATTACCGGACCAAGAATAGCCTGCCAAAACTCGAACTACGGCGTAAGCGTTGGCTATCATCTCTTGGGTTCAACATTGTGAGCGTTTTTTTGTTTTAGGTGCTTCGCATTACTGCTAGTGGGATAATAAACGGTAGTAATGGTTTTTTCCTGAGAAAAGTTAGTTTTGTGGTCTGTTTTTTTATTATTTTTGATAAGTGTCGAACTACTATCACCTTTCTGTATGACCAGAGAGTGCTCATATATTCGGCTGGATATTTCTCGGTTTGTTTGACATATATAGGTCTTTTAGCAGTCTCCCCAAGGTATTTACTAAACTTCTTGGGATTTATTGTGACAGTGATCTTTTTCTGAGAGAATAACTCAGATATGTAGTTATTGATCGTAATGTTTTGCTTTATTAGTATGTGCCAAAATCAACTATCCAGTACCCAATCATCGCTAACCAATACTACTTTTATGACTTCCCCGTAAGCGATTTTGCTATTCAGACTCTTGAAAAGGGTTTTAGTTTTGCTGCGCCAAATGGCATTTCCACTGAACACATTATATACAAATAGAATCTTCTATTTCCACTCTTCCTAAAAACTTGACAAAAGAAACTAGGCAAGAAGTAGCCAAAGTGCTGCGTACAGCCGTACTACCAAATCCAAATATCAAAGCCTCCGAATTACGGGCTCTCAAACAAAATAACATTGCAATTTTACAGACAGATGAGGGTAATGCTACAGTGATCCTAAACACAGCAGATTACGTCGGTGAGATGCAAAATTTACTTGAATCCTCTGACTATCGTCATGTATCTAATAATCTCATTACTTACCCCGGAAATAAAACTAAAACCCTCATTAGTAAATAAAATTTACCAACTGATATCGTCAAGAAAAGTCCTTTAAAATTTCTAAATTGTATGGTCTCCCACAAATTCATAAAGATAAAATTTCTTTAGGTCACTTAATGTTTTCGGTTCTCCCACCCACAACCTAGCTAAATACATGGCTAAGACTCTTCAACCTCTTACAGAGCAGGCATCATCCTACGTCGAAAACTCTTATCATTTCCTAGAAATACTCAAAACCTTCCCTATACGCAAAGATAATATCGTGGTCAGCTTTGATGTCGTCTGTTTGTTTAGCAATATCCCAGTTTCTGATATGTTATAGTTATTGAAGTTAACTTATAATATAAATACAATATCATTTCCTTTATTATTATTTATACATCACTTACTTTACCTCCCCTAAGTGATCAGAGAAGGACTCAGCTTATAAGCGTTGTAGGTAGAGATATCTGAAGGGGATTCCACCGTAGAGTACTTTACACTACTGATTTCTTAGTCAGTATTACGATGTCTGAGCAACAAGTACTTTTGTTTACTGCGCACGAATTATTGTAAAGCTTTTTACGCCAAAGAAAACTTAAAGCTTGACTTGAGAACAAAACTTTTAGGAAGGTTTAAGGGTATGCGTAGTACAAAATAAGCCTCAGTGACGTTGCCCGAGGACTTGCATGACTATTATTCCCATTGTTTACCGTCTTCTCAAGAATTACTGTCGAGTACAGTTACTGAAAGTACCTACTTCTGAAGTTGAAGTGAACATGCTATGGTAACAATTACTTCCTGTCTAGGGTTTTAAAAGTATCCATAAGATGGATTTATTGTCTTCTCTCCTCACAGTTCAGATTGTGGTTTGTTTGAAGCTCTAGAATAAGAATTTAGAGAACAGAAATTCCAGTTTATACTTATGTGATGCACCCTCATAATATTCTTTTTATTAAAATAACAAATTCTAGAATCTTTTTTAGAAACAAACCAATGAAACGTTTTCCATAGACAAAAAATGTATCTGCTAAAAGTCTTCAATTTCCTATAAATGTATTTTAGCTTTTGACTGTAAATCTTAGGAATAACTTAAAGGACCAGCAATATTCATTTTCATTTAAAATATAATTTCTTCACTCGATGAATCGTTTTGCGTTTCATGTACAATTCTACCTAAAAATTAGTGTCCACTAATTACATAGTTATAATTTAAATAAAATACACTGTATTAGCTTATATAATGAATTTACTCTGTTAGTTTTTTGAATTTATTATTCTTATGAAACTAAAAATTAAATGTGTTATACGATAACGTGTATTCAATTCGCCCATTTGGTAAACAGGGAAAATAGTTATAATTGCCGTTCATCAACTTAAACTTATACTACTTAACTTAAATAAGCATGCTTGTCCGTTTGTTAAATAGAAATAAATCATTTTAATACAATTTAAATAATAATAACCCTACATGACCTCATAAGAATAATTGGAACTCGGATAACCATAACTCTATTATCGTTTTTTTTTAAGTATATAATATGTTGAATCTATTTTCGATATGCTATTAACCATATCATGGTAACGATCATAATCATTATAATTTGAAGATAATGAGTTAAATTATTTATTTGAAGCATAAATAAGTCTGCCGGCTATTTTAATGCCACACTGGCCACTCTCATTTCTGTTCCTTCAATCTAAATACAAATCCTCTGTTTTTTCTTAAGGGAATATAAACACCCTGTTTCCATTAATTAAAAGAACCACGGCATTGGAGGTAAACTAGGAAAATACTTGTTAATTACCTTAAAATTTGGCATTTTCCTTTAAATTCTTGCTTTTACGTTTTTGGCAACAGTTTCAGTTGGCCCTCTGTTCTCGAAGTGCAAAAAGCTCCCAATTACAATGAATTACCATTTGTAGAGGGGAAGTGGTGGTTCGCGGAGAACAGCTACATTCTAATAGTAACAAACTGCCTCCTGTTCGAGATATTCTCTCGCAGATTATTGCCTCGAATATAGGAAAGGAAGATATACATAGCTGCCGACAGGCGCAGCGTCATACAGAGAAGTGTGTGCCGATTGTGCGATATGACTATATTCGCATAATTCAAGAAATCGAATACATGATGACTAAAAATTCAATTATGTACAGTTTAAATAATTTTAATACCAAACTGCTTGTGAACTAGAAATTCAAGTATTTGAAATTTCTATTTGAATAATTTGAAATATAAAATCTGAGCACAGTTTTTTATGTTAACAAAGTTCACCAAATTATAACGATTTGTTAAAAATAACATTTATATTTCGAGTATTGAATTATTGGAATCGTAACTACTTATATTTCAAATACAATTTTGTCTATTTAAATTCGAATATTCGAATTAATACAAAATATTCTGCTGTAAGGATATAGGTTTCTCCAAAACCCTATCATATTTTAAGGATAAGGTATGTCATAATTAAATATATTAAATAATTTTTAAACTTTTTTTAAATAGTTTATAATAAAAATAACATATTTTCGAGTTAACGTTAGTGGCGTTGCACATAAAACCGATATTACACAGTAAGATTAGTTTTTAATCTTTAGCATAGAAACTGTTAACCGCATGGAATTTTTTTAAAATATGTCGGATAATAATGTAATGACTTATATGGAACTATAGTAGTAATTTAAAATATTCCGACTTAAAAAATTAAAATGCAACTCTCATTTGCGTAGCCAGATTGCATTCGTGGGTGAAATATGATTTAAAATATTAGAATACTATTTTTCGGGTTACTTGCTTTAAAACAAAAATAATAACGCAGTTAAAGTTAAAGAAACCGGCATTGGAATTTTAAGACTTTTAGAATGTTATTAATATTTATTACCACAAATTAGTTTTATAAAAATTTGTTTAAGGGTAAATTACTATTAAAAGGCTATAATTACCTCTATTGTATCATTTTGTTGTATTAAATATTTTAAATTACACCACATTAGATAATGACACAAACATTTGTTACCCTCTATTTGCATCAATGAATTAGAGTTTTGTAAGAAATGTTTCACAAATTTTACAAGATATTTTATGTTACCATTCTAATTTTCTTAGGCATAATTAGGACTGAGCATTGTTGAGCAACTTACTTCAAATTAAAGTTACTAGTAAACTGATTAACTGATTGAATCTGAAGTGTTAAAATTTCTATCCTATTCAATATTATTGCACTCTTAGATAGAAATATGAATACTGCTTAACAATGGTTTCTTTACATTCCCTTCCCATGTGATTCTAAAAATATTTTTATTACTATCCCAGACCGTTAGAGAAACTTTAAATAGAAATTGTTGCTTAAAATATGTAATTATTTTAATAATATTACATAAATGTGTATCCAGTAAAAGTTTAGTCCTATTTGACTTGCTTGAATACGTCTTGACATGCTCCTTACCAAACCTAAGCTTAGTCTTTTTTTTAAACAAATTACATTTTAGAAATTCGTAAACAGGTTTAACCAACCGGGTATAAAATTGAGCAAAGAGGAGTTATTTAAATTAAGTTAGGTCAATTTGTTTTCATCTGTTACGTTTAACATTCACGATGCCTCGCAAATACATAATGCAGATATAATGTTATACTTAAATACTTAACAATTCAGTAGCATAAGCAAATTATTAGACCGACAACAGGAAAAGCGTAGTATTACATTTTATTATAAATTATTAATTATTTAATATTAAAATAAAAATTAAGACAAATCATCGACTTCCACAAATTGCCGTGCACGTTGCGTGATATTATTCTAAGAAGTTGGTGAAATGAAAAGAACACTGCTACGCCGTTTAAAGTGTCTGTGATATGGTGAGAACAAACGGACCATACCACAGATTGCTACTTTTGCTGCATCAAAAACTTTGAGTTCATGGGCCAAAACAAAAATTAAACTACGTATTTCAGTTTGCCTTCTACTGCTCGGCTGGTATCTCATTTATAAACCCTTCCTGTTTTCAAGATATTCAGCTGATTTGACAGCTAAATATGAGATGATACAAAAATGAAAGAAGCAACTACAGTACTATCTAACTTAATTGAAATTAAGTGATCTGGTACGACATTTACACTTATAAAGAACTCAAGTAGAAATAATAGTATTACAATTTCAAGGATGGAAGTTGTTGTCTCCAAATATGTCTATTTCAGTATATTACAATCGGAAAAAAGGGTTATCAAAATATTACTCAACTGAAAAGGGTCTGTTTACAATAACATTGGCTGAATACTTACATTAAGTTATAAACACAATGTAGAAGAATGGCGTAATTTTATTTATTCTTCTAAACTGAGCTTAAAAGCAGTTCTTATACACACAGAAAATATTTAACTTTTAGTTCATATTGGACTCGCCATTTTTACAAAATTAATTACAAAAGGTATATCCACTATACATTTGGAGAGAAAGTAAACAAAGACAGCTGATATAAAATGCAGAGTGGCTGAGTTCTGAGCGCACGTTTGGTTGCCTTAAGGATCGTTTTGTCATATCTTACTTTCGTACTGTCATCGGTTCCACTGTTATCATTTGTAAATAAATTGTCTCACGCCAAAGTTATCTTGTTGCTGACAACCCCTCGTATAATATGTCAGTGCTAATATAAAATCTGTAGCAATTCTAGCTGATTTGCAAGGAAACGTTACTCTTTTATTTTTATGTGGGGTAGTTGGACAGAAAGTTCGCATTATGTTGTTAAATAATGAGCAACAAGAAAACAGCAAATTGCTGGTCAAAAACTCTCGTTGAACTGAGAAAAATGTTTAACGTTGTTGCATATAAAATTGTGTTTGATGAAAAATGAACAAAAGAGAAGATGAATTAGTATACGCTAAAGAAAGCTTTTCCGGTTTAAGCGATGCTAAACTTAAAAAGGATGTCTTTGTAGGACTCAAATTAACCTTCTAGTATAAGGTGCAGTATTTAAAGGGGCTTTAAGAAACAGAACTGTTTGCGTTCAAACCATTGACACTACACATTATAAAAAATACAAATTATAAAAATATTAAGGACACCGTGGATGAATTATTAAGCATTAGGTTGTAACATGAGACGAAGATACTTTGAAATATGTTTTCAGCACAGTACAAGAAGATAATAACTTAAAATAGTTTATTACATGAGTAGTAGAACTTGAAATTTGTTCCGAATTTGGTTTAACATCTTAGTAATTTTCTTAATACGCTATACCGTTGAACGAAAATCAAAGATTTTTGCATGTATATCATTTATGATATATCAATCAAAACTACCGAAAATTTTAAGATTTTATTTTATCGATATATTTAGAAATAAGCGAAATGATTGATAAGACAATGTTTAATATATTTAAAGAACGCAAAATCTCAAGTGCTAATTGCCGTAACCAAGTAAGCCAATATAAAAAGCCCTTATCAGTATGCCCGAAGTTTTATTAAAAGCAATCATTACATATATTTTCTGCGCTTCTCATTTTCAATTAAATCTTTAAAAATAAAAAACGCTGAAATATATTTTAAATGATTATTACCTGTGATATTCGGTTGTCCACTGCAAGATCACTTTAAATGGACGTTTACTGTTTATTCCTGCATATTTCAACTGACTCCTATAGATTTATTAAATAAAATTAAAAATCTATGCCTTGAAATAGTATACAAGCATTTGTATTCCCGTAAGATATTGAATCTAATGGTCTTTGTTGTATTGTTAAAAAAACATCAGCTAAAATTATCATATCAGTTTAGATATAATGGTTACTAAGGCAATATTAATGAAATAGTTGATTTTCCATAGCATGGAAGTCCAGAAAGTCTTACTATAAAATGCGTGCCACTATTTTATTCTTATTTATTTGTGTTAAACAGTTTATACCTTTTTGTGTTGTGTAACTAAACTAGTCAATTGGATATTTTTTTAAATATTTCTAATCGGTGCTCAAATTATTGGAATAGTCGAAATGTAAGCTTCATCTTTTATAAAACAGTTTCCAATAGGTCATAATATTACCCAGTTCTTTTAATTCTTAAGAAATTTATTATTTTTTTTAGAAAACGGTCATGTATGTTAATTTATTAATTATATATGTTTGAATTCTTAGGCTAAAATATTCGAATTTTACTAAAAGTACTGATTTATATAAAATTTTACTGTATTTATAATAAATTTGGGATATCCCGATTTTTTTAGATTGTATTGCATGAAAACCGAAAGGCAATCGTTGACCAAATGAGCTGATAATATGACCGCCGTCGTTCTATAGTCGAATCCCATTTCATGGCTTCTTACAAAAATAAACAAGTTGCTAACGTAGGTCTCAAGAGAAGCGATGAATTCGTTCACAAATTGAAAAAAATCGATCAGGATCCTGGGCGGATCATGACTGAACTAGCAAAAGGAATGGTTTATTTAAGAGTCAAATAATAAAACACGGTTAGTGAGAAAAGACGTCTAAGTTTTACTTTCGAAGTTTCCATACATCAAAAACAACAAATATTATCGAATAATGAATTTAGAAATGCTTTCCTACTTAAATAAACATAAATACTAACTAGTGCCTTCAATATTTATTGTATTGTGCTATTTGAATATTGCGATATATTTTAAAGATCTAGATTTTGTAATTTAAATCAAAAATTTACTGTTCATTGCGATTAAAATACAGAGGAAAGTTTATTTTTTGTATCTGTGGCAATTGATTACGAATGAGGTACAATTTTGTTATGTTCGCCGTTCTTCCGTCTTTGAATACTGCAAACCTTGAAAGTTTATTTGTGCATCATAAAACAGTAGTACCATAAAATTCTAAGCGAACGCTTGGCAATATACATCCACGATGGTTGTTAGGAAATACCAAAAGCGTTTTTTATGCCCCGCATAACAGGATTCGACATCATATTTCAGAGGGCGATATGGGACAGCAAACCGCAAAGGACGCCCTTAAGGGATTGCCCACGCTGCAATGACCTGTATAGGTTTGCTAGCCTCAACGCATTTAATGTTTTGATTTCCCGTCCGCGTCTCCGCGATTTCGGCGCGGCAACGCCCGCATTCTGTTTTTAAGTGGCTGCGGTAATTGCTCGCTTAACCCACCTAGCCCATCCACGCCGTTATTATATTATTACAGACTTCCCGGAATTTGGTTTACGGTGTGTTTAATATCATTGTTACGAGGCGAAAGCATTCAGCGCTCGGGTGTGCGAATTTAATGTTGTTTCTGTTGCAGGAATGTGGGTTGCGGTTGGCCAGTTATTAAGGGAAATATCTCGCAGCATGGCAAAGCTGAATACGAATACACAAACAAAAGTATTATTATATTAATTACTGGTTTTACAATAAAACTATTGTGGGAGTAAATCTCTTTTATTTGTATTAGAATAGTAGCACTCATTGAATCTTCTCTCGACTGTAAATTAATGCTTTTTTATAATACTAAAATAATCTCGAATATTACTATATACTGCAATAGATATCTTAATGAAGTGCACATTATAGGTAAGTACGCCCAACACAAATTCTCTCTTGAGGTACCAGCACGTTAGAGCGAGAGCTACCCTCGTCCGTTGCGCATCAAATTGTTGAGGGTACAATAGCAAAGAGTTCGGTAACAACACCCTAAGAAAACCTAACCGTATGCATGGTAAAAACAATTTTTGAATAAAGGTTGAGGACGTATTGCAATAATGAGCGTGACTTAAAAAAACACTCGCATTGTTTGCCGTAACTTGCACATAATCGGAAACGATAACATCCTGCCTAATACGGCTGCTTAAATTTAACAAAAAAATTGACGATTTGTGCTACACTACATTGAAAATCCCCTACTTAGGCTGGGGCTTACAGCCCTCTGATTATTATTTGGAGAACAACAATTGAACAACGAAATCGATGACACCTATCTTGTACCATAACAAGATCAAAAAATTACTCAACCGTTGGGAAAAATGTAAGTCCCTATTAAAAGATTATACAGAAAAATAACTTTGTATGTTTCTATTATTATAATGCTTCAATAAATTAAAAAAATAGTTTATTATTTATCCACAAAGATAGAATATTTCGTTAGGATAACTTCTTTTGAGACATTAAACCAAAATACAAATTTTTAAATTTTTGTAAGTTAGTATTAATACTAATTCTACAACTTTGGAATTTATAAAACTATTTTACAGAAATATTGAAGTAAAAATGACTTGTTGATATATAAAAAAGTTAACGATTTTTTTCCAGGGCTTTCGGTCCATAGTTCTTGTCTACCACTTTCCGAAGCCTTTCTCATCTCCTTAAATAGCCGATAACAAGTTTTTGTTGGATCATCCTACTGTTTTCTCTTTATTAGCTCTTTTGGTGTTCTGTCCTGTGGCAGTATTTGTATGTAGCCTAACCACCTTATTCTTGGCGCCTTCATGATCATTTGGTCTTTTCTGCCACCGAACTTCTTCTTTTTCCCTGCAAAATATACTTCACCTCAAAACTTGTACATTCATATCTCACATACATAAGTAACTGTAGGTCTTAACGCTGTTTTATATATTTCTAATTTAACCCTATGTGACACCGCATAGGTGTACTTCTTTCGCCGTTTTCTGTCATATATGCACCTGGTACAAAGAAATATTTACTTTTTCTATCTTCATTTTATCTTTCTTCTTTAACTTTACGGTTAGTATTTTTCTTATGTTGTTCTTTTTTATCACTATAAACTTGGTTTTTGTCACCTTAAAACGTTTGGTATTTTAGATCTTTTATAATTTTTCTCCATTCCGATACTGATCTTGCCATCAGATTTAAATCATCGCCTTATACTAACATTGTTAACTCTTATTGTTCATTACCTTTTCGGTTGGAATGCCGTTATTCCTTATTATCTTTTCTACCACAAAGTTAAACAGGAACCTCAAAACTGGGCGATATTTTCCAATTTTATTTGAGCTTACTTTATTTCAGTACCACTTTTATTAGTCTCAGCAACTTTAGCGCCATTTGTAAGGTTTTTATTTATTCAAATAATTTCTTTCACTGTATTGTATGCCTGCTTAAAAGTAACTAATAACACGTATACTGGGTGCTCGACTTTCGAGCCTCACCATGGGGATCTCAGTTATCTTAAGAGTTACAAGGTTGGTTAAATTAGGGAAAAGTTGCATATTTTTATGCTTATCAAGAATTTCAAAATAGATTTGATTTATTATTGATAATTTTCGAAATATCGTGAAAAAATTAAAAAACGTCATTTTCGTTTTTAATTTTTAAATCGAAAACCGGTAAAATTACACGGTTTTAATTCAGACATTCTTGAGACACTTTTTTATAAAGGATCTAAAAATGTCATTACGATTGCTACCCACTCTGAAATGTCAAAGATACTATAGTCAACTTTCTTTTTCTTATGGCGGCCATATCGGATTTTTACAATTTCAAATGCAGTTTTTTTTCGGATTACAAAGATGTATCACACTTCATGATTTTGCTTTTTTATTTTATAATTAATGACAAAACTTTCTGGAGAGAGGACGCTTTGGAATTGATTTGATGCTTTGAAGGCGCGGCCCCAAATTCGTTTTTTATGCAATGTATGGATCGGTGTGTTGAATACCAGAATTATTGGACTATACATTTACGAGGAAAATTTGAATCCGAACAGTTATTTACATTTTGTAAGAACTTTATTCACCGACTATGTGGACTGAATAGTTTGAATTCTATATGGTTTCAACAGGATGGTGCTCCGCCCCATAATTCTAGGCCGATATTAAAATATTTGTCAGAAATGTTCCTGAATAAAATAATTGCAAATAACGGAGATGTCCGTTGGCCAGCGCGGTCACCAGATTTATCTCATCTGGATTACCTTGTGTGGGGAACTATGAAGGATAAAGTTTACGAAACCATACCGGAAAACATTGAAGAACTGCGCCAAAGAATCGTCGCTACTGCGAGGCAAATTAGAGGAAGATCGATTCAAAGATCTATTAATAATTCAAGAAAACGTGCGCGATTATGTTTAGATGTTACAGGAGCAGCATTTGAACATATCTTACGTTAATTTTATTCAATATGCTTGTTCTCATTTATCTTAAGTTTGTTTCTTCCATGAATAAATTTGTAGCATATCCTGTTTTTCGTCATTTGGAAATCGCGCTTTTAATAGAAATAACTCATCTTCAAAGCAATTCCAACGCCGACTTGGGAAAGTCAGTTATGATAATAACAATTTTCGATAAAATGTTGAAAATTATAAAATCAAAAAGCAAAATTATGAAGTGTGATACATCCTTGTAATCAGAAAAAAAACTGCATTTGAATTTGTAAAAATCTGATATGGCGGCCATAAGAAAAATAAAAGTTGACTATCATATCTCTCACATTTCAGGGCTGGTAGCAACCGTAATGATATATTTAGATTCCTTTTAAAAAAGTGTCTGAAGAATGTCTGAATTAAAACCGTGTAATTTTACCGGTTTTTGATTTAAAATTAAAACGAAAATAACTTTTTTGTAATTTTTTCACGTAATTTTGAAAATTATCAATAATAAATCAAATCTATTTCGAGATTTTTGATAAGCATAAAAATACACAACTTTGCCCTAATTTAACCAACCTTGTAACTCTCAAGATAACGGAGATCCCCATGGTGAGGCTCGAAAATCGAGCACCCGGTATAGCTGTGTCGTAATTGTAATTGCTAGCAATTATTTGATTGGTGGCGAAACTGGATTGATATAAAATTATATGCAGAAAAATCAAATATTATCCGCACTTTTCCATAACACACTTTTAGGTTTGTCACACTGCGTCTGTACATGCATACTTAGAATTGATACTATCGTGGTCTCATTATCAAAGTAAATCTTAATAGCATCTTTGTTCCTACTTATTTTAGTCTAAACAATGCGTATTCGCTATTAATAAGAAAAAAAGTGCATTGATCTAATTTATGTATTTGGAAAGTGTGCCAAAGACTAAGATTCATCTGAGGCTTAGAACAAAGTACAGGGACAATGTTCTGTTATGTAAAAGTGTACACAAGTAAATCAACAAATTTAAAAGTGGCTGGGCAAGTGTAACACACGACAAAAGGTCGTATCAGAAGTTCAGCAAGCTTGAAAAATTATATTGGCAAACCAACAAGTTACCATCGACTATGACTTTCAAGTAATTCACCACGAGCTCGGTTTTCATAAAGTCTGCCAAAACAGATTAAAAGCATACGTGTTAAAATCTTCTAATATTTACTTGATCAGTGTCACAATAAAGGCAAAGGATTTTTAAGCAGAGCAGTTTCAGGAAATGGAATATAGGTCTGTTGGTATAAACCAAAATCCAAAAAAGTAGTGCATAGAGTAGAAACCCCCAAGATCGCAAACAAGAAAAGAACTCAACTCACAACCTTCTGCAGAAAAGGTGATGCTAACCGTTTTTGGGACTATACTGGAAGACTACACAGATGTACACTCAACAGTGCAAAAAAAACAATGAGTTACTGAACAAAAAATCTAAAACTAAAGTTTGCACCATACGCCGATAACTGTTGTAGAAGAAAGTGTTGTGTATACTCACATACGGGCGACAAGACCATTGAGTTTCTAGAAGCTATAAGACTGTCCTACAACAAACATTTTGCCGCTACCAACTATTTTTTTTTATATCACTTAAAGGTATTTTACAAGGTAATTGATATTCTACAGGTAAAAAAGTGCAAAAATAAATACATAAATGTTTAGGCAACCAACCGAAAATCTTCTTGGAGAAAATACGCAAGATTGTGGGCCATTAGAAAGTACATAGAAGAGGAAGAAAAATGACTTGTGCAAACTTTAGATTTGTGTAAATAAATTTAAAAAAATATAGTGCGGATAATTTTTTATCCCTCTTTTACAATGATAGAACTGCTTAAATAATAAATAATGAACACTTAAGCTTTATAATGGTTCAACATTTTTTATTGCATTCAAAGCAGTGCAACTTTCAAAATATTTTAATCATTTTAAAATCAGAATCTGATAAATATACGGATTGAGAAAGATATTGGAATAAGGTAACTGTAGGCTAATGTAGCCAAAGCCGTAATTCATACTTAATACTCCCATCATGTCCAATGATAACCCTCTCTGCAAATCAGCTGCATAAACCTTTAATCATTTCATCAGACGCAACACATGACCAGAACCTGCTTGTTGTAGTAAGATTATTTGATAAATTGATTCTCGAGCATCTTACAGTAAAACTGGCCGTAGAAAAAATATTTGAAAATTGTAACCGGTATACAGAGTTGATTTTATTTAAGGTGATATTGGCAGTCTACTAGTAAACTAGCTAAAGCTCTTAGTCTTCGGCATTTTTAGATTAAGTTGTTTATTTTGATTTCATGATCTGGGGGTATCTCAATTTTTTTGTATCCTTTACAAATTTTTATTCTCAATTTAGAGAAAACGTTTTGAATATTGTTTGCGGTTAATATCAAATACATTCTTGCGATATTATAAATTTCATCGGCTTTGTCTCTTACCGTACATGTAAACTTTTAAGCGCCACGTTAACCCCACCTCCTTAGTTAGTTGTGAAATTGCAAGCTCTTACTTGTTGCCTTCTGAGAGCAACAAAGTCACATTTATCATCAGCCTTTTGTTATGGCAAATCTTGTAAGCTTCAAACGCTACCTAGGAAACATTAAGCGTTTATTTCAGAATCTTAGTATGGTTAGAGATAGTTATTGCTAGGTTTTTCCGGATAAGCAAACTTTGGAAAGCAGGTTGTTGGACAGAAACGTGCGGGAAGCAAAGCATAAAAACCTTCTTTTTCAACCTATATATTTATGTAAATAAATTTATAAACAAATTGCTGATAATTTTTCACTTTCGTAATCTAATCTTCACGATCAGGTGAATTTTTTGAGTTCATATAATTTTTGTCGGAAGTACAGGAATAAAAATTAATCATACATACAACTAAATTTGGGCTATATTACTTTGATGTGCTAAAAATAAGTACAATGCTTTAAGGTAAAGAAGTAAAGAATAATATTATTTCATTAAAATTTTAATACAAAAAATATTACTGCGAAGAGAAATATGTTCATTAAAACTTATTGCTTATTATATTTTTAAGGAAATTGAACCCTTCTTTAGAGGAAAATATTTAAAAGTGTTTCTACAATTATGAGTTTAAATATCTTCCATAAAAAAATTGTCAGCTGAATTTGCTTTTAAAACAATTTTACGCTCTTTTTAATGTCCAATAAATATTTTTGCATGTAAATACTATTATCCAAGCATATTAATTTTTAATTAAAAGTTTTAAAATCAACCTTGTAATGACATTTTAAAATGGCAAGATTAAATTTTTAGGGAACTTACATCAAGTTGTAAAAAATTATGGTGTAATATGGTCTGAATAGTGATGTAATAGCAAGCCATTTACATTTATGTATTTTAAAATAGCAGTCGAGGTAATCTCTTTTTAACGCTAATACAGCTTAACAAGTTCTTGCAATTTAAAGCAAGCACTAATTTCCCATTGATTTTCAATTCTACCAAAGGCGCTAGCGTCTAGTTTAAAATAAATAGTTGCAATAAAACAAATTACAGGAAAACGAGCAACTGCATTCCTGGAAAGCAAATTGTAGATGCTTAAGTGGTTGAATACAGGTAGGTACGCGCCAAACTGACATCGGTGTTAAAGCATCGGTATTAAAGGTATCGACTACGATCAACGATAAACGATATTGGACTTATTAATAAGTAACAAACAAAAATTGTTATATAAAGAAAAACCGTTTACGATATAAAAATAAAATTACAGGAACCGATGTTTGATTCATACTACCAGTTTTAGTTATGACATTAATAATGAAATATATTAAGAGTAATATTTAAAAAGAATTTCTTAATTTATATATTCTTGGCCGTGTGTTTCGGTAGCCTCTTATATATTACGTTCTAATTATCGCTTGGTTTCCTTAAAATATGGTTACCTCGTTAAGCGCACCACGTCAACATTATTTAATATGACATAAAATGTACTTAGCAATTTTTGTTAAATAAAAGAACAATTTTATCATTCAATATTAATACCGTTTAGTGACGATCTATTAAATATTACTCTTGGGGTAGCTACATTATTAAGATAATAAGTCGCTACTATAACATAACGGAAAAGTTTATAATTAACAAAAGTACAAGAATTTTTTTGTAAGTCAACTTAAAGATTATTATTTTTGTTTTATCAGAAATTGTCGGGTTTTATATGGGTAAAATCTAAGAAAAGACAAAATATGTTCCAAGGTTCTTTGATCTATTTTTCCTAATAAGTACATGCTATAACTTTATCTAAATAGATTTACTACCAGTATTTTCTACATGACACTAAGAGTAATAAAAACTTTGTACTCTGATCGTACGTAAAATCCTAACAATCAACTAAAATCACATCTTGTTAGGCAAAGTGGGTTAAGTGATGCAGTTAGATATACTAGTTCTTCAAATAATAAACTGGGTATTTAAGATTATACTTACAGAGATTCTTCTTAGAATAAGCACTAGAATTGCAAGCTTTATAAGTTAGTATAAAAATGACACTTGACATTTAATGTTTTCTGTATGAAGGAAGTTACAAGGGCAAAAATTACTTGTAGAAAGCATAAGTAAGCACTATATTAACTTCATTGTTGACTCTTTGCAACATAATTTTGTAATTTAACATTATTTGCTTAAGTTATGTTGTATTAATGTTTATGTAATTAGAATTTATATCTTATTTATTGTTATTTGTTGAATATTTGCCGCAACTGCAATGTGAATTAGTACCAAATTTCTACCAAAGTTTTGTCGTTGCTGTCATCAAAATAAAACCTGCGAAAGGTGGAAAACCCTTTGATACTAATAATCACAACTGGTACAACGACTCATTTATATGAAAGCAGAGTTGCACAAAATCAGTTTCGGAATTGAATAGCTACAAGTTAGGTTCTACACCTGGGTTTTAAAGAACCGATATGAAACAAATGTATTGAATAAGAAAACCTGATAAGATAACGCCAAACTTAAGGCCTTTAAAAGTGATTCTAGCTATAAGAAATTTAGTTCGTAAAACTTTAAAAATGAATACAACACACAAAAATCACTACTGGAAGCATTATAATCAATTGACAGTTACAACTGAAAAAAATTATTAGAGAAGTAAATAACAGTAAAACTAAATTTGCTGCAAAAATTTCAAAAATAATCAATTTTCTATCAAAAATAGCAAATAAACATGTATAGCATAAACTGCTTAAATGTATATTTGACAATAAACTTAGACAAAGATTAGAACTCTAAAAATGTTCATAGGTGCGCTACGTATTTCTCCGATATCATAATATATGTAGCTATTGAGAATTCTTTATGAACGTATTAATCTGTTATTAACTTTCTACAGCGGAGCTTATAGTAGAAAGTTAATGAGATTATCATCCTGTCTGTCTGTCTGTGTGTCTGGAGACAAGATAACTTCCGTTCTATCCAACGGATTCACTTCAAACGTGGCATACACCTTAGGTCAGTACCTTTGATGGGATTGATTTTAAGCTAAATCGGTTAAGGGAAACCGGAAGTGACCGTTACGATTTCGCACCGCTGTAGAAAGTTTCCTTTACGGTATTACACCATTCTTGTTGATAAATAATGTGTTTCATTAAAACCATCGAAGAACTACATAGAAACACTAAAATTAAAATGCAAATAAGCAATAAAGTAGCATAAGAATGTATAGCAAATAGAAGCCTTAAACGGGGATTTGATTATATTATGCCGTAAGGAACTCGCAAAGGAAATGTGCATTGACATATATCGTTGGACAATCAAATCCTGTACACCCTTCAAGTTGTCCAGAATGAAGAAGATTTAGAATGTATGACTCGTAAAATAAAATAGGAGTTTGAGAAAGGAGGCCTAACTATGAACTAAAGTAAAACAAAATGTTTTCTATGTAGGAGAAATATTACGCTATCTTTAATTAGAAAATGGTGAAAGAATAACAACACGTATGCGCTATAAATATTCAGAATAGAATAATATGGGCGACACAAAAAAGAGATTAGAGACAGAATAAAATAAAAAAAGGCTGCGTCAAATATAAGGACATAAATATAGAAGTTTAGCAAGCCAATTTAACATCTAACATACAATGATAAAAAGCAAAAGAGATTACCAAAAGCAACGTGGAAATGAAGCTTCGACACAAAATAAAGCATTAAAGACATTAAATAACTAAAAAATATATACCAAGAAAGCAATGAGCGCTAAATCTAACATAAGATGTCTTCCCAGGAAACATGTTACGCAGTAGATGATCGTACATTTAGTAATCTGGATTAAATAAATAAAGTCGTAATTCTAAAAAAAATAGTACAATTTAGTTTTGTTCTAAAGTGCCGAAGAAAATAAAAGCTGATTGGACCAATTTTACTCAGTATCTAATGTAGAATGGAGGAAAAATTTTAAATTTCAGCAGAAGTAATTAACTATAAAAATGTAAATTTAGATGTCTCAACTGATCTGACTTAAATCAGGTAATATAAATTATTCCCTATATTGTTAGGGAGATAAAGTAAAACCCTTAGACAGCGACATAGTCATCAAATCCGTACCTGATTCCGAAGCAATTTCAGCAGTAATTAATTAGCATACTTGAGAAAGCGGCTAATAATGTGAATATTTTCCTCAGTTACGCTAGTTCTCAGATGAAGTCAGTGACCTATATTTTTAAATGTATTTCGTCCTCCCAAAAATCATTTGTGGCATCTGCACACGCGATTTTTCTTGTTGGTATTTTATTCAAGCTATACCTTAATTTACCTAAAATTTTGGCTTTTTGAGGCTTTTTTGCAAGAAACTTGATAATCACCCATTACCCAATACACGAGGACATCTTTTACACTGACGTGATATTAACTAAAAAAGCGATAGTGTCGGATACTTTGTAGGCGAAACCTTATTTAGGCGTCCTACAAGGCTTAGAAGCCGCATCCTTTTCCGTCCATCTCACAGTTTATAAAAACGAAATTTTTATTTATTGTTCATTCATACTACTACGTAAAACCTAACTACAGAAAATTATAAGGTTTTTGGGAAATACTCAAATATAAAATTTGTAGAATACAATTTTATATAATTACAACGTTTAGAAGCCAGGATCCTCTCCGTTCATGAAATGGAGCGTAAAAGAGGAATTTACGTTTATACTTCATTCGCCCTCTTACATAGAAATTTTAAATTGAATTTAACTACATAAATTGTATTCTAGAGATAAAACTAAGAGCAAACAATGTTATGATTATATGTATGAATAATTACAAAATGAGAATCCTATAAATATGAAGTAGTTCTGGAATTATAGTGATTTGTTAAGAAAAAGTAATGGTAAAAAATGCACTTGAATAATACGCAAAGTGAAGCTTTTTGCATTTTGAAAAAATGTTTTTAAGCAACCTGAGCTATCAACAATCTATAAACACAAATGTGTATATAAAACGTTCGATAAATGTATATAAACTTCTAATCTAAAATTTAACATACTACATTTTGATATTAAAAATGATTTAATACAAATGGGGAGACTAATAATGCTCCGGTTAGATAGCAGCGCTTTAATTTAAATTCTTCTAGATGTCCCCACAATAATATTATGTCGTTAAAAAAGCTACAAGCTATAACAGAAAATATATTTGGTCGCATTTTACCATTTTTTGAGAACACGAATAGCTCTCTTATATGCAGAGAACTACTACCTAGAAACTGTATAAATTTATATTTGGCTGCTACGTATAGCGGCCAGAAAATTAGAATTTCTATTCTCTCGCGTTATTGCCTGCGTAGTATATTTATATAATAAAAACTCCGCACTTGGGAATGCAGTCTGCGAACTGAGAGATTAAGTCTGCTATATATGTATTCGTACTCATCTCTGATACGAGGCGATCTGGCAAAGCTTTTATTACCTTCTGACAATTTTATTCAAAATGAACTCAAGTACTCAATTATTTTTACTGGCTGAGTAAGCTACCCGGTAGGCATTTGAGCCCTAGGAATGAATCCAAGACCATCAGCACCATAGCCTTAGCGCCTCACTGCGCGACCGCACTGACACTAGTGTAATACATTTAGCATCAAATTAAAATATTGCAAAACATACTTTTATGGTACATATAGACATCTTTTGTAAGTTTTTGTTTTAAAGCTATTAGAAATATAAATTAAGATATTTACATTTTTACTTGTGTCTCATAAATATTAACATTAAATTTTGAACCCTGTAAATAATAAATATTAAAAAGTTTCTATGTCAAAAACTATACAAGAGCCACCTGTGCAGAATCTACTGCAACAAATTTATATATAAATGGACTTTGCACTATGTATAAAATTAATGTGGATTTTCTGACCTCTACTACTTAAAGGAGCAAAACATTAGTATAGAAGATCAGTATCTTTATCGATTTAATATATAACAAACTGATAAGCCAACTATTTTTTTAGTTGTGTTATTTAGTGTGGCTAATACACAATCTAGGAAATAGGTAAGCCAAAATCATTACTGTTACAAAAGCTCAATGATTTAGGCTATTTCAAATTATATCATTTTATCTTAAGAAAGAACTGCAAGATTTCAAGTACAGTGCAATAAATGGAGATAGCACACGTACACAAAATAAAAAGCATTTTTCTTTTGTAGGTACTGACGAAATATTGATAAATCAAAATTAAACTACAAATGATTAATTTTTACTATCTATATAATAGGAAAACCAAAAAATTAAAAATGGCACTAAAATCTCAAACTAGCAATAGCACAAAGAAAATATACCAAGTAATAAGCAATTATATCATCTTAATTAAAGCTCAGGAGTGATTTTAAAGATCCAATGATAAAGAATTTATACGGAGCAATTCAAGTGAATCCACTGGCTTTCTATATATACACTGTCGTAGCTTTTGGAAATTTACCTTTTGCCTATTTTAGAAGCTTTATGTGCTCTTCTGGGTTCTGTCTGCGTGGTAGTGTTAGCAAGTCAAGGGATCTGTTATAAGATATGGCTCTCCATACCATAACTGGACCAACATCAGCTTACTGTCGTGACAAAATCACCTTCTTTTTGCATAGATCTTGCCAATATTGTGACAACATATCCAGTATAACTAAATTAAGTTTTTTTTTTACTAGAAGTTACATTTTGCAACTCTGATGTTTAAACAATTTGTGCATGAGCAAATCGGACACGTACTGCGTGGTGTAATGCTTCGTTGCATTTGCCGATGTTTTAATAATAATCAGGTTTTGAAATGGCTTAGTAATACAGTTTAATGATAAATTCGATGTTTTGCTCAATATACCCCAACGTTTTCTCTTAGTTGTAGTAAATTTAGTATGCCTTTTGAAACGTTTTCCATAATTTTTAAAATATCTGATAAATCTGCGTAAACAATGAGTTTTAACATTATATCAAAACTAGTTTTTCCCCGCAGATTCATCGCGCGAAGGACCTGCCTAAGGAAATACCTAACTGTTAAAATTATTTATTTTTTTAGTTTATACTTAAAGTACCTCTTTATATACTACATTAGAGATTCTGCCTTCATGTGCGAACACGACCAGCTTTTTAGCTAAGTTCACTTTCGAGCAGGCAACGTAAAACTGGCCGTTCGAGAAGCAATCCTCTCTTATCAATTCCTGCTGTTTTCAGTGACTGACCTTGAGGTTTATTAATCGCCATTGCGAAACAGACCTTAAGGGGGAGTTGCAATGTGTTGCAAAACTCGAATGGGTACTCCGTTATAAGTGGTAAACGCAGTATGTAAACCTATTCACGTCGAGCGCGCCCGGTAAATATAATGGCCTCTACCACGTTTTTATGCAAGGCTTTCACGCGCAACCGGGTCCCATTACACAACTTAGGCAGATTCAGATTTCTCAGTAGCATCACCGGCACTCTTGCTTTGAGGATAAGTATGTGAGACGGTAGACCAGGTGGGTTGAGTGCATTTAGGAACTCCACAGGATAGTGTACAAAATCATTCCTATGCACTACAGTGTCCACAAATTTGTACTTGTATTCTGCACCTTCGAACGACTTCAACAAAATACATTAATGCCCTGGTCGTTTTTAGGTGTGAGAATTGCACGTTCGCACAGCCAGTCCGTTGATTTGCTATGTATGTTGTAAGCATCTGGATATACTCGGGTTATTAGGTCGTTAAGGGTCGACACAGCCAAGGCAAGACCTGGTGGAATTGTCATCATGCCTTCGGTTTCCTATTTTAAGGAGGAGATCGGCAAACTGTCCAGCCTAAACGTCGCCCTTCAAGTACACTCACATATTTCTCCTAAGGTGGAGTTTTTCGACAAAGGGCCAAAGATTTGAGACCTTAATGCAAGCCTTAACTTCGTCAGCTCGAGTTCCTTTAGGCACTATCGGCAGAGTCTGACGGAAGTTTCTAGCTAACAACATGTTGACTCCACCCATCATGTTATCGTTCCCTCTGATATCTTTTATAGTTCTGTTTAGTGCTTCGAAACGCCTTTTATTTGCCATCCTGCTTTCGTCCCAAACTATAAGTTTACAATACTCTGTTTTGAAATGCTGTAGAGTGGAGTTTCCAGATTAGTGAGGTTTAACGGGAGCTTGAAGGCTTGAAGGGAGCTGTTCTGCCTCCTCTAACAGTGTTGCCGCTATTCCTGACGATGCGACGGCTAAGGCGATGCCACGATTACTCTTTACTTTGCTAATAGCAAATTGATAAGAAAGGTTTTGATTCTGTCTGTCTTAGTTTCGGATATATTAGGTTACCGATTTTTCCCGTTTATTCGGTTAAATTTTTATCCTTTTTAAACGGAATTTCAAAAAAGTACCAAAACACATACAATATTTTTTTAAGAAGAGAAAAATTCAATCGTAATTTTATTGCTATCTTTAATACTTTAGAAGAAAAATTGCGTGCAGCAAAAGTACCAAAATTAGATTTTTACCCGTTTTACGCTTAGGGTTACGACTCCAAAGGGCCTTCAATGTCTGTTACGGAAAACTATTATTATTATTACCCTTCAAAAGTACAAATATCGAAAAAGTAACAAACACGTCTCCGCTTACTTTTTGACAGCATTCATATACTTTTTGAATTTTGATTCTATCTGCTTTAGTTTTGGAGATACTAGGTTACCAATTTCTTCTTAAATGATCTAAGCATTGAAAGAGGTACCTGCGCAACAAATTTCAAGTCTCTAGATTCAGGATTTTGTGTGAGCGTTGATGAGTCAGTGAATGAATGAGTCAAGACTTGTCCTTTATATATATATATATATATATATATATATATATATATATATATATATATATATATATATATAGATAAAGCGTTTAACTTTGAGCATGTATTGATGTTTTGGCACACTTTTCAGAAAGTCAATGTTGTTTATATTTGGTAGAATTTCTAAGGCACAATCTACTTCAAAATGATAGCTTAAAATTAAATCATTACCACCAATTTGTACTTAAAGCAGTAAACAAAGCTAAATTGAAAATGCCAATTTAATCAAAAATAAAAAATATATGTATATATATACCTACATAAAATGTATTGATCAACTTCTTCACAACTACAGGAACATGTAAGTAGTAAGTTTCTCAAAAAAAAAAATGTTTACGTTTAGGTTTGAATTCTTTTCTAATAACTTCGACAACCGTGGAGAATTAACGCATGCTGATTACTGCTAAAATCTATATATTGTTATATTACCGTTTTGTATTTTTATGCTGTAAAAAAATAATGAAAAAAATAAAAAACTATTTTCGACAGTAGGAAAC
Organism: Sinelater perroti; assembly: GCA_036346155.1. Taxonomy (NCBI): domain Eukaryota; kingdom Metazoa; phylum Arthropoda; class Insecta; order Coleoptera; family Elateridae; genus Sinelater; species Sinelater perroti. The sequence goes on along the minus strand of JARFIY010000355.1, from coordinate 1,775,829 downwards.
ACTAGTAAAGACTTTATTTGGTGTAATTTACTATTTAAGAAGGCGAAACAATATTGCAATTTACAAATGATGGAACTTCTATTTAATGTCATAAAAAACATACCGCCTATTCTGTGCATTTAGAAATTTGAAATGGGATTTACGAACTTTACGTATGAACGTGGGTAGCAAGGAATTCGCTTGAAATTTACCCATAAAAAGGTCTGTTTACACTGCCACATGGGAGTCCATTATACTCCAATTTAGCATAGGTGATGTATGTAGATACGAAAATGACACTTTTTACAATATGAGAAATTATAATGCGCATGTATCTTTAAGTTACTGAATTTTACAGCTGTAATTATTGTAGATCAGCTGGTACAGCGGGCATGTTGCCATTTTAATTATCTATTTTTTCAGTCCAATTAAATTTCTTGCGATGATAAACTTTATAAAGTTTGATTTATTTCTTATTTAATATATGCATTAGTGCCATTTTAAGTTCCTGGATAAGTATTTTACATTGGGAACTAAAATGAGCTTAAATATCAATTCATATATATATATATATATATATATATGTATTCTTTTTGGTATGCAACGCTTCTTCGGCTCAGGCCAAACGGGCTGTATAGACTAAAATTTTTTTCTTCATGTTTTTTAAGCAATGGTACGTATTCGTATGAGTGTTGTAAATTTTCAGAACACCTAATTCTTTCAAAAGGCACAGTACTGCCTTTAAAAATTTTAGTTTGTAGTTTATTTATATTTAATGTCAGTACAAAGGCATAAATTAAAAAGTATGTTCAAAATAATCTACACCGACTTCGATTTCAGCAAGTGTTTGGTAAAGAGCAAAAGACTACAATCGTTTGCTAACAGATCACCAATTTTAATAAAATTAAAAAAGAGAACATTTGTTTTAACAATAGAAATGGTTTAACGAGTTTATTTCAATCAATATTATTATATACAAATGGTTAAAAATATCTAATTTTGGTTATTTTAATATTTACAACACACCTAGTCGAATTGCTTACAATTTAAAGTATATATTATATTTTTTTATTTTTATTAACAAATATAGATAATTTTAAGAAATCTTAATATAACATGATATACTGTCCGAACAGGAAAAATTACACTCCTATATTTTAATTAAAAATCTTTGTTATTTAAGCTGAGAAGTTTTAAGAATTGGATAGCTTGCCACGTTCCGTTTTTATTTGAGAATGTTTTTGTTACTTCTGCCTTACTTAATACAAGACCAACAATATACATATTATTTCAGTGTGATATATTCCGACGACGTTTCGTCGCATGATATTTATTTTACGAAAGCTAGATCAGGTCGTGTAGGTTCATCGTCCCCAACATTCCTTAACAGACTACTTCCTCCGCAACGTACATTAAGCGGTTATTTCCTGTATTACTTTATCTACATTTGCTTGTGCGACGCATGGCGTATTTGCTTCCATCAAGTGTATTCAAGGTGTTTGCTTCAATTTAACGCATGTTAGAACTTTAATAACCCGGTTTGTAATAAAAAATGAGTCGTAACACAAGTGCTACCGCGCGGAAGAAGTCTAAAGAACTGAAGGCGCTGACGTTAACACTATATTTCAAAACCATCCAGGATATTAGGTTAGCGGGAAGGTTATCTGCGGCAAGTGTTTCTCTCATCTCCAATATACATACAAGTCAGTCACGTGAAAAAACTGAAAGCCGTGAATGAAATTTTAAGGGAGCGGAAGCACTTCCGCGCTTTCGGTGCTTTATATTGTTTAACATAAAAGCCTCCTGGGAGGCTTTAAAAACATTTTTTCCGGAATTTGCAAGCGAAACCGTCAGTATTGGTGTTTGGAGTTTACGTTTATTTTTTGAAAACTGCATCACTGCTGGCTAATACCCAATCTGTTCCTCTTTTCCCCTGTTTTACGTCAGATCTAATTTTTCTTATTTTTAACAAAGTAGGTTTAACTGGAAAATATTTTAAGCTTTTCTCTTTAATTAAAAAATTGAAAAAGTTGAGAAATGTCTTAAGACATTTTTGCTGTCGGCCGTTCATATTATTTAGTTTTGGCTCTGCAGCTGTTTGCTCACCTATTTTTAAGTTTCCTTCTACACTAATCAGAAATTTCATCTGAAGCCAAGAGTTGAATTTCACTTTTAAAAACTTTACATTGCTAATTGTACACAATGTTTTAACAGGTTAAATGTTTATTTTTTTATAGTAGTTTAGTTGTTAAATAAACAAACTTTTGTATATTATAACGGTTTTTTATAACAAAATTTTGATTTCTCAATTTTTAAAAACAATTATTTCGTATACTAATATAAGTTTGTATTACATTTCCAAATTCTACTTATTACATATATTTAATAAATTTAAAAACAGCTTTAACGGTATAAGTTTTCGATCATTATTTGATGTAATTTAAATGGCTAATGACTCACTTGCGCCAAATCATTTTTAAATAAAATCTCGATAGAAATAATATGAATGCCGCTGTCATATTTGTTGCACGCAACGAAAGCGTCATTTATATACTGAAAACACTGGCTTTAAAAATCTAAGAAACAAATCTTCAAGAAAAATGCGTAAGATTCTTATTTATGGTTTTTGTTGTGCCCAAGTTAAACTCCAAGTCATGTTCATACAATTCGACTTCCTAACGAGCAAACAAGAAATTATGTACTTAGAAAAGCAAAAAATTTTAGAAATGAACAATCTGGCAAAACTGGCTGTGCAAAATAATAGTTTATATGTGCTATATATTTATTTAATTAAAATATATTATCATATTCTCAACTTATGATGATTATTGCTTACTTATTTTTTTATTACATACCATCGTAAGGCAACAAATAAAATTTTGATATTTAAAAAATTATGCAGCAAACAAACTGTTAGAAAATTAAAAAGTGGCCCTGTAATGGGCACGCAATAAAATATAAAGAATTTTGGCGAGCTGATTCAGAATAAAAAAATTTCAACGCTAATTTAATCTCCCCTTTGAACATTAACCGGGCGAAAAATTAAATATTAAATTTCAATCCCGAACAATCCTTCAAGCAAGCGCAAAAGCGAATTTCCATTCATAATTCTAAACGGTAATCCAAGAAACGCGGGCTTAGATGTAAATGTAGCCGCGCTTATACACGCCATGCTCTTCAGAAAGTTGGCGTTTTAGAGGGGCGGCTATTATTGTTGTTTTCACCCTGCGAAAGTTAACTAGCAGCCAAAAAAATCTGACGAGCGTTCTGTGAGCCGCGGCTCCTTTGCAAAACCTTCGTGATTTATGAAGGAGCCGGATAATCTTCATTTTTGTGAACCCAGCTGCTTTACAAATGCATCTGCGAAAGCTAAGAGCGCGCCCAAAAGCCCCCGAACCTGCAACTTCGGACATTACCTTCACAGCATAGAAGGAGCGCCGCTATGACTCTGATCATCCACGAAACGCATCTCATTGTTCACTTTGTCACTCGTGCACTACATTATAATAATCCAAAATGACTTTCCAACAGTCATCAAGAGTTTCTGGGCTCCCTCCGCGGCGCTTATCCGCCGGCTCGCTCAGGGCTGCGCAAGGTGTATCATTTCATCACGTACGCGGGCGCGTAAACAGACCCGGCTCTGCTCGTGTGTGTCGAGCTGAGGGTGGCGATGATATGACGGAACAACCCCTGCAGTTTGCAGCAAATTGGAGGGTGCGCAAGCGTTTCCAAAAGCAGCGCCCGCCGAGCCGGCTCTTACTTCGCTCTGCATCTCTAGCAGCAGAAGAAAATGTAATTTGCAGGCCCCCGGCGTTAATTCTTAATGCGCCCAAGTAGATTTCATTACGGTTCAGAAACACAACTTTTTGGGCGGCCCTTTCGAGCGGAATCGCGTTCTAATGTAGCATCCCTTCCGACCGGCAGCGCACGCCAGCCCGCTGGTTTCGCTGTAAACTGAGGCTCATGCGGTTCTTCCGTAATCATTGATTGAAAACGTCTTAGTATATTACGACTTAAAATACGACACAGTCCATCTAGAATTATAAAAAAATTGTGGCGAGTGCGGCACCCACTATTATTATCGTGTGAAGCCATAAATTTGATTTATACATAATGAATTGTAACAATAATTGCAAAAAATAATAAAAGGAAATTACATTACTATATTTTATGACGCGATGTGCTAAATATTTTGTAACCCAAGTTTCGTTTCTTATTAAAGAGTCTTTATATTTATATATAGGGTGGTCCAAATTGAATTGTAATATGTTTTTCCTGAATAAAACAGGGAGTATTAGAAAAATCAGTATAAAATGCCCTGCCAGACTCAATTAAACATTATTTTAGCAAAATTTCCTATAACACTTTCCCATGTAAGCAACTCCATTTCAGTAATTACATTTTTTCAGTAATGAAATCGTAGCATTTGTCTTTGAAATGACCCCAGAAGGGGCGAGATAACACAACCAAGAAATTTAGTTTGAAGTAAAGTGAGTGTTTACATGTTGTGTGACATGTAACTCCATCTTGTTGATACCACAAATCATTCGTAGCGTACACTAATAACAACGTTGCCAGCTTCGTTCTCAAAAAAGTACGAGCTAATTATTCCTCTAAAACACAATGCACACTAAACAGTGCATTTTTATGCAAATAGTATGTGGGTTTTTACTACTCCAGATATGACAATTTTAACAATTAAAAAGACTTTTGAGAAAATGTTAGTTTTATTACTAAATATAAGGTTTTTTTGCAAATAGCAGCACCTACTTCTGTGCTCTTTAAAAGTTAGTTTATAAATGTCCGGTGGTCTTCAATAGATTGCCACGTGTTTACATACCAACTACACAAATGCAAACTTTCAATTTAGATCGTTATGTAGAACATTGTAATTAATTAGTTCTGAAACGTTGTTTATTAAACCTTTAAAAACAACTTACTAATTATACTAAAGCTCACTTTAACAAACACTCAAATCTACACGAAATTAGTCTAAATGCTTTCTTTTTATTATTTGTATCTGTATTAGGTTTATAAATTAGACCATTATGAAAGATATGTTTGTATATTAAGTATTTTTGGTAGTGTCAATTAAGGTGCTACTATTAAGGTTTTTTAAATTATGTGCTAATTTTTATTTTATAATGTTAGAGCTGCTGTTATTGTATTTACATGTAAGTAGTAAAAACCAAACGCTTAACAAAACTGTAAAAACTTACCAAAAAATAATAAAATACAGCGGGGTCAATTTGTAAATGTCATAGATTTTTCTGCCGATCTTTGTCGCACAGTAATTTTAAAACTAAACGAAAATCCTTTACGGGCAAGTCTCGAATGTGAAAAGGCAAGAGCATGCTCGACTAGTTAGATCTGAGACAAATATCGCCACTATAGCTAAAAAAGCTATAATATAGCCAAGTTTATCGATATTAAGACGTTTCCAATAATTGAACATCTCATAAACTAGCTTTCTTCGTATGTTTCACGAATATTTGAGTCAAATCGCTTATAAAATTCAGCTAGCAAGCATTTATACCAACAGAACATGAATAACGTCGTATATTTGTTAATTTGGCATTGGAGATGTAAAAACTAACATCCATTTTTTAATAAAAACATCCTGAGTGACGACGCCCATTTTTGTCTAACTGGATACGTAACTAAGCAAATATGTCGTATTTGGGTCTGAAAATTAAAAAAAAAAACAGTTAAGAAACCTGTTTATCCTTCATGATTTACAGTTTTGTGCGCTTTTTAGATTGGTAGCGTTAATGTTTTGTATTTATTTGGAGATGAGCTTGGTAAAACCATTAAAATCGCTAGAAAGAAATCGATTAATGTCTACTTAAGTAAGTTACTATGTGACAATAGTGATTATTCTCTTTAAAGTAGTACTAAACGGTTTAAAAGACTGGCTTATAATAACGAAGAAAAAAAACAAATTTTTATGCATTTAGAAAGTACAGTAATATCAATATAAAGTGGTAACATAAGAAAAAATAGAATTTAACTTGTATCTTCAAAGTACACCGATATTGGGATAAAAAAAGAATCCTGAAAAACCTCCATGGTTTGATTTTATTACTAAAAAAGTTGTAAATCAAGTTCCGAAAGGTCATAGTAAACTTTATCAAAGTCTTTCATTATCAAACGCCTTTAAAAATTTTCTGTTTGTTTTTTCTATTAACAATATAGATATCGTTATTTGACATGTGAGTAGTAGAAACTATATGATTAACAAAAATGTAACGATGCACGTTTGAACAAAGTATTAAAACTTTGAAAATGTGTTACAGAAATGGTGATAACTTGATAGATAATTCGCCAAAGTCATATACTTCTCGATTGAAATAAAACGCCTTGTCGCACAACTTTGAGCCTTTTGGCAAAGTTTTGGATGTAAGAGCCTGCTCATACAAATAGATTGCTTCCAATTTTGTTCCTATAGCAGAAGATACGAGTGAACAAATTTTAAGACGTTTGCAACAATTGGTTGTATCAACAACTAGCTTACACTATATATTACACAAAAATCTAAGCCTAAAACCTTACAAAGTCTATTTGACACAATAATTTTTATTAAATATTATAAATTTGTTAATTCAGTATTAGAGATGTAATAAAATTGTCCTGACTGATGAAGCCCACATTTGTACTTGGTACATAGATAAGCAAGAATGTTTCATCTGAGTGCCCCAAGGTAAATGGTTGAGAACCGCTCCATTTCCAGGAAATTATAGTTTGGCGCGAAATTTAGGTTAGTCCATAATTTGTTGGGAATGAATCAGGTGAGACCGTTCCAATAAATAGTGTGCGTTATCGTAAAATAATGACTTTGTTTGCCACAAGTGGATGCTATCAACAAGAACGACCATTATTTTTGTCAGAACGGCGTTTCATACCACACAAGTCTTTAAATAAATGCGTTACTGTGTGTAACGAGTAATTTCCCAAAATTAAGACTTCTGTTTACCGCCTAAATCATGGGATTTGACATTAGACTTTTTCTTTGAAAGATAAGGTCTAGGTCAATACTCCAGCAATAATGCAAGCATTCAAAAATGTAATTCGCAAAATCGAGCAGCATGTGACGAAAAGATTAACAAACATTTCCTTAAACAAATTGCCATCTATAAGAAGAACCAAAACTACTTAGAAGTATACTTAGAGTATATCATGATTAACTTTGTGCTCTACATTTAAATAACAATTTCTTAATAGTGCTCAAAGAAGCAAGTTTTTTTTATATCTTAAATTGACAAGTTTTAATGAAAGACCCTGTATGAGTTGATATTTGAGCTCACTTTAGTTCTCAATATAAAATACATATCCAGGAACTTAAAAATGATACTAATACATATTAAATAAGAAATAAATCAAACTTTGTAAAGTTTATCATAGCAAGAAATTTAATTGGACTGAAAAAATAGATAATTAAAATGGTAACAAGCCCGCTGTACCAGCTGATCTACAATAATTACAGCTGTAAAACTCAGAAACTTAAAGATACATGCGCATTATAATTTTTCATATTGTAAAAAGTGTCATTTTCGTATCTACATACATCACCTATGCTAAGTTGGAGTATAATGGACTCCCCATGTGACAGTGTAAGCAGACCTTTTTATGGGTAAATTTCAAGCGGATTCTTTGCTACCCACGTTGATACGAAAGCTTCGTAAATCTCATTTCAAATTTCTAAATGCATAGTGCACAGAATGGGCGGTATGTTTTTTATGATATTAAATAGAACTTCCATCATTTGTAAATTGCAATATTGTTTCGCCTTCTTAAATAGTAAATTACACCAAATAGTTTTTTAGTAATTTGCATTATTTTTTTGCAGTATAAAAAATACAAAACGGTAATATAACAATATATAGATTTTAGCAGTAGTCAGCATGCATGAATTCTCCATGGTTGTCGAGGTTTCTAGAAAAGAATTCAACCCTAAGCGAAAAAAAATTTTGAGAGGCTTGTTACTTAAATGTTTCTGTAGTTGTGAAGAAATTGATCGTTAAATTTTATGAACGAGGGTGGTTGCTTAAAGTGACTTATTTTGGCATTATAGCTAATAATTTGAGTTTTATGAAGAATACTTATTTCAGCAGTCTCCTTAAAATTCAACACTTTTATTCTAAAGGATTCTCGAGAATCACGTTAAAGGTACATCATTCCTCAGTATATATAATACACTAAGAGAAAACTTCTTTAAGTTCAAATTTCTTAACCCACAAGGCACTTTGTAAAAAATTTCTTTATGTAAAACTTTATATAAGTACTTCAGTTTAACTTCTCTATAAGTTTAAATTATGAGCTAAATTATATAATTCTGACTTATTATAATATCAGTGTATACATCGGCATGGAAAATATATAACACATGATTTTAGTTAATGTATCACTGACAGTAATACTGACTAATGTTTTATATTATAACTATGTCACTTTATTAATCAATTCATTACTGATACCTTTAAGCATTAGGTCTATATATTACATAGTGCAATGTACAATCTTGCATTTTGCTATCAATTATTTAAATTCAGAAATACCAACTCTCAATTGATATAGCTAAAATAAATAAAATAAAATAATTTTCCTAGTGATATTGTGGAACTTCACAAAACTGTAAACATGTGAAATTGGCATGTTGAATTATTAGAGAGATACTTTAATTTTACATTCAATTTTAACACATGGAACAAAATTCTCTAACTATAGATTGGATGATAAACCGGAAAAGTAAATAAAGAATTTTGGAGTATGTATTTATCTAAGTGAACTATATATAAATATATATATATTAAACCATAGAATTTGAATTACACGTTATTTGCTGTGAACATTGAAAGTTTGCATTTCTATAGCATTGTGCAGCAACGCACCAATATTATTGAAATTTATTATTAAACGGGCTAATAAGAACTAAATCTTATTTTTCTTTAAATGGTTTTGGAAATTGTCAAAATTTTTGCATCTGGGTAGTAAAAATTCACGTGTTCTCCACAGGAAACCAATGTATCTACAAAAATTCTCCATTTTTGGTGTATTATGTGTACTGGTTTGTACCCTTTGTTAGTCAAAGCTTTCAACATTGTTGTTAAAAAGAAAGTAAAAAGCTAATTTGATGATTACATGAATAATAATGAAAAAGCTACATTAGGAGTCGACCTAATAGTACATAAAAGGCTTGAAAATACATCCGTTATCGACAAATTAGTAAAAACAACATACAAATTTTGAAAAGCTACAACAATTCAGATAATAAATATCTACGCTCCTGGCAGGAGCAAACCCCAGGATCAATTTACAATTTTTACAAAAAATTACAGAACACACTGGACAGGATCCCAAAACAGGATGAGATTATCTTACTGGATGACTTTGACACGAGAATAAATGATGAAATTTTAAATGGTATAAAGAACAGATTTAATGAAGGGACCCTTAATGAAAGTGGTGAACTACTATTACAGGTGTGTGCTCAGAACGAACTATGTACAAACAACACGATTTACCTACATAAGCCACAACATAACTACACATTTAAAGCACTAGGAGACAAATATCTATTATAGGTTTTATAGTAACCAACAGAAACATCCACCTGTCAAAAATATTAGATTTGGGAGTTTTAAGCTTAGCAAATACCGGAACTAATTATAACATGGTACTGGGAAAAATTAAAAACATCGTGCGACATACAAAAAAAGAATCTAAGAAAACTGATAAAATAAACATTGAATCGCTCTGCGAGGACACGACTAAAAAACTAGTAAAAAAGACTGAAAGAGAAAATAAATGCAAATAGAACAAGTAACGAAAACCACGTAAATACATCATTTAAGAAACCACGGACAAATGTAATTCAAGCTGCAGAAGAAGGTTTAAGTAAGAGAGAAATTAATATAAATGTACAACGAAGCATAAAACCTTAGCTACACCGAAGGAAAAAAATTTAGCAGCAGAGAAAGAGGCATCCTACATCTAATACAGAAACAAGGCAATCATTTTTGATCAATACAAATCAATGAGAATCAAGGTAAATAGAACATTCAAACAATGAAACGGAACTATTGCGAGCATGACATAATGTGGAAGACAAAAAAGATATAAAAAATGTTGACGAAGCCTAAAAGACCAATGAATAAATATATACAGACAACCAAAGTAAGGCCAAAAAATGGAAAAACTGCTTTCATCAATTATATAAAAATACAGAACTGACAGCACATAAGCAAGAGACAGCTCTGAATAGATCATCACAAAAAAAAATAAAAGCAACAAGTCTAGAACTACAAACCAAAAAGTTCCAGGATCAGACAAGATAACTAATGATATAATTAAATATAAGAACTATCTATAAAGTACCTACACTTAAACAAATCTCAAAAGAATGGATGGTTGACTCAAAAGAGCGATGGTCGTACGGGTAACGTGGAGGCGAGGGTTGTCGTGGAAAAAGCATACGTCCTTTCTTAACATTCCTCTTCTCCGGTTCTGAATCGCCCGTCTAAGTTTTTTGAGCGTCTCATAATGCCTGTGAGGAACAAAAATGCATAGATCATTGAAAGGAATTTTTCGATCTTTAAACATAATTTGTGCAACCTTTGCGACCGTTTTGTCGGAAATTGACGCTTTCGCGCTTTTTTGTCGTAAGTTTTTATGTGATTACCTGTAAACACACTACACTACTTGCGGACGTTTTTGACGTCCATACGCAACTTTCCATACAATTCCATACAAGCGCTTTAAAAACCTTATTTTTGGGATTATCCTCTTACAATAAAGGATGAAGCAAGTGATGCATTTTAAATACTTGGGGAGCAATATAACTAGTAGCAGAAATCTAAAGATAGAAGTGCAAGAGTAGACAACCAAAGCGGCTATAATATCAGGTTATCTACGTGATATAATCTGGAGGAATAAACACATGAGCACAAAAATTGATAAGGTATACGTAAGGGTCGTCGTGACGTACGCTATTAAGAAAAGAGCAAAAAATGCAACCACGAAACGCCTTCTAAAAACAACCAAGATAAAAATATTGAGGTCTAAAACAGATTATACTTTAAGGAACAGGAAGAAAAAAAAATATCAGACAAACAGATGGTCAAGAAAAAAAATGAGAGTGAAGAAATCATGTAAATAGGATGGCTGATGGTCGGATGACAAAAGTAGCTAAAAAGGGCAAACATAACTCCAAAAGGCCCCCTGGGAAACCACCAAAACGCTGGTACAAAAGCTATATATCGGTGTCATGAAACTTACTATAATGATTTTATTAATATATACACGACCAAGTCCTAATTTAAGAAAATAAAGAAAATATGTTTTATTACGTAAATTACATATTTCATTAATTTTGTGTTCAAAAATTACTATCATTATATACCATTTATTGATAATCCTTTCAGTAAGGAATAATCAGTCAAATGGGAGAATCTTTCTCTGATCCTAAGAAGACATACAATTCATTCGTTAGTAATAATATACGCAGTAACATTACAGGTAATATTTATGTTATTGACTAGTACTCTGCCTTACGGCACTACATTGGCACTACCTTAGCTACATTATTCTTATTTTTCATATGTTCATTGGTTTTGGTTCTCTACCATCTACTGGATTCTTATGAGGCAAAAGCTGAAGTTGCCATGCCTAGTAATGAGCCGGAGGATGTGCAATTAAGGTACATTTTCGCTGATTGCCATATTTGCTCCTATCTTTACAAGATGGGGATTGTTTCGGTAATCAGTGATCCAGATTTTGCCGCTACTTCTCTGTTCAGTTGGTTCCCACGTTTATTTCCTGGAGGCCCCGATGTGTGCCTTAGAATCTGATCTTGATTTTCACCAATAGCACTTTTGCAAGGTTACAAACCTTCCCAAGAGACAATCGGCACTTGTTTTAGAATAAGTAATTACGGCCGTAGTTTTTTGAAACGACAGCTTTTGTCGTTATTTTATAAATTTCTTTTACAGCGTCTTATGTTAGAATTACTATTTGCTTGCCGTGATCCAAATTCAAAGTATACTACTATATAGCAACTGTTGATATACGTCTACACAATTTCACTTCCTCCAAATGGTAAGTGTATGAGGAACCCATTGTACACAGACCTTCGATAATTTTAAGTCTTTATGGGGATAATCATGTGTCAAGTTTTGTGAAACAGATGTGTTGTATCTGTAAGACCATAAAATATATATAAAATAGTGTTTCATTAATTTTTTCAATTGCTAGCCAATTCATACCTTATAGATAATATAGTTGTAATAATAGTACCCCGTAATAGGCCTCGAAGACCTTTTAAGGTCGTAACAGGATAGGTCTGCTACAATCTAGAGCCTACGGCACACAAGTGTAGTAACGTGGCTAGCGCTACGTACCGATCGCGTCTATTATTACTCCAGAGTTTGACCTCCAGGTACTCATTTATTGCAGCTTGGGCCGTAAAATGCCAGCGATCGAATTGGCGAGAGCGGGATTCGAACCCGCAACTCTTGATTTCGTAGTCTAGCGACTTATCCACTAGATCACCACAGTCTTTATAGATAATATATAATACAAAAATACAAAAAATTTGATAATGCATATAAACTATATACTAGGGTGTTTTCAAAAGTTTCAGAAGTCCCAACGGTTTCAACGATACCACTCTGATTTGTACTACAATTAGTATAAATTAGTTGGTCTACAAGCACTTGATGTTGTTCATTTATAGCTATCAAATCACGCCACAACCACATTCCGATCTTGTAGATTTTTGTGAGTGGATTTTGCCTTTTTTTTGTTGATGCAACAGCGGCTTAATTTCAAAATAAGCGACCACGGAGAGTGTCCTTCGTAGTCAAAATTCACAGCGAGATCATATGTCAACATATATGCTGAGGTATTACCACCGGCGCAGCTTTGTGTTCGTCGGTCAATAGGACTCACCTTAAAGGAACTTTCCGAATTTTTAGGTCGTCATACAAAATGGACTCCACAGATTTATCAACGGAGATGCCAAGTTTAGAAATGATATCGCGCACACTACAACAAATTGCTTCGTGGCCGAGGCTGCTTTGATTAATTGCCACACAACTCTCGGCTTTCTTGAAACTTTAGCACCCACCAACGCACATTTATGACACCTTTACCGCATGTCTTACTGAATTTATAATAAAATGGATGATTACACGTTGTTCTTGAACACTAAACGTCCCCATTTTAAGTATACAAAGCAACACTCACTACAACGGCGGTAATTCGACCTGTGTATTTTGTATGATGTTGCCATCTATATTTACTGCTGAGAGAAAAAATTTTTGAGACCTTAAAACTTGAACGCGCCTAGTAACTTGTCACACTACAATACGACCACCTGATACTGAAAGGAAACGCTACTGAGTATGTTGCTAGATAATGAGTTAAATAATATTATGATATTCATATTTTATTATCCGGCTTATCGACTAGGAGGCAAGTGTTTGCAAAACACTCTTATAACTCTTATGTAATAATTTATTTTCATGTTAATGGCGCATTTTAATTTTAATTTACATTTACTATTAAAAGTTAGTACAAAATTGCTTTTAACTTCTGTATTATTTAGAAGAATAGACACTTGAAAAGTTTAAATTAATTTATAACATTTACGTGATATGTTAAGGCATAACAGTGTAATGGTTAATAGTACGCAGCGAAAGTGAAGTTGAAAAGTAGCTCAATTATTTTTTAACGTAATTATAACTACAAGTTCCAAAAAATTTAGAAGGGTAGATGCTGCTCAAGTTCAATAATATATTATATAAGAGATGTAGCCTTGAAATTTATTTACTCTTAGTTTAATAATAAAATTAAACAACTAATTTGTTTAGTAAATTTTACTCAAGTCAAGCTTAGTGATAAATAAGAAAATTATGGTTTAACTTTGTAAATTATATTTGCAACTTTACACCTTCCTAAAAGAACGTTGGCGTAGCTCATTCCACTTTAATGCATCTACTACTTCCCGTGTTAGTTTCAATTCATTTACTGGTTTAGTGCGGCGCCTAGCTGTATAGCGTCTACTTAGTGCAAGTAGCAGACGAATAAAGAATGAACTTAAAACAACCATCTACACTACAAACTGCATTACTGACTTTGTGGAACAAGCAGCACATTAAAAATGCTCGAATTCAGTCAAATTTATTGTTCTGGAACAGTAAATGCACCCTTATCATACAATTGTTATGAAAAATCAAAATATATTTTTGATAAATATAAGTATGAGAAAAGCATGAAGAAAAATGAGTTCCTATTTATTTTTCTTTGACGATACTCTATATAATACGTACAAACAGAAAAAATAAAGAAAAAAATAACCAAAAATTTGTATCAAGTATAAACAATATTGTTTAAAATACTAACATATCACATCGCAGCAAAATAAATTGAGAAGGTAACTAACATGTTTAGAAATAAGGTAATTGTTCAGTAAATTGGCGCACTTGAAAGCGTGGTTTTATAAATATTGCTAGAGTATAAAAATACTCATTGTCACTTTAAAAACGAATTTTGCAGTCCAAGGCTTGTCAGCAATTCTTATACCCAATGAAGTGTGATTTTGTTGGATGTTTTTGTATGTTTGCGATGATTTTGGTATAAATTAATGCGATGCGCCCCAATTTTCTTATCATGCTCGTCTGCGATTCTTTACACTTCTTTTACAATTCTTTGATTATTTACAATTTGCAACATATTATCCACTACAAAAGCAGCAGGGCGTACACTCCAGCTGTCTAACACATTGTCATCTGTCAAAATAAACTGCAAAATTCCTGGTAGCGGGGGGGGGGAGGTGTTCTCAAGGAGGAGTTATCTCTCCCCTGCTATAGACCTGGTAATAGATGGACTTTTAAAGAACTTAAAAGACAAAGGATTCTCTTCTGTAGGCTACGCCGATGACCTAATTGTCTTGGTGGAAGGGAAATTTGTAGGCACGGTCAGGGAACGGATGCAGAGGGCTCTAAAGGTGGTAACTGAATGGACTGAACAGGAAAGCCTCAAGGTCAGTTCCGTAAAAACCACACGTATACCCTTCACGCAAAGAAAAAAATTAGAGGGGCTTACACATCTTTCTTTGACGAAAAAGAAATCACCATATCGGGAGAAGTAAAGTATCTAGGAGTCGTTTTCAATTCTAAACTTACTTGGAACCGTCATATTGAGAAAATGGTCGACAAATCGGTGACAACTCTAGCAGTTGTCAGACGGATGTACGACAAGTTGTGGGAGCTAAAACTAGGAATGGCGCACTGGTTGTGGTTAGAGTGATTAGACCCTCTCTTACATACTCAGCTTTGGTCTGGTGGCCCAAAGTTACACAAGAAACCACCAAACTAAAACTAGGCAATGTACAAAAACTTGCCTGTTGCAATGGAGATTCTTCTAGACCTCTCACCTCTATATATAGTAATTTAGGGGGAGGCAAGATTGGGTCACTATAGGCTGCATCATCCACTGTACAAGATACACACGGGTACAGGCCATACAAGAATAATTGATAGTTTGTGGGGCCCTCTGCTTGAAATGAGGACGGACCACATGACCTCAAAAATGTGTGACGACTTTCTATTCGAAGTGATCATGAAGGATCGAGGTAGAAGCGAAATTTTAGACAGGCAATTGCACCTGGTAGCCTAATCTGGTACACAGATACCGGAACCGGAATATATGGTGAGGATTCCAGGGTTGAGTTAAGCTTTCCCCTGGGTCAGTATGCTTCTTTCTTTCAGACAGAAATATATGCTATATTTTGTATGCGCAAAAACGGTAAGAGGGCTTACAGGAGCAAGCGGATCTATATTATATCAGACAGCCAGGCAGCTTTAAAGGCTTTATCAAACACAAAAGCATCATCTAGACTGGTATGGGAATCCATCAACGAACTGAATGCAACGACAGAACATAACACTAAAACTGTTATGAGCACCTGGGCATTGCGGTATCTACGGCAACAAGAAAGCCGATGAACTGGCCAGTCAGGGATCTAGTGAGGCTTATATCGGCCCAGAACCTGCTTTAGGAATTTTACAAAGTGCTGAGGGAAGCTTTATTAAGGAGAGGACACGCACTCATCATCGAATGAACTGGAAGAATCGACCAGCAAAACCTTCAATAAGAGACCTTGCCAAAAGAGAGCTGCAAAACTCCTTAACTTAAGTAGGCCACAGCTATGGACAATCATAGAGTTTCTTACAGGACATGCGAGTGTAAAACAACATCTCTGGAAAATTGGTAAATTCAATGGTGATCTTGCATGCAGACTTTGTAGCAAGGAACCAGAAACAGCCTTACATATCCTATGCAAGTGCGATGTGCTGTGCAGGAAATCTGCTGATTCAGGGGGCATCAATTACAGATTGGTTATGAATATACTTTATTAGGGTAATCACAATAAGCCATAGGCTGCAGTGAACATGGATCCATTAAGGAAGACATACCCTAAGCGCAAAAAAGCTGCATAATACGCGGTTTTAAAAGTGTAAAAGAAGACTATAAGGGTTTTAAACGTAACATAAATGAAGTGAATAAATAAAGAAGCTTATCCCAAAATTATTTCTATAAAATAATTTACAAGTTTGTTAAGGGCATTAGAAACATCGTAATTTAAAGAGTTTTAATGAAAGGTACAAAAGAAAGAATGTACGGGGATATAGTTAATTTAAGGAAACATTTTCAACATGTAATGTTAGATTGTGTTTAAAAAGGTAACAATGTTAAAAATAATGCAAACAGCATGTGTACCATTTATAAGAGTAGTGTTACAAATGTTCAGACCACCATACCCGGTTAGAAGGTTTGGAGCTAATAATTTTTTTGGTAAAACAAAAAACAACTTTTTTTAAACATGAATTACTGGAATTGGCCTTAAATCTTCTATCAGAATGTAAACAGCTGTTGGTTCAGCAATAAGAGGTTTTGGTATCTATTTAGTGAAATTTGTTATAAATGGCTTTCTCAAAATGAAACTATTATTCAACCAAATACTGTTTCCAACTGAATAAACTGAAGAAATCAATCAGCTCAACATGGCCAAAATTAAAAATTTGTTTAGCACAATAACGCCTGGTTTCACCTGTTAGAAATAAATTGTTGACACTTGACGAGGATGTTTTATATTTATGTGGTTATTGCCCATTGCTTTTATTAAAAAGTCTTTTTGCAATAAAAGATTTTACTTCAATAAATGAATAGTATTTTGCTAGAAAATTAAAAAAAAAAAATTAAGATAATAAAGTGGAGTGGATCATAGATAACTCAGAAATACAAAATATAAAATACTGATCATGTATTACTTACTAATAAAATTAAAGACATTTCTGGGACGACCTTGTATACTTTTTAATATTAAACGCAAAGAAGAAAATTGAATATTATAATGTTTTATATTTATTATTATTTATATCCATACTATAATTATATAACAAAAATCTTAATATTGTATTAAAATAATATAGAAAGTATAATCCCCAATTAAAACTTATTTATCACATATATAGTTGACAGCGTTATTATAATAACTAATTAATTGCACACAAAGCATAAATTTATAGAATGATAAATAATTAGCAAAAATTTAAATATATTATAGTAATGGAATTGAACCCGACAGTAATATATTTATTAAGCATACGGTAAGAAACACGTTAAACTATACAGCAACGATCGTGTTCATAAAGTGCTGTTAAAATATCCCGTTATTCATATTAGGAACAATCAGATCTGATTTGCACGTACAAATTAAGTAATCTACCGTCAGGCAGCAACCGAGTTACAAAACATTTACAACAGCGTTTTATCATTTGTGTAAGAATGGTAAAGCTGAGTACGACAACGAGTACGTCATATTTATGCACCCTAATTAGAAGAACGTGTTCTAGAAGATATCGAGAGTAACCCCAATCTAAAATTTAGGCGACTGACCGACCAAAGTGGTGTGTGCTAAGTGACCATCCTAGATGAGAATCACTGATATCTATATTATACAAATAAAATGTTTCTAAAAAATATCTCAGAAATTTCTTAAAAAAAAGATTTGATAGCTAAATTTGGCCGTAACAAGCTATCATTATGGGATTTTTGTTATCAATTCTCTTCGCAAGTTAAACAATCTTTGGTAACTACAATAATTACTGGGTTATACAAAATCCCTATGGAGTGTTCAAAGTATATCATTAGCAACGATTTAGCATCAATGTTTGGGTTGATATTCACTATTAGTGACTATTTACTTGACCAGTCGTTTTTCCATAATGCATCATTGGCCCAGTGTGTTTGTAATTCCTAAGAGACACTCTGCTTTTATAACTTTTAAATGTACTATTGACAGCATGACAGGTCATGTGACTTGTGCATGATGGAATTCCAGCTTATCAATATTCAGCAATATTTTAGTGACATTTTTTTTGTAGATAGGTTAAACGAGATAACCCGCTCAAACGTGAGACTTAAATATCCTCCACATTTACCTGTAAAACTATTTGAAAAGTGTCGTGCATGTTCAGTTAATTCTTGATGTAAAAACACTTGAATAACGTGTCACTGCAGTTTATGATACTATTGAATTATAATTAGAAATATGAATCCATATTACGCTTTTATTAAAGTTCATGTAGAAGGGAGAGAGGGCACTTTAAAAACCTACTCTAAACTTGTGAAAAAAATGGTATATTGTCCTACAATTTACATATATAATTTATGGTGTAGCATTTTTTTTTTATTGAAACATAGTACATCAGCAATCAGAATTACAAGAGATTCTATGAGCTAATTTGTTGTTAAAGTTGATTGGCTTGATGAGGTTGGCACCCATTGGTGCTTCCTCGCAGTTTCCTAATCCTATTGATTGCGGATGATGGATTCACACTGGAGGATTCACGTTAGTTTGTAGGTCCCAAGGCCATTTCCGCTTTAATCGCCGAAGGTTTGGTTGTACCGTAAGTGGTTGTATAAGGTCGTTTGGATGATATGTAAGTCTATCATAGTATCTGGTTGCCCGTTTCGTAGTTACATCACGCACGTATGGTGTGTTGGAGTCGGTATGTAGGGTGAGATTTGTCACGTACCATGGAGCATCCATAAGAGTTCTTATTGTCTTGGATTGGAATCTCTGGATTATGTCTACGTTAGAATAGCTAGAGCAGCCCCACAGCTCACATCCATATGTCCAAATAGGACGTAAGATGGTTTTATATATAAGGAGTTTACTCTCGGTTGCTAAAGGTGATTTCCGACCTATTAGCCAGTACATTTTTTTAACTTTCAGATCCATGGCTTTGCGCTTCTTCTTTATGTGTTGTTTCCAAGTTAGCCCCCTTCGCATTGTAAATGTTATTTGAACTGACTTATTTTCATTCACCTTAATTCGCCATTTGTCTAGCCATTCTTCTATTAAATGTATGTGTTCCTGCAGTAATCTTGTAGCAGCTAAAGGGTCTTCATTGCACGCGAGGATGGCAGTGTCATCTGCGAACGTTCCCATTTCTGTGTACGGTGTTATTGGTATATCAGCAGTGAAAAGTAAGTATAGGACTGGGCCCAAAGCGCTGCCTTGGGGAACCCCAGCGGTAATTGGCTGTAGTGTCGAGATTTTGTTTCCGAATTTTACTAGGAAATAGCGGTTTGAAAGGTAGGATTGGAAAAGGAGATAATATTGCTGCGGAAATAATGCTTTTATTTTAGCCAGTAACCCTTTGTGCCACACCTTATCAAAGGCTTGTCGAACGTCCAGGAATACTGCCGTGCAGTACTTCTTACTTTCAAAAGCTTTCTGAATTATGTTAGACATGCGGTGGCACTGTTGAATAGTAGAATGATCTCGTCTGAATCCAAATTGGTGCTTTGGGATCCAATCATCCAGTGGTGTGTCTTTATTTAACCGACTTAATATCAGCTTTTCTAGGAATTTGGCAATTATTGATAATAGGCTAATTGGGCGATAAGATTGCACTTCATTTGGCGGCTTACCAGGTTTCAATATTACTATAATTTGCGCCATCTTTAGTTGCGGCGGCCAGTAGGTTAAGCGCAGAATTGCGTTAAATAATGCTAGTAGTTGTCTTTCCCCAGTTTCTGGTAGCTGTTTAAGGATAGGACCAGTTATGAGGTCGTAGCGTGGTGCTTTTTTGTTGCTCAAGAATTTTATCTCCTGACGTAATTCACCGATTTTAAGATCCTGTATTGGGAATGGAAGTTGTAGTGGGGCTTCGAGGAAGGTCTAAATACTTCTGCCAGATATTGTGCGAATAGGTCAGCTTTTCCTTGGTCAGATCTGGCCCACGTGCCGTCTGTGTTACGTAGCGGCGGTATATGTACCTGTGGCCTCTTGAATCCCTTTGTGGCTTTCCATATACTGTAGTCGTCCTTGGAAAGAGAAGTTACATATTGTTGAAATGTGTACTTCGTTCAGTTTTCGTTTAAGTTTATTAGTAATTCGATTGTACTTTGTTTTGTCGTTTCTATTACGTGTTCGTTGCCAGACTGCCCTAGCTTTCCTTTTTTCCTTAACCAGCTCCATCACTTCTCTTGGGAAGTTTTGTGAGCTGGGTTTTTGCTTTTCCATGCGCGGTGTAGCATACCATGCTGCCTCTTGTGTAGTAGTTATAAATTTGTTGATTCCACTGTCCAACTCTTCAGTCGTTTTTAGGCTTATATTAAGATCAAGATATTGATCCATATCCTCTTTAAAGGCGTCCCAATCTGTGCGTCTGTTACATAACATTGGTTTGGTACTATAGCACTAATAGTAAGTATGACAGGTGTGTGGTCAGATGATAGATCATAACTGGATGTTATGTCTACGTAGTTAGATGAAACTCCTTTAGCAACGAAGAAATCTAACAAATCCGGAATTTTGCCAGGGTCCATTGGCCAGTACGTTGGGCTACCTGTTGAGAAATATGTATAATTATTATCAGTTATGAGTTTATTAAGTTCTCTGCCGTTTGTGGTTATCAGTCTACTGCCCCATCTGGTATGATTCGCATTAAAGTCTCCGCCAGTTATAAATCCTGACCCTAAGGAGTCAAAGAATGGCTGTAGCATGAGTTTGGTTATTTGGTGCCGAGGGGGGCAATATGTTGCCGCTATTGTAATTGGATTTGGTAGTTTATTTACTTCAATCACTTCTTCGAATTTTGGTAGTTCGGAATGTGTTATTGATTCACAAATGATAATGGCAGTGCCTCCTTGTGCCGTACCATCCGGATGTTCGGTGTGGTAAATAAGATAGTGCGGTATTTTTATGTGGGTTCTTACAGTAAAATGGGTTTCTGATATAAGGAGGATATCAATATTGTTTATACTGAGGAAGATTTCGATTTCTTGTTTTTTTGATTGGAGGCCGTTGGCGTTCCAGAGTGCAATTTTAAGGAATTTGGCCATTATCGAACTAATTTATTTATGACCGTCGTAAGCATGTTCAAAATAGTGCTATTTTGTTGTATTAGTTGATTGAACATACCTTTGAATTCTTCTAAGAACTGTGTGAGTGTTAGGTCTTGAGGTGATTGAGGTTTATTTGTGTTTGTTTGTTCACAGTTAGTATTTGGCATTTTCCAGTAGTTCTTCACTGGCAAGGGAGGAAAGTTTTGTGGATTTGTTTTGTAAGATGCATGTGTGTTTTTTTGTGTTTGGGTGTTCGGTTTTATTTTGTTTTGTAGCTCTTGGTAGATTGAACAGCCCTTGTAGTTTGCGGATGTGCACCATTGCAGAGTGCACAAGTAGCAGGGTTTCCTTGTTTTTTGCATGTAATAGAATTGTGCGGTCCGCCACATTTAACGCAGGCGTATGGCCTATTACAATATGACTTTGTATGGTTATAGTTTTGGCATCTTGTGCACTGGACCAGGTTCATATTTCTGTGGGGCGGTTCAACAGAAATTTTAAGTTTTGTAAGTAATTTATGTTATATATGTCTTTGTTATTGGTGGCTGGCTCCAAATCTACAAAGAATAGTGGTAATGCTTCTTTAGTTTTCTTATGTTTTATGTTAGTAATGTTTCTAACCTTGTGATTATGAGTAGCTAGTTCAGCTGTAATATCATCTACTGGAATTGTAGGATGTATGTGCCGTAGGACCACTCTGTATGCACGATCCTGCTTGATTTGGTAAGTGTGGTGAATGACACTGTTTTCCTGGAAATGTTTGACGAGTTTTCTGTACACATCCGGGGAATGCACATTAAATTTGACTACGTTATCAGCCATACTTTTGGTGGTGTACTGTTCCTGTTCCATAATATCCTTCAAGCTGTTTATCATTTCCTGATAATTGTTAACTCCATGTACGTAGATTGGAGGGGTTTGGGTATTTTATTTGAGTTTTTGTTGGCACCGTTATCTTGATTATTGTTTGTTACGTCTGTAACTTCTGGTAAAATTGAGTATTTGTTATTTGTGTTAGATTAAATGATTGTGGCGGATTTTGTGTGTTTTGCAATTTCCTTCTTTTTCTTTTAGGTTATTAACTTTTCCAAGCATTTTTTTGTCTGCAATGTTTTCTTCTTCCTCTGCGTCGCTAATAATAATTTCCATTGGTTTTTGTGTCGTGATTTGTTGATGCAATGGTTGGACTTGAGGCGGCATTACAAATTGAGACATTGAAGAGTGACCATATTGATAAGGTTGGAATGTTTGTATTTGTGGCGACATTGAGTAGCTATTGGGCATTTGCTGGCATTGCTCAGGTGTTATTTGTTGTGGGTTGTTATTTGGGATAAATGGGTATTGTTGGTAAAAGGATGCGTTTTGTTCCGTTATTGTTGGGTTGAATTGTTGCGTGGGGTTGTAGCCATTGCCAAATGGCAGCATGCTATTAGTTTTACTTACATGCATGCACTGAATTATGTAGTAAACAATACAAAAATGAAAACAGTTTATTCCAATTAATGCACTGGTTTATCACTGCTTGAGGTTCACTGTACGATAGCGATAACATGCAGCGCGCACGGACTTACGCATGTGCTCGGGTTGAGCGCTCGAACCGTACTATATGGTGTAGCATTTGTAGACTTATTAGCATTTCCGGTCATACCGTAACGTTTTTGTTCCAAACAGTGATGAACATTGTACTTAGAATTTATTTGAACTACTTTTTTTTCACAGTTCCAACTTCTTATGTGGTAGCATGGCCTGCGAACTGAAAGGTTAAAGATCTCGTATGGTTGCCTTCTCTGCCCGGTCATCACGCTCTATCTCTGATGCAGAGCGATATAGCAAGCACCGCGCCGCCATTATTGCCTCTTGTTCGAATGAACACAGGTACTCAATTATTTTTAGTGACTATGTAGGCCACCCGCCAAGTATCAGAAGGCTTCGGGAATGGAACCCAGGTCCGTCCGCACCGCAGTCTGCGCCTCAACCACTTAGACCATTCTGACGTATTTAAACTACTTTACTTGTAGGAATAGCACAGTTCGCTTTGTTTCCGATAACGACTTTCTCATGATGCTTCTCCGTTTGCTATTTACACCTCAAACACCTATTTTAGAATTATCTGGTATAATTTATTGGGTGAAACAAAAAACCAAATATTTACTGAGAATAACTTATATGTACAAGAACAAATTGATGTGTCGAGAGACTAACTCAAACCACCTACCCTTCACATGCACATTTACTTAGTTAAAATTAGTCTCAGGTACGTTTGCCCGAAAAATATTCATAAGTCATGACCACAAAAGCGCATCTTGAGTCATGTAGCGTCAATTTCTGTATTTATAATAACGCACATAACGCATTTCAACAATTATAGAAGCTTATGGGCGTTCTTTTCCTTTATATAACTTAACCAATGTAAGTCGATCCAAATTTTTATTTATCGAAAATGAGTAGAAACATAACTAAAAATACATGAGACATTGATTGATGATGCAAGTGATCTAGAAAGAAAACCGACAACAAAAATAGTAGAAAATAACACTATAGCAAATAATGAGCCAGAGAACTTAGTAATCTATAAATAATTTATCTGCCTAAAGTCTGCTTAGAGTCTGTATTTAATAATTTTTATTTTTTTATATCAATCTTTATCTTATTTTTCATTAAAATAAACAAATACGGTCTTTAAGAATAAACAAAATTCACAGATAAGACACACAATAAATAGAATATATAAGGCTATAGCTTAAATATACTAAACTAGCCACGTTCACCCCTCTTCGCAAGGGGGACATTTTTTTTAGAAATAAATAATTTTGCCTGGCGGTTATTACTCCATATCTGGATGTTTAACAGTGGGTATCTTGGTTGGCGTAAGTCCGAAATAATGTAGATGGCCGCTCCCATTGTAATTAAATAGACATCTTGGTGGTAAATTACCTCATCACACAAATATTTAACCATTAAGATGAAATATAAAAAAAGTCTTGAGAAGACCAAGGCCAGTAATCGTACCAAAAATCATTTGATTCAGTCTGACCGTCTTGGCATGTTGTGCGGACATACGTCGTTACACTTTGTTTTATATATTTCAATTACAATTCAATGGACACTTTGATGGTAAACAGGTAAAGCAGAGCATGAAACTAAACTATATGTTTTAACGAAATTTTATTGAAACGAATGACAATGAATTATATTCAAATGAAAGTGAATAGTAGCAAAAATATAGGGGATGGAAGCGAACCCTTTGCGGTCACTTCCGGTCAAACGACAGTCAAAAAAACGACATGACAAAAGTAGAAGCTGGTCTCCAGCTTGGAAGCTCTCTTACAGGTAAACTACCTAGCAGGGGTCCGAAAAACAATAGATCATTAAAGTAAAATAATATAAACCTTGAGTAGGACAAGGCCAGTAATTATGCAAAACTTCGAAAACTGTGTACTGAATACAGGGAAATTTTTTTTGCAACAAGAAACCCACTTCTGGTCACTGAAAAAATTGAAAAACCAAAGAAAACAGATCAATGAAATTTTCATTCACCTTTATCCATTTTTCGATGCGAAAGTCATGAAATAACGTCAAAATAGTACGAAATTCGTGATTTACGGAAAATTTACGATCGATTGACATTTTCCTACGTCAAAATGACGATTTTTGAGAGCAAATATGGTTTTTCCAATTTTTTGTCAAAAAAAACATCAAAATTTAAAAAATTCCCCAAAAATTTTTTGGGCGATCTTTTCATTTACAAATACCGTAGAAGAACTGCAAAAGTGACGTGGAAACTGAAAGTAGCAAACTTACTCGAGATGATTACAAGGAACTTCTCAATCTTGCTCAAGTTTTTTTAGGTTTAGTCCCAAGACATGAAGTTATCTTTAAAAAACCCATTGGGTTCTCTCATGTACGGTAGATGTCGAAGGCATCATATAGTATTTTGATGTACCTTTTTAGAAGTTCTTATCCTTTATCAGATGATGAAAAAGACAAGTTGTTTGACATTTGTTTATTTGTAATATTCGTTTATTTAAAACATTGGTTCACCGCTTCTTTGGCGCCAAATGCACCGAAAAGTGACTTGCAATTTATAAAAGATTTATTTAAATACAGAAAAGTAAAGCGAAAAGTAGAAATAAAGAAAATAGAGGATTTTTATAGCAAATCACCGACAATTTTAGATTGGTATGGCATTAGGTATATAATAAATATTAATAAAATTTGTAAATTGAATGTGATACATACAGAGACTTAAAATGTATCGTCAAATAATCTGCTCAATAGTAATTCGTTTTAGAAACAACCGATTTACAATAGATGGGTGTATAAGTATATAAATAATATAAATAATAAAAAAAATAAACTTCATTGCGTATACACAAAATGGAAAATAAATGTAAATTCAAATATAACAAGCTAATAAGAAGAGCTAACGTATATTAAGATAGTAATGCGGGAAATAGAAAATACAAAAGAAACATGGGGCCGGCGAAGAGATTGCTCTGTAAGCAATCCCAGAATGAACTTAAAAAAACCTTTCGATTTCGAATTTCGAGATTAATCGAATATCTAATTCGACATAGAATTTCGACTGACTCAGCGTAAAATTTCTCGAAATTCGAAATTGTCGAATATCTCGAAAACTATTCGACATAGAATTTTTCGATTTCATTATTGAAATCAGCGTAAAATTTTCTTTAAGAATTACTCATAAAATCGCAATGTCGAAATTTTCCCGAAATTGAAGTCGAATATCTCGAAAACTATTCGAGATAGAAACTTTTGATTTCAATTTTGAAATCAGCGTAAATTTCCTATAAGAATCCATTTTAAAATTTTAAAAAATCCATAATTTTGTGACAGCGACAGACAGACAGACAGACAGACAAACCGACAGACCGACAGACATATAGAATTCAGTAACGAACTTTTTAAGTTCGTTGATAATCAGTTTATTTGAAAACTAGGAAAAGTGAATAATAAATTAAGCTTGAAAGTAATATAAAAAGACTTACAATTATTTTTTAGGATATTCAGTTATATGAAAAAATAATTAAATATATAAACAAACATATAGCTATTATACATATATTATATAACTAATTGTTATTTAAGAGGATAATGCAAAATTTATTGTTTCTGTATAAAGTGTGTGATAGATGAAGAGAAGTTGTGACTACTAGTTGTATAACTGAGATATAAAATATCTCTAAGAGTATAATTGGGACGATATTTTATGAATATTTAGCATCAGCAAAGAAACGCACCAAATATTAATGCCTAAATAAACACGTTTTAGGACCTTTTGGTCTATAATTAATTTAGTCCTATCTGAACCTTAACAAATTCCTTATTTTTTATAACAAAAAATCCACTTTCATTCGAAATGTAATTTCAGTTTTTATATGATAAGTATTTTGAAGGCAAAAAGATTATGAAATTATCGATTACTTACAACATTGTCACAAATACTCGAAAGCACCTACTATTAAATTTTTGGATTGTATCATAGAACAAAGACCTGCAAGATTTGTGCCGAAAATATGTCGTTAGGAGAACGTTTATAACTAAATACTTTAATTTTTCAGAACACCATATGTAAAAATAGATTAAATTAGCTTAAACTGGTGGATACAGTTGTCGTTTTATTCTCGTAGCGTAAAGTTGTGTTTAACTGCAGCTGGTGATAAACGACAAGTTCAAATTCAAGTGCGACCTACGGGTCAAGTAAACAAACGATGCGGCTAAAATTCTGTGATAAGATACGTAAGTTTATTATATTTTATTATTTCACCGCGCAAAACGATGAATCAATACCCATCAAGACCAGCAACCCCAGGTGAAGCATTGCTCATGCAGGAAAATAATGCTCTTGTGCAGCAGGTAAACACGCAGTGTGCGAATGAAAATATGTTACAGCAAGAGCTTGCAAAAGCGATTACAGCATATAATCAACTGCAACAGCAATTCTCAGAATCTACTAAGCAGTTACAAGATGAAATCAGAAATCTTACTCAACGATTAGAAAAAACTGATCATGAAAATCATGAACTAAAAATATATATCAATAGTATGAGAAATAGAGTATTAGAACTGGAACAGAAAGCCAAAACCGACGAAAAAAAAGTCGACAAAGCAGAAACTCAAAAACTGCAATATGAAACAGATGAAGAAGAACTGTTAACAGAAACATATGTGGATGCCGACGTGGCAAGCGAGACTGAGTGGATCCTTAAAAAAAATAGGAAAAAGGAAAAACAACTAAAAGCGAGTACAAACAGTAAAGATATGCCTAGTAAAGAACTAACCTCTAAACAAATGCCTAAAAATGAACAGAAACCAAATAACCCCCCACCACCAATAGTAATCTATAATGTAAAAGATTATCAACAACTCTACGATAAAATGTGCGAAAAAATTACAGATGAGGCGTCAAGGCAACGAGACGTATAAGTTAAATGTTGAGAACGATGATAAGTATAGAGCAGCTACCAGATTATTGACAGATCTAGAATATGAATGGTCATCGTATGAAAACAAACAGACTGGAGACATTAAAGTAATAGTCAAAAATCTTCCGGAAAATTGTGACGGAGCAAGGATTAAAAATGAACTGGAATTAAGAGGACTAAATGCCAAAGAAATAGTAAACATTCTACAACAAAAAATTAAAAAGCCTTTGCCAATGCACAGAATCAGTTTCAAAAACGAAACACCAGTGCAAAAGATCTACGGAATTAAAACAATTTTAGGGATAAAAGTGAATATTGAACCACTACGCAAATCTAAACTGATCCCGCAATGTAAAAATTGCCAAAAATGGGGACACACTCAACGATTCTGCGCAAGAATAAGTACTCATAGATCTAGCGGCTGCCCAAAAAACAAAACAGAAAAACCAAAATGTCACAATTCCGGAAAGCCACACCCGGCCAACTATAGAGGTTGTGAAGTTACTCGCGAGCTACAAAAAATGCGTGATCAACATAATAAAAGAAAATGGATACATACACAAACAAAACCAAAACAAAAGGTTCAAAACAAAATGCAAGATGCTACTTGTACAGATCAAACCTATGCAGAGAGAGTAAAGGGTACAAAACCTGACCCAAAAAATTGTGAACCTAGTGGCATTGAGCAGACACTTCAAAAGATCCTTGAAAAGCTATCCCAGCAAGAGGAAATGAACAAAATACTCAATAAGAGACTAGAAGATCTAGAAAAACCGCGGAGCTTGGGAGCTATTCCTAAAAACAAAAAATGAATGGACTACGCATAATGACGTGGAATGCTAATGGGCTACGACAACGGCTAGATGACGCCCTAGAGACACAACATATAGACATATGCCTCGTATCAGAGACTCACCTCACAAAAGAGGATTATGTCAAAATAAGAGGTTACTGCTGTTACCATACAACACACCCATCCAATACAGCGAGGGGTGGAAGTGCTGTCATAGTTAGGCAGCACATATCACAATATGAAAATTTTCATATTCAAACAGCACAATACCAAGTAACCTCAGCAAAAATTAAAACCACAAAAGGTTGGATTACTTTGGGCGCCACTTATATACCTCCGTGGTATAACTTAAAAAGAGAAGACTACTTAAGTCTGCTCATAGAATTTCAAGGAAAGTTTATACTTGGCGGAGATTTCAACGCCAAGAATATAGAATGGGGCTCTAACACAACCTCTACCAAGGGAAAAGAACTACTACAAGCTGTTAGAGAATACAACTGTCAAGTACACACATCCGGAAAACCAACTTATTGGCCGACCGACATCCATAAGCAACCAGATCTATCGGACATTTTTATTTCAAAAAACATCTCAGACAATTACATCGAGATTGAGGAAGAATTTGTCCTTAGCTCGGATCACTCTCCCGTAGTGCTAACTCTGAGTGAAAGAATCATCAAAAAGGAAGGAAAGCCCACTCTTACACATAAATACACTGAATGGGATAAATTCTGCCTGCACCTGGATAAGAACATCCAACTTAATGTCTCTTTAAAGACACCAGACGAGCTAGAAGATGCAGTAGAAAAATTTACTGAACTCGTTCAACAAGCAGCATGTTCTGCTACACCTACATGCCCGAAAATATTTAAGGGTAACAATTACCCGAAAGAGGTTAGAACTCTAGTTGCCACCAAGAGAAAGGCAAGGAAGAAATGGCAAAAAACAAGAAACCCTGCAGATAAAACCATTTTAAATAACCTAACAGCCGAAATCAAAAAGCAAGTCCAAGAATGGAAACAAGAAACCATTACAAGCGTACTAGAAAATTTGACAGACGATCTAACGACGGATTATGGCCTATTGTAGATGACCAAAACAATCAAAAGACCCATCATTCAAAAGCCACCAATCCGAAATGGCAACAATTGGGCAAGAAGTAACCAAGACAAAGCGGACTTATTTGCAAGACACTTCGAGGAGACGTTTAAACCTTACGAAA
Source organism: Sinelater perroti (assembly GCA_036346155.1). Lineage (NCBI taxonomy): Eukaryota > Metazoa > Arthropoda > Insecta > Coleoptera > Elateridae > Sinelater > Sinelater perroti. Next base: position 1,745,969 of record JARFIY010000355.1, on the reverse strand, counting down.
ACTGACAGATAATTAGAGCTACGCGATCCCAAGCTAATCATAAAAATATTCAACTAGTAACACCCAAAGAAGTGAGAAAGGAGATAATGACCAATATCAATCCTGCCAAAGCTCCAGGCTTCGACCTCATCAGCGGTGAAGTGTTGAAAAACCTGCCACGGAAAGGGATAGTGAAACTTACTATGTTAATAAATTGTGCGCTAAGACTATAATATGTGCCAAAAGCATGGAAATGTGCAGAAGTAATTGTCCTTTCAAAACCAGGTAGAGACGTGAATGCAGTGCAGGGGTACAGGCCCATCTCTCTCCTCCCTGTAATCTCCAAACTTTTTGAAAAGTTAGTACTGAAAAGACTCAAACCAGTGATCGAAGAAAGACAACTAATTCCAGAACATCAGTTTGGTTTTCGCGATAGACACTCAACAATCGATCAAGTGCATCGTATAACGAATGTAATCGAAAAGTCACTCGAAGAAAAAGCAGTTTGTGCCACAGTATTTCTCGACGTGGCTCAAGCATTTGACCGTGTTTGGCACGATGGACTCTTCCTTAAGATAAACAGATTCCTACTCCGCTCATATCTTTCAGATATATATTTTCGCGTGAGATACGAAGATGCTTACTCGGAGCTCAAACCGATTAGTGCAGGAGTGCCACAAGGTAGTGTACTTGGACCTATACTCTACCTATTATATACCAGCGATCTACCAAAATCGAATGATGTGATAGTGGCTACTTTTGCCGACGATACAGCTGTTATGGCTGTCGACTTGGACGTAAACAGCGCTACTACAAAACTACAAAAAGGCCTAAACGCCATTAACATCTGGGCAAAAAGATGGCAGATCCGATTGAACGAGGCCAAATCAAATCATATTAATTTCACAAATAAAAGAAATCAATATGGTCCCGTCTCAATTAATGGTAAAGTCATTCCATATGTAAATACTGCTAAATATCTTGGAATGACCCTTGACGCGAAGCTCCGATGGAAAGAGCACGTTAAAAAGGAAAGAGCAGAACTCGGCATCAAGTACCGTAAAATGTACTGGTTAATGGGAAGATACTCTAAGTTATCAATATATAATAAGGTTCTCCTATACAAACAGATCTTAAAACCGACATGGACCTATGGCATCCAGCTATGGGGATGTACCAAACCAACGTATGTGAAATCTATACAAAAATTCCAAAACAATGTGCTACGAAATGCGGTAAACGCTCCGTGGTACATCAGAAATCGAGACCTTCAAGTAGACGCAGTGTTCAACGTAATTCGAAAATATGCAACATCCCATGAAGAGCGTCTTCATCGACATCCCAACAACGCGGCTATCCAGCTCCTGAACAACGTTAATCTACTTCGTCGCCTCAAGCGAACTAAACCGTTTGAACTGACATAAAACCAAGTGTACGTGAAAAGTGCGGTAGTGACATAAAATGCGCAATCTATCACTGTGACTTTAAGTGACAATATTATAATAAAGTGAGCAATTAATTGACTCGAGCCATTGGGTGACAGTTAAATTTTAATCTTATTAGTAAATTAGGTTAATATTAAAATAGCTTATTAGTTTATAACTAGGTGCTATGTATCTAAGCCATGGGTTTACATAAAAAAAAACTGGTGGATCTAGCTTTATGTGACCTTTGCGAAACTAAAAACTAAAAAAACTTTCCTGAGTGTTATAAATGCATTAGAGATTCTTCTTTGCTTATCATACAAAATGGTCGTCAGCATGGAGATGCTTCGTATTTAATTAAAATGGCTATCACGTTCATCAGTAAAGCCCTGCCTTCTTGATAGATAGTTAGATACAGCAAGGACATTATAAAAGCCAAAATGTACAATAATGATCTAAATTTAAAATTCTTACTGGAGTTCTAGGGATAAGAAACCTAACCCCTACAATATCTGAAAGCAGACAGCATTTGTAGATATCAAAACTTTTAACAGCAATGTTAATACACCTACAAAGTTTATGAAGTTAGAGAAAATGTTTGTTTAAAGCAGCAGTTGTCAACTTTTTACTTAAACTAAAAAACTTTTGTAATTATTTTAACATTTAGTAGCTAAGTTTAAATATGATATCAGTAAAATATTCTGTATTAGGTACAGTAACTAAAAGTCATTGTTACATATAACAACATAATCTAAAATAGATATTTGATTATTTTAAAGAATGGTTTGATGAGCTGTACAAACAATTAATTAGATTGCCACGATCTTTTACTATCTACAAGATTATAGAACATAAAAAAGACTTTGTACATTTAAGAGAATTTCTGTTATTTTATAAACTTAAGAAACTTTTTTAGATAATAAATGTTCCTTTATTAAACGCAAACGAAGACAAATTATTAGTTTAGGTCTTTTCTTATTACCCCAGGAGGCACTCGTAAGGCTCTTTTTACCAACAGTTTGCCTACTAAAGTTTATTTGCCTAGAAAAATTGTTCTAGAACTAGTTTTCTTTGTCATTTAGGCTACTATTTTCTGAAAGAAGAACTACTTAGTTCACTTTTAACTTCTTTTAACTTGACTTCGACAGGTATATCTAACTGCAAGTTTAAAAACGGAATTGACTGTATTAGGATTCTACGTAATTGTACATGGGTTATTTGTAAGAAACGTTCAATATTGTTCAAGGCAGCATTAAAAGGCGGCTTATTAAATTTATCATAACAAAAGGGTCGTAGGAGCGTAACCTTGCTGCTCTTATTGGACAATAAATAATGCTTGTTCTAGATTCAAGAGAAATGGGGGTCAGTGAGGTTAAAAAACCACTTAATGTTTCTATGTAAGGAGTACACCTTAGTAAATTGGATTATAAATAACAATAATGTTAACGATTATGTTGAATTTTTAAATTTTATGAACTCCAGATAAATAACCCTTCCCACTGCTCTACATGCATCTCTACCAAAACTAGTAATAAAACTAAATTCTAAGTAAAAACATTGCAAATTAATGCTTTTCTTCTTTCTCGTATTCTTTTAGAATCAGCTTTGCTGTAGCAATTAATAGAACTCAAAGCCAATCAATTGTATATACCGGTTTTAATTTGGGAATGATTTAATTTGCCCACGGTTAGTCTTATATAAATTCTAGAGAATTAAAAATTAAAAGATTATCATCATGTGTTTTTTATAATAAATAATTAAATAAAGATTTAGCATCCGACTTCTAGGTAAGGTTATCATTGGGCACGAGGTAAATTTTAAGTATGAATTACGGCTTTGATTACATTAGGTTGTTGTTATGTAATAAAAATATTTCTAAAAATTTGTTGGGACTCTCCTCAAATATGACGCAAAATGTTAAACCATTGTAAAGCTTAAGTATCAATTTACTAGTCATTATTTTAACAAATTGTTACTTATATATACAGTAGTTTTATGTGGACTGCACGATATCTGTTACGAATTGATAATCCTACATCTGCTAAGTGCGATCTGATATTTGCATTATACAGTTTGATATTTATGACGGTATACGTACTATAAACGTTTTATTATACAGACGCTATTTGTTTTATTGTCATTAAGTTAAAAATTTTCTCTTAGCCAAAACATGGAATTAACTTGTAAATATTTTCGTGCGATGTTTTTTCTTTTTATTTATTATTATTATTATTATAATACTTGGATTATCTCAACAACAGTGCGTCGATTAACTCACTTCGACTTTTGAGGGTGCAGCCCTACTCAAAGCTACTGTATGTCGTTGGTTCAATAAATTTAATCGTGGTCGTAATTCTCTGGCGGATGAATTTAAAGAAGGTCATCCAAAATCGGCTGTAGTGCCAGAAAACTTCGATGCCGTGCGCGAGCTGATAAAACAAGATCGTTATGTGCTTATCGTGAAATTCAAGCATTTTTAGGTATTAGTATGAGTAGCATACATTCGATATGGTATAAACACTTAACCGTGCAAAAGCCGCGTGCGCGTTGACTCTAGCATAAGTTAACGATCGCTCGTGTCAATTGGTTGAAAGAAATGCTCAAGAAATACAATCGCGGTGCTTCAAAAACCGTGACGAATCTTGGATTTATGCGTATGACCCCGAAAATGATCCTCAGTCGACTATATGGGTTTTCCAAGCTAAACCAAACCCAACAAAAGCACTCCGAACTGAATATGTCGCAACAATGGATTTATAAGATGACAAACGTACAATTTTGATTATCAATTTGTTGGCCAGAAATGTTCGGGGAAATAAAACACAAACGCGCGACACCGAATCATTCTCTACCATGACACTGTGAATTCGCACACACCGACGCAAATAACTGGCTTTTTGAGCACTAACAACATCGAATTAATGGGTCATCCGCCATACAGATCTGATTTTAAAATATGTATATACCACAAATTATTGAAAAAAAAAACTAAAATATTTATTTAGCAGCAAACAGATATCTTTTGGCTAAGGAAGCAGAAAATCTTGGCCTTCTAAGATTGCGGGTTTGAAGTGTTTGCAGCCAATTACCTGTAAAAATATGAAACCACAAAAACATTAATATTCAGCCTCAAAATATGGATGGATATAGATTAAGCAAGGTTTGGTAATAAAAAAGACTTTTACAATAGAAACGTGGAATTGTCCAGAGTATGTCGGATAAAATTATTGAAATAAAATTGAAAAAAATGTGGACATAAAGACATTGAAATTCATCTTAGTTTATGAGCTAGTACAGGAAAATCACAAGAGGCCCAATACTTGGGATCGATAATCATTAAAAATCACTGGAACAATTGACAAAAGCTTGCACATATAAATCTGAGAGGTTATTAACAATAACAATGGAATTATATGGATTTGATGTAGTCCTACATACAAAGTTTTGTGAAAAAATGTCAAATGTAGTAAATGATATTGGAAACCACCAAAATATAATTATGAAAACTTAAATGAAAGGGTAAAACGCCCAGATAAAACAAACTGATAGGAAAACATGTTTAGGAAGTAATGGACAGTAATGTTGTAAGACGGTCTGAGCTACATATGTAGTCAGTATAAATTAAACCTTATTAACATATTATTCGTGTAAACATGTAAGCTGCTATACATAGAAAAAATAAATCGTTTGTTACACCATTGCTGAACATGAAACAACATTTAAGATATATGTTACAAGAGTTAAAGGAGGTATCAATTATGAAACTGACTACCACATTTTATAAATCAAGATATTCTATCCTTTTACAGTCAGGATGAAATCAACAACAAGAAACTAAGACAATATCTATATCTACTGAAAGCTATAAGGTTTATTTATTGTAACAAACATTTAAGGAAATTCAATTTAAAGAAAATTACTGAATGACCAAAACAAAGTTAATTCTAACCTAAGAAATATAGAACTAAATACAACATTGGACACAAATGAAAAATGGAAAAAGTTTAAGAATGCACTAATGAAACCATGCAAGGAAATACTCTGTGAAAGGAAACAAATAATAAAACATAAGTGGATGACAACAGAAGTACTTCACCTTATGAATATAAGAATGAGTCACATAAATAACAACACGGAGTATAAGAAAATCCAAAAACAAATACGTACAGAGATAAGGGAAGCAAAAGAAAAATGGTATAAAAGTAAATGCGAGGAAATAGAACAATTATGTTACAATTAAAATATGATAACTTCAATATACACAAGAAAATAAAAGAGCTCGCAGGAATACAGAAACATAAGAAAGCAAGTGTGTTAATGAACAAACATGGAAGAATAATTACAAATACCGAAGAAAAATTAGACGAGTGGAAAGATTATATCGAAGAATTATTTGCAGACGACAGGCATAGAAATATAGTAGAAAATCAACAAGACCACAACGGGCTAGAAATAGCCAAAGAAGAAATAAAGTGCGCCATTGAAGAAATAAAATATGGAAAAGCATCAGGCCCAGACGAATTGACATTAGAAATAATTAAATTAGTCGAAGGAACAAACCTTAACATCATACAAGAATTAATCAACACCATATATTCAACAGGTGTAGTACCGAATGACTGGCTAGTATCGACCTTCGTAACACTCCCCAAAAAACCGAATGCAAAATTGTGTACAGACCATCGTACAATCAGTCTTATGAGCCATAATCTGAAAACCTTTTTGAAAATTATACATCGCAAAATATACAAAAAGTTGGAACAAGATGTCAGTGAAACACAGTTCGGTTTCAGAGACGGACTTGGAACAAGAGAAGCCTTAGTTTGCACTAAACATTTTAATACAACGTTGTCTGGACATGAATCAAGACCTATATATTTGTTTTATTGATTTCAACAAAGCCTTCGACAAAGTACGCCACGAACAACTAATTGAATTACTGCAATAAAAGAATATATACATGCAAGACATCAGAATCATTAGTAACTTATACTACGATCAAAAAGCAGTTATAAAAATAGACGGAAATAGCACTGAATACATAGAAATAAAAAAAGGCGTTAGGCAAGGTTGTGTACTGTCACCAATACTTTTTAATATGTACGCAGAAGAGATAATGAAGAAAGCTTTATTATACGAAACAATAGGCGTAAAAGTGAACGGAATACCAATTAACAATCTAAGATATGCTGACGATACAATCCTGATAGCAACTAGTCTGGAAGACCTACAGATAATACTTGATAAAGTAGTAGTAACAAGTGAAGAATACGGACTTTCGCTAAATGCAAAAAAGACTAAGTAAAACACCGAGAATTTCATATGGAAATCTTTATATAAGCAACGAGCCCATAGAGAAAGTGGAAAAATACGTATATCTGGGTACTATAATCAATAAAGACAACAATTGCTCAGAAGAAATAAAATCAAGGATAGCGAAAGTAAGAGCAACTTTTATTAAAATGAAAAGAGTATTCTGTGCAAGAGACCTTAGTCTAGAGACAAAAACAAGACTACTTAAGTGCTACGTCCTATCTGTACTATTTTACGGGATGGAAACATGGACACTGAAGAAAGCAGATGTGAAAAAATTAGAGGCCTTTGAGTTATGGCTATATAGAAGAACATTAAAAATATCATGGAGCGAACATGTAACTAACGTAGAGGTGATGAGAAGAATGGGAAAAGAAGCCGAATTTGTCTTCACCATTAAAAAACGAAAACTGCAATATCTTGGACATATTATGAGAGGCGATAGATACCATCTGCTCCACATAATAATACAGGGGAAAATTCAAGGGAGGAGAAGCGTGGGAAGAAGAAGACATTCGTGGATGAAGAACTTGAGAGAAAGGTTTAACTGTACTACCAGCCAGTTATTTATATCAGCAGTGTCAAAAATTCGAATAGCGATGATGATTGCCAACCTTTGCAACGGAGAAGGCACCTAAAGAAGAAGACTGAATGAGCTTTATTATATTCAGGTCTCAGAAAATATAGAAAAAAAAATATATAAATATTAAAACCACCGTATACAAAATTAGCAGGAGAAGCCATAGGTAAATATAAAAAGACAGTCAACAAAAAAAAACCATTTGAATTACAGAGCAAGTAAAATAATTAATTAAATAAAATAATTGTAAAAATAGAGTTAATTAAAACAGAGATTTTAAAACAGTTTATATTACTTTATTGCTTAACAACTGTATCGTGAGCCCCCCAGAGCTGAGAGTGCTTCCTGTTCCCAACAACGCTGATTTTATAGCTTGAGACGCCTTTAAAACTATTACCAAGACTTAGCCTGGTCGCCGGCCCACCTGGACCATCTGAATTATTTCTATTCTTAAGCAACAATATTTATACAGCAAGCGAATAAATGCAAATATTTAAAAGCAATAATCTATAAAGACAATATAGAAAAACAAGAAATAAAACAACTAACACTGAAGGCACGTCCGATAATGTGATTACTCAATTAAATTTTGTGGGATAAAAATTATAGTGAATGGAACAAGAAATGCAGAAGAGAGGTCATGGTTGAGACAGTGAGAAAATGATAAAAGTGGACTCGCTGCTATAGTAATAGAATATGAAATACTGGTAAACAAATGAAAAAATGGTCTAAAGTAGTTTCGACATGTTCATGCGCATAAAACGAAAGCGACCATTTATATAAAAATCAACAAAAAAAAAGAAAGAAAAATGACCATGAAAGTTTTGGGATGAAAATATAATACATACAATAAGGATCTGGTATCTGAAGAAAGAAATAACATACGACTACGAGATATAAAGGTTGAGACTTTCTTCTTAATTATTTCCATACACACACACACACACACACACACACACACACACGTGCGCGCGCGCACACACACAGACACATTTAGACAGAGACAGAGACAGAGACAGAGACAGAGACAGAGACAGAGACAGAGACAGAGACAGAGACAGAGAGCCAGACACAGACACGGGCACGGGCACGGGCACGGGCCCAGGCCCAGGTCCCGGTCCAGGTCCAGGTTCAGGTTCAGAGGTCCAGGTCCAAACCCAGACATAGGCATAGGCATAGGCACGGGCACGGGCACGGGCACGGGCACACGGGCACAGGCACGGGCACAGGTACAGGTACAGACACAAGCACAGTGACAGGCACGCACGCACGCACGCATACACAACAATAAATGACAATATAAAACACTAGTGTTCTTATTAGTGATTTATACATCAGGATGGCACATTTAGATATAAGTGAGGATTTCCTGTTTATAAGGGGGTATAGTTGTGCTAGCCTCGCATAGCTTTGATCTAGTTAAAGGTTTATGTATAGTTTACGGGTAGGTCGTGTATATAGTGGCACTATTAGGTATTTCAAGGCTGCGTCAGTAGAATTCTAGTACATATATGTTGTTATTGTTTATTACTATACTAGGTGGGTTTTTTATTCTTCTGGGGGAGAATATTTTTACATTTAGGGGGATCTATTTGTATATTTCATCTGTTGTAACATGAGCATATTTGGTTTATTGCGGTCTGCAGTTTCTCCATGGCTTGGATGAAGTCGGTGTGTTGTGCTAGGACTCCTGTACATTCTACGAAGGTCGCTAAAGTTGCTTCTACAGTTGGGATGTCTGATGTAAATATGTTGATTGGCAAGGGCTCTAGCACACTTCTTTGAGAAACGCTTGCTTTAATGGCCTTTATTTTGTAATCTGAAAAAAAAGAGCATTGCCTTTAGGTAGTTGGCTATCTGGAGCTTGATTATTTTGCTGTTTAATCCTTCAAGTCACCAAAAGCCTGCGGTATGTAATAGAAAACTGCTATTGTATAGCTTTGTTTTAGAATTCCTCTCATATTTTTCTGAAATGCATTATAGGTGTTGTAACGTTGAGTTTTGTTTTCTAAAGCCGAACTGAAATGGTGGTAATATGTTAAGTGAAGTTAGTTTACTCGTTAGAAGAGGGTAGATGATTTTCTCTAAGAGTTTTGAGAGTGATGTTAACAAGCTTATTGGCCTGTAGTTGTCAGTCTTATTTTTGTCGTTTCCCGGCTTAGAAAATACTAATACATGAACATACTTTCATGCTTGTTGAAGAGAGCTTTGTCGGAAGCATGCATTGTAAGTGGTAGCAAGGTAAGCTAAGAATTTTTTGGTGAGCGGTGTTGGCACTAAATTGACGATGAGATCATATCCAGAGAATTTTCTCCTTGGAAGATTGTCAATCGTGGTTTTAATTTTGCTGGGCGTGGTGGGAGTTATCGGTTCGGTTATTACTGACAGATTAAATTTAATATATTGATTATGTGTGTTGCCTGACTTGGATCACAAGTAGTTTTTGGCAGAATACTTTTTTCAAGTGAACTGCAAAGTCTGTTGATTTCTCTTCGTCTGTAGCAAGTATTGTGTTATCTGCCCTTAGTATTGGGATTTCCTCTCGTTGTTTTAATATGCGTTCCACTTTGCCAAGTTGCCTAGTTCAAGGTTTTGTTATATTTTTTATGTATTGATTCTTAGCTCATCCAGTTCAATTCTTAAGCTATGTTTTAACTTGCTTAGTAAGCGTTTTGTTTTCAAATTTTTGTTTTTCTGCCATTAATGTATAGTTTGGATTTTTTATTAGTTCTGTAATTTCAATTGGTAGATAACAGTGTTTCAGTTTTTAGTTTGTTTTGGTAACTCGTGTTGCCTTATGCACACTTTTTGTTATTGAAGCTGTTAATTTGGATATTGCGCTATCTATTTCTTCCTAATTGTTTAGGTTGGCTAGGCAGTTCTCTTGTTCATTAAGATACATTTTCCATTTTGATGTTTTTGGCTTCTTGCACTCTTCATGCACCGTGAGTCTAGTGTACAGTAGATTTTTGTGTGGCTGTAACCTTGGCATCGATAATACTGGAGTATTTATTGATATGATATGATTAAGGCTTTTTAGGGAGAAGATCTTTTTGGAATTATCATTATTAGTTAGGTCCATGACACAGACTGATCGCGGCTGCTTGTTTGTACTTAGAGAGTGTTTTAGTTTAATAATTAATACTGCTTTGCTAAGTTTGTCAAATTCATTTTTTTTATTCTGTTGGCAATAGCGGTATGTTTCTAATCACCACGTTTTGAAATGTGTGATATTTGATGCTGTTATCATTAAGATATTTTGTTGAGGTTTTGTAATAACCTATTTTAATTAAATTTGTTCCTATTATGTTTGTATTGCAGAAAATTGTGACTTTACCGGTTGCCAATTTTTTTATATCTGCGGTGCTCTGTGATTTATGACATAAAAAAAAATTGATGGTATTTTTGGTCTTGTTGTCAAAGTTTTAGTTATATCACTTGTATTTACAGGTTGACTGTAATTATTATTTAGTTAAATAGCAAGTAATATTTGTTTTGCTTAGAAATATTTGATGTCCACGAGTAGCACTTTTGCACTTCATTTAACGGGGTGTTAATAATTCTAATTTATGCTTATTTTGCGTCTGAATTTTCAGTAGACTTGCATTGTTTATATTTTTGGTTATTATGTTATAGTAAGAATAACATGAAGTTTCTGTTGCTTTTAAAGTTAATTATAGTTATAAATTTAGTTAATAATTGCACTTGATCTTTCATACACTTGCGGCAGCGATGGGGCGTGTCTTAGCAACGATGGACCAAATCTGATTACTGTGAAAATTAAGAAACCAGCTACTTGAGTAAAAAGAATGTTAGCAAAAAATTTTTGGTACTTAGAAGCTTCCCGAAAAACCATTGACAGAATATCATTCTCGCTTAATAATCCGAAAAAGTAAGGGCTTGTAGTTGTAATTGCCTAATCAAGATGTCTGTTTATAGTTATGTGAGACAAAATTTACTTGTTTTGAGGTTTTCATCAGTAATGTTCAAAATTTGTACCATAAGATCTTTTTTCCAACAAACCTGTTTTTCTTAGTTGTTAAAAAACTGCTTGAAACATCACATGCGGAGAACGACTGTCTACTGAAAGCATTCCCATTGGCATGCATGAACACCATGTCGGCCATTTCAGTATTTGAAAATGCAACCATTGTAATAAGTAAAATACCACTGTTTGGTCGAAACTTTAAATTATATTTTGTAACTCATAGTCAACTCGGCTCAAAAAACAAAATTCTTTTAATATGCATGCTTTTTTCAAAAAACACATGTGTAAAATTCCTTAATTTGCTATTTCGTTTGCTAAGATGTGTTATCATTGAGTAGTTTAGATACCTACAGGAAAAATGAGTGTTATATCGGAAACTGTTGATTTGCGGACTTATTAATGTATATAAAGACCTTTTAACTTGTTTTTGACCGAAGATTCGTTTTAGTGCCTTCAAGCAGAGCAGACGTGCGTGCCGAGCTATACCTGTGATATCGCAGCAGCGGAGCCGCAGCCTCGCTTAAGATCGCAGCTAAACCAGTAAGTTGCCTTTAAATTGCTAAAATTCATACTTTCGCAATCAACAGTGATCTACCAATTGAAGTTCAAACGCTAAACAAACGCAAAGCAGACGCCATATCACCGCCGATAAATGAAGTTCGGAAACGCTACACCTGGGTACCTCCAAAACTAACGCAAAACAAGTTTTATTTGAAACCTAGTTTAGAAGACAAATTAAACGACAATGAGGCACACGCATCTAACAAGAAACCTGAAACTGTTGCACCAACAATCAAAATTCCGCCCATCTACCTACAAAGCAATATTAATCACAAAGAGCTGACCGCTGACCTCGAAATGATAGCAACAGGCGAGTTCACCACACTCTGTAACACAAATTCGATAAGAATAAATTTAACCAAACCAGAAGATTACAGAAAAGTTTCCGAACACTTTAGAGTAAATCAAATCAAGTTTCATACCTTTCAAAACCCCTGTAGCAAGCCACTTAGTGTTGTAATTAAAAATGTCCCAATTTCGCTCAGAATCCAAGAACTCGAACACGAACTTAAAACGTTACCAGTAATTAAAATAACGCGATTACTTACCAAAGATAAACAACCACTGCCTGTTTGCGCGGTAGATCTAACAGATAACGAAGACGCAAAAAAAATATTCATATTAAAATCCATATTTTATTCAATAGTAACAGTTGAAATAAGAAAAAACCAACTAACATTCCCCAATGTTACCGCCGCCAGCAATATTTCCACACTAAAAATTACTGCACCCCGCTGCGTGAAATGCGCAGGAAAACACCTACATAATCAGTGTCCTAAAGAGCCAAAAGAACCGCCAACATGTGCAAACTGCGGGGAAAACCACGCAGCAAGTTATCGTGGCTGTAAACATCACCTAGAATTACTTCAAAAACTAACAGCAAACCGACCCAACCTCAACAGACGTCTACATACAGAAAATGCATGGAACACCCCGCTCAATTTATCGCAGACGCAGGCGCCACGTAATAATCCTCCAAATATAAATCACAACACAACCAATACACCCTATCCTACGTCACAACAACAAACCAACAATACAGAACCAAACAATTTAATCAAAATTCTAATAGACTTCCTAACCCCATTCATCCCTCAAATTAAAGCTTTTATCACAAATACACTCATTCCTCTCCTTTTCAATGGCCCATAAAGAACCAAAAACAATAGAGAAGCTAACAATCCTAAATTGGAACTCGAATGGTATCAAAACTCAACGATCATTATTAATTTCCTTCATAGCAAGACATAATGTGGACATAGCTTGTCTCACTGAAACTCATCTCTCATCAGAAGACAATCTCAAAATACCAGGTTATCAGGTCTACAGAAATGACCGAATATCAGAGAAAGCGGCAGGAGGAGTAGCCATACTAGTTAAAAAGCAGATCAAGCACAACCCCATACCTGATCCAACTACACCAAACATGGAAGCCGTCGGTATCAGAATAACTCTAAATAATCAGAGTCACACAATAGTTAGCATGTATAAGCAACCAAAAAAAGCTAAATCCTTCAGATCTACTTGCAATATTTAACTCGACTGATCCTACCCTTGCAATTGGTGATCCAAACTGCAAGAACACGCTATGGGGCTGTAGAGCGACCAACCCGGAAGGCATCAAACTTGAACAACTCTCCTCCGAGCTTGGATTCCTAATACAAACCCCATCCAACTACACTTACTACCCCAATCGTAACGACCATCAGCCTGACATCCTGGATATGGTCTTTCATAAAAACTTCTCAAGGGAAATTCACCAAACGGTCATCGATGAGCTCGACTCAGATCACCTTCCGGTACTAATAACCTTTATAGCCATTCCACACATAAACCCACAGGCTCCTCGTCTAATAAATGGAGCAATAAATTGGGACAAATTCCAAATAGCTCTAAATAACCATCTGCAACAACCATCCAAGTTAAAATCACTTGAAGATATTGACGAAGCAACAACTAACTTCACAACAGCCATCGTAAGCAGCGTTCGCGATGCAACATCTAAAAAACCTAAAGTATATAGCAAAGCGAGACACTATTACCACTCAAGCCACATAACAGAGCTCATAAAAAAAAGAGCCAAACGAGACGCAAATGGCAACGAAGCAGAAACCCACTGGACAAGCAAACGCTCAACCATTTAACACACCAACTCAAAAAAGAACTAGACGAGATAAGAATAACCACCTACCAAAGATACATTGAAGAGCTTGAACCCAGTGACCCAGGTATGTGGAGAGCAACCAAGCGAATCCTAAAACAGAATAACGAAATTCCAACAATAACAGATGACAACAACAGCTACTACACTGACGCAGAAAAAGCCGTAGCGTTCGCCAATCACTTGGAACGCGTATTTACACCAAAAATAACTTGCAGCCCAACAGAAGTAGCAGCAACAATTGACTACATCGAAAGAAACTTACCTGTCGTCACTGAACATATCGAACCAACTTCGCCTCACGAACTACAATCCCTAATTGCCAGGCTCCCCAAACGGAAGACTCCCGGCTACGATCTTATACCTAACATTGTGCTAACTCATTTAACAACTAAATCCCTAGCTTACCTTGCATCAATATTTAACGGTTGCCTGAGGATGGGTTACTTTCCAAAACAGTGGAAACATGCTATAATACTGTTATTCCCCAAGCCAAGAAAAGACAAAAACCACTTAAAAAACTATAGACCTATAAGTCTTCTGACATCCTTATCCAAGCTGTTAGAAAAAATAATCTACACTCGTCTCAACAATGAAGTGACTTCACTTAACATACTCCCGCCACATCAGTTTGGCTTCAGAAAAGATCACTCAACTACACATCAACTCCAGAGAATAGTAGAAGTATTAGAAACCGGATATGAAAACAAACAGTTTGCAACAGCCATTTTCCTAGACGTAGCTCAAGCCTTCGACAAGGTTTGGCTAGAGGGGCTGAAAAGAAAGTTATTAAAACTAAGAATACCTAACTACCTTACAGCAATACTATTCTCTTTCCTTGAGAGCAGAAGCTTTGCAGTTAAAATTAATACCGAAGTCTCAGAAACCAAACGTATACGAGCCGGAGTCCCTCAGGGCAGTATATTGGGACCTTTATTATTTAATATATATACATCTGACATACCAAATCTCAACGCTACGTTAGCAACCTTTGCTGACGACACGGCCATTATTACTCTAAGCAACGACTTAACACAAGCAACTCAATTACTTCAGACAGCAATAAACAAAGTATGTAAATGGTTTAACAACTGGAACATCCAAATCAACTCGAGCAAATGCCAAGCTAAAATATTCACACTCAGGAGAATACGCAATCCACCAAGCATTCATGTCAACAATGAAATCGTCCTATGGAATACCCCAATGAACCAGTAAAATACCTAGGAGTACTTCTAGACACCAAATTATCATGGAACCAGCATATCAACTCCAAACTCAACCAGAGCCACGCAAGATTAGCACAACTATATCCGTTATTAAATTGAAAGTCAAAGTTAATAACCAAATGTGCAATTATGATGTACACTTCCCTCATAAGACCTTTAGCACTCTATGCGGTACCTATCTGGAGTACAACATCAAAACTAATATAACCAAGCTACAAAGACTACAGAACAAAGTCCTAAGAATCTCAGTGGACGCGCCATGGTTTATTAGAAATAAACAACTACATGATGAGCTAGGTGTACCAACAATCGAAGACTACATTAAAACAACCACTAATAAATTTCTCAAAAATATCACGGCGTGCGAAGGAGCAGTTCACTATAACCTAGGTAAACGAAACATTCACTCCCGGCTAAAACGAAGACTCCCTCAAGATCAATTCTTATCCGACGACGAAGAATAACCACACAGATTTGTTCGAGGTATCAAGTCACCTCATAAGTTAGAATAATCATTTTAAATATATTAACAATGCCATGTATAATACAATTGTAGTGTTGATCTGGCAAATAAATAATTATAAAGAAAAAAAGTTTTTGACCGAAATGCGTGCCCTCTAAACTTTTAAGCTTTGTTTTGGAGCAGCCTGTATATGAACAAATACAAACATCGTTTCTATTTTCGAAATTCTTTCTTATTTATTTCTCATTTTTTAACCCCGCAGAAAACGCAGAAGTTAATGTCTTCGCAAATTAAATCTTGAAGGTCTGAAAGCACGCGACGTTGGTCGCTTTAAAGGAGTTTGAATCCAGGCCAAGTGAGATATATGCAAGCAAACGTTCCCGAATCGCGCATTTCTTTTTCGCGTTCGTCTACAACAAATGAAACTTTTCACGCAACATAAAGCCGTTAACGAGTAACATTCCGCGTGCATTATTTACATCATCTCAACTAAAAATGAGCGCGCGCTCGGGCAAAAGGTTGCGGAGCGGAAGGAGCCAGGAGCTGTAATGGTTTTCGTTATGGCCGCGCGAGTTACGCAGCACGCGGGGTGAGTTACGCTCTGCTCACGCGCCGCCCCAACTTTAAGAAACAATTTAAACTTTCGCCGAAAACAAACAACGAAAGTATCTGATCTGATGATGTGATAAGCCAAGAGGCTTTGCGCTTCCCGCTGCCGCTTCCCGGGAATTAGCGAATTTCGGCACGGTCAACATTATTAATTCATTAGGTTTTTCACTCCGGGCGGCGGCGCCGCGCGCGCCGGATAACTTCGCTTTATTTGCCCGATGATTACGTGCCACGGGCTGCTCATTCTGCAAGAATAACGCCGCCGTAAGGCGCACATACAACTGCCATACCTCATTTTTATTTGACAAACAGCATTTACATACGTGCGTCGTTAGGGCGCTTAGCAGGTCCGGCCGAATGCGGCGAGCTGCAAGGGAGCCTGCAATTAATACATTTTTTACCGGGGCCCCGGGTAATTCATTCTTCTGCACCAGACTATTATTTAGGTTAACTTACAGCATCACTCTGGCCGAAAAACGCGGGATTATTCCATTTTCATGCGGCTGCAGGACCTGAACGCCGAACTCGACCCGACGTGCGTTCAAATTAATGTTCGTAACGAGTGAATAGATTCGATATGTGAAATTAATGTGTGTATTGACGGGAGACAATGTGAGACCTGAAATACAGAAGAGTAATGTTTTCCGCTTCAGCTAATGCGTTCGTGTCGTATTTTTCAGGAACAGCATTGACGTGCTATTGCTGCTCCGTGGCATTTTGTAGTCGGTTGCTTCGAATTGTCTGTGTTTGAAAATTCTCTGCGTTACATACATAAATTAATAATAATTTTGCTCCTTTCTCCACTTAAAATAAATAAGGTAATTAAAAAAATTGTAAACATTTAAGACACTAATTTTTTGCTTAAAAACTTTAAAATTTGTAACAGAATTACAACTTTAATAATTACTAATTACAAATAACTGCAAAACTTTTTAACTCAAAAATAATTATTTCCGTTTTGCATAGCTGATGGTGTTGTATTGTTTACCAAATACTGTCTATTCTCTTAATTTATTTTACTGCTACAATGCAATTTTTCTTGTTATCCATTTTCACTTGACAATAAGACTATATTTTGTGGGGTTTGTATTAAAATTTTACGTTTAAGCATATATTACTAATATACTTTCTATAGTATATAATATATATATATATAGTATATAAATATATATAGTATATAAAATCGAAAAATAAATAAGCAATAAAAATAATATTGAAATAAAAGAAAAATTAAATTTACTTGTATAAAGTTTAATATAACTAAAGAAAGTAATAATTGAAAATTATATTTAATATAGTCTCCATCAATC
The DNA here is from genome assembly GCA_036346155.1 of Sinelater perroti. Classification (NCBI taxonomy): domain Eukaryota; kingdom Metazoa; phylum Arthropoda; class Insecta; order Coleoptera; family Elateridae; genus Sinelater; species Sinelater perroti. Next base: position 1,728,352 of record JARFIY010000355.1, on the reverse strand, counting down.
AGTGGTCATTACCCAAACCTGCTTCAGGCCAATACAATATATATATATATATTTACTTTTATGATGCCCTTGATATTAAGATATCTCTTGCTTGCCTTCGCCTCAACTACATCCCACACGTAGTGGTCAGAGTATTGCAGATGCAACTAGAGGGAAACAAGTGATAATACAATCTGTTGTTTAGCCACACCTGAGTCTTGCTTATTTTGTGGGGAGTATTTCCAGAACACATAATACTCAGCGGCCACTTTCTTTATCTTCTTACATTGATATAGATGTCGGTTCACTTCAAAGTAAAACGCCATGGCACCTCTTTCATATACTTAATCTAATGTGCCTTTAACTTCATGTTCATCTAATGTTTGTCGGTTAGTTTGCAGTTTCTCAAAACCTAAAAACTAGTAATATAGGTTCTGCTGCACTGCTAGACTGAACATAAATCTCGCAATGCCCGTCTAAACCAGATCAGTCATGTTTCGCCCAATATCTCTTTCAATTCACGGACGAACTCATCACTTCTCTTACAATCAGATAGCCTGTTGCAAATTGCTCTGTCAACAATGACCTTCTCTTGGTGGTTATGTTCTCTGTACTGCTTTTTTAAATTTTTCATTTATTGCCAGATCAACAAATATTGTTGTTATACGTAGCATGGATAAAATAAACAAAATACAATAAGATTAGACTATAACTTGAAGGACAAAATAATGACCACAATGAGGTTAAATGTTGGTATTAGCTTAATCGTCAATTGGATTTGTTAGTACAATATCCTGGGGTAATTTGCGTTGAAGCCTGGTATGAATATTCGTTTTAAAGAGTTCATAATAAACCGCGCCACTACATGCACTTGAGTTTAAGATGAACTTTTCTACACATTTTTTAATAAACTGATCAACTGGTAGGATAACTAACTCTTTATGTAGCTGAGTGTTACGCATGCATCACAGTGCGTTCACGGCAATTCTTAACTCCTTATTTTGAAAGCGTTGAATTTTTAGTATGTTTGTTTTTGAAGTGTTACACCACACTGGTGATGCATATAATATTAGTGGTTGTAGTAAGATTTTATACAATAAAACTGCGCATTCAATTCTGAGACTATATTTGCGATTGATTAGTGGATATAATTGCCTTAATCTAGTGTATCCTTGAGTAAGTTTCTTCTTAATGTGGTATTTTCAACTTAGACGGGTATCGAGATATATCCCTAGGTATTTGATTGCATCATCATTCGGGTTCCATGGTATTACATTATTGTTAATGCATAGGCAAGCAGGAATTTTGAGTCTTCGCAAGGTAAAGATTTTCACTTGGCATTTGTCGGGTTTATACTGATGTTTCAGAGTTTGAACCAAGAGCATAGATTGTTAATTGCATTCTGTAGCTTTATAATTGATTCGTTGAGATTGCCAGCTTGGGTAAACACAGCTGTATCATTCGCAAAGGCAGCTATTGTTGTGATAAGCTCAGGCATATATATATATATATAAAGAACTGGGCCCAAAATGCTGGCTTGTGGGACTCCAGCAAGACACATTTTGGTTTTAGACAGTATTGTGTTAACTTTAACTGCAAAGGTTCTATTGTCTAGAAAAAAAATGAGTGCCTTTAGATATGTAGGCCTATCAACGCCTAGGATCTTTTTTTAGACCTTCAACCCACACCTTGTCAAATGCCTGTGCTACATCGGGAAAATTGCTGCAGTGTAATGTTTATTTTGAAATCCAAGTTCAATGTGTTCACTGATTCTTTGAAGTTGATAACTTGTTGAATGGCCTTTTCTGAAGCCAAATAGAAATTTTGTTAATATGTCGAGATTTTCAATGTGTTCTAATAAGCGATTATAAACAATTTTTTCAAGGATTTTTGAAAGTGACAACAACAGACTTATAGGTCTGTAACTGTTTATTTTGTTTTTCCTGATTTTCTGAACATCAGAATCTGTGCAAGTTTCCAGGACTGTGGAAAGTAACTTGGCCTCATGCAGGAATTGTAAATAGAACATAGATAAGCTATAGCCATCAGTGTGAGGTGCTTAAGAATTGTATTGGTGATCAAGTCATGGCCAGGAGAATTCCTTTCGGGAAGTTTTTATATGATGTCTTTGAGTTTATTAGGTGAAGTAGGTTGAATATCGTCTGAAATTGGCATTTTCGTTCAATATCGTTTATGATTTGTGTGTGGTGAGTGGGTGTGCAAATGATTGCAGGAGTAATAATCAGCAAAGGCAGCTGCTTTTTCTGCGTTTAAAGTGTAAAGAGCATTCATTATCAGTTTCGGATGATAGCGTAGGAATTTCTTCTTTTTTATTTAGAATTTTTCTAATTGTTTTTCAGCGTCCCCAATCTCCTAGACTGACGTCAGCTAAGTGTTCTTAGTATGAATTGATTCGTAAGTTGTCAATATCTCTTTTAATTTGATGCGTCAGGTTGTTTAATCTTGTTTTAAGTTGAGGATTCCCGTTTCTTTGCCGTTGACGCCGAAGTTGGCTTTTCTTTTTAATTAAGTCAACGATGTATCTGGAAGGATAATTGTAGTTCGTCTGATGGGTTCGTTTAGGAATAGAATAGGCTAATTTAACATTTTCTTTAATTTTGATGTACTGTGATCCACAGCTGCATTGATGTCTTTAGTTGTTTGAAATCTTGTTGGGCAGTAGAGTTTGCTATTGAGCTGGCCTTCAAAGATGTTCCAATCCATTTTGCAGTTAATTAATTTTGGGATAGTTTGTTTAATGGTTAATGTATTGGTAAATGACACCAGTACTGGGAGATGATCAAAGTTTAGTTCGGGTATGACACTTTGAAAGATAGGTTTATTAAAGTTTTTCTGGGAAACAATATCGGGTATGTCCGGCTGGTGATCTTCTCGGTACGGGTAGTAGGTATAGTCGTCAGATGCCAGAATTTGGAAGATGTTAGCTATGGCAAAATTTTCTAGTTTAATACCTTCAGGATTTGTGACTCTGCATCCCCAAAGGATATTTTTAGAATTTACCTATAACTAGTATTGGTTTGGTTGTGTTACAAAATTCTTTTGATTTCTTCTTCAACAATTTTCATGTTTGGTTGCCTGTAGACACAAGCTATTATTACGCTGCTCTGATCATTGAGTTTAACCTTTATTGAGGTTAGTTCAAGTTTTAAATTAGCGATTTCAGCAAATTGGATGTGCTCATATTTGGTTTTAATAATTATCGCTACTTCACCGGCTGCTATTCTGGAGTTTCAATACTTACAATAGATATGATAACCTGAGATACAAAAGTTTATAATTTCCCGAAGGTGCGTTTCTGATATACAGGCAATATCCATGTTGTATCTCGCTAGACAAACAAGAAATAATGAGCGCGGATTGTTGCCATTTGCATTCCAGTTGAGGATAGTTAAATTTTGTATTGTTTTTTTTTGGTTATGGTCCTTTGATAAGCATTGATAGGAGAGTGTTAGTAATAAATGTTTTAATTTTGACAAGATAAGACGTAATAAGATCAAAGAGAATTTGAATGAAGTTGTTGGGTAGTGCTGAAGTAGAGGATGAGATGGTAGCATTGCTGATCTGAATTAGCCTCTTTTTGAGTTTGTCTACAAATGTCTGTGTGGTATTTATGTATGAATTTCTAGGTTGAGTTTGTGTCCGTTGTTTTAGGAGTGCAATATGGTCAGCACAGCCACGATAATTTGCACTGTAATTGCCTCCACAGTTGGCACATTTTAGTGGTTTGTTTGGTGTCTTTTTACAATCCGAATGCAGATGGTTACCAGCACATTTAACACATACTGGTTTTAATCTGCAGTAATTTTTAGTGGCCATACTGCTGACATTTGTAGAACTGTGATATATTCTTGGGTTTACTTCTAGCTTTAACAATTACAATAGAGTAAAAAATTGCTTTTAGTGAGTATATTCGTTTTGCTTGATTGTTATTGGTTAGTTCCAGTGCACAGATGGGTAAAGGTTTTCTATTTCTGGTGTACAATCGGATTAAATTTATCACTAGTACCTGACTAGCCAGTTCAGTTTTGATTTCTTCATCTGACAGAGAAAGTCGAACATTTTTAATTACTACGGAAATTGGTTTGTCTTTTAGATTTTAGTAAATATGATGATGAATTTAATTTTTAGTAAAATATTTGGTTACTTTTTGAAAATCTTCATTTTTCGTTAAATTAATGTATAATGTGGTTGTATTATACGTTGTTGTAAAGGTTCCAATTGTTAGTTTTTGTAAGTTGTTCTATTAAGGCTTTATGATTTACGGCGTTTGGTAAGTAGATAGGTGGGACTTTGATGATTGGTGTATGAGCTTCTGGATGTGACTGGGTTTTATAGACCATGTCTGAATCAATATTGCTGGAAGATCAGCCGTGAGTTAATTTATTTTCTAAATTAGCTGGCAGATAGAATTTATTAATGGTTAACAAGTCTTGAGTGGTCCATGCATATCGTTTTTGAACCATATTAGCGGGTGGTCTTAAACTATCCATTTTGCACTTGATAATCCATTAATTTATTTACGGAGATTTTATTGATTTTGTTAAAAATAAGTAAAATAAAATTTACTTACAACGTTTGCTACAGATAGCTTTAAGGTCAAGCGTATCGCACTGATATCAGGCAGGCCAGGGAACGTCTGCACTGTAACACTGCTCGTACTAGACTTGTCTATACTTCGTGCTACGTCACAAACCCTGCGGTCGAATTCTTATTTTCTCGATAATCGTAGGTTGTTGATTATGTGAAATTAACTTGTGTTACCTAATAGAAGTTTTGACGTGCACATAGAACGGCTTTCTGGTAATTCAACATAGAAAATCCAATTTGACTGCAGCTTGACTTGGCTTGGGTTACTTTTCGTTAAATATTTTTATACATTTATTCTTGTTTCTTACAAATACGAAACATATCTACTGTCATCTTAATGTTTTGCATTTTCACTAGTACTGCTGCGATCACGTTGCAAATAACATCCTCAATAATCCGCGACCTGCGTTAAAAGACTTCAGCCTTTAGGTGTTTCCATAAAAAGAAATTACAAGAGGACAGGTCTGGCGACCTAAACTGCCATGGAATATTACCATATTATGAGATAAAGCGTCCTGAAGACATTTGCCCCCTACTTCTCTAGAAATTCAGGTTAAAATCACTTTTTTATAATTTGCCAAACCATCGTTTCACCATTTTGAGGAAAGGGGCGCAGTATAAATAAAGATTCTTAATGTTTATTATTACGATTCCTACACTCATTTCGTTTTTGAAACTCATATATTCGGTATGTCCAAAAAGTAATGGGACATTTTCTTGATTAGGGGAGAAGTCTTCCAGCCTAAAGATTAGCGGAGATGTCAGATAAACGGTTCGACCCAGCTCAATTGCCTTTGAGTCTTTACAAAATACGGATCTTTTAACACCATTTTGTCGAAAATTTTTGTTTTGACTCGTTAAGTTTAGATTTAAGGAGATTGATAGACAAAGCATCCCGTTTTCTCAAAAAAACGCAGTCCAATGATGACAAACTCCTTAACAGTACACTAAATAGTTAGTCGCTGACCATGAAGCGGTCATTCATAAAATTTTAGCGGATTTTTAGGATCCAATGCCAAAAATTCTACTTATTGATGAAACCCAACAAATAAAATAAGCTCTTCAACCACTGAGTTCAATAGCATCAACTAGAATATTTGCCAAAATATCTTTTCCTTGTATCCTTCCAGGTGCACTATACATATTTTTTAGTTTCTGGACCATCATCACTTTATGTACATGAGACATGAGACCGCAATGTAGAATTCTCCGCACAATCCATAGATATTTCCAATGCAAAAGCGTATTTAGTAACGGAACATTGTAGTGAAGTGATAGCGTTTGTCTCGAGTATCCGAACGCTACGAGGTCTACCAGATAATTCCAGTTCAACTAGTTAGTCGAAAATTACCTACCTATAACATTATGTCTTTCTTGGTCGGTACTCTTCCGTGATGATGTAGTCCGAAATGCCTGCAGCATAGCTGCTGCGCCACAATCACAGAATCATAATTTTAAAAATAAGTCTCCAACACAACCACACGGTGTTTACAACTTCACGCCATGACATGCTTTGATCTCATCAAGGATATATGACTTTTGAGCGCTTTATACCGATATATTGCGTGCGGCAGTCAATTCAAAAAAAAATTCTGTTGGACCTTCTAATTGGTTTTGCAAAAGCTAAAGTTTATTTATTTGTGGATCGGAAACGGCTTTCCAAACTTTATAGGCATATAATAAAAGTCCTATTAATTGATTGATTATTCAAAAATTTACATTTATGAATTTCTCAAGCTTGACGTAGCCTTGTTTAAGCTTTTTGCTGATGTGTAACGTCTATGTAAGTTTTTTTTTGTTAAGGCAAGAATTAGTACATTGATATTATTTTATAATCGTTATGGTTTTTCGACAGTAAGACTATATAGTTGAATTAGCTGGTTCAGATAAATCGTCAATAAATATATTAAATAACACAAGTTTAATATATAGCCTTGTAGAAAATGCTTATTAATTTTTCTAACTCAAGAATATTATTGTATCTTACTGTAAAAAAATTTGATAGACTTTTAAAATATTATAAAGTAAAACATCTGATTAAACTCAAGAACAAATTTTAGAACATTTGTTTATTATCTACTTATTTAGTCCAAATGCATTTTTTGCCCTTATGTGTAAGGCTTCTTAATGATCATTCTGGGCGTTGTGCTCTTTTGAGTCTGGGTGTTTTCTAGGCCTTTCTTCTTTAACCTACTTATTCCGTGTTTTCTACTTTTTCTTATTTGTTATTTGTTATTTCTGTTGAATTATTGTTGCCACTGTTTTTGTATTAAAGAGCTCTCTAAATATCTCGTTTATTTAATTGTATTTTTAGTAAAAGCCTCATTTCTGAGCTAATGACTCTAAATTTATATTTAGTTTATAAAATATATTGTTATTATTAAAGTTGGTATCATTACTATTTTAAACATTGCTACTTTCATATCTATTGTTATTTTAGCTTTCGGGAAAATTTGTTTTTGTTACGTTAAACGAACTTCCAATGCTTTTTACTCTGCAGTTAATTTTGTGGTCTACCTTTATCTTTTCATTAATTTATACTTCTCGATATTTAAATTTGATTATTTGTTCTATTAAGTTTTCTTCTGTAAGTTGTGTCCTTTTTTTGCACCTATTTAGTGTTATGTTTATTTTTATAATTTTTCTCTTTAACTTTTAAATTGTCTCTTTTCAAATTTTTTATAATTATGCACCACGTCATCTGCGACGTTAATTTTGAAAATATTACCTTTTCTTTTTTTAAGGTGCTAAATTAATTTTTTGATCCTTTTTTCTCTTCCTCAAATTGTTACATTCATAGATAGTATGAAGCCAGTGGAGCCGGGGAGTGAAGGCGAACACATAAGAGCCCACAAAAGTACTAGTATGAAGAAGAGTATGCTTAACAAGCTGCTTTAACAAAGTCTCATATTCTTTACAAGTTTTTATAATTTCTTGTTTTTTGTTCTGATTATATTTTACGTTTTTTTAGTACTACTATTAGTGTATTTTTGATTCCAAACATCTTCCAAATTAACCTTATCGAAAGTCTTCATTAGATTTATAAAACATGCATGTACTTTCTTTCTCTGCTTTTTTTTCGTTTATTTGTCTCATTGCAAATATAGGTCCTTATGTTTTTATGTTGTTTTGGAAGCCGCACTGTGTGTTACTAATTGTATTTTCCTTTTTTCCTTCTTATGTTTACTTTTAAGATTGATCTAAATTATTTTTTGCGACATTGAGCAGCGTAATTTTCCAATAATTTCTGAATTCTCTTTATTCTTATTTTTTTTAATAATGGAATTATAGTGCTTGTTTAGGTACTTTTTTTGTTTGTAGTGTAAATTTAATAAATGCGGAAATGTGTTATTATTTGTTTCCTCTATGTACTTTAACATTTCCGGCATTATATTGTCTTTATCGGGTGCTGTTTCTAACTTCAACCTTCTTATGGCTTTATTAAGTTTTTTTTTCTACTTTCAATTTACATTCACTTGATTTACTCTCTTTATTATTTTATAATTATCCTAGTCATAATTTTATTGCTCTTTTGCCAGATTACTTTTTCACAAAGGCCTTTGTAAATTTATTTGATATCAAACTATTGCTAAAATTTACATCTGCTCTCGCTCGGTCACACTCAAAAAAGTACATTTTAAGTTGGACTCTTTATTTGAGAATTATTATTTTTTTCAAATATTTTGAACTTACAGAAAAATACTTACTGAACAGTAATTGGCAAGATATTTATATTTTCCAAATTTGGGAGAAATTGTACTTAAGTGTGTTGCAATGTTATTGTAAAATATCTTATTTATAGGCGGGATATTAAAAATGTTTATTAGAATAATAAGTGCTTTGGCAGGAATTCTTTGATAATTACGTGGGTGAGTCAAACATAATCTGGAATATTTTTTAATTATTGAATTATCAACCAATATGTAATTTTTATCTCGCTATTATAAAATAAAAGTGATTGTAACATAACTAAATCCCGTCTAATTCTTTTCTTCCAAATGCTTCTTGTAGTAGTCCAAAGAAATAATGAGTCGCTATCAGTCTAGATTATAGTAAGTATTCCTCAATGTACTTCAAAATAAATTTTTATTCTTTGTCGAGCTTGGGCAAGTGTATGGGACCAACCATTGTTTTGAATTGCTTAACACGGCTCAGAAGTCATTTTGGCAATTGTTAATTAGCGAAAAGGCAACAATGCAAATATTCTTTTTGGTTACACTGATTTGTAGACGAAGTTAATAATCACTATTTTTATTGCTTCTTCTACTAACAAATATTGTTGATATTCCCCACACACTTGAGTTTTTCTAATTATGTAAACGCCATGTGCATCAAATCTTTTAAAATTTCAGACATTTTACGCCTTCCATGGTGAGAAATGCGACAATAAACCGTTACGTAAAGAATAAAGTTACTTCTTACGGAAACATTGTAATACTGACTAGAAAAGAAATGATGTTCGGTATCCTACTAAAAAGATTTGGTTTAAGCCTTCCGAAGCCGCATCCTTCTCCATTAATCTCATAGCAGATCATAGCAATCAGGTTTATATTTAATTCGCCCACATATATTAGCAATGGGATTGTGTCTAAATAATAATTCAGATAGGAGTGTATTGATGAAATACAGAATTTTTATAAGAAAATTATCAATTGGACCTGTAATAACACTTTGCAGAAATTCTTTATTGTCTTCGGTGATTTGTGTCACAATTGAGTGGCAAAAATATTCTACTATTCTCGATTTAATGTGACCACTTGGTTATTGATATTTGAGGCAGTTGTTTTAATATTCTTTATTGACTCGCTGTATCTTAGATGTTTCTAAATTAGAATTAGAGAAGTTATATTACCGTACTACGTTATACGTGTAGTTGGCATGGTATCAACTTGAATTATAGCTAATAATATGGCAAAGTTAAAATTCTTATTTTAAACATTAATTTCGCAAATTAATTAAAAAAATCTTTTTACTGAAAGGAGTGCTATTAAATGTAATTCGTACTGAAAAATATAACAACTTGGAGTTACTGTGAATACTGTATCTGCAGGATTAATCTGCCCCAGAAGATAATATTTATTTTTGCATTGTCGCATGAATACCTTTTAATTTGTAATATCAAACTTGGAGAAGCGCCAATGTGGCTAAGCAGTTAAAACTCTTATCTGGGGTATGGGTGGGCCCTGATTCAATCCTGGACTCAAATACGCATTCATTAAAAGTAATTGAGTACCTGTGTTCACTCGTGACCACCACCAAAGGTAGAGATACTATAAGTTGTTTATTTTGATTGGCTCTATCTTAACCAGCGGCTTTCTCGATTTTCATTTAAACATTTTCAGGATTAATGTTGCCGGTATAAGTAAGTCTAATGTGTTGGCTGCGTTTAAATGTTTCGTTTTGGAGTAGCTAAAGCCAACAGTAGTAACATGTTTTAATCATTTCTAGATGTGTTAGTTAATAATAGAAAATTTATAAGCAAATATTAATTTATTATGCAATTAAAACTAAGGTCCTGCAACTAAAGACAACACTACACTCAAAGCACAAAGAAGCTCAGATCTTATGTCAAAAAAATTATCTAAATAATTTCGATTATTATAGCAGATTTTTTAGGAAGATATTACAGAAAAACAACGATCATTTGAAGTAAATAAATTAGTCTAAGATTGACAATTATGTATTAACAATTGAATTTGCATATGTTTATTATGAATTAATACGCACAAAATGAAAAGATTGAAAACTCAATATCTGTAATCAAATTTATATATATATATTTTTTAATTACTAAAATACTTGCCTTCTTTATATTGATTATGTAACTAAGAGGGTTAAAAATGTTTTCCATGTTTTCATGAGTATTTGATGTAAATTTCTGCTCCACAATTAACTACAATTATATTAAAGATTACGTGAATGAAATTTACCAAACTGCTGATATAATATGTAAGGTGTGTAAACTAATTAACCCGAGCCACATTTAAGGCACGATTGGTAAATTAAGTACTGCTTAATTAAGTAAATAGGGAACGTAGCTGCAACACTAATAAGAGTACAGTCTTCGACAGGTTGGCCGGGACCTGCTGTTTGCGCCGTGACGCCGTAAAGCAAATAGTAAACACTGTACAGAGCCGTATCGAGTAATAATAGCATACATCTAATTGAATTCAAACAGTAGTACAACACAGTATTTGTGGGTCAATAGGAAATAAATAAATATAAGAGATCATGGTTTAACATCGATGGATAAAATTGATAAAAGAAGAAGGTATGACGAGAAAAGAAAGATCTAAAAAAGCAACGAAATTGCCAAAAAATCCGTTAAAGTTAAAGACAATAAGATACTAAACGAAGTAAACCAAATGAAAAATGATTTAGCAAAGATAAGGAAAGAACAAGAGAAACTAAAATAAAAATTTAAAAATGTAGAAATTAACAATAAAAACCGAAAAAAACATGATGAAATGAGAAAAAATAAAGGAATACGAACTGAATTACGCAGATTAAGAGAAAATGTGGAACGCACTGAAAAAAAGAAGAGAGAAAATGCGGTACTAATCAAGTTGAAAATAGATTCTACGGATAATAAATCGGATACTGAGAAAATGGATAAATTTATAGAGGGAAAAAGTCATAGTCTGTTTTAGTAAGTTAACGATAGAAGGGAAGGTGTGGAAATGGAACAAAAACGCAAGTAAATTAGAAAAGGCTAGTAAAACAAACAAAGCAGTAAAAAAGGACACGAAAAAGATTGATAATAAAAGTCTAAATAAAAAAAAAAAAAATATGTAGAAAATGGAAACCTGGAATATAAGAAGAACTAGAGGAAATCAGTATGAGTTATTTACAGTTTGAAAGACCAGGTTTTAAAATGCTAACAATATTAGAAATATAGAAAAAAGAACAAGGAAAACTAACAAAGCAAAATAGTTACTTTTTAATTTATAGTGGAGTAGCATAAAAAAATACGCAGTTCTAGAAGTAGGGTGTATCATTGATTTAAAAAAAAATTAAACTAGGAGTATCTAAATGAATATTGAAAATAGAATTTTATCGTAGAGGCGTGCAAAGGGAAAGTTTACGTAATATGAGTCGACAAATGAAATAGACCAGCAATGAATGTGATTGGAATACATAGGAAATGTACCAGGAATAATAATTGTTAAAAGTTTGCTAGACTATTGCGCACCAAATAACCTGACAGTGGCTGATACATTTTACGAACACCGAAATATATACAAGTACACAAGAGTTTCGGAGAAAAGAAATAGAAGATCAATAATTGATTACCTACTTGTTAAGGAAATAATAGAAAATTGATAAAATGTATTATAGTAGGAAGAAGTACAGAAATGTTGAGTGACCAATACCTAGTAGTAGCAAAGATAGAGCTAATAAAGAAGAACCAATAAAGAAGAACAGCATCAGATCGTATAAACTGAGGAAGAGGTAATAGCAAAGATGTATCAGAAAATCATCTACATTGAAATAGAAAACATCATAAAACATAAAAATACTGAAGAAACATGGCAAATTTTCAAACGAATAATAATCGAAATAGCTCAACAAACCTGTGATATAATAATAACAAACAACTGTAAGAAACAAATATATTAGTGGAATGAATTAATAAAAAATAAGTTAAACTAAAGAAACAACTATGGAAAAAATACTTATGAAGCAGAAAAGAAAAGAAATTTAACTATATAAAAAAAGAGAACAAAAGTTAAAAATAAAATACTGGAAACCAAGCAGATGTCTTGGGAAAAGTTTAGTGGAAGGCTAGAAAAAATAATCCAAGATAATTGCAAATTGTTTTATAAAGTAAATAAAACAATTAGAAAAGAAAATAAATACCGGCCGATGACCACAAAAAATAAAAAGGTACATTCGTAAATGATAGAAATGCAATTACAAACAGTTGAAAAAAACATTTCTCTGAATTTCTTAACCCGAATGACGTAGAATATATAAAAGGCAACGAACTGAAGAAGAAAGACGATACTCAAATAGAAGATGAAATGCTTACCTAGTTATAATTAAAAAAGCCATTAAAGGAACGAAAAGCGAAAAGCACCAGGTTACGATAAAGTGACTCCTGATATAATTAAATATATGAGGAGCAAAGAAATCTACATTTCACATCAAATCCGTAAGTAAGGCCTGGATGGAAGGACTGGGAAATATGCGATTTACAAAAAAGGCCACAAGAAGAATTGCGAGAACTACAGAGGAATCCCGTTATTGAGCACGGTAGCTAAAGTTGATGAAGGAGTCTTAGCGAACAGAGACGATAAATTAAAACGGGTTTAGAAAAGGACACGACATTCAAGATCATAACTTTAGCGTAAAGCAAAACAAGCATAATTTGCGTCTATTGATTCTGAGAAAGCATTTGACCGAGTACTTAGAAAACTACTATGGGAAATCTTGCGACAAAGGGGAGTGAATAGAAGACTAACTGAAGCAATCAAAACAAGTACAATAGCAATTACGTAAAAAGACATAATACGCAGTCAGAAGCGTTCAGTTGTGGACTAATACAAGGTGCTGGATATAGTCAAAGCGTTAGAATGGCCAACAGTAAAATAAACTTACAAAAATTTAGATGTTTGAAACGAAACTCTCAAATCATATAAGCTCAAAGTAAATGTAATAGTCGTAACAAGAAAATTAACATAGAAGACGTGCCACTAGAACAAGTTAAGAAATTTAAATATTTGGGTGTCATAATTGACAATACACAAAAGCAATAAACTTACATCAAGAGACGCATGGAAAAAGCAAACAAAACATATTACGGAATTTGCAAAACCATCATAAAAAAGAATGAAGTATTAAGGAGAACGAATATACCTAGGTGCAGTAAAAGAAATAACAAGAAGAGACCGAATAAAAAATGAGGAAGTAAGAAAAGAACCAGAAGTTAAAGCCGTGGTGGAGACAATTGAAGGCAAGCAATTGGAATGGTGGGGGTGAAAGCTACCAAACAATAGACCGGTAAATAAAAATGAAAATGAGATAAACAGGGGAAAACTAACTAAAACGTGGGGTAACAGACTTGACACAACAAAAACAATTTAAGTTGACAGGCAGCAAAAATGTTAGCATATAATAAAAAAGACTGGAAAAAGTTGTGTGTATAACGTACATGCACTAGTATTACGATAATGTAAAAACATAAATCCCAACACGTCATCACATGTGCGCAATCATTCTCACCATTTCTTCGTTCAGTCATATTGCAAAGAGCAGCAAGGGTACCATCAAGGAACAAAGTTCTATAACGTGTTTTATGTGGACAAAAGTGTTAAATCCGCGAAAACCAATCGCCGGATGTTGGCAAACGAACACGCACAATAAAATAACGAAAAATTTACGCTCATCGACAATACGAACGAACCAACACCTTCAGAAGACGAATGCCTTGATTCAGTGCCGTCTGATTATCCCATCTTCGGTCTTTTAAAGAAGAAATTGGGCGGTCAGAAGTTCAGCTAGGATGATAAGATTCCCCAAGTGCAGACGTGGTTTCGTGAGCAAATAAAAAACTTTTTTTTCAAGGGCATGTAGGGATACCAGAAGGCCATTTGTTCTACATCAGTGAAAATAAACGTCTTTACTTTTTAATCCATCTACGTCAATCTAAAAAAGTATTTTTTCCAATTCTCTTACCATTTGTACGAAGTGGCATTATTTTTGATGCGTCGATATCTAATTATCTAACTTTATTAAGTAAGAAATTAATTATTTTATAAAATAATACAGAATTCTATACTACAACAAAATTAGACCCTTTCTATCGAACAGAATCTGTAACTTTAATCGATGTTGTTCAAAGCCAGAGAGTAATCCCTTGTACATACATAAATTATATTAAACATGACATGTTCTGATAAGGGTTTTATTATAATTATTTTAAAATTATTCAAAGCCCTAAATTTTCGGTCTTGCAGTTTATTTAGCATTGTTACTATTTTTTGAATTTATTTGCATTTTTACCATTTAATTTTTTTTAATTGCTTTAGATTTAAAGGTTTTAATAACATTTTAATTATTGAACAAAATTGGCAAAATATATTATCTCACCTATATCTCCACTTCACATACTATTTTTCACATTTGTTAAGCGCATATTTTGGTGTCTTACGTTATTATATTACGTATTATAAACAAACACATTTTTGTCTCCATTTTGTTAATAATTTACTCATAAATCCCTTTCAGTAAGATTATGTCAAAAAAATAAAATTTTTGTTTCTTTTTTCTAATTACTTGGAGGTAATTATCAAGACATTTATTATTTATTATACCTATTAAAATTTTTATACGAATAGACACTTACGCAATCTTTACTAATATATCTTTTTATAATACCATATCCCTGATCGGTATATTCCTTTTCAAGACAATTTGTTTTTACTATACATCGGTGTCTTACTTTCCTGCTGTTGATAGTACTTTTATTTATTTATTTATCGTATCATTATTAGGCACATTAAAAACTTGAAATATATAATATTAATAAAGTATATAATACAATACATATGTATATCACACAATATAAGATATAAAATAATATAAAACATACTTTAAGATATTACAGACGCACATCTAGTCTATTTATGTTATCTGTCGACTCTGGGGTCGCTATCAGGAAGTCTTCGAACCTACTATTATATGATCGTATGGGACATTCTTCTGTGATGTGTCTAATGGTTCGGGTTTCTCTGCAATCACAGAGAGGTGATGGTTACTTGGCCCATTTGAGTAAAAAGTATGCTCGTCTGCCACGTTGGAGTATGATTCTGTTAAGCGTGGACCATGTTTTACGTGGCAAGTCAAAACCCGGTGGCTTTTGAGTGATGCATGTTATTGTTTTGTTGTGCAGTCCATTCTTGAGTCCATGCGTTCGTAAAGTTGAACTCATCTTCCACAGTCGTTCTTGCAGTTTTTGTGAGTGGTCGTTTAGACTGAAGTCGGCTATGGTTGGCATATTCGATATCTTGATGAATGGGTAAGTTTCTATTGTCTACGATCACCAAACTGGAGCACAGTACTCTGAAGTTGAAAAGACAAGAGCTAGAGCAGAAGAACGCAGAGTGGAGGCCGATGCTTCCCAAGTTGTGCCACCTAAGTTTTTAATTACATTGTTTCTTGTTTTAAGTTTCTCAGCAGTTCTTGTTAAATGCTTTCTGAAAAATAGTGTTCTATCAAGGTTTATGCCCAGCTATTTTGATGTTTTATCATGGATAACTATAGTGTTTTCAAATCTTATGTTGAGTTCTCTTCTAGCGAGTTTACTATTTAGGTGAAAACAGTTAACTACTATTTTGGTGGCGTTAGATTAGAACCCCCACTTGCGGAAATATTTTCCCACTATTTCTAGATCTGTTGTTAGGATCTTTTCTAACTGTTCGATAAAACTGGACCTTGTTGTAAGTACCCAGTCATCAGCGTAGCCAATCTTTCTTGATTTTGTTTCTGGCATGTCTGCAATATACAGGCTAAAGAGTAGTGGGGCAAGGACTGATTCCTGTAGTAGCCCGTTTTTTAGTTTTCTTGGGGAACTAATGTCAAGTCCTATAGCTATTTGAAACACTCGTTCGTTTAGCATGCTGCTTACCAGTCGGGCTGTTAGTTTCCAGAGGATTACATGAAGAAGCTGATATATCATGCTTTCCCTACACACTGTGTCGTAGTCCATCGATAAGTATAGCTGAAATTTTAAGTTTTATTTAAAACCCTGCCTCAATATGGGTAGTGATTAATAAAACTTGGTCTGCGCAGCTTTTTTTAGCCAAAATTGCTTCAAGCAATCTTGTGCTAATTCTGTTATAAATAAGCCGTTCTAGTATCTTGTAGGTCACAGACAGCAGAGCTATTGGTCTGTAGCTCTTGGGGCTATCAGCTGGTTTGCCTGGTTTTAATATAGAGATTATCTTCAATCGTTAATATTCTTTTGGTACATTGCCAGTTTGCGTGATATCTGTGAAAAAGTGAGCCATCCAGTCTTTTGCGTACTTGCCACAGTTTATTAGAAAATTAGGGGGTGTTCCTGGCTTGACATCCTTAAGAGCATTTAAAACTTCCTTGCAAGTGTAGGACCGGGAATGTTCTGTTTCTTTGGCTTAAACTTTAAGGATTTTATGTTTCCGTTTCACCTCAGTTGTATGTTCTTTATCCTTTGGTGGTCTAGATGTCGCTACTATGTGGGAAGCAACGTCGTTTGGGCGGACAGTTGTCTCTTGTCTTTATGTGGGGACTCCGCTTCCTAATTTCCTTAACAGTGCTCACGCTTGTCTGCTCGATGTCTGGAAGTTCAAGCTTTCTACAGTTTCTGTTCACTTTTTCCGTCTCGCCGCATCTAGGCTATGAAGTAGCTCATCTGCTATTTTCTGATCACTAGTTTCAAGGAAATTTTGGTACATCTCGTCACTGTTTTGGGACCATCCAGGAATGTATTCTTTGAGGTAGCATCTTGATATACAGTTTTTGACACTACTCATTACAGTGCCTGCAAACCTGTTGTAGTTTCTGCTGGTTGGAGCCTAAGCATTTGTATGTGGAGAACTTTGTCCAGTTGACCCTTTTGAAATTCCACCTTGGGCGAGGGATAGAGGTGATTAAAGGAATTTGTATTCCTACCTCTACTATAACTGGGCGGTGCTGACTGTGCAGGAAATCGAAGAGAACGTTTCGCGAAGCTTCCATGGGCTGACCACTGTTGTCAGTCGAGACAAAACAGATCAGAATTGTATTCGCGTTTCCAAGCTATTTATTTAAATATGTATCGGTCTTTAGCATCAAACACAAGGGTAAGGTGTTCATCTTTTGCCCATTTGACTATTATGTTGCCACAGTTTCTATACTTCCATTGTTTGTGATAACTATTATAGTCACCCACGTATACAGCAAGATGGGGGTATTTGGATGACTTGGGCTGGCCAGAATACGGCTGACAGTTTGTAGGTGTTGATTTTTATGACAACGTCATGGATATCATCATCAGTGGACATTTCATCATCAAAGACAAGGGAAACGTTTTTTATATATTGTTTAACATACGTTACTACGCCATATGACTGGTGGTATGTAGTTTGTAGCCCGGTATTTTTTCTCTTTTCTGTAGTTGTTTTTCTGTTTCACAATGAGTTTCCTGTATAGCGACTAGGTTGATGTTGTCATCTTTTAGAGGTTTTGATAGATACTCGCTTTTTGAATAACTTATGCTTTCTATATTTAAGTAACAAATTTGTACAGAGGGTCCGAGTTTTCTAAACATCAAATTCTGAGAAGGGCCGTTAGGTTTGTCTGGAAGCATATCTGCTATTAAAGATAGAATGTTAAATGTCTTTTGGACAGGAGAACATTACCTGACTGCTAGAATGTGCGAGTACTTTAGCGTTAACCAGGGTGATATCCTTCAAGGAGGCAAACTAGCTACTTTTTTCTTGATACAATCTTTTACATTTTCTGATGCAACGATATATACGTGCTTCTATTTTCTAATTGAGTAAATATAATAAATTAACTGAAGCGACAACGCATCGGACAATCCGGACTCATTCCGAGAAATTTTCGCAAGTTTATTAGACCTCATTATCTTTGTAAAAAGTGGTAGCAGAAGCATAAAAGTGTTCACCTGTAAATATTTTCCTTTCTTTATGTTCAGAAAGGGCCAGTGAGCTTTCAAACAAATGTTAGTAAGTTAGACTGTATTTCAGTTTTTATTAATAAAGATAATAGTTAAAGATGTACCGTTTAATAGGCAAGCACCCGATGACATCCCATGGGTAGCCTATATATTTTTAAAACAAAGTAAAACGATTTTCGCCTGTAATGCAAACTTGCCAAAGACTTCTTGATAAAATTACGCAAAGTGCAAAATTTTTTATGCATTTATTGACTACTTTTTGCTTGCTTCTAAAGACGAAATATATATAATTATTAGCGTTTAAAGACAGTGATTCAGAGTAATAGTTCATCTAGCAAAATATATTAATAAGTTACTGAAGGAACAAAAAGGGATAACGTGGTTATAGCGTAGACTAACAGCGCAAAAACGATTTTACCAAGTTCAAGCAATTCTCGCAAACGCGACGATATTAGTTCATCTAATTCCGGTAGTTTTTATTAACTTCACCGATGGCCCGCCCGATTTGGCAATGAAAACTGTTTTGCAGCAATTAGGTTTTTTCCGAAAACGCTAAATTTTACGAAGCGTTTGACATAGAGTTATTAGGTACATATAGTGCCGTTAATAGTTTATCATTTTTACGCACTACAAACCTTTGATTTGTGTTTTAGCAAGACTTAGAGAAATATACTCCGTGCCAATTTTGACATCTCGACTGAATCGGCCAATTTTCGAACGAAATTGGTAATACGATAGCAAATAACTTATCTTGCATTAAAGTAATTTTAATTGACCATCGAACTGTCGAAAACTCACAAAAATTATAACAAATTACAAACAAATTTTGCAGGAAATTTGATTTTGTTTAAATTTAGAAGTCTTTCTTTTCATATTTTAATGATAATCTATACTGCAATATATTTGAAGACGATAAAAAAATTTATTCTGTGCTACATGGTTTATCATATCTTCACATACGAAATACGCAAGCGTTAATTACCGAACAATTCGTATGTCCATCCGCCATTAAAAACAGAACGTGAGCCCAATAAAGCATTATATGTTAGCGATGCAATACAGTAAAGCAGGTTATTACGCCCGCTGGCAAATTCAAAAAATGTTGACCGATTCGAACGCATTTACATAAACCTAATTAGTGTACCTTATGCTCAAGGTTTCCGATAGTGTTTAACCTGTATAAACCGATCGACTCGCTATCCCCAGGAAATTTCTATCTCTAATATGGAATCTTTAGCCCTAGTATTGAGGTGGTTTTTTCGACAATTTGAATCTAAATATTTCAAAGCATTATGTCGCTTACTAGGTATTAGATATATTAAGCATGACAATATAACACCCTCAAGCCAATAGAACAGTTAACAAATTACACATGTATACAATTAAATTTTATGAGATGTATAATTGAATTCAAATATTACTCGTTGTTTTATTCGGTTATAAATTGCTATTAAGTGTTGCCCACAGAAATGGTTTACACATGTATAGGGTACACCAGAATAATCTTTTTTTTTTCGAGTAGCGCAAGGCATGCCATTTTTATTGCCCATTTGATTATAGTGCACCAACTATTTCGTAGACATTTTGGAATAGGTCGGTAAGACGGGGATTCGGCCAAAAAACCCATAATGTTGTAGACCTACAATTTTCGACAGATTGGTTCAGCGTTATAACAGACACCCGAGAAATGAGGCAAGTTGTCACAACATTTCACCGCTAAACATATTCTAGTCTTTGAAGTACTGACCAGAGCATGCGTTAAAATCTGTACTATAATTTTATGTTCCAATCATACAAACTGATGATAATCCAAGTCTTTAAGCAATATGAATGGTACGCTGGTTCTAGCTGATGCTGTTGGACTCGGTAGCGACAATGTTTATTTTCATTTATTAGACTATTTCAATAACCATAATTCTTGGTATCGGGCTCCATAAAATCCTCGACAAACCCATGGGCAACCTTTCCACAGCTAGCATGTGATGTTACGCAATTTTCTAGAGTCCAGACTTAACAAACATGGAAATTCGCGGTGGACGCCTAAAAAATTAAGTCTTGTACCGGAGGCTACTTCTGGATCAAATGTTTCCAGGCCGCTTTGTCTCAGTACGTGATAATATCCTATAAGCTCCTAGATCACGAAACATGCCCGATTGCAATTTCTTTCTGTGGGGACATCTGTAGGCTGAAGTTTTTTTACGCAGGCCGCAAACTATTAAGGAATGGAAGGCTGCTATTTACAACGCGATCCTAGCAGTACCAGTGAAAATGACTCGGCGAACAAGTATATCACTAATACCGGCAAATATTTAGGCAATATAATCTTTAAAAGTAGTTGATGATTAAATGGAAAGCATTGTTTTGTCTGATGATACAATAAAGCACCGGACACAATCTATTTTGTTCTTTTTATTGAGGTTTTGAAAATAAGAGCTCATTTTGTCGAACTCTGCATATGTTTACATATTACAAATTTCTGCAAAATAACTCAGTACGTAGGTTATTGCAATTATCGTACTTCTACAATTAAGATTTATGAAAATAACATATTTAATAGACCCTATCCGATATTCGTTTTAGTTGAGGATAACTATAACACAGCTAAGACACGCTTTGAGTTTGTCTTTATGTGCAATGTAGCAGTAGAACTGTTAGTTTTAAAATCTCGGAAACATAGTATACAAAGGTATTATCCAAATAGAATCAGATTATCACTAATAAGTAGGTACTATCATAACAAGCATGTGCCCCTACCGTCAAATTTTAAATTTAGATTTTTGGGAAAGGTTTAGTAATCAATCAAACGAAATCCTAATGCTCCCAAAGACGTCCAAGCCCCTTCTGAAAATAATGTTTGCAGCTGATAGGCCTCGTTGGTTTATAAGAAACAAGGATAAAAGTATAAGGGTTGCGGCATAAGCTATGGCAACTATTTTTTACGTGAATACAAAAACGGGTGGAAAATTTGAAATATACAAATACAAGGACACGAAAAGGCCGAAATGTACAGCATTAAACAATACACCTACATTGTGCTTATGTCTATTAAGGTAGTTGACATAACATTACAGGTTTTATGTTATAGAATCATCTTGCCCATTGCCGGTCGCTGGTTGCTTCACGTCCTTGCTGAAATTCTGCTACCCACCTCGCGACTGACTGTTATAGAAGAGAATTAATTTGGACAGCTTTTACCAACTCTCTGTAACATTTTTTAGCGTTTTTGCTACGGAGAACAGCTATTTCGATATACGAACCATGTTTTACTCGGTTCACATCCATCCCGCACGGAGATTGATTGACAACTAATTTAAAATTGCACTCTCTATAATTACAGAACATCACAGAACCATCTTGTGTTGTGAAAACACACTATAAATGCACAACTTGCCTAAGACGTATGACAGTTTGTGATACCATACTTTACCTTTGTAAAAATTAGTTATTACTATTTAAACTCCAATCCTCATGAGCATTTGGCAAAAAATCGAACAACGTCAGCAAATTAGGAGACAATTAAGAATGGTGATTTAACTTCAAAGAATAAGCATAGTATTCATAGACGTAACATTTGCTTGATGCGCACGCACTGAAAATTGTTTTGTTACATTTAATACTTTCTTCAATACGTTATATATACATATATATATATATGACTGTTCCAAACATCTTAAACCAATGTTAATATAATAAAAACAGTTTGGGCGGCCACGATCTAACCTGGTAGTCAACACTGTAACGCGCAAGCTTGAGTGGAAACGACTTTATTAGCTGAGTCAGCTAGGTATGTAATGTGTGATTAGCGCATTTACGATAAAGAAACTACTAAAGAACAAAATCTGCACCCAGCTTTATGCAAAACTAAAAAATTTGCTCAAAGCACATTTGAAGGGAAAAGAGTTCAGGCCAATACACGAAACTCTACAAAGTGTTGTGAAAAAAGGAAAACGACGTTGCAAAAAGTGTGTAAGATTTCAAGTTGCTTACTTAGAAGAGATGGAAATTACTTTGAGAAGTAACAGATGTTTTCATTTCTTTGGGTAAGTACTTTTCAGAATAAAAATCGGAGACCTTAGACTCGAACGCACGTGTCATAAGTAAAAAACCTCCTGCTCTTTTCTGTCAACTTAGAAGATAGTTAGCCTTGTGCATCGAAGCAGAGCAGACGTGCATGGGCTGACTTTACCTGCGTTATCGTGCCGGTACAGCTGCAGGCTTGCATAAGGTCAGTCCTATTATTTACCAATTTTAATTTTAAATTTTTCAGTTACTTATTAATATAAGTAATCAACTCGCAAGCTATTAACTTGGCATTTAACAACAGCAGGCAAACCAATCACCTACACAATTGATAGCTCCGCAGCATTTTGGAGTCACGCCAGTATATAGCCAGCAAACGCAATACCATGCATCACCTACTACGTCAACTAATATATCACAACAGGGATATCACCCTCAACAAATTACAAGAATGTCATCGACCAGTGAAGATGAACCAGATAACATACAGGGAACTAATAAAATCCCATGTCAACAAGAAAGAAGTACAAAACGAAAGAATATTTCAAGAACTACAAATAATTCTGTAAACAATAATATAATCACTACTAACAAGTACAGCACATTAGCAGTTGAAGAAAACAACGATCAATATAATGATCCTAGTGTAAAGATCAAGAAACCCCCCACCATTTACATATATGAAGTAACTATTTAAAAATGATAAAACAAATAAGAAACTGCCTAGAGGACGAACAGTACACCACGAATACAATCAAGATAAATTATTCAATTGTAGAAAATTACCGTAAATTAATCACATATTTAAAAGAAGAAAATATCATTCACCACAGTTACCAACTGAAAGAGGATCGAGCCTACAGAGTGGTTATTAAACATCTACACAACTCTATCCCAACTGCTGAAATAGCAGAAGAAATAACAAAACTAGGGCACAAGGTGAGAAACATCATTAATGCTAGACATAGAACAACAAAGGAGCCGCTAAATCTCTTTTTCGTTGACCTCGAGCCAGCTAACAATAATAAAGATGTATATAAAATAGTAAATCTACAAAACGTAAATGTTACAATTGAACCACTCCACAAGTTCAAAAATGATATCGTGCAGTGTATAAGGTGCCAACTTTACGGGCATTCTAAAACTAATTGCAATAGACCTTACGTCTGTGTAAAATGCGGAGGATCTCACAGTACTGGAAGCTGTAAGAAATGTAGAGACACGCCGGCCATTTGTGCCTTATGCGGAGGAGACCATCCGGCCAATTATAAAGGATGTTAATATTACCACAAACTAATCCAGGGGAATCAGACTCAAAAAAAAGACAGTGCTACAAAATCACCAGCTACAAATAATCTTAACATTAGACCGAACTTTTATCAGGACAATTTTCAAAAACAAAATAGAACTTACAGCAGTGTAGTCAAAAATAGTCAACGAAACAATGATAATACATCAGAACTATCAAATAACATATTATCGCAATTTCTTAATGAATTCAAAGCCATGTTCCACCAATTAATACAACAAAACAGCATGGTACTTAACATGTTAACAACGTTAATTAGTAAACTAGCTTGATTATGGCGAAGTTCTTACGAATTGCACTGTGGAACGCCAACGATCTTGAACAGCATAAAGAAGAAGTAAAAATCTTTTTGGAAAACAATTACATATATGTTCTACTAGTCAGCGAAACGCACTTTACAGATCGAACATATTTCAAAATACCAAATTATGTAACGTATAATACTAATCATCCTGATGGTACGGTACACGGCGGAACAGCAGTACTTATCAAAAATACAATCCGCCATTACGTACTACCGAAATATCAAAAAAATCTCCTACAATCAACTGCAATAAAAGTATCAACACTACCATATGAACTTACAGTAGCAGCTGTTTATTGCCCACCTAGTCACAATATCAAAAAGAATGATTTTGAAGAATATGTCCAAACATTAGGTAATAAATTTCTAGTCGTTAGAGATTACAATAGCAAACATACAAGGTGGGGCTCGCACCCAATAACAACCAAAAGCAGAGAACTGTTAAAAACAATAGAAGATCACAGATACTCTTTTCTATCAACTGGCACACATACTTATTGGCTGACAGACCCAGGGAAAGTTCCTGATTTGTTAGACTTTTACGTTATAAATGGAATTGACTCGATATACACTAACATTATACCTAGCTACGACTTGACATCCGACCATTCTCCTATTATTCAACTATCGGAACATCTGTAATATACAAGGAACCCCCGCGTAGATTATACAATCAACAAACAAACTAGGAGACCTTCCGGATTATATTAAATGATAGCATAAATCTAAAAATTCGGTTGGAGGAAGCTGATGAATTAGAAAAAGCTACAGAAGTATTTCTAAGTCAACTGCAACAACCTGCGCAACAGTCTTCACCTATACTTCACCCAAGGAAAATGATGCGGGACATACCCTTAGAAATAAAAAAGGCCGTAGCTGTAAAAAGACGTGCCAGATCAAGATGGCAAGGTACCTACACTCCTGCTGACAGACAGGTTTATAACCTATTAAGTGAAAGCTAAAAGAAGTACAAAACAACGACTTCGAACAATATATATCTAAACTAAGCAGAACAGATAATTCCATTTGGAAGCCAGTAAAAAATTCAAGTAAACCTACAACTCCTGCTCCACCAATTAGAAAAAGCATCAATGAATCATGGGCAAAAAGTGATGCTGAGAAAGCCAACCTATTTGCAGAACATTTGGTTTCCGTATTCCAACCGATAGATAATGTAGCAGATCAAGAAATAGAACAAAGTCTTTCTACCCCACCTGCAATACACACGCCTATCAAACCACTGTCATCAAAAGAAATTGCAGAAGAAATTAAATTTCTAAACCCAAAAAATCACTCAGAATCGATCTTGTTACGGCTACAATGTTGAAAGAATAATCTGAAAAAGGAATAATCATGCCAACCCAAATTTATAATGCTATTCTACGTCTTGGATATTGGCCAAAATGTCTTAAAAAAGCGCAAATTATAATGATAGGTAAACCAGGGAAAGATCCAACTGATGTTTCCTCTTACAGACCTATCAGTGTACTGCCAGTAATATCAAAATTACTTGAAAGACTAGTGCTTCGCAGACTACACGAAGACCTCCCCTTGGATACCTGGATACCAGAGCATCAGTTCGGATTTCGACAGAAACACTCGACTGTACAACAAGTTCACCGAATTTTACAAATTTACCATAAACAAAGCATTCGAAAAGAAACAATACTGTAGTGGAGTTTTCCTTGGCATCAGGTAGGCTTTTGACAAAGTCTGGCACCAGGTCTGATTCACAAAATCAAGTGTAGTTTTTCTCCAGCCTACTTCAACCTCTTAAAATCATGTTTGAACGAGAGAACATTTCAAACTAAGGTAAATGAAGAGAAATCTGCCTACTTTCCAATCAACTCAGGAGTGCCTCAAGGTAGTGTCCTTGGACCGCTACTATATGTCTTGTACACGTCTGCTCTACCTATAGCACAAGATGCAACAATAGGGACTTTTGCCGATGATACAGCTATTATTTCTTGCCATGAAGATCCTCAAGCAGCCTCAAACATTACCCAAAACTATTTAAATAACCTTCAACAATGGCTGGAAAAATGGAAAATAAAAGTGAACGAGAACAAATCTGCGCTTGTTACTTTTACACTACGCAAAGAAACATGCCCCGCAGTTAATATAAACAATGTGAACATACCACGAACACAATCGGTACGATATTTAGGACTGCATTTAGACACCAAACTAAATTGGAAACATCACATTACAAACAAGAGAAAACAAGCAGATATCAAGACAAGAGGACTACAGTGGCTGAGAGGAAGGAAATCACGGATATCCTTGGAAAATAAAATCCTGATATATAAAGCAGTCATCAAACCAATATGGGCATACGGACTAGAACTCTGGGGGTGTGCCTTCAAATCAAACATAGAAATCATTCAAAGGGGTCAATCCAAGATAGTTTGGTAAATTACAGACGCTCACTGGTACGTAACGAACCATACACTACATACCGATCTTCATGTTGCAACAGTACATGAAGAAATCCGTAAAAAAGCCATCAAGCATCAAGCTGTTTTAGACAACCATCCTAATCCGCTAATGGAACAACTCGAACCAGTACTCAAAAAAAGACTCAAAAAACTGTGGCCAAGTGAACTATTTTAAGTTAACGTGTATTAGTTATAATTAAGTTGTAACAGATGAACTAATTTAAGTTATTGTGTACCTCAATTATTTAAGTTTTAACAGGTGGTATCAATGGATATTCATCCCCCTGATCATTAATACTAGTACACCCAGTAGCTGTCAGCACTTTAGTTCATAAAATTTTGTATTATTCTGATTGCTAAATAAACTCCGAATAAAAAAAAACTTAGAAGACACCATAAATGACAAAAATATAATTTTCTGCAACTTTAAAATAAAGTTTTATACTCCACATGAAAAAAATACAAGGTATCAAAAACCATGTCATTTTAAAGCATATTGTATAAAACACTGTGAGTACCTTGAATGTTAATACGGGCATGGGACAAAAACTTGTGCAAGAAGTATCTCAGCTAAATATGCTTTATGTGAAAACAGTTATCTTGTTAATTATAAAGGTTACTCTGTGCATAAATATTTACTAAATACGAAACAGAGACTAAAGAATACTACACTATAATAAAGATTTACTCCAGCTGCAACTAAGATATACATATATATTATTACTTTAAGCACTATATTTTAGTAGCATTTAAATGATAAAATAAATCTCAGTTGCTCATAAATAAATTCAAAGATCTGGCAGCGGTAAATCAGTATCTTACATTTTTTATTCGAGTTAACACTCGATGAACCTAACGGGATGTATTTTATTTTTACTATACCTCTTCGCATCAAAAACTTGATCTTAGATAAGTTCAAGCAAAATGCCATTGATAAACTTATTTGTAATCGTATAGCGAAAAGTATGAGTACCTTGCTACGGAAAATCTAAAATAATAATTTTACTGAAACAATGGTATTACAAATAATTCATTACTTTTTTATGTTGCGCAAAGTAGACTAATACATTTTACATGAAAAGAAATAGAAACTTTACAAGTTTTATTTGGGCAAATAAAAGTTTGATGTTTGTTTCTCTTGTCACTGATACTTGACGAATTAGTGGTATATTTGGTTTTGCATTCTTAACATTTTCTCATTCCCGGTAGTCGGAGCACCAATTATGCAATCCTGAAACTTTTAATATCTAATACTATTTTTAACACTGCACTCCAACTGCAAGGTTTTAGGTCGAGCGATATAGGCGGCCATGTGATCAGCGCTAAGCAATTAGAGATATTAGATAAACAAAATTTGAAGGATTTCTTTTTATTTTATACGCAACACTTTTGTAAATTTGTAATTCCCTCTAACTTATAAACTTAAGAGCAGGCATAGAGAAGCCACTAACAATTTAAAATTTCTAATTGTTATACTACCTCTTGAATACCCGGAGAACTATCACAGAAGCAGATATGTTTGTCAAACATTTATAAAGTGTCCTAACCCTATTTAAAGCTATATGAACTCCTGTTACACCCTTCTCACTAATTAGTGTCTAATTTAAACTTAGCAAGTTGAACCAACAAAAAGTTATGACTTAATAATAATTACCTTAATTACTTAACTAATCTTGATGTTGAAAAACTCTTAATATTAAAGACAATAATTTGAGTTTTATAATATACTTTATATTTTAATATAGTTGCTTCAAAGTTAAGCGTACTTGCTTCAACAATTTTCCAGCTTTGGAAGTAAGTGGAAGTAAGTTATTTCGAGGCCTTCAAATATTTGTTTACGCTTCGTTACCTCTTCGTTTGCCCAAAATTTTTGTTTATATAAAAAAACTTTGAATTTTAGGGACAAATGTTAACCCAACGGAAATAAATCTAGCAAATAAGGTGAATGCGGAAAAATATTAAACCCTAATTTATTATTATTATTATAATCGTTACCCTTATACCTTTCGGTGTCGGGTTTACATTCTTATTTATTCATATTACATTATATATCTATAATTACATTTTATTTTTATTTTTATTTTTCTTCTATAAATTTCTTCCAATCTTTTCTATTTCTTGCTACCCTTTTTGCCTCTTCCCATGATTTTCCTCTTTTTTGTAGTATTTCTTCTATCACTTGGTTCCATTGTTTCCTTGGTCTTCCCCTTTTCCTTTTTGTCTGTGTCTTGGCCTCGTATACTGCCTTTACTTATCTTTTGTTATTCATTCGCTGTATATGTCCCCACCAACTGAGTTGCTTTTGTTCTATAAATTGTATGATTGGTTTCACCTCTAATTCTTTTCTTATTTCTGTGTTTCTAATCCTGTCATTTCTGGTTACTCCTAGTATTCGTCGAAGGTATTTCATTTCTGTAGCTTGAATTTGTTTTTTTTGTCTGTTTGAGAGTATCCACGATTCACTTCCGTAGGTTAGTACTGGTTTGTATATTGTATTAAAGACTTTTATCTTGGTTTTATTACTTATTTCTTTCTTGTTTATGAATTTTTTGTTCATTGCATAGTACAGTTTTATTGTTTTATTTATTCTCTCGTTTATTTCTGCAACTTGTTTCCCTGATTTGTCTAATGTTATTCCCAAATACTTATATTCCTTTACTTGTTCTATTTTGATGTCTTCTATTCTGATATTTGTTCTAATATCCTGTTCTCCAATTACCACTATCTTAGTTTTATCTATGTTTATTTTCATGCCCTCTGTTTCTAGTACTTCTTTCCATGTATTTATATTTTCTTGTAAAGTTTTTTCCTGTCCTGCTATTAACACCACGTCGTCTGCGAAAACTCCCTCGACTATTTCTACTCTTTCTAAATTTCTATGTCCTACAAACAACTTCTTTATGTTTTGTTCAGTTTTTCTGATGATATTGTCCATGTGTATATTAAATAAGGTTGGGCTTAGTCCTCCTCCCTGTCTTAATCCCTTCTCTGTCTTGAACCCTTCTGATTTCCTATTGTTACTTATTATATAATTTGTGTTGGTTTCATATAGGTCTTCAATCACTCTTATAATTTTGTTATTTATTCCTTTTTCTTTCAGTCCTTTCCATACTTTATCTCTAGGAACTGTGTCAAATGCCTTCAGCAGATCTATAAAGGCTAGGTAAAGATTTTTGTTTTGTGGTTGTCTTTTCTCTATTAGTTGTTTAATTGTGAAGATGTGGTCTTGCGCACTTCTCCCTGGTCTAAATCCACTTTGCGGTTCTGCTAGTTGGGGTTCTAATATTATTTTTAATCTGTTATTGATTATTTGTTCATATATTTTTATAATAATGTTCAGTAGCGTTATTCCTCTATAGTTACAGCACTGTTTTCTGTCTCCCTTCTTGTGTATTGGCGTTATTAGTGCCACTCCCCATTCTTCTGGAATTTTTTCACTTTGCCATGCTTTGTTTAATATTTCTAGTAGTAATTCCATCCCTGTCTCTCCCAAGTGTTTAATCATTTCTGCTGTAACTTTATCATCTCCCGGTGCTTTTTCATTTTTTAGTTTTCTTACTACATTCCTCAGCTCGTCCATTTTTATTTTTTCAATTTCCTCTTCTTCTATCTGGTTTGTTTTCCCCGTTTCATTTGTAATAATACTTGTTGTACGTGTCTGTTGTCCTAGTAACTCCTGAAAGTATTCTCTCCATCTTTCCATTATTTCTGTGTCATTTGTTATTGTTTCTTGGTTTTTGTTCTTTATGTATATCTCTTTTCTCTGCTTTTCTGTTCTAAAGGATTTTATGATTTTGTAAAATAATTTCCGGTTACCTGTGCTATCTTTTTCCATTTTGTTTCCAAAATCTGTCCATAATTTTTCTTTTGCTGTTGCTACTAATTCCTTTACTTTTTCCTTTGATTTTATATAATTCGTATTGTTCTGTTGTTTTGCTTGTTAAGTATTTTTTCCATTCTTTCTTCTTCTTCATGGTTTCTTCTTTTATCTCATTTGTCCACCAGGCTGTTTGTTTTTTCCCGTTTTCCATCCTATAAGTTCCACATATCTCTTTCACTGTATTAATTAGGATTTCTTTAAATAGCTTCCATCCTTTTTGTGCATCTGCCTGTTTTATTACGTCCATTTTGTTCTTTAGTTTGTTTTCTGTTTTCTGTTGATATATTTTTGCAGTTTCTTTATTTCTAAGTTTATATGTTTTTATTGTTGTATGGCTTCGTTTTATTGTTTTTAATGTTTTTTCTATTTCCGTGTCATTTTGTCTTATTTTTCCTATAAGCAAGTAGTGGTCGCTATAGATTTCTGCACTTCTTTTCACTCTTACATCTGATATATTTTTCTTCTCTTCTTTTTGTGCTAATATATAATCTATGATTGATTTCTCCCCTCTATTTATTTGTACTCTAGTGAACTTGTGTATTTCCTTGTGTTGATAGAATGTGTTGGTTATAATTATGTTTTGCCTAAACCCTAATTTAATCAATATTTACTCAAAGACTGTTTACATGTGCTGACGTGTTGTCGTAGTAGAACAGGGTTTTGGCTGTTCCATTTGACTTCCATTTGCTCCCATAATTCAGCATAGTATTTTCCAGTAATATTTCTTTCTTTATTAGAATAATTAATCCCGAGAATTCCTTTTGTGTTTAAAAAAAATTATCCCATCACCTTTTCAACGAATGGTAAGCTCTTTACATATGCGTTTCGTGGAGTCCACTGTCTAGATTACGATTTTATTTCTGGTATATAGTAATAAATTTAACTTTAGTTAATTGTTACAAAACATTGCAAAACATCATTTTAATTTTTTTCAACACTTAAAAACAATTGACTAATATTTCCATTAGAATTTGCGTTTACCTTCAAATGTGCAGTTTTATCAAATTAAATTTATTATACCTCTATTAACTTGCGCACTCTCTTGACTCTCTATGATTTTTGAAACAACAGATGTTTTTGTCCTCCAAGATATAGTATGATTTCCATGTTTCCTCTGTCACTCTTAAATTTGTTTAGCCAAAGTTCAATAATTTCATATAACCCAATAAAGGCAAATTCTGCTTAGCCATCATCGTACTCGTTTAGCTTAATTTGCAAAGCGCCTCAGATTACAAGAGACAATAACATATTCTTAACAAAAAAAAAACAGAAAATTAATTAGCTATAGACAATAACACAACGATTTATCATAAATAAATTTATTTAAACATTAGTGTCAAAAAAACTTTAAGATTTCTGCAACCTGAACAACTTCTACGTTTAATAATTTAAGATAATATTTAAAAGGCGAACATTAAACCTTTTTCATCAAAACAAACTGAAAGAAGAATTCTAATAATTGCAATTTTATTATTAAAACAGAAGTAACACGCCACTAGTAATTTTTCAAAAATTATTATTGATATTTATTTGATTAATTTTAGTAGAATTATCTGACATGGATTACATGGAATAAAAACCAAAATTTTCTTGTGCATAGACCTTTTCACTTCCCCAAAATCAAATCAATACAAAAAGATTAATTAAATTACTGAGTGAAAATGTTATAAAATCTATAAAAAATCCAATTACGATGTCTAGGGCACGTATAGTATACTAATTGTAAAGTTTCTTCGGAGCGATATTACTGTAAATAACAAAATTTAAACTAGAACACTGGAAATGTTAATGAAAAAGACAAATGTATCATACATGCAAGCGCCCGATCTCTCCAACTTCTTATAATAAGAAAAAACATGATTTATTTCAAATGGTAAGTTAAGACTAAAATTTCCAAAGAATAAACCAGAAAAAATCTTGATTTCACAAAATTTACATCGAGAGAGCAAAGACATATAAGAACGTCCCAATGAGAAAAAAAATTCCTTTGTAGGTTCTGGGATAAAACCGATAAGCAACAAGTAAGGTATAGTTGTGGCAAAACAAAGCAAATACAATAACAAGGAGCCATCCTTTATAATGAATTCTACCAATAATAAGTAAATTAACAAGAACGGTGTAATACCGTAAAGGAAACTTTCTACAGCGGTGCGATGAAATTAAGATAAAAACTTTTAAAAGGAATTAAGATGTTGATTAAGGTCTCCATAATGATCAGCGTGAAAAATGCTGTCAAATGATAAGCTGCATGACATATGTGAGTATAATGAATTTTAGAAATCGTAACGGTCATTCACATTATTAGCCGCTCATTGCTTTCTTGGTATATATTTTTTAATTATTTAATGTCTTTAATGTTTTATTTTGTGTCGAAACTCCATTTCCACGTTGCTTTTGGTAATCTCTTTTGCTTTTTATCATTGTATGTTAGATGTTAAATTCGCTTGCTAAACTTCTATATTTATGTCCTTATATTTGACGCAGCCTTTTTTTATTTTATTCTGTCTCTAATCTCTTTTTTGTGTCTCCCGTCTTATTCTATTCTTACACCTGAATATTTATAACGCTTACGTGTTTTTATTCTTTCGGCATTTTCTAATTAAAGATAGCGTAATATTTCTCCTACATAAAAAACATTTTGTTTTACTTTTGTTCATAGTTAGGCCTCCTTTCTCAAACTCCTATTTTATTTTACGAGTGATACATTCTAAATCTTCTTCATTCTGGACAACTTGAAGGGTGTACAGGATTTGATTGTTCAACGATATATGTCAATACACATTTCTTTTGCGAGTTCCTTACGACGTATTCCATGTATATAACGTAAAATATAATCAAAATCCCCGTTTAAGGTTTCTATTTGCTATACATTCTTATGCTACTTTATTGCTTATTTGAATTTTAATTGTAGTGTTTTATTTAATTAAATACATTATTTATCAACAAGAACGTTGTAATACCGTAAAGGAAACTTTCTACAGCGGTGCGAAGTCGTAACGGTCACTTCCGGTTTCCGTCAACCGATTTGGCTGAAAATCAATTCCATGAAAGGTACTGACCTAAGGTGCGTGTTTGCCAAGTTTGAAGTGAATCCGATTATTATAACGGAAGTTATAGTATCTCCAGACACACAGACAGACAGACAGGATGATGATCTCAATAACTTTCTACTATAAGCTCCGCTGTAGAAAGTTAATAAAACTGAAAGTAGGTTTTGATAAAGTAATATAAAACGTCGTATGTACATCAAAAACAAAAACTAGACAAAACATGCATAATTTTGAAAAACAGCTACAAACTTCGCTACAAAGAAAATGGGGAAAGAAAAT
Organism: Sinelater perroti; assembly: GCA_036346155.1. Lineage (NCBI taxonomy): Eukaryota > Metazoa > Arthropoda > Insecta > Coleoptera > Elateridae > Sinelater > Sinelater perroti. The sequence continues at coordinate 1,694,825 of JARFIY010000355.1, read as the reverse complement.
AGGAGTTGAATTCCTGGTGAATCAACAAATGTAATTTATTTTAAAGAAAATACACTCACTTTTTAAACGACAATAAATGTAATGTTAATTGACTTAGAAACAATACTTCACTTAATTAAATAAAATTAAATTAAATAATTATTTGCAAATATTTAAAGTAACGATCATTTCTCTCCAAGCACAGCCGATAATGGTTAATCGCCATTGACTGAAATCCATTGAAATGAGGTCTGGAAAACGCAAAGTTATTTAACCCTCTAATCTATTTATTTGAATAAGTAGAATTAAAAGTGACTTTTATATCATAACAGGAACAGTTTGTCTGGTTAATCACATCTTCTGGTCGCCAAATACATGTCTAGGTAAACATCACCATGCTGATATCTTACATATGCTGTAAATTCTAATAAGTTGAAATGATGTTTTACAGTAGTATGCATATTTTTATGGGGCGCAATTTTGTAGATTAGTTGAATGATTTAACATAACGCTAATATCATCCTCCTAATCAATTGTAAATAAAAATTTTACATCATCTTCCACACATTTACAAGTGTTCACATATTTTGATTCTCTTTTAAAATCATCTTTATGTAAGCATAGATTAATAATATATTATCAATAAATACTATTTATTGCCATTTAACGAGTGAATGAATTTTTTTCGAAAACACTGTACTGTTATAGAGTATAAAACTATATTAAAAAGAGATTTACATTTTCAAAAAATCAAATTGATAAAAAGAATTGTAAAAGTATACCGGGTGCTCGATTTTCGAGCCTGACCATGGGGATCTCGGTTATTTTGAGAGTTACAGGGTTGATTAAATTAGAACAAAGTTGCGTATTTTTATGCTTATCAAGAATCTCGAAATAGATTTGATTTATTATTGATAACTTTCAAAATATCGCGAAAAAATTAAAAAATGTCATTTTCGTTTTTAATTTTTAAATCGAAAACCGGTAAAATTACACGGTTTCAATTCAGACATTCTTTAGACACTTTTTTATAAGGAATCTAAAAATGTCGTTAAGGTTGCTACCGACTCTGAAATGTCAAAGATACGATAGTCAACTTTTTTTTATGGCAGCCATATTGGATTTTTACAATTTCAAATGCAGTTTTTTTTTCTGATTACAAGGATGTATCACACTTCATAATTTTGCTCTTATATTTTATAATTTTCGATACTTTATCGAAAAATGTTATTATTATAACCGACTTTCCTAAGTCGGCGTTGGAATTGCTTTGAAGATGAGTTATTTCTATTAAAAGCATGATTTTCAAATGACGAAAAACAGGATATGCTACAAATTTATTCATGGAAGAAACAAATTTAAGATAAATGAGAACAAGCGTATTGAATAAAAATAACGTAAGAGATGTTCAAATGCTGCTCCTGTAACATCTAAACATAATCGCGCACGTTTTCTTGAATTATTAATAGATATTTGAATCGATCTTCCTCTAATTTGTCTCGCAGTAGCGATGATTCTTTGGCATTTTTAGATCCCTTATAAAAAAGTGTCTAAAGAATGTCTGAATTAAAACCGTGTAATTTTACCGGTTTTCGATTTAAAAATTAAAAACTAAAATGACATTTTTTAATTTTTTTACGATATTTTGAAAATTATCAATAATAAATCAAATTTATTTTGAAATTCTTGATAAGCATAAAAATATGCAACTTTTCCCTAATTTAACCAACCTTGTAACTCTTAAGATAACCGAGATTCCCATGGTGAGGCTCGAAAATCGAGCACCCGGTATATCGCAAACAGTAAAAGTAATGTTGAAGAAATAAATCGAATACCGAAGAATATAGACACAGCAATAAAAAATAATCACAAAATACTACATATTGATTAGAAATTTGAATATAAAGATATACCCAAGCCAAAAAGAAAAAGGCACAAAAAGAATAAAACTAATAGAGTTGAATAAAATAAGTAAGAAAGAAATAATACCAATAAAATGTGCATGCCAAGTAACTTATTTATTATAACGAATTTCTTCAAAAACTTCCAACGAAATGATAAATTTAGCAAATAGACTAAGTAATTTCAAATAATAGGAACATAATAATGGATGCAAGGGTAATGAGCAAAAATATAAAATTCAGAAGATCGAAGAAAGTTCGGAAGAGGAACAAAATATAAATTATACTCTAAGATCAATATCAGAATAAACCAAACTAATAATAAAGGTTAACAAAAAATATTACAAAAACATTTATGATGCTAATTAGAAGTTTTTATAAGAAAAGAAAAAGAAACCCAGAATTAAAGTTCTAATCGTGGTATCAGGAGAGATGCCAATTATTTTAATTAAAAAAAAGGTAAAAAATGCTTTAAAGAAAATGGAAGATAAGCATGTCTTGAAAAATATTAAATAATGAAACAATTGCTTCAATATAAAAAATTACAATAAATAAATATCTATATTGAAATGGCTGTATGATGAATGTATAACAGAACAAGTTATACCAAAGAACTGGATAACACCTTAATTATTTTGTTATTTGAAAAAAGAAATTAGGAAAATCGGGATATCATTAACTAATTCATCTCATAAAACGTTCATAAAGATTATCACAGAAAAGATAGGAGCGCTAGACAAATATCTGAAAGAACAAACAGAAATTTTAAAAGACGCAGTAAATGGGAACACCTACAAATCACAAGAATATTAATAGAGGAAGCAAACGACTATGTCACATAATAATTAACTTTTATAGATTGTAGAAATAAAATTAAAAACTTTCTATTAGCATATACATCCCATATTAACATATAGAAAAGAAATACGGACAATAAGCAAGGATATAAGTGAACTGAAATTCTCAAATAGAAAAATTAGACAACGATTAGAAGGAACTGGCGTAGTAATATCGACTATACAAAGTCGGAGTTGCACCGGTCACATCGCCGAAATAACCGATAGAACAAACGTGAAATCTACGTCACCACGATAGGAGCATAGGGCGTGCGTAATACAGTTAAAATAACGATATCAAGAAATGCGCAGATTATAAATAGTTGTCAATGTGTGTTGATGCTTGCTACTGCATTGCGTTTCCTCTCAAAGAAATTGAAGAGTTTGGCTGGAAGGTGTTTAGTAACCATCTCGCACTTTAGACTATACCTCTTTAAACTTTATTTGTTTAAGGAAAATCAATACTTCGATTCAAATAAGAATGTGACCTTCATCGTGCCCAGAAAACAAAATTTTATAAATGAAGTGCATCAAAACAGATTCTACAATAAAATAAATGTTTATGTAATCTTGGTACTTATATTAACAAGCAGCTAAAAAAATCAGCTTGTTTATGTGTAACTTCTTTCTAATTATTTTTTATGTCTTATGTTAGTTTCTTATTCTTATATGATTTTGACAGTTGAGACATCTACTTGTAAGCAATCATTTTTATTAAATTCCCTTGGCAAATAATTACTGCCGAGTTGACATAATAATGGCAATGTAATAATATGCAACAATAACCTAATGTAGGATGCAAGGGGGCTAGGGGTAATGAGGATGTAATTTTGTAGTTTGTGGTCTGAGTAGGCGCAAATGTTGAATTTGGCGGAATGTATATTAGCATACATAAGCGCAGATAAAACAGACATTGTTGTGTTTAAAACCCACATTTCGCATGGACGGGTTGTAAAGAGCATCAGACCACGGCACTACGATAATGCATTTACACATACGCCGGAGTAGAATTACTGGATGAATGTTTTTAGTTTTTGTCATCGAATCTAATTTCGCGGGAAATGCCGCATTATTGCAGAAATAGGGCAGCGCGCATTGCATTTTTTAAAATAATACTAGCGTAACTTTTTGTTTTAAGAAAATGCTGGTTTATTACTCGTATTAAGTAAATGTTCCGTAACTAGGTTTTACACCTATAGATAGTCCAATTTTATATTTTAATATAATAAGACGTCCTATGCAACAGAGGCCATAGACTCAAAAATAAAATAAAATAAAAGTAATTTAAAATATTTTTGCTTTATCAAAAATATTTAAAATACTTTCCGTTGATTTATTATTACAAATGTTGTTTAAAATTGATTTCTCTATTTGAAGTGTAGATCTATGTAAAATTGATTCATTACTTACAAGTCAATGTTATAAAAATATTTTCTTTGTGTTGCATCGTTTATACTTTCTTTTATTTTTATTTCTGCATAAACACAATTAAAGGGGGGTAACTAGAAGGTATAATTTGAAAATCTAAACTACCTCTTGTGATTCAACTATTTGACAAGAATTTGGCTACAGAAACGAAGTGATACGCTATTTTATCATATACATATTTTTTATGTGGCATCGGCAGCAATAGCAATTAACCAGTTTCCTGATTTAAAAGGGTATTTCTGATAAAATAAAACCTTACATTAGCAAAAAAAGGTGATAGACCTACAAAATTGTTAATAAATAATCTTAGTTTCTAAATAAGATAGAATTTATTCTCTTAACACAGTTTATGCCAGATCAGTATTATGTGCTGTACACGACACTGTTACATTCTGAAGTTTTTTTTTTATTGTACAATAAATTAGCAATCAGAATATGTATTCTATAGGCTAATGTGCTAACATAGGATCTTAAATATGAAAATCCTTATCGGTCATGATGAGGCCTCTACCATCGAAGAGTCCTCGTCGTTTTCATCGGATGTCGTTTGGCCAGAGACGTTTTAGCCTTCTGTTGTCTTGAGGATATAGAAGTGGGCGTATAAGAGGGTTGCTGTGTGTTGTAAGTCTGCTATGATGGTTGTTGCTTCTTTGCTGGATAACTTCAGTGATGTATGGGATGCGGAGGTCATTATGCAGTGTATTATTAGACATATACCATGGAGCGTTAGTGAGTTCACGCAGGATTTTGGATTGGGATCTTTGGGCAATGGAAATATTTGATTTGCTGGCACAGCCCCACAATTCAATGCCGTATGTCCATATGGGTAGTAATATTACTTTATATAGTAAAATTTTTTCCTCGAGTGATAGATGCGATTTTCTTCCAAGCAGCCAGTGTAACTCCTTGAACCTCAGATCTATTTGTTTCCTCTTTCTGGTTATGTGTTCTTTCCAATTCATTTTTTCGTCAAGATGTAGTCCTAGATAACGCACTGAAGAAGATTGTGTAATGGGAGCATTGTTGAAGGTGACGGAAGGACATCTACCTTTTCTCAGTGTAAAGGTTACTTGGTTTGATTTTGATGCATTAATTCTTATTTTCCATTTGTTGACCCAGTTTCCAATTAGGTTTAGATGGTCCTGCAGGTAAGAAGCTGCGATTATGAGATTTTCGTGACTAGCCAGAATAGCTGTGTCATCAGCAAACGTACCGATTAAGGTATTTGTTGTGGTTGGGAGATCTGCTGTATATAATGAGTATAGCAGGGGGGCTAAAACGCTGCCTAGTGGTACTCCAGCTTTAATATCGTATGAGTCAGAGAATTCACCATTTACGTTAGCTCTAAATTGACGGTCTTTTAAATAGGATTTAAGTAGGTAGAAGAGAGAGGGAAGAAGGAGCTTGATTTTATAAAGAAGGCCATCATGCCAAACTTTGTCGAAGGCTTGGCCTATGTCCAAAAAAGCCGATGTACAATATTCTTTATTTTCCAGGGATGTGTTAATTTTGTGAACTACTCGATGACATTGCTGGATCGTTGAGTGCTGTAACCGGAATCCGAATTGGTGGTCAGGGATAACATCTAAAAATGAGTTCATTCTGCTGCGGATTAGTTTTTCCAGTAGTTTGGAGATAGCTGATAACAAGTTTATTGGTCTGTAGGAAGATACATGATTTGGGTTTTTGCCAGGCTTGGGGATCATAATTATTTCAGCAACTTTTAGTTGTTTGGGCCAATACTGTAGTCTTAAAACCGCATTGAATACATATGTGAGCATTACAATACCTTTCTTGGGGAGTTCTTTCAACATTTTTGGTGTAATCAGGTCAGGACCTGGAGCTTTTCTAATATTTAATTGAGTTATTACATCTATGATTTTTTTAGGAATTATTGGTTTTATAGGTTCTGCGGAGGAGGATTGTTGTTCAGAAAGTCGGAAACTTCTTGATTTGGTGTGTTATCGTGAGGAGTAAATACTTCTGCTAGATATTGGGCGAATAGGTCGGCTTTTTCCTTGTTGCTTCTTGCCCATGGCCCCGGGGTGGGATCTTGCTTGCGAACTGGGCGGTTTGCGTGAACTGGTTTGAGAGCTGCTTTAACGGGTCTCCAGATGGAATTATCATAACGATTCAAGTTTAATATGTAGTTTCTAAACGATACATGTTGAGATTCCTTTATTTGGCGTTTGAGTTTCCTTGTTATTTGGTTATAAGCTGTTTTGTCGGTTGGGGAATGGCTACGGTGCCATTTTGCTTTGGCTTTTCTTTTTTCTGCTATTAGTTTTTTAATTTCTAAAGGGATATTAATGTTACTAACATGAATTTTCGAGGGCGGCGTTGCCTGGTGAGCGGCTTGTAATAATATTGTGGTTAGGTTATTTAAGGCATCCTCTACTTCATTGGGTTCTTTTAGTCTTATTTTTAGATTGATGCTTTCGTTGATTTTATTCCTGTAGTCTTCCCAATCAGTTTTTGAATTATATATCTTAGGTGGCTTTTTAACATTTATTATAATTGTGCTGACTGTTGCTATTACTGGTGAGTGATCGGAAGATAAATCTAAGTTGGGGACAATGTCCAAATAGGAGTTTGAAATGCCATTAGTGACGAAAAAGTCCAGGAGGTCTGGAATTTTCCCGGGATCAGTTGGCCAGTAAGTTGGACTGCCCGTTGATAAGAAATTGTATTTCGCTTCGTGTAGGACCTTGGCTAATTCTCTTCCTTTCGTGGTAGTAGTCCGTGATCCCCATAGGGTATTTTTATTGTTGTAGTCGCCACCAGCGAGAAACTTAGTGTCAAGCGTTTTAAAGAATTCTTCAAAATGTTCTTTTTTAAGTTGGTGGCGAGGGGGACAATATATAGCACTTATGGTTATGTCAAATGGTAGAGTTTTAACTTTTATCGAAGTGGCTTGTAAGTAATCTTTTGCATATTCAGGTAGTACATAATGTTCGATGGTGTATTTTATTAATATTGCAGATCCTGCGTGGGCTGCGTTGTCTGGGTGGTTAGTGTGGTAGAATTTGTATCCGGGAATCTTAAAGTATGACATGTTGGTAAGGTGGGATTCGCTGATTAAAAGAATGTCAATTAGGTTGTAGTAAAGGAAGGTTTTTATTTCTTCTTTATATTGTAAGATACCATTGGCGTTCCAAAGTGCTATTCGAAGGAACTTAGCCATTACTTTTGTCCAATTAACATGGTTAGCATGTTTACTACCATGCTATTCTGATGTAAAAGCTGGTTAAACATGTTTTTGAATTCTTCTAAGAACTTATTTAACAGTTCGCTGATGTTATCTTCTGTATTAACATTCTGTGATTGTGGTGTGTAATTAGTATTATTGTTGGCTGTTTTAGTGTAGTTGTAGTTTTGAAGTGGGTTGTTAACAATAGGTGCAGGTGTTTGTTGATTAAGATTTGATAATGTTGGAGTAATATGAGGATTAATATTGTTGTTTGAGACAGAGTTTCTTTTGTATAAACGATGGTAATATTCACAACCTCTGTAATTCGCAGGGTGTGGACCTCCACATAAAGCGCATGTAGCTGGAGTGTCCCTAGTTTTTTTTGAAACTGGCGGTACTGTGCGTATTGCCACATTTTACACATTTAAAGGGTCTGTTACAGTATTTCTTGGAGTGTCCATATAATTGACATCGTGTGCATTGTATTACGTTGTTTTGTTTTCTTGGAGGTTCGACTTGTACAACGCAATGACATAACGTACGGATATCGTAGACTCTTTTATTATTGTCTGCTGGTTCTAGGTCCACAAAGAACATATTCAGCGGTGTTTTGTCCTTTCTGCTTAGCACATTGATGATATTCCTTACCTTATGCCCCTGGGATTCAAGATCATCTATTATATCTTGAGTGTCCATGGAATGATGTAGGTATTTTATTACCACTCGAAGAGCTCTTTCCTCTTTAGGTTGATAAGTATGGTGAATGATATTGTTTGCTTTCATGTACTTAGATAGTTTCCTGAAGGTGTCAGGGGTGTTACAATTTATTTTACTGTATCATTGGACATACTTCTAGAGGAGAACTGATCCTCTTCAATTATTTCATTTAATTTTTTTATCATTTCTGGGAAGTTGGCAACTCCGTATACGAAAATGGGAGGAGGTCTAGGGATGATAACTGCGGTTTGGTTGTCGGTGCTTTCTGGGTTAGGATTTAAGGCACTAAATTTATTAGATAATTTTATGTTAGTCGGTGTTATTCCTTTGTTTGTGAATGTTTTTCTTCTCTTGACACTTTTAATTACTTGCCATGAATTTTCGTTTGACAAATTTGCAATTTCTTCATCGCTGGTTGATATCATTCTTTCTAGCTGTGTGTTGTTAATTTGCTGTGGGTGATCATAAATGAATTGTTGTGGGGCGTGCTGTGATTGTAGAAAATATTGAGATTGTTGAGGGTTTAGATTTTGCATATAAGGTTGTAGTAATTGCTGTTGGTTAGGTGGGAATGTATAAGGCTGTGATAGGAACGTTTGTGACATTTGCGTATTCGTAGCTGGCTGGTGTTGCATAATATTTGTTGATGTCATTGGGTTTTTAAAGGTGAAACAGTTGTTTAACACTAAGTTAAACGTTGAAATTAAATTAATAAATACATAAATTTGCCTGACCTTAAGCGAGGCTACGGCTGCGGCTCCGCCGTTGAGATAACTCAGGTATAGCTCGGCTCGCACGTTCGGTCTGCTTGAAGGCACTAGCAAGAATACATTCTGAAGTAGTGTAAAACTTTGATTTCACTATCGGTGTTTATAATTTAGGTCTTGCACTACTGTTAGCTGTTAAACATATAATTACATGTTAGGTTAATATTACTAAATATAGTCATTAATCGCTCTTAATTAAATCTATAGGAAGTTTTTTTTTAACCTGGTGTGTGTTTGTTTTTGGCATGTGTTGTGATACGTAGCTACGTTGAACTGATTTTTGGTTTGATAAAATGTTTAAACTGTTTTAGCTATATATTTTTTTGATAAGGCGGTTGCTGAAAATTTCTTACAAACTATTTTGCGTTTGTTATAATACGCAGTATTTTGTCTAGTGTTACTTAAAGTTTATTAACCTATGAGTATTAGATATTGCATGCCAGACGTAGCACCCTTAAGTAAATATTGGTTTAATTACTGACATGCAGATAAGGCTGCTTGAAGCTTAAGCAGTGACTTGCTTTGTACTTATTTGGGTTAATTTTTCCATGCAATTTCTGGTGCCAGAGAATTAACTAATCCATCCTAGAGATATGGTGCTGCCTGATTAATAATAGAATCTTGCGTGATTATTGCTGTATCATTAATTGGTTTTGAAATGTGAGACATAAAAATAATAAATGTTATGGAGCCAAAATGAAATCTTGAGGAGCTCCAGCATTAATGTTGTGTAACCAGCAGGTGCCAGTATTGATTCTCACTTGAATATTGTATCTACGAGAAACGATTTAATAGTCTTCAGTAGCTATGTAGGTATTTTCGAGATTTTTAATTTATATATTAATCTATTTATCCATAGTCAAGCATGCGCTATATACATATACAAAGGTTATTAATGTGCGCATTTATTTTTCGAAACGTATTTTATTTTTTTCAGTGATACCTATAATAAAAAGTAAATGGCATACAAATCAAATTTGTTCTTAGACAAATTTCAGTCGCATAATACAATTCCTAAAGACGTACATCTGAAAAATATCACTTTGTGTAGTTAGAGCCACTTGCTTGTGTAGTTTGTTTTATTTTCTATAGCTTAGACTGAATTTAAGTGAATAAATGATTACTTTCAACAAAATTTTGGAACTTTGTAGACTTTTAGAATAATTTTAACCGATTTATGGCTAAATTAAACTTACAATCTGGACAGAACCAAAATATTTTTAAATAACCCTTAAGAGTCGGTTAAATTTTGAATGTAAAGATTTAGAAATTAATATAAGTTAGGAATTAGGAATCTCTCTATTCCCTTACCTGGGACAATCCATGTTTGAAGTGTTTTTTTTTCAAACTGTGTTTTAAGTCTCATCGCCATTTTTCACGATAGTAATCCGTTACGTAACAGACAAGGGTATTTAAAGTCGTGACAAGGTGATGCCAATTAAAAAAGTGATAGTGCGATATCCTATGGAGGGAATACGCTTCAGGCTCCATATTTATAAAACTCAGAAAATACGTTACTCTCCGTTTACCTCAAGGCGCATAAGAATGTTTTTTTATTTAACCTTGTTTTTGGTAAGTGTATGGGTATTTTTATCTTTTTTTATTTTTGTTTGAATTAAAGTTGACATTAGTTCATAATTTTGCCAATTAAAAGAAACAGCTAACCTTCGTGATCTTTGTGTTTCAAATGTTAATATAATTTTTCTGTGTTAGAAAAAATTTAAATATAATAATAAAAAATATATAACAAATACTTCCAAATATTTTTTTAAAACAAGGTGATAGGGCTGCTGGCTTAAAAAGATGTTATGTATTTGTTTGACCAAAGACTAGCTTTTATTAAAGATGTTTTTATTTGTCGAACCGTTAATCCTAAGTAAAATCATAAATTGACAGATTACTATTATTACTTATTCAGATATCACTGTTTTCCATTGCGACGAAATGCAGAAAATTAAATCTTTACTGTTGTAAGTGGGTCAACTACCGAACCACTGATATATGTTAGAACAAACAACAACAATTTGTAAGTACTAATCTTATGATTACGATCGGCGATAATATAAACTCTAATAGCAAACAAAATGCTGAGTAAAGGTAAATTTGACGCCCTATTACCATTATTTAATAAAGTGAGGAAATATTATATGTGGTCTTCACTGAAGTTAGTGGAACCAAAATAAATATTATTTACTACCGCATCTGTAAATCAATTTTTTTCATAACTAAGCAACCAAAATGATTATTATACCAAATATAACAAAGTTAAAACCAAAAATGTTACCTCTTTATCTTCATAATACAATAAACAATAGGAACTAATATTCTATATTAAGAAAATGGTAATTAAAAGTAAAGTTAATTAAATAAGGGAATTATAAAATACTAACCTAAATACTTTAATGATAACGATATCAAATTGCACACAATTTCAAAATTTCAGTGATAATTCGCTAAACGACTTCTTCCCTCTTTCATTAACAGAGGACAACATTCTGCAAGAGACAAGTAATCTAACAATATGTGCTGTAGAACTAACTTGTTATCTTGCTAAACAAATTCCATTTCCAGTGAAGAAATAAAGATAAAACTAAAACATGTCAGGGCTGGCGGAGATGCGGACACAACAAAGAATTATTGTACATTAGATTCCAGAGCGCCAAGTGTGTTAGTAACAATTTTCAATATCAATGCACCAAACTTTTTGACAACCACCTAAATGAGTTACTTGTGCAAGTTATTTGTGCAAGTTTGAATTTCCGATAAATAATGTTCGTTTGAATGCGTTAAATAATGTTCGAATATTTCTTTTACTTTTAACTTTTTAGTTACAGTCATTATATATATATATATATATATATATATATATATATATATATATATATATATATATATATATATATATATATAAGCCCGTCCAATAATTTTCGAAGATACGGTGCGCGCGAGGGTCGTGAAAAAATAAAATTCTCAAATTTTTAGTCCTTCACCCCCTCCGGATCCAGAGATATGAATTTTTGAAAATTGAAAATTACCCTTATTTTGCTGTTTTTAAAAATCCATATCTCGGGAAGTTTGGGTCCAATCGGGCTCAAATAGGAGGCATTTTTTTCGTCTGTGAGTCTACTTTCAGGCCATCTGGATCCGGTCTATTTGTACGTGCCTCTCTTTTCTTGGCAGCTTGAAATTCGAAAACATAAAAACAACAAATTCTTTCATCTTGAAAATGGGCCCAGATTACAGCAACAGCGCAAAAACATTTTAGACGTAATAGGCATGAAAGTAGGCTCATAAACGAAAAAAATGCGTCCTAGTTGAGCCCGATTGGACCCAAACTTCATCAGATACGAATTTTTAAAGAATGGCATTTCGGCGAAATTCGAGTTTTTTCCGGTTTTCTAAGTGTCACCAATCGCGCCTGACAGATTCAAATACTTTGAAAAGTAGGGGAATTGTTGTTCTACTAAAATACAATGGTTTCTAAATGGTTTTATCCTTGGCCCAAACTTGTAGCGTGCGCGATCGCCACTGCGCAGATTGTTCTTTTCGAAGGGAAAATAGACGGAAATTGTAGGAATTTCTGAATTATACGGCGAGTCAGGGGCTCAGGAAGGGTTGAAAAAGGACGAAGTCAGTGCAAAATACTCTTTTGACAGATTAAACGGTGATAGAACCTGATTTTAATAATCTTTCGACACCTTAAACCATTGTTTACTGTAGTCATTTTTTAAAATAATTACGCTCTGCTAGTCGCACATATTACTCCCGCTAACAGCCAGTGTAAATCCGTCTGCTAAGTTGGGTGAAATTATAATTCTGAAGTTGGAATACGGAATTCATAAAAAACCTGTTCGGGGTGATCTGCGCATTATTACCTTAGAATTGAGTCAAAAATGTTGTAAGGCAACGGAAAGGAGATTGATTCCAGGGAATAAAATATGTAAACGGTGTGAGCAGAAAGTTACTGAAAGTGTCGCGGAGGGCCACAATAACAATGTTGTGAGAACGGATGGTCTAAGGCCAAGAAGGGCTGTTGCGAGTGGAGTAGATACTCTAATTAAAGGAATAAGCGATCTTGAGACTTATCCTTCTAGTTCATCGCAAATTTCAGGTGGTACTGAATTTCTGACTTGTAGCCAGGGACGATCAACTCTCAGAAACGTTTGTCGAGAACTTGGAATGCCTGATCTTGAATTATCACGGGTTTCTTTGCCCAGAAAAGAAGAACTAGTGGTCGATTTTTTAACTGATGTTCAGGCAAAATTAATTCGTCAAATAAAAGATGCTTTTAATCTCGATCTGAATTCAATTATGCCACTGGTTACTGGCAGTTCCATCCAAGACAGTATCTCTTTTCATCAACTTTTGACAGAATTGCAAAGAAAATTCGACAGAAATTCAACAATCTCCGAGAAGATATCCCTTCTTTTACTTGTTCCAAAGAACTGGAGTTTCGATTTATGTCAAAAGTACTTTAAATGTACTTCGTATATGTTCAATAAAGTACGGAAGCTACAGAAAAATGGTAAGTTCTTCATGATGAAAGTTGTAAGGTTATTGTCTAGAAAATTGGTTTAATTCCACGTTTTCATGTCTACAGGTGAATTAGAAAATCCACCTAGAAAAAAACATTCTAAGATTTCTCAAGCAATGGAAAAAATTATACAGACTTATATTCTGGATCCCAAAAATTCATACATATGTCAAGGGAAGAAACAGAATTTGATAAGGAAGGCTCGAGATGAAACGGGGTCGATGATCGAAATAGTAAAACAAAAGCGTCTGCTCCTCTACACACTACGAGATTTACACTCTAACTTTCTGCAAGATTATAAAGGGGATGAAAACGTACCAAAATTTTCTCACTTTGCGAATTTGGTACCTGAAGAATGTATTTATGCTGGAGATCCAGGCTCCCACAACATTTGTGTCTGTGTCGAACACGGAAACATTAAGCTCAAGCTTCTCTGAATAAAAGGATCAATTATCGTGATTTGATAGCAGCTGCAACTTGCGATTCAGATAACATAGATTGTATGCTCCATCGATGCGGTGAATGTCCATGGATTCTCGGAATTACGTAAGTGCTGGATGATTTTGAGATTTCCTGGGACAGAACAGAGATCAAGTACAAATTCTGGGATACCAAACAAGATACACGAGCTTCTCTCATTACAATGTGTGATAAAAAAGCCAAATTCAAGACAAATTTGCTAGAGGATTTGTGGAATATAACCAGTCACCATTTTATTGCCCAGACCCAAAAAAATTATCTCCTTACCAGCAAGAATGAGTTGCAATGGGACACCTGTATAGTTCTTATGGATTTCTCCGAAAATTATTCTTTTATGATTCAGAATTCTATCCAGGCATTCTACTATAATAATAATCAAACAACAATTCATCCCTTTGTAATGTATTTTAAAAATAAAGATGATAATCAATTGCAAGAAAAGAGCTTTTGTATTATCAGCAACAGCAAGGATCATTGGGGTTATGCAGTGCATGCATTCCAAGATGAGTTTTAAAAATTATCAGAGTTGAATACCCATGGATACAGAAGATACGATACTTTTCAGATGGCGCTCCTACACAGTACAAAAATAAGTAAGATTCTTCTTATATCAATATATTGTATTTGAAAATTCTTGCTAATCGATTTCTCTGTTCCAAGAACAACTTTACCAATATTTGCCTGCACGAGAATGACTTCGGAATCAAAATAGAATCCTACAATTTTTTCACAACCAGCCATGGAAAAATCCCATGTTATGCTGTAGGGGGTGTGTGCCTGAGATCTGGAGCTGAGCATCAAATAGTAAATGCTGAATAAATGTATAAATTTGAAGAACAAAATATAAAAAGCATAAGGTTAGTAGTAAAAAAATTAAATGGATGTAACAATAATTAAAATTATAATCATTATTCACACATATGTCTATGGGTCCCAGATGTGAAGGTTCAACAACATAAAAAAAAATTAAATCAAAGATTTAATAGTGCAAGGGCAGTTGAGGGTACAAGAGGTCTTCATTGCATCATCCCAGTCGATAGTGAAAGTATACGTTTAAAACAAACGTCTTTTGATGAGAAAGAAAAAATTGTTAAGATTGTGAATAAGACAAATAAAAAAAGAAAACGAGATGAATAATGGACTTATTTTGATGACATTTGTACGATATTTCAAGATAATGTTAATCAGAATTGTGGGAACTTTCATATGTATGTAATAAAATGTAGGTAAATT
This sequence comes from Sinelater perroti, assembly GCA_036346155.1. Taxonomy (NCBI): domain Eukaryota; kingdom Metazoa; phylum Arthropoda; class Insecta; order Coleoptera; family Elateridae; genus Sinelater; species Sinelater perroti. Next base: position 1,679,760 of record JARFIY010000355.1, on the reverse strand, counting down.
TAGGGGAGGAATTTAATAATCTACAGTGTATTTATAGAGCAAAAATAATAAAAAATACGGTTTTACCTTGGAAAATACATCGACTGTTTTTTTTGACTTTGACCATTTTCCCACCCTTCTTGAGCCCCTGACTCGCCGTATAATTCAGAAATTCCCACAATTTCCGTCTATTTTCCCTTCGAAAAGAACAATCTGCGCAGTAGCGATTGCGCATGCTACAAGTTTGGGCCAAGGATAAAACCATTAAGAAATCATTGGATTCTAGTAAAACAACAATTCCCCCACTTTTCAAAGTATTTGAATCGGTCAGGCGCGATTGGTGATACTTAGAAAACCGGAAAAAACTCGAATTTCGCGGAAATGTATCTTTTAAAAATTCGTATCTGAGGAAGTTTGAGTCCAATCGGGCTCAACTAGGACGCATTTTTTTCGTCTATAAGCCTACTTTCATGTCTATTATGTCTAAAATATTTTCGCGCTGTTGCTGCAATCTGGGTCCATTTTCAAGATGAAAGAATTTGCTGTTTTTATGTTCTCGAATTTCAAGCTGCCAAGAAAAAAGAGGCACGTACAAATAGACCGGATCCAGATGGCCTGAAAGTAGACTCACATACGAAAAAAATGCGTCCTATTTGAGCCCGATTGGATCCAAACTTCCCGAGATATGGATTTTTTAAAAACAGCAAAATAAGGGTAATTTTCAATTTTCAAAATATCATATCTCTGGATCCGGAGGGGGTGGAGGGCTAAAAATTTGAGGATTTTATTTTTTCACTACCTACTTTTAGCTCCTAAAATTTGAACGAAATTGGAGACCCTCGCACGCACCGTATTTTCGAAAATTATTGACGGGCTCATATATATATATATATATATATATATATATATATATATATATATATATATATATATATATATATATATATATATATATATATATATATATATATATATATATATAGCAATGACTGTAACTAAAAAGCTAAAAAGTTAAAAGTAAAAGAAATATTCAAACATTATTTAACGCATTCAAACGAACATTATTTATGTTATTTATTTTATCAGGAATTTTATAAGATGTGCCCAGCAGTCAACACCGCGCAGCAACTTATTGCGATTACACTGTCATCTTAACACAACGTTTCAATCTAACACAAACAAGTGACCGATGAAATATCCTTCTGGTCCACTAAGAGGGATATTTAGGTCAAATTTATTAAGAGTTAAACCATTAATTTGAAAATGTGTTTCAACCCTACCTACCATCAAAATTCATAATAAGGACATCAAATTGAACCCAACTGATAAAGCATTCAATCAAAGTTACGCACGACTACTGCAAGAAATAGTACAGGTTTTGAAATACAATTCTTGTAGCACTATAATGTTTCTCTTTTTAATTCTTGTTTATAACTTTATTTAAATCTCTGAGAAAGCGATTTTCGCAAATAATTGGCAGGGGGAGTAATATATTCCAATCAGAGATCTAATTCTACTTCTCTATTTTCTACAAACGGCGGAAGACTATCTTTATCTAAAAGAATTCCAGCCGCAGCCACATCAACGGATAAAATTCTTATAGCTTTTATTAACTTCATTCAGTTGCAGTTGACCCATTGTCTTTACTAGCAGAACTGCTATCTACATTACCAACTTAATTATTACTTTTATTTTAAGATTTATTGTAAATTTTCCCTACTACTAAAGTCGTAATAGCTTTTTCTTTTTTATGTACTTTCTGTAAATGTTGATTAAAAAATTTAAATGCATTAATTATTTTGTTAATTTATATTTTTATTAAAAAATTGTCTGAAATTAAACAATACACAAAAACATACCAGTAGAAGTAATAAATGTGAGTCAATGTGTTACGAACCACGATATATGTAATAACAACCATACACACGTTACCTTTTTTTCAGGGACCAATTAACATATAAGGTAAATAAGCGGTATCCTAGAGTTCAATCAGAGAAAGTTTGAACAGATTATTACTATTAAACCTTTAAATCGTACATTCATCGTTTATCAACGTATAATACGCTTTTAGAAACATTTACATTGCCACAAATTAAACATATCACAAAGGAATTATTCGGGAACTTTCAAAAATGTAGTTCAAGTTCAAATTCAATATCTTCTAATTCGTTCTAGAATTATAATAATTTATAGTTATTTTGCAGCAGTCCAGATTTTGCGATTAAAGTTTTGTTTTAAATTAAATCGTCGTTAAATTCGAATTTCATTTATCATGAAGGCTGAATAATGAGTGGCAAAGCTGGTTAAGATCTGTTAAAAAACAAGTGGAGCAGAATTTAGAAAACGACCCAAAGAGCGTCTTGAGCAACAAGATGCTGCGATCAAGAAAATATCAAAACTGGACACTTTTTTCTCACATAGTGTTCAGCCATCACAATCGTCACCATTGACTTCAAGCCCAAATTGTAGTGCATTAAATAGAAATACAACTGCAAGAGGCTTCAAGCTCTTAAAGTCCTGAAAATGCTCTCAAAGAGGTAGATCCAATTATCACTAGCATTGTAATGCCTAAATAATTTAGTAAATAAATAGTCTACAATAGCATTCAACAAAACGATATTGCACGAACCAGATCTTTTATAAAAAGTTAGTAAATGGAGAACGAATCTACCGCAATTGGTTGAGTTATACAAGTGAAGCGGGCGGGAATTTTGTGCGCCGTGCAAACTTTATGGAGGAATGACGTTTCTAGCAACTAAGGGACTTAATGATCGGAAATAAATCATATAATGAACGATCATAGCTCTGAACACAGAGAGCGCATTTCCAAATTTATTAATAGAGGTCTAGTTTCACAAAGAGCGAATTGTAAAATAACAGAAGAAAAAAAGCTTTGTATCTGCAGAATGTTCTTTTAAAAGCTGATGAAGTTGCAAAACTTTTAACTTCCTGTAGATCACCAATTCATAGCTATAATTAAATATTAAACTCTATAAGAAAGGGTAGCTTTCTAGATTGGGTAGAACTAATTTCAAAATTTGATTCATTTATGGCCAAACATGTAGCAAAATTTGTAAATAAATAAGGAGATGTTTTTCCATACTCATGACATTCAACTACCAATAAATTAGTTATGCAGTTAAGGCAGACATTGTCGAAAAATTTCCAAATGCTAAAATATTTTTCAATTTTTGTAGTCAACTCCAGATATGTTCCACATAGACAAACTGGCATTTGTGGTACGCTATAATTTGTATAAAGAAACTTTTATTGAACGATTTTTTGTTTATTTTTAAATGTGGTCATAGAAGTGAAGAAATGGCAAATATTGTAATATCTTGATCCCAAATAATTGTAGAGGACAGAGCTGCAACAATTCCAGCAGCATGTCTGTTAAAAATGTTTTACCTAAATGATCAACTTCTTTGTAATTTTTTGGTAACATCCCAAACATGCAAACATTTGAGAAAAAGCGTGTAAAAAATTTTCAACCTGTCAAAAACTTTAATCGAGCACTGCCTTCTCCACCGCCACATGCATACTGAAATAACAGCTGGTAGCAACAGCTACTAAAGAAAATTACTATAAATAAAACTCTGTTGCAAATGTGACACAAAGCTTGTAATGGTATGTTGGTAAACACGCAGTTAAATGGCAATGGCAGCAGTGTCACAAAAGGATTGTTTTATTTTGGACGTTGAATACAATAATGTCTCATTATAAACTTAACTTTGATGGCTATAGACGCAAACGTCCGCCAGCGAATAAAAAACGGCAAGCTATGGGTGACAAAATAGTGTACAGGTTGTATATAAAAATTACCTTAAAAAAGTTTATTTTGAAACAAAAACAAAGCTGATGACCGAAGCAAGGAACTAATTTAAAAGTTGTAGTAAATTAAGGATTTGCATTAATATAACAAAGTTGGAAGAAAGTGTAGTCTGTAAAATCTGAGAAATCTCGTTATACATATAACATTCAAGGAAATGCAAACAACCTAAATGAAGGTAAACAATTTTAGCTTCGGGTTTCATTTAACACAAAAAGTAGTCCGTTACGTCCCCAGTTGGTAGTACTTTTGTTCAACTCACTTCAAGGGAATTAAAAAATGCTTGGGAACAAAGGGCGTTTTTTCAAGTTTTAATTTTATCGTCTTGCTGCCGACAACAGTAGCTGCTTCAAAAGAAAAACAAACAAATTCATTATGAATTCTTGCTGCGCCGCACGGCCCCCAAACTCCCAACTTTCCCGCAAGATTATGTGTAGGTCGCAAATAAGCAGAGATGAAATTCGACGTGCCCGACCGCAAGACATTCTGCCGTCCCTCCAGTTCCTGTAGTCGCAACTAGCCTTAGGCCGACATAGTTGTGACGCCTACGCCCAGCCAAAGTATGAAATAGCGTAATCCCTCTCGACGGTCGCCTGCCGCTTTTGATCTCGCGCCGATTTTGCTCGCGATTTCGGCCACATCGGGGCTGATTAGAAAGGCACACAAGCGCGAGGTGCGCGTCTCATTATATGCCTGCTCAGGAGGCGCCGCTGTTGGAATTCAATATTTTCCGGCCAGGACGACCTCCTGGAAATTTCATTTAAAAAATTCTTGCGGCGCGCGGCAGCAGCGGAAAGTTCTCGACACCTTTTCATATTTGTTCTGGCGTAATAATACTTCAAATTATAAGTTCTGTTTTGAGGTTAATAACAAAACGCCCGAAGCTTTCGTCATCTAAGCGGATGTAATATTTGGGAGTATTTTTCCTTAGAGAAGTTGGCAGGCATCGATCAATAACGCGAAGTTTTAATTGTTTACGTTCGGAGCTCGAATTTTTATCATGTTTTGCAGGCGAAAAATTACTTTATAAGAAAGTCTGCAGGTTCTTTATACTTCGATTTACTTATTTTGCACCGTGACGCGATATACCTTGAAGAACTTAAGACGCGTGTTTGGTACATCATACTTTCAAGTTAAATTGACGGAACTGTTTAATCAATGTTACACAACCTATGTGTGTTAACTACTTTAAGTGTTGCTCATTCAAAAATAAAATATCAATAATAAAAATATTTGTTTATGTATTAATTATTGTAAAATATTTTATTTTGCATTTTTTTATTTAACATTTTTTTCAGTAAAATATACCTAATAATAATGTTTTTGATAATTCTATATAGCGAAAATTTACATTGAATTGCAAGATTTGTTACTTTTTATTTTATTTAAGCTTCCACCTGGTTCTTCTAATTATTATGCCACTTAGGCATTATAATTTTACAGTTAGGGTATTTTACAGCTATTTTCAAGTAAACCTTTAGAGAAAGTTCATAGGACTTTCGGTGCAAAGTTTTCTTATCAAACTTAAAAAGTATAAATTCAATTTCTTTGTAATTCACGTCATTATAACAACCCTAGTAAATTATCAGCCAAAATTTTTTTTAGAAAATCTACTGCAAATAAAAAAATACATTTATTTTAATCCAGCTAATATAATACATAAGATTAAACACAAGAACAAATCTAACATCACAACAAAATGATTTTGTTAATTTATTGAAACGTTATAAGAATTTAAACATACAGAGTTATGTTTTTATTTCGCTATTTTTAAATAGCGTCTAATCCCGTACAAGCTCTTCTAAAACAATATCGTTATCAAACCTCTGTCCTCAAAGTGCTACTTTAGTGGTGTGGATTTAACGGAATGAAGGCTGACTAATTCTTATGTCACCCTTGTATCCAAAAATCCAGAACTTGAAATTAAACAAATACTCTATGCAGACACTTAAGCAGTAAGCCGGATACCTTTATTCAGAAACCTTGGGTTGTTAACTCGAGGATTTCTGGACTGAGCAGTCTAAAAGGTACTATTTTTGTGGGAAAATCACAGAATAACCCTAAGTTTTGTATCTTTGTTCCAGGCTATATTTAAGCTCTTTTGTTACCACACCTGAGTGGTCGTAATATTACCTCCGTTCAGATAGACTGCAACTTTAAGTCAAAAAATCTCCGAGGAGACTCGGCAAAATTACCTCCCACTGCTGAGCTGATGAAAGTTGTCAGTTACTGTGAGGGAAACGACAAACATCTAATCATTGGATATGATTCAAACGCGCATCATCTGGTATGGGGAAGTAAAGATATCAATCCGAGGAGCAGATCATTACTAAAATACTTTTCAAGTAAACATGTAGAAATACTGAATCGAGAATGTAAACCAATTTTTGTCACAACTCGTTGTCAGAGTGTAATTGATACTACACTAGCTACCTCAAGTATTTCCAAGTACATAGTGGATCAGCAGATGTTAAATACAGCAGCCCTATCAAACCACAAAATGATAAAGTTTACCTTGAAAGACATCAAGGTTAAGGATGACAGTACAGAAGTCCAAAGTTAACCGACAGACTGCTATATGCAGAATATCTGGAGGAGTAACTGCAGGTTGCTACCAACCTCTAATAGGGTCTCAACTGTAGATAATGTGCATAAGGACGCGGACCTTCTGCAAAACTCTATCGTGGAGTCTTTTCAGCAGCTATGTTCTTTAAGAATAGCTTCAAGTCGTAGCACCAACGAGCTTGTAAAGCTAAAATTGAACGTGGGTAAACTGTATAAAAAACCAAATAAAACGAGATCAACAGTCGATTAGAAGATGTATAAACATCACCAAATATACAATTTAAAAAAATAAGATTGAGGCAGAGAGAATCATGGAAGTCCTTTTGTAATACAATAGTGACTACAAAAAACTCCATTTATCTTAATAAAATTTTGTTAAAGAACTTTAAAGAAACAGCATAGGTACTCATGAGTACACGCTTCCCTAACTCTCAAATCGGAAATTTGCTCATGAGAGAAAAAAATCCTAATTCCACTCCCACCGAGGAGAATTGGAAAGTGGCCAACCGTGTGGTAGATAAAGATAATTAAATCTCTAATTTCAACCCTTTAAATCGCCAGGGTCGGATGGAATATTTTAAATTCTTTTGCAAAGGAGCCTGGATGTATTGCTACCATACCTTTTACGAATCTTTCGATGCTATATTTCCTTAAGGTACACCTCCAAGGATTGGAGGGAAGTGAAAGTAGTTTTTATTCTAAAACCAGACTGTAAGGACATTTCTGAGGCCAAATCTTATCGTCCAATCAGCCTTATGTCCTTTCTTCTAGACACTAGAAACACTTTGTCAGAGAAATAAGAGTGTGGTCCCTATGCACATGTCTCAAAAAGGTCTACGGATTCTGCACTTGTTTGTATATATGGCGGATGGAAAGATTTCTGAACAAGAAAATGTCCACCCTGACCGTATTTATTGACTTAGAGGATCCCTTTCACAATGCGACCTTTGATAATATTGATATAGCCCTCCGGCAACGTGGGATAAATGACATCATTAGAGGCACAGTATTGAAAGGCTGTCCTCAGAAAGGCATACTGTCACCTTTACTACAGAATCTAGTAGTAGACAGCCTTCTTGAGCGACTGAATGGTGAAAGATTTTACTCAGTAGGTTATGCCTACGACATAACTATCTTGCTCACCAGCAAGTACGAACAAGTACTTTGCAACTCGATGAAAACAGTGCTTATAATGACTGTGGAATAGTGTATAGAACACTCGTTATCGATCAACCCCTCTAAGACAGAAATGATAATATTTACGAAAAAAAAAGGAGACTCAAAGTATGTAGAATGTCTAAACTATTCCAAACATCTCTTAACTTTTCAGATGAGGTTATGTATCTAGGAGTTATACATGACAAAAATCTGAATTGAGGAAGGTACATAATGATTAAAACCGAAAAAGCGTATATTTTGGTAATGTTGCCGTGCAACGGGCAAATTTTGGGGTCCTTTGCTAAAGGCTGTGCTATGGCTGTACACTGCCATAATTAAAAAGCTATGTTATGGTGCACTAGTCTGGTGGCCTAGAACCAGACAAATCACAGTAGTAACCAAGATATCACATGTTCAAAGATTGGTATGTATGAATATCACGAGCGCAATGCATTCCACCCCAACGGCAGCTATAGAAGTATGCCTGAGCCTCCTTCCATTAGATACCTATGTGGAGGTAGCACTAAGGTGAGCTCTAAAACAGAGATTTTGAAACAACAAAGAAGTAGAGGAAAGACACCATCGGATTCTAAGGGGGTCGTACAACGGATTCTCTTTGTGAAAGCAAAAATAAATGTTCTTTCACCAATCTGTAAATTTAGGAAGCGCTTCAAAATTTTTCTAAATTCTGAAGAGGCAACCTAACCAATAACTGTTTTTACAGTATAAAATTTTTAAAACAAGTAAGAGTACGCGATGATGTACCTTTTCAGGTGATCTGAACCTACAAGTAAACATAGCATTAGGCAAACTAATTACAATTTTCCAAGCGAAAGTATTGACCGTAATGCAAGGTGCAAATATAATCTTTGAAGAACAAAACAATTAGAATTGTTAGCGATAGCAGAGCTGCTTTACTGGCATTGAACAACTGCAAAGTTGTATCTGGAATAATCGTCCAGTGCCAAACTACTTTTAATCAAATCGCGACAAATAAAGTGTTGGAACTCGTTTTGGTTAAAGCGTTTTGAGCGCGCAAGGCAAAGTTCGGAACAACTATTCTATGGTCCTGAGCCAGCGCTTCTACTTTTATCAGCCGCATTCTGCACACTAATAAATCAAGAAACCCACAATTGACATTGTAGTAGAAGAGTCAATATGAAAACATGGGGCCGGCGAAGAGATTGCTCTGTAAGCAATCCCCGAACGAACTTAATTCGAAATCGAATATCTCGAAAATTATTCGACATAGAATTTTTTGACATCATTTTCGAATTCAGCGTAAAATTTCCTATAAGAATCACATTTAAAATCGTAATATCGAAAATTTTCCCGAAATTCGAAGTCGAATATCTCGAAAATTATTAGAGATAGAAATTTTTTAATTTTGAATTCGAAATCAACGTAAAATTTCCTATAAGAATCCATTTTGAAATTTTAAAAAATCTCAAATTTTGTGACGGACCGACAGACCGACAGACAGGCAGACTGGCAGACAGACATATAGAATTCAGTAACGAACTTTTTAAGTTCGTTGAACATCCTAACTTGCAAGATTAGCTAGTCAAAATACAACGACAAAGATGGTAAACTTCTTGCCTAGAGGCAAACTGTGACTCGTAGTAGAAATATTATAAGGACACACATAGGCAATGTTAATTTAAAATTGGCTGGTGCTCCGCCTTACGGCACTACCGCAACCGTATTTAACAATTTTACGCAATCCTGTATTTTACAATGCTCAATTCCCTTAAAATTATTGTGGCCGCAAATTTACCTGCCCCGGCATTCGCTTTAGGGCAGGACCCGGGAAAACCACAAAAACCCGAGTCAGGGCAGGCGACTCGATACCGCTGATGGCTCCGAGTCCTCCTAGCTATTACATCACTACGCAAAGAAACAGACTAAAATCTACCTTGACTTACGCCGCACTTAGTGTCTGTTAGATTGTTCAAAGAGTTCGCATCTCGCACAACACTTGTTTTTCCCAACCCCCGCGCGCCCATCACAAGTTCGCGTCAACACGTAATCTCGCGCACCGTTCCGCAAAAACCGCAAGAGCCGCCCACCATTCACGCACGTTCAAAAGTCCCTCAAGCTCCTCCTGCGTTCGTGGCCATCTCCAGCCGCTGGTTATCAGGGTCCTCTCCGCCCTGGCCCTGGTCTCCTCCTCTGCGTTGCAGGTCAGCAGGACGTGCATGGCGATCTATGTTGGAGAAATTCTGGCCTAGCATGGCCACCATCAGCACTACTCCTCTGCCCAATCGTGACCTAAGTGCGCGTGACTTCGGTTACTCTTCGCTTTATATCCAGAATCTATAATACAGTGATCCAAACAAATGATAATATCGTGGCTATAAGTTCCTACTGCAACCAAAGGTGTTCTACTGTAATCTAGAACAAATTCTCAATTTTTATCCAATTTAGACAACTTTATGGTGCCGAGTATTGCTGTAAAGCAGGATTGTTTGAGCACTGTTGCAGCTTATTTCTATCTTACAAGCAATTTTAACAATCATTACGCTGCGGTCATCTTCAAAATAGTGGAAAATAATACGATTATTTTTCTCAGTTACGCTGGTCCTCGGGCGAATTTGGTTACTTTTTCATTTTCAACTGCTCATCTAAAATTTTTATTTTTCTTCCTTTTTCGCCCCTTTCTTTTATTTTCTTTGGTGTCTGATTTGGGTTAGTTATTCTTTTCTTTGTTCTCCCATTATTTTTGCTACTTTCTGGATACTACCATTATCTGTATCTCCTCTAGTGTTGTGCCCTTTTTTCCCGCGTCTATACTTTGCTGTAGCTATTTTCCTTGGCCTTCTTATTTTTTTTTGTAATTTTTGCTATCTATTTTTTGTCACTAACTTATTAGGGTTTGTCCTTGCCAAGTGACCGTACCAATTCAGTTGTCTCCTTTTTATTTTATTCAATTTGATTATCTTTCTTCCAGTTTCTTATTTAATATTACTCCTATTCCCTTCTTTACTCTTCATCCATATGTTGCCCTGAGTAGAGTAAAGTATATTTTTCGTTTATTTCGGTGCGTCCATTACCTGATTTGGCTCAACGTCGCTTTTTGTGATGCAATTATCACAATTTCTCTTAGTTCCGAGTACTCATTGCCAGTTCAGTCTAAATTTCGTGATCAGAAATGTATAAATTAAGCTGTCTAATTTATCAAGTCTTCATGCTAAAATATTAAAAGCTCGGGCTACATCCAAATAATTTTTAAGTTTTTTGAATTCATGATTTGATCTATTTGGTCAATGGTCGAGTGTTAGTTTTGAAAACCAAATTAATGAATGGAAGTAAACAGCTTTTTTCAATTATTGGTTTGAAACAATTTGTATATGATTAGTAGCAATTAAATCGGTAGATTTTTTGTTAATTTTTTACTTAATGCCAAGATAATTGCAGTGTCGTTTGATGATAGGTCATAATTGTCCTTATTGACAAAATAATTCAAATACACTTTTTTGTAGGAATAAGTCATTTTTATCTGATGCTTTACTGTTAGTTGCCGATTAATATCACGGCTCGACAGGCTATTTTCGTAATATACCCATCTCTAGCACAGTGTAAGCACTTTGTTTTTTAAAGATGTTCTAATATACATTCCTTATCTATTAATTATTCCTAAATTGTTTATGAAACATAATCTTCTCCATCTAGTTTCGTTTGTTCTTTTTTATATGGTTGTGGTTTTCCTATTATTACATCAGTTATTCTTCAATTATTTTTCATTCTTTCTCTCCGTTCTTGAATTTTTTCAACTACATAACCTCGGTAATTTTTCAAGTGTACACTCGGAAAATGTGTTCATTATGTTGCTATATGTGCAGTATTGTGCTTACTGTACTACAAAAAATTCATTTCGTATACAAATAAGTCATTGTGTGGTGGACAAATATTATTGTAAGGATTTTTATAACCAGCTATTTCTATTATAGCTCCTATTCTCCCCTGTACTTAATTTAATTTGCATATAAAAAGAGCAAAACTGAAACACATTAATAGATGATATATAAACTATAACATGACTATAACATAATCGAAGGCATAAGTAATATTAAAGTAATCCATATTAATTGTAGTACTATAGAAATTCTTAATTTTTACATCTATAATAAGATATAGAGTAGGGAAAACCTTGACTTTAAAAACTAGGGCTCTTTCATTATCTTCACTCATTTGCATTTTTTTCTACGGCTCTAACTTCCCGTGTGAGAGCACGGCCTGCAAACTGAGAGGTTAAGGCTCTTATGTTCGCCACTGTGCCCGGTCGTCGCGCACCATTTCTAATGCGAGGTGATATGGTAAGCGCCGTGCCTTAGACGACCGCAAATATAACCCCTTGCTCTAGTGAACACAGATACTCAATTATATGACTGAGTACCCACCTGCCAGGCATCAGAGAGCTCTGGAAACAAAACGTGGCTCCGTCCGCATCGCAGTCTGCCCCTCAACTGCTTGGACGACTCTAACGTGTATACACACGCGCGCGCGCGCGCACGCGTATAAGTGTGTAGAGAGAGAGAGAGAGAGAGAAAGAGAAATTCGCCTACAGTGATCTTAAACAGATATAGGAAGATAGGATCAAGGATCAATTTATTAACCATTTTCATTGCAGTTATTTCAATAATTTTCAATCATTATTTTTCTTTCGTTACTATTGCAATTCTATATTGTTAAACAGCATTTGTTATAAGCTTGCTCTACTTATTATTTTTTTTACTTTTTTCTTCGTTGATGTTCTTTTTGACTTATATTTATTCGATTAGCTAATTCTCTGAATATTTTTTACTTCCATAGATTATGTGTTCTTCTGCCTGGCATACCTTTTTTGTTTTTCTTGCCTTCAGACATGTCTGTCTGATCGCATTTGTTTTTAATTTCGTTGCTAATCCCATATTTATTATATCTATAAAGTTTTATAATTTTTCGCTTTTTATCAGTAATGGTCATGGTTCTCCTGTTCACAGTGTCCTTCTCCATTTTTTTTTAATATTTACAAAACATAAGCTGTACCAGAAATATCTAGCTAATCTTAATATAATTAAAACAGTACAGCAGCTGATAAAACTGTTTAGGTATAAATAAGGGCCACTTTATTTGCCGAATTACCTCGAAGTTAGGCGCTGGAACGCGATCATATGTAGCGTGCAATCGTCGAACGAGGTGCACTCAAGTTATAACACCTCCGATTATTTTTCTTACTAACTAATCACACGAAAACTTACTTCTCGACATAATCTCTCTGCATCTATACACAATTTTCACAACGCCATGATTCTATAGCCGCTCTGAAACGCTTCTTTAGAACAACTTTGACAACTGGAAAATCGCTGATATAATAGCGGCACGACTCACACTTGGAAGACACTTTTCGCATTTTCAGGTCTTCATGCAGGATTGTGTGCACAGATACCAAGAAAATGCTAACTTTGGAGGCGATGTGTTTCGCACTCATTCGGCGATCCTCCAAAACAAGTTTTCCCACTCGCTAGATAATGTCGTCACACCGGCTGGTGCGAGGCCGAGACTGTCTTTGTTTGTTGTCTACGTTCTGCCTTTTTTGAACTGTCGCACCCACAAACGCACATTAGACACATCCGTAACACCATCACCACATGTCTCACTCAAATGGCGATTTAAATCTTAAATCAATATGACGAAGCAGTCATTTGCAATTCTAGCACAGATTTTTGCAGAATTTTTTAACAGTCTTAATGACTTTGGAAGGTGTATATGAGATTTCGAAGAACTTACTTGAATTCGGTTCGTGCAGTCAAACAGAGTAGATGTGTTGCGTAATCAGTTCGTGTTCTGTTTGACAAGTGCAAAATTTGCCAATGTGCACCATCCGTCGAGAGAACCAGAAACAATTTCTGGGAACAGATATTTGCAACCCGCCAGCGAGTTGATGGGGTTGTGTCTGTCATTGATATCGCCTACGTCACCTGGTCTGCAGTTTTTCGCCGCTACAGTTCTGTTTTAAAGAAGAAGCATTACAACAGGTTCGTCGTCGTTGCAGCCGAACGTCAAGCACTATGAATTGCTAAATAATTATATAAGTAAATTGTAGAAGTTAGAAATTATATATTATCATTTGTCAGTATTGTACATAGAAGCGGAGCGGTTGTATTATCTGTACTATCGCCACAGACAAAAATTCAGCTACATTTATTTATTTTATTTTATGAAAAGGGGTCATCAACACACAGTAGGGGGCGCGGCATAAATAAAGTAGGTTACTATATACGATGTGTCAGATTACAATGCCCAATTCGCAAGAAACCCACAAATGATTCAAGAACAATTATATTACAATAACACATATTAATTACACTGCAGTAACATGTATCAACATAATAACTCTATGTAGTATCAACAAACACCACGATTGCCAACGCAGGCTTCATCCCACTTCACTTCGTATGTCAATCTCAGCAAACAAATAATTTGCGCCCGTCCCAGTTTATGCCAGGAGAAAGCAAACTGGCCAATGCAAACCAATGCCGAACAAGAATGGGAAAGACAAAATAATAGGAAACGAAAGAGAAGTCATGCTGAGCAAACATGTTCGAAACAAAAAAGTTAACGGATTATTGGTTAGGTGCTCCAACAATATCTGATAGGTTTAAAATTTGCTTCTGGAGATCACTACCTAAAACCGCTAACGGACATATCAGACGTTCGAGCCAAAGACAAATGGTCACACTTATTGGTAATACTTAAGCCAAAATCCGATTTACCGATAACAAAAACCATGGTATAACCATTCAAGTGCTGAAAAAGAAAAACACCGAATTTCACTTCTTCCAACATAAATAAAACAGAAATTTCCGAATAGTTTTAGACAACGTGGATTTTACAGCAGATATTAAAGAGCTCAATGGAAAGATTAACGATCATTGGCATTCTTTTTATTAACACGCACCTGGTGTATACATTTCGACATCTTACTTTAATTCTAAATTAAATTTAGGCAAGTCTTAGCGTTTTGATGGAGGTACTCCCATTGGCGCATTCCACAGATGCTTAAAGCACTTGTTTCACATGTTTTAATTGCCCTTAATTTTACTTAACCACACTTACACTAGTTCAAAGGGTTTTTCAATCTTCGAAGAAGTCCACCGTTGTCGAGTAATTGTAACACTTCGACATTCTCATGTTCATGTAGTCTCTTTTCATGATTTTTCGCAAACCGTTTCATTTCCTCGCTGACCGTAGGCACTAGGTTTTTGTGGATGTCTTCATTTCTGATGTACCATGGAGCATTGACTATGCTGCGCAGTACTTTGTTTTAAAAGTTTTTACACTAGATGTCTTTGTGCATTACTAAAGTTGTACACCGTAAGTCCAGACTGGTTTTAGAATTTGTTTATACAACAATGATTTATTATGCAGTGATAATTCAGAATGTCTTCCTACTAGCCACTACATTTTTTTGAATCTAATAAGAAATTCGAGTGTCATGCCCAAATATTTCGCTGTGTTAGTGTTAGGGATTATTTTCTGATTGATCATTACAGGTAAGTAGTCAACTCTTTTGTTGGTGAAGTATATATGAGTAGTTTAATTTAATCAGCTATTTTTTAGTCCAGATAGTGACGTTGTTGACGGCAGTTTATTTGTAGCTACTTCAATTTTGGTGCTAGTAGCTAATAGTGCAGTGTCATCGCCGAATGTGGCTGTTGTCACTCCATCACTCGTAGAAATGTCGCTAGTGTAAAGCAAGTACAGAACTGATACAAGGACGCTTCCTTGCGATACACCTGCAGCAATATCTCTTAGCTCTGAGTATTCCTCTCCGTATATTACTCTGAACTGGCGGTTGGAGATGTATGATTTCAGAATACAGCTTATCTGTTTAGGCAGGTTTTTAGCTATTTTATACTCGAAGCCCACATGCCACACTTTATCAAAAGCTTGGGCTACGTCTAGAAATATAGTGGAGCACATTCCTTTTCCTTCCAAGGTTATTTCAATAACATCGGTGGTCTTTGCAAAATCCAAACTGATAGGTTGGAATTAGCTGCTTTTTTTCAATAATTGGCTTTAAGCGTTTCAGGAGCAACTTCTCGAACAGTTTGGATATGGCTGGTAGCAGTAAAATCGGTCGATACGATGTTTTTTCATCGGGTGGCTTACCCGGTTTCGGTATCATAATAACTTCCGCAACTTTTTATTGGATCGGTACGTATTGTAATCGAAGTACTAAATTGAACAAATACGTAAGCTTTATTGTGTCTTGTTTCGATAGATCTTTGAGGAATTATCTACTTATTAGGTCGTAACCTGGTGCCTTTTTGGCACTAATATCCTTTTGTATCTCGTTGTAGATTTCTGTTGGAGTTACCGTCACAAATACTTTGTCTTCCCTGTTGTTTATCTCCGATAGGGTCTCATTGTCGTCAGCTGGATGTGGTTGGAAGGTGTTCGCCAGGTGTTCAGCAAATATTTCTGCTTTATCTTCATCTTTTCTTGCCCATCCGCTATTATTCTTACGGATGGGTGGAGTTTAGTTTTTTGACCGTTTTAGTCTCTTGGTGGCTTTCCAGAGAGAGTATTCAATATCTTTATCGCCCGTTCAGAAATTCAGTAAACTTTTTATTTTTAACAATACGAATTTCTTTTTTAAGTTTTCGACTTGGCCGATTTATCAGCATTTTGTCTATTATTGCTCTGGTTTGGTGCCATCTTTTTCGTGCTCTTCGTTTTACTGAATATGACACAAACTCTCTGATTTCTCTAAGATAGTTTATACACAGTTTTTTTATTTTTTGGTGTAGGGGTATTGTTTCATGCGACTTGCTTCAGAGCGACTACAAACTGCTCTGTTTTTTTGTCTAATCTAACTGCTCAATTGTTCTTAGTGGGACATTTAGTTTAATACCTTCTTCTACTTATATTCTGAAACCTATCCCAGCCAGTGGCGGTGGTAGCAATTTGGTTATAATTGTTTCGTTTATTGTCAAGATAATTTGAGAGTGGTCTGATGATAGGCCATAATTGTTTTCAATACTGATGTAATTTGAGAAAATTTTCTTCAGAATGAAGAAGTCAATTAGATCTGGGATATTATTGCTATCTGTTGGCCAATACGTTGGTTTGCAAGTAGATTGGCTTACGCATTTAGTTGTTTAATTGCTTCGTACAACTGTTTCCGTTGTTGGCCCCCGAAAGGTATGCTTAGCATTGAGATCACCTCTAATTATGAAATAAGTTCCTAGTGTTTCAAAGAGTCTAAGGTATTCCTCTACTTCTAGCGCGCACCTAAGTAAGCAGTATATCGTTTACGATGCGATATATTCAGTTGATCTTGTATTTCAAATATTAGTTTTAAAAATTTATTATCATGCTAAAATAAACCATCTGTAAAAGGATTTTTTCCCAACGTGGGGGCTAAGGGGCTTAAAGTTAGAGTCAAATATTGAAGATTAGTTCGATAATGCTTGCAGTATTTTTATTTCTATTTAATTTTTATTTTATTAAAATAAATTTCAATAATATATTTACTTTTTAAACTTGACTTAAAGAGTTAATTACATTAAAAATATTAAATGTATTTAGTTTTACTTTTATTTGTTTACAAAATAAAAAATATATCAATAAATTATGTTTACAAATATTTAAAATTAAAATATAAAAAATAAAAATAAATACTGGCAAGCCGTATCGAACTAACAACTATTATGTTGTAAGTTCTACACTCTACCACAGAGCCACTGAACACTTGACAAAAGTCCTCTCTTAAATGCTACATTTATTACTAATCTTCAATATTTGACCTCAGTTTTAACAAGTTTAGCCCCGGCGTTGGCAAAACCCTTTTACAGATGGTTTATTTTAGCACAATAATTGATTTTTAAAATTAATATTTGAAATACAAGGAGAACAACTGAATATACCGCATCGTTAGATTTGTATAGATTTTTACAACTGTTACTTGTTTTTCGCGCGTACTGTAATTAACTTTTTCATAGTTTTTGACATTTTCTTTTATTATTACCGCTAAACCACCCCTTGCTGCATTGTTCGGATGAACGAAATGATATAGATTATATCCTTTTATATCTAAATAGCTTTCCTTAGTGAAATGAGTTTTAGAAATCAGACAAACGTCTATTCTCTCATCCCAAAGGGACGGATCTAATTCATGGGCATGTTGGAGTAGCCCGTTTGCATTCCAGGCTGCGGTTCGAATACACGAAGCCATTTTTATTTTATATTTTTGGCTGTTGCTTTATTGCTAATTTTGCAACTCTATTAAGGATAGATTTAATGGACTCTTCTTGTTTATTGAGTTTTACGAGAATTATTTGCAATGTTTTGTTAATTGCAGTTAGTTCTGTTTTCTCTTTCATGGATTATGGTAGTTTTACTACTTGTGCAAAGCTCCTAGCTGTTGAGTTGCACTGCAGTGCTGGACCAGCCGTTGGTAGCGTAACGAAATTCTGTAGTTTTTTTTGACTCTGCTTGTTGCGCAACTGCTATACTTTAGTAACTGGTGTTTCTTTCTTGCAGGGATTTTTCCCTCCTTTTTTGAA
Organism: Sinelater perroti; assembly: GCA_036346155.1. Classification (NCBI taxonomy): domain Eukaryota; kingdom Metazoa; phylum Arthropoda; class Insecta; order Coleoptera; family Elateridae; genus Sinelater; species Sinelater perroti. The sequence continues at coordinate 1,661,676 of JARFIY010000355.1, read as the reverse complement.
GTTCCTTTGTAACTACACATCCGTGGTAGTTTGCCGGGTGTGCTTCGTCACAGATTGCACACTTGGGTTTATCCAGTCTGGCTATCTTGCAATTTTTAGTGATATGTCAATCTGCACACTTGATACACCAATGTTCTTTGTTGCAAAATATTGGATATGCCCGTTTGCTTGGCACTTTTTGCATTGCGGAATAAGGGCCAACTTATTACGTAGCAGTTCAATTTTTACATTCAGTCCTGCAATTATATTAATGTCAAAGATATCTTTGCTGATTTTAGGTTTATCAAAAGCTAACATATGTAACGATTATGGTTTCATGATAGTATCGTTCCCTTGCTTCTCTTTTTTAATATATTAGTAGCACTAAGAATTTTAAATTCTCTTTCTTTCAAATCTTCTGTGACCATGTTTTTTAAACACGTTGTGTGTATTCCTCTGGCCATAACTTTTATGGGTCTGTTTTGTTTGCCCTCATAAATGTAGTATCCTAAATTATTATTGCTTAAGGTTGAGATCAAGCTATGGTATTATATTTCGTTTGACACATTGATCTTAAACACATCATTATCCATGGTGGCTACTCTGCAACATGTAACATTTACGGCTCCCAATAAATTGCGCATAGTTTCGTATTCTTTTTAATTAACCAGATTTACTAATGGTGGAAATCTTTCAATTTGTTATCTAATTGTTTAGAAGTTGATGAATATTGTTATGAAAAAGTTTCAGGGGTAGCAGATGCTTTTTTTATTTTTATTTCTTTTTTCTGGACTACCCACTCTGTTTCTTTTGCCAATTTCTTTTCATCGGTGTGATATTCTATTTTATTTTTTATTACCTGCTTTGTATTGGGTTCTGCCGCAGATTTCTCCAGGTTTTGTACTCTTAGTATTAGCTGGTTGATTACTTCGTAAGATTTTATTGATTGTAAGAGCTTTCTGAGCTTTCCAACAATTAATCTCGTTTTAAGTTTTTAATTGATTCTTTTGTAAAAGAGCCTGATTTTGTTGAGTTAGTATAGCCTCAGCTGGTGTTGGGGGACATTAAACGTGAAGTAATGCAACATAAAAAATATCAAAGAGTTAAACACTCAAAAAACTACTGATATAAGATACCCAAATGTGTCAAATGTGTTGGAGAACATTAACAATAAATTGTAAAAAAAATAATAAATACATCAAGTGTGCTAATTGCCAAGGTAATCACCCTGCCAACTACCAAGATGAATCAATCATAACCTCTAACTAAAAAGATGATGTTCTGCAGTCTTTTTAGACTAGTCACAAGCATTAGACAAGATATGACAAACTGAACTTTTACGTAAGATCAAAACAAATCTACCAGCTTTCTACATATACGAATGAGAGACCCTTTCAAGTCAAACATCAACAGCCCTAATTGTAAAAGTACTTTAGGTTACGTAAATGTTTTTATTATTATAATTGTATATTTTTTTGTATTGTACGGCTTTATACCCTCATAACAGACCACGTATACTTATATCTCTTTTTTCTTTTTCACTCATATTCTCACTTTTTATATGAAATTTACCTGTTCATTTCAGTTTCTTAATTATCTTAATTCGTTTAATATTAGGCGTTAGGTTTCTCACTTTTAAACGGCAGTTAGCCTCCTAAAAACTGTGCTAATTAAAATGTCACTGTCATTTTATTAGTATAAATATTGTAACTGCTATTTATGTGTATTTTTTTGTTTTGTAAATATTAGATGCAATCTAAGAAATGCATTTTGTTTCTACCTTAGCACCACAATTATTGTACGAGATGACTACTCAAAAATATTTCTAATATGATATCAGCTGGAATGGGATTAGCAAGGAACTTTGTTTCAAAGAAACCGAATTTTTATTTAAAAATTTATCATAATAGTAGAATTATGTATAAAAGCAAATAGCATTAGATTAAATCAAATTGTAAATATAATCGTAAAACTACATGCTATGCTAAAACCACTCAATTATAGCAATGTTAACCTGTAATTATGCCATTTTTCAGAATAAAGAAAAATATCAGTTTCAACCCGAATTAAACGTAAATAACAAATCTTTTTTATTTTCTTATTTTTTAATTTTACGTTCTATCGTATATTATACCTTTTCGCAAATGTGACAATTTTTTGTTCTATATTACATTCTTAATAATGTAAGTCAAAATAAGGTATAATATATTGGCAAAATAAATAATTGTTTGCATTATTTACATATTTCAGGATGTATTTCTACTATGTTTTTTGTAGTGGACTGTAACAAACAAATGGTTGCGGCTCTGCTGCACATTTACATTCCAAGCAGCCACGCGGCCGCTCAGATCTTAATGCTGTACTCGCTTTTTTGTTTATCGCGGCATTTTTTGCTTTATGACAATTTGGGATTTCTGCACCGCATTATTAAATTTCGGCATTCATCCTCCGCGCGGCAGTATTTCGACCAAATGTGATAAGGGTCGGACGAAGACATAGAGCTAGTGTGCTCATCTGTGAACGGCACTGCTCTAAAGAATACGACATGTTCACGGTTCACACATCCACAAACGTCCGGAAGGGACGTGCCAGTAGAAAGGGATGTTTTCGCAAACCCGTAGAATGGGGCTAGATCAAGAAGGCATTGTGGACGCCAGCTGCCGAGGGCCGTCGATGTCGGGATAAGTAGGTTAATAGGGTAGAGTTTTCATAAAAGCCTTCGGGTTGTTTAAAGGGAACACATTCGTAATTTGCACAGCGAGTCCTGCCCTTGGTGCAGCTTTTGGAATTTCGAGTGGTTCATTACGTTCGACGGAATCGCGCAATTTACGATGCTTAAAAGGGTACTGCCGAACACAATGGAGAAGGAAATTGTACGATTTTGAGAAAGGATTAAAAGCAAGCCCATTCACCTGAGCATCAAGGAATATTACAGCATCTGCTAGAATTACTATTGAAACAGTGAACTTTTATGTTTTTGTCTACAGCATTTATTATAACATTTAATCGAAATACTAAATCTTATATTTATAACTCTTACATAAATGAAGTACTATTTCTTGTAAATTTAGGTAGAGTAATTGAAACACATATTTACAATATAAAGCAGCCTTTAAGCTAAGAATTAATATGCGATTATTGATTTTTTACACTAATAGGAAAATTGTAATTTTTCAATACTTCTTTAACAAAAAAATTTAATAATGCTTTTATTATTTAAATTTAATTTTGAAAATATGTATTCTCGTGGTTATTTGGCAAAGCTAAAATGAGCTAACCACTGCCACTTTGATTATTTCAGTTAAATACAGACTTGTTTACATTAACGGACAAAAGCTGGGACTTTCACGTATTTCAACAGTTTCAGATGGCTACTGTCTACTATATTTGTATAACGCCAGAATGTTTACTCCAAACACCATTAATAGTTTATCACGAACTCCGATACACTGATCAGTACAGAGTATTAAATTTACTAAAGCGTATTGATTATCCTGATATTAAAGCACATATTAATTTGGTAATTAGTTGAATTGAGCTAATGTTAACTGAATGAGCTCATTACACGATAAATTAATACCTTTCTTTATTTTAAGGGATAGATTTTCATATTATTTTGTTGTATTTAATTTTTTGTAAATTTTTGTTTATTTGTGTTAAAATTTTGACTGTTATTTTATAGCCGGGTAAGTTTTTGATATTATTCAAGACCTTCAGTTATTTATAATGTCTATATGTGTCATTCTTTCTCTTACAAAAATACTCTTAACAGAGGATATTCAAGTATTTTTTTATTCAAAAAGGCCAAGAAAAATTAATAAAGCATTGATAATGATACACGCGATAAACTAACGAAATGTCAAATTTTATGTTAGAAAATAATGCCTGTGAATGACCGACTCTTAGCACTCATGGAGACGAATTACAAACAGAAGTAGAATAAATTCCATCTACTACTCCTTAGTGTTTAGCAGATATTTTTAACTTATTCATAACAACCATAAAGACACAGTCTTATAACATCAAAAAAGTTTAAAAAAGTTGACAGATGGATTTCACATGAATTAATAAACGCATCAAGATATACATACTAGATATTGCCTCTTTTTTGCTACTCTGGCATAACAAAGAATTATGACATGCAACGAAAAATGAATTGTTTACAATAATCCTAAACAAAATGGACACTGGTTGGCAGTATGCAAGAGCAAGTTTTCATTAAATGAAGATAACGGTAACTATATAATAGTCCAGCAAAAACAGCATCCAGTATTCTTGCTCGCAACCTGGTGAATCAATCGCATCAGAATTCTGCTGTAGCAAAATAAACATAACGCAGGAAAAATTGCATTTAAAGCAGTCATCTCTGGCCAATAAATAATTTGTCACAACATAAAACATCATGTACCACAACCCACGTTACAAAAATTAATGTAACTAGGAACCGTATGTATTGTGTAACACTTGATATATAAAACCTTAAATACGAATTAAAAACGTTTAAATTCAATGACCTTTGGTTGTGACAGGTATATATGAATACAAACAGTCGTCTTAAATATGTGTAATAATAATGATAATAATAACAATTTTATAGCAATGTTATTTCTTGCCCATCATATTCCTCTGACCTCTCACCAAGAAAATCTTATTTTGTCACGGCTTTGGACGACTATACGCAAAACTAGCAGCATCTAACCCAGAAACTCTTAATAGTGCTTTCGAGGATTGTCTTATTCAAGTACATTTTGTAATATACAAGTTTATTTTATATTTTCACAGTATTCTGTGCTTGTATTTCGAAGTAAACAGGCGCGTACATGTGTTTCAAAATATCAGTGCCTGATATGCCTCGCCCAAAAACATAACTGCTTACCATATAGGTCTGCATTCGTAATATTAGTATATAATTTTATTACAAGATAAAGTTATCTAGTGTCCATGCTGATAACAAGAAATCGCAACAAAATTGCAAATATAATTTAAATTTATTTTTAACTCCTTAAAATTACTAAACTACAGTAGCATAAAGCTAACAAATGAGTGTACTAGTAAAGATTATACTTTCACATACTAATATAACGGAATTAAAATGAAACAATGTTTTAACTTACAATAATTTCACAAATGCTGATTTTTACGATAGTACATTATCGGAATCAACTTATCAAAACATGAAAATAACAAGCAAATCTAACTGAGGAAATTAGATAATGGGACATGGAACAGTCTTAAGACAATAACGACTCTGTCTACAAATGTCAAAAATGTTAAACTGAAAAGAATAAAAAATCAAATGACCAACCAATGTGTAGCGGTGAACAAACTTCGTCTACGACAACAAACAAATATTCGATACCTATTAATATTGAAAATTTTGGAGACAACAAATAAATAAATAACTATTCCAATTATATTTAAACCACCATCTATATTTGTATATAGTGTAATAAGCTATGATAAGAAAAGTATGAATTATAGTGGGTACTAAATTAATATATATCAAGCTTTATAATTAAGAACATCGTTCAAATAAATAGAAAATACCCTGGCTTTTACAAAAGGTTAAGATATATACCAGACCACCGTCTTATGAGAATAAATGTTATAATTAGAAACATGAAAAAATACATATATATCTTCTTCTTTGACTCATAGTTTTTCTTATTTGATTAACATTGTGCGCGAAGTGTACAGGCGACCCACGGTAAGAGCCATGAATCAGGTGAGCTAAAGTACAAAAACGACACTCAGTCGTAATAATGGGAATATTTTCCTAAATACGCGTGAAAAGAAAATGATCCTAAACTTAATAGCACAATTAAACGAGGTTTTGACTGAAATCAAGGTACTCAGAGAGCAACTTTCAATACTGCAAGCCAAGCCAGAAAAAAAGACGTTTAGTCTAATATATTCGGATGAAGAAAAAGCACTTTCAGCGGGGAGGCAGACTAGATCATAAAAGAAAATCAATGTAATAAGAAAAGCAAAGCAAATAAATCCCCAGAACAAACAGGAAATATGTAGTCCAGAAATAAAACTACTGAAACTAGAAAAAACTACAAAGATTATAAAACTAGTACCAACATATTAAGCGGGGTCCGGGCCTGGAGTGAGAGTATAAAGTACCGAGTGTGTTTTCGTGCCTCAAATTTTGCATATTACAGAGTTTAAGAGAGCAAATTAACTTACATAGTAAAATATAAAGTGAAATTAAGTGCCAATAGTAATAGAAGATTAAACTAAGGTAAGATCTATTATTTATTAAATAATTCAAGTAAAATTAGATGCCGAGATCGACGAGACCTTCCGAGAAGTTGATTCAAGGTCGGATGATAGCGCGGCATTTACCTGCAACGCCGGCGTGGAATATAACATCGTACAAATAGGTAAATAACAAACAGAGCCGGCCTTAGAAAATTTTAGACCGGAAGAGGGAACTTAAAGAGATTAACAAAATGGAGGAATTGTTAAAGGAAATAAATGCGAAACTAGATAGAATGGAGGAAAGAGATTTACGTACGGAAAGAAAACTAGATGGGCTTCAAAAGGAAATACAAGCAATTAAAACCGAAAATGAGCGACTCAGAGAAGAAAATAGATACCTAAAACAAAAAAATGAACATGGGAAGAGATTAGAAGAAATAAATAGGGAAATCAAGGAAAGGAACATAATAATACACCGACTAGAAGACCAAGAAGAAGAGAGTAATTTACAATTATATGAAAAAATAAGGGTGACCTTTAGAGATATGGGAATAAAAATAAAAATGGAAGAAGAGATAAGAGAAACTAGAAGATTGGGTAAATATCGAACAAGAAAAATTTGAAAAATGACCAAAGAAAATAGAAGCCCTTAAATAAACTAAAAACTTAAGAGGAAAAAACGTATACGTAGAGGAGGACTACTCCAAAGAAACGCAGGAAATTAGAAAACAATTGATCAAACACAGAAATACAATAAGAGGGCAAGGCTACCGTGTTTTTTAAGATACAACAAATTAATAATAGATGGAGAAGACTACTACCTGGAACAATTGAGTGCAATGGGAAAGAACCCAAACCAGAAAGAAGAAAAGAAGAAACACCAAAAGAAAAGACAGGAGGAAGAACCTTTAGCGAGAAATCCCCTGATGAGGACCTACAAGAAAGATTACGTAAAATAACCAGAACAGGAAGAGACGTAGATACAATGCCAAAAAACTTAGACGAAAGCTAACCAGAAAACAGCTAAATACAAAGACGCAGACAATGGAACAGGATATGAATAAGGACATGAATAAAAATAATAAAAATAATAGTAAAAATAACAAGAATAAAAAAATGGTAATGCGAATAGGGGAAATGTACATACAGAAAAAATAATAAATAAAAAAACAAAAAATACTATAATAACACATAATATTAACTTAGTTAAATGTAAAAATAAGAAAAAGAAAAAAAAGAACAGGAAAAATATAGAAGGACTGATAGATACAAGAAGTAATATTTTCATAGGATGCTGGAATGTAAGAACAATGGCGGAAATAAGTAGAGCTTACCAAATATCAAATGAAATGAACAAATACAATATCAGTATACTAGGAGTAAGTAAATCAAGATGGAATGGAATAGGACAAAGACGGCTTCAAGGAGACACTACCGTACTCTACTCGGGGCATGAAAATGAACAAGCTAGTAAGGAAAGAGGAGTAGCAATAATGCTAAATAAAGAATCAACAAGGGCTTTAATAGAATGGAAGGGAATATCAAAGAGAATTTTATGGGCAAGGTTTAAGGCAAAATTTAGAAATATTACAATTATTAATGTATACGCCCCAACAAATCAGCAAGAGGAGGATGTCAAAGAATTCTACGACCAATTATACGCACTCATGCAAACATTACAAGCAAAATATGGGAGAGATATAAACATTATAATGGGAAATATGAATGCAAAAGTAGGGAGCGACTATAAAGGGAGTGAAAGCATCTTAGGGAAGCACGGAATCGGGGATGAAAATGATAATGGCACAAGATTAATAGAATTTTGCTCCTTAAATAACTTTATGATAGGAGGAACGTTATTTCAACATAAAGACTGTCACAAAACAACATGGACAACGTAGGACGGAGTAACCCAAAATCAAATCGATCATATTCTTATCGAAAAAAATGGAAAAACTCCCTACAAGATGTAAAAGTAATGAGAGGAGCAGACGGCGCTCGGACCACTCATTAGTACGAGCAAAAATTAGAATAAGTATAAAAGCCAATTATCAACCAACCCTCAAGAAAAGAAAACTGAACATAAACGAATTGAAAAACCCAGAGATAATAGAGAAATATAAAGAAATACTAGGAAGGAAAGCCAATGATGTAAGAGATATGTCACCACAAAATATTGAAATGATATGGGAAACATACAAAAACACACTATTTGAAACTGCAGTAGAAGTAATAGGCTATAAGAGAAGAAATGACAAACGTTGGATATCAGACGAAACAAAAAAGAAAATAGATAGAAGAAGACAAATAAAAGCAAAGTACCTAGCGGAGCAGAACCGAGACCAAAAAAAGGGCTGGCAAAAAGACTATGCTAGAGAGAATAAAGAAGTTAAGAAAAGTGCAACACAAGAGAAAAGGAACTACATAAATCAAATGACAGAACTAGCGGAAGAAGCAACAAGAATACATGATTTAAGAACTCTATACAAGGTAGTGAAAGATCTGAAAGGATCAAACTACATATGTATAGCAAAGTTAAAAAGCGAAATCGTTGGGTGGAATATTTCTCCAAAGTGTATAAACAAAGTACAATCCAGTATAAAGAAGTAGATGAAATTGGAGATTCTGAAGAAACATTAAATATTTCGGTAGAAGAAATTTCCAAAGAGACAAGGACCCATCCTCTCACCCATACTGTTCCTAATAGTGACAGACTGGGTAATGAGAAGGACAGAGGACAAAAAAACTGGTATTAATTGGAATGTGTTCAACAAATTGGAAGATTTAGAATTTGCTGGTGACATCTGCTTAATAACAACTAACGCAAAACACATGCAAGAAAAAATATCCCGATTAGACAACAATGCAAGAAGTGTAGGTCTACAAATAAACACGAAGAAAACGAAACTACTAATTACAGACAAAACAAACGAAACCAAAATCCAAATAAAGGGAAATGATATCGAAGAAGTCGAAGAGTTATTTAGGCAGTATAGTAAGTACAAAAGGCGGCACAGAGAAAGATATAGACAGACGTATAAGATTAGCTCAGAATGCCTTTAAAACACTACACAAAATTTGGGCGTCTACAAATATTAGCAGGAAAACAAAACTTAGACTCTTCCGCAGTAACGTAAAAAGTACACTACTCTATGTCGCAGAAACCTGGAAATATAGTAAAAAGCAGTGGCAGAAATTACAAACATTTATAAATAGGTGTCTCCGAATCATATGTGGTATTTTCTGGCCTGAAACAGTTAGTAATGAAGAATTATGGAGAAGAACAGAATAAGAAAAAGTAGAAGAGACAATACGGAAACGGAAATAGAGATGGATTGGTCACACACTCAAAAAATCAACAAATAGTGTAACAAGGCAAGCGCTAGACTACACTAAAATAGGAAAAAGGAAAAGGGGTAGACCAAATGACACATGGAAAAGAACAATTATAGAAGAATTAAAAAAAGTCTACCTAACCTGGGAAGAATAAAAAGGAATTGCAGGAAATAGGAAAGAATGGAAGATATTAACCAATAAAATTGGGAAGACTGGACGGACCCATGACAGTCCATGACAGTGTATGAGACTGGCAGCGTCAGCACACACATGTCTACTACTGCTACTGAAACGCCTTAAAAAGCGCCCTTTGCTATTTTAGGAGCTATATATGATATATGATGATGAACATATTAAGCATTGTAAAAAATTATGATGAGGTTAAAGCTAAACTGCAAATTAATAAATTAAACTGCAACACCAGTATGTTAAACAACAAACAAATCAAAGTGAATGTTAGCACTAAACCGGAATAGAGGGAGTTAACATCATTAACAAATTAAACCGATCTAGAATGGCATACATATGAGGACAAAGCTACAAGATCCATACGAGTAATGGTAAGAAACTTACATCCCTTATGTGAGGCTGAAGTTATAGAAAATAAGTTTAAAGAAGGATTTAAACCATTAAAGGTGGTTCAGAAGCAACAAACTCATTCCGCAACGCAAAAAATGTCAATGGTTTAGATACACTCGTAAATTCTGCAAGCACAGTCCTACCTAAGTTAAATATGCAAGTAATCATTTGTCAGCGGTATGCACTAAGACAAAAGATACCAATGCAAAGTGCATAAACTGCTCTGTAGCCCATTCTATCCGCTACAGGGGTGCGTTGTGGTTCAAAAACTACAAAGAAGAAAGTTCAACGCTACAAAGACAAAGATTGCAACAAAAACTCAAGGACATACTTTTCTAACAAAACTAAAACTAGTGTATGGTATGCACAAAAAGCACAAAATCAGAGAAAACCCCCACTCTCTCTACATCTAAAACCAAACCATCTATAATGCAAGTACGGCAGGACGTGATCAAATCCATAAATAAAGTAAATAACCGACTTGATAAGCTAGAAGCAAGACACACTGGTGCAATTTCTAAACAGAAATAAAATTATAGACAAAAATCTTACAAATAGCCACATGAAATTCCAACGGCTTACTAAACGAAAAACACTATTTCAAAGTTTTTCTCAATCTTCAGAACATAGGTGTGTGTTTCATCTTAAAATCACACATGAAAACTCAATCCTATTTAAAGATAAGAGGCTACTACACTTATTATACAATCCATCCGAATAACCAAGCAAAAGTTAAAATTGCGATTATCATCTAAGAATCTATTAACCACTTTGGAAAATACCATCTACAACGTGTAAATATCCAACTTTCCGTAGTAGGAGTTAAATCCACCAAACAGAAGCTCTCATTCGGAGCAGTCTACTGCCCACCTAGGTATAACCCTAAACAACAAGATTATAAAACTCTTTGTCAACATCCAAGCGAAGGATTCATTATAGATGGTGACTTACACGTCAAACATGTTGACTGGGGGTCACGGTAAACCACCACCAAGGGTATTAAACTGAGAAAAGTTATCAAAGCAACAGGATCTAATAACCATGTCATAGGTAAGCCAACATACTGGCCAACCGACACCAATAAAATCCTAGATATATTAGAGTTCCACATATATCGGAAAGTTTCACCTAACTTCATAGTTCTAAAAAAAACTTTGCCCTAAAATCTGATCACTCAGCAGTTATTGGGACGCTGAGCGAGAAGATAATAAAAAAACAAACACCAGTACTAGCGAATAGAACCACAGACTGGGAAAGTTTATACCTAAAGAAAAATATCAACTTACGCGTTAGCCTACAAAAAATTGGAATAAGAAGTCAAAACCAAAAATTTTATCAAGCTCATACATATGGCAGCATATAACAACACAGGGAAATTACGAGCCAGAAGAGGATGGCAACAGTCGCGAAATCCTTTAAACAAGACCATTCTAAACAATAAACCACAACAGCTCAAAAAATTTAAGAACCAAAAGAAGAAACCCTCAAATCTTATTTGGAAAATCTCACAGCAAATGAAAAAATTGACTATTCACTCTGGAGAACAGCTAAGAAAGTCAAGAGACCGATATCGTCAAATTCCACCAAAATTTCGTCAAAACCACACGTAAGCACCTACTATTTAAAAATTCTTATTACTAGAAATTTATTATAAATGTAAATAATAAGAAAAACATGTTTCCAACTGAGAACATCTTTAACCCCCGACTATGGACCGCCAATATTCTCTCAAACCGAGGAAATTATGGATTTACATTTTTATCACCAAAAACTCAAAAATATCAGTTTATAGAACAAAGTCAATATGGCATTCAATTTATCCCGCAACACCCAAATGCATTTCAAAACCAAACCATAATGCATCCTTTCTATTTAACCAATCCTCACTCCTCATATTCACAGGCAATGCAAAACAACGTAAACCAACAAACTTAACTAACAAACACTGAAATCAACACAACTCACATATAGACAACAACTCAAAAGAAATTAGTCAAGAAACAAATTCGCAGAAAATTAAAAATTTCTTATAAAAACAACCGAGAAAGCCTCAATATACTACAACATATTTAAATTACTACAAATAATAAATACGCGGTCCTTTCACAAATAAGAGAAGAAAATAAGACCAATCCAGAAACTAGTAATCAATAACTAAAGTGAATATCTTAACAACGGATTCGGACAGAAAATTAACAAGATACCTTAAAAATAAGAAGATAATATATCATATGTATCAAATAAAGAAAGAAAGAGCTTAAGGAGTAACTATTTGCAATCTCCATCACTCCATCTGAACTAAAATGATAACCCAAAAATTATCTAAGAAGGGACACAAAGTTTGTAATATAAAAATACATGATAGTTACCAAGCAGCCATTATTTCTAGTTATAATTGACCTACAACCCAACGGGAACGACAAAAATATATTTTACATAAAATTTATAAGTATCATAAAGACCTCGAAAGAGCCACAAAAAACACAATGCCACAATGTGTACGCTTCCAGGGTTATGGCCATATCAAGACATACTTTATGTTTATCTGCGTCAAATGCAGTGGAGGTGATAGCACTTCTGAATGTGAGAAACCCCCAAACACCCCAGCTAAGTGTGTTCTATGCGGAAGTAGTCACCCAGGTAATTACAAGGGCTGTACAGTGTACAACGATTTTTAAAGATCCAGGAATCTCATTCAGACAAGTATAAACAAAACGCAAATACAACAGTAACCCTCCAAATATTAACAAATTTCCTCCTTTACGCAACAAAACAAGTAACACAAATAATAATCCTATATCTTAAAATACCATGCCTTATCGACAAGTAGTGATAGGGAGAAACGATAAAATTTTAACTAATGAACAAATAATCTTTAACAAAACACTTATTAATTTTCTTGCAGAATTTAAAGCAATGTTTGCTTATCTAATACGTTAAAACATCGTAGTACTAAACATGCTATCTATAGTAATCAATAAAATAGCTTAAAATGACGTTCTCCTTACGTGTGTTTCTTTAGAACGCTAAGGGGGTTACCAAGCATATTCCAGAAATTATAATATTTCTTAATATATCAACATTCTATTAATATCAGAAACTTTTATAACCACAAGAACAACAATTAAAATACCCTATTACAGTACATACTTTGCTAACCACCCAGATGGTACAGCTCACGCTGGATCCGCAGTGATCATTAAAAATATGATTTCTCACTACCAGTTAGAATTAAACCAAACCAACAAAATCAAAAATGCTAAAATTAAAGCAGAAGTATTGCCATACCCACTTGTAATCGCAGCAGTTTATAGCCCACCCAGACATTCCACCACCCTTGAGGAATACGAAGACTTCTTTCAAACACTATGTGGAAAATTTATCGCCGGAGGAGATTGAAACTCCAAGTATACTGCCTGGGGCTCAAAAATCAGCACACCAAAAAGACGCAATCTCCTAAAAATAATCCAACGCCATAATTGTAAATAGCTTTCAACAGGACAACCAACGTACTGGCCTAGAGACCCAAACAAACTGCCAAATCTACTCGATCACGCAATTGTCAGTGATATAGCAGATACTTAGTACCAGGCAGAATATAATCATAAACTGTCTGCTAATCATACACCAGTCATTCTAACAATTAGCACTACAATCATAAGTAAAGAACCCCCTTTAAAACTATGCACAAATAATACGGATTGGAAATACTTCATAAGACATCTAGAACGAAAAGTCAGTCTTGACATTAGATTAAAAGATACCCCGGAACTAGACGAAGCAGTTTAGTATTTGACTACAAGGATTCAAGAAGTTGCTTAGTACGCTACTCCTAATTCAATAAATATTCACTCTACAACAAATAATATCCCTCAATATCACTTCAAAACGCAGAGCGCAAAAAAATGGCAGACAAGCAAAGACATACAGGATAAAAACTACTACAACAGTCTTACCTATCAATTGCACAATACACTAACAAAAACCCACAACGAAACGTTTGACAGTACATAACTAAAACTAATCTTACACCCGACAACAAATGGCTTTAATAGGCAACAAAAAAATTCAAGAGACCAATTGTAATAATTCCTCCTATCACATAAACAGATGCTACCTGTGCAAGATCAGACAGAAAAAGTAAACACATCTGTCGATCACCACACAAACATTTTCAGTACACCACAACCCCAAGGCAATAATGACGATAGAAAATAGAAGATTTCCTAGATGTACCATGTAAACTGTCACCAAAAATTAAGTCATTCTCATTTGCTAAAGTCATTCGACAACTTCCACACCAAAAAACGGAAAGACCCTAGATACGAACTCATAGTAGGCAAAATACTAGTAAGTTTTACTAAAAAACTTATAACTTTGATTACGACAATCTAAAATCGCAGTATGCTGCGACTTGTTACTTTCTTCTTCTACGGAAACATGCCCAGATTATAATAATCCCTAAGCCTGAAAAACCTCCTACTCAACCGCAATCATACCTACCAATAATCCTCTTACCTCTACTTTTCAAAGTCTTCGAGAAACCGCTACTCAACCGAATTAAAACCATTGTAGACCTTGATCATCTGGTCCCTCCACACCAGTTTAGATTTTAGCAACTCCATTTAACCATACACCAAAGCCAAAAAATAGTCAACCATATAACAAAAAACTTAGAAACAAAGAACATATGTGCAGCAGTCTTTCTAGACATAAAACAGGCATTCGATAAAGTCCGCCATACAGGATTCATATACAAACTTAAACTATTTCTCTCCAGTGAATTGTATATATTACTTAAATCATATCTAACAGTTAGAACTTATCAAGTTAAAGTAAATAGTTCAGTGTTTGACCAGTAACCAATTAACGCTGGAGTTCCACATGGAAGCGTATTAGGACCACTGCTATACTTACTGTATACTGCGGACGCACCAACCGTAAATAATGGTCCTTGCTACTTTTACAGATAACACTGCTATCGTGTTAGTCGATCGTTCACCTGAAACAGCCGTAAAATATCTTTAAACTCATCTAACTACACTACGCGACCGGTTCCACTAGTGGAAAATTTTAGTCGACCCAGAAAAATCTGTGTAAGTAAACTTTACCATAAAACGTACTAAATTCCCGTAAACCAGAATAGGCAACGTGCCCATCCCGCTTAAAACCAAGGTAAAATACCTTGCATTTAGACCAAAAATTCACTTGGAGCTCACCTATGAAAAACAAGAAAGTGCCTGAAACTCAAGATCAAACAAATGACCTGGTAACTAGGAAAACATTTACAACTCTCCTTATCAAACAAAGTGTTAATCTACAAAGCCATCCTGAAACCACTGTGAACATATGAAGTCCAGTTAAGGAGCTACGCAAAAGCGTCACACACAAAAACCCTTCAGCGCTTCTAGTCGAAAGCACTTCTGATGTCAGTAGACCCTCCACGCAGACTTACGTAACAAGTGAAATCAAGTTTTCTACTACATAAAATAACAACCTACACGGTCACTCAAACGACCTCATAGACCAACTTACAGGTCACCCAGAAGTCACACAACGACTAAAACGACAATGGCTGCTGGACCTAGTGTAGTAACCCAATCAGGACCGAAGAACATAACACCAACTCTCCATCTACTGCTAGTAAGCACTATGGGGATGTTTACTTGTATTGGGCGGCTTAGAAATAATGTTGCTATGACTTTATCTGTTTTATTCTCCAATAAATGCGGACAATAAATACTTGCTTCTACAAAATATAACGATGTAGCTTAACGCGAATACTCAAATGACAGAATAAACCAGCACAAAGACAGGAGACACACTGGCGAGATGTGCTAGCTGGAAAACCTCTACTTTATATCGTTATAGTTAGACGATACACTACAAAGAATTTTATTTTTATTTCATATGTAATAAACCTACTATTTTTATTAAAATGGCGTGTAATATTTTCACTAGTGTTTAAATTACTACAGAAATTCGAGATTGCAGCATTCTCTTGGAGGCTAGTGCTTTAATACTGACGCAAGTTTTTTTGACTACTTAATGATACTGTTCGCCTATTCTGTCACTTATACTGCCAACGTGCAAGGGGAGGTCCTCCAGATTCTAACATGTGGACTTTAAAGCTTATGTTTGCCTTGATTTCTTTAAGTGTCCAAAGGAGTGTTAGAACATTTGCCATGTAATCTTTAAATCAATGGTTTTCCAAAAAGTTATTACAAACTGCTCGAAAAGCTACCTAGATATCGCTCTCTTGCCCTTCAAGAGACAACCAAAAGTTATTGTTTTTGAACAAAGATCTAATCTCCGGTCCGTTTCAAATGCCTACATGTAACTTATCTATAGAAATCCCAGGAAACTTGAAATGCATAAACTTAAAGCTATTGCCCGATTTGTCTGTTCTCTTAATGATTTGTGATGTAATTTCAAGACGGATATAAAGATCAAGCACAATAATTTTTTAGGGGTAACCAGTGGCTCTCTCACCATACTGCGAGCTCCAACTAACATATTCTTATCTGTTGTTTGTTTTTATTGACAATCGTGTGTAAATGGTTGGATCGGGATTGAAAAGAGCAAAAAAGCATTGGAAGGTACAGCACGACGGTTTCGTTCCACATATGACTGCAATTAACTTAAAATCTGCCGATGCAATCATAAATGCTGGTTCTCTCTTCTGAATCTCCAATTATTGTGTAATAATACACACTTAAACGAATTAAGATCCAAGTCCAAATACAATCGTCAGATGCTATACCATTCTGAGTAAACAAAACATCAATGGAAGTACGAGTCTCGGTTATTGTCGTCTTTCGTTTTTGGTCTGTTTGTCTTTAGTTTCCTTGTGGTTAGATGCATGATTCTAAAAGAAATATAACATACTTACCTTTCACTTTCCATTATCTTCTTGTTCAGTCATATTTATACTTTTGTTAATTGAACAAAAATAGATTTTTCGGCAACGCATCTACTGAATCTAGTATCATAATCAGTCTTAAAATTATTGTCAATCCAACCCATGTTTTTAAAGAAGCTCCTTAACTTTTGTTGCTGATAACTAAAACCCATTAAACTCACAATTTTGTTAAGGT
This sequence comes from Sinelater perroti, assembly GCA_036346155.1. Classification (NCBI taxonomy): domain Eukaryota; kingdom Metazoa; phylum Arthropoda; class Insecta; order Coleoptera; family Elateridae; genus Sinelater; species Sinelater perroti. Next base: position 1,644,478 of record JARFIY010000355.1, on the reverse strand, counting down.
TGTTTTGACTGGCTATCATTTATTCTTGAAAACTGGTTGACGTGACATCATAGTCATTTTCTTCGAGTTACTTCTCTTATTATCTTTACTGTCTTTGCTATCTTTAGTGTTCTTTGTCGGTGGTGGAAATACTGTACTTTAGTACTGTACTGGTTTGGAAGCTATAGCACAGTAACGATAGCATTTTTTTGTTTCAAAACACTTAATACTACACTTACACAGAAATAACACTGCGATATAGTCATCTTTGAAATCTGATCCAATCTTATTAATTTTAGATTGAATTGAATCGGTTTTGTATTTAACATTGGATAAACTGTCACACGTAAATGGTATATTAACATAATATACTTATTTTAATTGGTGTACCTTTTGTAACCACATTTTTTGTGTAGTAACATTTTTTCCGGTAAGATCATTATCATCAACAGCTATATCATCCATCGTCAGATGTAAGCCTCCTTGCATTTTTTCCTGTTATCGGTCTCTGGCCTTTTGCATTCACTCCACCTTGTTTGTGGGCTCCCTGTATTTGTCTTGTGACTTTGAAGTGTCCATTTACTTATCCGACGTGTTCATCTATTGGCACTCATCCTGGCTATGTGACCTGCCCAATTCCATCTAAGTTTTCACACTCGATGTATCTCGTCCATCGCTTTTGGTCTTTTCCGTATTTCATCATTAGGTATATGATCGCGAAGTGTAATTTCTAACATGCGTCTTTCCATTAAACGTTGTGTGATTTGGAGCTTCTTTATTATGCTGTTTTTAAGAGCCCAAGATTCTGTACTATATGTTAATGTCGGAAGTATGAGTTGGTCTAAGATTGTTGCCTTTCACGTATTCGGCATTTTGCAGTTTACCAAACGTGACCCATGCTAGTGATATGCGTCCAGCTGGATCAGCTTAAAAGTTATCTTTTAAAAATATAAATTTTTGCTTTAGGTAAATATATGAATCCACCTTTCTATTGTATGATCGTCAACTTTCAGATTTTAATTTTTTTATCCTGTGGTATTTGATTGGTTATGTATTTCGGTTTTATTGTGTTCATTTTTAGGAAAATTCGTTTTAATTAACGATATAATTCTTGTAACATTTGCTGCAGTTCTTCTTTACCAGTGGCTATTAGAAGAATATCATCGGCAAAGCGTAGATGGTTTAGCTTCTCTCCGTCGATATTGATGCCTTTGTCGTCCCATTTTACTTTTACTACCCAAATTTCGATACAATAGAAAGCTTTTTTGTAGTCCACGAAGGCCATCTATACAGCTATATTGTATACATTCGCTTTTTTTATTAGCGTTCTAATTACTTGTAAATGGTCTAATGTACTGAAGCCTTTGCGGAAACCAGCTTGTTCTCGTGATTGGTAGCTATCAAACTTATCAGTCGTTCCGTAGTTATCTTTGTAAAAAGTTTGTATACAACTGACAGGAGATTGATGGGCCTGTAATCCGTCAATTTATATTTACCCCTTTTTTAAAAAATAAAATCTTTACGACATTTTTCCAATTAGTATGTATTCTATTTTCTACTAATCATTACTTATATAGTTTTTCAAATACTAATTTTTCCGTATTTTAACATTTCAGCTACAACATTGTCTTCACCTGATGCTCGGCCATGGATAAATTTCTTAATGATCTCGTAATTTTTTTGTTGTTATATCGGGTATTCCTTCTGATCCTATGTTTTTAACTATATTTCTATTTTTCTGTGTTTTACGCTGCGGCTTTATCTTGGTTTCGTATAGTGTCTGATAAATTTTCTGTTGGTTTTATTATTTACTATTTTTGTACAATTATTTCATAATCCTGATTTATTAACTTTATTATGTTTGGCTTTCCTTCCGACATTGTCCTTATTAAATTTTTTAAACTCTTTTTTTCATCTAACACCTCTTTAATTTCTTGATTACTATAAGTTCCAATCTTTGCTCTTATCTTTTTCTTGATCGTTTTGTTAATTTCTGTAACTTCAGTCATATTTTTTTCTTATTGTTATTTAATTTTCTACGTTTTTCTATTAATGTAATAGTATCTTTATTAAGCGGTTATATTTTATTGGTTTTCGTTCCTGCCACTTTCCACGTCGATTTTGTGATTCTTACTAGTAATGAACTTTTTTCTTTCTTAGTTTCCGTCAATGTGTATCTTATTGTTCCCCTTACCATGTGATAATCGCTTTCTATATTTACGAAGTTTATTACATTTGTATCTAATACTATTTCTTTGTTGTTGCTTAGTACGAAGTCAATTTTATTTTTTATAGTGTTGTTAAAGCTTTTCCAAGTCCAGCGTCTACTTTTAGGCTTCCTAAAATATGTTGTCATTATGTAGAAATTATTATCTTTTCGTTTTCCATTTTAAAATTCCCGATAATTAGTATGTATTTTGTTGGATCATTTCATGCTGCTTTGTTAATGTCTTCATACATTTGCTCAACTTCCTTATCATTGAGTTCATTGGTTGGGGCGTACACTTGAATTACGCTGCATCTACATTGTTTGTTCATTTTTGCCTATTAAAACTATTCTTTCCGACATACTCCATATATTTTACTATTTTACTTGTTATTCTTTTATTAGAAATGCGACCCCTCCTATTCGTTTATCTTAATTTCCTCTGTAATATAGTACATGGCCGCTTTTTAATGTTATGCATCCTTCTCCCCTTCTTCTTACTTTCGATATTCCTATGATACGTTATTTTACTGTTCTTAATTCTTATTCTAGTTCTATTATTCTATCTTCTGTATCTAATGACCTTACGTTAAATGTTGCCACATGCAGTATTGATTTTGTTTTGCGTCGTTTTATAGGATCTTGTTGGTAGATTATTTTTCTCAAACTTTTGCCTCGCCCAGAATCCTTGAGGCAGACCGTTTTGTTAACGGTGTGAGATTCTGAGATATTTTCTCTACTTACCTGGGGTATTTCAGTTTTAAAATTTGACATTTTATTATGTAGGGGGTATAATAAGCGTTACTCACCACGTTGACCAGACGTGTTGGTGAGGTTGGGTTGGATAAAGGAACGATTTATTTGTATTTGATGGAATGGGGATTAGAACATAAATGGCTCTCGATATTTGGGAAGAAAGGGTCGCATGGGCAGGGTTGGCTCCCTGAAGTGGACATTTCCTCTGTCAGAATCACATAAACATGTCTACCAGCTATCGCTAAAATCATTTATACTTTTAATTAGAATTTTGTTGATGTTGGTTTTTTCATTAAGACATTCCGCGTTGTTTTTAATTTGAATTAAGTTTTTGATAAATTTGTCTTCTTAATAGTTTTTTTACGCCTCGTTGTTTGAACAAAAGGATTAATTTTAAAGATGTTTACATCGTTCCTTGAGATAATAAAGTGGCGATTAAATTACAATTGTATTGAAAGAAGTAAGAACTGAATATATGTTTCTTTGTTACCGAAATTGTTCCTTCAAAAACAACAACATTGTCCGAATAATACTCGTTATTTTTGTGAAATTTGGCAAAATGTGCTTTTATGATTCTAATCTGATTCACATTTATTATACCCAAGTGTAGAGTAATTAGTTGAGCGAAGCTTAGTGCTGTTTGTATGTCCAAAATTAGATTCTGAAATTCTATTATATCTCTTAATAAAGTCACCATTTGCCTTAATTATTGGAACATATGCTAGTGATACGTTTATTATTTCAAAGTTTTTATTCTTAGTTTGAAATACATTGACATATTCTTCTATTAATTGTTTATTTCAAGAAATTTTTTTATTATAATGTGCTACTAAATTTTTTGATTCGCCGCTAAATTTCTAATGGCATTGTCGTATCGCTCGCAGTCATTAGCGCCTAAATTGCGCGAGATAAATTTAGATATCGATCCTAATACGTTGATTAACTTTATTTTTGTTCTAGTCTTATTGCTTAACGTTAGAATATGTTTTGACTAGGTCGTCTTTTACGTGTTTACGCGTTTTACGTTAATTGTTGCTTTACCATTGCTAACTCTACGGTAGCTTCCAATTTGCTTATTTTACCTGCGGTGACATTTATTTAGATTTAAATAGTGTTCGCGTAACTGGTTTATGTGATAATTGTGAATAAAGGTCTGATGAGTCTTTTGAATCAGCACATTACCTAGTTCTAATGGTGCGATGCCGGAGTTCTTTTAAAGTTGTTTGAATTCGATGCGGGTTCACTGTTCTATGCTTCTTCCAGTCATAATTGTTAACATTGCGAATGTTAATGTTATCATCTGAAACAATATTGGTTATATTTTGCAATATTCTTATTTGTTTGATATTTTTCTTATAATAATTTTTTCTTTTTATTATATTTATTTTCTTATAAATTTTGTGCGATTTATGGTCTATATCGATTTGCTTTTTTGTTACGAGAGATTTGATTTACTTATATTTTTGTATTTGGTATTTTATTTGAAAGAGTCTATAACTTTACTTTGGTTTTTTCTTTCCATTGCTTCACTAGTTGGTAAAATTTCTTTACCTTACTATATAATTTACTAATATACTAATAGCAATAATTTTCGTCACATACTTCGTTTCTTTAAGTGTCCAAATAATAGTTTTATCGATTTGCATTTAGTTGCTGAATGAATAGTTCCTTCATATATTATTATCGCGTTTTTAAACGGATTGTCATTTTAACTACTTTCCTTCAAACCTACAATAATTTTAATTATTTAAATCAACTGTCCGTGGGTTTTTAAATCTGTCCATTACCATTAAAATAAAGAGGGGTTGTTACAAAATATTGCACTTTATAAATTTTAATAAATTGACGTTATATGGATTGTCCATAACTAATTTTTTAGATAACTTATAATGCGCAAATAACTTAATACGGGAATCAAATATAACAGCTATGTTTTGGTATTTTAGTTTTGGTACATAAAATATTTTATATATTTATCTATTACGCATGGAAATTTGCTTTTGTTTATAGAGTTCATATTGTATTGGTCGCCTTTCTTACTTTCTTTTCTCACATTCATCAACATACTTTTGACAACCTTTTTTTAATCTTGGCCAATAATTTGTTTTACTTATTTTGTTATATAATTCTTGGGCTTATCTAAGATGAATGTTTATTGCAATATAACTTTTTGATCTTGTTCTTCTATGCTATCTTTGAGTACTTTATGGAAAAAGCTATTTTAGAGGGGTTATCAAGCGTTGCTGATATTATTCGCTTTATCTTTTTATATGATTCCGGGGTTTTAGAATGTATGCAATTTGTTATGTTCAGATTTACGTAATTTTTAAGCATATTGATGATTTCATTTTTACAAATTCATCTAGTTATTTTAATTAACTGTAGAATTGACATGTCGTTTGTGGATTGAAAGTATGACCAAAAGTTAAAATAAAGTGTTATTTAAAATGATTTACTAGTCTTTCCGTAACTTCTAAAGTTGTGTTTGTGTTTTCGACTTGTGAATGTTGATTCACGTAAAATGTTTCATTTTTAATGGCTGGTTTTATAATTGATAGTTTGACAACAAATCTGAGTTCTTTTTCTCTCTCTATGTTAATTTGTTTCTTATTTTTTATTAATTTATTTAGTTCTTTGTATTCTTCTAGTCTATTTACCTTTCTCCAACTTACGTTTGCTGGGTTATTGAATTTTGATAGTAGATCATCAATATTATTTATTTCCATCTGGTTTGCTTGGAGTTTTGATACGAAATCTGCATTTACGTTCCGTTTTCCATTTTGTGTTGTATTTTATAACCAAACTTTTCTAGCCGTAGCATTAATCTATTAAGTTTTAAATTTGGCTGTTTTATCTTAAATAACAATTGCAATAGTTTATGATTTGTAATTATGTTAAACTTTTAGCCAAATAAATGGGGTCTAACTACCTTCGTTGCTCAAATTATCTCTCAGCATTACTTTTGATAGTAAAAAAATTTAATTGTTCCTTATTTAATTTTTTGCTAATGTATTATCGGTCTATATTGGCCTGCGTTCCCTTAGGATAAAACTGCTTCCTTACTCACATTTGAAGGATCTGTGGTTGCATTCAAAGTTTTACTAAAATCCAGGTCGATTAATACTGGGTGATTTGCTATTGTCAGTTTAATGTTACAAATTTAGAGGTATGTTTAATTGCATTAATTTTTTAAACAACTCATTGGTGGTTTTCTAATTATATCGTAATCTTTAATGAATGCTCGATACTACTCCGTTAATCCAAGAAAATTTTTAATTTGCCTTGTGGTAGTATAGTTAGTTAAGCAAAAAATTATTTAAAAACATTTCCAAATACATAGGTACGTCGCACTCTATCATAATAAAAATTCTATTGTATCAATAATGTGTCCAGTCACCGATGGTGTCGAAAACTGCTTGGCATCTTTGAGGCATGCTTTCGACCAAACTGACGGCATATTTATCCGGCAATGGGACAAATTTCTTGTATTAACTGCTATAAAGTAAATACTTTTCTTCCACGAAACTTGTACTTGATGTATGCCCACACATTTTTAATCGGGTTTGCATCGAGCGACTGCGACAGTCAATCAAATGTAACGATGCCAAACTGCACTTTCCACTCGATGCATAGCTTCCTGCGGTGTTTGGGGTCTTCGTATTCCTGAAGAACTCAGCCCTCGTTTGTCTTGATGAACCAACGTTTGGCAGTCGCTAACAAATATTGTTTATAAATCATTTGTGGAGTAACCCGAAACCCAGTTTTGAGAAGCAACCCCAAAGATGCACTATTACTGGGTGTTTAACGGTCCGCTATACCAACCTTAGTTAGTTGAGGGACTGTAATTTATGTCCAAACAGAACCTTCGCCCGTAAAGGTTACATTTCTCTAATCTCAGTCGATATTGTTCTTTGCCCAAGCGAGTCAGTTTGAGTCGCATGATTTTCACCTAACAAAGATTTCTTCACTAAACAATGGCATTTGACATGCACACGGAGATGGGTTCGAATAACTATGTACGATGTATCTACAACTTTCTGTTTCAATTTTGCTACTTCTTGGAGCAATGTTAAAGCCAGGTGGCGCGAAAACAAATTTACGATCTGTTTTTCGACTTTAGGCGACACTTTGCCTATTGAGACACGTTCCGGCAAGTCATCAACCGTTTTATCTCCCTATATCGTTACATTCACTTGCCAACCAATATTTTAAAATTATTTTAAACCTTTCGGATGGGTACAGAGGAACATAGCCCGTAGCGCAATGCGTACGCAGCACTCATGGTGCATTTCTCTAGCAAGAATTCAATGGCAACTGAACCTTTGACAAAGCATCGAGGACAAAGGTTTCTCCTATCAACTCACGAAGGAAATAGGCCGATACTTTTTACCAACTGCTAATTATGCCGAACACGCTCTTACTTAACGGGCTGTAGGTAACAGTATCGTCTTTATGTTTTCCACGAATTACATATTCATTCGAGTCTATGCCATATTTTCCGAGGCTTCTATTTGTCTTCGTGATGTTTCCGTGTTTCGTTACTTCTGTGGTTGAAATGATAGTCATTATACAAATCTACTTAATCTTGAACTTATACCGTATTAATTGTTGTTTTATTTGGAAAATAATTATATTTTCCATTATGTGTAGGTATTTTTAAAAATAATTTAATTTATAATGATGAAATATGTCATTGGATCTAATATAATCATCATTGGAGTGGGACGATTGCCTTCCGCGTTTATTTAGCCAAAATATGCTTGGGTTTGAAAAATGTTATAAAAGTCTTTGTCGTGATAATTATTATAGAGGTCTTTGTGATAATAATTTTTAAAACTAAATTTGAGGGGTTGTTGATACTGTCCTATATTTGAGTTATTTCATTGAGTTGTCTATCTTTTACTATTAAACATAAAGCGTCTATAATCGATTTTAAAAAAATTAGCAGGCTTTGCCTGATCGTTAATTTCGAAAAATTTAACTGGTGTTTGATTAAAATTGACACATGTTAAAATTTCGCAAATTGATTCTACTAATATTCTTTTATCTTTGATATCTAAAATTGTCTGCAATAACAGGCAGGACAATTATTATATAAAACTTCAATTCTGATTTGCTCGTTTATATTACGATAAATATGTCTTTCGGTTCACTTATAGACCTATTTAAATTTTCAAGTTTACGCGATTTTCTTTACTCGTTCCGTAAAATCATTTAGGGTTTAGGTTGGGCTTAACCGTAAATTTGTTAACTGTTGCGCTATCCTAATCTTTTATATCGGCTCTAATTGTCAACAATTCATATTAAACATATTAAACAGAATATATAATTTGTTTAGATTGGCTGTCCTTTTGTATTGATCTATTTTTATTAAAAGGTTTCTAATATATTCTTAGTTTCTATTAAATTTCGGTAACATATCCCCATAAAATCTGGCAGCGGCAATGTCGTGTCCTGTCACGGCAAGTGTTGTGTTTTATATTCGTGTCATTTCGTTTCCGATTCGTAATCGCTCAAATAATATTATTTAATAACCACATTTTGTAACACAACTTATTACATACTTTAATATTTTCTTTAGAGCTTTTAATACATAAAACAATTAATTCTACTTACTTTTATATGCTCTTCTGGAGTTGCGGTTTTCCTACTTGTATCCCGTCGGCAATTAGCTTTGACTTTTCGTCCTTAGCATCGACTCTTGAGCTTTCTAGGCGTTTGACCGATCCAGAATTTGTTCTGCACCTTTGCTTGATGCCAGTATCAATGATTTTTCTCGGTACTGGATTTCGCGGCTCGGACTTGTTGTCAAAGTTGTCTGTGGTTATGCCTCCTTGGCTTTGACACAATGTTAACGTGGTCTAGGATCTTGTGCACAGGTTTACATTTATATGCACGACTGTACCAGTTATTATTATATGTTATTTGTCAAAACTTGACTGTTTTTACTTCGCTTAAATACACTTTTATTCACTTTTAATACTTAACAATTATATAATTACAATATGATCACTTACCGATCTATAGCGACCAATTTGGAGTAGGAAATAATAATTCATGAGCTATTAGCAACATTTTTTATTGGCCTTACACAAATCATTATCTCGGTATTTCAACACCCCCACGATTATTTTCTTTTATCGACACTTCAAGCGCAACTAATTAGCCCAGTGAAACAAAATTAAAGTTTAATTAAAGCAATTTTCAAGAAAAACTTTTAATGGTTGCGTAATATCCAATTTCACGAGGCAAACGCTCAGCTCGGATGGAAAACATTGCCTTTCCACGAAGTAGTGTGCGACCGGCCCATTTATCTCGACCGTACCGAAGCTTGAACAACCACTCGTTTTGAATATCAGCCGAAGCCCGCATCAGATATTAGTACTCCCTAGAGATGGAATAAGGTGGCCTCATTGCCATGCAGATGGGTAAATTTGTGTTGCAACCGCTAAACACTTACTGTAGTTTAAAGACACCGGCGTGCACGTTTCACTACTTAAACACACATGCCGGGATTATAAATTGCATAATTACATTAAAGAACTCGGCGTTCGCTCTTAAAGTCATCTGAGGGCTGCGGCACCCGAGTGATGCTCGGGAGTTGTGAGCTGCAACTGCAGTGCATAATTTACCAAAAACTGTGGAAATGCTAAATAACAGATGGGTGAAACCTGCTTATCTATTATTTGGTTATTTTCTGTAAATTAATTGACTTGCAAAACCTTGAAACTTGTTAGACCGCTACGAAGTTTGATTATAGAGTAACCGGTTTAATGCTCCAACATTTATTTTAAAAAAGTATAAAATAAAATATTCTTTTACCTCATGCTGTTTTACGCAAATTTTACATTTGTAGAGACAATGTTGCAGATCCCTATTTGGCAGCGTATTAGTAAATTACGTCAATTTTTTAATATACTTTTCATTTTTTAGAAATCTAAATAAATCCATTCTATACAAATTTGATTGTAATGAACTAAAAAATTATACTGAGTTAAATATTGTAGGAATGGTAATATGTCTAATAAGAAAATTTTCCGCTTAAACGACATCTTGCGTTGTGGCGCAATTTTTGCATCGTTTTTTTAATAAATTCAGTTTTTTCTTTTCACTTACTCGGAAAAGACTTTGAAAATCTGTAAATAGTAATTATTTTCAATATTTCCTTGGACATAAAAAACTAAATCATCAACATTTTCATATTTAACGTACAATCTGTATGGCAAGAAAGTACCCATCATTATTGTCACCATTATTAGTAAAGCACCGCAGCGCCAATTATGTTTTTTTTTTGTTAATCTTTATTTTGTGCTCATTTGCGTAGTATATAGTCTGCTGGCACAATGTATCGTTAATGTCAATAAATTCGTTAATATTACAATGAGACCAAAGTTTCTGTAGCGATACGAGGCAGTGTTTTTAATGAATCATGTAAAAGGATCGGAATTGACGCATAAAGCAGCTACAACATATACATGGAAATTAGAGGCATTTGTTAAGAAGTGGGTAAAGCGATATTTGGAGGTTGGGAGTGTAGACGATCTTCCGGAAAGGAGAATAGCCCGCGTTACAAACGAAGAGGAGTAGAGCAATCTTTCAACCTTTGAAGGCAAGCAAAGTTTCTCGCTGCGTTAGGACCGAATAAAACCCCCGCAGAAAAAAACCTGGGTCTTTTTGAATACCATTCAAAGTCGCCTACTTAAAAAACATTGATCAACTTTAAAGAAACCTTTACTGTGAGAAAAGTATGTGAAAAACGAGTGGCATAGCTAAAAGAAAATTGGGATTGCGATTGAGACAATTTTATCTTTACAAACGAATTTTCTTTCTCGGAATAAGCTTCCTTATCGAAGTCGTGGTCAGCAAAGGGTAAGGAATTCTTTAGCGAACAGTAAATATACTTGTTTGGGAATGCTTTTTCTTTGAAAACGAAGGAAAATGTACACCATCTACTAGAAATGTGTATTGAAGAGGTTTTTTTTTGATTTTCATGAACAAGTTAGTACTGCAAGAAAACAATGACCCTAAACACCGCAGGGTGGAAACAACAAAATAATATCATTACCATGAGATCGCCGGCAATATCCTCAGGTATTAATCCCAATAAAAATGTATGGTCGTATATGGGAATTCTTGGAAAGTAATTTTTGTTTCGCATGCAGAGTTATGTTCATTCTACTTTCAATACAGTCATGAATTCACACAGTACTTTGCCATTGATTAAACTCTTCACTTATACTTATAAAAGTTATAAGAGTTTCGCATAATTTAAAATAATATTTACTTAGATGTTGTCCAAACAGCTGGTGTCTACTATTGCTTGCCTGTCGCTTACGTTCATTACAAAATATTATTTATCTACGGATGTTAATCAGCGCTACGTCAAAGCAATGTAACAGTGTAGTCTTTTTTTTTAATATAATTAACAAATTGGGGTTCAAAATGGGGTATTGAAGCGCAATACACGGCATCAGATCCCGATTATGCCGCACAGCCTCTCATACTCAATCCCGACTTCTCACCTCCACGTGGTGAACCCTGCCAACCCGAGCAACCCTACCAGAGATCCGGTAACCAACCCGGGTGGATGATAGGGTCGGGATCAAACGAGAGGAGAAATGGTCCTCCGAAAGGGGTTGGGCGTGGGGCTAACTACCCCAGGGACTAGCAATCCCTCTCCCCGGAAAAAATCTACAGTTACGAAACCTTCAGATAAGCCTCGGAAAGGACGGAATTACCGACGACGACTAGCGCAACGAAACATGGAATATGACTTAGGAACTTGGAATGTACTAACAATGCTCAAGCCGGGAGCCCAAAAAAATCTACTCAAAGAAATTGAGAAATACAAAATTGGTATAGCAGCCATACAAGAGACACGATGGATGGGGAACGCCATAAGAGATACTAAAACTCACACAATATTACATAGCGGTAAAGAAAAAGGGATAAGGGAAAGAGGAACGGCTTTCATAGTTAACAATAGGCTAAAATCAACCATAATAGACTTCAAACCAACTAATGAGAGGATATGCCGGCTTCGAATAGCAACCAAATTTTTCAATGTGTCAATAATAAACGTGTATGCACCCATAGAGAATGCAGATGATGAAGTAAAAGACGAATTCTACCAACTATTAGAAAGAGCATACGATGCAGCACCAAAGAACGACATAAAAATCATAATAGGAGGCCTAAACGCTAAGATAGGGCGAGAGGAGGAGTATCAAGGCACAATTGGAAGACACAGCCTGCATCAAGAGTCAAATCAAAACGGATAAAGGATAATAAACTTTGCAACCAGCAGAAATATGATCGTCAGCTCAACATATTTCCCACATAAAGACATACACAAGGGCACGTGGATCTCACCGGACGGAAAATACAGTCAACCAAATTGACCATCTGCTGATCGACAAAAGAGCCGCAACCAGCACAACGGATGTGAAAACCAGACGTGGTGCTTCCTGTGGATCAGATCACTTCCTAGTGAAAATTAAATTCAGATGCAAAGTCAACAGATGCAAACGCGAGGAACAGCATCACCAAGAAAAGCAACGTAGAAGCTAAAAGATACAGACACGCTACAAAGATACAAAGAAGAACTTAAACAAAAGCTTGAACCAAATTTGGAACAACAATTAAATTTAGAAGAGAACTGGTGCCGAATTAAAACTATAACTATGGAAACAGCCACAGAGATACTAGGAACTCGAAGAGGAACAAATAAAAAGGAATGGTTTGATGGGGAATGTGAACAGGCAATCGAGGAAAGAAACGAAGCATACAAGATATATATATATATATATACAGGCGAACACGAGAAAAAAAAGAACTATTTGATGACAAAAGACGAGCCGCGGATAAAATATGCAGAAGAAAAAAGAGGAAGTATGAAAATAATCGGATACAAAAGATGGAGGAAGACTTCAGAGAAAACGAAACGAGGAACGCATATAGATATCTAAAACAACTGAAAGAAGGCTTCAAACCCCGAACAAACTTATGTAGAGATAAGTCCGGTAAAATAATAAGCGACACGGAAAACATAAAGGAAACCTGGAAAGGGTATTTTCAAGAACTATTAAGCCCAGGATCAAACGATATTCAACTAGAAACTGACATAGCTGAGCCAACAGAGAACGATGATTTCTCAGAACCACCATCCAGAGAAGAAGTGCAGCGAGCTATACAAGCACAAAAGAATAATAAGACTCCGGGCATAGACAAGCTCTCAGCGGAGCTGCTGAAACAGGGGGGCAATACAATGATGCAATCAATATACTTGCTTATGGCAGACATATGGAAAGAAGAAAGAATGCCAGCCGAATGGAGTAAAAGCATAATTTGCCCAATATATAAAAAAGGCGACAAATTACAATGCAAGAACTATAGAGGTATTTCACTATTATCCACAACATATAAAGCATTCACGTACATACTAAGTAAAAAGCTGCAACCGATCACTGAGAATATCATAGGAGAATACCAATCTGGATTCAGATCTGGAAGATCGACCACTGATCAACTGTTCACCGTCAAACAAATTCTAAGCAAAAGTTGGGAATATGACATCGACATATACCAAATATTCGTAGACTTCCGCCAAGCATACGATAATATCAACAGAGACAAACTATATCAGATCATGTTGGATTTTAACATACCTGTAAAACTAATCAGACTTGTCAGAATGACAATGACAAACACCGAAACACACATAAGAATACAAAACCAATTGACAGACCCAATAACAATAACGCAAGGATTAAAGCAGGGGGGCGGCCTAGCGCCGATGCTATTTAACATAGTCTTAGAGTATGCAGTAAGAAAGATGTCAGTTAACAGAAACAATCTACTATTCAATAAGTCCACTCAATTGGCAGCATATGCGGATGACATTAACATAATGGGAAGATCAATTGCTGGAGCAAAAGAAGCATACATAGAATTAGAAAATGGAGCAAAGGAGGTTGGATTGTCCATAAACGTGGAAAAAACAAAGATGCTGAAGCAGACAAGGTCAAATAGAATTCGACAAAATATAACAATAGGGGACGACAACATAGAAGTAGTGCAACATTTCACATATCTAGGTGCTACAATCACAAGTGACGGAAATGAAGATGCAGAAATTCGCAGAAGGATAACTCTAGCAAACAAAACATATTTCGCCCTGTTGCCAATTTTTAAATCCAGAGACTTACACAGACACACAAAGATCAGAATTTACAAAACAATAATAAAACCCGTGCTATGTTATGGCAGCGAAACATGGACTCTCAATCAGAAAGCAATAGAAACGGTGAACAGGTTTGAGAGGAAAATACTACGACGAATACTTGGACCAGTATGTGAGGATGGCATTTGGAGAATACGCTATAACCATGAGCTATACCAACATCTTAAAGAACCAACAATTGAGACATACATACGAATAAACAGATTACGATGGGCTGGACACGTCATCAGGATGGAAGAAGCAAGAATACCCAAGAGAGCCCTTGTGCGGAAAATAGAAGGGAGAAGACCTGTAGGAAGACCCAAGAAAAGATGGGAAGACAACGTTGCGGAAGATGCTGCAAACCTCCTGAAAATACGGAATTGGAAAGCCTATGCAGCAGACAGAAGAAGATGGGAGGGGAAAACTGAAGGAGGCCATGGCCCGATTTGGGCTGTAGCTCCATAGGAGGAGGAGGATAATTAATAATTATTTTATAGTATTTTGTTTGTAGGGGGTTACTCTTTACTTCCTTATGATTAAGAAGAAAAGGACAATATGTATTTTTAAAAATATTGGTTTTTAATTGGTTTTCTTTATAATATTCATCTAAACTTGAAATATTATATAGGTATTCAGTGGCAGTTGTCAGTATAAATAAAGTATTGCACGCCAGTGCCAATTGATTAATCGTTTACAAAAATATCAAATACCACATATGTCAGGACACTACCCTGTGACAAGCCGTTGCTTTAGTTGTACCATCTGCTGATTTAGAAAATTATAGAGAAGCTTACACTCATCAGCACTTTGCGAATATAGTCGAGGAAAATTAGTAAAAAAGCTCGAAATCTTTAGTGGGTACAAGTATCAAGACGTTCTAGGCTGCATTAGATTCGGAAAAGCCACGGAAAAAAAATTTACCACATATTTTTTGTTATAATGTGAAAGTGCATTTGTGCACGCAAAAATGCATTTATTTGATGCATTTTTTGCAGACCCTAAAGAATATTTTATTTCTCGCTTAATATTGACCAAAGTAGGCGCATTCCCCTTACTGGTGCCCCGATGCACTTGGAGGGCATAACTCTGGGGATGGTGGTGATTTTAGGGAGTTACTTGAAATTTGTTTGTTTTCCGAGTTTAAACTATCTGAATAAGAGTTTTTGGGGTCGCTGATTACAAATATGATGTTTCGAAAATGTCGCAATGCACTTGGGGTGGAGGGAGCATAATTCTGGGACTGGGGGCGATTTTGGAAAATCGGCTCAAATTTGTTTGCTTTTTGAGTTTAAACTGTCTATATTTAATAGCATTTTTTCTTAAAATTTAGCAGTTTCCGATTCAGCTCAGGGTAGATATTTTATTTTTTAGCTGATGGAAAATGAATATATATATTTGGAAGATTATTTTTGCAACAGAGAAGATTGATTGTGAAAATTTAATCATTGTTACGTTTTTCTTTCTAAATCTGTTGCTCAAAATTGCTTTATGAAAATTTCAATTTTATTTGATAAAAGAAAAAGGCTAAGAAAACCATATAAAATTCAAATTTGCATTTTTATTGCTTTTGATTTTTTTTACTTAAATATAACCTTGGAAACCAGTTTTTGAACCTTGAAAACCCATATTTATTTAATACTGTTAAAACGTGGATACTGAGTTGTTTGTGCGCAAGTAAATTTTTTTTTTTGTAATAATATCTGAAAAAATCGATTTAAAAATAATTAAAATTGAATTATACTCAAAAAAATGCCTTACGCGTACCCTGGTGTCCCAGGGTATACTTTCCCCAAAGTGCTCCAGGGCATGTTTTCACTTCGGTACGTTGGAGTATAATTTGAAAATCAACATGGTTATCAGAGATCCCAAAAACCCTTTTTCAGGCAGTTTAAATTACGAAAACAAAAAAAATTGAGGTTATTCCCTAAAATCTCTCCAATCCCCAGGATTATGCTACCCTCCAATAGAATTGGGGCACTTTTTAAACGTCATATTTGTTATCAGTGACCCCAAAAATCCTTATTCAGACAGTTTAAACTCGGAAAACAAACAAATTTGAGGTAATTCCCTAAAATTACCCCCATGCTTAGAATTATGCCCCCTAAGTGCATCGGAGCACTTTCTACACATCATGTTTGTAATCAGCGACCCCAAAAACCTCTAGTTAACGAGAATGAGCTTAATTGTGGCAATATTAAGTGAGAAATAAAATATTCTTTAGGGTCTGAAAAAAGTGTATCAAATAAATGCATTTTTTGCGTACACAAATGCACTGTCGCATTGTAACAAAAAAATATGTGGTAACATTTTTTTCTGAGGCTCTTACAAATCGATAAGTGTACGCACTAAAAATTTCGAGCTTCTAGCGTTTTTCTTACTAATTTGACTCGATTAGTAATCCGCATGAAATCTATCATAAAATGTATCATTTTTAACTCACCAAGGTAAGTCTCTACAATTTTATTTTTTAAAAAATTATGTCCAGTATACTACGACAATATTTAAATTTAAATTCAACCTGTATAACATTTTCTTTGGACGACTAGTATATCTGTCAACGTAATGTGCACACGATTTAATACGTTTCGAATAAGATAAACAGATATATACAGACAGGATCTTAAAATCCTTTTTAAACTTATAATAAATAATTTTATAATGCTTTTAACTATAAAAGTATGGTAACGGTCATAATCTGCAATTTTGTGTTCTTTTGGTCATTTTGTTGAATAATGCAACATAGGTTTTTAATAGGTTGTATGTCTGAAGATTTTCTTGGTCATAATAATAGTCTAATTTGTTGCTCCTCTTATTTGGCGATATTTACAGTGCTATCACGCTATCTACCAATATACTAAATGAGATTCCGCATCATTATGATAACTTCCACATATTTTACAGTTAGATAAAGAAATTTATCATCTAACTTATTGAACAAACTCAATTTTAGCTTTCGTAGTTGAATTAAAGATATGGCTTTTCCCCAGCAAAAATAAAAGGCCCTTAAGGGGGTAAATACAATTAGAAGGTCAAAAAAATCGATTTTTTTTTGTTCCTCTAAAAAGTTAGGAAATTTCCCGTAGAATACGCTCCAAAAGTTTCAGATCGAAAATCGAACTCCTTATATCATTGGCCTACAGAGGGAGCGTGCGTTACGACGCCAAATTCGAACGTAACGGTCAGTGTGGCCCTGTTGCTCGACAGAATCACGTGTATTTTCGGTGCAACAATGTAGTATCCGAAAAGCGAAAAAAGTGCTCCGTCTCGTGCGTTCATTCAAAAAAATTTTCAGTGTGTTTAATGCCCTATCTGACATATTATGTTGTCGTATTTGTAAGCAAAATGTGTGGTTTGAAGAAACAACAAACCGAGGCTTGGGGTTCAAGCTCGTAGTTATTTGTCGGTGTGGCAGACGTCTTATACATTCAGGACCACTTGTAAATACTGGCTATGAAATAAACAGACGTGTAGTATTGGTTATGCGATTGATTGGTATGGGAAGAGATGGGATTAATTTATTTGTTAATTTTATGGACATCTGTAAAGGTATTTCTCAATCATCCTACGATCGCATCATTGATTATTTCTATGCGGCTACTTCATCTATTTTCGATTAGTGCTGCAAGAAAACCATTGAAGAAGAGAAGTTGGAAAACGAGAAACGTGAAAAGCCTCTTCTGCATTTGAAAGTGTCCGGTGATGGAAGCTGGAGAAAAAGAGGCTTTCAATCTCTGTTTGGAGTAACTACATTGATTGGATATTACAGTGGAAAAATAATAGACTTAGTAGTTAAATGCAGTTCTTCTTTTCAATGTGCGTGTAAAAAAACTGAATTGAATACCTAAGATTTTCTTACGTGGTATGAGGAACACGAAGCAACTTTCGAAAAAAATTACCAAGGATCTGCAGGCAAAATGGAAGTGGACTCTGTGCTCGAAATGTTTCAGCGATCTAAGGAGAAGTATGGAGTAAGATACGTTAATTACATAGGGGACGGTGATTCAAAGACTTTCAAGGCCTTACTCGATGCTGCTTCGTAGGAGATCTCGTCGTGACAAAAAGCGAATGTATCGGGCACGTACAAAAGAGAATGGGAAGTTGCCTTAGGAAAGTGAAAAAGCTGCACGGTATTGGTGGTAAAGATAAACAAAAAAAATTTGTTAAACTTACCGATCGCATTGATTAAAAAGTTAACTACATACTATGGCCTTGCCATCCGGCGTAATATCGATAACGTAGATCGCATGAAAAAAGATATTTTAGCAACATATCATATGTGCCCGACCGACGAAAACCCCAATCACGCGTATTGCCTGGACGGAGCGGATAGCTGGTGTAAGTGGAAAAAGGCAGAGGCTACTGGAGCAGATGCGAGTAAAATTAAACACCCCGCACCTTTGCATCCAGATGTACAAAAGCATTTACTGCCAATTTACGAGGATTTATCGAGAGACGACTTGCTACACCGTTGCCTAGGCAATACACAAAATGCGAACGAAAGTTTTAACAGCACGGTACGGCGCCTAGCAGCGAAAAATTCTCATTCCGGCGTAAAAATCGTTGAGATTTCGGCTCACAATGCTGCTGGAGTGTTTAATGAAGGTCTCATAACAGTTTTAAAAATAATGAATGCCATGGAAATCATCGTTGGTCGGCAGAGCCTTGAATACGCGCAGTTAAAGGATTCGGAAAGAATTAAGAGGCAAGACGTTCGGACCGATCAAACCAGCAAAGAAGCCCGTAAGGCTCACAGAGAGCTACAGAATATCAACAACAGCATATATGAAGAAGTTGAAGGTCTATTATATGCCCCTGGAATCGCTGATTGAATCGTAAGTACCATTTTTCGGCTTTCAAAACTTAAACGCGTTTTTCTCAAAACAACATTTTTAAAATTGGCGACCACGATTACTCGAAAACTACTTGTCCAATTTAGCTGAAATTTTTAGGGTTTCTTCTTTATAGCTTAGGCTTGTCTGTAAACCTAATTGTTTTGGAATTTTATGTTGCAAAATTGAATTATTAATGCAAAAATGACTGAAAAAATAGTGAAAATTATCGATTTTTTAAAAAAACTTCTACCAAACGCAATTTTTTTTATTTTTGAGGTTTACCGACAAATTACATGTATATTTAAGCCAAATTTTTTTGTGGGCTGTTACAGATCAATAACACGACGTCCAGAGTGGTCGTTTTTTGTAGGTCAACTTCACGCCAGTGTACAGCCGCCATTTTGTTCTTAAAAATTAAAAAAAAATTTACATTCCTCATTTACACCTTAACAAGTGTACAAAGTTTTATAATTATTGCATTAAACCTTCTTTGTAAAAAAATGTTTTTAATACGTAATTTTTGCCCGTGCACTTGTATTTACCCCTTAAAGTCACTTAGTTGATAAATCATCTCTCTTGTCCAATTATTTGCCACTGCAAGTCACCACGGTCAGTTTTACTTATCATATGTTTACAGCTAAAATCATCTAGATATTTACATCCAAATAAGCGTAACCTACGCCAGAGTGGTCCAAGCGGTTGAGGCGCGGACAAACCCGAGTTCCGTTTCGGGACTCTCTGATGCCTGGTACTAAAAATAATTGAGTACCTGCATTCCCTCAAACAAGAGGTAATAATGGCGATCGTCTAAGGCGAGGAACTTGCCACATCGTTCCGCATCAGAGATGGTGCGCGATGACCTCGGGCAGAGAACGCAAACAAATAAATACTAAAGAAATATAAAAAAGAAAGACCTCAGATGTTCCTCTGGGTGATTCCTCTTTATCTTTTCACAGCTACACAAGGAACACGGTATGACGCAAACTACGTCCTATTTAAAGTCAAACAATTTAATAAATAACCTAATGAATTCCACGGATCATTAATTTTTTTTAGCCTGAAAATGACACGACAGTACATGTTGTTATTGATTAAAATGTTGCAAATAAAATGAATATCGAACAGATGCCAACCGTTTGGTGCCATTTACGCGCGATTACCCTTTTTCTGCTATTATCTGACCATGGTTAATTCAGCTTGCATTTAACACTATAACTCGCACTGTGTCTCTTTAAGACGAATCTAAAGCTGTAAACCATTAAAATCGTTGCTTCTGCGATTCACAACGTGTGTTTTTCCTTGGCGCTTATTATATTGTAATATTAACGTTCATTATCTGGCTCAGTAGTGGCATATTCTACTTTAGTTCGTTGTCTAATATTCTCAGTTCTCAAGTGTATTTTTGGGTATCACACCTAACATAAATCTTTCCATAGTCAACCATGTAATCTCCAATTTATCTATTAATTTCTTAATGAACGTCCAAGTTTCCGTTTCGTATATTCATATTGGGATGATGCATTTATTATAAACTTTTATTTTTAAATAAAGTAGAATATTGGTTTTAAAAATAATGTTTGCCAATTTAATACATTCTGTCCAACCAAGTTCTATTCGCCTGTCTAATTATTTTTTTTCCTTGCTTGTCTAGGCTATCACATTGACCTATGTATGTATATGTATTCTTCTAGACTTTGTAATATTCTGCTTTCTACGTGTGTAGGGTTATTTAGTATATTATATTTAATCACAATCTTTGTTTTTCCAAATGCATACTGAATTAGATAGTTTTTGTTGCTGCATCATCAAATAACTTTAAAGCACAATGCGGAGGTCTCAGGTCCCGGGCCGTTTGAAAAGCATTGGTTGCTAGAGTAACGCGTTCGGGACCACACGAAAATACATAAACGATCATTGCTATATATTTCGTAATGTCATGATAACGTCAACGCCCATTACGGAGATGCACCAGAGTGGGACGGAATTCGTGACTGGCACAATAGTTAAAGTTGTGTTTTTTTTATAGCTTGGACAACTGCTAACAATAACGAGTCGTAATACCAACACATATCGCAACGCAAAAATATTTTTTCTAACAACAAAGATGTCGAGTTTTGTGCCAAATAAACAACATTTGCCGTTTTAACTTGAAAAAAAAAATTCAGCTGAAGCAGGTAGTTTGGTTGAGAAAGCGTACAGAGATCATGCATAATCGAAAACTACCTGTGAAGATTGGTTTAAATACTTCAGAAGTGGCGATTTCGACACTGCGGACAAGGAGCGCTTTGGAACACCAAAAACAAGTAAAAGGACGCCGATATGCTAGTGTTATACGCAAACACAAGATCAACTTGCGGACGCATTAAACATGACTCGCCAAGGTATTTCCAAACGTTTACATGCTATAGGAAAAATTCATAAGGAAGAAAAATAGATGCCGTATGAGTTAACTGAGAGACAAATGGAAAATCGAAGAACCACTTCCAAAATTTTGTTTTTCGGCATGAAATTTTCCTACATCGAATTGTTACTGGCGATAATAAGTGGATTTATTTCGAGAATCCCAAACGCAAAAAATCGTAACTTTCACCTATCAAAGCATCAACATCGACGGTACGGCCAAATCGCTTCGGAAAAAAGACAATGATCTGCATTTGGTGGGAGCAGAAAGGAATCGTGTACTATGAATTGCTAAAACTAGACGAAACTGTCAATGGGTATCGCTACCTACAACAACTGATAAATATGAACCATGTATTGCTCGGAAAACGGCCAGAATGGGACACGAAACACGAACGAATGATATTATAACACGACAATTCTTCGTGCCATCGTACTTCTATCGCCTAGGACACCATCATACACCTGTTGTATTCAACAGACCTGACCCCTTCCGGTTACCAACTGTTTCAGTCGATGGTGCATGGCTTGCCTGGACTACGCTTGTCCAATTTCGAAGAAGTGCAAAATTGACTGGATGAATGGTTGCGGTCCAAAGACGTGTTGTTTTATCGTCGCGGTATTCATGTATTGCCACAGAGATGGCAAAAATGTGTAGCTAGCGAGGAACCGTACATTGTTTTTTTGTATTTCACTTAAAATTTTCTTATTCTAAATTATTGGTTCTTAAATAAAATCCAACTGTCGCTTATCTCTCATTGAAGCTAGTTACGGTGCCGATACACAGGCCAAACTAAATGAGGGATTACCGCAGGAAGTTCACTACAGTGGCATAGCAGTCTCATTATAGAAGTTACGCATAGGATTTAGTTGAAGGTCCTTTAGAGATGTAAGAAGAGGCTAGGAAATAGTAGCGTAAGGACCAGCCGTATGGTCAACGCCTGACAAGCGTGGCGAGCTGGCACCCAAACACCTCTTACTGTTTACCAATGAAATGACTCAAACATTTATATGACCCCCAGTTTCCGGCAATTTAATTATTCCTAACTCGAACAGTAACTATGAAATAGGAGCTGCTAAGAATCTCCGGATTACGGTAGGCTGTCAGACTAAACTGACCATAGCCACATTAAATATAAAATTGCTCTTATCTAAAACTAAATTAATAAATCTAAGAGAAAAGACATTAGGTATAACATGGGATATAATAGGAATAAGCGAGGTTAGGAGAAAAAATAAGGAAAAGAGTAACATGATATATAACTTTAATGAAGTAAATAAATACTACTAAAATCACAGACGAATAAATCGAAGACCTATAGGAGGATATAGAAAATAATAAAAATAAAATGGATTTTTTATTGTAATGGGCGACTATAACGCAAAACTTGCTAAAAAAAAGATTAAATACATATACAATATACTACAGTAAAAAGGAACAATAGAGAACAAACGTTTGTAAACTTTGCAGAAGCTTAATAAATGTATATAATAAACTCATTCTTCTAAAAAAGAGCATAAACGATGGATGAAGAAAATTTGAGATGTAGAAACGAAGAATGAGATAAAATTCATAGTTTACAACAGAAAATATATGGTAGAAGACGTTACGGTTTTCAACAAATGTCACGTTGCCAATTATCACAAATGGTTCCGACAAAAATTAATATACTTATGAGGTAGAACGGAAGTAACTAATGAAGCAGAATAAGATGAGGGTAAATGTCAAACTATTAGCTAACAAAAATAAAGAAATCTCCTTTAAACTAAGACTAAATAGTAACTTACAAGTATCAAGTATAAAGACAGAAGATACTGAAGTATTAAATAAAAGCATTAAAAAAAGTATCACAGTATCACAACACACCAGACAAAATATAAGAGAACAGAAAATAAACGAAAATAAAAGAAATTTTCAAAAGAAAGGAGAAAACTCTTATCCAGTACATCTAAAGGTAACACTGGGTGCTAGAATCACCGAATTAGATGTCAAAGAACAACGTGAGACGTAGAAGATTATGAAGATGACATTTTAGATTAGTCCAAATGTTCCACGTGCGTGAAATAGTTTCATCCCTTTACAGCTAATGAATGTCTACATTTCTTTTACTGAAATGTACTGACTTTACCTTAAAATATTGTAAACAATTTTTTATTAGCAAAAAGCGAAATTAGTAACGAGGTTGCTTTATCAAAGTTTACTAATTAAGTTTTCTTCTACATCTAGATTTGGTGCACCCAGATTTTAAACTAATAAAAGCTATGCTACGTATGCTTTCTTCGAGTCCTTCAAAAATTTAAATTTTATCAATTTATTTACAATCTATTTGCATATTATGTTCTGTATAGGAAAATTCAATTATCCAAGGGTTTTACACGTTACCATAAATTTATTTAATAACCATTTTAGTTGTCGCATTTCCCTAGTGTGGCTTTAAAATAAATTTACTGCATTTTTTAAAATACAACAGCAATAATATACAATTATTTAATGTAAAACAAGGTGTTTGCAAAATAGCGCTTTCGATTTCCATTTTTTAAATTAAACCGTTGTACAACAGCACGCTTGTTGTTTCTATTAATAAGGCCCTATAAAAACTCGTAATTACTCGAACAAAAGCTCGGATAAAATTAAATTTCGGTATCGCAGCAACAGTAATGGGCATTTTTTATATGCGCAGCGCTACCCGCAGTCGGAAAATAACAAAATTTCATTATTATATTTCTTTATAATTTATTGTAGATACATGCTGCGCTGCAACTGGGTCATAATTAAATTCTAGTGCGTGCGGTAAATTTAATTTCTTCTCTGTGCATTAATTGTTCGAATACTAATTTCCTTTCGTTGTAGCCAGCCCTTCCATCTAATATTAATTTTGAAATAAATCCAGCTTCGTTTAAATCCCATAACCGAATTATGTAAAACAATACCAATTACGTTAGCAGCCCTGATGGTGTTAGAACTTTTTTAATAAATGTGATAATACAAAGGAGAGGACTTAACGGTAGAGCAATTAATCTCTTTAAATTGTGAGCTACTTTAAGCTTTTCTATGCTAATTACATTTTTCTTGTGCCTTCCAAAATCATCACTATTTTTATAATTAACAGTACAATAAAGCACAATTTATAGTGCACAGTTTTACCTAGTGCATTATAAGGAATCATTTTTAATATATTTGATTAAATTTGTTACGAGAGCTTAGCCGTAAACAAGTTTATTAGGTTCATTGTTTGCTGTAAAGGAACTCTTATTAGGGCAACTCCTTAGGGCTGGCGACATTATTGCGTCGGTTTAAAATTACTTCTCTGGCACCCCGGAGACAGGAACTGTTATGTCATCATTAATGTCACACAGTAAACAAAAACGATATTGACACGCCAAAATTACTTTTTCAACCTGAAACGAAACTGATGCAATAGCGGTGTTTTGCGGTTCGCGCTGACTGAAAATAACCCAAAGTTGTAGCTATCATACAAATAGTTGTGGATTATACCATTAGCGGAACTCTAAAAATTACAAAACTGTGGCTGACTTTAAACTAACGTCAACCGCAATAGCTGTAGAGGTTTGTTTGGAGTTCCAGGATCTACAAAGTTTTTTCTTTATTTCAGTTTTATAACGTCTTGATAGTTCAGTAGCTTTTAAAAAGTGGCATAAAAGTCAAAGTTGGAAAAGTGGGCTTTATATCTTGATTTGTGAATTGCTCGGCTACCGTTACTCGGTTTCTCATTTTATTCAGTATCTTCTTTTTAATATTTGTTTTAACTAGACTTACTCAGGGTATATATAACTAACTAACTAATAATAAAACTTTTGCATCGTATTTATTGATAACCAGATTTAGGATTCTTTAATAATCATATAACCAAGTGTAAGCTTTATTTAACTATTAATTTGTACAAGGGTACTATTGTTTGTCTTCTCTAATTAAAAGAAACTATCGCTGTTTATTTTTACTAAGATTTATCTAATCTATCTATAATTTGAGTAAACCAGCGTGGTCCCGTGGTTGAGGGGCGGGCTGCGATGCTGACGGACCCGGGTTCAATTCCCGGTGCTCTCTGATGCCTACTCAGTCACTAAAAATAATTAAGTACCTGCGTTCATTCGAACAAGGGGTAATAATGGCGGTCGTCTTAGGCGCGGTGCTTGCCACACCGCCCCGCACCAGAGATGGTGCGCAACGACCGGGCAGAGAGAGCGAACGTATGAGACCATCTATAATTTAGTCAATAACTCAGAATTTCTAAATATATAAATACGTAGGTCATTTCCTTGAAATCAACATGTTATGTGTAGCTGTGAACTATCGCTTTTGCTTAAGAGTTATAAAGAAACAGAATTTTGCTAATATGTTTTTTTTGTATTACCAAATACAAATAAAATGAAATTATGCATAAAATAATAGCTCCTTATATTAGACGCACTGGGAATTACAAACAATAACAGTATTTGACGTTCTAAATTGATGTAAAAGCATAATATTTGATAAAAAGTATTTGCAATTTTAAAAATGTGAAATGCTTTAAAAGTTTGACATCGTTAGAACCAAAAATTACAAATATCAAAAGATTATGAATTCTAAAATAAATATAAAAAAAAATAAAAATTTTAAGTTTAAGATCCAATGGAGGAGTGTGATGAGTTTATTATTACACGTTATTCTGGATTACATGACTCAACTATCTAAACCACCACTAAAGACTTTGCACTTCTACACAAAAAAAAGAGAATCTAACCACTCAACGCTTTTCTTTACAAAAAAATTATGGTTTCCAAATCAAGTATAAGGTTGATTTTTGAAGAGAACTGCACTATTTGTTTAATGAAGAGTTCAAACCCAGTAAATATAATGTTTAGAAATAACGGACGTGGTCCTGATTGTTATTTACTAAAAACAGCCCCCATAGCCATATTTTAAACCACCAATATTCCTATATTAAGAATAACTACGGTCGTTTTTTTCATAAGTTTGTAATACACCAGATCTGTTACCAATCATACAGACAGATTTATTGTAAAATTTGGCAACAAATAATCACCAGTAATATACACTCAAAAAAAGAGGAAACAAAACAACAATCTAATCTAAAGATATTCTACATACGACCATATCTTTAATTAAAACTCCAAAAGAAAACATCTAAACCACTATTAAGGCTTGTTTATAGAATTGTTAGCTATGAATAATGCTTAATACTTTACAAACTTTTATGTGCAAAATCTTTAACAGTTTGTCAGACGATTCTTTTTTATAATTACCAGATGAAAGAAGATCGCTTATATAAAGTGGAAATCGTTTAAATTACATAAAAGGAAATACAATAAATATAAAATTTGTAGTAAAAACGAAATGAATATAACCCAGTCAACAAATAAACAACCCTGCTTGAGGTTTCTTATCGTGTTGAAACCTATTGAAAATAATACACATATGTAAATTAAAATATATTGAAGAAAAAATCGTTACGATGAAGCCACCAAGAAAAATAATGAAATACTCTAGCCACAGTTTTATTAATTAAAAATTTGTTGTTTCTCTAAATACATTCCAAAACGTGTCAAATCTCTTTGTATCAACGCCGATTACTAAAACTTTTGGCATAAGGTAATCCTGAGTGACTGTGTCCGTATACTTTTGATCAAATTGTGTATAAATTTATAAATAAAAATTTGTTCTGTGTTAGTCAAACTAAGTTTAGTAGCTAATACACTGTTGCTTTTGCTTGCCTACAATTTAATAAGGAAAACAAATAAACCGTCACATTTCTTTATCTTAGCAACATTTAAAATTATTTTTATAGAAAAAATTAACTAAAATACTTATTTAAATAATTAGTACCAA
Source organism: Sinelater perroti (assembly GCA_036346155.1). Classification (NCBI taxonomy): domain Eukaryota; kingdom Metazoa; phylum Arthropoda; class Insecta; order Coleoptera; family Elateridae; genus Sinelater; species Sinelater perroti. Next base: position 1,617,233 of record JARFIY010000355.1, on the reverse strand, counting down.
ATTGTTCCGGAATTGTAAACGAAATGTTTAATGTACCTTTAAAAATAATTAAAATAAATCAATTGAACAATAAGTCAAATAAACGAATCACTGCACGATTTACAGATAAAACAATGAAAACGATAAACTTATTAATAACTCACATTTCAGTATAGCCCTAATAGTGAAATTTATTTGGTAACCTTAGTTTGATAAAGATTCCTTTTTCATTGAAACCGTTTTTGTAGTTATAATTTTTAAGCTATAAAAACCTATTTACAAAATTATGACGATTGCAGCAAAGTAGTACAACATTCATTTTGATTATCTTAAAGCTATACTGAAACCCGTCTGGGCTTATGGAGTGCCTCTCTAGGACTCTCCGAGTATCTTCAATATAGATACTGCAGCGACTCGAAAATAAGGTCCTCCGTCCAATAGTAAATGCCCTTTGGTTATTCCTAATGCGATAATTTATGCTGATGTAAATATGACAACAGTTTTTGAAAAAATAACCAAATTTATTGTCAAACACAGTGGAAACCTGACACAATACTACTACAGGATGAAGAAAAAACAAGAAGATTGAAACAGTTCAAGCCATCCGTCCTACCAGCCAGATTCATAGAAATATTATGTATATCAGTTAGTGCTAAATATCTAAGTTTAGTAAAATTGTAAAGAGTGTCCAATGAGGCATATCTTATCATGACTTGATTATAATGGAGATGTTTAGTTTAAGCACATATAAATTGTGCTGTCTATTAAAGGACAGATTGTATAAATAAAAGAAAATAAAAAAATCGATTATCTTAAATGCAAGTTTGCTTTTTCTAGGAAGCATGATAAAAACATCGATTACCTTCTATGGAGAAGTCTTTCCTTTCTACCGTGCCAGATGTTATTTCTCAAGCAAAAAATAATTTTTTTAATGTTTTAAATAAACATAGTAAAAGTTATTCTATCTATGCCTATTTAATTCGTTCATCCAAGTGGGGAGGATATGTTCCATTAGTTATAGTAGTAAATACAGAATTGTTAAAATTGGTAATGTTTTCTATAATGGTGTAAAAACTTCTATTATTTTATAAATTAGAAAAACCTGAATGTGTACTACACTAGTATTAAATATTTTATCTACATTGCACAGATAATTTTAAAAAGAAAGCAATTATAATAGAAAAAAAATACAATTGTAAGGAAAATTTATTAAAAGTACAAGAATACATAGACTAGGTAGTAGAAAATACATAGCAAAATTACACATTGTAGTATTAAATCTAATATGAATAAGTGATTGAGCAGCAGTTTGATTCAACTAGACATTCGATTAATTTTGTTCTTATCACAGATTGTTCTTAATACGACTTTTGCTATCCTTTGTTATACGTTTTCTGTAAGATTCACATCCGGCGATTATACTGATCAATTCATCTTATTAATTGTATTGGTGGTAATTGAAGAATGAATCTTAATAGAAAATAAAATTTTTATTTTCGAACCATAGCTTTTTCACTAAGCAATATGTCAATTCGCAATAATGACTCCTTGTCTATCAAATATTTGGCTAGACCACAGCAACAGTTGTACATTTAATGGTAGAAAATATCCATTCCGTTGAATATTCTTCAGAAAAAGTCTTTTAATATGCTATTTATTATTAAAAACACCTTGTGCTACTAATTTATGATCCAGTTTTTATGTTCTTTGGTCCACTGCAGGTAAATGTGTCTTTTCTTCTCAGAGACAAGTGAATTCCTTCGTGATCCTTATCCTCTTAATACACAAGTAAGCAACTCTTGCCTTATAGTGATACACATACGTTAACATTAATAAGTTTGTTAATAATCCAATCAATTTGTAGAATTCTGTGAGTTAGAGTTATTTTGTCTAAGGCAGCATTACCTCGGACTAAAATGTTTTTGATCGTTGACTATGCAGGTTGTTTTTTAAAACATATATTAAGCACAGACATTACTAATTCAATAATAATTGCTAAGTAATTAAATATAATTAAGAAAAATACCAGAAAATATGTATCATTAAAAATATTATTGGGCAAGTGTAATGCAAGACTTTTCGCACCACGGTCGTACTGTATTTTTGCATGTAATTACCCAGATCAACATTATTAAATAGTAAATTTAAAACAAAAGACTATTTGTTAGGGGTATTTTACTTTTGAAATATCGAACTAATCCTACAACAATAAATGCGGATTTCAAGCTAAGGAATCGTACTTCAGTACTACAATTAACAAGAACTTCTTGCAACATAAAAAGTGAGAGCTCATGTACGGTGTGCTAAAATTTTAGTGCTCGCAATACATCAAATCTACAAATTAAAGTCACCTGCATGTATTAACAACTAACCCCTATGTAATACCAATAACCATCTGCGATGTCAACGAATGTTCTCCCACAATCTTTTTACGTGTGTTACGTAAAGCCCATCTTATGCGAAATTTGTAACCATCTTAATTTATTACCCAATAAGACGGAATAATTTCAATAAAAATAAACGAAAAATAAGGCTAAAAAACAACAAGAAAAAACGGGCAAAATAAAAAAGTTAACGAATTATTGGTTAAGTATACCACAAACAACAAACATATTTGGAAAACTATCAGACAACAAAACACCCAAAGTTATGATGTAGCATTGTAGTGACAAACCATTATCATCTGCATATTTTCTATAGTGTTATAACTTAAAAACAGGCATGTATTACAATTACAAGTATTATAATCTCACTACAAACATATTAAGAAATAAAAAAATCTAAATTTCTTTCTTTCAACTATTAGCAAGATCTTCGCAGTAATATTTCGCTAAAAATATTTAGTAAAGAAAACAGTGATAATGGACAAGCATAGTAGAAGTATTCAACATTTGTTCTTTATGAAGCTAGATTTAATAAAAACAAAATAATAGAGAAATTTACAATATAGAATTCTTATGGGAATTAAGAATTATATTTAACTCCCACTTATTTTATTATTCCCATTTTTTATAATTTAATAAGGAAAGTACCTTATCCTATAATAAGGAAAGTAATGTAATCGCGGAAATTTGACCTACCCAGTTTTCACATTTCTGGACGAAATATAACCTCAGGACACCAAAAAGTTGGTTTTAGCCATTGGTTCTGTGTGTGTGTGTGTGTGTCTGTCGGTCTGTCAGTAAACAGGATATCTCGAGAACCGTAAGAGCTAGAGACTTGAAATTTGGTATGAAGTTACTTGTAGGTAGGGGACGCAGTGCGAAGCTTTGGTAAAATCGGCAGAGTCGTTTGGTCGCAAGGTCAAAATCGGTCGCAAAGCGGTCGCGAATCTAAACGGTTGAAGATACAAAAAATTTATGACAATAAAAATGATTTGTTATCATGAGATAAACATGAATTTAAAATAAAAGTTTGTGAAATAGGTACTCGAAAAAAAATTGAAGCTCAGGATTTTTAATATACCGGATGTTCATAAAATGTTTCGGAAAATTTATATTACGGGATAGATCAAACCGAGACGAACAAAAAATTACACACAGTTACCTTTAGTGACGTAGCAAAATTTTAAGTACGAGTCAATTATTGTCTTGTACTGTTTATTTTAATCAGCTTTCTAGTGTTGGACTTGTGCCTCGTCCTTTTTTAAATTAACAAATTTTTAGACGAGAGCAGCGCAAGGCCGAGACGATGGACTCGCGCCTCGTCCTTTTTTAAAATAACAAGTTCCGGAACGAGAGCAGCGCAGGACCGAGACGATGGACATGGTATAATATATAATAATGGGATAAGGAAAGTCGTGTGATGTTCACACCAGATTTTTATATTTATATATAATTATAAATATTTTCATAAGCCAGACAGAGTCTGACACACTGGATTACTATTAAAAATCAAGCAGTTCTTACCACATTAATATTACCTACTTATAAAATCATACTTAAGTGAGGGGTACTATCAGATAAAATATTGTGACAGTTATTCTAACCTGTATTCATTTAGTGCTGATGCTCCGCAAGGAAGTGTCATGGGACCAATTCTATACCAAATATTTACAGCAGATCTACCAACGGGAAATGTAGTCATGGCCACATTCGCAAACGATACTTTGACTACACAAGCAGCGGTACAACTACAAAGATCACTTAATAATCTACAAAAATGGTTACCTAAGTGGCGCATAAAATTAACAAGAATAAATCAGTGTAAGTTGAGACTGTCGTCCCAGCAGCCAATAATGGTTTCGGAATTTAGTACCTAGTTGTTTGCGTTTTTTCCAAATATGTGTACGCCAGGTCAATCCCTTGTCTAAGTGTATACCGAGGTATTTTACACTGTCTGTGGTAGGTATAAACTGATTTCCTATCATTACTTGTGGTTAATCGCCTCGGCATTTAGTGAAGACAATGTGGTTGGACTTAGCCTCGTTTATTTTAATCCTCCACTTCTGGGTCCATTTATGGATTTCATTAATACAGTTTTGTAGTATGTTGCTTGCTTCAATTGGACTTTTATGTACAGCTAATATGGCAGTATCGTCTGCGAATGTGGTTGTGAGCGCTTCGTTATTGGTTGGAAGATCAGCAGTGAATAAGAGGTACAATAAAGGACCCAGTATACTACCTTGTGGTACGCCAGACGTTATTGGGTGCAGTGTTGTTATTTCACTTTCATATCTCACTCGGAAGTACCTCTCAGTTAGATATGATTTAAGGAGGATGTAGAATTTTTCTGGAAGTATCTTTCTGAGCTTATAGAGAAATCCCTGGTGCCATACCCGATCGAAAGCCTGGCTAATATCCAAAAATACTGCTGCGCAATAATTTTTATTTTCAAACGTCTTATTAATGGTATCGACTACACGATGCACCTGTTCAATTGTAGAATGTTGCTGTCTAAACCCGAATTGGTGATCAGGTATCAGGTTTCTCTCTGCGACTATCTTATTTAACCTTTTGGCTAACAGTTTTTCAACAATTTTTGATAAGACTGGCAACAAACTAATCGTCCTATAAGATGAAGGCTCCTGTGGTGGTTTGCCGGGTTTTTTAATTAATATTATTTCTGCTGTCTTCCATTGGGCTGGGAAATGTTGTAGTCTGAAAACAGCATTTATGGGCTGTGTTAGCATAATTATACCCTTGCGAGGAAGTTCCTTAGTTAATTTACCCGTTATCGAGTCGTAACCGGGGACCTACTTAGGATTCAGATCGTGCAGAATTACATCCTTTACTTCTTTTCGTGTTGCTAAAGGTACAGGTTCGCTATGTTGTTCAGGCTCTTCTAGGAATCTTTGAATTTCGTTATCATCGACATCGTCAATCTTTGGTAATGGTTTAAATACGTTTTCTAGATACCCGGCAAAGTTTCAGCCTTTTCTTGTCTGTTTCGCCCAGCCGTTGTTTGGTATTCTGATGGGTGGTATATGTTCTCTTGGTTGTTTTAATTTTTTGTTGCTTTCACAGAGCATATTCAGTGTCAACTGTTGGTGTTAGCTTTTCAAGTATTCTTGGAATGATCTGTTCTTGAGTTCTTTTAACAACTCCTTCAATTGTCTTGCAGCACGATTAAAATTTGTTTTATCTTGTGGGTGTCTTGATAATTGCCAAATCTGTAGAAGTCGTCTTTTTTCTAGTATTTTTTGGCCGATGTGTATTGGACAATCAACTGTTTTTGATTTAGATTTATTTTGCACCGGTGTTGCTTCCCATGTAGATTCTTGTATTAGAGAGGTAAAGTTTTGTACTTCTGTTTCCAACTCTTCTGTTGTTTTGAGCGAGACTCTTAGGTTTGTTTTGTCGTTAATTAGTTCTTTAAAGTAACCCCAATCTGTTTTACGATTGTAAAGTTGTATCTTCTGCTCTTTTTCTTTTATACCTGAATAGATGGTTGCAACCACTGGAGAGTGATCAGATACTAAGTCATCACTTGGTTCAATGTCTAGGGATCCTGGAGTAAACCCTTTAGTGATAAAGAAACGTATTAAGGAATAAAAAAATCTAAATTTATTTCTTTCAACTATTAGCAAGATCTTCGCAGTAATATTTCGCTAAAAATATTTACTAAAGATAACAGTGACCATGGACAAGCATATAGAAGTATTCAACGTTTATTCGTTATGAAGCTAGATTTAATAAAAACAAAATGATAAAGAAATTTACAATATAGAGTTCTTATGGGAATTAAAAATTATATATAACTCCCACTGATTTTATTATTTCCATTTTTTATAATTTTTATATTTATATATCATTATAAATATTTTCATAAGCCAGACAGAGTCTGACACCCCGGATTACTGTTAAAAATCAAGCAGTTCTTACCACATTAATATTACCTACTTATAAAATCATACTTAAGTGACGGGTTATTCTAACCTGTATTCATTTAGTGCTGATGTTCTACAAGGAAGCGTCATGGGACCAATTCTATACCAAATATTTACAGCAGATCTACCATGCAACGGGAAATGTAGTCATGGCCACATTCGCAAACGATACTTCGATACTAGCTTCGCATACAGATTTTACACAAGCAGCGGTACAACTACAAAGATCACTTAATAATCTACAAAAATGGTTACCTAAGCGGCGCATAAAAATTAACAAGAATAAATCAACAGCAATAAAATTATCTTCAAAGCGCCACAATTCACCACCGACTACACTAAATAGCATACAAATTCAAAACAAACAAAAGGCTAAGTACCTCGGTATCTAATTAGACATAATACCCACATATAAAACACTCCTTACAAGAAAGAGGGAACAGTTGGACATCAGAATGAAAACATGTATTGACTCTTGGGCAGAAAATCCAAATTGTTGCTGAATAACAAAATTCTAGTGTACAAAGTAATGTTAACACCTATGTGTTCGAATATTGAAATTATAAAAAGATTTCAAAGCAAGACTTTTCGCAGTTTAGCAAACGCAAAATGGTACGTCAGCAATAAAACGCTTCACGCCGATCTGAAGGTCGTAAACAAAATTAGAAGATATGCAACCTACTATGTAAACAGAGTAGAGTCCTCCTAGTGTGTTCTGCTAGAAGGTAAAAATACCGCTCGACGTTTAAATAGGCAAAAAACCCAGGATATTACTAATTAGTGATTAGTAATTACAGAGAATCGCCACTGGGCGATATTCTCTTCTTATGTTATTATAGTACTACAAACTATCACATTTGCTTGTTACTTCTAAGAGTAGTTGTAAATACAGCAGGCAATAAAAGAAAAACCTATTAAATGTAAAATAATTCAATATCTTAACTATCAAAGAACTGTCAATCGTTATTTTCATAGGACTTCAAGATATGTGAAGTGTGCTAGAAAACTTTTAAAGCAGAATTTAAAAAAACAACAAAAAAGCAAAAATGTGAAGTGCATCACAATCTCTCCAAGTATAGAGTCAAAGAAATGTGAAAGCCTAAATGTCCACTACTTAAATTGGTACAACACAGACAAAAAGTAAACTTTTTTAACAAAGAACAATGATGATATTACACTGATCTCTAAAAGTTATTTTATATACGCAGAGGACCTACAAGAAAACATCTAAGTTTTTTATTTACAGATCACCTTAATGAGGTACCTAATGCAATGCCCTAATTATAGTAAAGACTTAGATTACTATACAAATCATCAGCACCAGCATAAACATTTTTAAATCATAATCGTTTTAGATGTAAAAGTAATTGACATATAACTTCTGCATCAGTATATTAAAAATAATTATAACGAGAAAAATGGACAGTGTAGGTCAAGATTAATTTTATTCAAAGGTAGAGAATTACTAAAAGCTAGTAACCAATAAGCTCAATTTTATATCAAATAGTAAAAGACCCGTATATAAGTGAAGTAACATTTTGTTTTAACTCTTTCTTGGCTTATATAGTTATTCGTGATCAATTTTTGAGAACGCTAAAACGTCTTATACTTTATACTAAATTTATTAAAACAAAAATTTCCACTAAATTAGTCAGCGACAAAATCCAATTAAATGTTTCACAAAAACATAAAAATAACATCAGCAGTTCTGATGCATCGTGTAGTTGAGTCTTGTTTTGTTAGGGTGTAGTCGAAGTTTCGTCAACAACTACGGCGGCCATCTTCAGAAGAAAATCATCTAGAAATTGAACGAAACGTTAGAGTTTCTACTCTGACCACGGCCTAACAACCCGAGAACCAACCACACAATGCACTTCGCATTTATCAAAAGTGCTGTAAATAATCTAACACAAACTATACAAACTTATTTCACTTCTTCAAAAATAAAAATAATTTTCCAACATTAGTAGTTATTATAGAGCTACTAGAAAATTAAAACAATTAAAAACAACTATACACATTACTGCAGTAAATAGAAATTGGACAAGAAGTTTTATTCACATCCACCAGTCATCTAATGAAATTATTTTAACCATTTATTCAGGCCTGCTCTTCACTAGAAGAAAGAAAAATTTATACATTTGTTGGGGAATTTGTCAATCAAAGTTATAAATTTGTTTATAGCCATTAAAATTAATTCGGGTATTAGAAATTTAAAATCAAACGCAGTTACCAGCTCTAATTGCCTGAAAAAGTTACCAGAAAAAGACTTAAATATAATTACACATACAATTTATGCTATTCTAAGAATAAGCCATTTTCAGGGCATTGGAAAACAGACCAGGTAATTGTAATTCTCCTATAAAAACCCCAGAAAAAACAATATTCTATTGGCTTGTCAGATTTCTTTCTCGTTTCAATTTTAAAATAAATGATCCTAACTTTTATAAACAAAATCGTACGCAAGACTATCATTTTTTTTTAAAGAAAGACATGCTACCTGGCCCTCAGTATGTCACGCAATTAAGGTTAGTGGTTAAACTTTCCAGTTAATTTAATGTTTGACGTTAATTGCAGCTAGATCAAAGTTTGGAGTTATATTTACACTTGAGATCAATACTGAATAAGGCGTCAGCTAAGACCAGCTACTCAACAGAAGAAAGGCTCTTCATTTTGCTAATAGAGCTCTAACTGCCTTCAAGGCCAAGTTTGATACACACACTACCTTGCCTATCTTATCTTCTTCCAATAGCAAGGTAAAAACTACCATTACCATGTTATAATAGGCTGATTAGAAAGTTTAAAAAATCAGGAAATGTATTTGGTTGCAATTTATTATAAACGGGCAGACTAGTCACTGTAATCACTCCCAAGACCATAGAGCAAGCACGGAAACTTTATGAACAAAAGCTCACAACTTCAATATTGACAAAAGATTTACTTTTGCGGAAGGGATCATGGAGATGATTTGGACCAAAGAATTGGACATAAAGCAAGTCCATTTTACGAATGGGGGCTATTTCCAATTAGATGGCTATGTCAACAAACAGAATTACCGAAAACACAAATGTGGCCAAAGCTTATCGATTGCAAAACTATGGAATTGTTGATTTACTGTTTCTGACAAAATATATAAATAAAGAAATTGATCGCACAAAAGTTTTCAGTAAATTAATTCCAATTGTGAGACAAAAGACAAGTCAACCAATACTGGTTTCAGCAAAATGTAGCCACCACCCATCGGACTCGGGGCATATCCTTACGGAAATCTTTGAAAAGAGGATCATAAGTATATACGCTCCCCAATAAGATAGACAGTAGCAAATTGCGCCGATTTAAACCTTTGTGTTTCTTCTTATGGGGTTATCAAGGATAGGGTTTATCTAAAAAAAAACAATGCATTGACGATCTCAAGAATCACATCAAAAAAGAGGTTTTGGCCATCAGAGAAACCCCAATTGAGAGTTTCGGGAAAAGGGTTGAAGTGACCATCTCTAATAAAGACAGTCATTTTAAAAACATAATGTATTTTACCCCGTTTAGTCATCATCATAAAAAATAAATTTATCTGGCGTATTTTTTTATAATGAATTTTTTCGTTCACGTCGTATAATAAAAACACTGTACTATTAAATAAATCCACAGGACAGTTACAAAAATCAGTCACCATTAACAACTTAAAAAAATGTTCTGCAGTTTTATTTGATCTTTGTCAAGCTTTTATAAAATTTGACTGAGTCAAGTGTTATTAAAAGTATTAAAATCTAGATAAAAGATATTTTCAAGTAAATTATCCAAAATAATGCCGCTTTATTCAATATTATAAGAGTTCCACAAGGTAGCATAATGGGGCCGTATTATACCTTCTATACATTGCAGACCTTTCTTCAACGAGGCAGATAGTAGTAGGCACTTACGCCGATGATACTGCTGTGTTAGTCTTACACAATTATTAAAATAGCACACTAGTTAACAGTGTGACACATAAAAATAAACAAAAAAGCAGCCCAAAGAACATAAATGGCAATTTAATTCTCCAAAAAATAGCATTAAGTATCTCAATAATGCATTTAGATGGACAACGTACGCAGAAGATACATTTATAATTGTAATTAGGACAAAAACTTCAACTGTTTTCTTAATAACTCAAAATAAACTAACAATAAATAATAAACTTTTACTTTACAAATGTGTTTTAAATTGTATGACAATTTATAATAAGGTAGATATATACATAGATTAAAACTATAAGTTTTATTGTTTATTTACGATACATACAATAGTAAGAAAATATTCAAATATTAATTTTGTTCTTAGATCAATTATGCCCTGTTTTACATTTTTTATTATTATTATTTACTACTATTGACAAACTACATAATATTTTTGGGTTTAAAAATAATGTATGATGAGTAACTCAGTTCTAGTTTATCTTGAGAACAGCTTATATCTACAATTAAACGTAAAGAAAATATTTTTGACAATATCAACAAAAATATATAGCAAATATATTTTTATTTGCAAATTTTTATTATCACAAGCTATGCATACACAATTATGTAATACCAGAGAACCCCGCAGGCTTCGTCGACGAAGCCTGATCTAGACGCCAGGCAGTCGTGTAGAACATTCCACATGTTTTGCGTACATTTTACACTACAAACAATAGAAACATTGGGAGGAATTTCCCTTGTAATCAAAATATTTAAATAATTCAAAAACGATTAAAGTTAGAAGGCTGATTTTTTGCGCCGAATTAGCAAATATAGTTGTGAATGTGGTGTGCAAGTTTCAAGGAAATCGGTTAAAGCGTCTAGGAGGATATAGAATTATAAGTTTAGAAAGTTAGGGAAATAAGACAAATCTATATTAGATAACCCAATTAGTATCATAATTGAGTTAGAATACAAAAAAACTACGATACACCACGACTTACTTGAGCATAAAATTGACATTTTTGAAGTACATTAATCGAGGTAAGTAGACTAATTAGTCTAACTAAGATGCAATAGAACCTTAAACCGTATTTTAGATCACTAAGTCAAAATTATCACATGTAGCAACTTTAATACTAATCTTATTAGCTGGGTGTCAAAATTAGTAATTAGTAAGGATACAGAACTTTTATTATACATATTAGAAACATATAACAGTACGCTACTCTTTGACATAATCATCATGCAAGATGCGTCTTATAAGGTCTGAAGTTCCTTCTGCAGAAAACCCTCCCGCATGGGAATGAAGCCCAGTGTCATCATCAAAGCGGTGCGAGTCAATGTTTTATGTGTATAACGGACCTTTTTGCTTATTGCTCAGTACAGACTGGAGGCTACTTCTTTTCTCACGTGCATGCTAGTACATCCATCTTTAAACATGACACATTATTGACTTAAGACTTAAGACAAACTCATTACGTTTGGTCCTGTAAACATTACAAACATTAGTTTGCGATAAATCGCAGCTGCGGAAAGTTTTTTTGCACAGACAAATTATATTACTGCACGCACTTCATATTTAGCGGGCTTTTCTATGGCAGCGTACGTTTTCAATTGATTAGGAGAACTAGAAAGCTGCTATACAACCTTCGTCCATTTTGCACTGTCTTCTGACACATGCGTACAGCCCCACAGGGCGGTCGGCGTTATCTTCGCTTATTTTTTTCTGCATGCACAAGCTGAGGTTTCTTACAATTTTTTAGTACCATATATTATTAAATTATTTGAAGAACAGTACTGCTACTATTGAAATGTTATAAAAAATATAAGACACTACAGAAATTTAATAAACAGGATTTGTGGGTAGTAATGTAACTCTGAAATTTAACAAAAATAGTCTCAAGTAGTAGTAAACTCAAACCAATTTTTAGCATACAATAAGTTGAGTTATTTCTTTTCGTACAAACTACGACAAAATATTGTAGAATACAGGAAAAATTTTATAAACAGAAAAATGTTATACACTAGAATTGCATAGAAATTTTAATTGTGGCCAAGCAATTTTTGCTAAAATATAGAAAAAACGGTGTAGTTCGTTTTTGAAAATCTCTCTTAACCTAACTTTATTTTTTGTTCCATCCTAGCGATAATATGTAGGGTGTAGCGTACTTCTGCTTAATTAAAACCAATATTATGGTAAGACCCATAAGTCATAAAACTTATAACTTTATAATATACACAAGACATATAGTTACTTTAAAAGCATGCCAATGTTAAAAGTTAACGATCTTCAAAAATTCATTTTGTGCAAGACTAAAAAAAATTTGCACCACATTGTTGTTAGAATATAGTGCTAGGTCTCAACAAACAAAAACGTTACACGTGTAGAATTTTCCTGAACTAAATTTCTTTAATTAAAATGAATGTAAATTAGAAAAAATTCAAAATAAAAAAGTGGATCCTTGTAAACAATTAAAAACTTCAAAAGTAAATGAAAAGTGTTGTTGCTACTTCTAAAAATATGATTATTTGCTCAATATTAATTAGTGGTAATTTATTTAATTTTCCGAAAGCACAAATAGGCGATGTTGTGCAATTATTATTTAATATATACAGAATGAAATTTATTAGAAATTCCATCTGAAATACCATAAATATCAAATATTGGGGTATTAACTGAAAAAGATAATACAAGCTCGATAACCCTCAACTGTTTGCTACTGAAAATTTTGGTATATAAAAAAGTATCTGCTTAAATTTTCCAACAGTAGTAATATTACTTTATTCTCTAAAACCGGTAAATTCTTTTAAATGCCTTAATAAGGTAAATCATCTAAATCGTACTCATGTTACACTAATTCTATTGTTAACACAAACAAGAAAACGGGGCTGATACGTAATTTTAAATGAGCTCGTCAGAGCCTAAACATATTTCAATACCAGATGTGAAATTTTCTATAGTTTGTCGCTTTAAATGTGCAAGAATAAGTAAATTGTAATAAAATTTTTATAATTAAAGATTATATAGTTTTAAATTAATTTCAACAATTTATTAACAGAATAGTGATACAAATATAGGAATCTTGGATTATCTTGAATTATAAGCTTATAACAATAAATTTATATTTTTAACAATTTCTGCTTTTTAGATGATTTTTATTAAATTCAATAGTTCTCATTCACAAGAATTAATGAAAATTAGATTTAAACAAACAACCTTAAGATCAAAACTTTTACCAGTTTTTTGTAATCTGGTTCAGCAGCTTAATTGTGAATTTTGTCAATATGGTTTCCATGAAGTGAAATTGAAGTGTAGATTCCATACTTAATATCCCACACCAGTTACTAATTATTCCTAGCGTTGCATCTTCAGTTATTTTTGTATTGGGAAAATGCCTGTACAAATCCTTCCGTCAAATGGCACAAGTACTCTCTTTATGACCTTAGAATGCGATAACGTGCAGAACTGAGACAGTTTCTACAATACTTTGCAATATTTTGGACTTGGAAAGTTGACAACAACTTTACTTTTAGCCTTTGGCAACTCATGTTTTATAAATTCAGGTGACTTTGATTGATATTTGACATATTTAGTACAAATTTGATTTTCTCTGTAGAATCAAAAATTGTTCTACAGTCCATTAAAACAACTTAGGAAGAAAAATGAGTACAGCATGTCAAATTTAAAAGATAAAGAAGTAAACATAATAACTAAAAAGGATAAAATAATGGATAAATGTAGAGAGTATTTCGAAAAGCTAACACACATGGACATATAAAACCATGAGCAAAAAACAAGACGGAAATCAAGAGATATAAATATAAATTATAACAGAAAAAGAAATGGAATAAGCAATAAAGACGTTAAAAGTAAGTAAAACAGCTGGTAAAGACAACATCATCCCGAAAATGATAAAACACATTATACAAAAAGAAATAAGCAAATTAAATTAAATAATTAATGATATATTAAAGACTGCAAGAATACCAAAGCATTAAAAAACGGACATTATCTTACTCATATATAAGGAAGGGGACAAGAGAAGCTGTAATAGTTACAGAGAAATAACCTTATCAAGTGTCTCAGAAAAATTATTTATAAAACTAATAGAAAAAATAATAAAAAACAAAATCAACACAACACTGAAAAAGACGCAATGTGGATTCAGGTAAAATAGAAGTACTCAAAATCTTATATTCATAATTCAACAAACATAGAAGTAATAAAGGACATGTATAAAGGAAATACGAACATAGTATGAACAAACAACAAAAAATCTAGGAAATTTAAAACTAAACAATGAGTCAAACAGGGATGTGTATTAAGCCTGCTCTTATTTTTAATGGTACTAAACGAGACAATAAAGAAGGCAAAGAAAAATATGAGAAAATTAGCATTGGGATACTGGCAACTGAGACAAACACAACTAATAGAACTGCTATTCGCAGATAACATTACCATAATATCAGACACGGAAGAGAATTTACAACATAATCTCAAAAAAATAGATAAATATATATATATATTATAGCGCTACAGACCTTGTAGGCCTTTGGCTTGCTGTACGATTTTTTGCCATTCCTTTCTCTGCTTTACTTTTTCTTTCCATCTTGTGACTTTCATTTGTCTTAGGTCCTTTTCAACTTCATTCATCCATGTCGACCTTGGTCTTCCTGTTCTTCTGGATCCATCTAATTCGCTTTTGAGAAGTTTTTTGGAAGGCGTTATTCAGACGTCCTCGTCACATGTCCTCTCCATCTCAGTCTCTTGGCTTTTATTTCTCCTATTAGGTCGGGTTCGGCATACAATTCTCTCATTTCTCGATTTGTTCTTCTTCTTTCCCACACTACTAGCCTCTGTTGATTTGCTTTTGACAGTGTCCACACTTCAGTCCAGATAAAAAATTAGAGAAGATAAACATAAAAATTAATACTGGAAAAACAAAAACGATGATAATATCTAACACAAAGAATACCCACGAAATAAAACTGGACAGAAAGCAAATAGAGCAAGTTGAATATTTTAAATATTTAGGAGCAATAATAGAAGAAAACAAGAAGATAAACAAGAAAATAAATGGGAGATTGGAAAAATGGGAAATATATTTAATACAATGAAGACGACATTGTTGAGTAAAAGAGAAGTATCAAAAAAGATAAGAACAAAAGTTATTAGAAAAGTAATTAGGCCACTAATTACATACATTAACAGAAAGGCAAAAATCAAGAATTAATACAACGGAAATGCGATTTCTGAAGAATAGAATATAAGAACAGGAGAGACAAAATAAGGAACCAAACGTTCCGACAAAACCTACAAATAGATCTAATTAATGAAAGGATTAGAAAACAACTCAGGTGGTTTGAACTTATGTGTCGAATTCCGGATGAAAGACTTACAAAAAGAGTTTTTGAAACGCGAGTGCAGGGAGTACCTAAAGGTAGAAGGGTTAGAACTAACTAGGTAATACACATTTGGAGAGTTTGGGCACCCTAAACAGAGCTCTTTACCATGTATAACGTGGTTTTTGATGCAACAGCATATTTTCCTATGCTAAATTAAATCTTCAGTTTTTTTTCACGAGATATACTATACAAATAGCATTTTTTCTTTGAGTAGTACATAATATATTTACAATTTAATTCAGTTACTTAATTACACAAAAAAATATGCTTGGTCCTAACAATGGAAAATAAATTGTTTACTGCTCTTGCTAACTTTTTTGATTTCTTCAAAATTACGTGAGAAAATATATAACGCATGTGAATTTGATGATAAGTACACGATACCTGAAAATTAGATGATGTAACCATCTGAAATAGCCAGAATTATTTTATCCATATGTATAATGTATGGGAGTGGCACTTTATTTAAATGTACATAATATGTACTAAATAATAATTTCATTGATTAACATATAGAATAAATTAACAATAATTGTTCACTAAATTTAAGCGCAAACGTAGTCGAAGCTTAATGACTTTTTATAGCGTAGTTTGTAATTAACTGAGATAAATCTGGAATTTTTTCCGTTGTACTGAGAGAAAAATAATGCAGTAAATTACTTTCGCATAATCAACGACCTACGTTATCGACAAAATTAGCTGAGTATACAACCACAGAGCTGCTGTACTCAGATCTCTTTGCACTGGAAAGTCGCTAACAGAAATTATTTTGTAGTTTGGTTCCAAAAAGCTCAAGTTTGAGATACAGCTAAGAAGTACAGGGACTCTAACTACAATAAGGGGTAAGATAATTCATTCTTTCGTCCTCACATTGAAAGAAAAATGAGCGTGACGAGGTCAATACTAAGTATAGCGAGCACCAGCTAGTCTTTCGTCCTGAAGAACTGTCAACCGTTTATTAAAAAAAATGGACAGTAAGATAAAGACTCAAGCACTACTGAACAGGTAGATAAATCGCCAAAATAAGCGTTGGATCTAGCAAGATGCCTTTGCTATTAAATTCAATAGTTCTCATTCACAAGAATTAATGAAAATTAGATTTAAACAAACAACCTTAAGATCAAAACTTTTACCAGTTTTTGTAATCTGGTTCAGCAGCTTAATTGTGAATTTTGTCAATATGGTTTCCATGAAGTGAAATTGAAGTGTAGATTCCATACTTAATATCCCACACCAGTTACTAATTATTCCTAGCGTTGCATCTTCAGTTATTTTTGTATTGGGAAAATGCCTGTACAAATCCTTCCGTCAAATGGCACAAGTACTCTCTTTATGACCTTAGAATGCGATAACGTGCAGAACTGAGACAGTTTCTACAATACTTTGCAATATTTTGGACTTGGAAAGTTGACAACAACTTTACTTTTAGCCTTGGCAACTCATGTTTTATAAATTCAGGTGACTTTGATTGATATTTGACATATTTAGTACAAATTTGATTTTCTCTGTAGAATCAAAATTGTTCTACAGTCCATTAAAACAACTTAGGAAGAAAAATGAGTACAGCATGTCAAATTTAAAAGATAAAGAAGTAAACATAATAACTAAAAAGGATAAAATAATGGATAAATGTAGAGAGTATTTGAAAAGCTAACACACATGGACATATAAAACCATGAGCAAAAACAAGACGGAAATCAAGAGATATAAATATAAATTATAACAGAAAAGAAATGGAATAAGCAATAAAGACGTTAAAAGTAAGTAAAACAGCTGGTAAAGACAACATCATCCGAAAATGATAAAACACATTATACAAAAGAAATAAGCAAATTAAATTAAATAATTAATGATATATTAAAGACTGCAAGAATACCAAAGCATTAAAAAACGGACATTATCTTACTCATATATAAGGAAGGGGACAAGAGAAGCTGTAATAGTTACAGAGAAATAACCTTATCAAGTGTCTCAGAAAAATTATTTATAAAACTAATAGAAAAAATAATAAAAAACAAAATCAACACAACACTGAAAAAGACGCAATGTGGATTCAGGTAAAATAGAAGTACTCAAAATCTTATATTCATAATTCAACAAACATAGAAGTAATAAAGGACATGTATAAAGGAAATACGAACATAGTATGAACAAACAACAAAAAATCTAGGAAATTTAAAACTAAACAATGAGTCAAACAGGGATGTGTATTAAGCCTGCTCTTATTTTTAATGGTACTAAACGAGACAATAAAGAAGGCAAAGAAAAATATGAGAAAATTAGCATTGGGATACTGGCAACTGAGACAAACACAACTAATAGAACTGCTATTCGCAGATAACATTACCATAATATCAGACACGGAAGAGAATTTACAACATAATCTCAAAAAAATAGATAAATATATATATATATTATAGCGCTACAGACCTTGTAGGCCTTTGGCTTGCTGTACGATTTTTGCCATTCCTTTCTCTGCTTTACTTTTCTTTCCATCTTGTGACTTTCATTTGTCTTAGGTCCTTTTCAACTTCATTCATCCATGTCGACCTTGGTCTTCCTGTTCTTCTGGATCCATCTAATTCGCTTTTGAGAAGTTTTTTGGAAGGCGTTATTCAGACGTCCTCGTCACATGTCCTCTCCATCTCAGTCTCTTGGCTTTTATTTCTCCTATTAGGTCGGGTTCGGCATACAATTCTCTCATTTCTCGATTTGTTCTTCTTCTTTCCCACACTACTAGCCTCTGTTGATTTGCTTTTGACAGTGTCCACACTTCAGTCCAGATAAAAAATTAGAGAAGATAAACATAAAAATTAATACTGGAAAAACAAAAACGATGATAATATCTAACACAAAGAATACCCACGAAATAAAACTGGACAGAAAGCAAATAGAGCAAGTTGAATATTTTAAATATTTAGGAGCAATAATAGAAGAAAACAAGAAGATAAACAAGAAAATAAATGGGAGATTGGAAAAATGGGAAATATATTTAATACAATGAAGACGACATTGTTGAGTAAAAGAGAAGTATCAAAAAAGATAAGAACAAAAGTTATTAGAAAAGTAATTAGGCCACTAATTACATACATTAACAGAAAGGCAAAAATCAAGAATTAATACAACGGAAATGCGATTTCTGAAGAATAGAATATAAGAACAGGAGAGACAAAATAAGGAACCAAACGTTCCGACAAAACCTACAAATAGATCTAATTAATGAAAGGATTAGAAAACAACTCAGGTGGTTTGAACTTATGTGTCGAATTCCGGATGAAAGACTTACAAAAAGAGTTTTTGAAACGCGAGTGCAGGGAGTACCTAAAGGTAGAAGGGTTAGAACTAACTAGGTAATACACATTTGGAGAGTTTGGGCACCCTAAACAGAGCTCTTTACCATGTATAACGTGGTTTTGATGCAACAGCATATTTTCCTATGCTAAATTAAATCTTCAGTTTTTTCACGAGATATACTATACAAATAGCATTTTTCTTTGAGTAGTACATAATATATTTACAATTTAATTCAGTTACTTAATTACACAAAAAATATGCTTGGTCCTAACAATGGAAAATAAATTGTTTACTGCTCTTGCTAACTTTTTTGATTTCTTCAAAATTACGTGAGAAAATATATAACGCATGTGAATTTGATGATAAGTACACGATACCTGAAAATTAGATGATGTAACCATCTGAAATAGCCAGAATTATTTTATCCATATGTATAATGTATGGGAGTGGCACTTTATTTAAATGTACATAATATGTACTAAATAATAATTTCATTGATTAACATATAGAATAAATTAACAATAATTGTTCACTAAATTTAAGCGCAAACGTAGTCGAAGCTTAATGACTTTTTATAGCGTAGTTTGTAATTAACTGAGATAAATCTGGAATTTTTTCCGTTGTACTGAGAGAAAAATAATGCAGTAAATTACTTTCGCATAATCAACGACCTACGTTATCGACAAAATTAGCTGAGTATACAACCACAGAGCTGCTGTACTCAGATCTCTTTGCACTGGAAAGTCGCTAACAGAAATTATTTTGTAGTTTGGTTCCAAAAAGCTCAAGTTTGAGATACAGCTAAGAAGTACAGGGACTCTAACTACAATAAGGGGTAAGATAATTCATTCTTTCGTTCTCACATTGAAAGAAAAATGAGCGTGACGAGGTCAATACTAAGTATAGCGAGCACCAGCTAGTCTTTCGTCCTGAAGAACTGTCAACCGTTTATTAAAAAAAATGGACAGTAAGATAAAGACTCAAGCACTACTGAACAGGTAGATAAATCGCCAAAATAAGCGTTGGATCTAGCAAGATGCCTTTGCAATATCTATTTTTTTGAATACAAGATTTCCTGTCTCTATGATGGCATTGGGGCTTATAAACGGCCAAAGGAATGTCATCGAACTGTACTTCTTTGAGAAAGATGAGGATGACCATGAACAGCTATATCGACGTGCTCTAGACAGTTTTCAAGCTTCGGATGCAGAAGGTAACCGCGCGGCGGTAATACGTATTCCAAAAAGACTCCACTCCAGTTCACAATACAAGAAAGTTCTAGAAATGGCTATACAACCATTTATATTACCAATAGTCTCCCAAGTGGTAACTACTCTCCAGCCCCGACTACAATTCCCTTGGCTAGTACATATTAGGGGTGATCGAGATGAAGATTAGTAAAAGGCGTCATAAGGCCAAGCGACAGGAAAGGACCTCTATCGTGGAGATAATGACATATATGGACAATAAGATCTTGGCTTGAAAAGTCATGACTACTAATGAGGGCTACATTGAATAATATAATTCTCAATGCTATTTTCTTTAATTGTGCTAAGTTTCATGTAAACAAACTTAATTTTCTTTTAATTTATATGTTGTTTATTTTCCGGATTTACTTTTACGACCCTGTATATTGTCGAAAATGTTACATCATATTTTCAACTACAAACTCCAATTCATTAAAAAATAACCGTTTTGTGGCGATAAATTTGCCAAAGCTGTGCGATACCTTCGGGAGTTTTAAATTGTGAATTAACTAAGTTGTGGTGCAGGAATCAAATGTTGAAGGCAAATGTTGATTTATAGAAATTAATAAGGACTTTCTAAGCTAATACATAAAGTGTTCTGAGTTGTGAATGGCTTCTGCTGGGTGTAATTTATTACTACAATGTAACAATATTACTTACCTTGTTCCTTGGGCTCTAAATGGTCGTTTCTGCTCACTTGCGTCGGCCAGAGATAAGGTTTTTCGTTATGAGCGCTCAAACTTTAAATTTAAATAAAACAAGTTGTGTATCAGATATCGTTAATTTTTTTATTTGAAATTATTTGATTGCATTATGTGTGGAGTATAACATCAGCCAAATGGCAGGCGCGGTTTGGCTGAGCGAGAGGTCCAATTTTCGATGATTCGACAGCATAAATCGGGCTTGATATCATTGATGGCATTGGTTATGTTGACTTTTAAGCCATCAATTATCTGCTGCTTATTTGCATAGACCCGTGATTGAATGGCGTTAAATCACACGATCTGGGTGACCAGTCACCGTCTCCGAAACGCGAGATAACTATGCCGTCGAATTTGTCGTGCAGCAGATCCATTGTTGCATGCGCTATATGGCACGTAGCGCCGTCTTGTTAGAACCACATGTCGTTGAAATCCATATATTTCAATTTAGGAAAACAAATTGGTCATCGTCACCTATACCTCTCGCCGGTGACAGTTATGGCGGTTCCAGCTTCAATTTGAAAGAAGTACGGGCCAATGATCCCACCGGCCCAAAATCCACACCAAACAGTAACTTTTTCTTAATGCATTTACAACTGATAGATCTCATGTGGATTGTTGTCTTTCCAAATGTTACAATTCTCCTTGGTGACATAGTCATTCATCCAAAAATGCTCCACAGCTCAGTCAGCGAATTTTTGACGCTATCTATAGACGTTTACCTTTAGTTCCTGGGTTAATTAAATTGTGTACGGGTGCAGGCCCAAGTCCCGACGCAAAATTCGGCAAGTTGAGCTTTGCGAAAGTCCAAGTTCTTGGGCGCGACGAGGAATTGACTGCCTCGGGTTATCCTGCACACTCTCGTTCACTGAAGCAACATTTTCGTCAGACCTTGCGTTTTGACGACGAACGGGTGTTGTTTAATTGTTTTATGAACCAGTTTATTCGAATTTATCCACCAAATGACGAATAGTTGACTCAATAGGACGATTGTGTGCACGGAACGCAGCTCGAACTGAGCACTCATTTTGCTAGTAAAGTTTAATAATTTGCACACATTGCCCAACACTGTAACTTTCCTTTGATAATTTTCCCATCATTAGTTACTATAACCTCTAAATTTGACAACTGTAGCTTTACCAATATTGCCGCTATACACTATCAAAGTTTGAGAGCCCCTATTAGAAAACCTTTTAGTACAGTTTCCGCTGGTAATACTTATGTTAGTAGTAACGATTTTACTTTGTTTAAATAATTTTACCAAACATTTAGTAAAATTTTTTAATAAATATTAAGTTTTGCAGTCCATAGTGACACAAGTTTTATATCTTTTTAGAATATTCTTGATCGTAAATTTGGACAGTAGATAAACAGTCGTATCAAAACATCTCTGTTGTCTAATAACTACACAACTAAGTCTGATAACTGGTTTACTTCTAACGGTCGTTTCAATTAGTTTTTTAAACCTTTTAAGTTGTCTAAAATGTTCAGTATTTGCAAGAGTAAAATTTTGAAACCTTCGCAAACCTTTCTTATACGTGCTGAAATACGCAGTATCTTCCTTTAAAGCTGAACATATATTTTTTTAGCTGGAACGCGAAATTCATGCAGTGCCTAGACAATATGCTATATAACGGAAGCTGTTACATTTACCACACGTGTTACTGCCTTACTATGTTGGCTTCAAAATTGGGCGTTAAAGTTTGTTTAGGGTAGTAACGCAAATTTCTCTCATGATGGCGTCAACAGTGCGGAAATTAGTGTTACACCTGATTGAATTTAAGGATCTATAATAAATTGATACACTTAATAACTATTAAGAATATTTGATTTAAAAAGATTTTCAAAAAAGTACACTCAAACTTGAATGTTTAAATCGAAAACAAATCTTTACTTTGCCGTACACATTAATAATTCCAACTAAGTAAACAACATTTTTTAAAGAATAAGCGTAGCTTAAATTTCACATATAACTGAAGTACACATTTAAAAAATATGAGCCTCTGTTGGGGATTATTTTTATAGCGGTTATTGAAAACTTAACGGTTGCTTTAGCAGCGCAGTTTTTGCCGCATCGGCGGCAACTTCTTTTGCGAACGGTTGAAGGAATCGCTCAGCTGCGCCGTAAAACAATCTTTATAAAGAAAACAAAAGTGGTTAACTGAATTAAAGCGTTACAGCAATATATAACGCGCCTTTGTTTGGCCGCCGCGCTTTATACAAAAATAACGCCAAAATGTAAGAGAGCAGGGGAGTTTCCTACAAAGTTGCAGTCCATTAAAAGTTATTTATTGACCGAAATTCACATTTAACAAATTAAAGTTAAAAAGGTCGGAAGATTTGGTCAGCGAAGTCGAGTGGCCCTTTATGTTTGCCCGGTCGCCTATTGAAGACGAGATTTAGTGGTTCCGTCCTGCGCCGAAGAAAAATTCTTGCAAATGGGGTGTTTGACCCGAATTGCGCACCGTGTCGTCTACGTGCTTGTATTTTCTCATTAAGCAATAAATTTGGGGCGAGGCGCGTACTACAAACAAGCGCGCTCCCTTAAGTGCACAAACTGAAAAACATATCGATTAGGCATTAACAATATCTTTTCAGGCCTTGGCTAGAACTAATTAAATTCCAGTCACATTGTGTTTTTCCTCGAAGGAACGCTGGATCGGGGTCAGACGTAAAATATTAATAACCGTATGTTAACACATTTTCCATTATCCACAGTATGTAGCTGTTTTGGCGCACAATAGCATATTTCCTTGTCTGTGGAAAAACACTACAGTCTTTGAATAAAACATCACTTACTTATCAACATATTATAGTCAATGCCTGGCATATTTAAGTACAAAAAGTATTATAGAAAATAATAGAATTAATAAAAGATTTAAAAATAAGAACTTACAATTGGTGCAATTATTAAAAATACAATTTTAGTTTATTTCAATTACATAAACTTCCTTTAAAACATTTTTATAGGCCTTTTGGCTTGTTATACATTCAGTTTTTGGTACTGATATCTCATATTATATGTTTCACATATCCCCACGGTCTTAATCAGTAATCGTTGGAGCTAGTCTTCACTTCTGTTACCAGGACAGCATCATCAGCATAGCATACAATTGCTACCCCTTTATCCTACACCTTGTATCTTTCTAATCTTTTATTACCTTGTTCATCACTATGCTAAACAGTCGCGGGGTTAACGAGTTTTCTTGTCAAACTCCAATTATGACTTCTATAAATACCAGAAACTTTTCATTTACCTTAATAGCTACTTAATTGTCGATGTACATGTTTTCGACTAATTTTGTAATTTTATTTGCTACTGGTCTTTGCTTTAATGTTTGTTTTTTATTTAAATTATACTAACATTAGTCATAGCCGACTAGTAAATCGTTTAATTCTGGCTTTGTTATCCTACTTACTTATTTCCCAAGAACTTTTATCGGTTTTTATTTAGTTTCTAAAAAGTTGACATTATTTTTACGTTATACTTTGATTTTTACTATAATTATTGCACTATTGCTGTTTCACTATTACACTATACTAAGTCAAAAGGTTTAACCCTTTTAAGCCTTCGCTCCATATTGGTATTGTCAATATGTCAATGTAAACAACCGTAAAATCTCTCGTCATGTCGTATTAAAAATGCTTTTATTTTCTCTATGACTATCAAAATCTTCAAATTTCTGTGTATTTTGTCATTTCTTACATACCACGGGGCATCCACAATATTTTTTAGAACCTCGTTTTGAAATATCTGAATTGTATTTACATTGATCTTGCTAACACATGCCCATAGTTGGATTCCATATGTCCAGATCAGTTTCAATGTTTGTTTTATATTACTATTTTGTTGTGATATCGACAATTAGATTTTATTACAATAAGCCAGTATATTTTCTTATATTTAATGTCTAATTCTTCCAGTTTCGTTTTATACACTTATTCCATTTGATTGTGACGTCAAAATTCCTCTCCAAATACTTGAATTGCTATGTGGAATGTGGTTATTATTAAATGTTATTACATTGTGCTTGAGCTTATTATTAGTGAAGTTGCCAGGAGCCGATTTACTTTTCTATGATTGGCAACAGTGATACAGATATTTTATTTTTTGGTTTACTTGGTTTGAGAACCATAATTACTTCTACCACTTTCCAGATATCTGGGACATGTTTTAATCTGAATGCTACGTTAATAAGATTAACAGGTTTTACGATTTTTTCTTAGGTAATTGTTTAACTACTGCAATTGTTATTAGATCGTAATCCGGTGCTTTTTTCAAACTAATATTCTGCTTAATTTCTTTGGCGACTTCTCTCCGTACTAGTGTGATTACTTCTGCTTTAATTACTCCCCTACAAAAATCTGTGTTTTCCAATACTTTATTTGGACAAAATGTGTTGCAAAGCCTTTGGCTTTTTGATGGTTGCTTTTAGTCTAGCTACATTCTGCAGTTCTAATTGGCACGATATACACTATTGGCCTTTTTAGTTTTTTGTGTCCTTCCATAATGACAATCTGTCATTTTGTCATTTGTCAGCTATTTTAAATAGTTACTGATGGAGTCATTCTTAAGCTGCAATATTTCTCTCTTTAATTTATGTGCAAGATTATTTAGTCTGTTTTTACGCTGCAGTGTTCTTGTCTGCTGCCATTTTCTCCGTGCTTTTTTCTGCCACTAGATTTTTAATTTTCTATAGCTAGTTATTACCAATGGATTTTTTAATTTTGGGTGCAGCTTTTCAGGGCGCCTCTTGTATATCTTAAACAAACTTTTCAGCTTCCTGATTTAGTTGTTCTATCGTTTTTAAGGGTACATTTAGTTAGATTTGGTTATGTAGACTTTCTTAAAAATATTTTCATCAAGATATTTGTTTACAAGCAACGGGCTGCACTTTTTTGTAATTATAGTTTCACTTAGCGTTAAAATAATGGGAGAGTAATTAGAGTTATATATATATATATATATATATATATATATATATATAATTATCTAAAACCTTTTTTGTTATAAAAAAATCCTCAATATTTTAATTTCTTTCCAAACTCCTATTTCTCCATTAGCTTTATTATATTAATTAAATATTTAAGTAATGAGATGTTTCTAACCGGGATTATTTTTAAGCCACATAATAACTTTACAAGCAACTGAAATAATCTGTAACAGACGCCTACAACAAAAAATCAACGACAACTAATCTCAAACTTTGTAAATCAAAAAAATTAGAGGCAACGAATTTCTCACTTGCCTGAAATATATAGCAAAACCACTTGCCAAAATTACTACCTTACTAACATACGCAAACTCAACCTCTAAATATGCCCAACTTCAGTAACACTCATACAGCTATTTTTTCTCAACCCATACAAATTAGCAAGCTTAATAAAAATCAAATTAAGATCACAGTTCAATAATACCATAAAGATAAATATTAAAACCATTGATGTACATAGCAATCCAATCCCTCATTTACGTGAAGAAAATGTAGTACATCGCAATTATTAGATCCTGGACTCAATTTCTTTCCAAGACATCATAGATGAGCCACATAACCTAAAACACCATGTAAAAAATATAATATAATATAATATAATATATAATAAACGTCAGTTATAGAATAATTAAAGAAGCATTACTGTGAGCCATTTTCAGCGGCTACCAAGCACTTTAAACCAATAACCACATAATACAATTTACACGCTGTTAAGCATATTGTTCCACCAAGGCTTACTCAACAAAGCTTTAAAACTCCTTCAAAAAAACAAATTGATCACCATTTACTACAAACAACTAATAATCAGCTTTTATGACCCTTTTTAAAGTACTCTTTCAAGCTACTCCTAAAGCAAGAAAACTTAACAACAGTGATATGGCAAAAATGTACCATTTTCCTACATTAACTTAAAAAATATATTCTTCCATTTATTAAATTAAAATAGCCAGAATTAAGCAGGATTATAACAATCAACATCAAATAATAAGAGAGCGCGACAGCCGCGATGTAAAGGCTTCGGCCTGCCAGACTAACGCGCGGCGGGCCCTGGGTTCGACTCCCAGGTCAAAATAACGGCAAACATCGAGTGCTCTCCGGCCATCATACAAACACCTTTGGCGGTCGTAAAGTACATTCTCATTCTTCTAACGGGTCAGACTAGCCACCTGCCCGGGGTACGCCCAACATGGCTCATAGTACTACACGAAATGTGTAGTTAGAAACAGGCTAATAGCCTATATAAGAGTAGAAGAAGAAGAAGAACATCAAATAAACTCAATAATGATTAATTAAATGTTAAAGTAGCATGAAAATCAAACGAGCTACAAAACAATATTTATGAAATAATCCCGTTTTTAAACTACAACAAAATATACATACAAATTTATATCCAAAAGCCACTCTACATCTAATACAGTAATATAAATTTCATACTACAATTTATTTTATGCATGCCATCGAGACTCTCATAGGTTTAGAAGTCTTAATCAGATTAGCAATTAAACACTACCAATTACCATCTTATATAATTAACAAATCAAAAGCGCTTAAATAAAAGTTAACATATTTTCCTGGCCACTAACTCTATGAGATATTCACTGCCCATCTGGACAATCTATTATTGCCGGTAAACACCAAGAAGTTTTACATAAACTTAGAATGCTAAGCATACTATCTAGGGTTCCAGACTAATTAATCTCTAAAAACGAACACTCTTTCAAAGCATACAGTAGTGTAACCTAAATTTTATATCAACTAGCCAGCTAATCTACTGCCCGACAAAACTCCGTAAAATCCTAGATCTGATAAAGTTTACAGTCATTAAAAGTATTTCTGACTTGTACAGCAAAATTAAAACTAACTTAAATCTGGGGTTAGACTACTTCCTAACAATAATAATCTGAAATGAAAATATTATATGAATAACTCTTCCACCAAAACTGGAAGCTAATCTAACTTCACATCAGTGCCAATAAAAAACTGTAGAGTACCTCACAAAACTCGAACAGGAAGCAACTTGACACGCTACTTAGATTAATCACAGATATGAACCCGAAAGCCATATTACCACATATACAGCAACTAGCAATAGATAAATGCAAAAATTCAGACAACTTCTATATAATGGGATCCTAAAATATCTAACCTACTGAATTCATAATGCTGTTTGAAAAATAACAATGCAATATTTAGCTATTACATTTTTCACTTAAACCCAAAAAACCACATGAAGGCAAAACTACCTCACCAAAGCTTCCTCCTTTGAAAACTCTGCCTAAGAAAAACACTTTCCAAATCCAGACAATACTGTAATTACTATTTTCTGTAGATGCCGCTGCAATAATACCATTTGATATCAAATTTGATAACATATCTGAAAAGTTCCAGTCTAAACCTCTTACGAAGCTGGCTTGAGCGTTTCAGAATAAAAATAAACAGCCGCAAATTAACTCAAATTACTATCTATGTGCCAACAAATTACCATTTAGAATCATCATATCTTAATAGATAATTGAGTGAAATACTTATGACTCCAATTTAACCAAATATTAACTTAAAAAGCCAAACAAATCATAACTCAACCCAAATACAAAAAATGTTTACCGATTAATTGTATATAAATTTCAATCAACCCTAGAAAGAA
This sequence comes from Sinelater perroti, assembly GCA_036346155.1. NCBI lineage: Eukaryota > Metazoa > Arthropoda > Insecta > Coleoptera > Elateridae > Sinelater > Sinelater perroti. The sequence goes on along the minus strand of JARFIY010000355.1, from coordinate 1,588,705 downwards.
AACTGTTGCCTTCCCAATATTTATGTGATATGCTATAGGATTGAGTCGTGGGGACACCTTGGTTTGTCATCAATCAACCCTAACAGTACAACCTCAAAGCTTTCATCATCAATAAATGTCGAATATTACACCTATGAAGACAAACAAAACCGACCCATAAAAGTTATGGCCAGAGGTATACACCCGACGTGTTCAATAAAAATGATCACAGAAGACTTAAAAGAAAGAGGATTTAAAATCGTAAATGTTACTAACATTATGAAAAAAACGAAAACAAAGAATGGCATCATCACTAAGCCACTGCCTCTATACATGTTAGATTTTGACAAATCAGAAGATATTAAAGATATTCACAAAATTAGTATGATTGCAGGATTGAGGGTAAAAATTGAACCTCTACGTAAGAAAACAACCCTTATCCCGCAATGCAAAAAGTGCCAGGCGTATGGACATACCCAATCCTTCTGCCACAAAGAGGCAAGGTGCGTAAAGTGTGCAGGACCTCACGCTACTAAGGACTGCAAATTAACTAAACCTGCAAAATCTAAATGCGTCAATTGTGGAGAAGCTCACCCGGCAAACTATCGCGGGTGCGTAGTCGCAAAGGAACTTCAAAACGTAGGAAAAACCCTACAAGAAAACAAACGAAACAACCGAAGAACAACTAATGCCCAAGAAACGGCACCAATAAAGAAAACGCTGCAAAATTTTCCAACCTTACCTAAGGCTAGTACGGCTGTGCAAAATAGCTCAGCAGGTACCAGATACGCACGAATGGCAAAAGGTAAAACTCAACAAGGCAAGATCGAAAAAGCTAATATGGATGTAATCAACAAAACATTGCAAGCAATTCTTGGAAAACTCGAAAAGCAAGAAGATTCCATAAAGTCTATCTTAACTAGAGTGACGAAACTAGAAAATAGCAATAGGGTCGCGCCCATAACTAGGAAATAAAAATGGCTATGTCAATTAGAATATCAGCATGGAATGCAAATGGGCTTCTCCAGCACGCCCATGAATTAGAACTATTCCTCTGGGATCAAAAAATAGACATCTACCTAATTTCTGAAACCCATTTTACTAAGGAAAACTACCTAAATATAAAAGGGTACAAACTATACCACACCCCCCATCCAGATAATACAGCAAGGGGTGGATCGGCGGTATTATTGAAAGATAACGTAAAAGATTATGAAGAAGTAAACTACAACACTCGCGAAGTACAAGCAACAGCGGTAAAAATCCTTACAATGTCCAAGGATTATACAGTTGCTGCAATATACTGTCCACCAAGGTACGCACTAGAAAAAGATGACTTTATAAGGCTTTTCCAAGAGCTAGGAGATCACTTCCTATTAGGAGGTGACTTCAACGCTAAACATACCCACTGGGGATCCAGACTTGTCACTATTAAAGGAAAACAGCTATATGAAGCGATCAAGCAAGCTAAATGCGTATGTCATTGAACTGGCAAACCAACATACTGGCCGTCAGATAGCAACAAAATACCAGATCTGATAGACTTCTTCATACTGAAAAGCGTATCTTCCAACTACATTGGTATTGAAGATAACTACAACATGTCATCAGACCACTCCCCAATTATCCTGACACTAAGCGAAACAATAATCGATAAATCATCTTCACCATCACTAACAAACAAATGGACTGACTGGGATGGATTTAGAGCAGAAGTAGAACAGCGTATCAAACTAAATGTTCCACTAAGATCAATTGAGCAGCTAGATGAACAAGCAGAGCGGTTTGTAATCGACCTGCAGCAAGCCGCATGGAGCAATACCCCTGAGCCAAAAAGAAAAACAATTGGCGTGAACTACCCTAGGGAGATCAGAGAACTTGTCTCTGCGAAACGAAAAGCACGGAATAAATGGCAACAAACCGGAGGTCCCGCAGACAAACAACTGCTAAACCTGCTAAGCCAACAACTCAAAGAAGAGATCCGTTCTGTTAAGAATGAAACGTTCACTGAATTCCTAAAGAGACTAAGAGACGATAAAGATACCGAATACTCTCTCTGGAAAGCCACAAGGAGATTAAAGCGGCCTCATAATCATAATCCACCCATTCGTAAAAATGATGGCGGATGGGCTAGAAAAGACGAGGAAAAAGCAGAAATATTTGCTGAACACTTAGCGAATACATTCCAACCACATCCAGCTGATGACAATGAGAACCTACCAGAGATAAACAACAGGGAGGACAGGGCCATATTACCAGTAACTCCAAAAGAAATTTACAATGAGATACAAAAGAATCTCAGTGCCAAAAAACCCCGGCTATGACTTAATAAGTGGACAACTGCTGAAGGAACTACCAGAAAAGGGTATAATGAAGATTACGCATCTATTCAATGCTGCGCTACGACTACAGTACGTACCGCTGCAGTGGAAAGTTGCGGAAGTTATTATGATCCCCAAACCAGGGAAGCCACCCAATGAGCCTCAAGCCAATTATTGAAGAAAAGCAGCTCATTCCAACTCACCAGTTTGGATTTCGGAACAAACATTCGACCATTGATCAAGTGCACCGAATCACTGATGTAATTGAAAGAACCCTAGAAGAAAAAGAAATATGCGCAGCGATATTTCTTGACGTGGCCCAAGCTTTTGACAAAGTATGGCACGAGGGCCTCGAATACAAAATAACTAAAAATCTGCCTAGGCAGATGAGCCACATTCTGATATCATACATCTCTGGCCGACAGTTCAGAGTGAGATATGGCGAAGAATACTCCGAACTAAAAGCTATAGCCGCAGGTGTACCACAAGGAAGCGTCCTTGGGCCAGTTCTATACTTACTTTATACTAGTGACATCCCCATGAGTAATGGAGTGACGACAGCCACATTTGCTGACGACACTGCATTACTGGCAACAAGCAACGAAATAGAAGTAGCTACTAATAAACTACAATTAGCCTTCAACAACGTCACCAGGTAGACCAAGAAGTGGCGAATTAAACTAAACGAGGCGAAGTCTACCCATATAAACTTTACCAATAAAAGAATTGATTACTTGCCTGTAGTGATCAATCAGCAAACAATTCCTTACGCTAACACAGCTAAATACCTGGGTATGACACTAGATGCCAAGCTCAGGTGGAAAGCACATATAAAGAAAAAACGCGAAGAACTTTGCATTAGATTCAGAAAAATGTGGTGGTTGCTTGGACGACATTCCGAGCTGTCTCTGCATAACAAACTATTGTTGTATAAACAAATTCTAAAACCAATTTGGACTTACGGTGTGCAGCTGTGGGAATGCACAAAGAAATCTAATGTAAAAATTATTCAAACTTTCAAAACAAAGTACTGCGCAGCATCGTTAACGCTCCATGGTACATTAGAAATTAAGACATCCACAGGGACCTAAAAGTGCCTATGGTCAGTGAGGAAATTAAACGGTTTGCGAAAAAACACGAAACAAGACTACATGAACATGTGAATGTCGAAGTGCTACAATTACTCGACAACAGTGGACTTATACGTAGGCTAAAAAGGGAAAAACCTTTTAAACTAGTGTAAGTTAAGTTAAGTGAATTATGAGCAATTAAAACATGTGAACGAAGTGTTTTTAACATATGTGGAGTGCGCCAATTGGAGTATATCCACCAACTGCTAAGACTTACCTAGATTTAAGACTTTAAACTTGAATTTATTAAGAACAAATTGCAAATTTACTAGTTGCAATGTATACGCCTAGTGCGTGTTATAAAAAAAATCAATAAATGTGATTCTAAAAGCAGAAATTGCACTTTAAATCATACACACCAATTTATTGGCGATCTCTACTTCCACTAAACTGTGGTTGGAAGACAAAATAGACAATGCCCGAAAGGTCTCCTTAAGTAAATCTGATAGACTCATAAATGGATAGTGGTCTGCTTGGGTTATACAGCAACCAAGACATATTTATTTATTATTCTATTGTTTGTCTAGATGGTAAACTGAAAATTATAAATTAAAATATATATATATATATATATATATATATATATATATATATATATATATATATGTAATCCATGGTTTTCGATGTGTTATCGTTTTCTCGCTAGTTCTTTAGTAGTAATTTCTGTTAAATCTTGTTTTATTCTGTTTAAAGTGTTTTCTACATTTGTTATGTTTTTCTTTCTTTTGGTAATCCATGTAGATGGATGTTTCTCTTATTCTATTTATTTTTAATTTTATTTTATTTTACATTAAAATTAGATTCCTATCACTATTAATATTAGCACCTGGGTAGTTTCTGCAGTCCTATATTTGGTTTTTTAATCTTCTTTTGTTAAGATATAACTAATTTGACCTTTTCTCCTTTCTTTTGTTGCTGTTCAAGTATATTTTCTTTGGTTCGAACCCTTTATTTGGTATCTCCCATTAACCATCAGATTCAAAAACTCTAATCCCTAATCCTTTCGCTTGGATTAAAAAAATCAGTCTCATTATTTTTCAAATGCACTATTTCTCTTGGTTTTGTTTATTATTTTACTATATGAACTGTGAGTATTCCCTTACTCTTCCTATGAATTTACCAAATAATATACCAAGTCCCTATATCTATAGTACTTCTATTTCTTTTTTTTTAGTGTTGAATGTTTCCTGATATATTTAAACCGAGGGTCATTTAATCTCCGAAATTTTGAACTTGAAAGGATTATTATTATTATTGTCATTTTCTGCTTTTTTCTTAGAAATCTCTTCTATGCGGTGGTTTTCTTTATTTTGTGTATAATGTTTGTAAGATTTTTGTAGACTAAACGTCTGTTCAGTGTTTGTTATCAAAGCCTTGTTTGTGCAAATAAGGTATAGCGGCGTAAAAAGAAAATTGATATTTAAATGCGAGAGACTACATATTTTTCTACCCTGTATTTACTAATTTTATTTTATATAGACGCAAACCAAGAGAAATTAACTTAAAAATATATTTTATTGTTATCTGCAAGGAATCTGTAGACTTTAGTAAAATAGAAATAAACATATAATTTGGGGAAACACATTATCACTACTTTTTCAAAGCTATTTTTTAAATAAAATATGAATAAGAGTATTTATATTGCCCATGGAGGAGTTATTACAGAGTAAGAAAGTTTTAACCTATAAACAATCTCTTTATGTAATTTTTATCTATAAATAATAATAAAAGGCTTTGCAACCCGAAGACAATATGGATTGCTAATTGTAAGGTCACTACTTCTATATGTTCAATTATTTTTCCCGGTAGTCACACACTTTTTTTAAATATATTATTTGATTATTTCTAGTTCAAGTGTATTGACCATTCGAATACAAATTACTTTTATATTTAATACATTACTTAAACTTGTGAATTAATAACTTAGAAATCAAGTACAAGTTAATACAAATGTTATAATCCTTTAAAATAATAATTTGCATTTCACTGAATTACGGTCAAAACATTAAGTTGTGAACTTACAACAGTGCTGTGCTCAACACCAGTAAAGCTAGTCGAAACGATTTATATTCCCGACAAACAGTAAAAGAGCCTGGATCCCGATGTCGGCGGCCAATATAATTCTTCGCGCCGCTTATCATGTACAAATCGCAAATAAAACTAGAAGCGAGGGCGATGCATCACCAAAAGAAGCTGGTGACAACTACAGATCCCTGTAAGCGATACAAACTACCACTATATTTGATGATACGTTGCAGCTGTCCCGATAGCGGCGCAATTTACGATTTCTGTTTTCGAAAAGATCGGGCCGATGTATGACATGGTAGATGTGTTTTATAAGAAATGGGTCAAGAGTTACGGCACCCTGTAATCGAGTTCCAGTTCGTATATTTCGTTTTCGTACCGACAGAAAGGCCGCGCCATAAAAATAGAAAACGACCGGCTATACGTATAGATTCCGTAAAAAATTCTGAAAGTACTGAAGTAGCACGCGAAAATATCGCTGCGGCGGAGGGGCCGCTCGGAAGCCATCTCGAGTTTGTCACGCCGCGCAGTTACGCGTCTTCAGTCATTTTCCTGGGAAACTCGTTTCATCGGCCACTAAAATTGCGCCCTTATCATGCTCTTTACCTTTTTCTTTGATTATATAGATCGTAATTTTTAAATAATAGCTATGCCGCCAACAAATTCTGAGATATAAAAACAAATTTGTTATATAATATTTTACTAAGCGATATAATGTGCGGAGAAATATTAAATCTACAAAGGCTTTTCCTTTTTTTGTCGTTATATTTATCTATGTTTATATTTAATTTTGTTAACATTGCAGAACTATCATAAAAATTATATTTTTTATATTAAATTAAGCATATGATAAGCAGAAAACAGTTAATGTTTAAGAACCATATGTTTATGTCTGTGTGTTAACAACTGAGCAAATACATCGTATAGTGGACAAAATCACTACAGATTTCGTAGAGCGCAGGTACTGTGCAGCAGTATTTCTGAACGTAACAGGCCTTCGACAAGGTCTGGTTTGAGAGTCTGCTCTGCAAAAGTAAAACATTCTTACCCACGGACTATTTTAAACTCCTGAGCTCATACTTATCCAACCAGCATTTTTTGTCAGGTCTGGCAGCGCCACAACAGCAATCTATCTCATAAACTCCGGTGTTCCACACTGGGACCAACTATATACCTCCTATTTACAGCAGATCACCCAATTATATCTGAAAACATAGTGTTATATTTGCGAATGACACGGCAGCACTCTCATCGCACGCCGACCATAACATAGCTTCTCACCACTTACAAGTTCACTTAGATGCAATCCAGTCCTGGTGCCAAAAATGGAAAATCAAAAATAAATAAAAACAAATTCGTTCAAGTTACATTCCCACTTAGGAGGGACAACTGCCCACCGCTGATACTTAAAAATTAACAGTTCTCGCAAGCCGACAGTGCCAAAATCTTTTGGTATACATCTGGGCTGAAAATTAACCTGGAGAACGCACATCTGGGCAAAATGGAAACAAGTGGGCCTCAAGCTACAAAAAATATATTGGCTGATAGGGGGTCGTTCACAATTATCTGTAAAGAGCAAGTCTTTACAAGACAAAGCTCAAAACATTCAACTTTGGGGCACCACATCCAACATTTCTATAACATTAAGAAGTCAATAGTCTTAAAATCTATAGTAAATGCTCCATGGTGCATTTCCAATAAAACCATTCAAAAGGATCTCGCAGTTCTAACGGTGTATCAAGAAATGCAACGGTTTTGTGTACGTTATCGTGATCGAAGTCACCCAAACACCTCGGTGGAGTGTCTTAAATAATGTGGTAAAGTGCAACCCACTTAAAACGGTTTAAACCTCTTAACCTCATAAACATATTCGAATAACGCTTTACCAATGCTTTACATGTTATATGTTTATTCAATCGTAAATAGTACTGTTAAACTACTTTAACGACTCACATAGCTGTGCATTACTGGATGTACATCCTTCACGTCTATCGCCACTGTCATGTTTGTTAAATAAACTACTGAATGTCAATTTATATCAGATTGTAGTGCCAGTAAATAGATAAAAAAATATCTGTGTGAGATTTGGTAATATCATTTCTTAAATATGAGGTACGGGGAAAGTAGTGTTATCGCATATAAAATAAGCAACCATTCAGATCTATCACATGTAAGAATATCTCATCGTCAGCAAAGGTACAGTATGAACAAATTTGTTAATTTAAAAAGGGGCGTATTGTTGGCTTATATAAAGAGGGTCTTTCTTTACGAGAAATAGGCCGAAAAATTGGTGACGCAAATATAGAGGCCAGTGAGTCGAAGAAGATAGTCATTTGCAAAGCCCGGGGCCTGAAGCAGAAGCAGAAGGACCAACCGGAATGACCTTTTCTTGCGACTACTGACTGCTCTGCACCGACAACGGCGCTTGTGTACACGAATTATTTAAATAGAAGTTACGGTCAGATACTAATATGGCATACACGAGGACAAAAAGAGCAAGCCTTTGACTCTATTCAGAGCTAAAAGCTATATTACCAATTAGATCTACACCTACATAGTCTTACAACCCGTACACTTCTCTTTCTTCAGAAAGTGTCCCAAGCAATCTTTCAACACGGTAGCGCTTGACCATATCTGACACATAACACATTTGCCGATAGAAAATATCAGAAATACGATTAGGCAAAGGGTATCTAGGACTTCCAAGAACTAGAATACAATTATGGTAACGTGTCAATAATTAATGTCATTCATTTATTATATGACTTGATGCCAAAAAGAATAGATGCGGCGTATTATTGAACAAATGCAAATATTTATGAACCAATTTAATTATTTATCTTATAACATTAAATAAATCTACATAATTTTATTTGTGTTGAAATTTTAATAAACAGTACTGTATACTTTATTTACTTTATTATATTTTTTAACTTCTCTACAGTTAAACTTCCAAATTAAAATAATAAGCAGTACGCAAATAACAAAATAAGTTGCTTGTTACCAAGATTTGAAAATAACGTCAAAAAACGTCTTCTGTTATCATCTAGATAAATTTGAGCCCTCTGAAGTGTATTACATGATTCTACTTATAGTTCTTGTGGTGGAACGTCTATTTTACTACAAACCTTTTAAATGAAGTAAGATAAAGTAGGTAACGTACTAGTGTAAGTATATTTTCAGTTTAAGTAAATCTAATCAAACAAATCTTGCAGAATCAACCAATTTAATTGATTGTGTTTCAAAATAACATAGTTGAGGAAAATTTTTTCAGTGCATTTTCCAAAAGGATCTACATATTTTATGGCTTAATTTATTCGGTTTAAACAGCAACAAATTTATTATCGTTACTCTATAGTGGTCACTATTAACTTTAACTGCACTTTCTAAGTCATCATCGAAAAATGTGGCTTTAGGATATGCAGGATAACCGATCTGATTCAGACGTTTTCAAAACAGGTAGTACACGGTTAGTCATAATGGAAGAAAGACGAGTTATGCGGTTTCGTATCTCTACTGTAATGCAGTCACAACAAAGTAGTGTACGTTACACCGTTTATTTTCTTAGACGGCTTTATTCCAAGTGGTTAGTCTATCAGTAACTTACAAACCATTTCGTCAAAAATTCAATGTTAGTGGGCATGGGGTCATTTCCAGTCGTAACACGATCTTGTGTAAACTGAACATTTCAGAAGACCAAAATAATTATAAACAATAATTGCAAAACGCTAAAAACGTTGCAAATGTGATAGAGGCACTAATTAGGCTACGATGGTCTGCTCGAAGATATGCAATTGAATTACCGCCATCACCATTATCAACTATCATCCATCGGTCCACTTTTCTCTTGATCATTCTACACTTCTCCTGTCTACTAATTTTTAAATAGAATTTGTTTTGAAATGCGGTAATGACCCATTCTTAGAACGTGTTGAAGCCATTTCGTTCTAATATTCTATATAAGCTTTTAACGTAATGGTTTTGTTTCTGATATGGTTACGTTCTGAATATATTTACTCTTAAAAATCAAATTTTGGTAGCCTATACCCTGATTTGTCTTTGATTTTAAGAATCTATGTCTCACGGCCATATAGTAAAGTTGGTCCTCATTATATTACAGATCTTCGTTTGTGTATCCTTTTTACACTATTTTATAATCATGTATAACATCACAATCAAGGTACCTGAAATTCGTTACCTATTTGAGTACTATATCGTTCAAGTATATTCTTCGCCGTAACATTTTATCACAGTTTTTGACTTGGAAATCTCATAGTTGTAGCTTTGAGACAACAGCCTCATCTATCTGTTGATTAATATAAATTTATTCTGTAGCTTTCTTAGTATAATCCGATATTAAAGTAGTAGTGCGTCAAAGTTTAGGTGACTTAATTAGATATTTTGGGAAACCTTTTTAATTTAAAATCTCTTATAATTTTTAATGATTGTCAAAAGCATTGGTGTAATCTATAAACGCTATATGAGTTTTCAAGTTGTATTCTCGTATTTTTCTTTTTGATTATTTGTTATATTGTAAAAACTGCATCAATTCAAAATCAGCCTTTTTATTCTTCTGCAAGTACAGAGCTCTCAAAGTCCACTATTTACTTACTTATTTAGTCCTTGGCCTTTCTACCTTTAGGTATAAGGCTGGTGAAGTAGGATCCTATATTGCTGTCTTCACCGTTTTTTGTCTTGCATTTAGTTTTCTATTCTATTCTACTTTAGCCCCCTTTTCTCTGCTTCTTTTCTAATTTTGTCGATCGATCTTGTTCTTGATCGTCCTTTTTTATTTTTTCCCATCCCTCTCGCTTCAAACATTCTTAATCGGTTCTGTTTGTAGGTTTTGTCACTCTACTATATATGATTGTTGGCCCAACTTGGGTTTTCATCTTTTTCGCCACTTCCCTTTTTTAAGGAATATTGTTTTCATTGTATTAAATATGTTTCCCGCTTCTCTCATTTATTCACTTGTCCAATTTCCGTTTTCTTCCATTATTACTCCAAAATGTTTGAAGTGTACTACTTGTTCAATATGTTTTGTGTCTAGTCTTATTCCGTGGGTTTTCTTTAGAAATTTACTGAAAATAATTAGAAACTTAATACACATCCCTGTTTAACTCCTTATCTAGTTTCAAATTCTTTAGATTCTTTGTTATTTGTCTTTACTATATTTTTATACATGTACGTTATTACTTCTGAATAATTACTTCTGAACAATTACTACTGAATCTACAGACATAAGGAAGGTATCATTCGAAAGCCTTTGGCCTACTGGATTCACGTCTGCGAGCTGGCATAGGTGGGATGTCCTACAACAATACAATAAGGGTTTTTAGAGGACCCAGCTTTCGAGATGTTATTCCTTATAACTTTTGATCAAGGCAGCTTCTAAACTGGGGACCAGCTTCTATTTCTTATATGTTATGCTTTATAATTTTTGATCTGTCATAGATAGAGACGTAACGTTTTCAGTATTCAACTAAGAACCATAAGTCAAGTCCAGACGTCAAACATCAGCCTGATCGAAAAATCTTGAGATCGGTTTGACTAAAAGTGGCCGCAAATTTTTGTTTATGTATAAAAGCCCCGGACATTGGTCGAAAAGGATTTCCACGTCCGTACTTGTTTTGTATACTCTTCAGATAGCGCGAGTTATCTCCCAACTTTTTAATAGATTTTTTATTTACACCACAATATTTACTTACTTCACTTAAACCATGTCCTAATTGTGTCATATTTCTCGTCTTATGAAGATATTTATCCGCTTTCTTTAGTCCTCCCAAATCCACCCACCTAATCTTAATTATACTTAATCCCCATTGTTTCACTAATATTTATTTTATGGCAGCCTGAATAGTGTGATAATCTTATTCTTCAAATTTATAATATTGTTTCTGCTTTTTTTTGTTGTTGAAGAATGATAGTACTTTTAAAAAAGACCATTCTTTTGGTATAACTTCCCTTTTGCCAACACGTGCTCATGAAATATAATAGTCAAGAGTTCCAAATTTATGTTGTTTGTTCGAGTCGCTTTTTTGTTCTCTAATTTGCTTTTTCCAATTCTTTAAGGATATTTAATTAATATTTCTACTTCTTGTCTTGTCAATTTTTGTTTTATTAATCTTCTTCTTCTTGTCGTGCCTTCTCTTAATAGAGGTTGGCGATTACATTGGCAAATGTTTCTCTTTCTGCAGCTGCTCTAAATATTTGTTGAACATTCATGCCTGTCCACTGCCTTATATTCTTAAGCCAACAAGTTTACCTTCTACCCCTTCCGCGTTTGCCTTCAACCTTACCCTGTATGATAAGTTGGGGTAGGTTATATTTTTTATTTCTTAGTAGCGTTTTATTAATAGCTGGATTATATTAAATTTCTTTGTAATTATGTGACCATTAGAATCACATTTGTGTGAGCTACAACTTTTTCCTTTTTATTTAAGAGTTTCATAATTTTATATGCATATTCTTGTCTATTGTGTATATAACATTTGATATCCCTTGTAGAACGTTCCCAATTTGCAGCTTGAGCTTTTCTGTTCTGAGGTACTCCATTTCAAAATAATAGGTGTTTGTCAAAATCTGCTGCTTTTCTAATATTATTTTTGGTTCCCAGATTTTTCGATATCCAGAATTTTTTATTTTGTATACTTTATGTTGTTTCTGTTTTATTTGTTGTTAAACTTCTTCAATTGACGTAAGAGTAGCTAAGTTTGTGTCATGCCAGTAATTTATATTTAAAACTACTGAGCATAGCTATCAACCCTATGCCAGTTGGATTTTTGATCGACCTTGTCTGATCTGAATTCATCATGTGAACGAAACAAAGGTACTACAAATTTTAGTGTGGCTCACTATTGTTGCTACACTTATCTCTGAGCTCAAAGACCTCTCACCTTTTTTAAGTTTAGATTAAGTTGTCAAGCGCTGATAATTTTTCAAACATAATTAAGATTTCATCCGTACAAAACGCAGTTGGTTTAGCGTAAGAGATTATGCGCAACGAAACTTTGTTGTAAGAAAAAAAAATAAAATTTAATAGCTATAATAAGTTCTGAAGCTTATTTTTATTTTAACAGAACAATGAATAAGCAGAATCTTTCTTACCGGCCTCCTGAAAATCCTAAAAACACGCAAGGCAAACCTTTTCACTCAGCATTTGTTACACTGTGATGTTCAGTTGACTCTTTTGGCGTTTATCAGCCTGGTTTTTTTTCGAGTTTAATGGCATGAAAGTGAAAACTTTAAATGCTACATTCACATGCCGAATACGACCAGAATGTGACAAATAAAAATAACAAATATTTATATTTCCCAGGATGGTGCTACAGTGCTTATTACCAATTCTTTATAAGCAAAAATATGTAACTCAAATGGCATGTGTTGACCTCGATTTTTTCTAATAATCAATTTAGAGTTAAAAATCTAGAGTATTTTTTTCTAAACCATTCGACTTCCGTCGGTCTCTCTCTATTTTAACGACTTCTCATGTAAGCTGTTATCTGAAGAATCTCAAAACAGTTCTTTTAGATCATTCAGATTCTTCAGATGATTTTCTTAAAGATATTTCTAGTTTCTTGCACATTTTTGTCGATATATGCAATTTGTAACAAAAATCACTTTGTTAGCGTTTTCCTGTATATCTTCTATTATTAATTTCAACCCATAAATTTTCTTTGTCAGTATAAAATAATTTGATATAAAAATCCTGTCATAAAATATAAAGAATACTAAGATAAAAAATAAAGTCTTTAGGATTATTAATTTTTTTTAATTATATGTAACAGAGATTACTTTTAACCGAAAAATTTGTTGCCCTAAAAACGCACGTCTAATAATTTACATTTAACATAAGAGCTAAAAATAAAAAAGTTTTTTTAGATTCAGAAAAATTGTGTACCAGTCGGCATTAGAACATTTACCTATATTTCCAAACTACGTAAAATTGCACAATGTAATGCTACATTTCCCTTGACCTATAGATTGAAAACTTTTGGGGCAGAACAGCCGTCCTTTGTAACAGCTGCTTACAAGTTTAGTTTTGCAGCTCAAAGAGTATTACACAAATGTTACTGGAGTTGAATGTCTAATGAAGTTAACGAAGTTGAATATCTGAAATAAATGTAATACCGAAAATTGCATTAATGGTTCCTTTAAATCACTTACAAACAATATTATAAAATTTTCGATTTATATTACTGGATATTACCCCACTTAAAATTACGCTAAACTTACAGTTGCAAATTAATTAATAAAAAAACATGGTGCAAAATTTATAATTGTTTTCCATAAACTTTGAAAACGTTTGAGTCAACCATAGTAGCTAAAAAAATCCGAATTTTAATAAAAATTATCTCTTTATCTATATACTGTGGTATGTACGTACGTCACACTGTTAGTTTAGTATTTTCTGTTACGTTTATTTTAATTTTTTTAGCTGGTTTGCCTATCATTTTCATTTTAATGCAACATGACTTAATAAAGCTCTATGCTTCCTCAATGTATGTCTCAACCACTTAAATTTTCTTTTCCCTAATTTCTGTACCCACTACTGCTTACCTATACTTTTCTATCACTATTTCACAGATCTTCATTTCCTACTATCGAGAGCTACAAAAGCTTTCGAATCAGACAACAATATATCCTTAATTTATTACAGTTGTATTTTAAATATTTTTGGCTCTCCATTTGTTGTTAATACTTAGAAATACCATTTTGCTTTATTTATTATTAGTTCAATACCTTTCATTCATTGACACTGCATTGCAAAAGTAACATTTTCATTATTGTTGCTGCCAAAGTTTAAATCACTAGCATCTGTGTTAATAGTTAACAATTTAATCTTATCTTTGTTAAATTGCAACACCACTTTATTTTATCACTTAATATCCTATTCAAATTTGCTTGCAGCTTTTGTATATTTTTAAATAATCGACAAATTTCATCTTCGTGTTGAAGGTTTTCTAATACCCTAGTTCAGCCCCATCTTATTCTTCTTATTTATCTTTTGCTAAAATAAAGTCCATTATTATTAGAATCAGGAGTAGAGATAGAGCACATCCATGTCTAACCCCGGTCTTTGACTCAAATCGTTAATAATTGTTCCTTACTTGATACTCGTCATTTGTAATTTAAATAACTTTTTTTTAATAACTAGACGTACTATTTTGTCTTGGAGTTCTGTTTCTGAGTAACCTCTAGAACCATTACCTGCCTATAAATTCAAATTCCTGTTGATAATCTATAAAAAATATTTAAAAAACGCAATTGGAATTCAATTGGCTAGTCTGTTATTATTCTGATGGTGTTAACGTTGACTGCATACAAGTCACCGGATCTACAACTACCTTTAAAGCAGTGTTAATTATATTTAATATAATACGATAGAAAACCTTTAAAAACTAATTTGTCTTCAATTTTACATTTTTGTAAATATCCTTTTTAGAAATTTTGACAATAATGTCTTTCTTCTAGTTTAATTAATTTGTAATCTTTAAAAAAGCTGATGAGGTATATTTACTATGCATCCCACGTCAATCTTTAATGTATCTGGCGTTATTTAATCGTTTCCTGCAACTTTAGCTTTCTTTATTTGTTGAATTACTTAACACATCTTTTTTGTTTAGAGATATACGTTTATTGGAAGTTCAAGGGTTTCAACTTATAACGAAATCTAAAGAATTTGCAACATTCATTATTTTTCAAAAGAATTGCTCTTTAATCATGCATAAAATTATTACATTTTTATCTTTAATTGATGCTTCTCTTGTATTGTTTGACAATTTCCTTATAGTAAAATACAGTTATTTTATTATTATCTATGTTCCTACCATTTGATGTCGCACTACCATATTTTCATTAAAAGTATATTGTCTTTTAGGTGTCTTTTAATTCTTGTGCTACACTTGTCTTATTCTTTTTAAACTTCTTTTATTTGTTTTTTACTTATAGTTATAGTTCACGTTTTTTAAATTCTTTCCTTCTTTTTCTTTAAGCCACGGTTTTTGACTAACCTGTTCTGTCAAACTTCTTTTGCTAGTCGTTATTTCCTTTCTATTTTTGATCATGTTCTTTTACAGTTTATCCTAATATTTTGATATATGTGTGTCATAATTAATTTTGTCTTTTCCTTGTCGCAAACTATTGATAAATATTTTTTCACACTCTTCTCTTAATTTTGTTTATATTAGTACTCCTTGACTTTCTAATACCGTTGTTTTTGAGTACATACTTTATAAATTGAAACCAAACTGCTATACATTGGTAGTCAAATTCTATTATTGCCATTTTGTATGAACACGGGCAAATTATAGAAAGTAATTAAGGGAATGGAACAATATAATATAGAGATATTAGAAATTAACCAAACTTTTTGGCTAGGCTGTGAGAAATTTATCAAAGCACTAGAATTTTACTCCCTGTATTTGAGATTTGAAGATAATAATGTGCAACAGCACGGTGATAGCTATTTTAATTAAGAACATGTTATGTGAATACAACTCGGTTAACGAATTAATAATCCCTACTACCTTAAAAAGACCAAAATTACAATAGTGAGCTTTCATTAGAATTCTGTAGAAATCAAGACCTGAGGATAAGTAGTATGATGTTCTCTTATAGGGACTAATAGAAGATATCTCCTAATCTATAAGCAACTAATCAAATCGACTATATCCGATTGATACAATGTTCTTATTTAGCACTGGCTCATTTTATAAATCGGTCATTTTAACCTTCTATTTATATTACCATTTAGTATCCTTTCTTTATTGTAAATCATTGTTATATTTTTATTATTTTTCATTTTAGTATTCATTATGTATTTACCGTGATTTGTTTGTCTAGTTTTTCTTCTTCAGTTCGTTTATACTATTATTTTATTTTGATAACTCGTTATTTATTGTTATCTTAATAACCTAATTGTTCTTCCCGTCCTCTTTCTTTTATGAACTTTTAATCTTATTTACTTATGCCTGTATTTTATAATTCACCGTTTAGGCTTTTTATATAGTGCTTATTTCCTTGTAGATTCTGCAATTCTATCGGTCAAGTTTTGTCCTCAAGCATGCGTACTGCTTTAATATTCGCTTTAACTATTAAGTATTCTTCTATAAACGGATACTTTGATTAGGTAATATTTTTACTACCTATTTTATCTATTATCAGTCCGAGAAATGTCACATTTTTCGCACTTTTTTATTTATAATCCTTCTGATTACTTTTTTAACTTATTCACCTCATTTTTGAATTTTTTCCATGTTTCTTCACATTGATTTCTGAGTTTGTTATTTCTTGCTTTAATATTTTAGATTATTGATTTAAATACAGTTTCTTGATTATTTCTATGATTTAGTATTTGAAAATAGATAGGTGACCTTAAACCGTTTGATAATTCCATCTGCTTATATTTTACATTAGCTTGATTTGCTTTAATTTTGCTGTAACCTAAAAATCACAAGTTGGCAATTATTATTTAATGTTATCATCTAGATTTTATCATTCCACTTCAGTTTACTTCAATTTCAACTTACAAACTTTAACAAATATCATTTCAAACTTTAATGCCACTGTTTACGTGCCGCCACATAATGCGTAATGTTTTATGTACTACTATTAGTTTATTTTTTAATTACACAAAGAAAGCATTTTTTGATTTCTGAAATCAATACAGATATTGTTGACAAAGTATTATCATCTGTCATCAATCGTGTAATTAAAATAATCAAACGATAACAGTTTATAATTGTAAAACCGATTGGAATCTCTTTAAAGTATTAATTAAAGACAAATTAAACCTAAGAATATCTCTTAAAACAAGAGCAGTAAAAACTGAAGTAAGAAACTTTATTATGCTAATCAACTTAAGAGACAATACTACTATTAGAAAAAACAAATAAAAAACAAATAAGTACACAATAAGCATCTGTAAATAAATACTGGTATAAGACAATTATAGCAATTATCAAAACAAACTTCATCCGTGCAGCAAAACAATTGTAACTTTTACTAAAGGGACATAACAATTTGTTTTAAGAATATTACAAAAAGCGGATACTAAAAGTTTATAAATAGATGAAAACAGTCTAATTATAAAGAAGCTAAAAATTATGTAAATAATCGTCAAAAAAATAAACTTAAGCTACTTTCTAAGATCTACAAAAACAAGGACAAAATACACGAAGATTTTTTAAAAATCCAGTAAACAGTAAAACAAGTAAACAAAAAAATCTTAACCAATCTAAATGTAAAAAAAGCCCTAGTTATGACTTAATCACGAGCAAAGTAATAAGGGAACTAACTCGCAAAGGAACAATTAAGCGAACAGAGCTTACAGACTCTGTTTTTAGATTACAATACTTTCCAACTACACAAAAATAATAATTAAAAGATCTAGTAAGCCACAGTATGAAATTTTGTCTTATTCACTTATTATTTTGCTACTTGTTTTATCTAAAATTGCTAAAAAGCTGCTTATAAAAAGGTTAAATAAAATGATTGCAAATAAAAGCCTAATTTTTGATCACCAACTAGACTTTAGACGCCAACAGTCTACAACTAAACAAATGCATCGTGTAGTCGAAACCATCAAAATAATGTTCAAGAACAAAAAAATACAGCTACGCATTTGCTGAGACATAGTTTTTCTATTAACTCAGAAAGAAACTTTCAGAAAATATCTACATTAACCTTAGATACTTCTGAGTGAGATATAAAAAAATAAGATAACAGCTCTACATTTAATATTATTGGGCAGCAAGCTGGATCTACTATTGTATTTATTATTTCTTGTTAGTCTCTCAACCGGTAATAGTGTAACCACAACCAACTTTCAGACGGTACCTCTATTTTACGTGTTTACAAAAATCCAATATAGTCAAAAGTGCTGGCTCCTGATTGATTGGGAGTTTGCCAGTACTTTTGACTATTTACAGTCAGCGCCACCTATTGCTAATGAGATATGCTAATTTCTAATAATAGTTGTAAATTCCGCAATTTTTGAAATTTAAACTGCTATATTTAAGGTAAAATTGTCTGCGCATGCGTCATATAATTACCTATGATGAGATGTTAAGTGCATATGCTAATGTAATTACTTTTTCCATCCGGGTAAAGATAAGGGAAAAACTACAAAAATAGATTTTTAGAAAACGCCCTTTAGTGTCTAAACTACGAATCATCAGCCCTTTTGACCATCATTTTGCAATCAATGCCCCCTACTGTTTGTTTTTATTAGTTATAATAAATTTTAAGAGTAAGCGATGAGATACCTTACTTGTTAGCTCACACACATCTGGAAAAAAGTCCCAGCAACTATGTATCACATTGAGCTGTGTTGGTTCGGTGGTCAAGATCATTGTTCTTCCGTCTTCAAGCTGGCGCGGCGAGTTCGAGTCTCACTCAACCCATGGGTGTGTGTGATGTCTTAGCATTAAGTGCATGTTAGCAGGTACAATATGTCCTTAAAACTGCAGTGCCCGTAAGTGCGCAAAAAAAGTACTACGTTCACAAAACATTATTGGCTACTGAGAAGATAGTTTCAACATTTACTCTGCTATGTATTATTTATATATACATATACTTGGAGGACAGCAGCCAAATGAATGTTCGCCATCCCTGAAAAATTTCAATCTAAAGGTATTTAATATTATTTGATAACTTAGCGCGGTTAAGTGACTCGATAACCAAAACAGGAAATAAAACAAAGCGGAGCTGTGTAAACTATATATTGGGCAAAACTAAAATTAACCACAAAGTAACAATTAAGCAAACAACGAAACTGAGAAAAATAAACGAACAATACAACTATACTTGAATAACTGCAAATATGGTGGGCGGCAGATCAGTTGTGCGCTCTCCCGACGCAAGTAATGGTCTCTGGTAACATGGACGGCAGCTTTCGGCGTGCTCTTCGTTGGCTGCTTCAATCCTGGGGCACCACGGACGGAGCGGAACGTACAATAGGCAACGACAGCGTACCAGCACAGCGCAATAGAGCACCTGGGTCGACTGGCTGGCGGCTTCAATCTTGGGGCTGGCTCTGCTCCGTCACTCACAATGGTTCAACTCGGAATGTTCAATCTTGGGACACCACGGACTGGGCGGAACGTACAATATGAAGCGACAGCGTGCAAGCACAGCGTAATAGAGCACCTGGTCGGCTGGCTCTGCTCCGTCGCTCACGAGGGCTCAAATCGGAATGCCGGGCGGCGGTAAAAATCCTGTTTTGTTGCGACGAGGGTAGGTTGGGGGACAGTAAAGGTTACCGTAGAGATGGGACACGGGTTGAGAGATGAGCACCAAACAAATATAGTGTAAAAGAAATTCAACGATTACAGAAACTACTAAACGTACAATGTTGTAGAAAGAATCTTAACTTTTTAATTAATGTCAATAACAATAACAATCACTCTACAATATATTGTTTATTATTATCAATAATATTTTTAGCTCTCTACAAGTTAACGAATATGTCTACGGTATCAATCTGCCGACTTAAAAATAAAGAAATTTGACATGCTTCTTCAACTAGATCCAACGATAAAAAACGGCCACCACGCAAAAATGGACTAAAAAATAGAAATGGGAGCTGTAAGCTGAATGCGACAAAAATTGGATTGTATCCAGTTCAGCAATTTTGTCTGTGGTTTTGATGGGACGGCGATGAATTTTCAAGCAGTTGACAACAAATCTCGGCTCGCGTGCCGATTTTTGCTTCGCTCACTTTGTGAGGATCTTCTCTTGGTTATTATTCCCAAAATCGAGTTTATGCAAATCATTCTAGACAGTTAAGTGAAAGAAGCCAAGTTCAGTCGGAAAATCCCAATGATTAAAGGTTCTGCTTTATTCAAAATAGTTGACTAGTCACCAAAATTGAACCGCTTCTACTATTCTACTATTTAAAAACAGTCGTGTAGTTTAGAGTTTCTAGTTCTTTGAAATAAAAAACTTTTTTCAAGCACCTGCTGGCAGTCGACAGTTCCCGTTTCCAACAAAGCGTATCAAAACTTGACACTAAATTTTATTAGTTACTATTTAGAATCCAAAAACAAAGACCGTTACTACACGATAAATACGAAAAAATTAAAAATATATCAGCATCACGTTTTGTCATGCATTAAGAAACTTTCTTTTAGAACCCGATAGCAGCACTAAATTTACTTGATTACTCAGGGACTGAAGATCAAAATGCCATTTTATTTAGTGCACGATAAACATTAGCTTGTACAGTAAAGTTTAGTCTTTCAGTAACACATTTGTAATATTTATTATACCCATCAAAACTTTATTAACACTAGTCTAATTCATATTATAATTAAAAGATAATTATATATTTTGAAATTATATTGCATTAATCCAAAATCGACGGTTACCAACTGCGTCTGACCCAGAGTGGGCGGCTAATCCACAAGTTGTACACGTGAGAGTATTGACGTTAGGAATTAACACCTCACTGTAAGTACAAATAAAAGTAAAGGAGAAATATGTAACAAAATAAAACATGAGGCCGGCGAAAAGATTGCTCTGTAAGCAATGCCAAAACGAACTTAAAAATTCGAAGTCGAATATCTCGAAAATTATTCGACATAGAATTTTTTCGACTTCATTTTCGAATTAAGCGTAAAATTTCCTATAAGAATCACATTTAAAATCGTAATGTCGAAAATTTTCCCGAAATTCGAAGTCGAATATCTCGAAAACTATTCGAGATAAAAATTTTTTAATTTCGAATTCGAAATCAGCGTAAAAATTTCTCTAAGAATCTATTTTCAAATTTTAAAAAATCTCAAATTTTGTGACAGCGACAGACAGACCGACAGACATATAGAATTCAGTAACGAACTTTTTAAGTCCGTTGAAAATTATAAAAATACAAAATATTCTCGGATGAAAATCTACACATGGAAAGAAGGAATACGAGATAATGATGAGATACGGGGACAGACACAGTCTACGCATAGTTCTCTGGAACCAGTTTTAAATCTCAACGAAGAACAAAAACAAGAACAACATTAGAAAAAGTTAAAAGAAAAAAGACCTTAAGAATAGGGACATAAAACTTATAAGACTTAATGACCAGAACAAAAGAAATAATCATGGAAATGGAAAAAACAAATCTTAGTATAATCATACTAACAGAAACTAAGAAGGAATAAAGAAGCCAGAAAATATTCGAGAACTACATAGGCCTGTGGAGTAGACTAACCAAAAGTAAAAGAGTAAAAAGTATCCATAGTAATAAAAAAAAAAACAAGTGCATTATAATAGTATGTTAAAATGAAGTAAATGAAAGAATAATAAAAATAAATATTAATTTATATGGACAAAATACGAAAATTATGGGAGTGCATGCTGTATGACAATTCACAAGTATGTGAGAAAGAAGAGTCTTTTAGTATCCTAAACACACAAATAGAAAGTGCTAATCGTGGGATGGAAAGAAAACAATAAGACACTTTGACAATTTAGAGAAAAAAATACAAGAGTATTTACAGATATATTTGAGTCTATTCAACACGAGGACTCAAATCTATTACTTATATAACGATAGTGAGACGAGACCGAAAAACAACAATAAATGATGTAAGAACATACCAGCAACCAGTGTGCTGTTCATATCAGGACATGGTTATAGAAATCCTTGTTTGCAAGAGAATGACGAACAGGACACCAAGAAATAATAGAATAAAGCAATTAGACAAAATAAACCACTCAAGATAGAACTGTTAGGACAGGATAGTACTAAGAAACTGTACCAATAAATCCACTTAAATGAGAAAACAATAATGGGATATTCGAATGAAGTATACGAGCATATAAAACCAAGGCAGCATAGGAAGCTTTGAAAATAAGAATAAAGTAAATAATAGGAAAAAAACGTTTAGAGAGAAATGATAAGAAAAAAATTAAAAATAATAAAAAAATATGTGGAATGTAAAAGAAAAATTAAATGAACACTATGACATTAAAAAAAGAAGAAAAAGCATGAATGGATGACAAACGAAATCTTAAACTTAATAGAACTAAGAAGAAAATATAAACAAACAGATAAAAAGAAAAATATCATACTACGCCCATACAAATTAAAAATAAAATTAAAGAAGCCAAAGAGCAATTGATAAGAGAAAAATGTCAGAATATTGAATAATTTCAACAGAAACATGAAGACTTTGAGTTACTTAAACGAATTAAAGAAATTTCTGGCCTCAAGTGCAACACTTATTCTGCAAAACTTGTGAATATTCAAAACCGGTTACTTATATCCGCTGAAGAAAATAAAGAAGAATGAACTTCTTATGCAGCTGATCTGTTTATGGATAATGAGCATATATATGTTCAGACAGAAAATAATTACGAAGGACCACATATCCTAATATTAGAAGTTGAAAAAGTCATTAAAACCAGCAACACAGACAAGTCACCAGGACCAGACAAAATAAGATCTGAATTTCTAAAACACCTAAAATAAAAAGGAATAGGAGCTGTCATTCGCCTGTTTAACAAGGTATACGATGAAAGAAAACTCTCCAAAGAATGGATGCAGTCAATTTTCATACCAATACCAAAAAATCCAAATGAAAAACGCCGCCAAGATTATAGAACTATCAGCTTAATAAGCCATTTGACACAATGCAAAAACAGTTGAAGCAACACATAGTTCAGTTTCAGAGCCGGGATGAGAAGTAGGGAAGCCCTACTAAGTCTAACAGTTCTAGCAAAAAATGCCTAGATGTGCAACAAGACCTTCATATCTGCTATATAGACTATAAAAAGGCATTTGCCAAAGTCCAACACCGACAATTGATTTACATTCTACGGGAGCTCGGTTTTGATGGGAAGGATATAAAAATTATACAGAACTTATATTGGAACCAAACTGCAAAAATTAAAGTAAACAGTAAACTAACCGATGAAGTTCAAGTTAGCAGAGGAATCAGACAGGGATGTGTCCTGTCTTTATTATTATTCAATATATATTCTGAAATAATTGTACAAAATGCTCTGGCAGTAAGTAATAAAAATTAATGGAGTGCTGCTGAATAATATACGCTATGCTGACGACACAGCTTTAATTACTGGGAGCGAAGAAGATTTATAATCTTTATTAAACTGCTTAACAGAAGAAAATAGAAAGATGGGATTAACCATGAATACACAAAAAACAAAGGTCATGATTATAAGTAGAGATAACCTTAGTTAACATTAATTATAACAACCATATAATTTAAGAAATAAGAAAAACAAAACTACTAAGGAAGAGTTATTGACCACCGTATAGATAGTAGTAGCGAAATTAAAAGAAGGATAGAAATAGCAAGAGCAGCTTTTATTAAATATAAGAAAATTCTTTGCAATCGTTCGCTCAATAGAGGTTTTTAAAGTGTTATGTATAGCCAATACTCCTCTATGCATACAAAACGTGGACACTCAAGAAGGATATAGTAAAACGTCTAACTGCATTTGAGATGTGGACCTTTAGGAGAATGTTGAGGATTACTCGGACACAGAAAATTACGAACGAAAAAGTTCTCCATCGATTAGAAAAAGAAACGGAATCAGAATACATAACGCTCCAATATATCATAGAAGGAAAAATTGAAGGAAAGAGAGGTCGTGGGCGAAGAAAAACTTCCTGGATGAATAATTTGAGGTTGGTCCGGACTAAACAGAAAAATTCTATACATAAGGCAAGAGATAGATGGAATTATGCCATAATTATAGCCAACCTCAATAAATGAGACAGCACCTGCAGAGTGAGATGACAATGTACGTAAAAAGACAACAGCTTACTAAATCTAATAACACCAGGAAAATGGATAAAATATTACAATAGGTAATGTAGAGGATGTAGACTAATAGAAATAGTAATTAGAATGTTTTACTAAATAGAAGGAGGAGAGAATATGACAGTAGAATTTAATAAGTCAGATATTGCATTGATACAGAAAAGAGGACAAAGATATCCCATAACTCTAGAGAAATAAGCAACGATGTTGAAGTTGCTACAAACAAAAAGCGTTTCTAAAGGCATTTTTTATCCTACACGACGTTCCATTCGATATATAGAGTTGGCCAAAAAGGTCTGACTCACTTGCTACAAATTAAACTTTAGGATGGTACATACGTTTCGAATCCGGCGACCTTAATTTTGAAAATCAACCATGTTCTGGTCGGCCATCGAAGTTGAACAATGACAATTTGTTGGCAAGTTTGGAAGATGGGTCTTCGTCGAGCAGTCGTAACTTAACGCGACTTGTCAGAGATTCATCCCATCAAACTGTGCTAAATCATCTGCAATAGCTAGACTTTGTGCTTTGTGCAGCCCATGAGCGCATCGAAGAACAATACAACAAATGAGTTAAGATTTTCCGACAACTGCTCAGCAATCCGTTAAATGACCAATAAAAGCATCGTAACTTCGGAAAAAAGTGAGTCTATCTAGTTAATTACAACTGTCGCAAGCATTGGGTTCCGCGAAGCCAAGTTCCAGGAATAGTTAAAAATAAAAAATTGACTTTTCATAAACGAATCAAAACTTTTTGGCCAATCTTTAAAACTCTGATTTTTAACGTCACAGAAATCGTATGGCAAGCAATGCTAAATAATTTTTTGCATATTTAAACTTTATTTTTTCTTAAATTGCTCCGATGCACTTTCCTTAATCTTGGCTGCGTAAAACTCCCATTCTAATAATTGCTAATAGTCTGTTACTACATATATTTTGTCATTATTTACCATATGTTCAAAATGTGACCGAAGAGTTTGTTGTCGCATTTAAGCAAAAAATAATAAAATCATAATTTTTTACCACATGCCAAACAGTTTCGTCATTTCTATGAAAATTATTAATCCACTTTACAAACAAATAACTGTTAAAACTCTTATTACTTTGCATTTAATTAAAAGCTGTAAAATTATTAAAACTATATGATTTAATTGTATATTGTTCCTTTTAACTGTTAATAGATTCCTATCGCATCCATTTACATAAAACGATTAAATTCAAATGCCTTATTATGATTGCATGCTCAACACATTGCGTGCCAGCATTTTACGCAGCAGGCCGTATTTTGTTAATGAAGTTCGACAATTTGCAAACACCGTAAGGAATTTCTGATGTTTTAAAAGATAATGCCACCTAAATTAGGCAATCAATTTTGCTCCTTGACAAGTCTGACAGTTTAAATTACTGTTGAACCAATTTCTAGATAAGTAGTTGTAACACGATGTATGTTTTATGATCTACAAAAGCTTGTTTTTGCACATTTTACATTTTATGAAGAAGAAGTACATTATTTTTCTGTTTATTTCTACCCCCAGTCATCAATTCGGGTTCCGAACAATGCATAAAACAACCGAGCAAGTGCATCGAATTATTAAACAAATAACTCAAGACTTGGAGACTAAGCGTTACTGTTCAGCTGTGTTTCTTGATATACGCCAAGCATTTGATAAAGTGTGGCATAAACGACTACGTTACAAGATGAAAACACAACTTTACAACATATTAACATCTTTCTTAACAGATAGGCAGTACTATGTAAAATACCAAGAGGCATATACTGACTTGTTTCTTATATTATCTGGTGTCCTACAAGGGAGCGTTATTGGTCCAATACTCTATTTAATTTACACTGCGGATTTACCAATTCACGAAACAACTCTTACAGCCACATTTGCAGACGATACTTCCCTATTAGCATCCCATACTAATCCTATAACAGCTACGCAAAATTTGCAGGCACACCTAGACGACATAGAAGGCTGGTTACAAAAATGGAAAATCAAAGCAAACTCTGACAAATCGGTCCACATCACATTCACGTTAAGACGAAATTCTTGCCCCCCAGTGACGCTCAATGGCCAGCAAATACCCCAGTCAGATGAGGCTAAATATCTTGGTCTCCACCTAGATAAGAGATTGACATGGAAGAAGCACATATTCAACAAACGAAAACAACTAAGAATAAAATTTCGGACAATGTATTGGATGTTAGGAAGGCAGTTACGGATGACGTTAGAGAGTAAACTACTCACTTATAAAACTATAATAAAACCGATCTGGACGTACGGGATTGAACTGTGGGCCAGCAACTCAAACATAGAAATTCTCCAAAGATATCAAAATAAAGTGCTTCGTACGATAGTTGATGCTCCATGGTACGTGCCTAATGCGGTAATACACAGTGACTTAAAAGTTCCGTTAGTGAGTGATGTAATTAAGCAATATAGTGTAACTCATAGAGTTAAACTACAAGTGCACCCCAATTACCTGGCAATCACACTGTTGAATGACGATGGTGAAGTGAGACGGCTAAAGAGGTTCAAACCATCAGGTATTCCTACTAGATTTGATTAAAAATAAGTTTAGCTTGTATTACACTAACATAAGAGCCAGCGTGGTCCCGTAGTAGAGGGACGGGCTGCGATGCTGACGGACCCGGGTTCAATTCTCGGTGCTCTCTGATGCCTGGCGGGTGGCCTACTCAGTCACTAAAAATAATTGAGTACCTGCGTTTATTCGAACAAGGGGTAGTAATGGCGGTCGTCTTAGGCGCGGTACTTGCCACATCGCCCCGCATCAGAGATGGTGCGAGACAACCGGGCAGAGAGAGCGAACGTATGAGGGCCTTAATCTCTCAGTTCGCAGGCCGTGCTCCCACGCGGGGCGTAGAGCCTTACCACACTAACATAAGGAATTTTTAGTTTGTAAATTATAATAAAGATTCTTGACTGGAAGTTTCTCTGCATGTCGCAAGATTACTTTCATATAGCCACTTGTTCTTATCAAATACTTATTATCCCTATCTAGGATAGATTGTATGTATATTCTGAGTTAAATAAAAAAAAAATTCTGCTAGAACGTCATGAAACCTTTGTATAAAATCATTAAAATTAGATTCGAAATATTATATTAAGTACAAAAGTTTAAAAAATCAAAAAGGTAAACAATAGATATTATTAGTGGGAGAATTAAATTAGAAAACTTATTTAATGATATGCAAAATATAAATAAATTTGACCTGCCCAACTGTAAAAAAAAATAAAAATTACATTACATAATATACACATGAAAAATTTGCAAAAACTTGAGTTATAAATTAAAAATAAATATCAGCCAAAAAATATGCTAAAAAATTATATTAAGAAATGGATATTTGTTAAGTAATAACAATAATTTTTTTGGTGATAAGAACTTATATACGTGGCTAACTTTCATTATAATTTATTATAACGAAATATGACAATGGGACCTACCTACCTCTTGGTACATTTGATCCAGAAAATTAAAAACTTTTCATAATTTTTTCGGGTAGTAGAGAATGGCGCCAACATTTAGTCACCAAAATGTCAACCTCAGCTGCACGTGGTACCCTCTGCTAGACAACAAACGAGATTCTGACAACCCAGCATCGACGGATATAACTTGGTCTAGTTGTCCCACCTTTGTTAAGTGAATCACCCATAAGGCAAATTTAATGATTTGGACACAAGAGAACAACTTCAGAAGTGGATGGATCAATGGACGACGAAAACGGCGTGAAACTAGGACAAAACTAGAAGCGTGGAATATTAAATCACTGGACGAAAAAGAGATAAAAGCCAAAGAAGAAATGAAAAAATACAAAATAGAAGCACTAGGTCTATGTGAAACAAAAAAGAAAGAAAAGTGAAACATATATGTTTTTCTAATTCTTTCTTTATGTCATCAGGTGGAATGGAGCGGTGTGGGTTCCTAACTAGTATTCTGTAGGCGCCTTCATTCCCTATTTGGTATATATGATGCATAACATTTTCTCTTTTTAAATGCCTGATTATATCTATGTACGTTTCTATTGTGTGTGTATTTATTTCAACAATATCATTTACCAGGAATTTTGTATAATGAGTCTCTTTTTTTACTACTAAAAAATATGGGTGGACGTTTTAAGGTTTGCACTGAAGAATTTGTGGTTGCTGTATCGGTAGAGGCGTCGTTGTTGATTATGGATATTACATTAGAGCGATTTTTTATGTAGACATTTGGAAGGTGATAGATTCAGTTAGTTGCCTTTTTACTTTGCATTTCTTGAAAATCTGCCATGAATGATTGTTAGTGGGTTTAAGATCTGTTTCATTCATATATCTTTAGTGAATTCTATATTCAGAATAGATGTCGGTTGTTACTGCGTAGTATAGTGTTGTAGGGCAGTTATTAGATTATTATATTAGTAGGGTTTGGTTGGGTAAGCATTGGAATCTGTTGTGTAAAAATATGACCCCCGAATATTAGACCTATTTTCTTACTTTATATCGTGGCTTTGCTGCACTTCTAACTATAAAATTATGTGTTGAATTATAGTCCGGTTTATATTGCATAACATCGCTATCACCAGACAACATGGAGCGCAGGTAATGCTTTCTTAGGCTACATAAATCAAAGGAGGACTAGTTTTTAACTTGAGTCTGTAGTTAGCTCATTGAAAAACAAAAACCCAATATTTTTTGTTATATTTAAATTTTATTATTACTAACAAATATGTGCATTTATCATTTTATATGTAGGTAACATGCCATAAAAGAGCGTAAGTTCTTGTATGTTATTATTTTTAAAAGATCAATGAGATTATATTTATCTTCTAGGTAATTTACATTGTTTGTATTTGATACGGGAGGTCAGCAATTCTAAAAAATCAGTTTGACTATTAAATTGAAAGGGACACTTTAATTTGATTGGCTTAAATCAGGGGTCGGCAACCTTTTGAAACGGAAATTTCTTAGTTTTTAAAGAGCCAGTAAAAATTTTCGTTTTAATATTATAGTATTTGATTATATATATTTGATTTTTGATTTAAAAGAAACAGCTTTAAATACGAAACAATATAATAATATAATATAAATAATAATATAAATAATATAATATATAAAACAATATAATAACACAAATGTACACATCAACGGGAGCATTGGCTTTGCATGTCTTTTGAAAGTTTTATCAACGAACTTAGAAAGTTCGTTACTGAATTCTATATGTCTGTCGGTCTGTTGGTCTGTCGGTCTGTCTGCCGCTGTCACAATTATGGATTTTAAATTTTAAAATGGATTCTTATAGGAAATTTAGCTGATTTCAAAATCGAAATCAAAAGTTTCTATCTCGAATAGTTTTCGAGATATTCGACTTCAATTTCGGAAAATTTCGACATTGCGATTTTATGAGTAATTCTAAAGAACATTTTGCTGATTTCAATAATGAAATCGAATTCTATGTCGAATAGTTTTCGAGATAATCGACTGTCAATTTCGGAAAAATTTTCGACATTACATTTTAAATGGATTCTTATAGGAAATTTTCCAATTGAAAATGAAGAAAAATTCTATGTTGAATAATCCAGATAATCGAAAGGTTTTTAAGTTCGTTCTAGGATTGCTTTAGAGCAGATCTCTTGAAATGTTTAAATCTGGCTTATAACTTGTTGTTTTAAGTTTCAAGCAGGATCTAGATTTAGATTTGTTAGTTGACTTTAACTTTACTTTTATTATATTCATGCAAAGAACGCTTGCTCGCACGAATATGTCGACGAGATCGTGAGCACTCCATATGCCAACTTCTTCACCTCACTGTAGCATTCTGGAAGACTATTCCAGCGTCAAATATGAGGGCCTCAACTCGCTGCATTTCTTTTAAAGCTGTCCACTTGCTGCGATGTGCATACATTTCTGGATCTCCAACTCTTCCAACTTGCTCTTGAGTTCTGTGAACTTGCACTCCACAAGTCTTTGGTTTTCAAATCCAGCAATTGCATTTGAAGTGATGCAGCATCAACTTGAAATGGCTCAATGTTGATTTCATTTGTATTTGTGTTGAGAAGATTTACTATGAACGCGAGAATACTTTTGTTTGTTTTGAATTGCTCGAATCTTTCAGCGAATCCATCCTTCATTTTTTATAGCTATGCTGAAGTAATTCGTGTCAATAGATGCATTGGTCTCACCGCGATATTGTTTCAAATGTTTAAAATGAAGTAATTTACCGCTCTCGATGTCTTCAACAAAAAGAAGTAATTTCTTTTCGAAACAAACTACTTCTTCAAGAAAGGCGTAGGCTGGGTTGCCCTTTCCTTGCAGTTTTAGATTTAGTTCATTTAGTTTCATTGTGGTATCTACCATGAAGTAGAATTTTGCAGCCATTTGTCTTCTTCCAATTCGGGATGGTAAATACTTTTTCATTGAGGAATGTTTTATATCACTCAAGCACAAAGCAAAACGTTGCAATACGTTACCTCTGGACAGCCATCGAACTTTATTGTGCAGAAGTAGGTCAGAATACTGGCTATCTATTTCTGCAAGGAAATCTTTAAACTGGCGATGGTAGAGTGCTTTTGCCAAGATGCTGTTAATAATCTTAATTACCAAGTTCATGACCTCAACTATTTCGGCCGGAAATGTTTGGGCACAAAGCGCTTCTTGATGAATTATACAGTGAAATGTTAGAATATAGTGGTTTATTTTTTCTGATGAATTGATGTTACCACTCTATGTATTCCTGTCATACTTCTGGCTCCATCAGTTGCTATAGAAACGATTTTATTTATATCGATTCCATTGTCTTCCAATCGTTTTTGCACAGCATTTGCTATATCTTCTCCACGAGTCTGCCCTGAGAGCGGTAGCAATCCTAGCAGTTCTTCTTTTGGACCTTGGGACGACATATACCTGACAAAAAGGGTAACTTGTGCCGTGTCTTTTATGTCGCAAGACTCATCTATAGCAAGTGATAAGGCAGAAGCCAGTTGAATGTCTTCCACTTGCATATGTGTTACATTTGAAGACATTTTAGAAGTTCTACCTTGTACTGTTTTAGCAGATAATGGCAAATCAGTGATTGTTTTCATGATTTCTGCTTTGTTTTTACAATCACGAAACAGTTCTTCAGATGCACGTATAAAACAATCTTTTACGTACTCATCATCTGTAAATGGTTTTCCTCTTTTCGCAATTTCTAATAATACCGCAAAGCTTGCGAAATTTACATTATTGGAAGATTGTGACCACTTCCTTAACATGGAGCTCTTCAACATTTTTTTCGTGCGTCACCGGCTGGATATTTACCAGCAAACTGGGTATGTTTTGTAGTGAAGTGTCTCTCCAAATTTGACTTCTTATTGTGTGCGAATTTTTCGTGGCAAATGAGACAAGTGGGAAGGCCATCTGTGTTGCATATGAACGCAAATGACTCCGTCCAAACCTGATTGAATTCTCGGTTTTCTTCTTCAGTTCTTCTCTTTTTTTACCAGACACCATGCCGGCAGCGGAGCTGAAAAAATGATTTTTTTAAATTTTACTTAACTATCTAAAACGGCCAATTTATTAACCATTATTACTACGTTAACACAATCCTCAGATATATAATTCAATTCTGTTACTGACTTACATAACTTTGAGAAGATAATACGCTTCCAAATCGAATTCTTCTTGAAACAACAAGCGAATAAACCTGCAAAAACCGCAAGCGATTAAATTAACACACATGCAACGCAGTGGCGGATTTAGGTCAGTTGAGGCCCCGGAAGCAGAAAAAATATTGGGCCCCCAATAAAATGAGAGACAAGGAAAATAAAAATACGTGTTAACCATATTATTAAATATTAAGTACTATTAATGTTAAGTGTAAAGTCAGGTTTTTGCGGAGCTCCGTGGAGGTCGGGGCCCCGGGCGCGCGCCAGCCGCGCCCGCCCTTATATCGGCCTCTGAGTATTTCGATGTGGCGGAAAACCGTCCTCTGTGCCAGCGTTCCAAAATTCTCTTTTCCAATATATTTCTATTCCTTATCAAAACTCAAGGTCTTAAAACTTTAAAACGTGAAAATGGGATAATATTTACAGTATAGAACGTGTAATGTGTGGACGTTGTCATGTCATTCCGCGTGTTTACTCGTGCAATTTTACCTGACGTAAAACTGCCAGAAGAAAACGGTGTGTGTATTGGGCCTATATTGTAACTTAAAAATAAATAATAAAAATAATTACCTTATGTTTCCTTCAAAATTTTACAGTGAGAAATAAATAAAATTAAAGCACTTAAACGACATACACAAACGATAAAACACTATGATACAGACTACCCTTACAGTTTACACTTTGTACTAATACTGATTCTATCGGCGACGTACCTGAATATTAACACAAAGTGGCCAATTCCAGGAAATACATTATAATAGAGCTACCAGAGAAATTTCATTAACCCCATTCAAAGAATTTAAGTTATAAATGGGGGACAATAAATGTGTCAAAATATATTACTGACCAGCCAAACGAACAAAAGACAAACCAGACCCGCCCTGATGAATAGAATAAATGAATGAATGAACAATCCAGTACCAACATGACGCCAGCCTGTCTTAAAAATATATTATCTTATTTTTTAAGGGTTTTGATAATAAATTATTAATTTTTTGCGTATGGAACTGGAGAGTCTCAACTTTATATAATCAAAAGAGCCGCATGCGGTTCGCGAGCTGCAGGTTGCCTACCCCTGGCTTAAATAACAAATTGGTAAATTTGGCTTAAAAACAAATTTTCCTACCAGACCCTGTAAACCGAGAAAACGATTACAATTGGAAGTACGTAATACAAAAAACATATAAAAAATTTTATAGTATTCTATGCTTACTCTATGGCATTTCTTTGATTGAACTGGTAGAACTGGACTCTAAAACCGTGCCAACAAGTCTATAATCCAACGAAGATGATCCAAAATTTTCATAACCGTCATGAACACAACTTGGTATGTTACTAATCACACACTACATACACACCTTATATAGGAAACAGCCATCAACTACCATGCGAAATTTAAAACTACTAAGGGATTTCTTATAACCAAACAAAAACTCAACAGCTTTGGCCACAAAATTTTCTATAAGTCCAAAGTGAAATTACAAATATTTACAGTGTACGATATAATCGTGTATATTATACGCTATTAAATATCTATAATTTCTGATGCATATAAAAAGTGTGTTTAATACTATTTTTATTTTAAATGTTTACACCCAATTGGTATAAAGTAACTATAAATAAATATTAGTACTAGTATAAGTATAAGAAAAAAAATAAAACCAACTTAAACCTAACTAAAACAGAAAAGGCCATTGCCTCTTATAAATTCAAAAAAAAATACATTAAAACACATTCTGATATCACTTCTTTAAGATAATTAAAACTAAAATAAATATTAATCATGAAATTACATGTTATTATTAAAAAAAATGTTTATGTCCAGAATAACTATTATCGTACAGAGAAAATTACAAATTTATATATAAATTAGTGATTTATATTTAGTCAAAAAAGTTTAATACAAATTCTACTGCATTTCAAATAACTTAAATTTACAAAGTATTTTAAATATGTAATTCCTTTACATATAAACTAGACATTTTATGCAAAATTAAACGGCAGCATCGTATCGTCTCTAACTTGCACTACAAATTACTGCGAAGTAGACTAAAAATTGCTCGCCGAAATTTGTTTTGAAGCCGCCAGGACAGAAGCCCAGGGGAGACCTACAATCTGCTAATTCGATAGAAAAGTCGCGGCCGCAATTTATTTTGTTTGTTGGAATGTCATACAATGAAGGCAGTGCCAAACTTGCTGTCGGGCCACTGTAACCCGATTGTGCTAGGCTTCTACCCCAGATAGCGCAAATACAGCGAAACTTGAACAGTCCAATTGGCGCTATTCAAGACGAACTGAAACAGATCTCTCCTGAAGCGACGTTGTTACGAGTTGGCTGACTTTGCCTGGCTTCTTTGATTGCTAATGTTGCATTCCGGGCACGGAGCACCGCCGAAAACTTTGCGCTGGAATGCCAGATAGAAGTTACATAGATCAAACGTCACGGTATACAAATACTTCGGATGCCGAACGCCCTCCTTAATTGCCGTGGCGCAAAAAGACCCTTTTATTAACAGCTGAAAAGAATATAACGAATCGAATAATGTCTCTACCTATACACGATGAAAGAGCTAATGAATTTTAATGATGTTTACAAGTACTTACGTAATAGCAGTATTTGAAATTGTTTGTTATACTAAAAAAATTATTTGATCTTCAGTTGTATTTACAATATCACTGAGTTAGTAGAAAAATCTTTTATCATAACAATTAAAAATATTTTATTACTTACTATGAAAATCAAAGCTGTATTGATTATAAATTTTGATTTATATTTTCATCAGTTGAACTCTATTTGTATACTAAATCTCTAACTCTAATGCAACAATGTTTTATACAATTTTTGTAATTGTCTAATTGAAATTAAACAAAGTTGAACAACTAGCCTATAAACAAAACCCATCGGGTGTAAAAAGAGTGAAATGTTTCAATCAGCCTAACAAGAAATCCTGAAATATAATGGTAAGGCTCTAACGGCTCGCGTGGGAGCACGGCCTGCAAATTGAGAAGGTTGAGAAAATGTACGATTGCTATTTTATGATAAACTGGCAAAATAACGGTTAGTTTCTAGAAATTTTAATTAAAATAAAAATAAAAATTTAAAGATATCTAGATATTAAATTAACTTTAGGAAACATCATCATCTCAACTATTTGACAATTATTGTCATGGTCGTATTTAGTTTAATAACGCTTGACTTGAAAAAATGTCTATTCTAATATGGAAAATTGCTGAAAACATCATGAAATAAACTATATACCGTAATATTCAGCTTTTTAGCAAAACTACTGCAGACAAACCGGATCTCGCCCGTGGGCTGTAAAAATTACACATAAAAAACTTCAATTAATCAAAATTTTGTCCGAATACAATTCGTTCGTTGTATTACTTTTTATGTCAAGAACATATGAAGTAACTCCGTGGTTTCCTATTTGTGTAGAAGGAAAAACATAAAATATTGTAAAAAATAAATTATTCAAAAATCAAATTTGTCTTGCAGAGTCAAAGTTCAATCACTTAATGCAAAAAGTATTTATTTTAGAGGGATAGATATATTTTACTATTTTTTATACTTTATGTAAAATAAAATCTATAGAAAATTAATATAAAACGTGCTACATGTTCGAAATTTGAAGGAAAAGACGTATCTACTATCAGCGCATAAAGAATGAGACGTTTGCAATTAACTCAGAAGTACCAAAGATATCTTCTGATACAAAAAGACGGAAGAAAACCGAGGATATTTTTACTGATAAAGTAAAGCGTGATATCATTAAACCATCATATTGCACGTATAATTAGGATTATAAATTGACTACCGTCAACTAAATCCAGTAAAGATAGCTACCTTAAAGACCTTACCCATTTAAATATTGGTTATTGAAAAGTCCAAAGAATAAGTTTCGGACTATGGCAGTTTGTCGTTACGCCGATTGGGTTATGTAATGTCCCAGCCATTTTTGAGCGACTTATAAAAACAATATTACATAGACTAACTTGGTGCACACACACTGTTTACTTGTATGATGTGATCGTAGTGCACAAATCTTTTATGGAGGCTTTAAAGAATTTTGAAGAAGTACTTTAGCGATTATAAAGTTCTAAACTGAAGTTAAGCCTTACAAAGTGTCACATATTTTGGAATAACGCAAAGAATTTAGTCCATATTGTGTCAAGAGATAGTGTAGTAGTCAAGTGGATTTGTTTTAAGATTTACCAATATTACAAAGCCACTAATCAACTAAATTCAAGAGCAATATAAATATATCTAGACAGATAATTATCAGAACCCCTTTGATAATTTAAAAGAAACCTTGGTTACGGTACCGATTGTAAATTATTCTAAAACAGACAAAACGTTTACACTGAATATCAGCATTCAACATATCCATAGAAATTGTGTTTTCTCCAATGTAGGCTGTAGAAGAAAAAGTAATCAGCTACTTTAGCAAACCTTTATCAAAAACACAACAAAACTATTGCGTTACACAAAAAGAGCTATTGGCGGTTGCGAGTATTGCCAGTACACATTTTAAAATTTTTTTAAAAGGGTAACATATCATCCGCCTTAAAATATTCATTACAATTTTGGAACTCGAAAGAGCAATTCACAAGAACGACTGAACAACGGCAAGAGTACGATTTTGACACAGAAGCTTAAACTGAAACCAGTTACTGTAACGCAAACTTTCTACCAATGAGATCATGTTTATAAACCTATAACCTGTTTTTGAATGAAGAAACCGTTTTGCAAATATCACGCAACAACAGCGATTAACTTCGCAAAATTAAAAATAGTGGAAACGCTGAGAGGCAAAGCTATCACAAAGAAATCTGCGAGTTAAATCCAATAATAAAAATTTATTGTCCAATAGAATTCTCTAAAATTAGAAAGTAATCTTTTGTCAAGAACATTGGAAGACGTTGATGTCACTATATTTAGGTTGCATTTATTAGCATCCATTACGTGCCGTAAATCAAACGCCATCAAGAAATCATTGAGACTAAAACAACCTCTCTACATTCCTCCAGATTAAACAACATGATAAAAAGAATATATCAAATAATGGACAAATATCTTGCAAAGGTTGTAGTTAAACCATCAACAAAACTTGAGCCAATGCATTCACTTTTTCTTCATAGATTACCACTTAGTCGCCCTACAATTTTAAAATACGCCGTCAAAAAAGCAATTTACCGGCCATCGTTGTGGCAGCCGCCTAAAAATAAAACTAGACGCAATACATACTAGCAACTCAACGAAAAATCAATATAACATCGGATCCCCAAAAAGTTAATTCGAGTCGGGAAGTTCAGTTCGGTTTCACAATTTATAGAAGCACATTAGTTTTTCGCTGAAGCTTTTAAAGTAATAGGGAACCAGATATAAATTGTAAAAGAAAGTAAATGACGTCATTTGATTGGTCATAAGAGAGTCCAAATATTCAGAATACCATTTAAGCTTCGAAAAGTACGAACGAGTATGCTAGTAGTAAGAAAGTCTGATTTGAGGTAATAAGATGATAATTTCTGATTTCAAAAAGAAATCTATCCGTCTAAATAAGTTACAACAGCATCATTATATTACTACCAGACAAGGAGTGCGCCCTATACTATACGGTGATCAAGTAATTCTCTTTTTGTATCCTCAGTTACCTAAATAAGCAAAAATCTCTACTTTGTCTGAAACAAGATATCATTTAACAAGATATTAAGAAGTTGACGATACCAAAAAATATATGCGGTTTGGATCGGATAGACTGGTGTAGAGTAGTGGTGCAAGTGTTCTTCCATGGAACCGTATATATTTTGGCCTACAATATAAGAAGCTCAGAAAAGGCAAGTTACTGATATTTCTACAATGGACATATACAATCAGAGGAAAACGTAAATTTGTTTATGATGCGTTCTATATGTACCAAACAGAACAACGTTAATGAAGGAGTTAGTTTAAAAACCGACTTTAATAAATCGAGTCACAACAACAAAACAACAAGTAAATATCCAAATAGCTTTAATTCGTCGCTAATGAAAATAGAATCTTTATCAACAAACATTTAAGCGTATACAAGAAATTACCAAGAAGACATTTGCACTTGATCACAGTGCTCGGAAGCATATTGGCCCCTGAAAAATAAATAATTGTTGGCAGCACTAGTTAATTAGCTGCTAGCCCACTGTTATTGTATTGTTAAATAAATCTTAAGCAAATTATCATATCCATAAATTGAATTTGTTGCAATATGTTTAAAATATACCTATCATAAGATATTAACCCGGTGCATACTATTTGAAGATGTCTGGCAAAATAATTGCATTTTCCTTCGTCTGAGGCATAGAAAGTATGATGGCTTCTTAAAATGATAATAATGCCTATTCCTCGTGCTATATTCTATATTATCTGCTAGGCTGAGAAACTTATTAGGTTATAACAAACCTGTAGTTTATTGTTATTAGCAATGTTAACAAACACTGAAATATTTTCTGTATCATTATTATTTAAGGTAATACGTATATTAATTATTCTTCCCCTTCTTTTACTTCTTTTACTTTTTGGTTTAACACTTTTTTTCAAAATATTTTTATTTTTCCAATCACTTCTGTTTAACTCTTTTTCTGCCAAGATTGCTTTTATATAGTTCTCCGATCCTAAGGCTAATCTTCCTCTTTTCCTTCTGCTGCACAAAAATCATTTAGTAACATTTCTTTGCCAACGTTGTTCTGATATTCCTTTATGTGTCCATACCATTGAAGTGTTTTATTTTCTAAGGTTCTGGTAATTGATTGTTTATTCTCGTACTTCTCCATATTTCTCATTCTGTCTCTTCTAGTTACTTAATACATAAAATAAAATTTAACTGTCTGTATTTTATTTATAATAATTTGAGTTTGTATATACAATTTTGCTCCATATGCACTGTTGCGAACAATACTGTGAAACATGCGTAGTCTTGTTTTATTCCATAATACCCCATGTAGAGATTTTGTGACCATTTTTCCAATTGTAATTTTCGAAGGAATATCTTTTTAGCACTGATGTTCATACCTAGGTATTTTACAACGTTTAATTTTCTGATCGTCGATATATATATATTGTTTTTTGGAAATTTATTGTCAATCCCTATTATAAGTCTTTTTTATCCGGAAAAAATGTAGTGTATTTCTATGTATTTCTTGTACTATATTTACAAAGATTGTTCCATGTACATATTATAAAATAGATATGATAGTCCACATCCTTTCATTATTAGAATTTATTTAGTAACTCCTTGCCTTATTATTCTTCTAACCTTGTTATTTGTGTATAGCCATTTTCTTATGTTTGTCTACTTTTCTCTCATTCATATTCTTCTCAAAGCCTGCCTCATCAGGGTTCTTAGTATATTATCATAGGCTTTCTTTAGATCTATGAAGCTTAAATGTGTATCTTTATTTTTTTCGATGTATTGTCATATTGTGTGTACATTATCTAAACATGCTTTATTTTTCCTAAACCCATTTTGCTCTTATTTTTTCTCTTATTTTGTTTTCTGTTATACTAAAGAAAAGTCTGGATATGGAAGGGATTCGGATTATGCCACTGTAGTTAGAGCATTGCTGTTTATTTTTTTTTTACATTTTGAACTAAGATAAGAATTCCTTCATTCTTGGGATATTTTGTATCCTTTTTTCTTTTATTAAATATTTTTGTTAAATAAATTTTTTTCCTCCATACTTAAGCAATTTTATCCTTATATTTTTGGGTTAAGAGCTTTATTATTTTTGTCTTTAAAGTGCTTTATGTAGATTCAAGGACTGATGTTATTTATAGATATAAAAATAATGTTAACGGGGACAAAACAGACTTACGGTAAAAGAGCGAGTGACTTCAGAAAATGACATAATACAGGGTGCTATCCAAAAAAAAACAGTCCTACTACTTCTGGATACAACCCTGTATTACCTGCAACAGCCCAATTGACGTCAGCAACTGGCCCGATTATATTATCTATCATTCCGGTGACATAAACGGTCTCCTAACACCATACTTACCATACTCGCACGAATATAAAAGCGAATACGCGCGGGACAGTTACTTAATTTTTAGAAGATTCTCTTCTGAAGATGTCTGCCGCACTTGTAGACGAAACGTCGAGAGTTTCAGAATTCCGAACACGGCCTTATAACCCGAGAACCAACCACACGATGCTTTAT
Organism: Sinelater perroti; assembly: GCA_036346155.1. Taxonomy (NCBI): domain Eukaryota; kingdom Metazoa; phylum Arthropoda; class Insecta; order Coleoptera; family Elateridae; genus Sinelater; species Sinelater perroti. Next base: position 1,548,622 of record JARFIY010000355.1, on the reverse strand, counting down.
GTACTTTACTTTCAGTAATTCCCGGTTCTTCATTGGTATTTGAAATTTCTTAATCTTTTACGTTTTTTTTTTATTTTTCTGTGATAGTTTGGAGCAGTATTTTATCCATTTTTATATTATCCATTTTGTGTTTTTGGAATTTTTTATTCTCTTTATAATTATATATACATATATACTGTCTATATCTGCACACACTTTGTCCTAGTATTCTTTCTTCTCACTTTTTAACTTACATTTCATATAAACGTATTCTTCTTTTGATTTGAGTGCTCAAGTAGGCAGCCATCTCATATATTTTTTCTTCTTCTCTTCGATTAAATCGTTCAGATCGAAAAATTCTTTTCCTAGTGCCTCTGTTGGTGCTTTAAAAATGACCTATTTTATGTGTTCGTACATTTCTTGGTGCGTTCGTTCTTTATTCATGCCTAGTTTATTTTGTTATATTTTTATCGAGGTACTCGGTACTAAACTGTTTCTGATTGTCGATATACTCTAAGTCTCTTACTTTCTATAGGGTTTATCCATACATATTTATGGATATTCGTATATCGAACAAATGTATTTTAATATATTTATTTTTTTACAAAAATTAATTAAATTATTTCTATTGCCGTCTTCTGCACACAGCTATTGAAGTCTCCCGTGATGATGAGTTCTTTGTGGATTGGTACACTATCTATTATGTCTAATAGTCTATTACAGAAAGCATATTTTTTACCTGTATTTGCGTTATCATTTATTACATATACGCCTACAATAGTTGTTGGTTATTCATATAGTTAAATATTATCTAATAATAATTCAAACTGTAGGCCTACTATTACGAAAGACATACTATTTACTAATCTTCAAACTTTTACGTAATTATTAGTAGAAAGTTTCTATATCTTGCTAAAACGAATATAAATACTGATATTTGGAGTTTTATTCTATTACTATATATTTAGGACTATTGTGTTTTAAAGGTAATTATTGAAAAGTTATATTAAAATATGAGATGTAACAAAAAATTTAATTTTGGGATAGATAAAGTATTATGAGTTGTTGAATAAGTCTGAATAGACTCCAAAGAGACAAATGTTCTGTAGTGCGTTAGTTGTTTATTTTGAGGTTGCGATTAGTATTGTAATTAAAATTTGCTGCTTGGTTATAAGAAATACTCTTAAGAATGTTTAGTAATTTATAGGTTCTTTAAGAGTCAATCTAGAATTTAAAATAAAAAATATTTATTTTAAGAATTCTTAATAATGAGACCATTTATACAAATAAGAAACTCTTCAAGTCCCTTCTTACAAGTGTTAACAGGATGGTCTTTATTGTATGTAATACATAACGATTTAGTCACTCAGTAATTTTAATGTGACCAAATTTGAAGCATGTATGACTATTAAATATTTGACGTTTTGTTTTTTAGTTCAACAGCTATAATTAAATAGTACAATATTTAGTGTTGTAAATTTCAGCGGCTAGTTCATCCTTTAATACCTATTACTGCGCATATTTATGTCGATTCTTTGTCTTTATTTAATAATTGCTGTGCACTTGTAATTAACTAATTTTTAAAAGCAACTTCTTTTTCATTTAGTGTTTAAGGAATCGCCGCATCCCTTTTGTTACAATAGAACGTGTATAAACAAAGGGACATTAGTTTTTAGGAGCCACATAAAACACAAAACCTAAAGGAAAAATTTTATTAGCAAGTTTTTCTATTCCGAGCATAAACTGAAGTTATAGCAAAAAATTGAGAGTCTGGATCAATAAAAGCTCTGCTTTTTTAAAATACCCTTTGCGATTTCAAATGAGAAAATGTACGATGTCTAAAAAATACGCTGTTGACTTTTACTTTTATCGAACACACATAACATCAATTTATTAGCAACCGGTGCAAAAAAGTAATAATTTTATTTTTTCAAGGTAGGGACAAAAGTTTGTGACATATTTAATTAGAGATATTTTATGGTGTACTTTCAAATTGATGTAAGCTATTATTACAAATGCGATACTTTGACTTAGGTTTGCACTAAAATTGAACTATATAAAAATAATATAAAAAAGTTTCCGTTCAAGGAAGATTTTAATTAGCAAACTTTTTATATAAGGCTTAAGGGACTTTGAAAAGTAGGGATAATAGGCTTAGTGGTCGGTATGATTGCGATTGCGTAGGAGGTTTTCCAGGCTTAGGAATAATCATAATCTGGGCATGTTTCCACAGTAGAGAAAAATAACAGACATGCGATTATAGATTGTCGTAATCAAAGTTATAATTTTTAAAAGATTTGCTAGTATTTCGCCTTCTATGAAGTCGTATCCAGGGGCTTTCCGTTTGTTGGTGTGTTTAAATGTTAGAGGGTGGCTTTAGCGGATAAGAATGGCTTAATTTTTGATCTTCCCCAAGTAGCATCTGTCCGTTTGATAGAAGGAATAGTTACGATTGGTCTCTTAAATTTTTTTATTGCCTTTCAAATCAAGTTGTTGTCAAGTGTAAGTTTAGTTATGTACTGTCTAATGGTTTTTTTGCAAGCTTCTATTAGTTTAATGCACAATTGATGGTTTTTCTTTTGTGTCTTTGCCATTGTTTTCTCGCTCTGCGTTTTGCGATCAGGAGATCTCGTATATATTGAGGGATATTATGTGTTGTAGACTAAATATTTTTTAAATAGGGGTAGCGTACCAAGGAGCTTCTTTGTAGTCAAATACTAAACTGCTTCGTCTAAGTTCTGAGTATCTTTTAATCTAATGTCAAGATTGACTTCTTGTTCTAAATGTCTTCTGAAATATTCCCAATCCGTAATAGTGGTGTATAGTCTTAATCGGGGTTTTTCCTTATGATTGTAGTGCTAATTGTTAGAATAACTAGTGTATCATCAGCAGGCAGGTCATTAATAAATTCTACCTGGTAGTAAGTATCTAGTATACCACTGACAAATGCGTGATCGAGTAGAACTGTTGTTTGAGTCGCTAGGCTAGTACGCTGGTCCTCCTGTTAAAAACTATTTATAATTATGGCATTGGATTAGTTTTAGAATATTACATTATTTTGGTGTGCTGACTCTTGAGCCCCAGACAGTATGTTTGGAGTTCCAATCTTCTTCGACAATAAATTTTTCATCTAATTGTTTGAAATTAGGCAAGTCATCGTATTCTTAAGGGGAAATGAAATGTCTGGGTGGGCTACAAACTGCTACGATTGCAAGTAGAAATCGCAATACTTCTACTTTAATTTTAGCACTTTGGATTTTATTGGTTCTAACTGGTTAGACATCATATTTTTAATGATCATGCGGATGCAGCGTGAGCTGTACTATCTAAGTGGTTAGCAAAGTAAATAGTGTAATAGGGTTGTTGTTCTTGTGGCTGCATGAGTTTCTGAGATCAATAGAATGTTGATATTTTAAAGTTTAAGGAATGTTATGATTTCTGGAATATGCTTAGTAACTCCGTTGGCATTCCAAATGGCCACACGTAAGGAGGATTCCATTTTTAAGCTATTTTGTTGACTGCTATGGATTGCATGTTTAGTATCATGGTTTGACTTATTAGCTGGGCAAACTTTACATTCTGCAAAAAAATTATTCAGTTTTATTAAAATTTATTTGTTCATTAGTTAAAAAGTTATTTTCTCTCCCTGCTACCGCTTGTCGATAAGACATGGCATTTTGAGGTATAGGATTATTATCTGTGTTACTTGTTTTTGGTGCATAACGGAGGAAATTCCTTAATATTTGCGTTTTGTTTAGTACCAGTCTATATGACAAATTCCTAGATCTTTGGAAATCTTTGCTTTTGTAATTAGCTAAATAACTACCTCCCCATAAAATACATTTACCTGGGGTGTGTGGGGATTTTTCGCATTTAGAAGTGCTGTGACCTCCACCGCAGGTAAATGATTTATCTCGGTATGACCATAATCCCAGCAGCGTACACATTGTGATATTGTGTTCTTTGTTTTTGGTGATAAATATATGAATTTTATGTATAATATATTTTTATGGTTCTCGTTACGTTCTAAGTCAATCATAAATAGAGACAGTGGCGGATTAGTAATTCTATGGCGTATTTTTATGGTACTACAAACTTTGTAACCCTTCTTAGGTAATTTTTGCGTTATCATTTCAGTTGAAATGGAGTGACAGAGATTGTGAATAGCTACTTTGTAAGCTCTTTCTTACTTCATTTGATAAGTATGATATATTATCTTCTCATCTTTAAGGTGTCTTTTTCTGTATGAGTCCGTTGTTAAAGTATTCGCTTTGATAGTATCATTAGTTAATGATGTGCAGTATTGCTCTTTTTATATAACATTAGTAGAACTCTTAGTCATCTGCTTGTAATTGTTTACTCCAAATTTTCCATATATTTCTGAATAAAAGGTAATTAAAACTGTAGCTAATTCAAAAATAATAAAATTGTCACCTATGTTTGTTGTTGATATTGAAAATATTAACCCTATACTAAATCTACCAAATAAATGTATAAGTAGCTATAAAGTATCAAATAAAATAGAACTTAGTACTCTGAAATGTACTGAGATATAATTAAAACCCCGCAGAAGAAAATTTATAGTTTTATACTTATCAGCTAAAATTATACTTTCTCATAGTAATTCATAATATACATCCTACCTCAGATTTGAAAGCCTAAAAACAAGAAATTAAAGTTCGCCAAATGGTACATGTTCCTGGTATTGATAAAAAAACAAAGTATTGAGCTGAACATTAATTTCAACATCAATCATATTTACAAATTTGATAGATAAAGTAAACATACACATTCCAAACCTGTAACACGTGCCAACGTTATGGGTATACTAAGAAATGTTGACATTATAATGTACTTGAAATCGCACCGCTAACATAATTCTTCCCATAAAAAACAAAGATATTTAATGTATTACATTGTTAATATCTGGAACTCAGGTAACATCAAAAGCTTTATAAACAACAACCTTAATGGTAGGACTTCAGAAGGTACGGCTATTGCCATTCGAGAAAACATTAAGCATAATATACAATCCACGCATACGTCAATATAAAACTGACAAACAAGATGATTATTTTTCGCAGTATACTATCTTTCTAGCCTGCCCATTAAAAGAGAAGAATTTAAAGCTTTCTTTAAAACTCTTTAACATGAATTCATAAGAGGTGCTCTATCTGTTACGAATCTACATACAAGTTTCCACTTTAATACGGAACATTTCCATTGATAATTCAGCTTAATTACACCACGCAGCAGACTACTCTACCAAGCCACAATGCCCAATAACTTTTAAGAACTCTTCACTAATCAAAAACTCTATTGACTAACTGACATATAATACTAGATGTTATAGACTTCTGTGTTATTAACGATATCATACAAATCTTAAAAATTAAATTCCGTCTACTTTCTGATTACTCGAGACTTTTCAATTTACATAAAAAAACCTATAAAAGAGCGACGACGAAGAAAGCAGTGTTAGACAAAATAAATTTAAATCAAGCTACTGGGCAGTTAAATGTTACTAGATAAGCATTCAAAAATCTGCAAACAACTCAATTACCAAGTAAAAACTAAGTAGGTAATTAAACTAGCACAAATAAGAAGAGGGCAAAAATATTTGTAGATTATTTTAGAGGTGTTTTTACATCCTTTTCCCAAAATTTTCTTTGTAAAAGAAATGTATTCCACCAAGTTTTAAATAGTCTGTACAAAATGAATCAGCTCATGAAACCCTTTTTCTAGCGACTTGAAATTTGATAAGTCACATTTTAAAAGAACTACCACCAGATGGTAATGGAATGGGCGCTTAACTCGTTTATTTTGAGTCGTATAAAAATTTTCGCGCCTTACACTTTAAACGTGGTCATACGTCGCACGCAAGCCGAAATCGTCCGGCACAAAAATAGGTACTATTGCTTAGTTATCTTCCTTCACATCACTCAAGCTTTCAACAAAGTTTGGTATGAAGGCCTAATTTATAAAATTAAGAATTGCCTACCCCCATTTGTTATACAAATTTTTGACATCTTACCTATCAAAGAGGTATTATTCAATTAAGCACCGTGAAGTTAATACATCCATAAAGTTCATTAAACCAAGCGTATATCAGGTAACATTTTGATCCTTTATTGTATTTATTTTATACTTTCAGACCTTCGGTACACTGATATAGCTACGTATGCTAATCTCAAAGCAAAAATGACAACATGAACCAAAAACATGGCTCAGAATGTCTACAATAACATTTCAACAACTCACTGAATAGCTCAAAACTTAGTACATAAAAGTCAATAGCTCAAAATCCACTTACATTACTATTAATTTCAAAAGATAAATCTTTCTATCCGTTATTAAACAATGTTTCTCTTTTCCGAAAAGAAGATTAACTACTAGAATATTATTTAGATGATGGATTAACCTGAGGCAAATATTTAACAGAAAGGCTATAGTTAAATAACATAGAGTGCAACTCTCAGGGCATATATCTAAAATATAAAAATAGATATTTTAATTCTATAAATGTTGGATGTTAGAGCATTTGAATACCTTTTTTTCTTCAGTGGTACACTTATGCTCTAAACTGAAACGATAACGTTGACGTTTAAATAATTTACACAAATAAAATTTTACACAATCGAATATTGAAAGAAATTAATGCAAAACTAGATAAATTAAAGGTGTTGTATGTAAGAGCGGAACAAATAAAAATTAAAAGTTGATAAAGAACTAAAAATGGTTTAGGCGGAAAATAAAGAAAATGAGAAAGGAAAATAAAGAACTCGGGAAAGAAGTGAAAAATCAGAAGGGAAGAATAATGATGTTAGAAAAGGAAGTCAGAAAAAAAATAGTGATGCAAAGAGTAGAGGAAAGCGAAAATAAATCTGATTTAAAATTAAAGGACAAAAATTAGAATAGTATTAAGGGACGTAGAAATTAAAATAAATATAGAAAGGTATATTATATGAAAGATATATGAAGGATGCAATAACTGGAAGGTAGTGCAGATAATAATGTAGAACAAAAAAATAGAGATTATACAGACAGCAAAGAACTTTAGAGGAAAGATCATCTGAATTAGTGAGGATTATAGAAGACCAATACGGAAGCAATATAAATCACGCATAAATTTTATGGAAGAAGCGAGGGACAAAATACAGAGCAAATGAAATTTATAATAAACTTAAAATAAGTTAAGCAACTTAAGAATTTTAGGATGAAGGAAGAAAAAAATAATATGGAAAGAAAAATTCTGAATCTAAAACAGTGAGTAAGATAGCACCTGAAAATGATGCAACTAAGAAAATGTGGAGGCAAATGAAAAAAATTACAAAAATAAATTAACATTAAAAAACTAACAAAACGAAAAAATAACTATTGCAAAAAATAAACAGAAAAAGGAAATAGAAAATAATGAATAGTGTAATTAACAGTGTAAAATATTATAAAATAAAAATACTTGGTGTAAGTGGAACCAGATAAAGAAGGGAAAGAAATATACATCTGCAGTATGGAAATATTATATCTACTCAGACTATATAAATTAGTAGAAGGGAAGTGAAAGAGGGGTAGCAATAATGTTAAATAAAAGAGCAGTTTCATTTTATTGGAATCGGAAGGAATTTCTGAGAGGAATATATGGGGAAGGACCAGACATTTAAAAATAAAAAATCATTATGTAAGTATGTATCATTGACATTAGTGAAATAAACGATGATGGCAATAAATTAATAACATTGTGTGCAATAAAAAAACCTTATAATTGGAGGAACACTATTTAAACACAAGGACATATGTAAAACGACGTGGATCGCTCTAAAACGCAAAATTAAATAGGTCATATAATTGTGAATAAACAGATGGCGAAATTTCCTCCATAATGTTAGAGCAATAAAAAGAGTGGACATTGGATTAAATCACGAATCAGTACGTGACGAAATCCGAATTAATTTATAAATTAACAGCACTATAGGAAGTAAAAGAATTAGATATGATAAAGCTAAAAAAATAGAAATTCAGGGAAAATCTCAAGAAATGGTAAATAATGAATGCACAAATCTAAATGAATTGGTAGTATGAATAGTAGTATAAATAAAATACGGAATAAACATAAAACGGAATAAATATAAAAAGCACTTAAAAAGGCAGCACTAGAAACAATTGATTATAGAGATAGAAAATACTAAATATGGATAACAAGCGCTAAAAGAGAAAAACTAAAAGAGAAGAAAAAGGGTTATTAAGACATTATACAGTAAATACACAGTTAGAATAGATCATAAAGGTAGACTTTCATAGCCGATAAAAGTAGAAAAAGAAATTCGTTAATGACGCAGCCTTTTACTAATATATTTGTAATTACTATAGACTGAGTAATAAAAAATACGAGAGACAAGAGAACATGTATTAATTACAAAATATTCAACAAGTTGAATTGAATCTATTAACAGCAAATTAGCAACACATGCAGGAAAAACTATGACACGAATTAGCAATGCAAGGAAAATGTATCTATGAACAAATGCAAAAAGGCAAAACTGTTAAAAATAATTAATAATAAATTGAAATCGAGATAAATCGGATATAAATTGAATAACATAACAAGACATGCACTAAGTTATCGCGTAACCAAGAAAAAGGAAAGCTGAAAGACCAACAAAATCATGAAATAACGCAAAAGAAGCTGAGACTATACGATACAACGTATGACAAATAAAAATAAGAGCAAGAGACAAGAAAGAATGGAAAAACGAATGAAAGAGTTAGCGAAGAAATCAACGCGAGATGCATAGGATTATTTATCCTGCCATCAAGAACATAACTCTCAAAATACCTACGAGTTTCTTTTGCAGATAGAGAATTATAGGCCAAAGAAGAAGACAACGCAATCGTAAACAAATGATAATGCAAATGATAGAGAAGATACTCAAACTGTTGGTACGTGTAATGGCAAAGATAAAACATTTTTTTTTCAAAATTAAACATAGCTCTATAAAATACCAGAATCTTAGCCAACGAGGCTCAAATGATAAGATCCATTAGATATACTTTAACGTAGAAAATGTGGTCGTAACTATAGGTACATATTTTATTCAGAAAAACTGACATCCGGGTCAGACTCATCTATGTTTTTAATCATAATCGAAATATCTGCTGGTATAAGATTGACTTAATAATATACAAAAATTTCTTGACATTTTGCTTATTAAAATGCCAAAAGGGTAGTAGTGTGTATACATCGAAAAATTAATAAAGAACAAAGGATCAACATTATGCTTTGTGTCAAAAATGTTTAGAAACACTCAAAATGCGTAAATCGTCTTTAGAGATAATTTTAAGTCTTCAAGTGGCATCGACGATTCAGATTGATCACTTAAAACAATGACCAAAGAAAAAGGTTAAACATGTGCAGCATATCACAAGACTACATAAAATAAAATAATTAGATTTAATATAACAAACTAAAAAAAACAGAAATTAATGGAAAATATCAAAAATTTTGTAAATAATGAATGGACAAATCTAAATAAAATGGAAAGCAGTAGTATAAATGAAATATGGTATATATAAAAAAAACTTAAACGACAGCGTTAGAAGCAATTGGTTATAGAAAAAGAAAATACCTAAGTTGGATAACATGTAATACAAAAGAAAGAATAAAAGAAAGAAAGATAAAAATAAGATTAATCAATCTTTGTAATAAGTAAAGGCCGGATTTTGCCTGTTTATTTTGCTAATAGATATTGATATTTTAATAATTTTAAATTTGTTAGAGATGGGGATACTCCTACAGACATTTTATTTTTCTGATAATTGCCTGTTTGGAAGGTTTTGCCTAAAATTTGCCTGAATTAAAAATTTATAACAATATGTATTTCCGTATTTTTTCTCGGGATTTTAAAACGGTACGTTGTCCACAAGCGAGCATGTGCTCTCCTACTGCCGCCTTAGGCGTGAGTCACTAATGCCGGGAAAACCGATAAACCGAAGGTCACTGTCTTCATAAAGTAAAAATTTTTTCCAAGAAGTGCTCGATCTGTTCCAAACAGAAATTTGCATGCCAAAGTTGCATTTTACGTTCTGCCGTATTTGTGTGTGCAACTCTGTGTCAAGCAGTGCGGTTTGTTTAAGTGACTTGAGAATTTCTGTTTTGTCTTTGTTCGCATTTCTTTGTGAAATATTTTTTGTCGAATAATCCGTAAAGTTAGAAAAGCCTTAGTTCGTATCTGAGGCAATGGATTTCTGAAAATGATGTCTTCACAACTGACGGAAAATTATTTTTTGTAAAGTCTGTAATAAATAGGTAAATGTACATTTGCATTTTTTTAATTCTGAATTTTACTTGCAGTATCTAGAATATTCTAAAATACGCAAGCACCATATTAATTATTTAAGTAACAATTTCATTATTTCTGGTTGTTATTTCAGATTACAAGTAAAAAAACAGTATCACGTAGATCAATATTCAGGCTCTGCCGGGCATCTGAAACGAGTTAAAAATATAGGGACCTCGAAAAAGTCAATACAAGCGCTTTTGACAACTATGCAAGAAAAATCATTGGACCAGCATACATTTTCAAAAGATCTTTGCGTGGCGTTGGTAGCTGCCAATATTCCATGATCCAAGCTATCAAACCCCGTATTTTGCAATTTTTAGCAAAATATACCTCAAAAACAATACCGGACAAATCGACGCTTCGGAAAAAATACCTCTAAAATATGTACGACACAGTAAGTACATAGATAACGGGTTTTAATATAAAATATGGTACTAAATACAATTTTTTTCCAAAAAAATTTAGGCAATAACATCCATCCGAGAGGAAGTAGATGAAAATCTTATTTGGCTTTCGATTGCTGAGAGCACGGGCGCCCTTGGGCGATATGTTGTAAATGGTATGATTAGTGGCCTTTCTCCAAACCTCATCTTATTTTATCAAAATTTTAGATGCTGCAAATTATGCCTCGATAGCCCGTACAGTAAAAGCGGCATTAAGTAGGTAGATTTCAAAAGAACTAACTACATAGATTTGGGAGCCGTGGTGGTTTAGTATATAGATCGCTAGACTACGAAACCAAGAGTTGTGGGTTCGAATCCCGCTCTCGCCAATTCGATCGCTGGCATTTTTACGGCCCAGCTCAACTCAGGCTGCAATAAATGAGTACTTGGAGGTCAAACTTTAGGGTAATAATAGGCGGTCGGTACGTAGCGCTAACCACGTTACTACCCTTGTGTACCGTAGGCTCTAGATTGTAGCAGATCTATCCTGTTACGACCCCAAATAACCTTCAAGGCCTGTTACGGGGAACTATTATTATTAACTATATAGATTTAATTTACTCGTTCCGTTTAATTTTAATAGAAATTTTGTGGCCTTCTGAAGACCGGGACGACCGTCTCTTGCTGCTGGTAGCAGATGCAGCCCTCTACATGGTAAAAGTAGAAAAAGTTTTAATACTATTTTATGAAAAAATAATACACTTAACGTGCTTAGCCCATGGCATTCATCGCGTGGCGGAAGAAATTAAAAATCTTTTCTCCTATGTCAATGCTATAATTTCAGCAGTTAAGAAAGTTTTTCTAAAAGCCCCCACTAGGTGCGCTACCTTTAAAAATATACTTCCCGAGGTTTCCTTCCTCTAGCTCCCATCATCACTCATTGGGGGGATTTGGTTTGAAGAGGCTCTATATTACAACAAGAACTTTGGAGAGATTAAAATGGTGCACATTGAAATTATTTTTTAAGTATATGTAAAATTTGTTTATTTTGAAACCTTAGTTGTTTTTATTTTCTTCACATGTTGTAAATCACTTGTGCGATGAAAAGGAAAAATCGGGATATAAAGACATAGGCTTAATTTTAAAATGCCAAAACTATGTTTTCTTCTGATTCTGTAGTGGCTGATTTAGACTACATTAGAGTCCATTTTAGCCATTTTCTAGGTTTAATTAAGCAATTGGAAAATCCATCTCCACTCTTCACGGAGAGCACGAAGTTAGTGTATCAAATACCATTGAAGAAGACAAAAATTTGTCAGAAAATTGTTATAGTTCTGGTAAAAAATTCAAATTGGAAAAAATTAACAATATCAAAAATGCTCTTAATTAAGAGAGCGTAGGAATAATGGATAGCTTGTCCCCTAAAGAAATATCCTGTTTAAAATACGCGTCCATCACTTCTTGTGATGTGAAACGTTTATTTTCACATTTATAAACACATTTTAGCCGAAAGAAGAACGAATTTTACAAAAAATAATATAGAAAATACGTGTAAATATAAAAATAGTATAAATAAAACTCAAAAATTAGCGATTTTTATTTCTTTGCTTCAGAATATTAATCAGATTATTTTTGCCAAAAATACCTGTTTTTTTTTTGCCTAATTCAATACAAATCCGGTCTTTAGTAATAAAAAAACAGATAGCAAGTACAAGAAGAATATAATAAGAAAAATAAAGAGGTAAAGGAATGCTAAAAATGATAAAATACAATACATAGAACAATTATCAGAAAAACAAAGAATGAAGTTATTATAAGAGATAGTAAAAACATTAAAAGGGATAACATATATAGGCAAACTAGTAGGGCAACAAAAGAAAATATATAGAATAAAAGAACAAATACTGAAAAGCTATAAACTAAAATATATAAGAAAAATCTGGAGAAGCAAGAGAAAATCGACGAACAAAAAGTCAATCAGGAAATAGATAATAGTACCTTTAGCGAGGGCACATTTTCAAGAGAGGAGATAACAAATGCAATAATAAAACTAAACAAGTACGGACGTGGAACTTCAATTCCACAGACATCCGGGGCTTCTATACATAAACAAAAATTTGCGGCCACTTCCGGTCAAACCGGTCTCGAGATTTTTCGATCAGGCTGATTTTTGACGTCTGGATTATGATCGTTAGTTGAATACTAAAAACGTTATGCCTCTATCTATCACAGATAAAAATTTATAAGGCGTGACAGATGTCAGAAATGACAGAAATAGAAATTTGTCTCTAGCTTGGAAGCTTCCTCCATCAAAAGTTGAAAAATAAAGGGACAGACAGATAGACGACATTACTCTTTACATAAGGCTTCTCATTTTAATGTATAGAAGCCTAAAAATAACGAGGCAACAGGATGGGACGGAATAAATGCAAAAGTCATAAAATTATATGCACATGTAGGAAGTATTTTATATTTCGATAAATCAAATATGGAAAAAGGAAGAAAGGTCAGAAGACTGACACCAAGCAACAATAATCAAATTGCTGAAAAAGGGATCTTAATTATGTCTGAAAACTGGAGACACATAACTTTATTATATATATAATAATAATATATAATGTGTATAGCACGCCTGCGAACTGGGTAATTGAACCCGTCCGTCAGCATCGCAGACCACCCCTCAACCACGACCACGCTGGCTTATTATATATGATCAATAAAATTCTGATAAGGATTATAGAAAAGAGAATAAGGGACCCCGTTGCCAGAAGGCTAAGGCAGAATCAAGCGACATTTCAATGCAATAAGTCATGTATTGACCATATATGCACACTAAGAATTATATCAGAGCAGACATCTGAAATGAGAAAAAAAGGTTTATTTTATTGATTTCGAACGAGCATTTGACTCAATAGATCAGGAAATAATGCGGATTCTAAAACGATTAAATTACCGGAGAAATATAGTCGAATTATAAGGATATATTCTTGCTAGTGCTTGCAAGCAGACCGAACGTGCGTGCCGAGCTATACCTGAGTTATCACAACGGCTGAGCCGCAGCCATAGCCTTGCTTAAGGTCAGGCAAATTATATATCTATTAATTTAATTTCGAAAACTCGTGTATATTTTTAAACGTTTTCATAATATTTAAAAGTGCGCATTATTAATAATCCTATTACACTAAATGCGAACGGTAAACACTCGAGATCGGGAACATGTTCCTTCCACGAGTAACGCAGGACCTGGAACCCCACAATTTAACACTCAAGCCAATAATGGATTCGGACAAAATGGTAATTACTACAATCAGCCTATTGGGCAGACAAAAAATATACCAGGACAATCATTTGTAAATGCACAAATGCCACTAATGTACCCCAACCGATCCCCAGCGAATCAAGCACCTTTACTAGGATTCAATCAACAGCCAAGTCAAATAGCACCTTCATTCACACCAACTTATAATCAATTTCCACCTGTACTATCAGCACAGCAGGTTAGTGCAAATTATGATAATTCTGTTAGCAGCAATATAAACTATAAATCCACAGAAAATAACTTAGTATGCGATGATGAAACAATGAACTACAATGAAACACAAAATCAAACCAAACACGCCTGGCAAATAGTAACCAAAAGAAAAAGAGCAAAACGACAAAATTCTTCTGAAATTGATGCCCAAATAGAAACTGCTAATCAGTTCTCACTTCTCTAAAAGCAATAACAACACGTCTAATACTTCAATTCCTCCAAAAGAGAACCGAAACCTCCACCAATCTTTATATACGGGGTCTCAAATTACAAAGACATGATCGATAACTTAGCACAAGTAGTTGAAGAAGAAACTTACATTAACAAAACGTTAGCAAACAATACTGTTAAAATAAACCCCAACACTCTGAAACCTATAGAAAACTCATCCGTCACGTTCGTGAAGAAGAAATTGTGCACCATTCATATCAGTTAAAACAAGATAGAGCGTACCGTGTAGTCATAAGAGGCATCCACCCTTCTATTCCCCTACCAGAAATTACACAAGAACTCGAGAAAGAAGAACACAAAGTTCGTAATATTACAAATGTCAGGAATCGGCTTACTAAAGAGCCTTTACCTCTATTCTTTGTAGATCTCGAGCCACAAAACAATAATAAAGACATCTTTAAATTAGAATTTCTGTATCATTCTAAAATTCGAGTAGAAGCGCCAAGAAATAAAGGTGGGATGCACAAGATGCCAAGACTATGGACACACGAAAACCTATTGTAGGAAACCCTTTAAGTGTGTTAAATGCGGAGGACCACATAACACCTCTAGTTGCAGCAAATCTAAAAATA
Organism: Sinelater perroti; assembly: GCA_036346155.1. Lineage (NCBI taxonomy): Eukaryota > Metazoa > Arthropoda > Insecta > Coleoptera > Elateridae > Sinelater > Sinelater perroti. Next base: position 1,533,588 of record JARFIY010000355.1, on the reverse strand, counting down.
CACCAGCAACATGTGCTCTACGTAAGAAAAATCATCCAACTAACTACAAAGGCTGTAAAGTTTATCAAGACTTAATAAACAGAAACCATCACCTAAAACCCACCAGGCTCAGTCCTTTGTTACAAAATATTACAACTAATACTCTACTACATCCAACAACTCCAACTTATGCCCAAATGACCGCAGTACAACCTAACATCCCATCTAACAACACCGAAACAGACCTAACTAGCAAATTTACTATATTCCTTAATGATTTTAAGAATATGTTCAATCAATTACTCAACCAGAACAGTATGATTCTAACCATGCTGACAACAGTTATCAATAAATTAACTCAATAATGGCCCCTGCACTTAGAACTGCAGAATGGAATGCAGATGGCTTATCAAACCATATTCAGGAACTTACGCTATTTCTTAACATAAATAAAATTGATATCCTCCTAATCGCTGAAAGTCATTCAACACAAAGGACAACTCTTAAAATACCATACTATTCCATTTACTATGCTAACCATCCTGATGATGCGGCTCACGCAGGGTCTGCAATCATAATCAGATCTTCAATAAAACATCACACAAAATTCAAAGTGCCATCATAAAAGTAGATACTTTCTCCCGGCCTATTACAATTGCTTCAATGTATTGTCCACCACGTTATTCTATAACATGCGATGTATACCTCGAGTTCTTCCAACGACTCGGTTCACACTTTTTAGTTGCCGGAGACTGGAATGCTAAAAATGCAGCCTGGGGATCTAGGCTGATTACTTCTAAAGGCAGAACATTATTGAGAGTTTTATAACTAAATAATTTCAACTATTTGTCGACTGAGAGCCAACTTATTGGGCGACCGATCGAAATAAAATCCCCGACCTGCTAAACTTTGCCATAACTAAGGGAATCTCAGACCTACATAGTGATATTGAATCCAATTTAGATCTGCACTCTGACCACAGTCCTGTAATAATAACTCTAAGCACCAGTATTATATGGAAAAAGCCACAACAGAGACTGTCTTCCAAAAGACTGATTGGAACCTATTCCGTCAACATATCAACAATAATATATCACTAAATATCCGCTTAAAAGATAAGGAGGACGTAGATGAAGCTGTGCAGTACCTAACTACGTTAATACAAAGCACTTCCTGGACCTCTACTCCAGAACCCCATGGTCTTACCCGCAACAATCAGAACATTCCGCTTCATATTAGAAATTGGTCATCGCAAAGCGCAGAGCTCGCCAGGTGGCAGACTACCAGGAATCCACTTGACAAAACTTATTTAAATCGAATAACGCACTATACAATGCTATCCAAGAAGCAAAAACGAATCCTTCGAACACTACATCGTCAATCTATCTACTGATGATCACCCTGTGGAACGCGACAAAGAAATTCAAAGACCCATAGTATCTATTCACCTCTACGAAAAGCTGATGGGAGCTACGCCGGAATATTGAAAAATCCAACAGATTGCAGAACACCTTGCTTCTAATTTTCCGCTCCTGATATCCTCAACGATGATGAAGATGATGTCGAAATACAAACATTCTTAAACGCCCTTGTCAGATGTCTCTTCCACCAAGCCTATTTCACCTGCAGAAGTCAAAAGAAAAGTCTCTTAAATCCTCTAAAGCTCCTGGATATGATCTCATTACAGGGAATACTAAAACTGCTAGAAAAGCTATTATCTCACAACCATATATAACAGCATACTACCCTGTGCTACTATCCGATACTATGAGTATGCAAAATAATCATGATACTGAACCAGAAAACCTCCAACTGATGCCACTTCCTATAGGCCAATAAGCCTCCTTCCTGTAATGTCCAAATTTCGAAAAACTTATCCACCAGAATTGCAAACGTAACACATATAGATGCCTTAATCCCTAACCACCAATTCGGCTTCAGACCCAATCACTCCACTATCCAACAGTGCCATAGAATCGTTAATAAAATCAAAGAAAGCTTAGAAGCAAAACAAATGTACATCAGCATTTTTAGACGTAAAACAGGCGTTTGACAGGGTTGGCATCAGGCTTACTTTTCAAACTTAAACAACACTTACCAAATCAATTGTTCCTCATCCTTAAGTCAACATGTCCAACCGTTACTTCCAAGTTAAATTCGAAGACTCATTATCTGACTACCAGACTATCAACTCTGGTGTACCCCAAGGAAGTGTTCTGGGACCTTTCTTGTATTACTGTTTACCGCTGATATACCAGCCAGCGAGGATACACTACTAGCAACGTTCGCTATGATACAGCCATCCTTTCAAGATCATCCGATACGAGCTTCTGCAAAATTGCAAGCTTATCTTGATCAACTCCAAATTTGGCTTACCACTGGAAAATTAATCTAAACGTTGATAAGTCGTGTCAAGTCACGTTACAACACGAAGAGAATGTCCTCCTCTTACCTTCAATAACACCCCTTTCCCAATGACGGACAATTAAACTCCCATCTTCAACGACCAAAACCAACTAGAAATTACATTAATCAAAGATTCAATTAGATTTAAAAGTGAGAACATGTCTTGGTTACTAAATTCTAACCATCTCAACTACAGAACAAACTCCTCATATAAAGCCATTCTTAGGCCTATTTGGACATATGGTGTCGAATTATGGGGCTGCAGCAAACCGTCTAATACAAAATTTTTACAAACCTTTCAATCTAAAACCCTCAGAATGTTACTAAATGCACTTGGTATGTCTCCAACTAACAATACAGACACCTCAAAATACCGTTTATACACGACGTCATCAGTGCTACTCTGTTAAACATAAAAATCGAAGCATAACCCAAGAACTGTATCAATCTTCTCGACAGAATCCAATCTCTAAAATAGAGTTTCGAACATTGGCAAATTGTTCATACTTTGTCACCTGTAGCTTCTAAATATTTGTCTGAACTTCATGACCTGTCCACTGCCTTTATATTCTTAGAAGCCAACAAGTTTCCTTGCTACCCTAAGCAGATTTTAGCCTTTCAACTAATACCCTTGATGATAAGTTGGGGTAGGTTATATTTTATCTTCATATAGTACCGGTGTTCCCAAGTAGGCGAGTTTCTTCTATTTATGGTAGTTATAATTTATTACAGTTCATTCTTTGTAATACCTCTTGGTTTGTAATCCTGGCTGTCCATGGATTTTAAGTATTCGTCTCATTAACCACATTTCAAAGGCTTGCAGTTTGTCTATCCGTGTTTATTTAGTGTCCAGACTTCCGTTCCATTAAAATATTGACCATATATAATTCTTTACCATTCTCCATCTGATTTGTAAATTTAGATTTTTATTTGTCAGGAGTGTTTTCATTTTATAAATCCTTGCCTAGCTATTTCTATTCTACTCTTTATTTCTATATTTGAGTTTAGATCTGAGTTAACCAGCAACCTAAATATTTGAATTTTCCAACTTCTTCTAAAGCGTTCCATCAATTGTAAAATTTCTACCCTAGGATTTTACTCACTTGCATGATTTTGTTTTCTTAGTATTGATTGTTAGGCCCATTTGTAAACTTGCAGTCCCTAACATCCCATCTAACAACACCGAAGCAGACCTAACTAGCAAATTTACTATATTCCTTAATGATTTTAAGAATATGTTCAATCAATTACTCAACCAGAACAGTATGATTCTAACCATGCTGACAACAGTTATGGAACGCAAATGGCTTATCAAACCATATTCAGGAACTTACGCTATTTCTTAACATAAATAAAATTGATATCCTCCTAATCGCTGAAAGTCATTCAACACAAAGGACAACTCTTAAAATACCATACTGTTCCATTTACTATGCTAACCATCCTGATGATGCGGCTCACGCAGGGTCTGCGATCATAATCAGATCTTCAATAAAACATCACGTACTCAACCATACATAACACAAAATTCAAAGTGCCATCATAAAAGTAGATACTTTCTCCCGACCTATTACAATTGCTTCAATATATTGTCCACCACGTTATTCTATAACATGCGATGTATACCTCGAGTTCTTCCAACGACTCGGCTCACACTTTTTAGTTGCCGGAGACTGGAATGCTAAAAATACAGCCTGGGGATCTAGGCTGATTACTCCTAAAGGCAGAACATTATTGAGAGTTTTAGAACTAAATAATTTCAACTATTTGTCGACTGGAGAGCCAACTTATTGGCCGACCGATCGAAATAAAATCCCCGACCTGTTAGACTTTGCCATAACTAAGGGAATCTCAGACCTACATAGTGATATTGAATCCAATTTAGATCTGCACTCTGACCACAGTCCTGTAATAATAACTTTAAGCACCAGTATTATATGGAAAAAGCCACAACAGAGACTGTCTTCCAAAAAGACTGATTGGAACCTATTCCGTCAACATATCAACGATAATATATCACTAAATATCCGCTTAAAAGATAAGGAGGACATAGATGAAGCTGTGCAGTACCTAACTACGTTAATACAAAGCGCTTCCTGGACCTCTACTCCAGAACCCCATGGTCTCACCCGCAACAATCAGAACATTCCGCTTCATATTAGAGAATTGGTCATCGCAAAGCGCAGAGCTCGGCGCAGGTGGCAGACTACCAGGAATCCACTTGACAAAACTTATTTAAATCGAATAACGCACAATCACCACAATGCTATCCAAGAAGCAAAAAACGAATCCTTCGAACACTACATCGTCAATCTGTCTACTGATGATCTCTTCCTGTGGAACGCGACAAAGAAATTCAAAAGACCCATAGTATCTATTCCACCTCTACGAAAAGCTGATGGGAGCTGGGCGCGGACGAATATTGAAAAATCCAACAGATTTGCAGAACACCTTGCTAGTGTATTTTCCGCTCCTGATATCCTCAACGATGATGAAGATGATGTCGAAATACAAACATTCTTAAACGCCCCTTGTCAGATGTCTCTTCCACCCAAGCCTATTTCACCTGCAGAAGTCAAAAAAGAAATAAGTCTCTTAAATCCTCATAAAGCTCCTGGATATGATCTCATTACAGGTGAAGTACTGAAAAACTGCCCTAGAAAAGCTATTGTATTACTCACAACCATATATAACAGCATACTACGCCTGTGCTACTATCCGATACTATAGAAGTATGCAATAATAATCATGATACTGAAGCCAGGAAAACCTCCAACTGATGCCACTTCCTATAGGCCAATAAGCCTCCTTCCTGTAATGTCCAAAATTTTCGAAAAACTTATCCTCACCAGAATTGCAAACGTAACACATATAGATGCCTTAATCCCTAACCATCAATTCGACTTCAGACCCAATCACTCCACTATCCAACAGTGCCATAGAATCGTTAATAAAATCAAAGAAAGCTTAGAAGCAAAACAAATGGTACATCAGCATTTTTAGACGTAAAACAGGCGTTTGACAGGGTTGGCATGCAGGCTTACTTTTCAAACTTAAACAACACTTACCAAATCAATTGTTCCTCATACTTATGTCATACATGTCCAACCGTTACTTCCAAGTTAAATTCGAAGACTCATTATCTGACTACCGACTATCAACTCTGGTGTACCCCAAGGAAGTGTTCTGGGACCTTTCTTGTACTTACTGTTTACCGCTGATATACCAGCCAGCGAGGATACACTACTAGCAACGTTCGCTATGATACAGCCATCCTTTCTACAGATCTCGATCCGATACGAGCTTCTGCAAAATTGCAAGCTTATCTTGATCAACTCCAAATTTGGCTTACGCACTGGAAAATTAATCTAAACGTTGATAAGTCGTGTCAAGTCACGTTCACAACACGAAGAGCCGAATGTCCTCCTCTTACCTTCAATAACACTCCCATTCCTGTCAAAGGAAGTTAAATACCTCGGCCTTCATCTTGACGCAAAACTAACTTGAACACACCATTAAGGCAAAAGACGTCAATTAGATTTAAAAGTGAGGAACATGTCTTGGTTACTAAATCGTAGATCTCAGCTCTCACTACAGAACAAACTCCTCATATACAAAACCATTCTTAGGCCTATTTGGACATATGGTGTCGAATTATGGGGCTGCAGCAAACCGTCTAATACAAAAATTTTACAAACCTTTCAATCTAAAACCCTCAGAATGTTACTAAATGCACCTTGGTATGTCTCCAACAACACCATACACGACGACCTCAAAATACCGTTTATACATGACGTCATCGGTGTTTACTCTGTTAAACATAAAAATCGAAGCATAACCCACAGCAACGAGCTAATCAGTGAACTGTTCACACAACCAATGGAAAATAGAAGACTTAACAGAACATGGCCAGAAGACCTAGCTAGGTGAATCCAGAGAGCCGTCAATGGATGGCCCCTGACTCAAGTGAACCTCTTTCAACCCATTTACTTATTACTTTATTAAGTAGATTGTAAATTTGCATTAATCCAATAAAAAAAATGTTATAAGGATGTCATACAGTGGATACACATCGAGGATAGATTACGAAGGCAGACTTTTGGAGCAGATAAAAGTAAAAAGTGGGTTCGTCAAGGCTGCAACCCGTTACCAAAAGTTTTTAATATTACGGACTAAATAATGAAAACACGAAAGACAAGATAACAAGTATTAATTGAGAAATATTCAACAAGCTGCCTATTAACATACAGGAAGAAATGATAAAACTAATAATTAATGCAAAGAGATAAAAATGTTACCCATTGAAGATCTGCATAGATGAAACAGAAGAAGTAAATGAGATCTGTTGTTTAGGCAGCATAATAAAATTAAAAGGTGAAACGGAAACGAATATCGACAGAAGAATTCAGCTAATACAAAATGTTTTCGGCATGCTCAACATAATATGAAAATGATCAACAATATCTAAAAAGACAAAGATAAGATTATTTCGCACATATATAAAGAGATATAATTGATATATGGGGCTGAAACGCGTAAAAAACTAAAAAGCTTTTAAATGAAATACAAATATTTATTAATAAATGTTTAAAAAAATTAACAACATCTTTTGGCCAAATACAATTAGTAATGCAAAGCTGGATAGGATTACATAAAAAGAGAAAGTGAAAGTATATATTAAAAAATTAAATATAACTGAATAGAACGTAGACAACTGTATAACAACATAACAAAACAAGTACTAATTGTAAGTTACAAAATTCAGGAAAAAGGAAAGATAACGGAATCATGGAGATGAACGATATATAGGAAACTCTGTATAATATGGAACAAAGGAAAGAGAATAACAAAGGTAGGAAAAAATAGAAAAACTAGAAGAGTTAGCGAATAAATTAGCGCAATCCTGTTATAAAGAACATAGCTTTAAAAGTCCAACCAAAAGACAAAACAATCATAAACAAATGCTAATGCAAATAATAAAAAAGATATTCAAACTTCTGGTACTTGTAATCGAAAGATGAAGTAATCCCAAAATTAAAAATAGCTCTGTAAAATATTAGGATCTTAGTGAATTGTAGCTAATGAAACTCAAACAATAAGATTTATTAGATCTATTTCGGTGCAGGAGTGCGGAGTTACAATTTAATTTTAGATAATCAACAATAACGACATATCGTAGGTTAATTTATTCTACAAGACTGATCTCTGGGCCAGACTCGTTCGTGCCTTCGCATGCCTCCAGCCATTTCCTACGTGGCCGTCCTCTCCTTCTTCTCCTTCCTCCTCTGCTCAATACCTTTTTTGCCCATCTGTTTTCCGTCATCCTGGAAACGTGGCCCAACTATTGTAATCTAGTTGCCCTGACTTTCTAGCTTATTTTTGGTTTCCGATATAGTTGCTTAACTTCTAAATTTGTTCTTTTCATACATTTCCTTGTTTGTTGATGCGCCCAAAGATTTTTCTTAACTTTACGTTCCCAGACGTTCAGTTTCTCATCCTTTCTCTTGTTTGTAATCCATCACTTACATTCATGCAGTACTGCTGGTTGCACTATCGATTGGTATAATCTAAGTTTTGCAGTCCGTGAGATGTTTTTGGCTCTAAATAAGTTGTGAAGCGATCCTACCGATCTATTTGCTTTTGCAATTTCTGTGCTATTTCTTTTAGCTCGTCCTCTTTACTAGTTACTGTTATGCCCAGGTAGTCAAACTTTTCGACCTTTTTAAAAATGTATATTTTGTGTTATTCTGTCACAATTTTAATTTGCATTTGTTCCCTGATTGTGTTGTCCCCCATCTCTATGTATTTAATTTTCTCCTCATTAATATGGAAACCATACTCTTTAGCGTTTTTTGAAGAGCCTTGAATTTTCTGATAAGTTTGTCTTTTGATCTGGCCATGAGCAACACGTCGTTTGCATAAGCGAGTAGTTGATTCTTCCTGTCATATATCTTTTCCTGGGTCCTTATTCCGCTTTCTCGAAATATAACTTCTAGTACACAGTTAAATAACACCATTGACAGGGGGTCCCTTGTTTCAACCCTTTTTTAACCTATAATTTGTCAGATAGCCTCTCTTCTACTGAAACTCTGTTTTCCGTTGTTCTAAACGTCATTTCTAACAGCTTAATTATCTTATTTGGTACTTGGATCATTCTGAGGACATGACACAGCTGTCTCCTTATAACCGAGTCGTAGCTCTATCTGAAGTCTATGAATAGTATCGGGTGTGTGTTTTTTTTTGGAAGCGGAGAATTTTAAATTGGTAACACTATTTTCGGTGACAACTGGTTTGGCAGCTCTGGGTTGTTTTGGGGTTAGTTTGGTTTGCCAATTCATCATGATTAGACTCACGCCGGAGCAACGTTTGCAAATTGTTCAAGTTTATTTTGAAAAACATAGTTCAATTCGAGAAACTCATCGGGCATTACGTGTATTTTATGATGCTCATAATCGTCCATCAGATCGATTAATTCGAGAAACTATGGATCGTTTTCGCAATGCGTTTACTCTAAACGATAATATGCATCCCGTAAGACGCCGTACAGTGCGCGCACACAAGCGATTGATGGTGTGCAGCATAGTGTTGATGATGATCCAAATGCGTCAGTTCGTCATCATGCTCAACAATTAAATTTGTGTCCATTCACTTTATGGAAAATGTTGCGTAAAAATCTTGGTTTTGATTCAACTTGTACAGGATTATCGTTCGCGCCGTACATTTGGTAAATGGGCCGAAGGAAACATTGTTATTGATCCACAATTTCATTTGAAAATTTTGTTCAGTGATGAAGCACACTTTTGGTTAAATGGCTATCTCAATAAACAGAATTACCGCATTTGGAGCGATGATAATCTACAAGCCATTGTCGAAATACCATTACATCCAGAAAACGTCACTGTTTGGTGCGCTTTATGTGCCGGTATGATGATCAGAACGTTACAGTCAACGGTAAGCGGTGCAAAGACATGATCACTAACTTTTTCGTGCCTCAATTGTTAGGCATAAATGTTGCAGACATATGGATTTAGGAGGACGGCGCCACATGCCACACAGCGCGCGAGACAATTAATTTACTAAAGAAAAAAAAACTTGAACGATTACTTTCACGAAATGACCCTGTCAACATGGTCACCTCGTTCGTGCGATTTGGCGCATTAGATTATTTTCTCTGGGTCGCATGTCTACGCCGATAAATCAAAAATAATTGAGCATTTGGAAACCAACATTCGACGCGTTATTGCCAAAATACAACTTGATTTACTACGAAGAGTATGTGAAAATTGGACCTTCAGATTACGCCCTGTACGCGCCAGTTGCGGCGGCCACATGCTCGAGATCATATTCAAACATTAATGCCATAAAATTATCTTTTAAATAAAGCCAAATTCATGAATATTAAAAACATTTTTCTGTATTTTACGATTTAAAGTTCTCCGCCTCTAAAAAAAAAACACCTGATGTATATAGGTTTAGTTTTTGTTCATAGGTACTGTGGTCCGTGGTAGACCTCCCTTATTTAAAACCTTCCTAGCATTCCACTATCTGTTCCGTTATGTAATAATCCAGTCTGATTCTAATGATCCTAACCATTAATTTATATACTACATCCAGTAGTGTGGTACCTCTGTAGTTAGCACAGTGCATTTTGTCACTTTTTTGTATATGGGGTAAATTATTGCTTCTTTTCGTCCTTCGGACAGTTTCTCCTCTTTCCATACCTGCTTTACTAATAAGTGTACAATTCAGAAACCAAGCGTCAAAGTGTTAAATGGTGATTACCAGATGAAAGAAATCCAAATAAATTTTTTTTGGAGAAGTCAACAATTAACATCTCATTGTTCGTCAATTGTCGCAGATTTATTTGCCAAAAATACAATATACTTAAATATTTCCCGTAATCACCCGATTTGGCTCCCTGCTGCTTCTTCTATTCCCTAAGTTGCATTTGATGATAGAAGGAACAATCATTTTAAAAACATTTAACAATTTCAAGATCAATCCAATTAGCGACATAAAAAAAGTCATTTGATGCATTTAAAATGTGAATCGCATTTTGCCGAGAGGAGATATCTTGAACAAATAAAATTATTTTTGTCAGGTTTTCTTAACTGTTTTTATTTTTAAGCCAGTTCTATTGTTTTTGGACCAAATGGTATAGAACAGATTGTACACAATTCGTAAAAAGCAATAGAAAAATAATCAAGACAAAAACTTCAATGATCCAATTTAACAGATCCAACAAAAGTACTACTACTTTACTACCTATTAATACTCAATCAAATTCAACATTTCTATGTCGTTGAAGGTTTTGTTATTACTGTTACATACTAAATATGTTTTATTCGAATTTAAAATAACAGCGCTCTGTTTTATTTCCAAACAAAAATTTAATCATTTACAGCGTTGTCATTGTTGTCCTTGATTTCATATAAATCATGTTCTATGCATTTTTATTTCTACTACCAATGGTGTCACAAAATTTTAAAGCTTCGACAACGTAATAACATATTATAAATATTTCTTTGTGCTTCATAACCTAATTCTATATTGAATGTACGGTTATAAACACAATCAGATGATTAATAAAAGTTTTAATATCCATTAATCGTTCCTTTTTTGCTCGTTTCCTACGTACTTACAAACTCTAATTATATTTAAAATAGTGAATATGAGAAGTTTATAATATCATAACAAAATAAACAATATAGCAGGAAGAACATCAGAAAGTGTTTTTTAATATAAAAGCACCAAACGTTAGAAAGTTAGAAAAACCAACAGCTCTTTCCATTACCTTTAATGTTATGACTTGGAAAATTGATTTATTAGCTTTTTATTGGGCTATTTCATAATAATAATACATCATAAACTTTATTGCATTTTGTATCTATAAAATAACTTGTTTTTTGAGTGCTTTTGAGCAACCACCGGTAAAAGCCTGTGCAGACGTAATAAGGTATTGTACGCCATCTGTGTCACAAAAGCTATACTAGTACAATTTACTATTTAGATGTCTATTTATTTATGCAACAATAACGTTCAAATCTTAATTCTTACTAATTATAACTATAAATGTATAGTTACGCATTAGTTTCAGAGTATTTTAAATTTTTTATAAATCTTCTAACTTATTACGTTTTCATTTTATGGTTCACTATTGATTTCGATATAGTTATCTGTATTAGCAAAAATAAATTGATGCTGGTGAAGTTATTTACTTTAGCGTTGCATACAACTAAATATGTATTACTAATGGATAAACCATGGCGAATAACTAACATTTTTGCAGCTTATTTCTTAATATTTTCTAAATGGTTGTGTAAAGTACACAATCAGACAAAATTTAGCTACATTAAACAATTTTTCCTATCTACAACATATTTGAAATTTTATGCGGGAATCGTTCCAATCAAATGGAGATTTCTGTGTGCTGCTGGCAATAGTTAGTAAAAAGTGTGCTTTATTACCGCTAGGCGGCGCACAAGTCAAGAATTAGTCAGATGACAGACAACGACAGTTAGTAGGTGCATAGCATTAAGATGGAATTTTTTGTGAAATTCGCGGAAGTTTAAGAAAAACTGCAAGCCGCAGTAGGCCTGTAAATGCTCTAAAAATTTTAAAGAAGACCACATATCCACAGTGGCTTCTAATTTATAGTAATCAATTCTATGAATATTTAGTAGATAGAACAAGTAGAAAATCTGATTATCATTTTTTATAAGATTGCGCAAAAACAAATTTTTATGGGGATATTTACATTTTCGGAAAGTTAGTGCACCTTGAGTTCCAAGGCAGCTTTCCGCTTTTAGCGCTAGAGAAGGGTCTAAGTCTGCACTAAGTTAAAAGAGGCCGGGATTTTCTGGATTGCAACATCACATGTAACGAAATTTGCATGTATCATTTCATTCCAAAATTAAAACATTTGTTTAGTGGAAGCATACAGACTCACAATTACAATAGGTTGATGGTGCGCGCTTTTTGTGACAACTTTTCTTTATTCATGCAGTGCGTTCTCAGTTATATGTATAACTGTCTGAAAAAAAGCGACTGGGTTTAATAACAAAGGACATAAAAATGATAGCCATTATTTTGGGAAATGCTTTCGCATATTTCTTACTGCCCGGACTTTGTGACAAACCATTTATACTTATTAAGATTTCTAAAAGACTTCCTGGGAGTATTTTAGCACTGATTGTAGGATAAAAGAGACTGTCCAGAGACATCTTTCTAAGCTGAAACTTATTAAGGTTTAGTTAAACCCTGCGATAAGTACCTAAGTGTAACCAGAAACTATACGGGCGATTCTTGGGGAGATCGGTCAAATTTGGGAAAATTGTTACTAATTTTGACCCACTTTTTTGTGGCTATATCGGTCAAACAGGAAAAGTGAAGTTTTATTTTACTTTCTCTGGTGCATTAAACAGTTTTTTTCGTATTTTTTCCAAGTATACTAAGTGACGAAGCCACTTCCACTAAAAACATTTTCACTAAAACCATTTCCACTAACAGTCATTTCCACTGAAACCACTTCTACTAAAATACAATTTCCACTAAATATGAAACATAATGAAACAAATTCCCGCAAAAGGATATTTTTAACAAATTTATTTAAAAATGCGAAAATTAAAAGTTAACAAGTTGAAAAATTAAGAAAATTAAGAAAAATTAAGGGAAATGGCGCTTGGTTGGTAAGTATTTTAGAAATTAATGATAGAAAATGTTGGAAGACATATATACATATCATTGTTAATCAATTTCTTCCCAGCAGCACGAGAAATTACCTCCAGTAGTTGCTTATTTGCAGTCACATAGCGATGGTGCGTATTTTTAAAAGATCTGACTCCATTAGAAATGATGCGACCTCGAATGATACCTTGTTTTTTGCGCAGACCTTCCATGAAAACGTCGAAAGTCGAATGAGATGCCCCCGTACGATCGAGAAATTGATGATGCCCACCTTCCACTGAGTTATTAGTGCGAGGAAGTCCATTGTTGTCGCTGAATATTGATTCCAAATATCAATTAGAAACATAGCTTTTTTGCATCTTCCTAGCCAAATTCGTTACTGTAGATAATGGCATTATATCCTTCCAAAACTTCATCTACTGGAAGAAAAGCAAGAGCGCCAAGAGATTTAAGCTCACGAGAAAATCTAGGATTTGCTGGGTCACTGTAGAGTTTCTTGAGAATCAGAATTTGCTGAATTTGACGGAAAAGAGCTTGACCTATGTGGAAATAGCATCCTCTAATCGTGATAGAAGGGAAAACCCACTTGAAAGCCTTGTGTTCGGTTTGTCGAAAATCCACACATACGTTTGAAGCGGCTGCCGTCGGAATCATTTTCTTCACTTGTTCCAATACTTCAGTATAGGTTTCCTTCGATTTGTTACAAAGGAGAGCATACACAAAAAGAATACATACACCTGAAAATACAATTTTTGTTACATATTTAGTTAGCGAGTAAAATGAGGTGTGGGGGCGAAGTTCGCCGCAGGGGGAGTTTGGGAAACTAAGTCCCCTATATTAGTGTGAGGGGGAGCGAGTGATCGTAGCGAGCGCAGCCCCGTTTGAGGTTGGTATGAAGTTTAGTATTTTATATATAGTAGGTAAAAAAAGTAAAAAGCAGTGTTTGAAAATAGAAAAGAAAATAGGAAAAAAGAAGATATTTAGGAAATTCTTACCTGAGTCAGTCATGGCGTGAATTGTCCATAATTGTTTGAAGATATTGGGAACACTCTTGAATCTTCCATCAGCAAGCCAGTGAGGAGATGAGTGCAGTTGGCGAAGATTTTGCTCTGTAGAGAAAACAAGAATTGCATCATTGCATTTATTGTCGTAGAGAAGGAAATTCTCCTCTTTGCCACCAAGATTAATCACCTTATCGGATTCCGAGACGATGAGTTTACCAGCTGATTGTGAATTGATTGGATTTACAACCGCTTGTTTTCGAGAGCGAGCAGCTGCTCGCGCCATGCTTTTGTCGATTGGAAGAACCGCAACGATAGTTTTCTCGAGTTTTGAGGTGTAAGTTGAGACAATGGATAGAGGAGTATCCTTACTTTCTTTGGCTTTCATCTTGATTTCGGCCATTGCATTTTGACAAGCGGGCTTTTCGGGCACCAAAGTACATATGTATTTATCTGAAAATATGGAAAAATATTCATTTTGCGTTCGTATTAAATCAATTATTACTTACTTTTAGTACGAAGAAGAAGAAATCCTTTGTCAGATCCAACATCTGTAGTTAGACAGTGACAACAGTTCGTAGTGCTGTAGTCTGCAAATCTCCAATAGCAGACAGGTGTTCTAACTACCCAGATATAAGATCATATGACATCAACAAATTGTAGCAATTATATTTAATAGAAATAAATTTACTTACCATTTTTCTCTTGGGTATATCCTTCGTGGACCAGTTAAATCTGTCCCTTGGAACTCTTGGAAGTCTGGAGATAGATTCCGGAAGTGGCCATAGTAAAAAGTTGAAGTAAAATTTATGAAGAAAGCTGACTTAAAGTAGTTAGGCAAATGAAAAAGTTTTGAAACTAACTGACTGAGAACTGAGATAGCGTGCTCCTTATATACCCCGAGAGAGAGGTATGGGATTAGTCAGAAGTTCTCACAGAGAAATTCGACCAAAATTTCTTTCAATTTTCAGTACTAAAATTAGCAAAGAAAACTAAAAGAAATTTCTTGGAAGAGATTAGTTTATTTCATTGCTGGTGCATTTTGAATTTATAAATAAATATGAAAGAGCAATAAGGGAAAACGAACGAATGCTCTATTAGTGAAGGGAACTTCTGTCGCGTCTCGAGGGGAACTTCCGCATCCCTACTTGCTCTCGACTCGAACGGTCATTTTTTCGATCTCCCTGGGTGCTTTTGTCCCAGGCAGAAAAGTAGGGAAAGAGCACGTTTTGCGCGTTTGATGTTTTTTGTGCCGCAGCCGCCACAGTCCCAAGAATTTTCTTTCACATTTTTATATTAGGATTAAAATGTACTGAAATGTAAAACATGTGAATCATCTACAGACAAGTTACAGAATGTTTAGCTTTTAGTGGAAGGGGTTTTAGTGGAAATGGCATTTTAGTAAAAATGGTCTTTTAGTGGAACTGGTTTTAGTAGAAACGTTTTAGTGAAAGTGGTATAACATGGAATACGTTATGTCACCAATGCCAAGTGCTATACTAGCAGTTTGTTGTGCTACATCAAACTCCTTTTGAACTGTTCTACTTTTTGTAGTAAATAAATTTTCAGTTTAGGTAATTAAAAACATTCAAATCGTTATAACTTGTTTATGTTGCACGCTACTGTAGTCGAGTAAGAGACTTATTTTATTGCATTTATTTAAGCCACGGAAAAGTTTTGGTTACATTAATTTATTTACAGCGGTTTAAAAAATATTGCCAACATTTTCCGCATTGGAAAAAAATATTATGCCTTTGCCTATGTCACCCAATAGTATTGCTGCTTTCGAAGAAAACAATAAGGCTTAAATTAGAAGATGCATTTTATTAGGCTTCCACAATACAAAAAAGCGCATATAGGCTGAAGTCACGACGTAGGTATTTAAATTTTTTCTTTCTCATGAATTTTACAAAGCACTTCTGGTATTAAAAAATACCTTTTGGTATCCTACTTTACGAAATATCGCAAGTGTGCTGTTTGTTTAACACTGAAAATCCGAATTAAAGTTTCTAATAACTGTGCAGATGAAAACCAAATACAACTTATTTTAAACGAAGTGGTTAAATCTAAAACCACTAAGTATTTGGAATAGGAACAAGGTGGATTGTGGATGATGGCGAGAAAGAAAAGTCCTATTTTTTGATGATTTGTAACATCAACTTCTTAAGCTCAAGTCACATTACTTCATTGTAAAAGGCCAATCAACTAAACTCAAGCTTAAATACAATGAATGCATTGACTTCACAGATCATTTTGATATCAGTCCAAGACGGAATTCAACTTCATTATTTATATATCAAGCAAGTAACCTGCGCTCGGTAGTCTTTTTTATTTATTTTAGATATTTACAATCTGCTCAATAGAGCAGCAAGTAAATTGGTTGACAGGAACACAAGAAGGAAGAAATAGCCCAATGACTACACTCCGTAAAAATTACAGCAAGTAATTGGTTTTATAATTGTCTGAATTATAATGGTAGTTATAAAAATAAATTTATTAGCCACTAACTTTTCAGTCTTCTTCGTACTGTTGGTTGCATAGATAAAGAGTTAGCCTCTTTGGTTGGGCGTCCAAGGAGTTTGTGTAGGTACCTGTCAGTGGAGCTTCGTATTTCTTCTTCAACGAAGGGTATGCCGGCATCCTTGTGTAGAGTTTTATTACTGACATACCAGGGAGTGTTGAAGATCATTCTTAGTATTTTAGATTGCATTTCAGTATTGGATGGCTTAGTACAGCCTCAGAACTATATACCGTAGCTCCAGATAAACTTAATGATGCATTTGTATAGTAGAAATGTCACAAAAAAATATTTTAATCATACACTTTTACAAGTCAACATGGTTCTTACTTTAGTTTATCTAAAACAATAATCTAAAATTTATGGCTAGCGCTTTGAGGTATATGCAAAACATTGTCATATATTTTAATTGATTTCAAAAGGCTTTTCAACTCTTTAGCAACATTAAAACTAATGTTAAACCTTCTATCTGTAATCTTTTGATGTAATATATGGAGGCGATGTACATTAATGTACTAAACGTCAACTCGCCGTATAGCAGCATAATTAGAGACTAGATAAGAGATTGTAGACTAAATTTTAATATATGTGGCAGTATTTAGAATACCATCTCACAAAATGAAACTTAATGTGCCACCACACTAAATGAAAGTCGATAACATCAGCGTAATTTTCACTATATCATTTTATATATACTTTTTATTGGAAAGTTGGAGAACCCTTTTCTAATAATTTTTAGAATTTACTTATTATATAAATTTTTAATTTATTACCTTTATCTTCGTATTATCTGAAAAAAAAATAGTGAATATAGCAATGCTCTTTTATAAAGTACCATTTTTAGTTTCCAAATAGATTCCGATTATACGTTAACAATCGTGATTACAAATTATTTATTTCCCTATTTTTTATTATTAAACGATGTTTTTTAGAAATTATTTTTTTTTCAATCTAGCGTATATGAGAAATATGC
Source organism: Sinelater perroti (assembly GCA_036346155.1). Classification (NCBI taxonomy): domain Eukaryota; kingdom Metazoa; phylum Arthropoda; class Insecta; order Coleoptera; family Elateridae; genus Sinelater; species Sinelater perroti. Next base: position 1,516,025 of record JARFIY010000355.1, on the reverse strand, counting down.
CTAATGTTTAAATTAAACTTGTTAAAAATATTATTCATAAATAAAAAAGGGAAGCAAGATACAAACAAACAGAAAAAGTCGTATTTCATAAAGCTTATAGCATCCAGTCTACATCAGAATATTCTAATGTTTAGACAAACAGGTTATTGTTTTGGTAGACGAAAAATATTTAAATTGTTGCTTGTATCGTTAATTGTTAACCCTTACTGGTTTTAATTTTTTTTTTGTAAATTTCTTTAACGGCCTGAAAAAATCCGTTTCTGAATCGAAACGCGGCAACTCCGTTGTTGTCTTTGGCTCTAGCGGAATTCTTGCAACTAACCAGCAACGATCGTCTTTGACTGAATTTTTCTCCTTGGATAATGGCTATTTTCGAATTAATTTTTAATCTATTGCATCTCTCTCTCTCTGTGCTTAACAACAAAATTGCTTCTTGCTAATTCTACTTGGATAAACGTGGCGTCAGATTTCGCACTTCTAAAAATCAAACCAGTAGAAAATTTAAAATAATGCACATGTGTTATACATAAACACGTTTTAACATCCTCGTTTCAGAATTTTTATTTTTTTTAAGTTCTGCAAATCATTTTCCTCGCCATTATTTTTGTTTGCTAATCGATAAATCTGGTAATATTTCATGGAGTAAGTTCTATAGTATTCTCTCTATATTAAGGTATTTAGTAGCGTTTCCTCTACAACATCTGATGGTTCTACAGTAATAACAAAAATGACAAGTAGCTTAGACACTTGGTTTGTGCAACGTGCTATTGTTAAGTTCCTAACGACTAAAAGTTGTGCTGCCATTGACAATCATCGACAAATAGATGCTGTCTATAGCAACGTCTGTCTTGATGTAAATACTGTTAAGGAGTAGATAAGAAATGTGAAAGGAAAATCCAACCACAACAAATTTATAAGATCAAGTTCGATGCAGTCAGCCTTCGACAATCACAAATAAACTGCATCAAGCGCGTATACACGAATTGATTCGTGTCACTCATCATGTGAAGCATGGTATCGCTGAAATTGTTAAAGATTTCTTTTGGAAAAACTTCAGCGTTGACGTGTATGTGTGGAGAGGGAGAGGGGGTAGAGAAAAAGGAGAAAAAGAACTATAAGCCGTGAAGACGCAAAACTCCTCTACTAATCTTCTTCCATTCCTTTTCTTTTATTGTGCGTTGCCAGTTTCTCCTAACTAGGTTTTTGATATTATTTTCTATGCCATAAAATTACCTTTGACAACTGTTCTTCACTTCTATCAGCAGAATTTGGTTAACAGTCTTTGATCTTCCATACATAGTATATAATCTACCCTTTTTAATATTTGTTCTTTCACCAGTGATAATGTATTAAATTCTGCATACAAAATCTGTATTTATGTATTGGTTTGTTCTTCTTCTCCAGTCCTCAGTCACTTTATTTCAACTATAGTTACCTCTCAATACTCTTCTTTTCAAAACCATTAACTTTTTTGGTTAGCTTTTTTTACAATTCACATTTCATTTTCATAACTTACCGTTGGCGTTATTAAGTGTGTACTCTTAGTTTTATCTTCCGTAATACATTTTTAGATGTGAGTTTTTGACAACTTTCCACACTTTTGTTCCCAACCATTACTTATGCTTTAATTTCCATCACTACTAAAGATAACTCCAAGATGATTCACTCACTGTACATTGTTAAATTGTCTCTTTCCACACTTATAGCGCGTTCTCGTTCTGTTCTGGTAATAATAGTGACATCGCCTGCTTTAGCAAAATATTGATGAATTTTGTTAAAAATGATTTTGTTCTATCTATCCGTCTTTCTTGTCACCGTTTTTAATAATAAATTAAACAACACATTTGCCTCGTGTCAAACAACTGTTCACCTAAAAGTTATTAGATGTATTGCACTTTTACTCGGTATTTTGTATCATTTAATGCTATTTTTATCAAGCTTACCATTTTTACTGATAAGCTTAATTCTAACTTTGCTCGATATAGTTGTTTTACATCTATAAACAAAATAAGTGCGTCAGTGTTATATTTTTTAAATTATTCTTGTATTTGTTTTAATTAAAATATATGATAAGTTACTAATATATTTCTTTTAAACCTATGGAACATTGTGTTTTATCCTACTTTTTACTTTGGATCAATAATGCGGCATTTATTTACTTGTTTATATTTCCTTTATTATTGATTACAACTTTTTATGTATCCTTTATATTTGATTAATTCTGCTGGTGTGTTCCGGCTATTGGGCTTTTATTGTTTTCTTATTGTTTTAATTCTAGTTGATCTATTTATTATTCTACCTGTTCTACTTCGATACTACCACAGTTCCACTAAACGACTTCCACTAAAACTAATTCCACTGAAGCCACTTCCACGAATTAGGACTTCCACTAAAATATCATCTCCACTAAAATATAAAACATAATGAAACAAATTTCCACGAAGAGTTATTTTTAACAAATTTATTTAAAAATGCGCAAATAAAATTAAAAAGTTAAAAAATTAAAAAAATTAAGGAAAATGACGCTTGGTTGGTAAGTATTTTAGAAATTAATGATAGAAAATGTAGGAAGCAATTTTAAGAAGGTGTTCATACATATCATTTTTAATAAATTTCTTCCCAGCAGCACGAGAAATTACCACTAGTAGTTGCTCATTTGCAGTCACATGGCGATGAAGTGGAGTATTTTTAAGAAATCAAACACCACTAAAAATAATGCCACCTCAAATGATACTTTGCTCCTTGCGAAGTCCTTCAATAAAAATGTGGAAAGTCGGATAAGATGCCTCCACACGATCAAGAAATTGATGATGGCAACCGTCCACCAAGTTATTAGTGAGAAGAAGTCTATTGTTGATCTCTAAAAATTGTTTCCAAATATCAATTAGAAACATAGTTCTTTTGCGTCTTCCAAGCCAAATTCGTTCAAAATAGTGTGAAAATTCCTCCAAAGCTTGAGAAACTTCCTCATTTTCTTCACTCATCCAAAAGTCACTGTGGATAATGGCATCATATCCTTCCAAAACTTCATCTACTGGAAGAAAAGCAAGAGCACCAAGAAATTTAAGCTCACGAGAAAATCTAGGATTGGTTGTGCCACTTGAGAATCGAAATCTGCTGAATTTGACGGAAAAGTGCTTGACCCATGTGGAAATAGCATCCTCTAATCGTGATAGAAGGGAAAACCGACTTGAATGCCTTGTGTTCGGTTCGTTTCAAAATCCACACTTACGTTTGAAGCGGCTGCCGTCGGAATCATTTTCTTCACTTGTTTCAATACCTCAGAATAAGTTCTCTTCGATTTGTTACAAAGAAGACCATAAACAAAAGGTTACATACACCTAAAAATACAATTTTTTTTAGATATTTAGTTAGCAAGCAAAAAGGGGTGTGGGGGCGAAGCTCGCCACAAGGGGAGTTTGGGGGGCTAAGCTCCTCATATTAGTGTGAAGGGGAGCGAGCGAGCTCAGCGTACAATTGCGCGCGGGAGTTTCAGAGGGGACGCAGCTTCTCTTTGAGGTTGGAGTAAAGTTTTGTAGGTAGAAAAAAAATAAAAAGCAGTGTTTGGAAAGAGAAAGAAGATAGGAAAAAGAAGATATTTAGCAAATTCTTACCTGAGTCAGTCATGGCGTGAATTGTCCATAATTGTTTGAAGATATTGGGAACAATCTTGAATGTTCCATCAGCAAACCAGTGAGGAGAAAGTGAGAGAAAGCAAGAATTCTCCTCTTTGCCACCAAGCTTAATCACCTTATCAAATTCCGAGACGATGTGTTTACCAGCTGATTGTGGATTGATTGGATTTCCAATCGCTTGTTTTCGAGAGCGAGCAGGCGCGAGCGCCATGTTTTTGTCGGTTGAAAGAGCCGCAACGATAGTTTCCTCGAGTTTTGAGGTGTAAGTTGAGACAATGACAAAGAAGTGTCTTTGCTTTCTTTAGCTTTCATCTTGATTTCGGCCATTGCATTTTGATAAGCGGGCTTTTCGGTCACCAAAGTGCATATGTGTTTATCTGAACATATAAAAAAATTTGCATTTTGCAAAAAACCCCGGGCGATGACCACACAACCACGTTGTGCATGTTTGATGTTCCAAGAATTTTCCCTCACATTTTTATATTAGGATTAAAATGTACTGAAATGTTTAGCTTTTACTAGAAGGGGTTTTAGTGGAAATGGCATTTTAGTGAAAATGGTCTTTTAGTAGAAGCGGTTTTAGTGGAAATTGTCTTTTAGTGAAAGTGGTATAACATGTTTTTTTTTCTTGTTTTCTCATATTTTATAAAATGTTTTTTTCATTTTTTTACTACTTATTTTTCTCTCTTAATTAGTTTTACTTGTTTCGCCATACAAAATGCTATACTTTCACAGTAGTCTTCCTTAATCCTTCTTATTTCTCTTAAAAATATTTTTAATTTCTTCTTGCAACTTTTCTCCGTTTTATCGGTATAGTATTTTCTTTTTTTTTAGTCTACATATCTGTTTCATTTTCCTTCATTGTTGTTCATATTTTTTATTTCTACGGAGCCCTCGATTAAATATAGCTAATCTCGTTTCTGCCCTACTCCTCAGGGCATTATTACATTCTTGGTAAATCGCCCAGTTCTATTTTCTTTCATTCTCCTCTCCACACTTTTTCTTGCTGCCCAGTGAATTTTTGTTTTATATTAAAAAAGAAGGTCACATGCTTAGGTCTATGAGAAATTTGGTTACGTCATTTGTAAGATATGGAGTTTAGGATAAATAGTAGTATCATATGCAAAACAGAGATTAGATAAAAAAAAGTATTATCGAAATATCGAATTCAACTGATAAGTTTGATAATGAAATGAAGTGGTTGATTTTGTTTTTAAATTGTTTGTTATGATATGTAGAAAGGGGAACAAACGACTTACCTTACACCAAAGCCCTTATTACTAACTCAAATTTACTATCAAACACAAAGAAACTTCTTAACCCCGAGAAAAATCCTCTAGAACGTTCTACAGTTAGTGAATTTGGTTCTTCTGTCTATAAAAAAGCTACATTAAATAGTTTGCGAAAGTTCTTTAACTTCTTACAGAGCAAGTGTCGTCCTACAAAACACTCAAAGATTTTTTTACACACAAAAATGATATGATCAGCTTTAATGTCATCTCTTTATTTACCAATATTTTCTATCCAAATACACATTCATAAAAACATAATCATAAACTAAAAGTGGTTAAAACTCTCAATTTTGCCCTGTGACAAGGACCGCGCCTTAGAGAACCGCATTATTAAGTGGCGAAGCGAAGCGGAGTCACTTGCTAACTTCATGTTGTCCGTCCGTTTTTCCGTCTGTCCGTCTGTCTGTCCGTCCGTCTGTACGTCCGTCCGTCTGTCCGTCCGTCCGTCCGTCTGTCCGTCTGTCCGTCCGTCCGTCCGTCCGTCCGTGCAAGCAATAACTCGAGAACGGTTGGGAATTTCCAAATTCTGTTTTCACCAATAGACAAGTGACCAAAAAGGCTTGTTTGCTAGTGATTTTGAAACCGATTGGTCAAAGGTCAACTAGAGGGTTCTCAAATTTGGAAGATTGCTTCGCCACTTCGCTATGCGTTGCAAGCTTTGCAGGTTTATTATTATTATTATATATATACATATCACTCTGGCCGGGCTTTGCTACAACAGATTTTTTAACTCTTTTAGCTGTTTCTAGTTATTTATTTTTATCGTTACCTAACGAAACACTATGTCTAATTCGTTAATTTTTGTTGTCTGGAATGGAATTAAAAATAACTAGAAAACGCTCCCTTGTGGGATAGTAAAAAGAACTAAAACTCATTACCTTAATTATGTAAACAAATTTAATTTTCTTATATTTTAATGCTATTTTTTTGTTAATTAATTTTTCTTTTTTATCTCCACTATTCTATATAACTATCGGACAGAAATCGTCTATGAAAAATTAAATGCACTCTAATAAAATAATGCTCTGTATATAACTTATGTATTCCAAAGGCATACCTATAAATTATAATCAAAATAATAACCAAATAATTTTTGTTACTGGGAATTCAATTGCTTAATTTGATTAAAAGCTTTTGTGATAAATGTAATAATAAAAATAACTTTCGGGCATATTTAGATTTAAAGCTGGTAATCTAGACATTTTGCGCCGTTATTAAAAAGAAAATAGTCATAACCTGATCTTTAAGCAACAAAGTGTTTATTTTAATCGGTTTAGTGTAATTAAACCAATCTAATAATCGTGACTAAGATGACGGACGTGTTGAGCAAAATAAGGATATCGGTTTGCACTTCCGTTTTATTTGGATTCTCCTCGATTTATATTTCAAAACAAAAAGGGAAACACAAAATTGTTGTCGATTTTAGACTGCTATTGATAGGTTTACTTTACTTTGCAGCTTATCTTCTTCTTGAAACTAGCACATCATTTATCCAGGTTTATTCGGCTGTTATAGTTAATAACCACTTTTTCAATATAATATTAGTTGTTACCTATGTTCAAAGAATTTTCGGTTTTATTATGATGTTATGTGCATTTTATTTTGTGGGGACTAGATTAAAAGACACAATAGAGTTGTTAGGTAAAGTGGAAAAGCAGTTGTGTAAATTTGGAATAAGGTCCTATTATAACAATATATTGTGGCAATGTTTGTTTTTGTTTGGACCAACTATATATCACCATGTAGTTATTGTAACTCAATTTGTGAATAAGGACAACGACGTTACTTTTAATGCAACCTTGATGAACTTGGTCGCAGAACTGTACATAACTTTAGCAATGTATTTGCCTGAATCTCAATATCTACTGTTAGTGCTTGTTATTAAAAAATACTTCTCTGATATCAATATGGCTTTAAAAAATATTTATCAAAAAACATTTTGCAAAGGCAACTACCAAGAAAACAGTCAGAAACATCAAATGAACATCAATATAAAACTACTAATGTATTCACATTATCAACTCTTTGAGGTAATAACAAATATGAACGTTTGTTACTCCATAACTTTAGGATCTTTGTGTGCAAATGAATTTGGCCAGCTGTTACTTAAAACATTTGAAACTTATAACTTGGTAACAAAATTAAGTAACTAGAAATGTTTTATTTTAGTAATTTGTTATTTTAGGTAATGGAAAATAAATCGTCCCTCAGTTATATTTACACTATTTTGCTAAGCAGTCTTTGTTTATTCAGAACTATAAGGAGGAGCATAATATGCCACACGTGTATAGAAGAGGTAAGATTATTCTTTAGAATTGATTATTTAAACCAATAGTTTGTTTCATACAATTTCAGGGTTTCAAAACCAAAATATTTGTGCATAAGATATTGCACAAAGTGACAGACAGGATGCTAGCTAAAGAGGTACGATTTATATATTATTTAGTGAAAGTAATTACGCTCAGTTATTCAATAACTTTGTCAGTGTTCTAAGAAACTGCAAATACTACAATTCTTACTGTGTAACAAATTGTCAAAGTTTTTTTACCTTTACTATATTTGCTTAATATGTGCACCACTTATCACTCGAAATAATCTTACACACTCCTATTTATCAGCAATAAAGCTTATAATAGTAGCTTTCACACTTCTTTTTACACCCGGCTTTGAATGTATAGAGAAGAGATAAGCATGATTTCTTATGTAGTATACTAAAACATTCAAAATTAATTTGTATCTGGCAATCGCATAAAAAATTTTAAAAAAACTAAAATTTGTAACGTATTAACGATTTGAGAACGGATTATTTTATCTAAAACACCACCAATAAAATTATCCCCTTTTGTCTCCAATCCTTTGGGTTTTTTCAGCCTAACGTCCAGCCGCATATTTCTTTGTAAATACAAGTGACGTTTTTCCCAACAAATGTTCCTATTAGTTAAATTTATTTCTTTTCTAACGATGTTTGCTTATCATAGCCCAGCTTGTCTAACGATATTTTATCTGGTACTCCATTCGATTCCTTTAACATTGAAAACCCCTACAAGAATAAATTTTCTCTGAAAACTTTGAAGGATATTTCAATAATTTTTTTTGAGGTTACATCTTAGAGATACATAAATCGCAGCCATAGAAATCCACCTTTTCTTAGTATTATCTTAAACTGAACCCACTTGATATTCAGCTGCTTGAATTTTAACTTTATTTTACTATTGGCTGTGCTGCTTAATCACGACAGTGCCTTTCTCTGTATTGGGGAAGATACGTTGTATGATAGCAGCAGAAGCTTCTTAGCTTCAAAAAGCTTTTTTTTTAATAGTATATCTCAGATATGAGACATATATCAACTGTCTTGTATGAATAAAACTGTTCGGAGCTCTTCCAGGTAATGTTTAGAATTTTTGAAACAGGTACCCGGCTAATAGATTTCTTCACGTTTTCCAAACGTTGTTTAATAGCTTTATTGTTTTTCCAACAGCTTATGCAATTTTGGTTCTATGTTAGTGAAGTGATCACACTTAGCAGCTGAGTTGTTTTGTGCTCTTTTTATTATGTAACTTTGTTTAGTATTGGTAGCAGAGCTAGCGCGTTGAAGTGTGGTTGCTGGTTTTTCTGGTTTCCGTTGGGCTTTCTAGATTCTTGTTAGCTTACTAGTACTTTGGTTGTACAATCTGTGCAATCTGCGTATTCCCTCCAGTTTCATAGTATAAGTTGTCACAATTAGAACACTTTGATCTTTCAGGAGCTTAAGATTGACTCCAGCTTCCTCATCAGCCTTGATAAATCCTTCTTAATTTTGTTCTACCAGCGAAATTAATTCTGAGCATAGAATACTTGTCTTATCGTTGGACAATTTTGAACACTTTCACAGTTGACAGCCCTCTTATTTATAACTAGTAAGAAGGTCCGTCTCAAAGATGGGCAACCCAAGCCAAATATTTAGTTCAGAGTTTCGTTGATAATTGAAGAATAAATAAACCAATAATAATTTATCAACTATATCTAAGACTGATGACATTCGTTCGGCTATATTCGGTTTTAGGTAAATTAAAGTTGTGCCGCATGTACCTACTAACAACAAGAATTGGCCACGTAGTGCATGAAACACAGATGTCTAATTATTTTATAGTAATTTATGTTCTGACCTATAACAGGTCAAATAAGCCCTAAATCGAAAATCGAAAATCTTTATGCGAGGTTTGGCAACAACTCAGTTCGAATGAGGTATTAAACTTTGAAATCGGTTCATAATTGTATGATGATTTGCAATTTTAGTTACAAATAAACCCAAATAGTTACACTTTGCAGTTTTGTATCGTATATTCTTCTTTAATTTCTTATGTTACAGCTTTTGGATAATTTTTTCTTAAATTAATATTTATAAGCCCAAATTGTTTATTTTTATTTGTCGACCACTCCGCATCTGTTTGACCGAAAATTTTTGCAGTTTTCCTGTAGATATCTTCTGTATTCCTTTAAGGCAATCTAAAATAATATTGTACGTTTGCATAATTTTTAATACAATACTTGGTAAGACTACGCCAATATCATGGCGGAAGTTTTAAAACTTTTTCTCGGCTTTGATAATGCTGATTGTTTCCTGTTGCAAACGTATTAATGCTATATACATTATATTATTTATTTTCTTTTTTTGCACTATGCATTCAGTATCACTTAGAATAACAACAATATTTAATTTGTAAATTTATCTTTATCTGATTGGATTATTGGAGAGGCAGGCGTGTAAATAGCCGCTCTCGTGATGCGGTGTGGAAACGTAGTACGGCCCGTATTGGAAGGTCAGCCGATAAGGCCAAAATCGTCCCTTAAACGGCCGTCGCGTAAGCGGATGGGGGCGGCTACCGATATCAACCAATGAATTGCCAAATCGCTCACCTGAATCGGCTTCGGCTTCGGCTTCGTCGGCGATTCCAAGGTGGCCACCTCTGCGGTGCGGATCTGGTATCTGCGGGATGTTGAGACACGGCCAAATTGGCCGAGCTGCGATGCGTGAATGTTTGCGGGGTGCTAAGACACGACCGAATTGGCCGCGCTGCGGAGCATGTATGTTTTCGGGGTGTTGAATGTCTCGGCTGAGCAAAGCCCATATGCCGTTTTGTGTGCGATGGCAAAACGTGCAGATATCAAAGGCCCGCATGCCGCCGCGATATAAAGCGGTTCAAGGGCGAAAAGGCCGCCACACCATACTTCCCGCCTTCAAAGGTCCTGAGCTTTCAAAAAAATTACTACTTTATCAAGGAGCTGTTAACAGCGGTTTGAAACAATATTGTCATTAAATTCCTGAAATTAACTGTTATAATTCAGGTGCGTTAAATTGCGGTTAGATTTATATCGTAACAAACTATATATAAATGCCCTATTAATACACTATCTATATATACATGAGTCAGCTAGAATATTGTTTATTGGGTTGGCAAAGGATATAGCTTGGTGACAGGACGTTTGTATGTACCTGACCCGGTTTTTACTGAAGCTACGCAGATTACACCATCCGATCCGGGAAAAGTCTCTGTTATAACGCCTAGTGGCCAAGTTAAAGGAGGTACATTATCTTGACCCAAGAGAACAACAGTACCGATCTCTATTGGGCGATCGGGTGATCCCCACTTCTGCCGAACTTGCAGCGTGTGCAAGTATTCAACTCGCCATTTTTTCCAATAAGACAATACAAGCTGATCTAAAAGCCTTTTGCGGTTTGTTAAGTTCAAGCTTTCTTCAGTCAATTCAGAAGAAGGTAAATACTTGAGGGGACTGGACATTAAAAAATGCGCCAGAGTGAACACATCCGGATGCGGATCTGATGATAAAACACTAAGTGGTCGAGAATTTACAATACCTTCCACTTGCACTAGCACGGTCAAAAGTTCCTCATAAGTGAGCAACTGCTTGCCCATGACTCGATACAAGTGTGTCTTAACGGTTTTAATGTTAGATTCCCAAATGCCTCCGAAGTGCGGGGCGCGTGGCGGAATCATTGTCCACTCAATGCGTGTTTTAAGAAGCTCCCTTTTGATATCAGATTGGACAGTGGAGTTTAACAAAAAGAATAAATTTCGCTGAGATGTGCCTTAGCTCCGACAAAATTGGTGCCATTGTCTGAGTATATAACAGACACTGGACCGCGGCGGAAATAAACCTTTGAAGGCGGAAAGAAACGCATCGGATGTAAGTTCCGATACAAGTTCGATATGTATGACTTTAGTAACCATACAGACAAACAAACATATGTAAACTTTCTGAGAGCGTTGACCCCTACGGCGAGTAGGTATATAAGCGACAGGTAAATTATCGTGTATTTTAGCAATACGATTGCTGACAAAAATAGACCACCTATGTGGCGATGAATGGATCCACGAAAGCGCTATTGTAGAATCCGAGAAGGCGTAAACACCTGTAATAGGTAGACGAGCGGAAAGTTTATCGCGGACCACGCGAACAAGCTTGGACAGCAGCAAAGCGGCGACAAGTTCTAATCGAGCTAGCGTTGTTATTTTAACTGGAGAAACCTTTGACTTTGTACATAAAAGCCGGACGGTGATATTACCTTCAGGATCAGTGATGTGCAAATAAACACAACAACCGTAACCACTGAAGCTCGCGTCACAAAAAGCTACGATGTTCACTACGGCTTTTCCCGCAATGCCAATATGGCGCGGAATTTTTAGAGAAGAGAATGCGGAAAAATCGCGTGCAAAAGCTGAAAAGCGACTGATGATGGATTCCGGTCATCCCAGTCTATTTTAGCTAGCCATAGTTCCTTAATAAGAATTTTGGCCTACAGCACAACTGGAGCTACAACGCCAAGTACGTCGAATAAGCGGGCAACTAGCGATAGAATCGTGCGCTTTGTGCATTTATCTTCTACAGCGATTGTTGTTAAAGAAAAGTAATCGTCAGCAGGATCCCAGGTTAAACCAAGGATTTTAAAATTGTAAATATCGTTACCCATGCCACAAAAATTTACTGGTAAGCGGTGAGACTCGGGAAGAACCTCCAATAAAGCGGGTGAATTAGTGGCCCATTTGACAAGGTCGAAAGAGCCTAATTTAAATGAATCGATTAATTCGCGAGACAATCGCATGGCAGTCTGTTCATCGGGAACCGAATCGACATAATCATCCATGTAAAACTGAGTTTCTACCAGTTTATAAGCTTCAGGGAAGCGGTCACTATGCTCGCACGCCAAGTTGCGTAACGTACGCATAGCTAGGTAAGGGCTAGGCTTTAGCCCGAAGGGTACGCGGTCAAAATTGTAAGTGCGAATAGGTTCGTTCCTACTGAAACGAAATAAAATTCGTAAGTATTTACGATGGTGCTCGTTTACTCCGATGCGCAAAAACATTTGTTTTATATCAGCGGTCATTGCTATTGGGAATGTACGAAAGTCGAGTAACAACGAGAACAAGTCGGCCTGCAAATTAGGTCCGACATGCAAAATGTCATTAAGTGACAGCCCTGAGTGCGTTTTAGCACTAGCGTCTAAAACGATACGGATGCTGTCCTGATCTGGTCTGACAACGGCGTGATGCGGTATGTAGTAACCCTCCTCTGTCAATTCAGAGTCAGGCACCTGGGACAAATACCCCTGCGTTATATAATCGGCAATAGTTTTATTATAATTTTCTCGTAGGGTTGGCACGCAATCGAATTTACGCTCGAGCGCAAGTAGACGACGGTGAGCCAGACCGCGTGAATTACCCAGCTCCGAGGGGTTTCGAGAAAATGGTAAATCAACAAAATATCTGCCGTCTTTAAATAAAATCGAATAGTTAAAGTTATTTTCGCAATCTAATTCATCTGGACTAATAAAACGTTGAGATGGAAATTCCTCTAACTCAAAGAACTTCCGTAAACTTGACTCAATGTCAACATTAGCAAGCGCGGTAAACGAAGATGTAGTACTATGTAGGCAGGTTGCATCATAATGACATGCAATATCTCCCATAAGCACGTAACCAAAGCTGGTTAATATAGCGGGTGGTGCGCGGTTACCAGAATCGACCCTATCTCCCAAATAAATATAAGGAAACAGTTGAGCACCAAGAACAACGTCAATTTCTCCCGGTACATTCCAGGATAAATCGGCAAGCGGTAAATTATTTAAATATGACATATCTTCATTTAATGTAATGAAATTTGCGAGAAGTTTGTCTGTAATACAGTCAACTACTAAAGCACGAATGTAATATTTGTTGTTAGGATTAATTCGTGATTCTATTGCGAAATTAATAAAACCGTGTACAGGTCGCGAGGTCATAGCAACACCTTGTAAAGATGAATTGCGTAATTTAATTATGGGAATGTTCAAGCGTTTACAACAATCCATAGTAATTAAGTTATTTTGCGACCCGTTGTCTATTAAACACCTGACGACGAGCGTATTTCCGTTTTTACCATGTGCATAGATCTGTGCGGTCGATAACAATATAGCTGAACTAGAAGAAACTGCTGAACTAAGCGATACGGATGACGTATAGTGAGATTGTGATACTGATTGCGTTGATATGGGCGCACGGTCATCTGCTTGCGGTCCAGCCGTCACAGACGGCTTAATAGGGCGATCATCCTTTAAGTTCGAAAAATGCAGTAAAGAATGATGCGGTTTTTTACAAATTTTACGTTCCGTGATTTACATTTAGTTGACGAGTGAAATAGACTTAAACAGTTTATACAGCCGCGTTTCGCTTTAATTAACTCGAAACGCGCTTGCGGTGATTTCATATTTTTAAATTCAATGCAGCGAAATAGCTGGTGTTCTCTGTCGCATAGCGGGCAACGCGTATTAAAAATCTGTTGACTCGACACAAACGACTTGCAGGCACCTTGTGCGCCACGGCCAAGGCTGTGATAAGGTAAACTGAAATTTGCGCGCGGCTTGGTCTACGAATTATTAGCATGCGAGCGCTCGAGTACTTTGACATAATCTTGCGTAAATGAAATAAATTGTTTACAGGAGGGTAATTCTATTCCGCTCACCATATTTTCGAATTGTTGAAGCGTTTGGGGATCAAGTTTTCTTAAACCACAATGTAACAAGACAAAATCTAATAGGTCGGGAATGTCTAACTGTTTTAATGCGGCGATGGACGCGGAATATTTTTCTATATATGTATTCAAACTAACAGCATTACCGACGCATCCTTTGATGTCCAGAATGTTATTTAGATAATGGCTGCCTAAACTACGTTTATCTTGATACCTTTAACAAGACTATCCCATATAATATTATAAGTATCCCCTGTAGGAATAATACCTGCGGTTAATTTTAAAGCGTCATGAGTTAATTTACTAATCAAATACTGCACACGCTGCGCGTCAGTCAAATTTGTATTTAAATGCACATTGCTACGAAATATTTCGCAAAATATTGGCCAGCTCTCAGTCTTGCCATCGAAAGAAGGCAGTTCAATTGGCGGTAATTTTACGATACCTCTTTTTTGATCTAATGTAAATGTTTTGCTGTTTGACAATATAAGGTTGCGTTTATATTTAATACTCGAATATAAATATTCAATAGAATTTAAACATGAGTAGTCTGGAGGAGTCTGATCAATTTCAAACTGCAAATTGTTAATTTCTTCAATTATTGTTTCAAACCTGCTGTATAATTCACTAATAGCTTCTGTTTGAGATAAAAATAATTCGTTTGAGCGTAATTCATAATTTGAAATATTTTTTGATATGTTATATAAACGATTAAATCGTTCGAAAATCGCCTCTTTTTTGGCAGTTAACTGAACTAATTTTAATTCAAGCTTATCCATTATAAGGGAACTTTACTTGAATAAAGCGTAATAAATTGTATCTGACACCGATCCGGCTCGTATGGACCAAAAAATGTAGAGGCAGGCGTGTAAATAGCCGCTCTCGTGATGCGGTGTGGAGACGTAGTACGGCCCGTATTGGAAGGTCAGCCGATAAGGCCAAAATCGTCCCTTAAACGGCCGTCGCGTAAGCGGATGGGGGCGGCTACCGATATCAACCAATGAATTGCCAAATCGCTCACCTGAATCGGCTTCGGCTTCGGCTTCGTTGGCGATTCCAAGGTGGCCACCTCTGCGGTGCGGATCTGGTATCTGCGGGATGTTGAGACACGACCAAATTGGCCGAGCTGCGATGCGTGAATGTTTGCGGGGTGTTAAGACACGACCGAATTGGCCGCGCTGCGGAGCGCGTATGTTTTCGGGGTGTTGAATGTCTCGGCTGAGCAAAGCCCATATGCCGTTTTGTGTGCGATGGCAAAACGTGCAGATATCAAAGGCCCGCATGCCGCCGCGATATAAAGCGGTTCAAGGGCGAAAAGGCCGCCACACCAATTATACTTTACTATCTTTTCCAATTTCTGAATACGGATTTGCAAAGTTTAAAGATCTAATGTTTAAGCATCTAAATTTTTTCTACTTCAACATTTTTGACCACTGCGGTAATTTTAGTCATGTCATTTCAAGAAGCTTCTTTTAAAGGGCATTTTTATTTATCGCCTTTTGTTTATCTACCATACAACTTTTTTCATCAGTTGTTTGGTACCTTATTGATGCACATTGCTGTTGTTGACTTATCACTACAGCGATAGCCTTATGTTGTTGCTGGAAATCGCAGTTAGAGGCCAATGAACTTCTTATCATTGAATCATTACAGTCGGCTTAGATGTCAGTTCTGTCAGTTGATTTAATTTAATAGCTGTTACACATGTTTATATCTACACCAGGATACAAAGAAATATAAGAAAAAGCTTCACTGGCAATTTATTGAAAACTTCCAAAGTTAGTTGTGGGTATGTACGTATGTGCATGCATAAATCCTTTCTCGTACCATTCGCCTAAATTATAAACAAAATTGATCTAACCCTGTTTGCTATTTCTAGTTACTTATTTGTATCGTTATCTGACGAAACACTATATCAAATTAGTTAATTTTTTCTTTCTTCAATGGAATTAAAAATAAATGAAAAAAGATTGTCTTATTTCACTACTCATTTCATTCTTTATATTTTTAAATATTTTCTTTCTCTGTATTTTTGATAGTAACATTTTTTATAAAATTTTTTGTGCTAATTGTACCCATCCCTCTTGATAAACGCATAATTTAATAATTAACTTCTTTTGATTACCCGCAAGACCTTTTTGCACAACAATGTTGTCCAAGCCAAGAAAGAATAATGCGATTTTAACGCGTTTTCCAGCAGAGGTATACGGCTACTATTTTGTCAGAGTCTAGACAGGTCAGCATAGAACGAACATGTAATGTTGAAGGCGCAAATGTCGCAAATGTTATTACTGGTCTACCTGTTTTGTACTAGGTAATGATGCTCCTTTGGCTTCAGATTTTTGCTTAACTAAAATCGGTTTGTGACATTTTTTTAAGTGCTTTAATATATTTTTGTGTCTACATTGTAATTTGGTTGGGCGAAAGTACGTGTTTCAGTAAAGACTTCGCTTCAGCCTTTAATGCAAGAAAGACACAGGCATGGCTGTATAACAATTTGCATTGATCCCCCAATTTGTAACCGCCCTCTAGCACCGACTGCAGTTTCTGCATAACTACTACATGTGGAGCTTGGTCGAAGCAAATGTTAATAAGAACCAACATAACACAAGCGACAGCTAGCTCAAGAGCCTACATCATAAAGGTAATGAAACGGACAAACAAGGAAAAACTTGTGTTGGCGTACAGCACGTTTAGGCCCAGATAGAAAGTTTTTGATTGCAGGTGGGGATTGAATAGTATGATTCTTAATAAATTACTTTACTAGTGCTTTATGTTTTATGTAAGTAAATTTAATTTTTCTTGTATATTATCGTTATTTTTATTGTTAATACATTTTCTGGATTTACTTCGACTCCGTAAATAAATTAAGTAGTTTTTGTCTTCTAAAAATTATGAAGAGTGCATTTTTACATACACACAACACAAATGTAGTTGGAATTAATGTAATGCAAAGCCTTTATAATATTAATGTAGGCGACGTTGTAGCAGTATTCAATAAAACTATCTATTAGGTTTCATCATTATAAATCAAATTTTTTAAGTAACATATGGAAACAAAGTGGAAACTAACTAAATCAAATATCTAAATTATATAGTGCAATCGGTAATGAGCAAGCAACCATAGTTGTTTTAGTGTACTCAAATCGTTTGTAGTGACGACTAGTGATTAACAAGTAATAAAGTATCTCCTCTGCTGTACTAAAGAAATTTAAAATCATGACTGAAGCGATACGCACAAGAAAAAGAGTAGCATTATTGTTCTACGTATCAATTTTGTTTGGCGTTTCCCTGCTTTATATAACCAGCCAAAATAGAAAGCGCAAAGTGGTTGTAAATTTTAGACTGCTTTCAATAGGTGCACTGTACGTAGCTGCCTATCTTGTTATTGAAATCGGTGTGTCATTTGAAGTTACCCTATTGCCTCAAAAAATTCATTTCAGTAACGACTTTTTCGAAATAATAGTAGTCTTTACCTATATTATGAGTAGTTGTGGTATAATAGCAATAATTTTTGCATATTTCTTTATGGGAATTAAGCTGAAAGGCACAATCATACTACTGGAAAAAATTGAGGAACAACTACAAAATCTTACAAGAAAATTTCCTAATGAAAACCTACTGTACCAGCACTTATTTATATTTGGACCAATTATTTGTCATCATATGGTTATCATAATTCAGTTCATTATTGACAAGAATGCTATTAGTGTTAATACAAAATTAACAAACTTAATTACCGAAATGTATACAAATCTCGTATTGTACCTATCTGACTGTCAACATTTGTTATTGGTACTTATTGTGAAAAAGTGCTTTTCTAATATTAACAAGGGTTTAGAAGATATTTATAGAAAGACACTATGCAACGATGACTGTCGGCAAAATTACCAAGACAATAAAAACGTTCTACAAAATATAAATTTACTAATGTGTCTTCATCATAAATTATTTGCCGTGATAACAAACATTAATATCTGCTATGCTCTAGCACTACTTGTAGTTGCACTGGTCGAATTTGGCCAGCTGTTAATTAGAACCGTCGAAATATATGCTAAAGTTAGTAAAGAAAGTAAAATGGCTCGATCCTAACAATTATATATTTGTTTATTTTAGATATCCGATAATCAGTCGCAGAGGAATTACATTTATCTTCTATTCGTAACCAGTTTTCTCTTATTTCTAATTATAAGAAGAATTACGATTTGCCACACATGTATCACAGAGGTATTTGAAACTATCATGTAAAAACACATTATTTTATTTAAAATTTTTAGGGCTCCAGAACCAAAATTCTCGTTCACAAGCTACTGCGTAGAATGAAAGATAAGGTTCTAATTAAAGAGGTACTTACATACATTTTATATAATATTACTAGTAAAAAGTAGTACAAAGTAGACTGCGATCTGAACGCTTTGTGGCATTTCCACTTTAATTGTTTTAACTTTAGAATACCCGTCATCTTGTGTCAAGCAAAATAACCCTCAGACAGGTACAATCTGAATGGCTGTATTTGATCAGTAAAAGTCCATCATAAAAAACAAGCAATCATTCGAAACATGACCACGCCCTTGAACCTCCTCACTCGATGATTGGTTTAAGTTAAATTTACTGAACGCTAGTTTTTCAAATAGTTTTAATACCACTGCTAGCAAGTAAGTAAGTCTATGCCCTTGCATTTCGTTAGGGTCTTTTTCCAGTTTTGGAATCCTTAACTAAATTACAATTAGAAACATAATTAAAACTGAGGTTGGTCTGGACCTCTTTCATTACTTGGTGTGCGATAGCTAGCTGGATAGGTTCCTCCTATTCTATTTGTGACATCTAGATGAACGAAGTTTTCTTAAGTGTAATCTTCCATATAGAGTGATTTTCTGTGAAGTTGTCAGTAATTTATTTCAAAAAGTTTGGTTATAGATCAACTTTCATCTTTAGACTCCTTTTCTCATAGCTGACAATATATTTATCTTGTTATTTAGATCTCTAGTCTTTACTATTTCTTTTTTCTTTGTTATTCTTATTGACTTTAATTAGTTTTATCTTCTACAATGTTTTTGTTAGTTTAATTGTTTTCTTTTCTAGAACGATATCTGATTGACGTAACTCAGCCCTTTTAGTGATGGTTATGCTGGTATTCCATTCGGTGTCTTTAGTATTGAAACCTCCTTTAAATACAAGCTCTTTAAGGAGATTTTTTATTTTCTTTTCTAAAATTACATCACTCGAGCACATAAGTCACAGTTACAGAAATCCAACCTTTTTTGATGTCAACTTTAACTGAGGCCAGTTAATATTTAGCCTCATGCGGTTGAATGTGCTGTTCGATGGCATTACTTTAACCTTCCGCTGAATCGATTCCACAACTTTTTTCTGCCGCTGTTTTATTGCTTTATTTTCCCCTTCTTGGCAATTTCGTTTTTTCAGCTGCGTCTACAATTTTGATTCTATGCTGGTGAGGTGATCACACTTAGCAGCTAGGTTGTTTTGTGCCCTTTTGCATAACTCTGTTCAGTACGATTAGCAGAGATGGCTCGTTGACATATGATCTCTAGTTCTCACCATTTTCTTTGTGCTTTCTAGATGCTTGGTTATGCAATTTTTACAACCCTTTTATCACTTTCTATTCCCTTTGGATGCAGGATGTAACTTTCCACAGTTGGAATACCTGAAATTTCGTCTTTTGGCTTTTAGCATTCAGCTGTTAATGTTTTTTTGCACATCTGACTCATCTCAGAACGATCAGGAAGAATTTTTGATATGACCTCATTCCTGGCAGTTTTTACACTGCTAAATCAATTTAAATTTGTCCAGAGACATAATATTAAGTTTAACTTTCCGCACAGTTTTGATTCATATTTTTTTAGTGGAGTTCCACTAGCGAAACTAATCCTGAACATAGGTAAGGGTTGCTCGGTTTTTCATTGCAAAATTTTTCACACTTTCACAGTTCACAGTCTTCTTATTTATAATTGTTCTTTAATTCGGGAATTTTACAACTTTAAATCAAATTTTTAATAATAATTTTTATAGGTCGTGATTGTTTATTTCCGGTCAATTAGTCCGCTTATGTTTGATCTAGAATTATTTTAGTTTTCCCATATATGGGGCGAAACGCGTCAACTGCCCTAGCGCCGCCGCAGGCGTCCGTGCGAGCATAAACCAACTTTTTCATCTCGTCGTTTCGGCCTCAACATATTAATAAAAAAATTATTTGAAAATACAGTCTTACGTACTTTTTCCTCAGCTTTCCAATGGTGGTATAGTTTGTGCGAATTTTTACTGTATAACCTAAAATAAAGAAAAAGTTTGAAAAACGTGATATCTTTTTGTCTACAATTTTTTGAATTTCTTAGACCGCCTAGATCGAAAGATCAGACAATTTTACATAAATATAGCTAATAAAAAAGGGTTTTTTGTTGTCGAGTATTTAAACGACGAACAAAAAAATGCGAGTCTATTTTCCAGATATAACTCGACGGCTCTGGGCACTTATTTGGGTGCAAGACCCCTCAAAATGTTGTAGTCGCAAATTTCTAAACTATTTGCGTTTTTAAATAATACTTCTAAAGAGAACATTCTCAGAAATGTTTTGAGATGTAACCTTATCTCTGGTGGTGGTCGTCTATATATCTTTCTTACATGTGAATGATACTGCAATTGGTGTGGAAAATTTTAAATTTCTCAAAAACGAAGTATATTAGAAATTCGAATTTTTTGGAATAGTTTAACGAATGTTTGAGAAATATGTGGTATAGTACATTAGGATACGAGTGCGCAAAGTAGGTCGTTCCCGCTCTCGCTACGCTCGTGCGGGATGACCTACGAGCGCACGAGTATCGTATACTATTTTTCCTATTGAATGCGCGAAGTTCGATATTGCGGTGCTGCGTGGGTGGTGAGGATGGGCGGAGGAAAGGGGGGTTGGGGGGGGCGAAGTATTTTTTTTATTATTATTGTACAATAAATTAGAAATCAGAATATGTATTCTATAGGCTAATGTGCTAACATAGGATCTTAAATATGAAAATCCTTATCGGTCATGATGAGGCCTCTACCATCGAAGAGTCCTCGTCGTTTTCATCGGATGTCGTTTGGCCAGAGACGTTTTAGCCTTCTGTTGTCTTGAGGATATAGAAGTGGGCGTATAAGAGGGTTGCTGTGTGTTGTAAGTCTGGTATGATGGTTGTTGCTTCTTTGTTGGATAACTTCAGTGATGTATGGGATGCGGAGGTCATTATACAGTGTATTATTAGACATATACCATGGAGCGTTAGTGAGTTCACGCAGGATTTTGGATTGGGATCTTTGGGCAATGGAAATATTTGATTTGCTGGCACAGCCCCACAATTCAATGCCGTATGTCCATATGGGTAGTAATATTACTTTATATAGTAAAATTTTTTCCTCGAGTGGTAGATGCGAATTTCTTCCAAGCAGCCAGTGTAACTCCTTGAACCTCAGATCTATTTGTTTCCTCTTTCTGGTTATGTGTTCTTTCCAATTCATTTTTTCGTCAAGATGTAGTCCTAGATAACGCACTGAAGAAGATTGTGTAATGGGAGCATTGTTGAAGGTGACCGAAGGACATCTACCTTTTCTCAGTGTAAAGGTTACTTGGGTTGATTTTGATGCATTAATTCTTATTTTCCATTTATTGACCCAGTTTCCAATTAGGTTTAGATGGTCCTGCAGGCAAGAAGCTGCGATTATGGGATTTTCGTGACTAGCCAGAATAGCTGTGTCATCAGCAAAAGTACCGATTAAGATATTTGTTGTGGTTGGGAGACCTGCTGTATATAATGAGTATAGCAGGGGGGTTAAAACGCTGCCTTGTGGTACTCCAGATTTAATATCGTATGAGTCAGAGAATTCACCATTTACTTTAGCTCTAAATTGACGGTCTTTTAAATAGGATTTAAGTAGGTAGAAGAGAGAGGGAAGAAGGAGCTTGATTTTATAAAGAAGGCCATCATGCCAAATTTTGTCGAAGGCTTGGCCTATGTCCAAAACAGCCGATGTACAATATTCTTTATTTTCCAGGGATGTGTTAATTTCGTGAACTACTCGATGACATTGCTGGATCGTTGAGTGCTGTAACCGGAATCCGAATTGGTGGTCAGGGATAACATCTAAAAATGAGTTCATTCTGCTGCGGATTAGTTTTTCCAGTAGTTTGGAGATAGCTGATAACAAGCTTATTGGTCTGTAGGAAGATACATGATTTGGGTTTTTGCCAGGCTTGGGGATCATAATTATTTCAGCAACTTTTAGTTGTTTGGGCCAATACTGTAGTCTTAAAACCGCATTGAATATATATGTGAGCATTACAATACCTTTCTTGGGGAGTTCTTTCAACATTTTTGGTGTAATCAGGTCAGGACCTGGAGCTTTTCTAATATTTAATTGAGTTATTACATCTATGATTTCTTTAGGAATGATTGGTTTTATAGGTTCTGCGGGAGGAGGATTGTTGTTCAGAAAGTCGGAAACTTCTTGATTTGGTGTGTTATCGTGAGGAGTAAATACTTCTGCTAGATATTGAGCGAATAGGTCGGCTTTTTCCTTGTTGCTTTTGCCCATGGCCCTGGGTGGGATCTTGCTTGCGAACTGGGGGGTTTGCGTGAACTGGTTTGAGAGCTGCTTTAACGGGTCTCCAGATGGAATTATCATAACGATTCAAGTTTAATATGTAGTTTCTAAACGATACATGTTGAGATTCCTTTATTTGGCGTTTGAGTTTCCTTGTTATTTGGTTATAAGCTGTTTTGTCGGTTGGGGAATGGCTACGGTGCCATTTTGCTTTGGCTTTTCTTTTTTCTGCTATTAGTTTTTTAATTTCTAAAGGGATATTAATGTTACTAACATGAATTTTCGAGGGCGGCGTTGCCTGGTGAGCGGCTTGTAATAATATTGTGGTTAGGTTATTTAACGCATCCTCTACTTCATTGGGTTCTTTTAGTCTTATTTTTAGATTGATGCTTTCGTTGATTTTATTCCTGTAGTCTTCCCAATCAGTTTTTGAATTATGTATCTTAGGTGGCTTTTTAACATTTATTATAGTTGTGCTGACTGTTGCTATTACTGGTGAGTGATCGGAAGATAAATCTAAATTGGGCACAATGTCCAAATAGGAGTTTGAAATGCCATTAGTGACGAAAAAGTCCAGGAGGTCTGGAATTTTCCCGGGATCAGTTGGCCAGTAAGTTGGACTGCCCGTTGATAAGAAATTGTATTTAGCTTCGTGTAGGACCTTGGCTAATTCTCTTCCTTTCGTGGTAGTAGTCCGTGATCCCCATAGGGTATTTTTACTGTTGTAGTCGCCACCAGCGAGAAACTTAGTGCCAAGCGTTTTAAAGAATTCTTCAAAATGTTCTTTTTTAAGTTGGTGGCGAGGGGGACAATATATAGCACTTATGGTTATGTCAAATGGTAGAGTTTTAACTTTTATCGAAGTGGCTTGTAAGTAATCTTTTGCATATTCAGGTAGTACATAATGTTCGATGGTGTATTTTATTAATATTGCAGATCCTGCGTGGGCTGTGTTGTCTGGGTGGTTAGTGTGGTAGAATTTGTATCCGGGAATCTTAAAGTATGACATGTTGGCAAGGTGGGATTCGCTGATTAAAAGAATGTCAATTAGGTTGTAGTGAAGGAAGGTTTTATTTCTTCTTTATGTTGTAAGATACCATTGGCGTTCCAAAGTGCTATTCGAAGGAACTTAGCCATTACTTTTGTCCAATTAACATGGTTAGCATGTTTAGTACCATGCTATTCTGATGTAAAAGCTGGTTAAACATGTTTTTGAATTCTTCTAAGAACTTATTTAACAGTTCGCTGATGTTATCTTCTGTATTAACATTCTGTGATTGTGGTGTGTAATTAGTATTATTGTTGGCTGTTTTAGTGTAGTTGTAGTTTTGAAGTGGGTTGTTAACAATAGGTGCAGGTGTTTGTTGATTAAGATTTGATAATGTTGGAGTAATATGAGGATTAAGATTGTTGTTTGAGACAGAGTTTCTTTTGTATAAACGATGGTAATATTCACAACCTCTGTAATTCGCAGGGTGTGGACCTCCACATAAAGCGCATGTAGCTGGGGTGTCCCTAGTTTTTTTGCAACTGGCGGTACTGTGCGTATTGCCACATTTTACACATTTAAAGGGTCTGTTACAGTATTTCTTGGAGTGTCTATATAATTGACATCGTGTGCATCGTATTACGTTGTTTTGTTTTCTTGGAGGTTCGACTTGTACAACGCAATGACATAACGTACGAATATCGTAGACTCTTTTATTATTGTCTGCTGGTTCTAGGTCCACAAAGAACATATTCAGCGGTGTTTTGTCCTTTCTGCTTAGCACATTGATGATATTCCTTACCTTATGCCCCTGGGATTCGAGATCATCTATTATATCTTGAGTGTCCATGGAATGATGTAGGTATTTTATTACCACTCGAAGAGCTCTTTCCTCTTTAGGTTGGTAAGTATGGTGAATGATATTGTTTTCTTTCATGTACTTAGATAGTTTCCTGAAGGTGTCAGGGTGTTACAATTTATTTTACTGTATCATTGGACATACTTCTAGAGGAGAACTGATCCTCTTCAATTATTTCATTTAATTTTTTTATCATTTCTGGGAAGTTGGCAACTCCGTATACGAAAATGGGAGGAGGTCTAGGGATGATAACTGCGGTTTGGTTGTCGGTGCTTTCTGGGTTAGGATTTATGGCACTAAATTTATTAGATAATTGTATGTTAGTCGGTGTTATTCCTTTGTTTGTGAATGTTTTTCTTCTCTTGACACTTTTAATTACTTGCAATGAATTTTCGTTTGATGAATTTGCAATTTCTTCATCGCTGGCTGATATCATTCTTTCTAGCTATGTGTTGTTAATTTCCTGTGGGTGATCATAAATGAATTGTTGTGGGGCGTGCTGTGATTGTAGAAAATATTGAGATTGTTGAGGGTTTAGATTTTGCATCTAAGGTTGTAGTAATTGCTGTTGGTTAGGTGGGAATGTATAAGGCTGTGATAGGAACGTTTGTGACATTTGCGTATTCGTAGCTGGCTGGTGTTGCATATTTGTTGGTGTCATTGCTTGAGGCACATTATTAATAAATCCAGGACCGTTTCCCGTAGGAAACATTCTTACCTATTTTAAAAGTTCGATGTATGTTAATGCACTGCACGTGAGATTAAAATTGTTGTTGACCGTACGGTCACGATAATCACTTCGCTCCGTCTGCACTCTCGATAAAGCAACTTTACGCTTTGAAAGTCAAACTCGAAATGTGCGAAATATATACTATACTACGAAATAGCTTCGGTAAGAGTTTGGACTTAATTTGATTAAACCCGTAAAAAGTTATGGCCACACGTTTCAGGTGAGCTAATACATAAAAAATTGCGAGAATTTAGAAAAAACCCACTAACCTTTCTTGTACAACACATTTCGAAAATCTGAAAAAGCAAAATTTTTGTGAGTACTAGTTTGACTTGTTAACCGCACTTTTCCAATAAATAGTATTGAAGCACGGATCATCAATTTTTGCCCCACAAGGAAAATTTTTGAAGTGGCAATTTAAAACACTTTCGTCAGAGTGCTACATAGGCATTTGGTTCATATATTATACCCACATGTCACCCATCATGTTTATTTGCAGAAATGGGTCAAAGTAAAATATAAAAACATAAATGTTTGGAACTATGTACCGTAGTAAATAAAATTATTGTTCTTTTTAATTATTAACCGTTGGTACTCAAATTCAATAGGGAAGGTCCTATGTATCTACTGAATGTGTGTGTGTGATCCACACATGTCCAGACATAATTTTTCCCATACCCACTCACCCTCATTGTGTTCTTAAAATGTACCTACAGTACATAATAAAGGGGAGCGGCCTAAAATGCACGCCGTTCCCCAAATGTCAAAAGTTACGATCTAAAAATGCAGAAACCTTAAAATTTTGGGTCTACATTATTTTCATATAATTGTTCTGTGTAAATATAATTAGTAAATTTTTTCTAAATATCACAAAATGTCCATTTTGTTAGGTGCATGTAGAAACATAATTAAAAGCCTTTATAATGTTAATGTAGGAAATATTGCAGTATTCAATAAAAACAACTATTAGGTTTCATCATTATGACAAATCAAACTTCGAGTAACATTAAGTAGAAACTAACTAAAGCAAATGTATAAATTATATAGCGCAATCGGCAAGGGGCAAGCAACCATAATTGTTTTAGTGTACCCAAATCGTTTGCAGTGCCGACTAGTGGTTAATAAGTGCATTAAAAAAATTTAAAATTATGACTAAAGCAATAAGTACAGAAAAAAGAATGTCTTTATTGTTCCACATATCAATTTTGTTTGGCGTTTCCCCGCTTTATATATCCAAGCAAAATGGAAAGCGCCAAGTGGTGGTGGATTTTAGGCTACTTCTAATAGGTGCACTTTACGTAGCTGCCTATCTTGTTATTGAAATCGGTTTGTCATTTCAATCTACCTTGTTGCCTAAGATAATTCATTTTAGTAACCACTTTTTCGAAATAATAGTAGTTCTTACCTATGCTGTGATTAGTTGTGGTATTACAGCGATAATTGTTGCATATTTCTTTGTGGGAATTAAGCTGAAAGGCACAATAATACTATTGGATAAAATTGAGGGGCAACTACAAAACCTTATAAAAAGGTTTCCTTATGAAAACCTATTCTACCAGCACCTATTTATATTTGGACCAATTATTTTTCATCATACGGTTATTACAATTCAGTTCATTATTGACAGGAATACTATAAGTGTTAATACAAAATTAACAAACTTAAATGCCGAAATGTACATAAATCTTGCATTGTACTTATCTGACTGTCAACATTTGTTATTGGTACTTATTGTCAAAAGGTGCTTTTCTAATATTAACAGAGGTTTAGAAGATATTTATAGAAGGCCACTGTGCAATGATGACTGCCAACAAAATTATCAAGAAAGTAAAATGGCTGCACAAAATATAAATTTGTTGATGTGTCTTCATCATAAATTATTTGCTGTGATAAAAAACATTAACATTTGTTATGGTACGGCACTATTTGTAGTTTCACCAGTCAAATTTGGTCAGTTATTAATTAGAACCGTCGAGATATATATTAAAGTTAGTATAGAAAGTAAAATAGCTCCATCCAATTATATATTTGTTTATTTTAGGTATCCGACAATAAATCGTGGAGGAGCTACATTTATCTTTTGCTTGTAACCAGTTTTCATTTATTTCAAATGATAAGAAGAGTCGCGATTTGCCACACGTGTATCAGAGAGGTATTTTGAAATTTTCATATAAAAACACGATATCCTATTTAAATATTTTAGGGCTCCAGAACCAAAATTTTCGTTCACAAGTTACTGCATAGAGTGAAAGATAAGGTTCTAATTAAGGAGGTACCTACGCTTTATATATTACCATAAGAAAAATTATATAACGGTATATCAACCAAAAAAAAAATTTTTGTTTGTAGAACAGTAATATAACACGTACAATATTGTGTAGATCCATTGTAATCATACAATACTTAGTTTTTAAAACTCGATTTGGTTACAGATATAAATTAAAGAAGCATATTCTGGATAATATGACATCTAGTATTACAACCACAAGCTAATTTAAATTAATAACAAGTTCTCAAATTTAGTTTCTATAAAATAGTTTTATTCAATTATCCGCTGTCTTGCTAACACAGCTGCACTCATTTTTACAGTGTGTTAAACAGTTGCACTTTGTTTTGCCTTTTAAAACATTATATAGCAATTTTTGATAGTACAACTTTAAATGGCTTCATTCGTTTAAGACGTCCCACCAAATCAATGTCGTCCAGCAGCTGTTTGGTTTCGTTGTTAAGACACCGGTATAGTATATGACTTTTTTACTTGTAGATTAGTATTTCTACTATACGACGTAGTGCACACAATCTTCTCCAATATTTCTTCCATCTGAGCTTTGTGTTTAATGTCATTCCTAGATACTTGTCTGAGTTTCAATAACGACTTGGTTATTTATTGATATTAAAATATGCTGGTTTTTATTTTGTTTGTAAAGTTGGTATAATTAAACTTAGTTTTATTATATTCAAATTTGACATTTTGTAGTTCATTAATTTACATTATCTAGAGAGATTTTCGTAGTTTTGTTAATCTCACTATTTATATCCGAGTTTACCGTCATAACGGCAGCATCGTCAACAAACGGAGCTACTAAGATTTTGTTTGATTTGAGCAAATTAATAGTATAGAGTAAATAGAGCATGACCCTAACACATTACTTTGTAGCACTTCCGCTTTAATCGCTTCAGAATACGCGTCACAGGTAGCTAACTGTGTCTGACCAGTAGAAGTTTGTGTATCGCGAAGAGCATACCACCATACTAAACGCAACCAAGCTCTTAGACCACATTTGGGAATACGGCCGTACAAAGTTTTTTCTCCTTAACAATTTTTAGATAACGTACAGACGTTTAATGCATTTGATCGGTTGTAGAATATTAACTCTGAAAACCTTTTTCTTTTCGATTCTAGATCTAGCTATCTGCACCAATTATTGGTATAAGTCAAGTCTATTAGACAGTTTTCTAAACAGTTGAATATCACTGATAGCAAAGAAATGAGTTTATACCCTTGTATTTCCCGGTTTTAGAATCACGATCACTTCCGCCTACTTCCAGGCTTTTCAGCTTCTCTAACAGCACGCCGTTAGCTAGGTTATAATCAGGAACATTATTATAACTGATATTGGCGTTGATCTATTTTATTACTTTGTGTGAAGTAAATAGCTGAACAGATTCCTTTTGTTTCATCGCTATTTGTTATCACTTGACGATTTTCAGTGGTTGGAAAGTGTTTTTTAAATATTCTGCAAACACATAGGCGCTTTTCTAGTTGCCTCTGTTCCAAATTATGTCTTTCCGAATCAGTGACATTTAGAAAATCGGTCAGTAAGTTCTTCTAAACAGTTTTGTATAAAGACCTTTATCTATTGAACTTCTTGTTTGATCATAGCCGATAATCTGTTTAATATGGTTTTATCGCTCAGATTTCTAATGTTTGCATATCTTTAGTACTTTCCTTTTTATGCTTTAAAATTTATTTACAATGGTTATTGTTTTTAATTTTCTTTAGAAGGTAGGGGTGTAGCTGTTCATGCTACTTACAATTTATCAGTATAAGTTTCGACTTTAGATTTTGAGCGAAACATTCAACTGAGTATATCTATTTAAATACAAGTGAAATTTTCCCCAATCAGTGTTTCTATATTAGTTAAGGTTTAAATTTTCTTATATTCTAATGATATTTGGTTAACTCAGTTGACTTCCTTTAATGTTGATTGTATTGGCATTTCATTTTGAGTTTTAACATTGAAATTTCTATAAAAATAAATATCCCCTAGAAACTTCAAAGAAAATTTTGATTTTGTTTTTCTTTAATACTGCATCTTAAGGGCATGTAAGTCACAGCCACAGATATCCATTTCTTCTTGTTAACTTAAGTTAAGTTACTTAATGTTTAGCTCTTTGGATTTTAAATTCTTCATACTATTGAATAATGACAGTACCCCTCGCTGTATCGAAATGATACATATTATGATAGCAGCAGAAACTTCTTAGTTGCAGGAAGTTCTTTTCTTATAGTGTGTCTCAGATACGAAACATATTAATTTTTTGTGTGGATAGGACTACTCGAAACTCATTCAGGCGATATTTTAGCTCCTTAGCATCGTAGGATAAGTGGATTAACCATTCGAATTTTTGAAATAGATCGCCCCCCTCCCCAGATAATTGTTTTTTTTAATTTCCTAGCCATCTTTAATATTTTGTTAAGCTATCATCATACAATTCTTTTGTATTGACATTGCTTCACCAAATGTTTGGGGGCTTTCCATTATTGGAACAATGTAGTATGCAAACATTTAGTAAAATTCAGTTGAGTATCAAAAAAGTTATAAAATATTAAAGATTAGGAAAACTTATGAAGATCTCTCTACTTTTTAATGTGACCTAGCAACTTTCTTGTAGGTTTCGCTCTTCTTATATTACCTTTTAAATATAAACAATTATTTTTTTAATTATAGCACTATTAAAAAACATTAGGCTAAATAAGGTTTCTTGATCGCGAAACGGGAGTTTGGAGCAGTACGCAGGGGAATCAACCGAGAGAATTCTTATCTTAAGAGGCTTGCGGTTATAGATTATAACACGACTTAAAACACCCTAACACAACAATGGCAGACCATTATACAGTACCAATTGTTTATCTCCTTTGTTCGAAATTGATTACTCGCAATGAAAGTAACAGCACGACGTCCTTTCTTGCGATTACTACTGTTTTTTTGCACCACCAACAAAGTTTTCAATGAACAACAGAATGGCGCTTTTGGATACTTGAGTGACATATATCATAGAGAAAGAGAGCAAAAATATTGCATTCATACGAAGTATACAGCACCAACTACAGGTATTATAATATGGGGAGCTATCAATTATAATAGTACGTCATATGAAGTCAGAATTAAAGGCAATATCACCAGTCATAGCTACATCGAAGTTGTTTGACCGCCCGAGATACTTTCTCTACTTCAAATAGAACCCCAAACAACATTACAAGATGCCACTCGACCGCATGTGGCACATAGCATTAAACTTTTTCAATAAAATAGAGTGGAACTTTCCTAATTGCCTCATAAGGCCTGTCACCAATAAAAATGTCTTGAATATCACTGCGTGAAAGGCGGTATTTATTAAGAGATTTGCTTTGAATTAAGGAAATAGACAACAATAAAATTATTTTCAACTCATGTTAATAGTTACCTATTAAATACAATTCTGATAGAATGTGGTACATTATTCTCTCATTATACAGATCTCATCTTTATACCATTTTGCCAAAAGATACTAGCTGCTCTTGAACGCATCAGCTTGTCATATCATAGATTGTAGTAAGTCATGTTATTATGAGTAAAAAGCACAATTTGAGAACATGCAATTTTACTAAGAATTTAAAAAATGATAGATATAGGTACGGTATTACATAAACTACCTCCGAAAAATGCAGTGTCTACAAAAATCGTTTCTCAGATAGCAAAATATTTCTGACAGAGGAGAAACCGCTAATGTCGAAAGTAAAAGTGAGTCGCAAACGTAAATAATTTTTAAAAAATTGGCAGTCATATTTCTCTTGTTCCCTTGTTATTTCATTGGTATAACAGATCTTGCGGCCGTCTTGTATGTATGTAGTTTTCTTATGATTGGTGGTGTGGCGGCCTTTTCGCCCTTGAACCGCTTTATATCGCGGCGGCATGCGGGGCTTTGATATCTGCCGCTACGTTTTGCCGTCGCACACAAAACGGCATATGGGCTTTTGCTCAGCCGACAAGTCTGCATACGCCGTCGGCGGCACCCTTTGATATGAAAGGTGCTGTCAAATGAAAATTGCCCGCAAAAGACCTACCGCCAAGCCAGGCGCGAAGCCCGGCGACGTACTCGTTCCGCAGCGCGGCCAATTCGGTCGTGTTTTTAACATCCCGCAACAGACACGAAGACAGCGCAGCAAGGTGGCCACCGTGGAACCATCGCCGACGAAGCCGAAGCCGATTCAGGTGAGCGATTTGGCTTTACTTTCGGTTGATATCGGTAGCCGCCCCCATCCGCTTTCGCGCTGGCCGTTTAAGGGACGATTTGGGCCTTATCGGTTGACGTTCCAAACGGGCCGTACTACGTAACCCACACCGCACCACGAGAGCGGCTATTTACACGCCTGCCTCTCCAATTAGGCTATTGGTATAAAACTAGTCTATTAGCTCGATTTCTTGGTTTCCACAAACGTACCCCATAGCGTTTGTAATCATCTTTAGTAATTTAAATTAAAAGTTCTGAATAACATTGTTTGATGGCGGCTTAGCATATCCACAGAGTTGGAGACCGTAAGACAATATGGGTTTTAGTATAGTTTTACACAACAATATTGCGTTGTTTAGAGACCTCTAGTTTTCTGCAGAGAAATTGTTGAAATCTGTTGAAATTTGATGTCAAGTTGAAATGAAGATTAAGATACTTTATTTCTGTTGCTACAGAAATTTTCTTATTAATCATTATTGCAGGTGTTAGGTAGGTTATGGGAGACGTTTAAATAATTCTCATTCATAATAATAACAGTTATATTACCAGCGAAAGATGCGAGTTTGGTGTTGTTCAGCTATAGGTATACATTTCAGCTGTGTAAATAAAGCAAAACAGTGGTTTTAACACACCATCTTGGAGAACGCTACACTTAATGGGGTAGAAGATTGCTAACTTGAAAGTTTAACAGAAAACTTTTTGTTAGATAAATGTGTAGTTGTGGAACAAAAAGTTTATTATTTTAAAAAGTAAACTTTACCTCATCAAGGGTTTGGGAAATATAAAAAAATACTGTGTTGCAAAACTTCTTAACTTTAAGACTTCGGGAGATTACGTTAACGTTCAATGAAGTAGCGTTAATGATGCTGTTTTGGTCTGAAATATTCCTTTTAGTAAAAGTGTTTCAAAAGCTTTACTTGTGACGGGTTACAACCTAATGGATTTAGAAGACGACGGTTCTTGTATGGACTTTCCTAGTGTTTGGATCATTAATATTATAGCATAGTTCTAGATTGTAAGTGATTATAATAATTTTAGCATCATTGAATATAATTGTTTAGAAAATTATACCTTTCTTTGTAAAATGTTTGAGCACTTATCTAGTTGGATATCGGGAGACCTTGCGTGTGTTTAGATGTTTTATTTCCTACTTTACTTTTGCAGCAATCTTTTATAAGTGGAGATATTTGACAAAGTGCGTCGATAACGACTTCTATTTTTGAACAATATATTTTGGCTGAGTTTTAAAGGTTTCGGTTAAAAGTAAAGTGAATATTTCTGCTTCTTCTTTGTCAAATCCGTCTAACTTTTCGTTTTTCGAATACTAGTTAATGAATATGGAGTGGTGATATTTGTTATATTTTGTTTATTTTGTAAAGCTGGCTTAGGAAAACTACTGAACTGCTATATCGAGGTCTTCTGGAAATTTAAGTCGCAGATTGAGGTTTACATTGTTTAGGTGGCGCTGGAAAAAAGTCCAATCGTTATTTCTCGTGATTAATTTAGGCGAAAATAATTTTTGAATGACTGTACTGCTTATGCTACTTATAAGTGGGGTGTGGTAGTTGTATTCTACTCTACAGTTGCTTCTTGCTATTTCACGTGTTATGTAAAAATTTGTAGAAATTAGAATGTTTCCTAGAATCACTTGGGGGATATATGGGTTTGACGTTACTAAGACAGTCATGGTAATTATCACTCATAACAGCTTTCTAAGTTTCATTATAATTATTCTTGATCCCCTAGTGCAAGCGTTTGGCATTCCAGTTTCCCCTAGACATAAATCTAATAACAAAATTTTAAAGTAAATTTTTCTATTTACAGCAGTCAAAATAAAGTGCCAGTTTTTGTATTTTATCTGTTTAAAATTTAAGTAATTAATGGTGCAAGATAAATTTAATAATTATTATTATAATTGTTATTTTGTTTATTGTATTATGTTGGATCAGATCGTACTTATTCAAATTGTCTTTTATTTAGTAATAAAAATGTACGTTATGTTTTCGGGAAGATTGGTAATAAGGGATTTTATCTAAGATATTTTTACTGCAGACACAATTTGTGATGACAACAAAGATAAATCCTTTTTCAAGAACTTAAATAGCCAGTTTATTAAAGAATAGTCGAAGAGGTTATGCACACTGATGTTTAGTAGTGACGAATGGGTAACAGATTATGGTTTCTGACACAATTTGGAAAACTATGTTGCTGAATTTTGGTTTTCTCTCTCTCTCTCTCTCTCTCTATATATATATATATATATATATATATATATATATATATATATATATATATATATATAATTCTTGTGACTGTGACGACGCACATCTATCCAATAGCCCAATTCGTCAGAGAGGCATTAGTGTGGCGACCTTTTGCCCTTAAACTGTCTGTGTTTGTCTGTGATGTGGGTGACCTATGATATCTGCCGGAGGGCGTTTTGGTATCGCAAACCAAAACAGCAGATGGGCCTTTTTTGCTCGAAGTGTGACCCTGCATGTGCCATCGGTCGCACTGTTAAAATATATTCCAACAATTGCTGTTTTGAACTGGAACGCATCATAATTTTCCCGCAAAGCCAGGCGCAAAGCGAATCGGAGATACGGTGGCCACCAGAAGACTACGCAGAATTCAGCAGTCCCAAGCCAATACAGGTGAGCGATTCAGCAATTTACTCGTTGGTTTTGGTATCGGATAAAGCCTTCCCATTTGCTTTCGCGCGGGCTGTTTAAGGGCGATTTGAGCACCCGCGATTCCCCGCTACGGCCGTAATTTGGTTCCCATTCCGCTACACGAGAGCACGGCTATTTACACTCCTGCTACTCCAGTGGTTTTCAGGCTTATCCCATGTTGTTGGCAATTATAGCACGTAAATAAAATCTTTAACATGCGCTCCGAAAAAAAAATTATAGGCGATAGGTTGGATCACTTGGACAGTCGTTTACAAAGAGCTAAGTCATTCTTAGAAAATTAGTTTCTCGTTCACACATCCAAGCACTTTAACATAACAATGAGGTGGAGCCTCATCTTGCTGAAAAATAATGTTGTTAGAAACATTTTACTGTTCAACGTGTGTACATCACCTAAAACAATATTTTTAATAAAAAGTAAGTCTATAAAACATTGCTTTTGAGATTGCACAAAATCGTTGAGTTCGGGGAAATTCTATGTAAATTCTAGAAACATTTTCAAGTGCCCTATGTTTGGTTTTAGTAACAATCTACCTTTCCATGTAAGTTAAATGTTGTCATATACCTAAACACCAGTCGAGGAGGAAATTTATTGTCTTGCATTAGTATCACTTAATGTAATCATCCGATTGCAAATGTTACAAAAGCTGCAAATGGTATGATTACAGCCTTAATTGCCGCTGCAAAATTTTCCAACACCAACTTTTACCTATGCAACCTATGTCCTTAAATGGTTGATACCATCGTAAAATACACTGGATGTCTGACGGTTCTGTGTTACATTGTCGTCAAAATGGATATGTGTATGCACGTGCGTGCGTTCATCCGTACATGTATGTGTGCGTGTTTTTGTGTACGTGTGGCAAAACATTTTTGTAATAAAGGATAAATGTTAATTTATTCCTGTTGTTGAAAACATATCACTATCATTCTTGAGCTGACAGAATTAAGTTTAATTGCTTTTTTATTTAATTCGTTTTTAGAGTAGTAACATATGTAATTATTTGTTAGCTTCTTCTTCTCTTTGTTTTTCTTAGTCCTAATATCTGAGTATTATTGTTGGTATATTTATGTTCCAAGTTCCTATTTTTCGTTCTTCATTTTCCTAAATATTCCATTCTTTTATATGTATTTTGCATTTATTGCTCAATTTTCCGCTTATATCATTTGTAAGATGTTTTAATTTCTTTTAGTACATTATTTTTACCCTATTTTTCTAATATTTCTCTAATCTAGGCAAGTCTTTACATACATAAGCTTTTCATTTTTTTGTTTTTTAATTTGTTGTCATATCCTTACTTTTTGCAGTTCTTATAGTGTGTATACTCATTAGCAATTTACCATAAGTTTATTGTAGATTACATTTGCTCAAAATCTTTATTCTTTTGCGCAGATAATTAATGTTCCCTCTGTTTCTGCGTTTTTTCATATAATCATCATTAAACCAACTATTTTTTGCTTTTAGGCTTCATACCGTTTCCATAATCTGTCCTTTATTGAT
Source organism: Sinelater perroti (assembly GCA_036346155.1). NCBI lineage: Eukaryota > Metazoa > Arthropoda > Insecta > Coleoptera > Elateridae > Sinelater > Sinelater perroti. Next base: position 1,480,240 of record JARFIY010000355.1, on the reverse strand, counting down.
CTATGACATCATTTTTATTAATATTTACCGCATTTCTTGTTGATTTTTTCTTCCCATTCTTCTTACCCTCCCGATTTCATTTTTTATAGCTGTTATAACTCACATATCTTTTAATATAATGCTATTCTTTTTATTTAACTCTAGTTTTACCTGATTTTTGTGTTTTTATTCTTTGCATTATTATTTTCCTGTCTTATTTTTCTTTTGAGCAATTTGAATTGTTCGTTTATTGTTTCAGTTTATTTTCTGAATTTTCCATTTAATTCTTAAGAATTGAATATCACGTTTCGTCACTTCTATTTGGATCTTAGCTAATCTAAGTTCTATTCGTTCGGATCTTAGATCTAAGCAATTTGAATTGTCTGATTTCTTATTAATTTTTTAAATCAAGCACTCTTAAAATTAATAACATTCAGCGCGGTCACCACTTTATTTTTTTATTTATTTTGAGACTCGAGACATATTTCAAAGAAAATAGAGAGAGCAGAAAAAACAAATCAATGACCAAACGAATATAGCATTTATATGTGTCAATTGTAAACAAATAATTAGGTTCTAATGTTCCCCCGTTCTAGTTTAACCTCTAATGCTTATGGCTTTGCGATAAACGTAGGTGGGCAAATCGACACCTCAAAAACCACTGGCACTTCACAAAGTTATCTTACCTTAATTTAATTGAGTTAAAATATGTCATCTTCTATTTCAAATTATTTTTCGCGCAACAGTTTCAATTTTAAACTTGGCGCAATATTTAATGTATAATTCTCTGGATATTTTCAAAATTTTAATAAAATTTTAGAGCTCAATTTAGTCAGAACTGATTAACATCACACAATTTCAAGAAAACAATCAGGAATATCATAAGAGCATACAATAGCTGATAAAATACCATTGACAAGTAAATTTAAATATCAATAAAAGAAAAATTTAATATTATCAAAAAATATTGTGTCAGATGATTATTAGTAACAGATAATTGAACAAGTTTACCAATTTGCAGTCTGTCAGATAAAAGCGCGGCGTTGATTATCAGCAACACGTTAATCGTATCTTTGTACTTTGTTTTTGAAAATATAGAGGAAACCTTTGTTGTAAATGCTTTATCAAAAAAATAAATTGTTCACTTAATTTAGATAGATTTGTACAAAGTTAAACAGAATGAGGGTCGCTTACACTTTGGGCTACAAGGCTGTGTTTTTATGCTCACACTCCCGAAAATGGCTTATGGCTTATGCTGACACAGCGAAGTACATAGAAAAATCGCGGTAATTTGTAAGCAATGTAGATGACCTTAGAAATCGTGGGTCCTTTGGCAAAGTGTCGAAGAAAGTCGAGAAAACGATTCTCACTTTGTTTTCGAAAAAACCTAACTTGACTCTCCATGAAGGTGCCGACGCAAAAAAGGTGTCGAAATATGATACGAAACAATTTGTGTGCATTTGCATACTAATGACGTAAAATATGAAAGCACCTTGGAAAACCCTTTGTTTAGTAAAAAATACGTTGCAAAACGTCTCGCGTGGGTGCAGCAGAACTCGGATCGTGACTATAGCAAAAAAGCATCATTTTGGGCACTTCCGATTATGAAACGCACCCGGACAGCAACGAGAGACAGATTGCTCCAATGGCCCGTAAAACGCCCGGTCAAGATCCATCTTTGAGAGTGCGTCTCACAAAAGGTTTCGGCACTTTATATCCATTCACAGACAACTTGAAGGCCGAAAAAATGAACCAACTTCACTGTAAAGCTTTATTATCGACTGCAAAACGCTGGTTTGGATAAGGACGAGGATTAGAGTTTTCAGGAAGACAACGACCCGAGACATCGAAGTAAAGCGTGTAGCTCGTGGAAGGAGCGAAATGGCGTCGTCACTTTGAAATGACCGGCTCAGTCGCCCGATGTCAAACCCATCGAGAATATTTGGGCTTATAATAAGATTAAACTACGCAGAATCGGAAAAGCTCTCGCAACAGATTCGAAAAATTTTGAGGCCCGTTCCGATCGAATACGCCTAAAATCTTGTGGGAAGCATGTCTCGGAGATGCGAGGCAATAATTGATGCTGGTGGAGACTGGGCGCGCCACTGATGAATTTGCATGGAAGTCAAGGTCAAATTTGTACAATTAATGTAAAATTGTTTTAATAAATATCGTGTTTTTTTCAAAACAGCCGCCACGCTTTGATCTGACAAACTGTAAATGCACTGGTAAAACATTACATAAAAATATTACATTCAAACAACAGGAAATATTTTTATGAAATTGAGAAAATTTGTAATAGCGCTTGCACTTTCTTTAACTGAAACAGTAAAAGGAATCAGATGTTACGCATTTATAGCATGGGTTCCAAGAATAGAGTTAAATAAAGAAACTTTGGAGAAAATAAAATCCTTTGAAAGGTGGGTGTATAGATGTCTGGTTGGACCATATAAAAAACCAACAGATACCGAACAGAGTAGATAAAACACTGAGGATTTTCTTCACTATTAAAAAAAGAAAGTTAAAATTTTGTTGGGCACATTTTGTGTGATTTAGAATGCAAAAGTATGAAGACAGTTGCACAAGGAAACGCCGACCGACTCAGAATTTCCTGCTTAGGTAACCTGCGTAATTAATGTGACATTTCAAATGTCGAATTTGTTTCACAGTCATCTCTGAAGTCAAAATGGGCTTCGAAATCGAAATGAACTAATATACCATACGGAGATTTAAAACACAACAATTAAATACAACAAAAAAATAATAAAAAGTAAAGAATTAAAAAATACATGACCATATGGAAAAAGTGCTAAAACTTTATAAAAGCTACAATTAATCGTTGATATCAAATGAGACAAAAATTTAGCGGAGTAAGAGTTGTTAAATAAAAACGAATAGATTTTATGGGAAATGCCGTCCAGATCACGAAAATAAGGCAGTAAATAGAAAGAAATGATTAAATTAGCGTTGTAGATTAATGATTCTAACAGAATTTAATCGAAACGAGCAGACTTAGCTTTGTTTATAATTTAATACAACTTTTTTATGCAACGCGCTTTATTTCTTTGAATGATTACCCCTCAAGTAGAGTCACTATCTTTAAATTAAATTGCACATGAAACTGTGCCTAGTAAATAGTATTTGAGCTATTGTTAAACCAAACTTTCCTGATTTATGTAAGTTTATGTAAGATAAAAGTGAAGTTGTAAATTGATAAACGGGTCTCCCGTTTACGGGAGATTTATGCATCTTATTGAAGCTGAAGAATATTAACCAGATAAGAAACACACACAACTTGCCGCAACAAAATAGGAACGTTTTAATTAAAAATTAGTAAATTTCTATTGCAAGCAAAGAAAGATCTGCAATCGACCGATCGCGACCTTCACAGCACACATAAACAAACCAAAAGACAGGCCGTGCTAAGTAAATTCGCGGAAATTTAAACGGCTTCTAAATGTGCTAAATCGCAGACAGCGGCAGAGATATAAGACGCGGTGAATAAGTCAAAAACCCTATAGGATACTCACATACAACATAAAAATAGATGACATTTTAAAGAAAATAAGTACAAAATTATGTAAAATAGAAGAGGGAACTAAGAAGATAAGAAGAAAGTTTAACACATACCTGGGTATGTGTGCGTGTGTATGTGTTAGATTTCTTAAAAAAGCTGCAGCAACAAAAAAAGAGATAATAAAATATATGAAAGTTATTAGAGCAAACGGTAGCCTTACAGCTGATTAGATATAATAAACTGATTATAAACAGCGAACCCTACGCTCTTGAACAACTTCAAACTATAGAAATTAAAAAGTCAGAAGCAAAAAGAGTAAAAGACAAAAGGAAAAACGCTAAAGAAGAAAACGAGGAATCAATAAAAAACAAGAGGGCATTAAATATAGAAAAAACAAGCAAATCAAAAAGAAGGCTGGGCTAGAGGTCACTAGATAATACCGTAGACGAGGACCTGAGAACAAGTCTACTAAAGACTACGAAAAGAGGCCATCTGTCAAAAACTAACAAATTTAAAGAAAGGACGAATACAAGAAATGACAAAAGCTATGGAAAAGGTACAAAAAATTGACTGTATTATTGTATTTGATAATATATATATATTTCAACAAAAAAGCAGAAATAAGCTTTCGGCACAGTTTAGTACATCCCATAATACAACAAAGGCAGAGATTAGAAGAAATAAGCAGAAAAGAAACCAAGTATATTGTCAACATAGAGAAAATAAAAAACGAAGAAATTAAAGCCACATACCGAAAAAAAGTACTGTCGCAAGAAAAACTATCGCAAGGCCAGATGGAATATAAATGAAATATGTTAAAAATGGTGTTAAACAAAGCAATTATCAAAACATGCGGAACCAAGAAAAAAAATTCTAGCAACAATCGAACGTGGTGGAACAAAGAAGTTAAAAATTCAATAAAGAAAAAAGCTAGCTTGGAAGAAATGCATTAATATAAAAAAGAGACTAATATAATAAACTATGAAAAGAAGATGAAAAAAGCTAAAAAAAGTATCTAAAAAGCAAAACAGAAGACGTGAAGAATTTAACAGAGAAAATACAAAATTAATAATAAAAAAAAATTTTGCGGAAAAATGAAAGGACTCGGGAGAAAAAATAAAAGTGAATATTATTTAAATTACTTAAATCAAACGCAATTAATACTACAAAAATAATAAATGCATGGAAGGAATAGTTTGCACAGAAGTTCGAAACCGTGGAAAATTACGTAAGAGAACTGATAGAGAAAAATGAAGATGATGACATAAATGACACCATTAACAGAAAGGAAGTGATAGATGCACTATCCAAAATAAAAAATAGGAAAGCATATAGAAAGAACAACATTCACCCAGAATTGCCAAAATATCTAGGGGAAACTGGAATAAATTGGCTATGGGAAATATGCTTGAGTATACGGAATACAAATATAATTTCCAAAGATTGGGAATAATAATCTAATATTACCTACATATATAATCTGCGACAACTATTGAGTAATATGTTATTCGTCGGTAGCATACAAGACATTTACAAGAATAAGTACACAGAAACTCAGAAGATACTTAAAAGACCAATTAGAACACAAACAGATACTATTTAGAAAAGGCAGAGAGGCAGTAGAAATAAGAAACAATGAAAAAAATGTTACAGGCCGGCGAACAAATTATTCTCACTTTTGTAGATCTAAAAGCGGCTTTCGAAGCGATACGCAGAAAGGCCTTTCAGGACTGCCTCAGACAACTAAAGGTACCAAAGAAATTAATAAAAATCTTTAATGTACTCTGCACAAACATTACTGCAAAATACATCTGAACGGACAACGTTCAAAAAATTTTTTTCTTGAAAAGGGGAGTCAAACAAAACACTACGCCTTCTCCTATTTATAATAGCTATCGATCTACATTAAAAATATTAGAAATAAAATAGAAAAGTTTACAGATCGCGGTCTACTCTGCGGGCGTGGGCTCGAATTCCACTTCTGACAAGTCACTTTGTAATTTAAATAAAAAGCTGAAAAAAGCGACGGACAGACAGACAGACGAACAAACATTCGGACGGACGGATAGACCGTACGCAATAGGCTTTTATTTTTATATGTATAAAAGCCTAAAGAGCAACAAACATATACTATGCCCTAAACAATATAATTTTTGGTAAAAAAGAAAACCAAGGTAATAGTTTATAATACTATTGCAGTGCCATCACTATTATATGCATTTAAGACTTGAGTATTACACCAAAGACATGAGAGAGGAGAACACCAGCAGTCGAAAAATCGCCGGATTTACAAAATGGGATCACGTAAGAAATGAAGCCATTATAAATCAACTTTAACAAGTACAAATAATAAAGAATAATAAACATATATCAAGATTGCAAAAAATTAGTATACCTAAAAAGATAATGGGAGACAAAGCAACAAAGAAAAGGAAGATGGGAAGACCCAAAAAACATAGATGGATGAAGTTGAAAAGAAGATCGTACTAAGAAAAAGCACTATAAGAGAATTAAGAGAAAGGGTAAGAAACAAAAAAAGATTTAAAAATAGATCTGAAAAAATTAAACATCCGACACCCAAAGGGTATAAGGATATTCGAGGGCAAGAAGAAGAAACTTTTCTCTTGTGTGATATTTTGAGTATTTACAGTAAATCTTTTATACTACTTAGTAGTTTATAAATTAAATATGAATGCATTAAAATATATATATTTTTTATTAGTAACACAGGCAATAATGCTATACCATAATCCTTTTAACAAAAATATACCCCAATGCACTTATGTGCGATATGTGCTCTAGAAATTTGTTTCTAACTGATGAAATTATACGTACATATCATCTATAATATGAGAATATTTAGATATGACAACGTTTCTTCGTAATTTCATGGTAGGACCTAAAACATTAACGACCAATAGTAGCGTCACCAATAACAACAATATTTACTTACCTAATTCTCCTGTGACAATAGAAAAATCAGTTGGCAGGAAGGAAAACTTTTGAATTCTTTGTGCGTTAGAGGTTGCCTGCTCATTCACTCTATCTATTCCCTTTTGAACTGCCCGTAGCAGGTGAATATTCGGTCCACTTCTTATTACTTCAGTGACAGTGCTTGCAGGACATCCTAAACTGTTCAACCAATTTTGAACATCTGCAGTAAGATTATCTTGTGGGACACCGTTTTCATCGACTTCTGTCTTCAATGTTAACAATGCAGATAAAAATTTTCGTTTATCGCCTATCAGCAACACGTTGCTGATACAAGGCAACTCAAGTTTAACCTTTTCTTCGATTGGCACGGGAGCAACATTTTCACCTCCGGAAGTAATCAACAGCTCCTTGATACGGCCAGTTACGTACAGCAAACCGCGTTCGTCTATGTACCCAACATCCCCCGAGTGCAGCCACCCTTCATCATCTATTGCTTCAGCCGTCTTTTCAGGCTCGTCCAGGTACCCCATAAAAATGTGCCGCCCATACATGCATATTTCTCCGATTGAATTTTTATCAGCGTCCCATATTTTTGTTTTAGTTCCAGGAATCGTAGAACCAACACTCTCGAAGTTAAAGAAATTTGGCACTGAAAGGTTGTTGGCGCCAGCTGCTTCCGACATTCCGTAAATATCCAGTATTGGTATGTCAATGCTAAGAAAATATTTCTTCATAGCAGGAGACAACGGGGCGGCAGCTGATGCAAAGAGTGCACAACGATCAAATCCTAACGCCATTTTGATTCGTTTTAATATTAGATAACGAGCGATGACGTAACCCCACGTCTCACAATGTAGTCTAAAACATATAGTTAAATAATTTAAAGGATATATGCAGTCTTTAGTATTGAAATAGATACGCTACCCATTCATTTTTCTAATATTATGTTGCAAGCCATGATATTTAGCCCAGCTAGCAATAGTTTTTGCAAGATATCCCCTTTTGCTTGCAACAGCGCTCATTTTCTCGTAAATTTTTTCCCACACCCGTGGAACTCCCAAGAAATATGTAGGACGAACTTTTTGTAAGGTATCAATCAAAGTTCCTTTAAGAGCATCTTTATCCGCTATGTATACTGTTGTTGCAACAGTAATTGCTATGTAGATGTCAAGTATTTGAGCTGCTACGTGACTCAGTGGCAAAAAGCTTACGGATCTTGTACATGCTTGTCCAAGATTAACTCTCTCGCTGATTGCTAGGGCGCTCCATGTGACATTATCATGACTCAACATTACTGCTTTAGGCTGACCAATCGTTCCTGACTAAAATTTCCGATAGAAAAGTTTAACATTGGGATTAATATTCATATGCTTACGGTAAAAACTAAGATGCAGCATTGATTCACAGCTAACTGCTGTAAGACGTTATTTAACTGGTCATCGGTTTGACTTTTTCCTATCTCCATCAGTTCTGTCCACTAATTTCAAATTAAATCCTGCTTAGGATCAATTATAATTGCATTTACTTACACTAAGCACGCTTGGGTCTGAAGATTCTCCTTCGTACTGCACTACAGCTTTAAGATGAGGCAATTTGTCTCGAATTTGTTGAATTTTTTCTAATTGTTTTTATCTTGCACTACTACGATATTAGCTTTTCCAAGTGACATGCAGTGATAGCAAGCTGCGCTGGAATTTGTTGTGTAAATCCCTACAGATAGCCCTCTGAACAAGATAAGGTTATAATTTAATATTATATTGTTACAATTTTTTAATATAATTACCCAGCATAAATAGCAGCCAGAGAAGAAATTATCCATTCGGGACTGTTAAATCCCAAAGTGCACACTGAATGCCACCTTTCCAAGCCCAAACTCAGAAAAGCTTTAGCACAAGTTCTTACTTCCTGCTCGTACTCACTAAAACAAGCATTGCTGCAAATATGGTAATTTGTTCTTCGCTACTTACCTGTAAGTGAAGTGTTGCCATTTACCTAAAGTATTCTTCCAATATAAGGCGGGGTGATTGGGAAACTTGGAAGCAGTGGTATGTAGTAATGTAGGAATAGACACAGGCGGTACTGTCTCTATAGCTTTTCCATGCTTAGGAATTTTTAGAAGCACAGATTCGTCTACTTTCGTCGTGTTTGATTGTGTTGCAGATAATACTCGATCTAAGAATTTGATAAGCTTTTAATGTCTTACTTGTTGCTTATTATTAAATTTTTACCTGTCATCCTTTACCTCTTATAATTTACTAAATGTGCCTATAATAACAAATATCCAACGAAAGCCTGAAATCAATAATATTTATCACTGTTATTTATTACTTTAATGTAAAATATTTATTTAGCTATTTAATAGTATTCAATTTGCTAATTTCGTAAATAGCTAAATAGTTTCTTCAAAATATTCTTCAAATGTTCAGTTGCGTGCTTACTTTAATGGGCGAGTATGTAATTATACGCGTTAAACCCTAATAATAATTTAAATTGCAATTTCAGGCCAGTTAAAGTATTATTATTGTCACTTTCCCTAGTAGCACTTGCTTTAATGGTAAATGTATGTAGCATAATTGAAACGTTTTAAAGAAAAAGTCCTTGTTGATTACTAGTACAAAGTGAATTGACTTTTGCTGTACTTATTAGAAGTAAAATATCGCCGTAGTACAAGTATTTCTATTTTTAATGTTTGCATTTACCATTATCATGTACTACGTATATATATATACATTGTTCGCGCCAATCTTCTAATTATATTTATTTTTTAAAATTTTAAATTAGGGCCGGCTATAATTTGATTCCCTCTCATATATGTGAAATGCGTTATATTCGGACCAATTGTACAGCACGCGCGGCGATATGCCGGGCGGTCTGGGCCGCGGGCCGCGCTCCTGCAATTGGCTTTTAGCACTTGCTTTGGCACGATGATTTCGTTTAGTTCAATCGACATTAAGAATTGGCTTTTAGCACTTGCGTTGGCACGTTGGTTTCGTTTAGTTCCCGCGACATTATATAAATATATATATATTTGCAAGTAAGCAAAATATACCTGAAAATAGATTTAAGTGCACTATTTTGTTGTTAAAACGTATTTGTTAAATTGTTCAAAGTTATCAATTAATACACAATTAAGAGGCGTAAATAAAAACTAGATAATTTAGTCAGAAAGGGAAGCTTATTTAAATATGACGTACATGAAAAATATGAACAATTTTGGTTACAGATGTATAAATCAAATTGGTTAATTATTAATAGAAAACCAAGTAGCAACATTGGCAGCAAGCGGTTTTGCATAAAAGAAATTAAAAAAAATCCGAAGCAATTACTGAAAAAAAGAAGATTAAAAGGAAGTGGTATTTAACAGGAACTGTTACGTAATAAAAGAAGCAATAATCTTAATACATACATAAGTTATGATACAGACAATATTATAATAAATTCAGTAAACATTAAATTAAAAAATATGAAAAGACTACTAGCAAATATTGAACAGACAATAGATCTTACAGATACACTTATTAAAAATAAATTATTATTAAAGACCCAAAAAGTTATTTTTAAAAAATGAGATAACTGAAGATTAATAATTATACCATGTATACACAATTACATTTTCTTTAATATAATAAGATATCCAAATGCTCAAAGATTACAGAAAACTGAAATTGGTTTTAGATTAAGTTGTCTATACATCAATAATAATAATACTATATTATTTTATAAATTTATATAAAAGAAACAATTCATAAGCTTCATCAACTGAAAAATCGTATAATCAAGTTGATATAAAAAAAAACCATGTGAAATACCTTAAAAATATACAACATAACGGAAAAATACATCAAAATGATAAATCTATTATACACGTACTATAGAACAAGCATATATTAAGGACAACTATTTATAAATATAACAGTCCCTACTGATGTTAAAATACGAAACTGATAATAATCAATTCAAAGAAAAAGAAAAAAATTACAACAACAATAATTGAATGAATATAATACAAGAATTTGACATTTAATGCACTAATTGAAACAGTTGCAGGCAGAATATAGCTAAAAATACAAAAAAATACATAAAGCATCGCCAAGATCATGATCAACTAATATAAATAAAAATTTAACTATGTATATATTTAGCAATATTACACAAATGTTTCTTTAGTATCCTTGTGAAACCTGATATAAAATTAAAAATATATAAAAATCTTTAAATTATAAACTAATTGATGTTAGTTCTCCTTCACAAAATTACTCATCAGCCATTTCACCAACAATTAAACCGACAATTACATTAATTTGGAATACTGTCCCTTAAAATTACTGCAACCATTGCATCATTTACACAAATTAAGTACATACTAGCCACACAACACTGATAACAAACAAGACTAATGTAATATATAGTTTTAACATTAGTAAAAGTTTAACAAAACTATTATTGCAAAAATTCAAAAATTTATTTAATTACGAATCGGCATAAATCAAAATAAAATTTTCGTTTTAGAAAACAGTTTAAAGAAAAGGAGAAAATACAGGAAAACACAAAAAAGCATATGATATTGAAATTTCCTATTGCTTCTTTAATTAGTATTACAATGTCAGTACAAGAAGTATCCTGATAATTAAGAATGCCGCCAATTAACAGTTTCCAAAATTGCTTCAGAAGTTGAAATAACCGCCTGAGGCAATTCGAAACCTTATTCTATTTCAGTAGCAGAGATTTGTCTATTAATTCCATATATAAATTCCAGTTAGTGTGCTTATTACTCAGGGTCGGTGTTTTTTCAGTAATTAACACATATGTTTCTACTGTTATTATAATGGGCGAATGATTTGCTGACAAATCTATACAGGCCTGGATCTTTAGATAATACACAAAAATCAAGAATGTCTGGCATTTTCACAAGATCTGTTGGCCAGTATGTTGATTCGCCTGTCTATAAATGTTGTAAACCAAGATTGTTTATTGCTTTCATTAGTTGTGCACCTTTAGTTGTTGTTAATCGGAATTGCCAGTGTATGTTTCAGTATTAAAATCACCCACTGATATAAATCTGGTTCCTAAAGTGTAAAAGTAGTGTTCATATTGATCCTGCTTGTTGTTGTGCCTCGGAGGACAATATACTCTGCTGATATTGTTAGCGGCCCTATCCAGTCTTCGATTACAGTGGTGGTTGCTTGAAGGTATTTGTATTTGTATTCAGGAATTTCGTAGTGATTCATCGAGGTTTTAAAAATTATAGCCGGCGTGTACACGATTATCAGAATATTATGTGACATAAACTGTGTAGCCTGGAATTCTTAAATAGCTTCTCTAGTTGAAGTGTGTTTCGGATATGAGCATGACATCGATATATTAGTTTGTAAGAAAAAATATTATTTTGCCTCTGTGTTGTGACAGGCCGTTGGCGCTTCACTCGGGTATTCTAAGGTGTTGAGCCATTGCTAGTTTTGCGACGAGTGTCGTTAGTAGATTTAACATTGTTCCTTTTTATTCAATTACCCCTTTAATCATTATTTTCGGTTCACTTATGTTGCCATATGGGTAGCTTGATAAACTATGTTGTGGTTGAAATATGTTGTTAGAAGTCGTGGGAAAATTACCCCTTACTAACTGGGCATATATGTGTTGCGGTTGAGCTTACTGCGCTAAATTCTGTGCTATAACTCCAAGTTTCTTCTTTCTTAGTAGAGAAAACATTTTTTGTTGCAGCTCTTTGTACACGAAATACCCTCTATAATTGGCTGGGTGCTTTCCGTTGCAGTTGACTCATCTTATGTCTTCTATCTTTACGTAAGCATTCGGATGCCATGTAATTTCCAGTACATTTAACATAACGTGAATTTTCATTGCACAAGTTTTTAGTATGGCTAAATTGCTGACATTTAGCACATTGAGATATTTGGCGTGGGTGGTTTAATTGTCACTACTGAGTGTCTGTAAATCTTGTAAATAACTTTTTTGTTGTTGTCTGCTGGTATTACTTCGATGAAAAATAGCAATTCCATCTTAGTAATTCTTGATATTTCAGATATTAGTGGCATTGTGCCTAAGTGCCATCATTTCTTTTTTTATTTCGTCTATGTTATTAGTTGGGTGTAAGTTTTAACGACTATTCTAAAAGTATGCTCTTGTTTCTTTTTTGATAAGTATGAAACTATATTTTTCTCTGCTAGTGCTTTAGTTATAATGGTGTATTTCTCAGACGTTTTAGGCTGTATTTTAACCTCATCACTGTGGAGTACCTTGACTTTATATTCACTTTCGGCATTTATTTCTAGCCTGATACAAAAATCGGTAGAGGCTTAGGATCTGCCTTCGCAGGTGCTCAGTTTTGAGTTTCGTCTTTATCTGTATTGGTGCTATTCAACGAGGCAGAGCAATTAGGAGGATTTAACCAATGATTTTTAGTTCTTATTTGCTTGGTCTGGGAAAGCATTTTCTGGCCAGCTTCTTGCATTCTCTACTATCTACTACTTACCATTCAGGATCTTAAACTGGAGAAAGTAGTGGTTGCAACTTGTGGTAGTTTAAACCATTTTCTCCGGACAAATTCAAATTGGATTGTTTACTGGCTGTATTATATCATTTATAGAGAACTGCGTATACGGACCATTGCCAGCAGACTGCTGCTGAGGATACTGATATCTTTCTAAAACATATGGTGGTTAGAAATTTTAGTCGCCTTGCATAGAACAATTTTGATTTGGTTTGGATTTACTGCCGTGGCAGGTAAATAATAGTAGACCATACTGACATTGTAGTTGAAATTAGAAACTTGTTTTTGCAGATTACTGAAGTTCTTGATCCGCGAGTCACACTTTATCTTATCGTTTGACGCCAGGTATACGACTGGGACCGATAATGTGGCGCGGTTATCGATAACAAGCGAGGAAAACTAGAAAACAGTCTGATATCGCACATGTGCACTGCTTGAACCCCAAAACTCAATCACTCAATAAATTCTTAGAATAACTAGTAAAACAACAACTGTTACACAAAATTCAACTTCATTCATTAAGATGGTGTCTTTCAAGAGTGTTACATTGATTCTAACGCTTCTCTAACATTTCGAAGTCATTTTTTAGAACGATTTATCTTTAGCCTCAAAACAGGCTTCAGTTTCGGCAATCACTTCTTCATTGGAGACAAGTCTCTTTTCTGAAGCATTCTTTTTAGATTTGCAAACAGATAGTAGTCGCTAGGAGCTGGATTCGGAGAATATGTGCGTTGTCTTGATAAAAGAGCACTTTTTTCGTCTTCATTTGGGGTAGTTTTTTCACAACTTCTTCCTTCAAACGCGTCAATAACGCCTTATAATGTTCCCTATTTATAGTTCTTTCTTTGTTAAGATAATTTATAAATAAAATACCGTGCGCATCCCAAAATACGCAGGCCAAAACCTTATCAGCTGATATTTGTGTTTTTGGTCGCTTTGGGCGGTTTTCGCCCTTTGCTGTCCACTCAGCTGACTGCCGATTTGACTCTGGAGTATAGTGACGGATCCTTGTTTCATTCACTGTCACATACCGCATGAAAAAAAAATGCTTTTTGTGCTAAAACAACTCCAAACAGTGCTCTAAATGACGACGCGTTGTTATTTTTTATCAAGTGTGAGCAAACTCGGTATCCACTACGAAAAGAGCTTTCTCATGGACAAATGTTTATGCAAAATGATAAATACACTGTCTTCTGATATCTTTAAAGTGTCAGCTATCTCACGCAAATTCAATTTACGATCAGCCAAAACTAGTTTGTGGACTTTTTATGTTTTTGGAACAACTACCAAATTTGGGCGACCAGAGCGTTCAGCATCATCGGTATTTGTACGGTCGCGTTTCAAATCAGCAAACCACTTCCCTACCATTTACCTCAATGAAACAGAGTTTGAAGTGTTTCATCAATAGACAAATGTGTGTGTGATATGATATATATATATATATATATATATATATATATATATATATATATATATATATATATATATATATATATATAATATCATGTAAAAACTCAATTTTCAGATCTTTGCAAGCGGACATCAGGTGATAATATATACAATAATTAAGTTATAATAATTACGAAGCTTCAAGCAACTTATAAGTTGATAGAAACGTCTACAGATAAGCTTATCGCCTCCGAAAGGTAAACTTGGGTGATATAATTTGCGTTGTTTATAAAGTTTGGATAGGCAACTCAAACGACAAAGAACTGTAGGCAATAAAGCACAATTACACGGTCCGAGCAGAATAATACATTTAAAAAAAGAGTTAAAGAATTGGAATGAAAAAGTTTATAACTTAAAATAAAAGTTATTTTAAGTTAAGAGCGAAATACATAGAATTGAGAAAATGTTTTAACAAATAGATGGGAACATAAAGCAAATCAATGAAAAATTAGATACGTTAGTACGGGGAGGGAAACAAGCAAAATATAAAAATGAAAAGCTAAAAGCCTTAGTAACAAATTAAGAAAGGGGAATAGTTAGCCTAACAAGAGATATTAGGAAAAAAAATGTTATAATAAAAGGAGTAGTAGATGAATAAAATGAAAACGTAATAAAAGAAAAAATATTAATGATAATCGGGAGATATATAAAAGGCAAGAAATGACCAATATTTGTCAAAGTAACTAAAAATAATACAAAACTAGCAATCCTGCAAAATGCGAAAAAACTCAAAGGATCAGATATATGGATAAAGATTATACTAAGGAAATACAAGAATAAAGAAGCTTGTTGATGTCCCACTTAAAAGAAGCACGAAAAAAGGATATAGGGCACAATCAAAACAAAATACATTAATAGCCAATGATGAAAGGAAGAAGAATGGACAAATGACGTCAGAAACGAAATCAACACATAAAAAAAGACACTAACCGAAAGGTCTCCTGAGGGAAACGGTTTTCAAGAACAAGTAAGAGATATAACCCAAACCACGCAAAAAAATTAATAGGTAAAGATACGACAAGGAGTAATGAGGACGAAATTGGCAATGAACAAGGTAATGAGCTGATGGTAAACCAACAAAATGAAAAAGATATGAAATTAATTAAGATCATACAGGCTTTGCAGCCTTGTTAAGGTATACTTCTATGCCTGAGATGGTAAAACTTTCGAGCGGTGTGCGTTGTGGCGCTTCGCGCTTTGTAAGAAGTGCAAACCCTACCTTCTCCCCATTTCAATGTAGCCAATGTTGCAAAAGACTACAAAAAGACGGCAACCACCAAGAGATTGAACCCACAAACTTCGCATGTCGAAGCAAACCCGCTACCAGCTCGACCAAATGGGAGCACGGGAAACCGCGCCTTGTGCGCTGGTCTCGTTCAGTCCGTTTTTCTGTCATTTCTGACATCTGTCAAGCCTGATGATTATTAAAAGGGCTATTTTCTAAGCCACTTGCATTGATTTTATTGAATTTTTGATCGCGGATTCGGATTCTACATCAAATTTGGCTTTCTTTTTTGTTTTTTCCAGAGGAAACCAGCGACAGGGAATATTTTATGTGTATCCTTATAGTTCATAGAGGGATATATATATATATATATATATATATATATATATATAAACATATACAGGGTGTCCCAAAAATCAACGTCAAGCCGGAAACGGGTGATAGACCAGGTAGTGACAGTTTCAAAAAAATAATAAAAAAAATCTTAGTCGTGTACTTTTATAATTATAGGCATTCAAAAAAAAATCGAAATATTGACACCCTGTGATGATCTTTCAAATACTGTGACTACAAATCTTTAGTGTTCTTTATTTTTTTGTGCGTGATGTAACCCTGAATAACCCTTCTGTAATTACAGTCTAAAATTAAAAACAACTGCTTCAGGTTAGAAAATATCACATCAGTAATAATAATACTATATTATTTTATAAATTATTATAAAGAGAAACAATTCATAAGCTTCATCAACTGAAAAATCGTATAATCAAGTTGATATAAAAAAAACATGTGAAATACCTTAAAAATATACAACGTAACGGAAAAATAGATCAAAATGATAAATCTATTATACACGTACTATAGAACAAGCATATATTAAGGACAACTATTTATAAAGATAACAGTCCCTACTGATGTTAAACTACGAAACTGATAATAATCAATTCAAAGAAAAAGAAAAAAATTACAACAACAATAATTTAATGAATATAATAAAAGAATTTGACATCTAATGCACTAATTGAAACAGTTGCAGGCAGAATATAGCCAAAAATAAAAAAAAATACATAAAGCACCGCCAAGATCATGATCAAATAATATGAATAAAAATTTAACGATTTATATATTTAGCAATATTATACAAATGTTTCTTTAGTATCTGTGTGAAACCTGATATAAAATTAAAAATGTGTCCAAAAAATGCAGATGTGTAGAATCCTGCAGAATGGTCTCTCCTTTTCGGGATAGCAATAAAAAGAACAACATAGATTTTGTCCAATGATTGATTGTACCATCAGACAGAATCGCACAATGCTTGCCATTTAGTTATCAACTCACCTTAAAGATCTGCATTGATTGTTGAGTCATTGAGTCGCTACGAATAGCGAATTCCTTAATAGTCCGCAGGCTTCCTTGAAAAAATAAATGGCGAAAGGATAGGTCTGGTGACCTGCATATTGACGCAGTCCGATAAATATAAATGACCTTTTTCACTAGTTCACAATGGCATCTGCTAAAAAATTGCCAAGATGTCCTTGCAAGCAGCCTGCCGGACGTACCAAACACATTATTAAAGTTCCTAGACTATCATCAGTTTGTACGCAACACGAGATCGCATTGTAGATTTCTTATCGCGATTTGAACGGATATTTCCAAAAGTAGAACATGCTTAGAGGCGAAACTTTGTGGCGATGTGCCAACGACTTTACTTTGATGGCTCGTAAAATTTTACGTAAAAAATATTATGACATGATTTTTTTACAATTTTGCTTTTTATTTAATGATACCTACAGGTCCTTCAATTCGAACTTGGGAAAACTACAAGAGCATGCTTATTTCATAAATCTTGTTAACTTCTGTACATTATTCAAGTGCCCGTCCCTCGTCATAATCACTATAGGTTTCTTAATAATGTAATGTTGTTGGTAGTCTTTACATGGGCGAATAGAGTATTATAACCCCGAGAATATGCTTTCATAACAAAATAAAAACGAAAATATTTTGCATACCTTGACATTCACATCAAACAGTTGTTCTTCTTACAGAGATACTAACTTGTGTGTAATATCAACTAATACATGAAGTGGTTTCACTAAAAACTGTAAAGGTGAATATTATACCTTGTAACTAAATATTACGTAGCTAAGTAAATACAATCATATTGCGTGTTTTTTTTAATACTTTATTTTGCTAGGCAAACAGAAAAGTTCGAACAAATGCTTTTCAATGTAGTAACTTGTTTTTGATGTTGTGCATATATTTACATAAGTCTGGCGGAGCTAGTAACATAGTGAGAAGTATAAATAATAAGAGTTCATGGAATACATAGTAAACCTTGGAAAAATATATATTCAAAACAAACAAGCCAGACAAGCAGGACAAAGTCTTAAACGAAACAGAAAAGGATATATGCTACTGCTTTCAAATTTTCTTACGTTTAATATACGTTTATTTTTAATTTTTATTTTTATTGTTCTGTTTTCATTTTAATGCTTCATAGCAAATGTATCAGTTATTTATTCCAAACAACTATTCATATTTTGTTGGAAGATCTCTAAGTCTCTTTGGTCTGTTTCTTGTTTTTCTCAACAGGAGATTTATAGCAAGAACAATAAAACACCAGCTTTTTAAATTGCAACATACACCAAAATTTTGGTATTACCCAAAAATTATTAACATTAAGAATGTACTGTTTGCTGCTTATTAAATACACACACACGCACATATATATATATATATATATATATATATATATATATATATATATATATATATATATATATTCAAAGCTCTTCTCAGGATTTTTTATGTTGAGGATTCATACTTCACTTCCGTACATTACAGTTGACCTAATAACTGTCTTGCACAAGTGCATTATTGTTTTTCTGAACACACTTTTTGATCTTAATATTTTCTTTGGCGCACCTGTATATTTGTCTTCTCTAGTTAGTCTTGCTTTGATTTGTTAGTCTTTATGTCCCGTTTTCATTATGACAACTTTTAAGTGTATATTTCTTAACATTTTGAAACATTAAGTCGTTTGTTGAGTTTATCCCTACAGCCAATTTTTCTTTTTGTAATGGTGTTTTTCCTATTGGTCCTAGTTCCATGTATTTAGATTTGTTTTCGTTTAGTATCAGATTAACTACTTTTATTATAATCTCTAACAGACTTGTATTGACTCTTGTTTTCTCCTGGCTAGTATTACCACATCAGCGCAAACTAATATTTTACGTGATCTTATTCTTAAAGTATCATTCTTAATAATGCCACCCATTCCAATGAAATGTTAAACAGTGTTGTTGATAATGTGCTCCTTTACTTTAAACTAGCCTCTATTTGAAAACGTTTGAACATCTTTCCATTAAATTTTAGTAGGTTTTTAGTAAATTCTAGAGTCAAATTTGTTACGTTTATCAACTTCTTTGAGACTTACATAGTTTTTTCTAATTTATAGAGCCATAACGTAGTTTAAAATCTATAAATACAGCATATATTCTTTGGCATATTAATGTAACATATATGGGCAGTCTGAAAAGTTTTGAGCCTCAACAGGAAGACGACCCTACTCGTCAAAACCATTCTGCTACTATAATTGTAAAAGCTTTGAAAGATGGGTGTTAAATTTTATCTATTTTGGACGCTTATTTGTTGTTTGACAGTGGTATATATCAGTTAGTGTTTTGTAAAATTAAAAAAACGAATACCATGGCATAACTAGGTACTTGCATTTGAAAGTTAATACGTCTATGCAAATTAAAGCCGAGTTAGACGACGTTTGCGGGGACTCTGTCCCATTATTTGCCAGCGTGAAAAACTGCGGCATAGAAAAAGTTCACCAAATGGTACTCGACTGCCGTCGAAGGTTAGAGAGATAGGAGAGGCTGTGAGCATATCGAAAAAACGCATTTGTCATATATTGACTAAAGAATTGGGCATGAGAAAGCAGTTTGAGCGTTGGATTTCGCGTTTGCTTACGTTAAACCAAAAATTCATTTGATTAAACATCGCCAAGGCCCTGTTTAAGCGGTTTCAGCGAAACGAGTCGGACTTTTTCGCGTTGATTTATCGCCGTCTATAAAACTTGGATCCACCATTACACTCATGAGGCAAAGAAGTTGTCAAAACAGTGGACTGCAAAGCGTGAACTTGCTTCAAAAAAGGTGAAGACGGTTTCATCGACTGGGAAGGTGATGTCGACTGTTTTTTGGGTAAGTCAAGTAATTCTGTTCATCGACTACTTATAAAAAGTGAAAACAATAACGGGATTTTACTGCGTATCGTTATTGTACCAGTTGAAGTCACCAAAGTTGCTAAAGAACAGCCTCATTTGGAATGGAAGAATATGCTCTTCCAGCCAAAACAACATACCAGCTCACACTTTGGCGGTCGCCATGGCCAAAATTTACAAATTTCAGTTTGAATTGATTGACAACCCAGCATATTTATCAAATCGGGACTATAGCGACTGTTTTCTAAGCTCAAAGTTTGGCTCGGAGGACAAAGATTTACATCAAACGAGGAGGTGGTCGCAACCGTAGACGCCTATTTTGCAGAGCAAGACGCCAACTACTATATGGACGAGTTAGAGTTTGAAGCAGCGCTAAAAAAATGTATCGAGTTAAAAGGAGACTATGTTGAAAAATAAAACTGAATTTGACAAAAAAATATTTGTCTCTTTGTCAAAACTCTTCAGATTACCCACGTACTTTGTGTTTGTTTTAGTGTAAAAATGTAGTCGGCCACAAACCTTGAGGTCTGAACACTGACTGATATTTACCTATCACTTTTTTAGTATAGTCTTTCATTTTTATTTCTCTTTTGTGATTATTTTACATACTGTGCCTAGTAAGGTAATCCCTTTGTAATTTTTGAGTCATCTTTTTTTTTTTTTGTATATAAGTACTAGCTGTGCTGTGTTTTATTTTTTGGCAGTATCTTTCTTTTCCAAACTTTTTCTATTATCTGGTAGATTTTTTGGATAAACAGATCTTTTCCATATTTTATTAGTTCTGCATTTTGTTATTTTTCCTAGGTTTTACCTTTCTTTAATTTATATACTTTTTTATATATACTCCTCCTGATTTCTCATTTCTTTATTTTCTCTTATATTATTTCCACTCAGTAATTCTTTGTAATGTTCTCTCCATCCTTATAGTTTCCTTCTTTGTCTTTTATAAACTGAGTTTTCTTCTGTCCTCCAGTTTTATTCCCTTTAATTTACTGGTAAATATGTTTGATCCCTTGTTTAGAATTTTTTAAATTTAATTGTCAATATATACTCTCTTTTTAGGCCTGCATGTTTTCCTTGCCTTCAGATGTACCTGTTTAAACCATCTTTTGTTCCATGTGTCCTCGAACCAACTTGCCTCTTTGTGCTTTTTTCTTTGCGGAACTATTTTTATTGCTGTATCTCTTATAACTTTTCTATTTGTCTCCATCTCCGATATATTTTTTTATACTATATACCAAGCAGTTTTTTTCTATCCCTTCTCTGTATTTTATTGCCGTCTTTTCTCCTGACAGATCCTCTTTATTTAGCCATTTGCTTTTTATGTTTTCCTTTCTCTTAGTTTGGTACTTGTGTTTTATTGTTACAATTACCAAAAAGTGGCCACTGTCTGAATTGTCTTATCTGTAACTACGCATATTGCTTACAATTTTCATTTTTTCTTTCTATACTAAGGCATGGTCGATTTGATTTATGCATTTTCCGTTTGGAGCCATCCACGTACATTTATATATTTCTTTATGCTCAAATTTGGTGCAATTTGGTGGCAATTTGTAGTCGGGATTGTGCTGTAAAACTTATTAGTCTTTTGTCTTTATTATTACTCGGTCTATGCTTTTCTACTGGCAATTTCTATTCTCCCTACTTTTGCATAGCAATCTCCTACAATTATTTTAATATTCTATTCTGATAAAATATTGTAGGTGTCTTGCAAATCTTTGTAAAATCTGTCTCGAATATCTCCTTCTTCACCCTCTGATAGTATAAAATTTATGTTTTTTAACGTACGTGCAGGTAATGTTTTGAAATATTTGATTACACTAACATAATGCTTTACTACCTACAAAATCTACACCTACCATTCTTAAAATTCTTCCACTATTAAAGAGTTTCTAGTTCTGCTATAATTTTTTTTGTTTTGTTTCTTGCAATCCTTCTTTCTCTTCCTCATTACCCATTTATACCTTTTGGTGTTAGTTTTGTTTCTTGCAACTCGCTAAGTGTTTTAACGCCCCTTCTGGGTAAGTACTTTGTTCGATCCAAGCCCTGATTCTCAGGATTTTATTTTTATTTTGATCTTCTGCTGTCGTGTCTTTTCTCTTTCTTTGCCAAGTTTTAAATTTTCTTATATTTGTATTAGGTTTTATGTTTACAAATTCATTTCCCTTTTATCTGGCCTGTGCCCTTACCATTATTTGTCCTATGTTAGTTATTGTTATTTTTTGGCGTATTTTTTGTTTAGTAATCTTTAACAGTATATATTTTGACAGCTCACTTTTATTCGTTTTTCCTTTCTTAACATGTTCCGTTTTTTTCAATCGGGTTTCGTTCACTTCAAATGTATATCCCTTATCCCGGATTAAAATTTGTTCCTTTGTTCCTTCCTCCTATCTCTCCGTCTTTTACTTCTGTTTGAGGGAGTAGGCCTATCTATTTACTATTATTTTATTGTATTTTGATAATTGGTAGATGACCTCTTGACCTAATTGTTTTCTTATATTTGAACAATTTCTTTCTTTGCTCTTATATTTCTTTTAAAAAATCTACTTTTATGTATTGATTTGTTCTTTTTTTTGGTTGCTTTAAGTATTTCCAATTTCCTTGATCAGTTTCTTACTCCCAGTAGCATTGATCTGCATTTTTTATCTTGTTGTTTTCCAGTTACATTCTCTTCCATTTCTACAGTTATTTCCGGATTTCTTAAAATTGCTTTCACTTTTTCTTTTAATTGTAGGTAACTCTATTTGCTTTGTTTCTCTGCTTCGTGTAGTATTTTTCCTTTTTTCATTTCTCTTTCCGTTTCTTCTATCTTGTTGTAGTATTTTTTGTTTAAGTTAGTGAGTTTCATTGCTTATTATTTCTTTTAAAAAGCAGCTGTTTTTTTTCATTTGGTTATTTCTTTCTTCCTACATCATTGCTGAAATGCTACAGAGTGAAGAAAAGACATAGTACAAAGCTACCAGTCATCTTTAAAATAAGCATCTTCAGATCTTACAAAGTTATTTCCACTCTTTAAAACAATTGGCAAAATCATGTGTTAAAATTATGAACAACTGCCTCTTATCATTGGTCTGATTCTCGTGCATCATCTGGAATGTTTTCCTTTTCATAAAAAGCTTTAAGATGCTGCTGCCATCTATATTACAAATTCAGAAATATTTTCCGCGTCTTATAAAATTAACTGCATATTTCTACTTACACTCACTGCTGAGAAAAAAATTAAAGATCTTAAAACTTAAACGCTTTAAATAGTTTATCTTTTTGGAATGCGCATTTTTATAGCTGCAGTAGTGTGACAAATAAATGCGAGTTCTTAAAGAAAGTTGGAGCCGGGAAGGAGAGAGATGAGGTTAATTATTAAACTTTGATATGAACTATTTGAAATCTACACTTTCCAAAATATTTATGTGCCAAATTAACAAATATCAAAAAAGTCTTACCTACAAAAAATATATAAATTGGCTTTTATAACTGCATCCCCAAAATTTGTAGGTAATTTTACAAAAATAAAGAATACTGATTAACTTACCTTTAATAAGAAATTTACAGCAAAAATTATTATAGGGCTAATAAAACTTATTTTACAATGTTACGTCAGCTTTTTAAAGAATTATACAAAAATTCAACAATAATTAACAATTACACGGTAATACAAATACGAAAATTAAATGGTCAACCAATGATAAAATATTTTTAGTCTTACTTAAGTATTGCGTTTATTTAGAGTATAGTACACTGCTTCGTCGCACAAACTTTTTGGCACGTGCTTTACTATAATCTTGGATGTACGATACTCCCAGTTCATAATCTAATTGATTGTTACGGATGTACCAGACTACTGTCACTCGTAAGCTTCTGAATGTTGGTTTTGGTTGTGTTGCACCATACTGGCGAGGTATATAGTGCTAAGAGTCGTAGTAGCACTTTGTACAAGAGAATATCATATTCTACTCTTAGCCTTGACTTCCGCTTTATAAGAGGATAAAGCTGTAGTAACCTATTATTGCATTGTATTAGCTTTTTATTAATGTGATAGCTACAGCTTAGTCTAGTATCTAAGTGGGCCCCAAGTATTTAATTGCAGAATCTTTAGGATTCTAAGACATAGCTTTTCCGTTAATTTCTATAGTAAGTGGATTGATTATTATTCTTAGTGTAAAGACTTTGCACTGATATATGGAGGGATTAATTTGAATGTATCAATTTTTAAATCAGTTACAGATTTTATTCGTTGCTTGTTATAATGGCTTTGTCATCAACAAAAGTTGCCAATGACGCTGTTATTTTTGGAGCATTTTACTTGTAGATATTAAAGAGTAGGGGAGATAAAATGCTTTTCTGTGATAATGCCGCTTATATACATTTTGTTGTTGAGTTTACCTTTACTGCAAATGTTTTTTCCCCAATAAAAAGAAGATAATTACTTAGAACTGGGTGTTTAACATCTAGGAGCATCTTTTTAAAACCTTGGATCCAGACCTTATCGAAGGCCTGAGCTACGTCTAAGAATGCTGTAGTACAGCATTTGTTTTCGCACCCATTTCGATAATTGGCTGTACCTGGTGACAGGTTGCGTGTTATTTTTTGAACCCAAACTGGAAGGCTAGGATAATTTGAAGTACTTGTACTTGTTTTTATCAATCGCGTGCGAATGATTTTTTCTAGAGTAGTTATCAGGCTTATTGGCATATCATTTGTAAGACATTTTTGTCTCTTCTAGGCTTAGCAAGCATGAGAACAAGGGCATATTGCCACGTCCAAGAAAAGTAGCATTGATTATTGATATTACATACGCTAAGCTTTTACTGGTTAAATGTTGTAAAAACAAGTTATGTATAAGGTTATGGCCAGATGATTTTAGCTTTTATAATATAGCTGTACTTGTACTATTTTATTCAGAAATATAGGTGAATTACTAGATGACTCCTTTCTACACAATTAAGTACCTGCCCTACATTATAGAAGTGCTAATGATTACTGGTGTAAAAACATGTTTAAGATGATCAACAAAACCCTTTGTTTTTTTAATATCCACAGTTAGGATATCATTACCAGATGTGAATGTGGGTAGTTCCTCGCGTTTCCTTAAGATTATTCTAATGATTTCTATACTCCCAGATCTCCAGCGCCAATGTTTTCAATGTTTTTTCTTGGCTTTGAGTTCTATATTCATCTATTTCTCTTTTCATTCGGCGCGTTAAGTTATTGAGTAATTTAGAGGACAATTATGATAATAATTAGTGATTTTGCGTCTTAGTGTAGTTATACTGGGAGCGTTAGTAATTGATGTGGTGATGTTAGAGGCAGCAGTATCAACGTTTTCCTTATTTTTTACTAATAGCAAGTAAAATCTTGTGAGGTTGTGGCCTAATCCTGCTTGGAAGTTGTCTCAGATAATTTGGGTGAGGAGGATCTGTTGTTTTTGATTCACAAAAAATGCTGGCAAGTGATCGGAATTTATTTTTGCAGAACGATATCTAATGCATCATTATGGTGGTCTATTCTATATGGGAAGTATATGTTCATCCGGTGCCGTAACTTGGAAACCATGTATTGTTGAGTAGTGTACGTGTTTTACTCCTTCAGGGTTATTTATTCTACGGCCCCCTATTGTGTGTTTGCCACTGAGATCTCCAATTACCAATATTGACTAAGTTGTATTAAATATAATTTTAAGTTCGTTGTAATCCAATTTTTTGTTCGTCTATCTGTATATTGTTAGGGTGGTAACTTTCTACTGTCATTTAGTTTTACTTTAAGTCAGGTAATTTTAAACTTTAATTTGGAAAAAGTCTGAGATATGACTGTGTTCAAATTTTCCTTTGATGATTGCTACTTCCCCGAGGTTACTTTGGCATTTAAGTTTTTACGATACACATGGTATCCAGGTATTTTAAAGATGTTGTTTTTAATTAGAGGGGTTTTGGAGCTGCACGCGATATCGACCCTATGTCTGGACAAAAAGGCTATAAAAACTAAACGTTGGGTAATAATGTCGTTTGCATTCCAGTTTAAAATTGTTATTTTTTCTAGGAGTCTTAGCGGATTATAGTTCATTAAAGAGAGTGTTTATGATGAACACATAAAGATTTGAGGTAGATAATATATTACTAAATCCGTTAGGACACTGATGATGTTATTTGATGAGATAAGTATTGTTGGAGATTTGGCATACCTGTTGCAAAGGCGGAACTGGCGTTAAAGAGATTTTTGTTCTTTTTACGTTTGTGTTTCTATTGTTCGTGCGTTTTACGTCATCGGTAGCTATACATGATCTCCCCCACATTTATTATATATTATATATTGGTTTCTCTTCACTTTTTTCGGCATTCCGTATGATTGTAAATTCTTGTACATTTCACGCATCTCTGAGCAAGACTCAATAACTCTTTGTGAGCCCATAACATTGCCATCTATAGCAGTGCGGCATGTTTTCCGATTTTTTTCTAACTTTCACCGTTACTATAAAGTGGTACAGCATTTTTAGTTTAAAAATGTGATTAACTTTATCGTTGTTGGTTAATTCGACCGCACATACTGGTAGTGGCTTTTTGCCCTTTATTAGTAGTCGTGCTATGTTCATAATAGGTAATTTTATCAATGCTTCACTAATTTCCTCTTTATATATAGATGAAAGTATATTTTTAATAACCAATGATAATGGTTTACTGTTTGGATTTTGGAAAATGTGATATAAAATTATGATGCGTTGTTAAACACTCACGAAAGTTGCAGCTGGCCGCACAATATCTATGAAGGTGAACTGTTTGCCATATTTCGTTTTTAAATATCATTGTTTTACTCTTTTTTATCACTTTGTTTTTGTAATTTAGTATGTATTTAATCATTTTCAGTCAATGCTATCACATACTAACTGTCTGAACCTCCGGCAGCGCTAGCTAGATGCAATAGTCCGCAGGCACTTAAACGAAGTGATTGCAAAACGGCTTGCGACCATGTACAACATCTCGGAACGAACTATTCACAAGATTTGAAAGAACTACAAAATCTATGAATCGGTTAAAACCAAAGTCGGTCTCTTACCATCTCATCACGTCGCACGCTGTCGATTGGAACATACTTCAAATCTTGTGAAGTAACCTTTACCTCACTGCGGCCGATATTCTTTACGAAATCTCGACTCCAAACGGCCCGAATCTCTCAGCTCACGTGGTCCGACGTCGGCTTCAACAAATGGGACAGCATGGACAATGACCTGTCAAAAAGCCATTGATCTCGTTGAAAAATCGCAAGGAACGGCTGGAATGGGTCAAGGCCCACAAAGAATAGACCATTTAGGAGTGGAATCAAAGTTCATGCTGTTCGTCACCTACGTTCGACGTCCTGTGAGATAACGATATGACCCGAAGTATCAGCTTCCAACGGCGAAGCACGGCAGTGATTCTGTCATGATGCATGGGTCTTTCTGTTGCAAAGAAATGAGTCTCCATCTTATTCAGGGAACTATGAATACCAAGATATATCTGGATATCATGGAAGATGTGTGGCCTTATGTGCGTAGCACGGCGCACTCGTCGATGTTACATTTTCAAGCACATTTTTCTTCTTCTGCAGGAGTGGTTTAAGGCCAATAAGTTCCCCCTTCTGCCGTGATCATCGCAATCTCCGAACTTGAATCCAATCGAACGTATATCGTACAAGCTTGAGAGTAGCCTCAAAGTGTCACATCGCACAATGCGAGCGGAAAGTTTGCCCAGCTTTAGGCCGCATGGGCGACCATCCCTCAGTCGACGATCGATAAACTGATCGAGTCCATGCTGCACAAAATTCAACCAGTAATCAACGCTAAGTGTTTTTGCACCTAAGTATTTAAGTTGTAGTTTTGATATTCATAGATTTGTTTCTTATGTTGTTTTTACAGCAAATTAAAATTAAAAAAATAATTATGTCGGCAGTAGGTAATTGCTTCAATTTCACAAGAAAGTCGTAAAAAGTCGATAATAATTATTTAAAGTCATTATTAACTAATTTGTCTATTTTGAGCTTAAATTCCAAGTCAAAGCTTAATTAGAAAGAGAGTTATAGCTAAAAAAACTAAAACCGAACATAGCCAAGATCGCTATTGCAGATTGGTGGTATTTTAGCAGCAGACCACAATGACGACATATTTTCAGTTAGATTTTAGTTCATTTCATTCGACTCTTATTGGGATAGCAGATAAAATTTATTTTGACTTAACAAGACTTCTGTACCCCATAGGTATCGCTTTTTCAGATCATTTACAGGTGGTAATAGATTATCGGCATTGTGCTTAATGGCGCTTTATTTTGCTTTCGTTTTCATTTACTGATATTTGCTTATTTAACGTGGTGTTATTTATATTTAAATATTGTACTAACAGATAAGGCTTTTAATAGCTTAGGCAAGGCTGTAATCGCTACCGCAGTGATAAAGCAGCTACGGATTGGTTCTTAAACACAACCATTGGCTTCGATGCACCAGGTCACTGGACACGTTTGCTTACTTTCACTATCGCAACACGACTAAATTTTGATTTTTAATATTCACATATAAAAAATATCCCAAAAGTGATTGAAATTTATTAAACATTGCAACAATAAAATTACTCTGGTTAACAAGATTTGTTTTAAATATATATTTTTTTCAAATGTGTTGCTTTAAAACTTCCTGTAACAAAAAAAAAAATTAGCCGTAGCACTATCTTAATTTTTGTATTTTAACAACATGGTAGTGCGGTCAAATGAAAGCTCTGTACGCCCCAACATTCAGATATGTTCTGGAAATCTAAAACACCTTATATATAGAGAGAATTCTTGTAGTTTTCTTCTCTAAAATAAAAATTGTTTTTTTTAACAGCCTATCTATTGCTGTTTGTGTAATTATTTTTATTATCACATTCAAGAATTAAAATAATTATGATTTTAAAATACTTTTTTGGCAGCTGCAGATATATTGAAGCATTTTTCTAATATAACAATATAGTTTTCCAATTTTTTCAACCGGGAAAAAAGTAGTCACGAAGACTGGATGGAAAAGAGCAACAAAAAACTTTTGTCAAAGACTCGTAAGATTCATAGGAACAATATTGGCACACACCTTTCTCATAATCAAATTCTGTGTGTTTCTGTCAGTTTTGAGAATAAAGGACAACCCGTACGAAAACAACGACTGGCGTTATTTGAACAGTTACGTTTTAAATAAGGAATATCCTCCATAAGCCCTTTGTAACTTTTTGTAAATTACAGTAGTGGATTCATAAAGCTTTACACAAAATTTGGAAGCATAACATTTCCCAAACTTGCAACTTATTATAAAGCACAATCACGACTTGACTTTAGACGCTTTCAACAACTGCGTATTAACTGTAACAAGTCCAAACTTGTATTGAATCTACGACAGAAATTATTCTAACTGCCATGTGAAGGAAAAAATAGCATAATTATTGGTTTACGCACAATATTGTCAGTCTGACTATTTTTCTTCCAAACCTTATATGTTTGTGTTACTTAAATCTCAAATCATACATAACTACTTATACAACGTACAAAATCAAATGCGCATGCGCTATATTTATACAACTGTACATTAAATACTATTGAGGATACACATGTTATTGTCTCCTAAAGTACAGAGTTGTGACAAATTATTCATCGGTTGTTAATGCCATACAACTGTCAAGTTACGAATCGTACATTTTCGGACTAATGAGATAAGTAAAACAGAATCTTACATTTTAAAATTTTCTCTTACAAGCTTTCTTGTGACATAGTAGATTATTTAATAGAAAGTATTTTGTATTTTGGAATATGAGAAGTGCTTGATAATCACATAATCCTACAATGTTATCGACAGTTTAAGAACAGAAATAACCTACGTACAGTTAAAATACAGTGGACGACCAAGCGTTTCTAATAAAACTGTGGAGACAGTTTGAATGTATTTAGAGAGTAATTCACAAATGTTGACAAACGACGCAAACAATAAACACCAAGCTAGATCTCCACCTCACTGATATGTTAAAGAGCGTCACTATCTGAAAATAAACTCCCATGATGCTGTATTGGTTAATTTTGTAAAAATAACTTAGAGCTCTGCAGATGCCTTATTATTTATTTGGTTCCATCTTAAAGCTTTTCTTATGTACTACCAATGTCAAAAACACTAAATAGGCATTACCACAATGGAAAAAATCTGCAACGTGTCTTGACAAATCCAACTATGGCATAGACGTGTATCATGTTATAAGACATTTATTATTTTATGTTTAATACTTTTTTAAAACCCCATACATCATTTATGATAGTTGCATTTTGATTTTGTTGTGACTCATTCTTTAAAAAACATAATACATAAGCTTTACTCTAGAAACTACAAAATATCAGACGGTATGCTAAATCAGCTCATTTGTTTGTTATATTTATTAATAGTTTTATTAAATTTAACATTATATATACTTCGTTTACACTCAATAATATGTATTGCTTCAAAAGCTATTAATTTAATAATAGTCAACGCACAATTAACTTGTTCTTAATTTTGTTTTTATATTTCAGCTTACTATATTCTCAAAACAACTTCTTCATACTCGTACAGTTTTTACCATTTCTGGATTGATGAAAATCAATGGAAGTTTAGTGATATGGGTCGGTAAATTGTTAATTCAAACTATATAACATTTAAAAACTTGTATAGAATAATTACTTCTAATACGTCATTAACTCTTGCTCTATGTATTAATATATGGCGTTATTACAGATTTCAACTTTTTATGCGTCCATGGGAATTGTATTATGGCAGTTTCGTCTATCGTCGCTACCCCTGAAGTGCAAAACCATTTCGGATTTTCCAAATAACGGCACACATCTTTATTAGATATAGCATAAAGTGTATTGTATTTGTGTGTTGTTTACAAATCATTTATACAAAGTAGTAACAGTAGATCTGTGTGTATACTCAATATAATTTATACTTTATATGGGAATTCGAAATAATATACTACACGTACAATATCTAAAACATCCCATTGTATTTGTAAAGCCTAATTTGACATGAATGATCGCCCTACATCATTTTGCTTGTAACAATTACGATAACTACCTAATATTATAAGTGTCAAATCATAAATAAAAAAGTTTCTGGTTGAGGTAATGTTAAAGATGTTAATTTTATATTTACATTGCGTCGAAATTTGGTAGACTATCAAGAAGGCAAATGTTCAAGTAGTATAAGATGTTACCTGACGAAGCATGTTCAAAATTTAACTGTTTAAGTTCTAGTTTAATAGCAACTCTTTAAACATATGCCAAATAAAAATTTTAGTAACATTTATTTCAATTACAAAATTTCAGAAAAGAAATTTAAAAAATAATCTTTTTACTCAAACGCGGCCAGGTAATAAATTTAGGGCTATTCATTTAATACTCCTGCTCTAATTTACTACTGCATTTACTCTCGGTCAAATAAAAACACTTACGAAAGACACTTACATAAAGATGATAAAGTAGAAAAAGTATATGAAATGTTAAATTAAATGTTAGAACACGTGAGGGTGCGGAAAACTTGATCATATTGGGCGACTGAAACGCAGTGATTGGAGAAATTAGTGAGAGTAAAATTACAAAGAAATATGGACTAGGACGAAGGGATAAAAGAGGAGAGACTAGTGGAATTTTTTACAAGACACAAGCTAGTCATAACTGACACATTATTTCAACATCATAAACGAAGAAGATATAATTCAACGAATACAAAAAAATTAAACGAAGGGAATGTAGGGAAAAGTTTTAAAAATAAAGTGAATAAAAAAACGATAAAAAATGAAAATAATATAGACGTAGAGAATAATGATAGCATATGGAACAAGGTGAAGGAAAAAACATGCCAGAATAAAAAGCCCTGGATCACTAAAGAAATAATAGAAATGATAGAAGAAAAACGTAAATATAAAAACTCAAGTAAAAATAAGATAGAGAGAAGTACCGAACGTTAAGGAATAAAATAAATAAAGAAGCTAGAAAGGCTAAAGGTCATTACATATCAGGAAAATGCGATGAAATTAATAGGAATCTTGAAGGCGGATAAATAAAAAGAGCATACAAGAATATAAAAACCTACTCAACAAAAATTAGACAAGAAATCACACGATAAAACATGAAAAAGGAAACATACTAGTAGAATACAAAAATGAAATTAACAGACGGAAAAGATATACCAAAACATTATGTAAAGGAAATAATGGTGAGTATTCCGCAAATGAAAAAATAAAAAATAAGGAGACAGAATATTAAGACCAGAATTTGGCAAAGCAGTACAAGATTTAAAAAACCGAAAAGCCCCGGGAATAGATAACATACCACCTGAAAGTACTAAAAGGTATAAAAGAAACAATAAACTTGAGAATAACAATACAAGGTAAAACGCAGTGATACAGTGATGGCAGAAAATAAAATAGACCTAGAAAATTCCTTAAACATAATGCAACACGTTTTTAACAAAAATATAAAATGAAAATAAACAAATCAAAAACAAAGGTAATGATGTGTGGGAAACGTGGGCATGGACAGATTGGAATATGAAAAGAGGGTAAAAGGATAGAAGAAGTCAACGAATTCTGCTATTTGGGGAACATTATAACAACGTACAAAAGATGTAAACGAGATATAAATTGCAGTATAATACAAGCAAAACTAGCTTTCAATAAAGTCAAGCATTTGCTGACACCAAATAGCATTAAACTAGGAAGAAGAATTCAACTAATAAAAACATATGTATTGAGCACAGCTTTTTATGAGTGGGAAACATGGACCGTTGGGAAAAAAGAAAAGCAAAGGCTAGAAATGTGGTGCTACAGAAGGCTATTGAAAATAAAATGAACTGATATAATATTCAACGAAAAAGTGCTCCAAAGGGTTAAAGAACAAAAAGTTTTTGGACATTGATACAAAAAAAAAGAAAATACAGACTACTGGGGCATATTTTGAAACACGAATAAATATTAAAAACTAGACTGGAAGAAAGAATAGAATGAAATCATTCCAGAGAGAGAAAGAGAGAGGGAGAAAGGGAGGGAGATAGGGGGAGGGAGGGAGGAGAGTTAGAGAGAGAGAGAGAGAGAATAAAATATATAAAACAGATAACGAACGATGCCGATTGCCAAAATTATAATAAGCTAAACCGATTATCGGAAAATTGGCAGAAATACAAATCTGCGACAAATCAATCTAAAGATTTATAACAAGAAGACACACAGATAAAAAAGATAAAGCATATATTATCCGCAGCCTACTATTCCTCCTACAGGAATATCAGAATCATCAAATGAAAAAGGTATCACAGTAAGAGTAGTAACAAACATAAAAAATAGAACTACTAATACCTCTAGGCTTATTTTTTGTGGACTAAAACCTGCTGAAAACAATAAGGCTATTTGAAATCTTCAATTACTAAATAATCAAATATAAATAAAAGCAAATAAAAGCAAATATAAAACCACCGAAAACAAACCCTCCACTAAAACTACCAAATAATAAATAGGCTAGATTAAATCGGGAAGAAACAAGTATTTGCTCAACATTTGGCGATAATCTTCATTCCCCGCTTAGATGAAACAGCCGATGGTAAAATTGAACATTATTAAAAGTACCACTGCAACTATTTCTTTCTATTAAAAGCTTTAGCATTAACAAAATGCACGATAAAATTATTTATATTAGTAAAAAAAGGTTCTTAAATGCGAGAAAGGTGCTTGTTAAATTTCCTAAAGAGGTTTATTATTCTTAAAAAATCTTTTAACTCTCTTCTACTTCTAAGTTATTGGGCATTACAATTAAAGTTTACAAATATAGTACTAACAATAAAACCAGACAAATACTAAAATGTTGGGTTTTATCGTCCAATAAGTCTCTTCCGAATGTATATAAAGTCCTAAAAAACTTGTAACTAAATTATTTCGTTTTTCGAATACAACACTATACTATTCAAGAGTATTATAACACACAGCTGCAGCCAATGGCATAATTTTACTCTACTCAAATGGAGTGGAATAGAGAGGAATCAATCCTAAACGAAACATTATTGAAGTCAAACACATTAACCCCTAATAACGACAATAATTCAATAATGAGTGAAGAATCAACGATCCTCTTAAAACCTAATGATTTTCAAAAACACAAAATAAAGAGAACTAACAACCCTGCTCAAACAAATACTCACTCAATACCGCGGGTAGAGAAAAATCCCGTTACCACAAGCAACAGATATTAAATCCTAGCAGATCAGGGAAAAAATTCAACATCAAGCACTTTAAAAAAAATAATTCCACACTCCCAAAGCACCCTTCGATACACATACACTGCGTAACAAACATAACTCCTTTATTACAACTTATTGATGTACAACTAAAGAAGGATGAGTATTAATATCAATTAGCAGCAGGATTCACCGTAAAGCTCTTGATTAAGACAGTCGAAAACTGTAAAAAGCGAAAATTTGCGAAAATTTACAGATAAAGCAGAGCGGACCTTATGCATAAAAGTAAACTATAGGGTTTAACGAAATTTTATTGAAACGAATGACAGTGAATTATATTCAAATTAAAGTGAATAGAGGCAAAAATTTAGCGGCCGGACCGAAAGATTTGCGGCCACTTCCGGTCCAACCGGTCTCGAGATTGTTCGATCAGGCTGATTTTTGAGGTCTGGACTTGACTTATGGTCCTTAGTTGAATACTGAAAACGTTGTCTCTATCTATCACAGATCAAATATTATAAGGCGTGACATACGGCAGACATAACAAAAGTAAAGCTTATTTCCAGCTTGAAAGCTGAAAGCGTTAAAAAACTAATTAAGGTCCTTGACAAACACAAAATTGTTAAACACACATTCATCTTACCAGAAGATAAGCCATTTAGAATAGTGATAAGAAACCTGCATCACTCCACTGATAAAGCAGACATAAAAGAGGCACTAGATGCATTAGGCCACCAGAGTTTGGTATTGTACAAAAAAGACCCCACTAAACTTATTCTTTATTGATCTTAAACAACAAACTAACAACAAAGAAATTTACAAAATTACCACTCTTTTAAATGTCATCATTAAAGTTGCACTCCCCAATCAAAGAAAAGAAATAGCTCAATGCAAAAGATGCCGATGTTATGGCCACACTCAAAACTGTTGCACAAGACCATGTCGTTGTGTAAAATGTGCTGCAAACCACGACTGTAGAACATTACCTAAAAAGAAAGAGGACGGACGTAAAGCAAAACGTGTACTCTGCCAAGGGCAGTATCCGGCAAATTATAGAGGTTGTACAGTTTACAAAGAAATCAGAAACAGACAATTTTTCCTATTTAGGGACCGACGCATCACACCAGCACAGATCTAACATCCAGCCCCAAATCCAAGATTTGCTAGTTATCAAAAATTCAGATACCAATATACATATCAACAGGCACCACAAATTTATGCGAACAAGATTCAAGTGAAGCATCCACATCCAC
Organism: Sinelater perroti; assembly: GCA_036346155.1. Classification (NCBI taxonomy): domain Eukaryota; kingdom Metazoa; phylum Arthropoda; class Insecta; order Coleoptera; family Elateridae; genus Sinelater; species Sinelater perroti. The sequence goes on along the minus strand of JARFIY010000355.1, from coordinate 1,444,921 downwards.
AAAATTCACCGCAATATTCAAACATGGTATTCTTCATGCAACAGAACTTTGAGTCCTAGCGTACCATGAATAATCAGTTCATAGAAGAATATTTAATCTCTCTAGTGACGCAGTTAATAAACACAAATAATCAATAATGGCTCATTTACACAAAATAGCTCAGTGGAATACCGATGGTCTGGTCAACCACCACCATGAAATAGAAATCTTTCTATTACATTAAAACATAGACATATTATTGATTTCTGAAACGCATTTTACGAACCTGCCATACTTTAAAATACAAGATTACGATACCTACAACACCAATGATCCCAATAACACAACAAGAGGTGGTTTAGCAATACTCATAAAACATCATATAAAACATCATAAAATTCCAAGATACTGTTCTGAATTTATCCAAGCAACCATAGTATCTATAGAGGACTGAATTAGACCTCTTAACATACCTGCTGTTTACTGCCCATCCGGGCACAGACCTGATCAAAAAGTCTTGAAAGGTACCCGAATTTTAGGCAATCGATTTCTGGCTGGAGGTAATTTTAACGCAAAGCATTTAGCGATTAATTTAGCCTATCGTCGGACCATGGTCCTATAATAGCACGAGTTAGTACAACAATCATAAGTAAGACCAGATCCCCAATATTAACAAATAAAAAAATAGACTGGCACTACTTCAGAGAAGTACTATAGGGCAACATAACAACTGAAACCAGAAGAAAATATTGAAGAAGCTGTGCGTACCTTACATATACTACTACTAACAGCAATACTGGGGTGTAGGGTCGCCGAGGGGTAGTACCTCTAGTTCTGAGATTGTCGGACTTTAGAGTCATTTCAGGGCATTGGTCCTCCGGCGATCCCAACTCTCACTTATGGCTCCAAGTGCCACAGCCTGGTACCTGTGTCGACACACAGGCGAAACTAAGTGAGGGGTCACAGAAAGCAACTTCCACATATTGGATTTAATGGTTTTAGTGATAATGAAAGTGAGCAGCAGCGCTTTCATAACTACATGCAGGGGGAGATAAGAAATATCAGTACTGCTTCATAGTAGACATCAATGGGCGACGACAAAGATATGTCACCATCGGCCACTGAACTGCGATGTGTAAGGCAAGGGGAAACCAACACATTAATTCCCAAGAACAATCATCAAACATCATGACAGACAAAATCAAGAATGGCCCTGAGTACCGGCGCCTCTTCAATGAGGCAGGGTGCGAAGAATCTCCGGGTCTGTGATGGTGAACAAGGACACCAACAAACTGAAAATGCTTAGGAAATCAAATACTATTAGAATTGGTACCTGGAATGTCAGAAGCGCTTTTGAGGGGGGGAAAATCCATAATATTGTTCAAGAAACAACTAGACTAAAGGTAGACATCATGGGGATCAGCGAAATGCGATGGCCGGGTTCAGGAAATTGTAATATATTGAATCATGTTGTGTACTACTCTGGCAACGATGACGACCACCACTATAATGGTGTAGGAATAATAGTAAATAAGGAAATTAACGACTCTGTCAAAAAAGTAATAGCGCACTCAGATAGAATTATAATGATACAAATAGAAGCTAACCCATTTAACTTAAACGTTATCAAAGTGTATGCTCCAACTGCGAATAGCGAAGATGAAGAAATAGAAGATCTTTATGAACAGCTTAGAAAGGTCTTAAAATATACGAAATCTAATGACATAACTCTCATAATAGGGGATTTTATCGCGAAAGTTGGAAGTCAAAGAGAAGATAACATAATTGAACAGTTCGGATTAGGATCTAGAAATGAAAGAGGAGATAGATTCATACAGTTTTGCCGAGAGGAAGAACTTGTAGTGATGAACACCATGTTCAAGCTCCCACACAGAAGAATATATACATGGAAGGCTCCAGGTGATACGAAAGAAAAAATAATACGAAACCAAATTGACTACATCACTATTAATCACCGTTTCCGCAATTGCATAAAATCAACAAAAACTTATCCCGGAGCAGATGTCGGATCAGACCACAATCCGGTAATATGTAAATGTAAACTAAAACTTAAAAGGGTTACGAGAAAAACTAATGAAAAACAACATAATATAAGGGCTCTTTGTGAAGGAGATGTTAAAGAACAAGTTCGAAAATCGTTGGAGGAGAAATTTAAAATGAAAATAATACTACCACTGGATTTAGTAACAAAACAACTCAACAAAGGAAGTAATAGAAGAAAGGTGGAACGCTATCAAACAAAATCTGCAAAGTATTATAAAAGAATACGTTCCACAAAAACGAAGGAGAAGAAAATGAGTGGATGACAGAAGACATTTTAAAATTAATGGACGAAAGGAGATTAATGAAAAATAAAGATATGAACAAATACAGGAGATACAACGACAGATACGAGGTGAGATAAGAAAGGCAAAAGAAAAATGGTTGAAAGATAAATGCCAAGAAATAGAACAGCTAGAAAACAAACACGACAGCTTTAATATGCATCGAAAATAAAAGAAGCTGCTGGAATATTTAGAAGAAAACAACGAACAGACTAATAGATAATACAGGACAGGAAATAACAGACATAAGCGAAAAATTAAAAACCTGGAAAGAATACATCGAAAAGTTATTTGCAGACGACCGTCCAGAAAAACACGAAATAAAAGAGACTAAAACCGGACCTCCTATAACAAAAGATGAAGTTAAGAAAACAATAGAAAAGGCGAAAACCCGGAAAGCAACGGGCCCAGACGAGATACCCACTGAAATTTTAAAACTCCTAAATGAAGATGCAATAAATGCACTCACTAGGTTATTCAATCTAATATACGACACTGGAGAGATCCTGACGGACTGGACTAAGTCGACTTTTATAACCATACCAAAGAAAACAACACCGAGACAATGCGAAGACTATAGAACGATAAGTCTGATGAGCTGTGCCCTTAAGATCTTCTTGAAAATTATACACGCCAGGATCTATCAACAATGCGAATCAAAATTGACCGAAACCCAATTCGGGTTTAGAAATGCGTTGGGAACAAGAGAAGCACTATTTGCCTTAAATGTATTGATCCAAAGATGTAGGGACGTAAACTGTGACGTACACTTATGTTTTATAGACTTCAGCAAAGCATTTGACAAAGTAAAACATCATGAACTACTAAAAATATTAGAGAAAACCGGATAGACGACAAAATACTAGAATAATAGCCAACCTATACTGGAGTCAAAACGCGAATGTAAAATAGAAGATAATACCACCGAAAGAATTCAAATCCTTAGAGGGTTCGCCAAGGATGCGTGCTTTCACCGACTCTGTTTAATATTTACTCGGAAGAGATGTTCAAAGAAGCATTACATGATGTGAATGAAGGTATATTAATCAATGGTGAACTAATCAACAACATCAGATACGCAGATGACTCTGTAATATTGGCAAGAAACGTAGAAGGTCTGCAATTATTAATGGAAAGAATACATATAACATGTGAGAAATACGGAATCACCCTCAACACAAGCAAGACAAAATACATGACAATAACTAAGAACATTACGCTACCAGCAACATTGTATATTAATAATACTGAGATAGAAAGGACTAGCAAATACACATATCTGGGAACCAATATAAACGAACAATGGGACCACTCGACAGAAATAAGAACAAGAATAGAAAAAGCAAGAGCCGCATTCATTCAAATGAAAAAAGTTTTGATCGGTAGAGACCTAAGCCTGCAAATCAAGATTAGAATCCTGAGATGCTATATTTTTTCGACGCTACTATACGGAGCTGAGTCATGGACTTTAACAAAAGCATCAGAGAAGAAACTGGAATCATTTGAAATGTGGACCTACCGACGTATCTTGAGAATACCATGGACAGAGCATATCACTAACAAAGAAGTTATGAAACGAATTGATAAAAAAACAGAAATCCTAATAACAATAAAATCTCGCAAGCTAGAATATCTAGGACACATAATGAGAAACACAAAGAGATATAGAATCTTGCAACTCATTTTAGAAGGAAAAGTGATGGGAAGAAGAGGCCCAGGAAGGACGAGAATATCTTGGCTAAAGAACTTGCGGCAATGGTTCGATATGTCCAAGGTACAATTATTCCGGAAAGCAGTAAACAAAGTACAAATTGCATTGATGATAGCTAACATCCGGAACGGGCCTCAAACGTCCTTTGGGTTCGCTACGTACTGACCGTCTATTATTACCCCAGAGTTTGACCTCCAAGTACTCATTTACTGCAGCCTGAGTCGAGCTACTACTAATCATAAAATCATACCTTGAAGACAGGCATTTTCAAGTGAAATCCGGAGAAGCTTTATCATCACTCTACCCCATTACATCAGTGTCCTGATCCCGGTCCTGTATGTTTTATACACAGTTGATCTTTCCATAAACGCACATACATTAATCGCAACCTATGCTGATGATACAATAATTCTTTCCACTCATACTGACGACAAAATCAACTCGAGCGGGGTTAAATTCAGGCTCTACAGAAATTGCCATGTTTTTTGCCAAAAACTCTCTTACTCATTGACAATCTGTTTGCGTAGTACATGCTTTTCTTATGGATAACACTTTTATAGTTGAAAAAGACGATGAACGTCGGTTTCATTTCTGATTTGGTCATTCGAGCTTCTTTTGGTCTAGTGTGCTATTAAGAGCTTGTTGTTCCGCTTCAAAATCATTTTTAAAAATGACATTTTATTACCAGTTAGCACTTGCTCCAAAAGATCAAGCTTACTTCTCCCACAATTCACAAGCATGATTTTTGTGAGCACGTTTTTTTTTCCATTGGTTAGTACAATTTTGTTGTGATGGTCCCGTAGGCTTTCTGTATCATTACAAGCGCTTCGGTTCTGGATTTTTCGAGTTTAATCGAAAATTTATCCCGTACCGCTGATCAACACTATTCTGCATTTTGACCACAAACAGCTATCTACTTTTTAAGTGTTCTATGACACATGAGCTGAAACGGACCGTTTATCTGACATCTTCCACCTACCGTCGGGCCCGCTACTCGACCCATCTACCTGAACCAATAAAATCGGTCTCACTACTTTCCAAGTTTTTACACTTAGGAGAAGGTTTTTTTTTTACTTTAGAAAATAAAGGTAATATTTAAGCCAATTTAGATATACCACATTAAATTTTGGGACTGTCCTAAATCTAATGTAAACATCATACGGCGCTAGCAGTTTAAAACACAGTACATACTAATACATACTAATATTGGAATAATAGTGGGAAAACGTACTAAAACTACTTACAAACAAACTTATCCAAAGTCCCATGCACCGATCGTACAATATGACTCTTCCTCCTTCTCCAGAAAACTTAAAAAGAAGAATTGATTACGAAAAAGTTAATTCCAAGATAAGAAATCTTTTCTAGTCCCTAACACCAACTTTTTAACTCGTAGAATGATTTATTTCTAAATAATTCGGATTGTTAATGTTCTAATAAATAAAAAATGCGCCTAAATAAAAGAAACACTATGTAGTCATCTTGCTCCAATAGTTTAGTATCAATCTCATGTAAATTTGACGTGCGCACGTGTTTACTTCTGAATTTTTTTTTGTTTTAACCCAAAGGCCCATAAATTGTTAAACTAATTTTTTCAGTTTTTCTGTCTAAAAAGTATAACGCGCAGTTTATCGCTCAATGAGCATAATGCTCGCGTTTGTAGCAATGCTACAAAAATTAACTTAAAATGCATTGAATCCTTTTAAGTACTTGACAGCATGTGCTTTCTAAGAAAAAGTAAAAATTGACCTACACAGAAAGCAACAATCATTTCAAAAAATATTACCACATTTTACGATTTTAAAAATTGCTCATGCAGTAACACCAGGTTACTTAATTTAATTAATAAACATTACCTTCGAGATGTGCGTGTAAGTGCATTTAATGGTTAACAAATGGGTTAACACAACATTGATTTCTGTATTCCACTTTATAATAACACAATTACTGTTGCACCAAAGCGCATTGGTGTTGCAATGTTCAAACGCGCGTCTCTTCTCGAAAATGCACGACTCACGTTGTATATCTCGACTGTGTTTGGTTTATGTCCCGTTTACATTTCCAAACAAAAAAGGTCTTTTGAACTGCATCGCAAGCGGAGCTGGTATATTCTGAGTTGCGGTGCGCTGTTTACATACACGATAACTTTGACATGGTTCGTGTGCGTCGACGCTTATAAGGAACTAATGCTGAAAACCGAAAACATCGCATTTATACTACTTAATCTAGTCGATGGTTTGACAAAGGCTCTTGTACCTTTCATATTTTACATCAACTGTGCATTAGTAAATCTTAAAATTAAGACGGCTCTTGAGTATCTGATGGAAGCTGACTCCGTTTTACGCCGATTTGGAATAACACGAAGTTACGTGCACGATTTTTTATACCAAACACTTCACATCTTCGGAACGAGCATAACTTTTGCTGTATTTTTTTTATTGGATATCTGGTATGCTGCTAAAAAGCAACTCAATCAATATTCTGTTCGTAGAATAGTTATGGAGCTTTATATAAATACAGCAGTGTGCATATTGGAAGCACAATACGTTATGTTGGTGGGAATAATCAAACAAAACTTCGCCTCTATAAACTATTGCTTAGAGAACATTTATGATGGTTCAGGTAATGTACTACACTATTTTAAGATTTGTAATATAAATTATTGAAACTATTTTTAATGGCAAATTTTACACAACTTTTTACAATTATACAACATTTTATATCGACCTCTTTTTTTTGTGTACTCGGTCCATTTTCTAGAGTATTAATGCATATCATCTAATATTTAAATTAATTATTAAAAATATAAAATACATGTCATGGAGAATAATGCTTCAGTAAGCATTCCCTAGTAATCTATCTTCAATATGTCTTAATTATCTATTTTAAATATAGGGTGACTTAGAATGGAATGCGTATTTGTCTTTGAAATAATGCGAGATATAATAATGGGAGAAGGGTAGACGGCCATGTGCTGAGTAGTAGAAAGCATGGAATTTATCAGTTGCAATGGAACAGTTTCCGGGAGAGCAACGTGCCTTTTGTGTGCGCAGTTATTACGAAATCAACAGTTACGTAACTGTACGTAGGCGTTTTCAAGTTTGATACGGGCTTCATGACGTACAGCAAGAGCCAATTTAATAAAGCTTTGGGTTTAGAAGTTTGAGCGTAGTGGTTCTACCGTGTATTCCAAACCTGTTGGTTGCCGGCGAACAGTGAGAACGCCAGCAAACATCGATTGCGTGCGCGCTAGTGTTCAGCAACATCCCCGAAGGTCGATCCGTAAACGCGCGGCGGCTTTGAATTTGAACCAGTCCAGTGTTCCGAAAATTTTGCGAAAAGACTTACGTTTTCATGCCTAAAAGATTCAGTTAGTGCCTCGTTTTTGCGCGCGAGATACTTTTGCAGTTTGTAAACTTTGATGACATTTTATTTAGTGATGAAGCCTATTTTCACTTAGATGGGTATGTTAACCGTCAAAATATGCGGTATTGGTTAAAAAACAATTCTTGGGAAAAACATCAGAAACATCTCCACAGCCCCAAAGTCACCGTTTGGGCTGCAATTTTTTCAAAGGGCCTTATTGGTCTGTATTTTTTGAAGATAACCATAGGCGCGTACTTACTGTCAATTCTGAAAGATACACCGCCATAATTAGTAAATTCTTTAGACCGGCTCTTCAAGTATGGGACGAATATAGTTCGACAACATGGTTCCATCAAGATGGAGCCACAAGTCACACAAGAGGCAATTAGAGAATAGTTTCGAAACCGGCTTATTTCGCGCAGAGGTGACATTAATTGGCAACTACAGAGTCCTGACCTGGCCCCACCTGATTTTTTCCTGTGGGGACATATAAAACATCGAGTAATCTTCGTCAACTTATAGCCCGTATACGAGAAGAAAACGCAGCAATTAGACAAGACATGTGTCAACGTGTTTTTACGCATTTGAGGCCTCGCTTGGAGGAGTGCCCACGCTGGGATGGCAAACATCTTAATGATGTAATTTTTCGCATATAATTTCTACATTTTTATGCTTTAATTTTATCATAATCACGTAAATATATTATAAAAAGTTACTATGTTTCGTTGTTTTGAAACATGCATTGTATTCCGTGTCACTCGTTAGTAGCCCAAATCAAACGCCAGATTTAAACTTTGATTTTTTTATATTACGGTTGGTAATTCTGATAGTTTAAATATTGAATATGAAATATAGAACAATATAGAAAGTTATTTTTTAAAATTTGCATACTTGGAAAAGTTTGTAAAGCCGGTACGAAAATTTGGTAGAATTTGTGATTGAAACCGTGCACCACTGAAAAAACCATCCGAAGATGGATTGCAAAATTTGGTAAAATTGGACAGTCAGTCAAAGTATCGCTGTAAATCTGAAAATATCAGCTCGGCATCGTGCAGAATAGTTGGAGTAAATACTCACTAAAAACCTGCACCTTCTCAAATACAAAATTTAACTAACGAAAGAGCTTGAGTTTGCTGACAATTTTCACTGTCAATAATTCGTCAATTGCTTCTTAGAGCATCATTAAGTGGATTTCCAGTTAGTCGATGAGACGCATTTATAACTTAACTAGTTCGTAAGCCACCATTTTTTGCGTTTGGGATTCTCGAAATATATCCACTTCTCATCGCCAGTAACAATTCGATGCAGGAAACTCTTTCTTTCATGCTACAAAAGTAAAATCTCGGAAGTGGCTCTTCAATTTTCCATCTGTCTCTCAGTCAACTCATGCGGCACCCATTTTCATTCCTTTTAAATTTTTTCCGTGGCATGTAGACGTTTGGAACGCCTCCGCAAGTTAATCTTGTGTTTGCGTATCATTTTCATCCAATAACGCTTGCAGATTGGCGTCCTCAATCCTCAATCGCTACTTCTGAAGCGTTTAAACCAATCTTCATAAGTAGTTTTCGATGGTGAATGTTTACCGTACGCATCCTCAAGCAAACGACGTGCTTCAGCTGCATTTTTAAAGTTAAAACAGTTATTTGACAAAAAACTCGATATCGTCGGTATTAGAAAAAATATTTTTGCGTTGCCGTATGTGTTGGTATTACTACTGGTTATTGTTAACATACAGCCAGTGTGGTCCCGTGGTTGAGGGGCGGGCTGCGATGCTGACAGATCCGGGTGCAATTCCCGGTGCTCTTTGATGCCTGGCGGGTGACCTACTCATTCACTAAAAATAATTGAGTACTTGCGTTCATTCGAACAAGGGGTAATAATAGCGGTCGTCTAAGGTGCGGTGCTTGCCATATCGCCCCGCATCAGAGATGGTGCGCGACGACCGGGCAGAGAAAGCGAACGTATGAGAGACTTAACCTCTCAGTTCGCAGGCCATGGTCCCACGCGGGACGTAGGGCCTTACCATTATTATTATTATTGTTAACATATGTCTAAGCTATAAAAAAAACACAACTTCAGACATGTATGTCAACTACATGTGTCGTTAGCACCATCCATATGTGAAACCCGGAAACTTAGTTGCGCACTTAGAAAAGTACTTCTAGATATATTGTACTTTTCGAGCCCCATAAAGATATTTTATATTATTTTATATAATAAAAATTGTTTTGAATTAACAATTAGAATATTTGCAAATTAATTAGTACATTTGGCTGAATTTTATACTCCAATTTCAGCAAAAATGTCTACGCCATGTTAATCATTTATCCAGGTAAACTAGTTCTTAAATAACTATAAATTTGTTCGGAGTTTTCTGAAGTCTTCGATATGATAAAAACTCCATATTTAACTAGAAATCTTTTACAATTACACGAACCAACATATTACATACAATTTGTTGAAATTATCTGCATATCAAACATCATCACTTTTTAAAATTGCTGTTGATTTAGTTTACCAGTTAGTATATCGACTCGATTATTTCATGGCGATTGGTAAAAACAAATTAATGTATAGGTAAGCAGAGATATTTGTGAATTAGAGAAACCAATCGTTTTAATAATATCTTTTAAAAAATATAGAAAAAATAAACAGCAAACTGGTATGTATATGAACTGACGTGGTATGGATTTTTATCTGGTTTTAATATCACAACTATCTGCGTAGCTTCTCTCTGATAGGATATGTTAAAAAGTTGCCTGTATCAGGTAATTCTTTTAATCTTTTTTTTATTAATGAGACTGAACAACAGCTTGATATTTAAAACTAACCACATGCAGAATTTAGAGAGGTGAAATGGCTATAAATCAGACATCAGAGATGTGGATGAATATTTATCGGTAATGTTACAGCGCATTGAGGTCAACGGAAAACTACCATTTATTCCTGATAAATTTATTTGGATAAACAAAGCAACATATTTAAGGTATTTGTTACTGAAGAACAACTTGTACTAGACACTTTTTTTAAATTACCCCCAAAACAGCTCTACACCTGGAAGTCACCAATAAACGCCTCAATATTCATAGTCAGGAATCTGATTGACCAGATAAGGGATACCACAACGCGTTTACTTTAATTAAAACATACGCAGAAGCTGACTTAATGCCATACCATAATCTGTTACTGGCCGTAATAAACGTAAACTTAAAAATAGTCAACAAAAGCAACAACAATTACGGCATAAAAAAGCCAAAACAAGCTAACGTTGCATTGTAATCGAGATCTAAACTAAATATGTAAATGGAAGAAATGTTGTTAAGAAAACAGATATTGGAAAGTAAGTAAAAAATACCGAGTGAAAACTTTCACAGGAAACCATATAAACCCAACAAAAACATCAAGAAAAAATCCTAGACGACCGACGATATTTTACAACTAACGGACTAAAGAAAAAAGCAAAGATAAAAGCAAATATCTTAGATTTTAAAACATATACACAGAAAATTTAAGAAAACTAAAGAGAAAATTTAGAAAAAGACTCTTAAGACAATATGACACTATGTAAGAAGGTTAAAAAAACAGCTGATCTTTATAAAACTAGAGTTGCAATTAGATTAGTTAACGAACAAAGCACTGTTTAGACTACTAGACGATTATAATGTCAAATGGTTGACAGATAGGTAACAAGAAAGAATGAAATTATATTTCTATGCCATTTTAAGTGAATATCGACGTATAATAGTTGCCATTACTTTTTAATTAGTTTTTTGATGGGGTACTCATTTAATACATAGTTTTCTTATTAAATGCAATAGCATTTTTAAATATACTTAGCGATTGAGAGTCTTGTTACTTACCACCTAATACTAACTTATGTTTTTAGTTTCTTTTCAACTTTACAGGACTTCTTGTGTATCACCTTTATCCAATATTGTTTGCCACACTGCTTCTTGCGTGACTTGCATTTACTATATCTGATAAAGATCATTCTAAGGTTTCTCTGATAACACTGTAATCTGCCCTGATGCTTTAACACAATGTTCTTTCTTTGGTTTTCCAAATATAGATCTTGAAATTGTCACTAGCATTGATGTATAATCGGAACTAAATTCGAAATATAAAACAATAGGAATTTTATAAATCTAATGTTTTCTTGTTATTATACAAATTAAGTTATTGTCTATCCGACGCTGGAAGGCATAAGGATAAGGGCGAAGAAGAAGAAGTTATTGCCTCTTACGGGTTTTTCGCAGCTTCCTACTTTTAGTTATGACAAGTCTTGAGCACCAAGATGTATGTTTAGCATTCAAGTGTCATTGTGTCATAAAACGATTTCTGGAAGACTAAAACCAATTTAATTTTTTATTTTAGTGGACAATATTAACTAATATATTGTCAGTTTTTCGTGTTAACTTATATGTTGTTCAAAAATTGTTACCAAATGAAACTCTAGTTGCATCTTATATTGAAATTCAAACCCAGTATGGTTGTAAAATAAACTATACTGGCACGTGATGCTACTGCTGAAATACATAGAAGAAAAGATATTGAGTTATTTGTGCAATGCTACAAATACCGTTGTAAACAAAAAAGAAGGAACATGCAAGCAGTCAATCATAGGTAACAGTGGATTACATAATTTCTTTGAAGGAAGAGAGTGAGCGCTTTGAGAATTTATATGAGATTATCAGCATTGCACGAAAACGCAGCAACAAGTTGCAAAACTATGTTTTGTTATATATCGGAGTCTCAGATCCGTGCTGTGAAAGACAAAACAGTGATCATTCGTCAAATACGCGCAAGTCACAGATTATCCAGTATGTAATTGTCTTAAAAATGGTGAACAAACAAGTTGCATTCGATACACTGGCGGATACAATAAGGCTGTCTAGTAGAACTCTGCATGTTGTCATCCTTAATTTGCAGATAAGAAAGGTTTGTGTGCAACAGGTTCTTTATACTCATGGCACTAGAAGAAAGGTTGTAATACTGTTGGCAAAACCTGCTATAGATATATATTGTAGATATGGAAACGTTCTTTGAGTATCTGGTAACAGCAAACGATTTATGGTCCTGACACAGGACGCTGGAGCAGAAACGCCAATCTACTATAAGGTAGCATATTAAAAGCTCTCCCCCCAAGAAGCCAGTGATGAGATTATTGGTTCCAAGATAAATGGTAATTTTATCTTACAATTAGGAGAGAATTCTACCGGTGAATTAGCTATCCTCTTGTAAAACATTACCAGTAAAGGGTAGTGCAAGTTGCTATCTTGAATGTCTTAATATACCTTTTACCACATCTTGTTGCAAGTGACTACGCTCTTTTTACGCAATAAAATAGGCAATGGGCAGTAAAACTTTTTGTACGACGACGAGACATAGTCGACTCCCCACAAATGGTACTACCCTACACCAAACAGTAATTTGCGGAAACTGGCGGAGTGATGACAATACCGCATAGACATTGAAGGTAAATACGTCTAATAAAAGGTATGCTTTTTTCTGGTAAAATATCAACAAAGAGAAAACTATGTAGCTCGTTCATGATGTTTAATTGACTGCACAATTGCTATTTCTGTATTTATATTAACTCTGTCGTTAAACTGGTTTATACCATATGGGCATTATATTTAGGTATATTCATATAGATTTCTTAATTAAAAATAATTTTATTTTACAGTTTTTATACATTATTTAATTTGATTGGCGAATTCTGACACAAGGTTAAATAAATTACCCATTTTATCCATTGTGTATTGTGAAGTTTAGATAGACCTTCTTGAGCTACTGTTTTAGTATGTTGTAACTTTGAGCAAGTCACCCCTGCCTAGAGTGATCACTTATTTATTTTTGTTTGTATAACGTCGGAGAGGATTTTCGTTCTAATTTACTGTACACAACGCAACCTCTATAGTTTACTAGATGACGCTAGTAACAGTTTAAGCATTTTTTTCGTACGTCTAAGACTTTAGTTCTATTTGCACTAGAAAATTTTTCAGTTGATATGTAGGTCACTTTTGTGTTTGACAATATCTCGTAAAAGTAGTTCTTATTTACTTTCAGTTTTTAATAATTTACATTGTTTAATATTTCAAATATTTGTTATCTCGTGCTCTATTCCTAGAAGAGTTTTGTATTGTTTTTCTTAATTTTGTACTTTCTTTTAGTGGTGTAAGTTAAACGTTCTAGAGGGCATACATTAATTTTAATTTTATTTAGCTTTTGTAATATATTATTTATCTGTTATAATTGCATTTATTGTTTAATTAACTTTTATATTTTTAATACACTGTATGAATTAGTGGTGCCTTCCATTTTTCTTTTTCTGTTAAAGCTCTACATCTGTTGTTTCCCATTGTTGTGTTTTTCAGTTAATATTCATGCTTGTTTATTGTTTCAAGTTCTTTTAATTAATTAATTAATTTAATATTTTTAAGCAATTTATTTAGAAAGTAATAAGTCACCGATAATTGCATTGATGCCTTTGTTTTTATAGCATCCGGATGTATTCCTGCGCTCTAAATTATCAATACCTGTGTGTGTTATCACAGATAGCTGACAGCCATGCTATTATCAACTAAGTCCATTATATTAGCTAATGCATTGTAAAATTAGACGATACACAAAAGTAAATTAACCCAAAAGTTCTTAGGATAAAAAATTTATCACCATTTATATATAAATTGTAATAAAGTGTTTAAATAAAACTTACTTTCAAAATACACAGATTTATTATAATAACCAATAAGCTGAGCTAATGCAAACAGATCATACATAACGGATATTTTCATTACTAACTATCAACTACCACCAACTAATAACGCGTACTTTTAATGTCCTGTAAATCCAACCCGACAGCTTCCAACAACATCTGCAAAAATTTCGGAACCTAAGCATTCTATAATATTTCCTTCAATATTTCATATTATAATCATTACCTTCAGTCTCTAAAAATTTTCAAGAACAAGATTGGTAGATTGTAGAAAATAGAGAACAGTAAAAACCGCAAATAACCCTCAATTAAAACTATCAAAAATTACAAATTATTGACTGAACAAACACCAATCGTTTTAAAAACTTGGAAAATGAAAACACGACATAAACTTCCAGCCTAAATCAAGTCATAAATAAAAATAACCCTAAACCACCTCCAACTTTTGTAACTCGAGTTAAATTTCTGCTACCACTAATAGAGATTTTAGATGGTATAGAAAACATATATGTGCCTGCCCTTGCGGATAAAGACTGGCTAAGGCACTAAGTCACTTAGTAGTTTATTTTTTTAGTTGCTTTCGGCACTCAAGTATTGCACATATTGCACATTTATTTTTATTAAAAAAACTGATTAGAACTATTTTAAAGATAAAGTGGAAAAATGCGTATTTCTAGAAATCTTGTTACAAATAAAAGAAGATTCATGAAAGGCAGTTTCACTTTATAAGCAGATTCATTTAAAAAGCCGCTTAGAATGGAACGCCACGGAAAATACAGGGAATAAATAACCATCCAATGTTAGTTAAAAGAAAAATTATAAAACAAATAAGATTTCAACGAAGATGGCAAACTATTAAAGCTCCAGTTGACAGAACAAACTTCATTGGAGCAACAGTCAAGCAAACGGAATAATTGCTTAAAGACTAAAAAATCAATTCCTACTAAAGCTACTAACTAATTTTTGTAGAAAGAAACAAGAAAGCTAAAACAGCCTATAAAACAAATTTTACCTCTCTGCAAAGAAAATTGAACATGGGCAGCTTCTAAAAACGGTGGTATTTGCAAATTATTTAGAAAAAATGTTTGAGCTTCGTTGTTCAAAAACTACTCCCAAAAAAGAGAGTGAAGTTCAATAATTTCTAATAACTTCACTTCAGATGAGCTTACTAATCAAAAATTTTAGAATAAAAAAAATCTATGATTCGTAGCTTTAAAGAGAACAAATCACAGATTACGGCTTAGTCACCAGTAAAGAATTGTTCAAAAAAGGCAATAAATATCTGACGAAGTTATTTAACACCTAAATTGGAATACTCCTCTGATCTATGAAAGTTTGCTACTGTAATGTTTATTCTGAAACCTGGCAAACTACTTGAACAGATGACCTCTTATAAACCAATAAGTCTGCCTCTGCTTCTTTCAAAATTATTTAAAAACTACAGCTAATAATATTCACTTCAACAATCTTGCAAAACAATTTACTTCACACCATCAATTTGGTTTTTGTAAGCAGCACTCTGTATAATCGAGCACGAAGCATTAGCACGAAGGCTATGTAAAATCGAAAATGTCTTGTCATCAGATTTTAACCAAATAATCAAGTCATATTTAACTGACAATTACTTTCAAATTAAAGTAAACGGCAAGACCTTTATTCAAAAATAATAAAAATAGATACTAAATGGCAGTGGTTCAATAGGTTACATCACCACATTTTAAACTTGATTTACATACATTTCATTAAAGTTTGTTTTAGGAAAAACGGCAATAAAGTGCAACTTACAAAAATTACGGACACTCATCCTACTTTATGGGAAAATATGCGACGTGGTAACGCTCATCGATGTTTTCTACGGGGCAATTATTGCCTTTAACGGAATGATCTCTTTGATAGAGGGAATAATTAATGGGACTTTGGTTTATACAGGCGTTAGTAACAACTCTCAACTCTAGCAGTAACATTTACAGCTTGTTGGTTTCAGTTGCAGTCATTACAATTGGTCAGCGGATTTTGTCATTTAATGCTTCTTATGAAAAACATCATAGAATTGCTCAGAAGAAACATTCTTGGACATTTAACTAAAAACGAGGTCTTATTATTGACTGATTGAAATTTTAATGTACAGTTTAGTTTTTCTTTGTAGGCCAATAAAACAAAAAGTGTCGTTCGAAAGCTACTACGTCGAATACAGAATGAGCGACTGTTGAAAGAGGTAATTAGTTATTAAATTGCATTTTACCAGGTTGTGAATAATTCACAAACTATCACAAAAATCTTGATTTTGTTTTACTGATATAGTAATAAACTCTGTCTTTGGATTACAGATGCAGTTGATAAAATTAAATTTTGAATTTCAATTTATTATAGTTAAAAACAGAACTGTCAACAGATGATGCTACAAGTTTGCTATGTCAAAGGGTAAAGAACTGTGAGCAAGGCTTTAAAGATCAATGGTGTTCCGGCCGACCACTTGTTTTGAATGAATGAAACTTGGAAGCTGCTTTGGATGTTCATGGCATCTCATACATAACTGCCTCAGTTCATTTATGTCAAGTTGATTTCGTGCATAAAAACAAAACATCTTTATAAACTAAAACGATAAGAGAGTTGACATTTATCACATATTGTTTGACAATCCACTGAATGGCTGGTTTTGGAAACGCATTATCACTAGCTATAAAAAAATAGGTTATGAAAATTGTTTGGCAAAAAATCGAAATTTCGGTTTAGTGGAATATTGACGATATTATGGACATTAAATTGATTCGAAATGTAAAAGCCGTACCGAATTTCTCCAATAAGATAACGTGTCGGCTCATCATTCCACAAAAACTACAGGCAATATTGCAGAACTGAATCGAATTGAAGTCTTGATTGACTTCGCGCACTTTTTTGGCGGTCGCTGATTTTGAGTCGTTTAATCGAGCTAAAGGAGCATGTCATGAAAACTTTGTTTGTCAAAAAAATATTACCAACGAATTAAAACAAAATCAGTGGTTTTATCAAAAAATGAATTAGGTCAAAAATGTTTAGAGAGCTCTGTTAATATCTACTTGAAGGCCATTAATTGGGGTAAAAATAAATTGACCACATTCAGCAGAGATTGTGTTATTATTGTAATGTAAAACACTTTTTGGGCCATTAGTCATTGATTAAATTGGATAACGGATAAGCAAAATGGAAAAATATCGGGTTTAATGATATATTGCGATATCCATTTTTGGTATGAAGCAGCCATACTTGACTTACAACAACTGTTTAAGATAATTTCTTTTAATCTTGTTAACCAGTTGCTAAAAATCGATTGTTAATTGGTAACATAAAATAAACTACTTTTAAAAAACTACACTCGACCAACGCAAAAAATCAAAAACATTTTTTAAGCATATAAACTAAGAAATCAAAATAATATGCATTAATTAAATAATTTACCCAGTGCAGACAAAGCCATTTAATAAAAAGTCTTGTTGAGTACTGAACTTATTAAGTGGCGAAGCGAAACGGAGTCACTTACTAACTTCGTGTTGTCTGTCTGTTCGTCAGAGCAAAAACTCGAGAGCGGCTGGAAATTTCCAAATTCTGTTTTCACCAATCGACAGGTGACCAAAAAGGCTTGTTTGCAGTGATTTTGAAACTGATTGGTCAAAGGTAAGCTAAACTAGAGGGTTCTCAAATTTGAGAGACTGCTTCGCCACTTCGCTATGCGTTGCAAGTTTTGCAGGTTTATTTATAACAAGTACGGGCGTGGAACTCCGGTTCCACAGATTTCCGGGCTTTCTAAAAATAAACAAAAATTTGCGGCCACTTCCGGTCAAACCGGTCTCAAAATTTTCCGATCAGGCTGATATTTGGCATCTGGACTTGACTTAAGGTCTTTAGTTGCATGCTGAAAACGTTACGTCTCTATCTATCACAGATCAAAAATTATAAGACTTGACATATGTTCAAATAACAGAAATAAAAAATAATCTCCAGCTTGGAAGCTGCCGTGATCAAAAGTTATAAGGAGTGACATATTGGAAGCTCGATGCACTAAAAACCCTTATTTCATTATTGTAAGACATCCCACCTATGCTAACTCGCGGATGTAAACCCCGTAGGGCATGGACTTTCGAATGATATCCCCCTTACGTCTTTAGATTCAGTAGTTCATAAGGCTTTCCTTTCAAATATAGAAATCTAATAAAGTGTATATCATTTTTTAGATACAAACGAAACAAAAAATACCTTATTAAATAAATATTGTTTCAATATGCACCTCAAAGGCAATAAATAAGAATCCTTTAAATTTAGAATTTAATGTGCAGGGAAATATATAAAATAGATAATCATAAAGTTCTAACAACAGCGGAAAGAATTGGACTACTAATATTGAATCTACGATAAATTTCGGGAGCATAGAAAAACTAAGAATATATAATTAATAAACAACGAAAGACAGAAAGAAAGTGATAAAAGAGCATTTGATAGCATTAATCCAAAATTCATTCTAAGTTTCAATAACAGTAAACAATAAATATGCATTAAAGTATAAACAAACAATTAATCGGAATTTAAGAGATCATATTTAATCTACAAAATAATAAATCTCATATAGAAAAAACCAATCCTATCTAAGTTTAAATCAAAGCCTTACACATGTTCAATGTGTGCTCCTCTTGCCACACAACACACGTCTATGCTATAATTTAATTGGTCCAAGACGCGTTGTAACATTTCTCCGTCGACGAACTTAAATGCAGCAATAATATGGTCTCGGAGCTGATTGTCGACCATAAATAGAGCACTAAGTCCTTTTTAGAAAATTTCCCAGCCTAATGGTACAAGGGTTTCCGGTTGCGCATTTCAGCATTCCTATGAAGTGGAGCCTCATCTTGTTGAAACATGAAGTTGTCAAAATATCCTTTCAGTTTAGAAAAGAACCACTATTGCAATATATTTGAGCTATGACGTTCTCAATGTAAAAAGGGCGCGTACACCTTTATTTTCGAGATTGCACAGAAAACGCTGAGTTCTGGAGAATCCCATACAAGTGCCAGAAAAACATTATTTCAAGAGAAATTGCTTAATTCAAATTTCTTAACGTAATCATTCGGTTGCAAATGTTAGAAAAGCTGCCGAATCCCCAATTGTTCTTATAAAATTTTTCAAACAATTGGTGGCAGAACACCAAGTTTGCACCTTGTTGAAATTTATGCGTTACACTCGAAACATCCGAAATAAGAACACAAATGATAAGCTTGTCTGAAAAACGCAAAATAATAAACAGAATGGTGGATATGGTAAAGCACCTGCACACCCCGCAAAGAGGCTAAAAGGTGAAATAAGTAGTCTTTATGTTTTCAGAGTTGCATTAAATCTAAACTTTACGTTACCAACGTTAATGCATATTGTAGGACAAAACTTGTAAATGAAGTTCTAGAAGCAAGAATGCTTAAAATGACAATTATAAAAGAATGAATTTTTTATACTTTTACAATATTCTATGTTAATGCAATTATTTATGACTGTTTAAAGTTACCTATTATACCCATTCGGTTCACTTTCTAATCATAAATATCAAATTACTACATTATTATTTAGTTAAAATAATTATGTTTATTTTTAGACCCAGATGTACCTGTATAATCACTACGTGCTTTTTGGTCTTTAATTTCAGCTGAACATATTTTCAAGACAACTGTTTAACGAAGAAGTTTACTTTTCATGTTGGGGTATGTACCGCGTTGATTTATCTGCAGTTTGGTTGGTTTGTATTTATACAAATAGGTAAGTAACTTTTTTAATAAACTTTTTATATGAAGATAATGGGTTACGCAACGCCACTGATGGTAACAATATGTTCCTTCCGCAAAAACGCTGCAGCACCATGCAATAATAAGGTAGCAGCTACAGTTGACGCTGAGCATTAACCATAAATTATAAATTATTTTACTTATTACTATAAACCACCGCAATGTGTACTTTTATTATGTAAAATGAATAAATTTCACTTGCACTGTGCAACTAGGCTTTGTGTTTGTAATTGAATATTTTAACACTTTTAACGACACAATTGCTTAAGTTAAAGTTTAGTAGCACATCTAGTCTTTCTTGTATTGTTCGAAAATAGCTATTCTATTCCTATTGTATCCACTCACTATAACCTAAATAAACACCCGAGAAAATTTTCGCACAGCTTTTTATTGTGTTTTATAATTTCTCTGGTACTAAATATCATAATATTAATTTTTACAATTTTATCCTTAGAATATTATTTTAAACATAAATTTATTTTATTTTTAAAATTTTTTTTTTATTTACTCATTTGCTAATTTACAATCTACTCCTATAACTAACAGAGTAATGAGTAAATATGAGGCAAGGTTCATGGTAAGCGTTGGGTACCGTCCCTTGACGGTTCTCCACTTTCTCCTAGTTAACTAGGTCTTCTGGCCATTGTCTTTTAAGTCTTCTTTCAATTTGTGGTTGGGTGTATAGTTCACTTATGAGTTGGTTGCTGTGGTTGGTGCTGCGTTGTTTGGATTTGTTGGCGTGGTGGTTGATCACTTCTTTTATAAAGGATATTCCAAAATCGTTGTGGAGGGTTTGATTGGACATGTACCAGGGAGCGTCGGCCATCATGTGAAGTGTCTTCGACTGAAAGGTTTGTAGGATTTTTGTGTTGGAGGGCTTACTGCATCCCCACAGTTCGATACCGTAGGTCCAGACGGGTGTTAGAATTATTTTGTAGATGATCAGTTTGTTCTCCAGAGATAGTTGAGATTTTCTGCCTAGTAGCCAGTTCATTTTCTTCACTTTTAGGTCCAATTGTGTCCTTTTTGCCTTAATGTGCTCTTTCCATGTGAGTCTCTGGTCTAAATGTAGGCCCAAATATTTGACTGTGGTTTT
Source organism: Sinelater perroti (assembly GCA_036346155.1). Classification (NCBI taxonomy): domain Eukaryota; kingdom Metazoa; phylum Arthropoda; class Insecta; order Coleoptera; family Elateridae; genus Sinelater; species Sinelater perroti. The sequence continues at coordinate 1,423,908 of JARFIY010000355.1, read as the reverse complement.
CTGTGGGATCAGAGTGTTATTTATGTTAACTTGTGGACAGTTGCTTCGTTTTGTGGTGAACGTGATCTGGGCGGACTTTTCGGTGTTGACCTGGATCTTCCATCGTTTTAGCCAGTCTTGTAGTTCGTTTAGGTGATCTTGCAGTTTATTAGAAGCTCTTGCTGGATCGATATCGGACGACAAGATTGCTGTGTCGTCAGCAAATGTGGCCATCATAGTGCTCTCTGTGACGGGAATGTCAGCAGTGTATATTAAGTAGAGTAGTGGCCCAAGGACGCTGCCTTGCGGCACTCCAGCTTTAATTGGGTGGTAGTCGGAGAGTGAGTTGTTTACTTTTACTTGGTAGGATCTTTCATTAAGGTAAGATTTTAGGAGTATGTATATGGGACTGGGAAAATGCCTTTTTAATTTATATAATAATCCATTGGTCCAAACCTTATCAAAGGCCTGCTGTACGTCAAGGAACACCGCAGTACACATCTTCTTCTCTTCGAGACTTTCTTTGATTTTGTTCACAATTCGGTGGCATTGCTGTGTTGTGGAATACTTTTGTCTGAATCCAAATTGATGTTCAGGGATTATGTCGTCTGTGAGTGTTTATTGGGTTATTCTGTCGAGAAGAAGTTTTTCAAATATTTTTGACATTTGTGGCAGCAGGCTTATTGGACGGTACGATGAAGGTTCGGTAGGTGGTTTACCTGGTTTTACAATCATAATTATTTGCGCGTGTTTCCACTGAACTGGGAAATAGCATAATCGAAGGATGCTGTTGAATATGGTAGTTAATAGCACGATTGCCTATCTTGGTAGATGTTTTAAGATCTCCCCGACTATGAGGTCATACCCAGGGGTCTTGTACGAATTTGTATTGTTGATTTGTTTTCGAATTTCTGCTGGTATAAAAGGCTTAACGGGCAGTGATAGTTGACAGGGGGCGTTAATATAGTCTTCAATTTCTTCATCTTGGTTGTCATTGTCTGAGACTGGAGAGAACACTTTTGAAAGATGATCCGCGAATACATTGCTCTTTTCTATGTCTGACTGCGCCCAGTTTCGATCAGGTTTTCTTATGGGTGGGGTTTGTATTACTGGCCTCTTAATTCTTTTTGTTGCTTTCCACAACGAATGGTCTTCGGGGGATAGATTCGTGATGTAGTGTTTGAAGGTGTCGTTGCGGCTTGGTTTAAAACAGAGTGGAGTTGGTGTGTTATCCTGTTAAGGTCAGTTTTGTCCTGAGGGTTTCTTGGCCTTTGCCATTTCCCACGTGCTCTTCTTCTTTTTGTGATCAATTTTTTAATATGCAGAGGAATATTATCATTTCCCTGGTTTGCTTTGTTCCTTAGAGGAGTGGCTTTCCATGCTGCGGTTTGTATTGTATTCGTTAGATGCTGTACCACCTCTTCGATTTCGAATTGCTCTTTGATACGATGATCCAGTCTGATTTCTTCATTTATTAAGTTTTGGAACATTTGCCAATTGATATCTTTTGTGCACAAGGTAGGCATTGGCTCTCTGTAGATAACATTGGTACTGAGGGTTAATATTATGGCGCTATGGTCATGGCATAGATCTAAACTAGACTTAATATCAATGTATGTATTTGATATGCCTTTTGATATAGCGAAATCAAGTAGGTCCGAAATTTTATTCCTGTCCGTGGGCCAGTAGGTTGGCTCTCCCGTAGAGTTATATCATATATAAGTTAGGTTGTTTAGTTGTATTGAACGGAACAGGTTGCGACCTTTAGGTGTGATGAATCTGGACCCCCATGTTGTATGTTTGGAGTTCCAGTCTCCGATTGCTATAAATTGTGTTCCAAGATAGTTGAAAAATTATATTCTTCTGTCGTGATATTGTGTCGTGGCGGGGAGTAAACAGCCGCAATAGTAGTTGGTCTAGGAAGTGATTCTAGTTTTATTAACGTCGCTTGGATTTTGGCTGTTTTAAAGGGTTGGAGAACATGGTGGTTAATAGTCGATCTAATTATGATGGCTGAGCCTGCATGCGCCGTACCGTCAGGGCGATGAATATAGTAAATGGTGTAGTATGGGATTCTGATAAACGTTCTTTCAGTTGAGTGGCTTTCAGAGATTAGGAGAATATCAATTTTATTGTAGTTTAAATATAGGGTGATTTCTGGAACGTGATTTGATAGCCCGTTTGCATTCCAGGCAGCTATTCGAATTGAGGAGGTCATTGTTTGGTCAAATTGCTTATGACCGTGGTAAGCATGGTGAGAATCATGCTGTTTTGGTTTAGTAGCTGGTTGAATAGGTTTTTAAATTCGTATAAAAAGTTTTGCATTGTATTAGTAAGGTTGTCATTATTATTATTATTTTTATTTTGATTACTTGTTGCTCCTGCGGCTACATGGGCATAACTACCCCTAGTTTGAGGAGGCTGTTGTGTTATCTGTTGAAAAGCTGGATTTGTACTTGAATGTAATTCGAGGATTGGTTTATTTGTGAGGTTTGGATTGTGTTTATTTCTGGACTTTAATAGATCTCTGTAAGTTGTGCAGCCCTTGTAGTTGACAGGATGCCCTCCGCCTTTTATTACAGCTTTTTGAATCGTGTGGTTTGCCGCATTTAACGCAGTTGTATGCTTTCATACAATACGATTTGGAGTGTCCATAAGCCTGGCATCGGGTGCATTGTATTATAGTGTTTTTATGTTTTGGTGGTTCAACTCTTATTTTTGTATTTTGTAGGAATTCTATGTTATAAATTTCTTTATTATTACTTTGCGGACTTATATCGACGAAAAATAGTGGTAGCGGATTTTTTGTAACTCTGTGCCGTGCGTTGATGATATTTCTGACTTTATGTCCTTTTTCAGCTAGTTCTGTTATATCTTCTAACGGGATTGAATGATGAAGACCGCGTATAACAACTCTATAGGCCCTGTCTTGTTTTAGTTGGTAAGTATGATATACTATTTTTTCGTCCTTCATGTGCTGGATTAATTTTCTGTAGGTGTCGGGTGTCCGTGCATTTATTTTTACTGTATTATCTGGGAAGGTTTTAGTGTAGTAAGTTTCGTTATCTGTGACAAGGGATAGATTTTCGGTCATAGCTTTGTAGTTGGTAACTCCATAAACGTAAATTGGGGGTGGTTTCGGGTCTTGCGGCTGAGTATTGTTCTTCATATTGTTCGAATTGTTAGTATGAGTTTGAATGGTAATAGTATCTGCTTCGGCGAGTGATTGAAATCTGTTTGTTGTTATAGTTTGAGAGGGATTTACGGAGACTGTTTGGATCTTAAGCCTTTTTCTCTTGTTTGTGACGCTTTGCCAGGGATGAGAGTTTGTAATTTCAAAGTCATTCTCCATTTGTTCGTCTTCGCTGGTCGTGTAATCGAAAGTTTCTTGCGTTGATTTTGTGTCGTTGTAGTTATTATTTGGCGGCATTAAAGGCTGTATGTTATTTAAAGGAGCGAGGTTAATAGGAAGTGGTGGGAATTGTTCTGTTGTTACTTGATTTTGATAAAATTGTGGAAGTTGCATATTTATAGCTGCTGGATTTAATTGGTAATTGTGTGCATGCGGCATTTGTGCTGGTATTTGATTTTGAAGTAATGTAGGTGGCTGCATAAGGGTGTAATTATACATATTGGTGTTTAAACCGGGCCCATTCCCGGTTGGGAACATCTTTGCGAGGTATAATGTGTTTTAAAATTATAAATTCTTACGATTTTTAAAGGTGAAACAGTTGTTTATCACTTGAGTTAAACGTTGATTGCAGCGGCCTTGCGGCCTTCACACTTATAGGTTATCACAGCACTTGATATTTCGAGCGTTCAGGCACAACCTTATTCATCGAAACCCAAATGCGAACTTTATTTTTAAAATATGTACCTGTTTGAAATATATACCTCTTCATAAGGTTGAACAGATAGGTACAGATATTTATTTTAAAATAAAACTCTACATCTTCCCATTTTTCTTATTTTTCATATTTTAATAAAAGCAGCGAGACAAAAATTAAATCTTTAGTTATCTCAAACATTTTTATACTTTTTGCTCATTAAGTGACATCTACACCTTTGATTTTAGAACAAAAACCAAATCAAGATATCACAGAAATTTTGGGCCTATAGCATCATTCGATTAAAAGTATGTCAAATCTAAAAGAAATCATTATCTCTACTAGAGATTCGAACAAATCAATTTGATGTAGCGATGTGTCATTACAAGAAACTAACAGTATCTAAATATAGAGACTAATGTCTTAGATTATACTATAACACATTATATCCGGTACATATTTGATTATGCAAGCGAAGACAAACTCACAATTTAAGGTAAATTTTCTCTATAAAATAAAACCACTACACTTTAATATTTTTAAAAATATTACTTTTAATATAAATGTGATATAATCATTGAATGCCTTCCATCTTCTCACTTTGAAAATCTGTAAAGGATAATAAGACTAATCTCTAAAATGTAATAAAATTTACACTTATTGTCAATATTATTTTTGCTCTAACAAGTTAATTTGACAGAATGATGAAGTCTCATTTATAATAGTATAAGAAAGTATACTTTATATAAATTAATCCAAACAGATACATTTGTAGTAAGTCAACCAAATTTATACAAAAAATTAAACGTTTTACAACAATTTCTTGGAACAATAGAAAATTATACTCAATATTGTAACTGAAGTGGAAAACTTTACACGTGAAGCTCAAAAATTGCTAAAAGTTTTTCTTTTCACAAGTAAAAGTACTGTAAATTACTTCTCAGCAGCATATCCATTTGGTTAGCACCGCATGGTACACTTCAGAATGTTTAAATAAAAAAAATTAAAACCTATGAAAACTACGTACATTTCAGTTTGCAAAAAAAATAAAAACCAAAATTTCTTTTTAGGTCTGTGCGATAGGTCTAAAGAAATCTAAGCACAGATGAAGGTTGCGTGATTACTTTTTCTATTATTTTAGAAAAATAAATACATTCTATACTAATTATTTGCTATTATTTAGAAAAGATCGATTAATTTTCAACTATCAAAAAGGAAAGATAAAATAAAAAACTAAAAATTAGTTTTACGTCTTTTTGTTTCTCTTTCCAGTTAAACCACTGAATTAAAAAAAATGACGCCTAGTGAAAGACAAGTTCAACACAATAGAAGAAGCCGCAATAACTACGAATGATATAGCGACACAACTACTAAACAAAATCTTTTCATAAGAATAATATCGATAATAATAATGGTATGGATCTAACTCCCGCGTGGGAGCACGGCCTGCGAATTAAAAGGTTAAGGTTCTCATATGTTAGTTTTCTCTGGTGCGAGGCGATGTGACAAGCACCGTGCTTTAAACTACCGCCATTATTACCCTTTTATTCGAAGGGAAGACAGTTACTCAATTTTTTTTAGTGATTGAGTAAGCCACCCGAGAGTGCATCAGAGAACACCGAGGAGTGAAACCGGGTTCGTCAGCATCGTAGCCTTCCCCTCAACAACAGGACTACGTTGGCTCTATATGGTTGAGTCAAATTAGTAAAAAAAAGGCTAAAATCTCGAAATTTTTTTTGGGTACACGTATCAAATGTTACCACATATTTTTTGTTACAATGTAAAAGTGCATTTGTGCATGCAAAAAATTCATTTGTTTGATGCATTTTTTGCAGACCCTAAAGAATATTTTATTCCTCGCTTAATATTAGCCAAAATAAGCTGATTCCTGTTATTCAGGGGTTTTTGGGGTCGCTAATCACGAATATAATGCTTAGAAAATGCCCCCATGCACTTGCGGGAGCATAATTCGGAGGATGGGGGTGATTTTAGAGAATTACCTTAAATTTGTTTATGTTCCGAGTTTAAACTGTATGAATAAGGGTTTTTGTAGTCGCTGAAAACAATGTAGATTCTCAAATTAAGCTCTAATGCACCAAAGTTATAAAATGCTCTGGAAAAATTTGGGGAATGGAAACCTGGGGCACCAGGCAACATTTTTTTTTTTTTAGATGATTAAAAATAAATACATATTTGGAAGGCTATTATTTGAACGGAAAAGATTTATTGTGAGAATTTAATCATTTTAACATTTTTCTTTCTAAATCTGTTGCTCAAAATTGCTATCATCAGTTTACTAAATTTAAATTTACTTTGGTAAAAGAGAAAGGCAAAGAAAATCAGGTAAATTAAATTTGAAGATATTATATTACTTTTAATATTTTTTTTTACTTAAAACAGAACTTTGGAAACCAGTTTGTAAGCCTTGAAACACCCTCTTTATTTAATACTGTTAAAACATGGACACTGATAGGGTTGTCTATGTGCAGGAAAATTTTTTTGTAACAATATTTGACAAAAGTGTTTTTGAAAATAATTAAAATTGTATATACTCAAATGAAGAAATGTGCCCCAGGATATCCTTTCCCCAAAGTGCGCCAGGACATTTTCTCACTTTGATGCATTGGAGTTTAATTTGAGACTCAAAATAGTCATTAGTGACCCTAAAAACACTTATATAGACACTTTAATCTCGAAAAACAAACAAATTTGAGGTAATTCCCTAAAATCACCCATATCCCCAGAATTGTGACCCCCCCCCCACCCCCCAAGTGCATCGGGAACTTTCTAAACATCATATTCGTGATTGGCGACTCCAAAAACTCCCGAGTAACGGAAAGGAGCTTATTTTGGTCAATATTAAGCTAGAAATAAAATATTCTTTAGGGTCTGCAGAAAATACATCAAATAAATGCATTTTTTGCGTGCAAAAAAGGACTTTCGCATTATAACAAATAAATATGTGGTAACAATTTTTTTTGAAACTTTTCCGAATCGAATGCCCCTTGTGAAGTCTCGATACGTGTATCTACAAAAAATTTCGAGTTTTTTTACTAATTTGCCTCGACTAATAATATCGATACTGTTGATAACTTAAGGGAGAACACCACGGTGACTGACTATTTTCTACTTCTATTTTTTTTTAGAAAGAAGTAAAGTAAAGAGAAAAAAAACTTTTAGGCTGTATTATACATATATTTAAGTGTATAAAATATATTGTGTCAAAAAAACAAAATGATGGCGCACGAGTCGCTGTAGCACAACTGGTTTTCACCCAAGTCTCTCCGCTGCACGCATTAGACCTGTTACTTGTATACTTAATCCAGGAATAAAAAAAGGAAATATTTTCGTTAAATATATTAATTTTAGCAGAGAAGTACCAAAGGAAATTAAAAAATTCCAAAAAAAATTAGAGACGAGTTTCAAGAAGGTCGATTTTTCTACCATAATTTTCGTATAAAAAGCGATATATTTTTTGCAATTGTCAATAAATCAAAAAAAGCTCAGGTATTTCTCTTTCAACCCGATTTAAAAAGCTAAAGTAAAATTTTAATTCTATCGGACAAAAATTGTTTAAGTTATTTCAAAAACACGGTTTTGAGAAAAACGCATTTAAAGGTTTTGGTAGCTTGTTAATAACTTTTAAATTTTTTTTCGTAATACAACGCACCACCTATCGGTAAAAATTAGAACTTATTTTAGTCATAACTTTTGGCCAAAGATAATAAATTCAAATGAATCGAAACCTACTGCGTGTACCAACGCCGCATTGCCGACGGCATTTTTCAGCGCAAGGTGCGGCCTTCGAAAATAGTTCGAAAACCCTTTAAAAAATTTAGCTATAAACGAATATATATTTTTAAAGGCGATGTCAAAAAAGCAATTGTTTTTAAATTTTACGGCGGTGTCCTGCCTTAATGCGATTAAACTGCAAAATCATTAAAAAATTCTTCTCTCGATCAACTTAAAAAATTATTCTCCAAGAACAAGGAGGAAAAAACTATAAAAGTGGTAATACCAAAAATAAATAGAAAGCTACTTGTCAGATAAGCATGAATAGAGAAAAGAACAGCCTCTTTAACATAAGATGGCAAAACTTTTATCAACTTAGCACAATTTTCCGTTATGTGATGAGAGCAAATAACTAGAAAACCCCAACAAAGTTGCAATTAATAATAGCATGCCGTAAATTTGTAAATATTGAAAGTCAAAAGTCTAAGTATTTGAAAGAAATGTTAATGGATGTGAACCAATTCATTAAATTTTTGAAAAATAGACGTCAGTGATACGATGACACAGCAAATGTGATTGGCATCTACAAAATAAACCTTCATACTGTAATTTTGCTTCATGCTTAATAATCAATGTTTTTTAAACATTTTTGAAATCAGAAACTTGTTCCGGAGAATCTTCACATACTTTTTAATTCAGTTTGTCTATGAGCCTTACTAAGAAATCACTATTCCTAGATAAGACTTAAAAAAGTTGACTAACTACTAATAATCAAGCACTTGATGATCTGTTCAATGATATTTTGATTTTTCGAGAACATTTACATGCTTATATATGTTGTCATCACAAATATTTAAAAAAAAATTTTGTAAGAAAAGGTGTTACTTAACAATTTTAAATAATTTCCAACAATACTTTTAGTTTACTGAAAAGTTTTGTCACTCTTAACATATGGTTTTAAGAAAGATTAGATTTTTTTAGGTATTTAAAGCTGCCGCTTTATTAATTAACAATACTGCAAACAGAGGTAGGTTAAGATGGGCAGTACTTTTAGTAAGTGGTATTTTTAATTTTTATAAATGAAAGAATGTGAGACAAACCTTAAAAAAAGATACATATCTGTAAACGTATGTGGCAAAATTTTGTTCTGGTAATATGACGTCGAGATGGTAAGTTTCACCCAAATTATTGCTAACTGATGACGGCTAAATCAAAACATCGCTTGAAAATAACTCGCATTATATAACTGAAGGGCCACATTAAGAGTGTTAAGCATGGTTGAAATGGCGTGTCTTATTCTCGTTATTTATCTAATTTGACACCTTTAAATTTTCACTCATACAAATCTCTCCAGAATAATCCCATCGAAAAAATGGGATCTTTAGGTTATCCAATAGAACGGTGTGTAGATTATTCAATAAAGCTAATCTTTATACGAACGAGCGTCCTTTAATATTTTTTACTTGACCTTTCTTACATTGCTCTTATCTATTTTATCTATCTTACTCCTGTTCTAGGGTTTACAGCTAGTAAAATTAAGAATATATTTTGTAAGCCCCATTGAAGAGAGCACGACAGCCGCGAGCTAAAGCCCTAGACCTGCCAAACTGGCGCGCGGCGGCCCCGGGTTCGAACCCCACCAATGACAAACATCTAATGCTCTCCGGCCATCATACAAACACCCTATCCACTCGCCAACCCGCCCGGCAAGCGTGGCGTTTAATTGCCAAAAATCCCCCAAAAAGAGAAGCCTATGCTCAATACTGGGAGCCACAAAAAGGCTGAAAAAAGCTCCATTGGAAAATTAAAAAATATTAGAAAGCTCCCAGAACTTTGCAGTAAATAGGTGTCAATTTTCTGTTATTGTAATATTTTTTATACCCTATTAATGACTAATGCTTCAGAAAAAGGGTTATTTTCTAAACTAAAAAAGAACTAAATACTTTAAAAAAAATGTCAGAAAGCAACCTGAATTATTTAAATATAATCTTTATTGAAACGACCAAATAAAAAAAATAATAAATTATATTATATGTTTATTTTTAAATATTTCTGTTTTAACTTTGCAATTATTTATTTGTATTTTTGCACCTACTATTTGCAGATGTAAAGGAATTTATATTATTATTATTTTTATTAATAATTAAATCATATCTTTAGTTCTGTTGTTTATTAGTTGTAGCAATTCTATTGGCATATTACTACAAGTTCTTAAATTTCTATCGTTTTTTAACTTATTTCTGCGTTATAGAAGTTTTTAGATAATATCCTTGTTCTTCTTTCTTACTTAAGTCACTTTTCCCCTATTCAATGTATTGTTTCTACAGACGATTTAATTTTTATCTATTAGTTGTAATTAAACTTTCAACGATTATCAAAAAGCTTAATCAACGAAGATAACTTAACACATATAATTCAAGTTTACATTTAATTAGTATAAAAAGTAAATCAAATTACACGAGAGATGAGAAAAGCATAAATAGAGATATTGAAGCTAACAAAAACCAAAAAACAGGTAAAAGTACCTATATTTTAAAGCAATGCTAAATTTATTAAGCCATTAACCAAAATGATCTAAAAAACAGCAAAAAATATTATAAATTAAAAGCGCTATATAACGAACAAATAAAGTTAAAATCCATATGAACGAATAGTTACTCAAATACCATAAAAGTGTATTACAAAAGCATAAACACAATTTTACAACTATCAAGTTAAAGAAAGATAATTTAGAGGAGTTTTACAACAGTAATAATATAAAAAATATTTACCAAAAGAATCTAAAATAGCTCTCCCACTATTTCAAATTAAATTAAATTATAATCATAATAATAAGCACATATATAGTATAACTAATGCAATACAAATAATAAATTTAAATCTCCACATCCTAAGAGAGACTTACTTCAATACATTAGATACCAGCGATATAAACGTACTCAAATATTCTGCTTTAGACAACCTGGATCTTAAGTATGTAAGGAATTTTAAAACTAAAGCAAGTCAAATGAAAGAACCCTACAAAAATATTAAATACGTTTTATGTCACGGTAAGCATCCCAAAATTATATGGATTGCACAGTTTATAAAGAATTATAAAAATAATTGTGCCCGTTTCTGTGAGAAAAATAATTAACTGGAAATAAGCCAAGCAAGATCTAAAGCACCTTATTTTGTCAGCAAGAATATACATACGCACAAGTGAGCACTAAAGCTATCCAGCTACAATTTTGTTAAATAACTATTTTAACCCATAGATTCTGTGCCGCAACAATATCTAACAAACATTGACTTGGAGAAATAGTGAAGAAGATAGAAACCTTATTAAATTTTGTCCACAGTTATAACGAGTAAAATGCCTTAATGGACCACCTCCCCCCCGCCCACAATTGTACATAGAATATCAACTGGTTGACTAGTCATGCCCAAACAGGTAAACACCTCATAAATCATTACATCGACATAATGTGTATTTCTGAGACTCACTTTGCATCCAAAAGTTACTTCAAAATGCCCAACTATATCGTACACTATTCAAAGCATCCAAGAGAAAAAGTAATAGGTGATAGTACAAATATTATTAAAAGCAATCAGCTTAGTAATCAAAAACAATTCCCAAAAATTACTTAATCTACAAACAACAATTTCTAAACTGCTTCTATACTATAAACAATATTTTCATGCTAGTTAGTGATTTTAACGTGTTTACTGGGTTTTACTTGTTTTTTTTTACTTGTTTAAACACCCTTGGAGGATGACAGCCATTACAAGTGTAGATAATCTATTCTTATACTGTAGCACGTCCATACCAAAGTACTTGCCTACAGATGGGCAAAACAGCTGACCTAATAAATTTCTATATATTTAAAAAAAATTCTGTAAATTGTATAATAGTCAGATTTGATCTAGGCATTTTTTTAATAATGTCCTAATGACTGCTGACATCAACCCAACCAATAAAATTAAAGCTTGTGCTTTACTTAATAAGCAAACAAACCAGAAATTGTTCCAAAAAGTATCAAAATTTAAATCCCCTTAACAAACTCCACTGAAAAGCACATACAAACTGCACGAATCAATTCAAATTTGAAAAAACAATCCAGAAAGCTGCTTGGCAAATAACTCCAAATCGACAAATTTGGGTATGAAGCAATACTTCCCCCTTTTTATAAAAGATAATATTAGAAAAACATAATGCAAAAAATAAACAAATGACAAGTTTCGTGCGTTCCCCCGGACAAAACTCTTCACAACCAAGTTGTTAAGAAAAGAAAAAACATTCATGATTATTAAAATTGAAAAATTCAATGCGATTTAAACAACATTCACCATGTTTAGTAAATATTTTTTATAACAGGCTGCAGAAAAGATTAACAGACTACAAATACATATTTCCGCTATTAAAACAGAACAGCACAATTGGGCAAGAGACATAAGTGACAAATTGTTTCTGTATTTATAAACTTCTTAATATTTAATTCTAAATCAATTCTTGTCTATTACACATTATTATGGAGTTCCCACGAGAAGTACTTTCATTCCAGTATTACGACGGACCTACCAAGAAGCAGAAGCAATATTTACTACCTTTGCCGATGACAGGGTTTTAACGACTTTACATCAGGATCCATTAATAACCTAGAGTTAATGTCTAAACATCTGTTCATATAACATTTATAACTGTAAGAGGGATAAGACTAAATATCTCGACCTGGACCGACGACTAACATTGGGATCAAATATACGGCATGAGAGATTACAGCTTGACCTCACTCTTAGAGAATTTTATGAAATTTACAACTTTCTTTGCAAATAAGTTAGTTTTGTACAATATTGCTATTAAATCAAGTTTAAAGTATAGATTTTAAGTCTGGAATACAACTAGCGACTTTACCAAATTATGTACTATATACAGATATTCAGAAAGGTGTATTTCAAGAGATAATAAAGAAATATAATATTCAATACCAGGAACAGATTAGAAGTCGAACTTTTGGCAATCCAATCAGAAAAATAGATGGAACGGCAGTACTTTCCGGATCTACCTCAATGCTTCCAATTTAATGTTAGGGAGGAAATTGAATTTTTAACTTGTTATACCTAACGTTTTATTTTTTTTTGTATTTCTACGTTAAATATATGTGAAGTTTGCCCCAAGATAATCACATACTGTGCAATATTCTTCTTATAGTTATATCTTTTAATTAATGTTTACATAGAAAGCGCGTAAAATAGTTTTCGCATCAATAACAGTTAATGATATGAAAATACAAACCTTAGTGGCTGCTATTTTAGAAATGCTACAAGTTCATATGTGAATTATTTTTAGTTCTTTTTTTGGGGCTGCTTTAAGTTTTGCATCAATTTTTTTTATTATATAATTGATAACAATTTTATCTTGCTATAATTACATATCAATATCAAAAGGGTTTCTATTATGTGGTAAGTTTAGTGTATTATTTAGTTTTTTCTTAAGACTTATACATTATTTGTAATGATTACCTATATTTTTCGTCTTGTAAAAAGTTGCAAACATTGAAAAAATATAAGAGTAGTTAAAATAGATCAGCTGCCAAGATCCTTCGCAAAAAAGAACTAGATGAAAAGAGTTATAAAATACTTTTAGATTAACTGTACTTAAAATTAAAATCCACTTAATTTTAACAGTTGTAACAAGCAATTGTTAGCGAATGAACAGAACCTTGTTGTTTCAAATTTAAAAAAATTTAAACAAGTACGGACGTAAAACTCCTTTTCCGCTAATGTCCGGGGCTTTTATACTATGTGGCGAAAGAACTTTGGAGAAAGTTGAATTAGAAAACCAAACAAGACGACGACGTTCTCAAAGAACCCCGGAAGAAGTAGCTGCAGAGAACGAAGCAAGGCGACAGCGAAGTTTACGAAGAACCTCGGAAGAAATAACACCAAGAAACCAAGCAAGGCGACGGCGACGTTCTCAAAGAACACCGGAAGAAATACGTGCAAAATAGTAACGATTGCTACGGAAAGTTCGTAACACTTGCATTCTCTATAGCAGCCAAGCGTAGCTGGCTGGATTTTCTAGTCAAAAATTATAAGGCGTGGCAGTTGTCAAAAATGAGAGAAATAGAAGCCGTTGTCCAGCTTGGAAGCTGCCTTAATCAAAAGTTTTAAGGAATAACCTATTAAAAGCTGACTCCGCTAAAAACCCTTATTGCATTGTTGTAGGACTTCTCACTTATGCCAGCTCGCATATGACCATAGACTAGTTGAAAGTCGCTACGAACAGACAGACGTCTGCACCGATTTCATTATGCGTCCCTGTCAGGTATAGAAGCTTAAAAGCCTATGTATATCACAATTTACTTTTTTTGAAAAAAAAGTCTTCTATTAATACAAATAAAAGTTAAAAATATAATTACAAAATTATTTAAGCAAGAACGAACCAACAGAAAGTCAACTGTATAATGTTTACGCATATACTGAGTTTTAAAAAATAGTGACATATGTACTGGAATTTTTTATTATTGTATATAACTAATTCAAAACACAAATAAAGTTCACTGAAAGTATCAAAGCATGTAATACAAAAAACTGCAATTGCAATAAAGCACTTTGGGGTTTTAGACACATGTAACTAAACATTCGTTTTCTGATCGTAGCCTTAGACCCACTTTTTATACATGGGTATTAATTTTTGAGATAATTTGGTTTACCCACAGCAGTATGAAACAAATAATTAAAAACTTCCATTACAATAGTTCCAGAACAAATTTTGCCGTGACACATTTTGTGTCGAGATCCAGATTCACAATCATCAGCTCGTTTTGAAGTCCTTGTAGACAAATGTTCCACCTTTACACTTTAGTGTAGATTCTCTCTCAGTAATTACAAATGCAACCATTATTTTTAACTGCGATTTGGAAACGATTAATTAAATGCTCAAACCCGTCCCAAAATTCTACCTGTTGACTCAGGTCAGGCCTATATTATTTAATATTAGTTATTAATAAATGTAAGCTGAGATCAGTTGCATTTAATAATGCATAGAAACATAGATTTAATTTTATTTTATGTATTCAACTCAAAATTCTCTGATTCCAAACCACCAATTAATAATATACGTATAACCAGTCTATGCAACCATCTAAAATAACTTAATCCTTTAAACATGCCGTTGTCATACGCGTATCAAAGTCAAACACCAATAGGAAAAAGACATTTAACAGTTGTTATTAAAATCCAATCAGAAACAAATCTAAACACCATCAGTTGTCAAGTGTTTGATATCAAAGAGGAATTGCAGGGCTTGACACCGGTGTTGAGGCAGGCTTATGCTGTAGACTCAATACTTAATCACAGTAAAAAAAAATACCTTGTGGACGTTTAACAACTTATTTACATGTCTGCACTATTTAAGAGAAAAATCAGGGTGTAGGAAGGCCTTGCCTTGCAAAAAACAGGCCGGGGCTAGACCCTCGGCCATCCAGCCCCTTTGTACTCTTCCAGGAAAAACTGACCTGGCCAGCGCCGACCGCAGTTGCATGTTGTAATCCAGAACCAAATTAGGGAATACAGAAAAATACAAAATTACACAAAACAACCAGAACAAGAAAAAACAAAACTATAACACAAACTTGATTGAGGTGTCGATCTGGAACAGCGAATATCGCTATTGAGCGATATATAACCAATGAAACCGAGACAGAACTAAAGAAGCAAGCTTGAAAAGCTGTTCTAAGAAAAATTGAACGAGTAACTTGCAAAACTCTAATAAAATAATAAATAGACATCAACCGTTATCAGGTGTCGAATCTACTCAAAACCTAACTGGCTCCAATAATGAAAAACCAAACTAACAAGCAAAAAATCCCAGACCTACACCCATCTATTTTTACGGCGTGACAAACTGCAAGACAATAACAGATAAGTTCACTTTGACAGTTAATAACTAAACATATTTTACTAAAGCTTTAACAAATAATACTAAAAATAAATCCTTAAACTGTAAAACCCCGTAGAAAACGAATCAGTCGTACATCAGACGTATCAACTAAAACAAGGAAGAACCTACAAGGTAGTCATAAAACCTTTACCGCTCAATACCAGTCGGAGAAATATCTAAAGAACTATATAAAAGAGGGTACAAGATCAGAAAAATTGTAAATGTCCGACATAGAGCAACCAAACTTCCATTGCCCTTAATCTTTGTAGATCTTGAACCACAGGAAAATAATAAAAGAATATAAAAATTAGAGTATTTGCAATATATTGAAAATGTTAGAAATGCAGTCTTTTTAAAAGCTACTGCACAAACTATGTGTAAAACACAAGAAATTCAAAATGGCAATAACATACCTATATATGCGTGCTGTGTATTAGAGATCATACTGCAAATTACAGAAGACGCACTGTTTATGGAAAACTTATAAAAATAACTCCAACAGATGATGGAACACCCTTACTCAATTACAAACTACCACACCTTTAATCTAAAACCAACTATTCATTAAAAACTCTCTTCCAAAGCCAACTCCTATTTAAGCCCAAATTACAAGAACGAATAATATAATAAACGCGATAAACAAACCCATCTAAATCAGAAATAAATAAAGAAATAAAACATAATAGTATTTTCCCAATGAATTTAAAAGCAAGTTTACGTAATTTTTCGATTAAAATAGCATAATTTTAACCATGCTAACCACAGGCATAGAGAAACCGAGCCAATAATAAATTTGACACTGAATTACTACCTGAAATTCCAACAGGCTAACAAAGCAGGTATAAGAAATTGCTCTATTCTTAAATTACAACAATAACATTTATCAAATGAAGCGAAGACTTTCACGGCCTGTGTTTAGTACATAGTGTGGTTGGTTCTTGGGTTGCTAGGCTGTTGTCTTGACGTTTTATTAACAGCTGCGGCGGATATCTTTAGAAGGTTGTTCCGAAGTATTTACATGTCAAACACCACTTGGGCACTTCTCAAGCTCAAACAAATTTATCATAAAGCGGAAGCTACCTTACTCAGAGAACAAATGCACGTTACAGGAAAACCCGTCGATCTATGTTCACTAAAACTGATGCAAGTTTGTGTCAACTTGGCCACCAGAATTTGCAAAAACGAATGGAATACTGTAAACCGTATCACTTTTCTTTCTGTGAAAAACACGAAGCTGTCGCCACTAACAGATAATCTTCTAAGTTTCAATGTTCACAGAAAAAGCACCCCTATATAGCTGGATTGTAAACAAACGGCAATAAACCTTTCCAAACACGAACTTACTCAGAAAGCTATAAGTGCTCTCATCAATGGCAAAAAGTAGCACCTAAATTTGTTCCGGTTGAGAACATTATAGCCAACGTAAAAGCAGCTATTTAAAACCTTCCAGAAAATAAAATAGAAAAAGTACGGGTCGAGACATCACTCATCCTGCGCCATGCTCGGCTGCATAAGAGTAACCTATCCAGGGTAGAATTAAATGCTATACGTAAACTCAAATAATTACGAAACCATTATCGTCTTACCAGCAAAAAAAATAGTGTCACAGTTGCTTGATACAAACACTTACACCGTGATTAAATGGGCGGATGCGACATGACCCAAGCAAACTGATAAAAAGTTTTCTAGATGACACCATCAAAAAGAGATTAACAACATTAGAAACGCTGCGCCCAAGAATGTACGGGCTTCCCAAAATAGCAGTTACATCAAGGACTCCCCAAACTTTATCAACTACCTTCAAGACATCTAACATCAAGAGAGAGAGATCTAATGGTCAGTTTCAATGTCACATTTCTACTTACTAAAGTGCTGATTTAACCACCTGAAGCAACTTTTTCCTAACCACATCTTACAGCTATTTCGACAGTGCTTTACGTCCAGTTACTTAGTTTGGCAGGGCATATATTATGAACAGTAACAATAGGTAGCCCACTTAATTCTGTAATTGCAAACTAATAGAAGGAGAAATTTGAGGATATCGCCATCAATGCAGCACCATTACAACTCACGATATAATTAAAATATGTCTGTGATACATTTGTGATACGGAAACACCGAAAGAACACGCTACCACAATTTCTTAAGCACTTGTATCTATATACTAAAGCATACCGTTTACCATGGAACTAGGAATTATTAATCGAGATTATATATAAAGACGGTAGAAATTTATAAATATAAAAATAATTTTAACAGGGACGCAGATTCAATCTACCTAATCTTGGTTTATCACTCTTAATGGACAAAACAGACCGCAATACGTCAGCAAATGCCGAGATGTTACCTGGAGCGATCCCATTGTCGTCAGCAGCTAGCCCAATTACAATAGTAACCCGGCTCCCCAACACCATCTCTATCTTACTCGCACGAGTACAAAAGCAAAAACGCACGGGACAGCAACTTAGTTTTTAAAAGATTTTCTTCTGAAGATGTCCGCCGCAGCTAAAGATAAAACGTCAAGAACCACCCATGCTAAGCATCAGGCTGTCAACTACTTCGATAAATACAACCCAATAATTAAAATATCTTACCTACTGGCGAATTTACTTATTGGCCTACAGATCGAAATAAGACACCGGATCTAATATATTTTGCCCCAATCAAAAATATTTCTGATATCTACCGTAAGATCTAGTTTTAAACGTTGACCACACTACAACAATACTAACACTGAGCACAAACTAAATACGGAAAAAGCCGTTACCCAAACTATGTCAAGAATAATACAAAATTGAAGAAGATGTAAAATACCTATGGGACATAATTCAAGAAGCAACTTGGAAAGTTGCTCTTAGTAAAAATAAAATACCGCCAAAAGAACTAGTAACAGCAAAAGGGCGAGCACGTAGAAAATAAAAAAGAACAAAAAGTCCTCATAATAAAACGCAATTTAATAGGTTTGCTCAGTTTTACAACAGTTTCGTAATGATTCCTTTAATTATTATATAACCAACCTATCGCCAAAGGACCACTCATTACAGAAGGCCACCAAAAAATTATTGCATCAATTCTACCATTAACGAAATAATCGAAGAATATAAGGTAAAATAAAGATTTTAAAAACTTTATAGATGTTAATTATTATTGTCTATTAAATTCTTCTTACCAGTCGAACTTTGTAAAGAAATCAGTAAAACAAAACACAGAACAAGCATCTTATCGATCAATAAGCTTATTATCCCTAATGTTGAAAATATTTGAAAAATCTGTTGCTCAAATAAAAAAACTATTATCTGTAAGCAATCTAATCGTAGAACACAAATTTGGCTTCCTGAAAAGCACTATACGGTAAACGTCACCGAACCGCAAATAAAATCAAAAAAGGCTTGAAGGAACGAAAATCTATGCTGCAGCCTTCCTTGTTGCACAGTAGGCGCTCGACAATCTAGCATAGAGGTGTATTATTTAAAATGAAACTGCATCTGCTCAACCAAATACATCTAATCCTAAAATCAAATCCTAGTGAGAGTACTTCCAAGTAAAAGTCAGTAATGGATTACTTAGATACCAACTTATCAAATCTGGCATTCCTCAAAGCAGTGTCCTCGGACCATACTTCTATCTAATTTTTCAGTCAATGTACCCATTGCAGAAAAGACTACAATAGCTACATAGGCCGGTCTGCACATCGATCCTATTATCAGATAGCAACCCTTAGCGGGCCTCTTAAGAACTACAAAATCATCTAAATGTGTTACAAAATTGGTTACAAAAGTGAAAAATTAACAACAAGACGTAGCTGTCCCAGTGTCAACTTAAATAATAAATTTATTCCAAAAAGAACGATAATAAAATATCTCAGGTTTTACCAAAACCAAAAGCTTACTTGAAAAGATCACATTAAGACTAAAAGGACCCACCTGAACAAATGTCCTGATTATTTGGTGGAAAGTCAAAATAATCTCTAAAAAATTAATTAATAATATACAAAGGTTGCAGCAAACTGACTAATACCAAACCAAACCATTCAATTCAAAACGCTTCGAATGATAGTAGGTACACCCTAACTAAACTCTTCATACTGATCTTTAAATTCCCTTCATAAAAATGTTATCGCTCTGTTTGTCAACAAATACAAGAAAAAAAATCGAAGATTATAACAATCTATTAGGAAGACGACTCAAAAATATGTGGCCAGAAGACCTACTGAGGTAGGTGAAGGTTAATGAACTGTCGATGGATAGTACTTAATTTATATCAATCCCCTCTAATAACATTTATTTAATACTCCGTACAATATAAATTTAGAGTAAATTGCAAATTTGCAGTAACAATAAAATAAATGCAATTATCACAGACTATATATGCTCAATAACCAATATTTATCTCCCAACTAACCTGAACAGTCTAGTCGTTGTCATTCACATTAATTTACAGTGTACTTTTACTTCGTCCTGGACGAACTACATTTTGCTGTTTGTTCGGTTCGTTCAAAAGACAATACGATCTATTCTAATTTAAATGTACGCGCTATATTTATTTGATAAGTAACTTGAGTAAATGTGCATTTGCACGTGCATTAGCACAATAAATAAATATAAATATACCGATTTACACTTCAACGCGAAGCGATCGCTGCTGAAGCGTGTTCTCCTATTTTAGTAACACTTTGTATTAATCAGATTTTATTTCTACTTATATGTAGAGATCATATAAAATTAATGTACATGTACAAACAAAAATGATTAATTAGTACAGGTACACTAATACCCTTTGGTATTAAACAAAGTCAAGTATTCATATTAATATTTTATTACATTCAATGTACTTTCCTTTAGACTTTATGTATATACAACCGTCATAAGATAAGTTTAGCATTTATTAAAGTGCTTTTGGTTATTTTGTAATTCCTTGCTCGTGCACGTTTTCAGAATATCGTAGTGTTTGTGATTTTTATTTTAAGAAAACGCGTCACGTTAATGTTCAATAATTACCACCACCTGTAACAAGAATTTTAAGACGCTTGCAACCTTATATCAGTTAAGTAAAATGGCAGATAATTCATCGTTATTAAAAAATGCAATATTTACGATTTGTATATCAGTACTGTTAGGGCTATCTCCCATATACATAAGAAATAGACAGAACAATTTGGAATTATTTATTAACAAAGGAATGCTATTAACATGCTGTGCCTATCAAATTGTTTATTGGCTATGCACAGTAGATTTCTTAGTCGATTATAAAGGAACTATGTTTTTTTCTCACCAAGATAACTCAAGTTATATAGTGATATTAATATCATTATTCTCTATAAAGACTATTTCAAGTACACTTTTTTACTGCAACTTATATTTGAGAAAGGACTACATCATAAGAGCTGTAAAAATTCTAATTAAAGTTCACAACATTTTATTTAAACTTGGAATAAATAGAAGTTATAAAAAAGATATAGCGTATCAAATATTTCACGTGCTAGTGCCACCTTTGCTGTTTGCAATCGCCTACATCCTAAGATCCCAATACAATTCTCAAGGACACGCATTTGATATGAGTAAAGAAAGGCTTTTTAACGAGATTTACTCACATTTTATGATAAACTTGCATGACGCTCAGTTTGTTTTATGCGTTTATATTATAAAGCACGACTTTAAAGGAATAAACACTTGTTTAAAGCGTCTCTATGGAAAAACGTCGAGAGGAAATTGGCCGCTGGAAATTAAAGCTGGTAAGAAAAATAAAGTGCCATCATGCGTCTTAAAACTATTTTCTTGTAGTTGATGTCACGGCCGGAAGCAGTGTAGCCGATATAAATCTACTAAATTACCTTTTTACCAAGTTGTGTGACGCTAAGTTAGATGTTAATTGGACTTATAGTTACACGAGTTTTTCTTGTTTATTCATACAGTTAGGAGAAATACTTAATTTCTTATTTATGGCCTACTTAGATGTAAGAAGTATTACATAAGTAATATTATAATTTAACTTTATGTTTATAGTTTAAGGCATACGAGCCAATATGCGTAGTTTACTGCATCGTATTAGCATTCATACAAATGTTTAGTATGACGCGTTTGATTACAACCTGCCATCAAACCACTAATGAGGTAAAAGCATAAAGGAGAAAGTACAAATGTAAAATGTAATTTTTCTTAATAGATAAAAATAACCGAAAAGTTAATCTACAAATTACTTTTGCGAAGACAACATAAAAGTGTGGAGAAACAGGTGAGTATATGAAACTACCTTTGTTAATCGTTGTTTATATTAAAATAAATTTTGCACTCTCGTGCACTTTTTTAGCTAATAATATTTTCAAGGCAACTGCAGCACGAAAATAAACAGTTTTCTTCATTAGGGATTTTAAAACTTAATGGATCAGCAATTATTTGGGTAAACAATATGTTTGTAAGTACTTTAAAATATAAGCAACAGTGTTTTTAGGCTGCTGGATTTCTACCTCCAATTGTACTTGTTCTGTGGACTTCTTCTGGACAATGCACTTAAGCACAGAGTATTAAAAACACAGCACAGTAGCGCATACAGTTTTATAATGCAATATACAACTTTATTTATAATGTAAAAAATTAAGAAAAACTGTATTCTGCACTAAGTGTTTTTACGCAACATTATTATAATACTTTAGCAACTATTACTATGAATGAAATTAATATTATAAATTCGTGGAAAATGACGCGTCGACGCTCGTTCTTTATCTTAATTTTACCATCGACGGCTCAAATTTTCTTAGCAGCAGCGGTAGATTTCAATTCCTTCTTATAACAATGCAGAAAAAAAGAGTACTTACAAATTCTTTTAGATGCTATGTATGCAAGTTATAATATATCAAAATATGCATTAGCTAAATATTAAAATGTGAATAACCTACTAAAGCATTTTCAATAAATTATCAAGTAGTAGCACAGTGAAAATGATCCACATTTTTAAATTTCCATGTTTTCAATTCAACTCCTCAACAGACCCTGCTGGCAATTATTCGAAGTTAGTTTTATTACTTATCGTAAAATTCACCATAATCTCAGCTTTATCAAAAAAAGTAACCCCCTAACAAATATAAACAACGTTCTGACCTATTCTAAAGTTGCACGCGGAATAATCCCACAAAATCAACAATTAAATATAAAAACTCAGTTCAGTACCTTCCTCAACGAATTTAAATCTATGTTCTCCCAATCAATCAGGATAACATGATCCTTAATATGCTATCATTTGTTATTAACAAAATAACTAAACAATCAATGCTTCATTCGTAACACTATGAAGTACCTGATCACCAAACCGATAAAATACAGGTTACCATAGTTTACATATACTTGCAACCATTCTCATTTGATATATCTACAATATATAGCCCACCTAGACACATAATCCCAACAGAAGACTATTTAACCCTCTTTCAACAGCTTGGAAACAAATTTATAATTCGAAACGACTGAAACGCCAAACACACTAAGTGGGAATCTAGACTTACTCTACCCAAAGCAAGAAACCTATTGCAAGCCATCAATAACTATAACTGTACTCATTTATCTACGGATATATCAACATACTAACCTACAGATCCCTACAAACTACCCGATCTACTTTTCTTTGTTATCAAAAGAATAATACTACACTTCCTCAATATTGTGTCTAATTGGGATCTTCCAACAGATCACTCTCCCACAATCACAACACTTAGCACTCAAATTATATCTCGATCAGAAGGTCCTAAGCTTACAACATCTAAAACAGACTAAAATACGTTTCATGACTTTATTAACAATAACCTAAACCTCAATCTCAAATTAAAACACCCGCATAATCTTCATGTTGTATTAAACTATTTCACCTGTTTAATTCAAGAAGCTGCTTGGCAATCCACTCCTATTACTAAACATCACTTAAGTTAAATAGCTAACATTCCTCTCTATATTTGTAAATTAATAGCAAAAAAGAGAGATCCAAATGCATACGACAGAGAAGTCGCATTCTTGTGGATACAATTACTTGTAATAGATTAACAAGGCAACTTAAGGCACAGCTGAATAACATCAAATTGCCTCATTTGAAATCTTCCACTTATCGAAAGAAGGCTGTTCTATCTGGAGACTTTCAAATAAAATTCAAAAGACCAGTCACGCACATTCCTACAATAAGGAAACCTGATGATAGTTAGGTTAAAACTGCCAAAAACCTAACTACAGTGTTCCAAATTCCACCTGCAAATAAACATAATGAAGAATAAAAAATAATCCACTTCCTGGAAATTTTTTGCCAGATGGAATTACCTGTACAGCCTTTTCTCAAACAGAATTATCCAATTGCAATAGTTATAAAGCCCCAGGTGTAATCACCTCACAAATACTTGAAGAGTTACTTAGGAAAGCAATCGTGCTGCTAACTACCATATACAATAACATGTTAAAACTTACCTATTTTCCAGCAACATAAAAATTCTCGCAGATAATAATGATCCTCAAACCTAGAAAATCTTCGCAAAAAATAGAATCTTTAGATCCATTAGCTTACTTCCTTCGAATAGGTGTATAAATAAGTTCTCAGCTTTTTTCTGCAAAATTAAAGTTTTGTTTATAAACAAACAAAAAAAGCTTAAGTATCAAAGTATTCTCCGTTGGCATCGATGACCTTTTGCCATCTTTCGGGTAGCTTGCGAATTCCCTGGTGGTAGAAGCTCACCGGCTTCGAGACGATAAAGTAATCGATGCATTTTCGGACTTCTTCTTCTGTTTTAAAGTGCGTATCGGCCAAGTGATGCTGGAACGACCGGAATAAATGATAATCGGAAGGGGCCATGTCTGGGCTATACGCCGCATGTGGGAGAAGTTCCCAGAGTAACGCGTCTGCAGCTCATCCGTGTCAAATGTTTGAGGGCGTCCAGCGCTTGGTTGATCTTCAAGACTAAACTCTCCTCCGCGAAATCTTTGGTACCACTTTTTGCGCGTTGCATGACTCACAGCAGTCTCACCATATGCAGCACAAATCATTTCGGTGGCTTCAGCAGCGTTTTTCTTAAGATGAAACGCGAAGTGGATAGAAAATCGAATATGCTCTTTTGTGATTGCCATCGTGAACACAGCTGATTATTGAGGTTATGTGCATCAAACGCCAAATCGCGTGATGTTTCGAAAGACCAAATGTCATTGCTTTAAAACCACAAGAGGGCGGACTACTACGTCACATGTAAACGGTGATTTGCGTCCTGTGAAATCTAAAGCTGAGAACTTATTTATACACCTATCATGTCTAAGATATTTGAACAACTCCTGATTAAGAGGCTTAGTAACGCTATCGACAAACAAATTTATATCATCCAATCAGTTTGGTTTTTGTGCATAACATTCCACTATTCAGCAAAATCACAAAATTATCAACGAGGTACTTAAAGGACTAGAAGAAAACAGGCGTTTAACCGTGTGCTAAGGGACTCTTATACAAACTAAAACTACAGATACCTACACCCTAGTAACTTTTATTAAAGTCATATTTGTCCTACCCCTAATTCCAAAAAGGCAATATTGAGACATCCATTTCTTACCTCATCCAATTAGGTGTGCCACAAGGTAGTATGCTGGGATTCTTCTTCTACCTGGGCTTCACTGCTGATATTCCATTCACAAATAACACAAAACAGTCTACTTTTGCAGATGACTTCGCCTTAATATCCGTCAACGACAGCCCAAATGTGAAGTAACAATCAACAACATACGCCTCCCTGTAAAAAATGAAACTAAATATCTTCGTTTAAATCTTGACCGAAGCCTTTCATAAAAAGCTCATATTAATAAAAAAATAAAAGTGAACCTTAATATACAACAAATGAATTATATAATATATATAAAAATAAATTTTGCTATACAAATGCATCATCAAGCTTATCTGGAGCTACGGTGTACAGCTCTGGGACTGCAGTAAGCCATCCAATATTAAAATTATTCAAAAATTGCAATCTAAAATACTAAGGATGATCTTAGTCCCCTTGTACATTAGTAATAAAATTCCACACGAGGATGCCGGCATACCCTTCGATAAAGAAGAAATACTAAGCTCCACTGACGCATACCTAGACAAACTCCCTGAACATCCAAACAAAGAGACTCTTTATTCTTGCCACCAACAACGCGAACAAGACTGAGGAAACCGTGATCAATAGATTTAGTTTTATAACTAACATTATGATTCAAACAATTATAAAACTAATTATTTGTTGTAATTTGTTGTAATTAAACTACATTTTCCTTCTTGTGTTTGTGTCACTTAATTTACTTATTGCTCTATTAAGCAGATTGTAAATATCTAAAATATTTAAAAAAATTATTACTTCTAAATGACAAAGCTCTCTTTACTACAACCGCAAATATCATTTATCTCAACAACTAACATTTGTTAGTCCAGCAACTGTGCACATTTAACGCAAGTATTACTGTAATTTGACAACCAACTTAACGTTAGATTATGGTAGCTAACTCTATATTAGTATAGACAAGTGATATGTGATAACAAGAAAAATATATATAGTCCTCCAAAACAACTTAAAAATATAGTCAGAATAGTCGCAACAATAGGGAAACTGTTTTAATTGACAGAAGCGATAATATGTAAACAAATACGTGTAAGTAAACCTTCCTTATTTAATATATACACACACAAATATCAGCATTAATTCAATGATTAGTAATTAAAAAAAAAACTTAACACTTTGAAGCTGCATTATTAGGTACAAAGTACTAGCGAACATTATTTAAATAAATGCACCATTATTCATTTATTTGTTATTACTTTTGTACTGTTTTATTTGCTGATATATAAACTATTAGTGGTCGCCAATAAACAAGGCACCCCTATCCCATGGGGCAACCCTGCGCAGCGGAGTGTCCATGAACAAACGCTTTTCACTTATCACCGTTGTTGGTTTACTCTTGAAGCATACTTTCAAAAGGCTCGTCAAACTGTGCCGTGCGATAACAAGCGACCTCATGATAACACGAGTTAAATTTATACTTATCTGATATTGCATTAAAGTTTAAATGAGCCTCATGGCTCACTTTCAAAATGCACCGATTCATTACAATCAACAAGCTGAACCAATGCAGGCTGATCAAATTACACCAGGCTCGTGCTATGTGCCGGGCTTTTCTATTGCCAACTATCAATATTTGTCAGCTAATAACGCATATCATCGATATCCTATGAATTCAACCCAACAGTTGCCAACAGCATCTACAAGAATTTCAGTTCACAATCAGTACTACAATGTTCCACACTTATCACAATCACATGTTCAAGTTCCCCAAAATACACAAGAACAAGATTGGCAAATCGTAGAAAATAAAAATGTCAAAGCCCAGATAACACCAAATCTAAACTAAAACATGCTAAAATCACTAACTACTGGCTAAACAAACCAGTTACTATGTCCAACCGTTTTGAGAACTTAGAAAACGAAAGCACCAACCCAAACGAAAGTGTAAATAAAAAGGACACCGAACCTCCTCCAATGTTTGTATCTGGGGTTAAATTTCTGCCACACTATTAAAAGTTTTAGAGAGTATAGCCAAAAACGAATACGAGATGGAAGTATTATACAATGATGAAAATAAGATTTTATCCACGCCATCTGAAAAATACAATACTATTATTAAAGCCCTATCTGAGAAAAACACTGAATTTCTCTCGTATCAACCCAAAGAAAATTGCAGGTTCTGAGTTGTACTACGAAATATTCACCCCACTACTGACCCTAAAACCTTAAAGAAGGCAATAGAAACACGACCACTTAGTTAGAAATATATCAAGCATTAGAGATTGAGTATCAAAGAAACAATTACCTTTGTATTATGTTGAAATAATAAGGATATCTATAATATAAACAAACTTTTTCATTCAATTGTAAAATTTAAACCACCCAGACATAAAAGAGAAATTCCGCAGTGCATGAAGTGCCAACGGTCGGGACATACAAAAAACTTCTGCAACAAAAGTTCGCGCTGTGTAAAATGTGCAGGTAACCATTTAACCATACAATGCCTACGTAAAACGAAAAGTGCTGATGTTAAATGTGTTCTTTGCAATGACAATCATCCAGCGAATTACAAAGGGTGCGCTATATACAAAGAATTGCAACAGAAAACCTTCCCGCGCTCAGACAAAAGCAGACAAATAGAGGTCCATCAATGTTAATTCTACCTGACATCACTCATGCACAAGTGGTTAGCGGTAGAGCCTACCAAGTACAAGAAACAAACAGTAACACTCAACAACTAATGCAATTATCTCAACCATCTCAAGGAGTTAATGATATGCATGAACTGAAACAGATGATAACATAGAACAGATGTCAACAATAATAAATCTATTAACAACTCTTGTCTCAAAACTCTTATAGTAGCCCGAATTCTAAAAATTGCTGATTGTGAGTGGAACGTCAATCTCTTACAACAACATGACCTTAAAACCAAGACATTTATTCAACTACACGACATATATGTTATGCTAATCTCCAAAGCCCGATTTACTGAAAGAAGTTACTTTAAGATACACAACTTCTCCACATATGTAACCCTACATCTTGATGGAACTGGCCAACCTGGTTCAGCTATTATCGTTAAAAATGCTATAAAGTACAACAAACACTGCGAAGAGCATTTGCAAGCAAGTTGTAATTGAGGATTGGATAAGACCACTAACTCTCTCAGCAGTTTATTGTGCACCACGACATGCCAATAAACAATAGCATTTTGACCACTATCTTAGTACACTCGGTAATAATTTTATCGCTGTCTCAAATGTTGCTTTCATCCAAACTCAAAACAGACCCGATATCTAAGTGCCTCAATTTTTAATAGATAAATTTAAAATCATATTTAAGAGAACTCGAATAGTCCGCATAAGCTGACTTAAGCAAGTGCAGTTGGTACATCCGGAATTTTGACTTTCTCATGAACCTTGAAAAGCGTAACTTGAGTCGAGACTTGAAAGGTAGACGATACTAAATACTAAACATCCTTCAGAAACAAGTACCTTAAAAACTTAGGCATAGTGAATATTCCTATCCCAAACACTTAAAGGAACACCCTGGAGATAGATTTATCAAATTGAATTAATCAGATTGGGATCCTCTTAAATACCAAATTTTTTAATAGATATCACTTAATTCAAAAAGAAAAACTTTTTTTAATATCGACAGTAAAATGGTACATAAAATAGTATGTTACTAATTTTAATTTTACAAATTTTAATACTTGGTCTTTCAAAATACCATTAAACATAATAGTTGGCGTTCATCCTCTTTCTCAACTACTCCATAGTTTTCAGTATTAACAATTTGGTCATGTCGCTTTAAAATTCGTCACTGCGACAAAGCTCGCGAAAACAACCCTCGTTCTAAAAAAGTTAAATAAATTGACTTGGTATTCCACATTCTTTCCAATTATGTAACTGTTTTGTCCATAAATAAGTAGGATAAATACAGTACATTAGTGTTATAGGAGGAATTAACTATTTTTAAACTCGGAAATCTTATACTCGAGGTAAATTGAGATTTATTACCATTACAACAATGAATATAGCTGCCCCGGTATCTAAGTTGGCATTTAACTATTATAATAATTAGTATTTCCATTAACAGCTGTGGTGAAACAACGCATGCGTTTAGCATGTTAATTGAAACCGAAAGGCTGCAATGCAGTAAGAAGTATTGTTCCTCTGTGCGGGAGTAAAGTGTACTACCATTAACTACTTCTGTCATCAAGACTTAGTTAAAAACTCTATCATCAATACATTGCCGCCTCTAACATTTTTCGTTGTTATGTGAGCAGAAATAGTGGCATTTGGAGGTCTTAAATCATCATCTGATGCAAAGAATTGTAATTAAGACTTTTTTACAGTTAAAAAAAAACATTTCGGGGCGCATCGGGTATCCCGAGTTTCCAATGATGCTACAATCAGTAGAGTCCCTTCAAAAATGATACCAACAACCAAGATATCTTAACATTAATACCCAATCCTCCTCCTATATATTTGTCTATGTTTTCGTTAATTTACTGGAGATAAAATAGTTTATACATATAGTAAAAGAAAAACAAAACACTATATAAATTACGGCCAATAATACAATAAAAATTACTACTTCAGACTCTGAAACATATAGACAATTTTCAAAATATATGAGAGAAAATAATACAATTTATCGTATCGAAAATATAAAAAATAAACTCACAGAACAAAACATAAAATTAGACAAAAACAAAATGCCAAATAATGTATTACAGAAATACGTGAAATCTATTTTTGTTGATTTTGAACCCTCAAACAACAAAGATATTTAGAAATTAACAAAACTGCAGAATATCCATATAAAGCACCAAAAATATATAACCTAGTATATGCGGTGTAAATTTTACGGCCACAAAAAACATGCTGTAACAGAACTTACGTGCGTGTTAAATGTGGAAGACAACTCAGTTCTTCAAGCTGCAAGAAGAGCAAGATCCAACCAGCAACATGCGCTTTGTGCAGAAGTCATGAACCAACAAATAACAGATGATGTGCATTTTATTAGAAACACTAATAAGTAAATTATATTAACAACAGGATCGCTAATTCACCAATAAATCCAATTTATGCAAATCCACTCCAGCAGATAATTAGAAATACGCAAACTAAAAGCTACGCAGAGGAAGCATCAAATAATACATTTCATAATGCAAAAGCGAGTGCTGACAATACTAACATGACATTTACTAAACTTTTTGAGGACTTTAAAATAATGTCTAACCAGTTTGTTCAATAGTTGTTAATAGTTATTAACACCCTAATAATGTTATTTAGTAAAATAAATAATAATGCCTAAATTTTTAAAAATAGCTCTCTGGAAAGCCAATGGCCTCAGTCAGCACAAAAATGAAATTAAATTATTTCTTCAACACGACAAAATAGATATTGTGAGACCCGTTTCACTGACAAAACATATTTTAAAATACCATTATACAGTCTACTACACGATCATCCAGACGGAACAGGGTACAGCGGTAATAACAATCAAGCACTATGAGATGCTAAAGTATAAAAAGTATTGCCGTGCGAACTAACCCTTGCTGCTGTTTATTTTCCCTCGAAACACAACATAAAAAAAATCGATTTGATTTATTTTTTCTCACCTTGTATTCAGAATTCATGGCACGAGGAAATTATAATAGTAAAAATAATGTTTGGGATTCTCGGATATCTACTACTAAAGCTAGAGAACTATCAAGTTATTACAAAAAAGAAATTATTCTTTCTTATCAACAGGCACTCTCGCATACTGGCCAACAGACACGAGCAAAACGCCGAATATCTTAAACTTCTTTATTTTAAACTAAATTTCTTCTTCCTACGTAGTTATAGAATCAAATTATGATCTGTCTTCTGATCATTCCCCAGTGATTGCAAGAGTTAGCACGTGTTCCATCATTATACTTTCAACTCCTAAACTCCATAACTAAAAAACTGACCTACAACTAAGTCTAAAGACGAACGAAATTAAGGTAACTACAAATTATATAAAACAATTGTTACAAGATGCAGAAAAACTACTCCAAAAATAACTCACAAGAGAAACGTCTTAAACATTCTGTCAGAAATTAAGAAACTAGTAGTGGAAAAGAGAAGAGCAAGAACAAAATAGCAAAACCACATTTAATCGCTTAAGCAACAAACTCAAAGCAAAATTAGAAATTTAAAACAAAAAATTGTTTAAGAACCGCATTACTAGTTTGAATCATTACAATAACTCTATTTGGAAACCTATTAAATCGCCTAAACTAACAATGGTGACAAATTCGATGTATTGAGAAACAACATCTCAGAGACAATGAGCTAAGATGAATCAAGAAAAGCTAAAGTCTACGAATTATCTTGATGAAGCTTTTCGTCCCTACACTAAAGTTTTAGACAATGAAATTCTCGACTATCTACAAACGCCAATATCAAAAACTGAATTAGTAGCACTTGTTACACTAAGAACTAAAAAAAGAAATAAAGCGTCTGCCAATAGAGACGCAGAAAAGTAAACGTCAATTTGACACAGACACCACGCTTTTTTTCTGTTAATTCAACCTCATTTTTTAGTTTTCCATTTTTGCTATTGAGTCATATTTGATTGAAGACCGTATTAAAATGAATAAAAACACTACAAAAATGGCTAAAAAAATAAAAAACACCTATCGAGCTCTCCGCGATTATTTCGGTCGTCATAACCGTCCAAATGGAACCACCATCGGTCGTTTGGTGAGAAAATTTGAGGCCGCTAGTCGGTAATATGCCAAAGAATAAAAGTGTTTTCCCACCGACAAATATCGCTGCGGTTAAGAAGAGTATGAAAGAGAACTCAAGACTCTCAATAACTCGTCGATGGCAAGAATTGGACATTTCGAAGACCAGTTTCGAGGCCCATTTCTCATCGAATAGGAGGGTGAACAAGCAAAACTGTCTTATTGCAGTAGAAGTTTAGTAAACGTTTGATTTAGAGAAATGAAAATATCAATTAGCCTACTCGTTTGTGCGATATGACATCTTCAGAATTTTGTAGGGATATTTGAAAAGTAAAGTCTACGTTAATAAACCAGCTACCATCCAATACCTCAAGAACAACATAATTGGCGAGTTAGATGCCATCGAAGCAAATTTCGACCATCGTATTGACGTCTGTAAAGCCAGTCATGATAAATATTTGAGTGATATAATTTTTCATAGGTAAATGGGGTACATGAATGTTTAAAATAAAATACCCTACTTTATTATACAATGACTGCTGTAATTTCAAAAAGCGTTTACTTTTCTACGCTTGAACTGGTAGACCTTATATAATATCTGAACGCTAGAACAGCATCTGGAACGAATCTCATTACTGTAAAGATGCTGAAAGAATTACCCAGAAAAGGTAGAATGCTGATTACTTAACTATTCAATGGAATATTTCAAATGCTGTGTTGGCCAGATAAACCAAAGAAACAGTTGAGACATCATAATTTACTCTTGTGCAGAATTTGAGAGTGGACAAATACGATTCGAGTAATTTAAAGAACGTAGGTAAATATCTTTATTTTTAGACATTATCAAAGGCCTGCAGGGTAATATTCTTTATTTTCTAAGGCTCTATTAATAAAATGTGTAATACAAAATATTAAGAGTCGTTAACAGTGCCCCCTGGTATATCACAAATGAGCGGATCCACAACGACTTAAAAATCCCCACTATAAGAGACGTCATTCATAAAAGAAGCGTTAGTTACCACAAGAAGTTTTAAACTCTTAGAAATCCTCTACTACAAACTCTGTTAGAAAATAGACGTAATAAGGAGACTGAAACGGAAATGGCCAACAGATCTATAATTTAATTTTTCTCGAGTTTTCTTAGAAAGAGGGGATTTTATATATATATATATATATATATATATATATATATATATATATATATATATATATATAAGTCATCATATTATCTACTTATAGATTACAATGTACATTAGTTGTTGATTTATAGTGAATAAAAACAATTAGTAGGGCGCTTTATCACAAGAAATCCCCTCACCGAATAAATTTTAAGTCCCCCACGGCAATGGAAAAAGATGTAAAACTCGTTAGTAATTACTATAAAGAAACCTAGTACAGTTTTGCTTTTGAGTTTAATAAAAAAAAATGGAATGCCTACACATGTTACCAATTCTATATTTCCAATTCTTGTACAATCATAACATTTTTGAAAAATAAAAACAGCAAACCGACAACTCCTATTTAAGCAATATCTCAATCCTCTAAACTTCTGCTATTTTATCCATAAGCCAAAGCAAATCTAATTTTCCTATAAATAATCAATTGCCCCCCTACACAAAAATCCTATTGAATCAGATAAGAACCAAGGACTACCCAAAAAGACAACAAACAAACTTATTTTGAAATCGATTAAATTATTTAATATAATATACTACAAGAGTTTTTTCTTATAGCTTGGGAGAAATGAAAAGTATGACTTAATTCTCATATACAGTCTTGACAAGTTAATATATATTTTGATACCTATAGTAACACACACATAGTACTATAAATATAGGCTAACCTTACCTTTGCTGGGTCCTAATTTATTCCTTCATCAATTATTATATTGTTCGTATTATACTAAGACCTACTTGTAAATGGGTAATCAAAAGAAAAGATTGGGAAAAAATCTGATAATATTATCTATACACAGTTCTCAATTAATGTTCGTCACAATGTGCAAAACTGAAGTAAAATCATTATCATTGTATTCAAAACAGCGATCCCTAAAAGAACATTAAAAAAGAGAATTTTGCTTCCTCAGTAATCAGAATTTTACTCTATAACACATATTAATAAGCATAAAATCTAATAGAAATTACATAACTTTGAGCTATTAATAGATATGTGCTAAAACGTTTACATCAACAAAGTTTACTGTAACAAATATTAAGTAAAATTTTGTATCCGTCTCAAAAAAAAGTGATTATAGTTCATATTCGACGTAATTATAGTAAACCGTTTACCACATTAACTACATAAAGCTTTTAATTGTACTGTAGACCTGGAATTTGTTTTAAACAAAGTAACTTAATCTACGACAAAACATCTTTTACGGTAAGGGCATTTCTAGCTTTAAAGCTGCTTAATTATATATAGGCAAGACCTATATAGCTTAATTATGGTTCTTAACTACGGTTGTAGCAATTTGCAACACAATTCTTTGCAGCTACTAATTGCAGTTCTCTAGTTTCGTCAAATTTCTTAAACAAAATATTGAAATAAATGTCCAACTACTATCTCATGTAAATATTAGAAGTTGCACTTCCTTTCAGTACTGTGCAAACTAATTTTTGCCACTAGATGATCATTTACACTTTCTTTAATAACAATTCGGTAACCGTTAATACACCAGGGAAGCACTTTATGATTTAGAAGATACATATAATCAAACCTGAAAATTTAAAATGTTATGTCAAATGCAAAATTAGACATTTTCAAATCTGCTTCTCAAGTTTATAATAATTTTTTAACAAATAGTAAGTTCTACACAAAACCTAACTTTTCTGTTATAAAAATATGTATCCAAAAAAATAATACCGCAAGGGTGTGTTATCTGTACTGCAGTCAATATTTTAAGCTTAACTAATCCATCAACCAGTTGCATACAACCGAACAACGTGAACAATTAATACATCTTTTTTCGCCAATAATAAAAATTAATTAGGATAAATTTTACATCTTATTGATGGATTTTAACTTTTAACTTTGAAAACACCTACGTTTATTTTTACCATCCGAATCTCTCCCAGCTTGTACTTATCAACTCTCACTTATATTCTTATCTTTTACGAAATGTGTACACCTTAACGCTACACTTCTTTCACATTCTTCAAATATATTACGACTTTTTTTTATTGCAATACTAATACTATTATCTGTTTTTAAATAGTTTTATTATATTTTTGCTTAGATCATGAAGTAGAAGTATTTTTTTATATCGGAAAACAGTTGATACTTAGGGCATATCGCATGGCATCTATAAATAGCCTATATGATCTTAACAGAAGAACCGAC
The DNA here is from genome assembly GCA_036346155.1 of Sinelater perroti. Taxonomy (NCBI): domain Eukaryota; kingdom Metazoa; phylum Arthropoda; class Insecta; order Coleoptera; family Elateridae; genus Sinelater; species Sinelater perroti. The sequence goes on along the minus strand of JARFIY010000355.1, from coordinate 1,388,830 downwards.
CTCCACAGAACAACGCGATCTCCCCTAATTACATACGGAGTAGGCCTGTCTACAACACCCTCTTTTTAAAATATATTTTTCTGTCATAAAAACTGATCCTTTTAGTGCCATAATATTTATGCATAACATGTACATTTAATTCGACATTTATCTCTGACTTATTATAATAAAGTATATTCACACCTAGCAAAATATACAAGGTCCTCTACTTTTTCGCAGCAATGCAAACAGATTTAATCCTACATGTATTTATTATATAGACAATTTCCCCCTCATATAAGTGTGGGTGAAAGATATAACCTATATTAATATAGGTAAAACATCAACTATTCGGAAAACAGTTCAACCACATCCTTACAATCAGAAAATACAGAACATTGTTTTCAATACCGGCTGCCTGAGCGTGACAATAGCACTATCTAATCTAATAAAAATGAAAAATATATATTAATTACGGGAAAGTAAACTTTGGCCTTTTTAATATCAGAAAATATAACGTCCAATGCTTATCACGCGTCTATATTTAGTTAGCTGTGCCACACAGTGACAAGATTTGATTCCACCTTAATAAAAACGATTCGTACTAAATAAAGAATATAAGTAGGAACATAGCAATATCGACCATATATTATCCACTTCGACATTGAATAAAATAAAATTCGTTTAAAGATCTATTCACGTAGTTGGGGGAGTAGATTTATTTCAAATGATAACTTTAATTCTGTACTATTTTCTTAAAAATCCAGATTAATGAAAAGGAAAGAATTACATAAGCAAAACTATTACAGAAAATTACTGTGGTGTAATACCACCAAAAAAATTTACTTGCCGACCAATTAATATAAATACATATTAATTGCTTTAGACCTTTTTATTGCAAACAAAATCTCTGACAACTAAATTAGTACCACTTACTATTTCGACTTAAATTTGAATAATTGTACTATTATATGCATATTGAGTACATTAATAATAAAAATATCCTTTCAAAACTAACTACTTCAACAACCATACAAGTTAAAAGTGGTAAGTTAAATAAAACTAATATTCCTATTTATTCTATTCGTAGAGGCAATCGAACGAAAGTACTACCAAACACCTAGTCGTTGCTTTCCAACGACACGTATCAATCAAAACAACCATTCTACAAATGTTTTAGTCAAATAATAATATTACGTTAATTTATTTTAAATAGCAAAATTAAATTTTTTTATCCAAATAACATAACTGATATCTATCAACAAAATGCAGAACACACCATATAAAACTATTGCAAAAACGTACAAAACGTGCATTGTAAGCTATAAAATAAATTAATCATATTACAATTTAATAGAGCCACAAGAGCATATATTCTCATTATCTGTGAACCAAATCCGCCACCTATCTTAAAAATAGAATTGAAATCCTCACTACTAATTCAAAAAAAGAGGAAAATCCTTTAGAATTCCAAAATTTATTCAAAGTCATAAAGAAACCTTTTTTACGTACTATACTTAATGCGCTTGGTTTTCCTAATTACAATCTAGCTAAATATTTTATCAATATTTTTCAACGTCTTACAGAGCCAGCCTCATTTTATGTTCAACTCCTACCAATTTTTAGAAATATTCAAAAAATTTCCCTAAAGATGATGTCATGGTAGGCTTTGATGTTATTTCCTTGTTTACCAAGACCCCAATTCCTCAGACTTTATACATATCGAAATCAATTTACAACATAACAATGCCTATTTAAAACCTACCTTACGTTTAAAAATAAATTTTACCAAAATCTTAACGGTGCTACTATGGGTTTCCCACTTTCACTCGTCATAGTAAACCTTTCCGTGGCCTTCTTGCACCTAAAACATTTCTGTTTATATAATATATTGATGATACTTTTGTTAAGTGGCATCGTAGACAAAATACACTCCCAAAATTCCTTTTGTACCTAAACCATATCTACTCCTTAATCAAGTGTACCATGAAAACTTACTAAAACTATTCCTTTTTCTATGCATTATTGTAACAAGGAATTCTTTAAGAGGCAGCTTTTATCATACTGTCTATAACAACTTATTTATACTAACAGTAATCTAAATGCCAAATTCCCATCATTGTCCTGCTCAAAAATCCACTCGATTGCAAAATCACTCATTAGACCCATCAGACTTTCCGACATGAACAACCAACAAATAAAACTTAAGATTATTACTACAACTCTATTATAGAATAAATATTCTATTATTCTATACAACCAGACATATTAACAAAAATTCTAAACCGCACTCCCAAAACTTTCCCGACTAATAAAAAGCATCTTTGCCTTATACCAAAGTAATACTAATAAAATAAGCCACATATTAATGAAGTAGGAAATACATAGTTTTCACAAGTAATAGTGATTTTTTTCGTTTTTATTTTTTCAACCAATAGTTACTATAATAATAAATCTCAAGAAGTATATAAAATAACTTATAGATGATGCCAAAGAACTTAAAAAATCTGGTGTGAACATCACACGACTTTCCTTATCCTATTATATATATATATATATATATATATATATATATATATATATATATATTATATATATATACATATATATATAATATATATATATATATATATATTCAACACTCGAAAGCTGATTAAAATAAACAGTACAAGATAGTAATTGACTCGTACTTAAAATTTTGCTACGTCACTGAAGGTAACCGTGCGAGCTCGGCTGCACAGCCTTCGGCATTATCGCCTGCGTGCTCCTCTAGCGACCAAGCGCTCCCCGTCCTCCCGCAGTCGGCCCGGTAGCTCTCGAGCGCGCTGTGATTGGTCCGTTTAATTAATTTTAATCGGCTATAACTTATTTATTTGACCTCGGATCAAAAAATTTCATTGTAATTTTTTGTTCGTCTCGGTTTAATCTATCCGGTAATATAAATTTCACAAAACATTTTATGAACACCCGGTATATTAAAAATCCTGAGCTTAAATTTTTTTTCGAGTTTCAATTTTACCAACTTTTATTTTTTATTCATGTTTATTTCATGATAACAAATCATTTTTATTCTTATAAATTTTTTGTATCTTCAACCGTTTAGATTTGCGACCGTTTTGCGACCGATTTTGCGACCTTGCGACCAAACGGCTTGGCCGATTTTTACCAAAAGCTTCTCCCTGCGTCCCCTACCTACAAGTAACTTGCATACCAAATTTTAAATCTCTAGCTCTTACGGTTCTCAAGATATCTAATAACACACACACACACACACACACACCCGCGCGCGCGCGCGCGCCGATTACATTACTTTCCTTATTATAGGATAAGGAAAGTAATAAGTCAAATAAACTGAGAAATGCTTAGCCAACTATATGAGAATTCTCTGTCGTTAAGAAAATGCAATAGGCTAGTCGGCAGGGAGGAAAAACCTTAAAAAGTGGACTCGTCGGAAACAGGATATTTTATTGTTGGAATCGCTTTGTTTTCGAGTGTAATTAATTAAACACCTAAGTTTGCTAAGGGATTGGCCGTACTCTTGATTTTATATTTTACAATTAGTGGCAAATAACGACTTCTTTCACCTTTTCGCTTATATCTCTGTTCCGTGGAATTTTTACTATAGCACATATAATTAGAAAGTTGTTTCTTATTGGATTTTATAAATTTTAATCCCAACCGTGTATCGCTATGTTTTATTGTCAACTTGCAAATAGCGTCCAAAGTTGAATAATGTCGTTTTTCAATATTTTTTTTCTTGAAAATTAAAACGCCTAGAGGGCTAAACATTCTTCTACGCTACCATCTTTTTTTACGCGACGTATAAATCGCTCTAGGTCTACGGTTTTCAACTTTCGGAAATTCTAGTTATGGTAGCCCAGAAGTGCTTTCAAGACTGGTATTTAAAAAAATGAACATCCTACGACCTCTGAGAGCCGAAATATTATTCATTTTCTATGAACTTTGTATATTTATTTTTTTCAATAAACGTTGCTTAACATTTATGTAAAACACATATTTCTTTAACTTTAAACACATTTCCAAACAAATTTCGTATACATATGTATATATATTTATATATATATATACATATATATATATATATATATATATATATTTGTTACGTAAGTGATAACTTTTAATAACTTGCATAAGGACATTATCAAGCAGCATACACTTGACCTTTGGTCAAGTACAATCTGTACGTACATTTATTCATATAAATTGACCTCCAGTGCTCGCGTGACTGCTGTGAACCAGCGATAAGTAGTATCATTGACCGCAAGGTCTGTGATACGGCAAAGAAGTTATGAAAACATTTATTTATTATTATTTTATATTCTTACTCTTCTGAATTAAATCTTAAATTAACCAAAACTTAAACCTAAACTTGATTTAAATTATTAAACAATGTAGCATGGCTTACTAATAACCTAATTTTTACTCCTACCCAAATCAAGCTGGACAACAACAGCAATTTCAATGTGAGATTTATAATGCACCACTACAATCTTTTCCGGCACATCCTCAATTTACTCAATACCCACCAAATCATTATCTACAGACGACAAATACGTACCCAATAAATCAACAACAACCTACCACCCTTCTCGACTGTAATGAAGCGGGAAACGAATGGCACGTAGTCAACCATACCAAAAAAAAAAGAACTAGAAGTCCTGAAGACACTACTAATAACCTACACAAGAGAAAAAAAGACATTATTGGCTAGATAGCCCTGTGCAAACAAATAATAATTACGACCCACTTGATATAGAAATATATGAGGAAGACAGCACCACGCAAGATAAAACTACTTCGAAAGTTCCTAAACCCCCACCTATTACGTATCTGATGTTCAAAATGTCAAACCCCTAATAGGGCTACTTAACGAAATTGCGAAGGGTAGTTACACTCTAAAAGCATTAGGCAACAATGAAGTTAAAATTCAAATCAGTAAAAGCGAAATCTATACAGTTATTATAAAAAGCCTCATGAATAAAAATCCAAAATTTCATACGTACAAGCCAAAACAGGAGAGAACATTCAGAGTTATAATGAAGAACATTCATCACTCAACAGATACTGAAGAAATCAAACAAAATTTAAAAGCACTTGGCCATGAAGTAGTTAACGTATGGAACATAAAGCAACATTCAACCAAAAGTCCACTCCCCATGTTTGTAGTTGAAATTAAGCAAAAAGATAACAATAAAGAGATCTACCAAACTAAACTTTTATCAATACGAGCATAACAGTTGAACCCCTGCATGCAAAAAGAGCAATCTCACAATGTGCCAAATGCCAAAGATTTGGCCACACAAAAGACTACTGCCAGCAAATGGACCGCTGTGTTAAATGCATAGGATCCCACCCAACTAACGACTGTCCAAGAAAAAACAAGGATGATCAGGTTAAATGTGTAAACTGTGGTGGAAATCATCCCGCAAACTATGGAGGGTGCGCAGTGCACAAACAACTACAAGAAAAACGTTTTCCAAAACTAAGACGCGAGTCTAATATGCAGGTCCTCAAACCAACACAAACATATCAAATTCCTGAGGTTTCGTATGCAGAACAAGTAATGCAAAATAAACAACCTACACAAAACTTAGACATCAATACAGTACCACAACCACAAGTCACATTCCAAAATCAACAGTCAAACGACATGGAAGAGTTGAAATCCATGATGAAAAGTTTAATCACACAAATGGGAACTATGATGAACCTTCTAACCACGTTAATCACCAAAATACAATAATGGCCCAACTCTTAAAAATAGCTGTTCGGAATGCCAATGACCTTAGCCAACATGCGCAAGAGATTAAAATTGATATACTCCTTATATCTGAATCCCATTTTACCAACAAAAGCTATATAAACTTCCTAACTACTGCATTTACAGTACAAACCACCCCGATGGAACTGCTCATGGCCGAACAGCTGTTATAATCAAATCCAACATAAAACATCATGAATTAGATAAATATGAAAAAACACATTTACAAGCTACTACTATCCAAGTCAAAGACAAAATAGACCTCCAAAACACTCAACAAAAAAGATGACTACTCTCATTTCTTCAAAAGTCTAGGGAATAGGTTCATCGCGGCCGGAGATTTCAATGCAAAACACCAAGACTGGGGATCGAGAGTAACAAGAACCGATGGACGGGAACTATTAGCAGCTATACAAGCAAACAATCTAAACTACTTATCGACTGGGGAACCGACCTACTGGCCTACAGATCGCCGAAAAACCCCTGATCTAATCGACTTTTGTGTTATTAAAGGAATAAATACAAATTTTTTTACAATCAAATTGTGTCTAGAACTAGCTGCTGACCATTCGTCTCTTATAATAACATTCCATTCAAAGATAACACATGTACAAACGATGCCAATACTATGTACTACTAAAACAAATTTGGACTATTTTCGAACTAGCCTAACGGATAACATAAACTTAAAAATACCACTTAATACCAAACACGACAAAGAAAAAGCTGTAATCGAATTAACCAACACAATTCAACAAGCTGCATGGACAGCCACAGCCACCAAGAAAAACCTAAGCATCAACAACTGCCCCTTAATTCTAAAGGATAAAATAACCGAAAAAAGACGCCTGAGGAAACGATGGCAAACTACTCGATCAGAAGCAGACAAACGTGCACTGAATCGGTCCTCGAAACAATTAACAAAACTACTGATGCAACACAAAAATCGTGGCGTCAAAAACTATCTAGCAAATCTCACGGCTACGGAAATCTCATTACTTGCCCTGGAAAGCGGTTAAAAAAATTAAAAGGCCCATAATGCACAAATCACCCATTATCAAACCAAATGGTTAATGGGCTCGCAGCAGTAAACAGAAAGCCAAAACCTTAACTGAGCACTTAGCTAATGTTTTCAAACCTTTTCCTAGTCAAAGTCCTCAAATGGATGCTAAAATAATGAGCTTCCTACAATCCCCCTTTCAAACGAGTCTTCCTATCAAGCCATTCAAGATTCTAGAAGTACAAAAAGTAATAAATGAGGACACTAATCTTAAAAAGGCACCAGGCTTCGACCTTATCACCGGGGAGATTTTCAAACAGCTACCTGACATTGTTGTCCAAGCGATTACCCAAATATTCAACGCCATCCTCAGTGTTAGATACTATCCAGTTTCTTGGAAAGTGTCCCAAATAATAATTATACAGAAGCCTGGAAAAACACCTACTGATCCCACTTCCTATAGACCAATTAGCCTCCTTCCAATCCTCTCTAAGGTTTTTGAAAAGCTACTTCTAAAAAGACTCCAGTCAATACTGGACAAAAAAGAATTAATACCCAATCACCAATCCAACAATGGCTAAAAATATGGAGAATTAAGGTGAATTAAAGCAAATCCCAACACATCACTTTCACCATGAACCGTGACAACTGTCCGACGGTTACGCTCAATGGACAACAACTGAAACATGGCGATTCCATTTGGACCGACGCTTAACCTAGAAAGCCCATATATTCAACAAACGTAAACAACTTGGATTACAATACAGGAAAATCTATTGGATTATCGGAAGGGGGTCTAGACTATCATTGGAGAACAAACTCTTGCTCTATAAAGTCACGTTAAAACCTATCTGGACATATGGTCTTTCTCGAGGAACAGCCACCAACTCCAACCTAGCCATCATTGAACGATTCCAAAATAAAGTGTTGCGTGCTATAGTTAGTGCTCCGTGGTATGTGCCAAATAAAGTTATCTCAAGTGATTTGCGTATACCCTCTATCAGAGAAGAAATAGAAAAAGGTGCCCAAAGATATAAAGACCGACTACTGACACATCCCAATCAATTAGTGAAAACTTTGATGGACGAACCTCATAAACTAAAACGTTTAAATCGATTTAAACCTAACGAACTTCTAACACGCTTTAACCCATAATCTAAATTGTTGTAAGCTTTACCACTCACTTGTATATTTAGCCTAGTGAAATTTATAAAGAGTGGCTTATTGTAGCCCTACTCTACTCATTATTATTATAAGTGTCACGCTAAGTACTTATTGTCCCTTGTAATTAGGACAGATTGTATAACAAAGGAATTAAATAAAAAATATATATATTTTTCAAAATCTCAAAAAACCTCGTAATCTTAAATAGATTTGTGATTTTTCTGTCCCTATACGATCAATTTGAATGCCCCTTAAAAAATAGCGCTATTGTTAATTAAACGTCGCAAAATAATTCAATCGTCAATATCACAAAAACTAAGTGTCAGATCGACCTGAAAAAAATATATGTTTGGGTCAAAGCGGCATCTTCTTCAAGAATTTTCAGTCCTCTAAGCGTTTTAATTTTCAAGAAACAAAATATCGAAGAAAACGACATTTTTCATCTTCGGACGCTATTTGCAAGTTAACAATAAAACATTGCGATACGTGGTTAGGCTTCAAATTTAGATAATTCAATAAGAAACAACTTTCTAATTACATACGAGGTGTCAGAAAGTAATGAGATCAACTGCAAGCGATCACAAAGCTGTTGTCCTTGATAGAGCACTGTATAAATACCTCCCATGCTCAGTGAGGTTTCAACTCGTTCCATTAACTACGTGATTTTGTGACTGCTATTAGTGAAGTTGTAATTTTGTGCAAGTCACGCAAAATGGAACAGCGGAATTTCAGAGGTTCACTTCGAACCGACGAAAACATCGAACGTGTGAACACTACTTGTGAGATCAGACGTCGTTTAACATTAAAATGTTGAGAAATTCAAATTTGAACAGATTTCGTTCATCAAATTTTGACTAAACATTTGCACATGCGAAAGGACCTCAAAGGCATTCCTGTGGTTCCAGCCCCTATTCACCTGATCTTAGTCCCTGTGACTTTTCCTTCTCTAAACTGAAAATTGTCCTCACAGGACGTCATTTTGGAGTTTAGAAAACATCCAAAGAGTGTAACGGACATGCAGAAGACCATACGGTTGAAGACTTCCGCTGTACCAACAGTGGGAACAGCTCGATCGTGTGTAGCTGCCCGAGGGAACTACTTTGAAGGGGATAACATTGATGTTTGAAAAAACTAAAAACTTTGGTAAATAAAAAATCAGTCTCATTACTTTTCTGCCACACCTCGTATGCTGTAGTGAAAGTACCAAAAAACAGAGATATAAACGAAAAGGTGAAGAAAAGTCGTTTTTTCCCACTAATTGTTAAATATAAAATCAAGGGTACAGCTGATTTCTTAGCAAACTTAAGGTGTTCAACTACACCCTAAAACTAAGCGATTCCAACAATAAAATGGCTTGTTTCCAACGAGTCTACCCAAAATTCCCTGTCGACTAGCCTATAATAACTGTTCGTAAATTGCCATGTATCGTAAAAAAATAGCTCACAAATTAATTTCTCTTATGCAAAAGCCATTACTTCCATTTTCATCATAACAGTAGAATTATTTGTGAGACAATTGAAATAAAAAACCTCAGCCTACACCGACTGCATATAAGAACGCTTATCTGTAATATGGAAAACCCTCAGGACACTGCACCATCAATTACACCCCCAAACTAATAAATTTTTCCCAACCCAGTGCATCTCTTATCAAACAACATTTCCACCATCAAAAATGACATATAATAAATAACAAATCTTACAAACCCAATCCCTCCTTGTAAAATAGGCATATTGTAGGCCCCAAGTAAAGAGTTAAATTCTCTTAAAAGTGGTGTCAACATAGATTCTAAAAAGTTACAATTATTGCAAAAATAACGCGGCGCAACCTTGACCCTAGTTATTCAAATATAATTATTTTTGAAAGACTATTTGAACATTATAGATATGGTTTGCTTTTGTCCTTATTATCCTCATTATTTTACTTGTAAAATATTTGTAATACTTCCTAATTCCTTTTTATTAATTTATTATCAAAGTTAACGTTTTTGTTTGTATTCGTGCTTGCACACTCTAATAGTTGATTTACTTTGTCCTAATTTAATGTTCCCACATTATTATAATTGGTCTAGTTTCTCAGAATGCTAGATATTAATCTTAATTCTTTTATTAAACTACACAGAAGGTGTAACAGTAACCATTGTCATAAATTAAATTACGTGTAGAATGATAAGCAGAGCCGATTTAACTCTTTGATTTCCTTTAATTTTATAAAATTATGTGATATTAGCAAAAGAAACAGCCAAATGAAATGTAATATGTATTTTCGTTTTACTTGTATTAAATATTTCTTCAAAGTCAGAATCGATTCTTTTAGGTTTTCTGTTTTCAAATCATTGTTTAAACAATTAAACATTGCTATAGTTTTGGAGAGAGGCACTTAAACATAAAAATACTATTAGTGCTTTTGTAGCCTTTTAGAAACCTCGTAGTGTATTATTAGACAATCTTAAACGCCACAAACAGCAGCAAGTTGTAGCACCACCCTTAGATTTAACTATATTTTGAATCTAATTTAAATTTCACGAAATATTTGTAACATAATTAAATAAAGCAATTTTATTAAAGTTTAAATATCAAAGTCGCTCCAAGGTATGGTTCTGTTTATGTTCCATATTAAGGATAGAATAACCAACACCATCCAATAAATCTATTAATATAATTAAAAGGCTATTTAAAAATACGCTTTAATAAATCACCAATCTAATATTTACCAACGATAACAAATAATTATTTATTATTTAAAAAGTCATTTTTTATGGTACCACAACGATTACAACATAAGTCTTGTTTCAAAGTTTACTTAAAAATGGTTTTCTTAAAAATACTATTTAGTAAATAAAGTAATTTTTTTTAGTTTAAATATTAAAAATAAAAAATTGTATTAAACGAAATGGTATGGGCTTAATGCAAAAGTTTCCGGCCACAACTTTAACTACTATAAAAAAATCGATAGATTTCTTGTATTTTTTTTATCATTTAAGAGCATTTAGACGTTTAAATTGTTTATTTTGTTTCAGTCCGAAGCTGACTAGAGAACAAAAACATTTGTTGCTTCATTTTCAATGGAAACTGGAAAAGAATGCTTCGGAAGCCGCCCGAAAAATTTGAGAGGCATATGGTGGAAATGCGATTGGAAGATCAATAGCCAAAGAGTGGTTTGCAAAGTTCAACGGTTAGCTGGGATTCAATTGAGAAGATCTTCTGGCCATAATATTTTCAGTCCTTTCGCGACAATTGATTTACTATGTCCTATACATCTGCTTTTGTAATTGGTAGCCTTTGTTTTGATTACTTCTGAGATGAATTTCCAGATCGTTGTGTACAGTTTTATTAGAAACGCACCATGGTGCGTCGGCTATCATTCGGAGAGTTTTTGACTGAAATGTTTGCAATATTTTGGTGTTGGATGGTTTACTGCACTCCCAGAATTGGATTTTGTATGTCCAAATCGATTTTAAGATACTTTTATAGACAAAAGCTCATTTTCTATAAATAATTGAAATTTTCTAATAATTAGCCAGTTCGTATTTTTAATTTTTAGATCTAACTGTTGTCTTTTGGCTTTTATGTAAGCTTTCCAATTAAGTTTTTGATCCATTCCAAGATACTTAACTTTTTCTTTAATAGGAATAGGTTGTTTATATTAATATGTGTGTTGTTGATTATCCAGTTAGTGAAAGTTACTTGAGTAAATTTGTTCGAATATACTATAATTTTCCATTTCTTGCAGCGTATTTAACTAATTTTGTGGCTTTTGTGATGACGTATGTGAATCTCCATCGGTTAATAAGATGGCCGTGTTGTCAGCTGTCATTAGCGTATCGTTTATTAATAGGATATCATTAGTGGCCACTATGTAAATAAATGAGTCTGGCACACTACCCTGCGGCATTTCCGATAATTCAGCATCGCTTTTTTACTTGAAAATATCTCTCGCTAAGGTAGAACTTCACGATAAGGTATATTTGGTCAGTAAAGTTATTTTTTATTTTTGAAAGTAGCCCTATATGCCAGACCTTATCAAAAACTTGTTGAAAATTAAGGGAAACACTAGTATACACCTTCTTGCCTTTTTAAGACTATCTTTGATTTGACTGACTAATCTGTGGCACTGTTGTGTGTTCGAGTGGTTCTAACAAAAGTCGAATTAATGATTAGGGATAGTATTGCTCAAAAAATCATTTTGTAGTATTCAATTAAGAAATAGTCTTTCAAAAAGAATGTTTATCAACAATAAGTAATAGACTTACAGGTTTCTAAAAGCTAGGTTCCGTCGCAGGTTTACCAAGTTTGGGTAACATCAGGATCTGAGCATTTTCATTGTATTTGAAGTAGCAAAGGTTTAAAATGCTTTGATAGCATAGATTAAAGCAATTGCTTATCTCTGGAAATTTTTTAATGTTTCTACAACAATTAGGTCATACCCAGGAAATTTGCATTTAAGAGTTTTGTTTCTCTACGAATTTCTTTTTTAGTGAATGCTTTCATCGGTAAAGATAACCGGCAGTGTATATTTAGGAAATCTACAATCTCTAGATCATCGTTGGTTGTTTCAGGTAGGATAGATGCTCGGATGTGTTAGCCTTAGTAAGATTTGGACGTGCCCATGTTCTGTCCGGTTTGCTAATTGGTAGAATAGTTACTGTAGGTCTTTTAAGCTTTTTAGTGGCCTTCCATAGCAAATGCTCATTTTGAGAAAGCTTTATGATATATGTTTTAAAAGAGTCGTTTTAACATGGTAGAGTTTTTTGTAGTTTATGTGTTAATCTATTCAGGTGTTTATGTAAATGATTCCTTGTTCTTAGGAATCTTTGTTTAGCTTTTCGTTTATCTTGTATAAGACTTTTCATATGTAGCGGAAATTTACGATTAGCTTGCATTATCCCGAGTTTAGCTGGATTTGCTTTCCAAGCAGCTTCTTAGATTATTTGTGACAAGTATTGGACAGCTTAAAAGGTCTGCTAATGAGTTTGAAATATATCTCAGTTTGTATTTTTGTTACAGAGTCGGAGAGGTAGTTCTTTCCAGATTATACCTGTACTTTGAGTTACAATAATAAGGCTATGATCTGAAGATAAGGTAAAAATTGGATTTAATAGCACTATTTACATCAGATATCCCTTTAATGACTGCAAAGTCTAGTAAGTCAGGTAATTTATTTAGGTCTCCTGACCTAAGTTGGCTCTTTTGTTCTATCATTTTCAGTAGTGCTTTACGGATTGTCGAATTTGAAGCTGCAATCTCCATATGATAGGAAATAGGATTCTAGCTGAACCAGATAATCTTTATATTCCTCGGAGGCAATATGATGTCGGGTGGACTGTAGAGCGCAGCAACTGTCATTAGCCTAAAAAGGTTTCAAAGTTTTATAATAGATCTTTATATTTTATTTGTAATATATGGTTAGAGGACATGTTTTAACGATGATCTAATAATAATAGCCGTACCTGCATGCAGTGTTCCATCAGGGTGGTTTGCAAAGTAGACTAAGTAGTATGGTATTTTTATATAAGTTTGTTCTGTAGAGTGGCTTTCAGAAATCAGCGATAAGTTGATTTTGTTCTTTTTCAAAAATAAGGTTATTTCTTGGATATGGTTAGAAACGCCATTTGCATTCCTCGCTGCTTCTTAATATGGTAGCCACTATTTAGCTAATTTATTTATGACAGTAATAAGCATTAACAAGATCTTACTGTTTTGGTTTAATAATTACGAGAACATGCTTGCAAATTTTTTATTAAGATTTTAGTATTATGTGATCTACCATACTACATATTTATAGGGTCTCTTGCAATATGTCTTTGATTGACCGTAATCTTAGCATCTTGTGCATTGAACAATAATATTTTTATGCCTTGGAGATTCTATTGTGATTTATTTATACATTATATGTGTGTGTGTGTGTTGCAGTTTAAATATTTCTTTATCGTGTTTGTTTAGTTCACTATCGACAAAAAACAGTGGCAGAGAAAATTTGGCTGCTCTATTTCTACTCTTTATAATATTTCTTACTTTGCGTCCATGTTATGTTTAAACTTATATTTTGGTAATTGGAATAGTACGATGTAAATTCCGAATTGAAAATGAATTGTGATGAATTATGTTTTCGCTTCTGACGTGGTTTATTAATTTTCTATAGATTTCAAGTATTTTGGGGTTTATTTTGACAGTATTGTTTGATAAAATTTTAGTAATATAAATTTCATCTTCGGTGACCAGTGCTAGATCTTCTAGCATCTCTTTTCAATTATTCACCCCGTATATGTAAATTAGAGGTGGAGTTGGTTAGTTTGCAACATTGTTTTTAGTTATTTCTTCAGTTATGTTATCCTTGTTTTTATCTGTTGTAGTTTTATCATCAAAGTCCGATAGGATTCCATATCTGTTAGAGGTTTGAGCACTATCATTTTGATTTGATAAATATCTTTTAATTTCCTTTCTTTTAATTATGGTAATTTGTCAAGAGCGTATGTTTGGTTTATCATTTGTATTATTATATTTGTTGACGTTTTCGTCCTCACTGAAATATTCGAGGTCCATATTATTAGTTTTGTTTGAGAATAATATTACTGTGTTATTTGTGTTAAAATTATTAATATGTTGCCCGTGGAAAAATGTTTGGTTTATTCCTGGCTAATAAAGAGGCATAAAATTGGACATCATTTGATTATAGTACATGAAGAGGGGGAATTATGTATTTAATAGAATTTGTTAGGGTTGGCTGAGATATCGCAGCTTTTGTGTATAGTTGTGAGGCGCATTTAAGGTGATATTTTGTAAGTAAAGATTAAAGGCCGACCGCAGGCCGTTTCTCATAGGAAACATTTTATGATCCTTTTAAAATTAAAATTATCAAATAAATATGCCTAGCCTTACCATTTATTTAAATCGACTGGAAAAAAAACAATAATCATATTATATATCAAACATCACTTTAACTAGCCTTCAATAATTTGTTTACATAACTGAATAAAGCAATAAAGAATGCAAAAGGAGATATAACACGATACCGTCATAGTATATTAAAATTACAAAGCCATTGTGTTATAAATAGCCCATAACTGTTATATGAAGCAGTATATCAGTTACCGCTTTAACATTCTTACTTAGTTCAGTATTTTAGAATAAAAATGGAAAATTTGTGGATAATTTTGAGAATAGTGTGTTTATACCCGTGTCGAGTAGAAGGTGCTAATATTTTAGGAGTTGTTACAGCCATTATAGAGGCCGCTTTCTTTGCAAGGACATAAAGTAACAGTTTTAACCCCATATCCCTTAAATGATCCACAGCTCGTCAACCTAACCGAAATAGATTTAAGTTTTAGTCAAGAAATCTGGACAAATGCTAGTGTACAGTCGTCACTGCACAAAGATCTTTCGTACAGCAAACTAATTACCAATATTTTCAAAATCTTAAAAATTATTAGCGAAGCACAGTTACTACATCCAACTGTTCAGGCATCCGTATATAACAAAAGTAACAAATTTGATGTAATATTAATACAATGTATGCACCCTTTAATGTATGACCTAAGTGCAAAATTCAATTGTCCCTTGATTGGTATATCTTCCTTTGGTGCATTTATTTTTGGACACGACGCTGTAGGAAATCCATCACATCCTGTATTAAATCCAGATCTATATTTTCCATTCATTCAAAGTGAGGGATTCTTTTATCGCCTCCACAGTACTTACTTTTCTATGCTAATGCGATATTATTATTACTATCACGTGATTCCAAAGTATGATGTTATTGCAAGAAAATACATAGCTGAAGATATTCCTTATTTAGGTGACATAGAAAAGAATGTCAGCTTGTTGTTTTTAAATGTAAATCCTGTGTTACATGCCCTGAGACCGAACGTTCCGGCCATTATTCAAATAGGTGTAATGCATCTGAACAAAAATAAAACGCTGCCACAAGTAAGTAAAACAACTAAATAAAAAAACACATTTTTCTAATTACTAATATAAAATACATAAAACATATTCTAGTAATTTGCATTACCTGGTTATACATTTATGAGATTTTGTCGACGCGTATCAGTAGCATTTTACATAATTTAATTTAATAATCTGTAGATCAAATTTCCCTTAAACTTAGTGATTACAAAATTTATTTTAGGATTTACAAAAAAAACTGGATGCAGCCAAAGAAGGTGTTATCTACTTTAGCTTAGGTTCGAATGTAAAAAGTGTTAGTCTGCCTTTAGATATTCGACAAAAAATGCTAGAATCATTTTCAGAACTTCCATATACAATTTTTTGGAAGTGGGAAGATGATTACTTACCAGGACAGCCAAAAAATGTTATGATTAAAAAATGGTTTCCCCAGCAAGATATTCTAGGTAAAATACCTAACTAAAAACTGATGTTCATTATAAATATTGTAATTTATAGCACATCCTAATGTAAAAGTATTTCTGACCCAAGGCGGTTTACATTCGATAGAAGAAGCCATTGTCAACAAAGTTCCACTGGTAGCAATGCCTTTCTATGCTGATCAACCTTTCATTGCAAGAAAAATAGTTAGCTTAGGAATTGGTAGGAAAACTGATATAGAAAAAATTTCCAAAAATCAATTAAAAAAAATTTTGTCGGACATAGTAGAAAATCCTAAGTAAGTACTATTCTACGCATCATAAAAATATAATTTATCTTGTTTCATACAGGTATCACGACAATATAAGGAAGGTTTCTGATTTACTGTTTGACGTGCCAATGACCGGATGGGAGAAAGCAGTATGGTGGACTGAATACGTAATAGGACACAAAGGAGCCCGTCATTTAAGAAGTCCTGCTGTAGATTTGCCATGGTATCAATATTTATTTTTAGATATATTGGCATTTCTATTAGCCACAGCTTTATTGCTGATATACTTTATTTAGGTTTTTATTTTATTAACGTATAAAATTATGAAAATCATTTTTCTTCAAACAAAATTAAAAACTGTATGATTTAATTGTTATTACATAAAACTTAATAGTAAATAAAACTGTCATATCTTTTTAGTGTAAACTAAAAGAAACATAACTAACAGAGAGACTAAATGTTACTATAACAGCAAAAAATCAGTTTTGCAATATAGTATTTTGAAATAAATTTAATCAGGACTTAATATGAATTATCATAAAAGTTCATACCTCAATATACTACCAAGTCTTTCCCTCACTCATCTACATTTTTGATTTATTGTGCGTGTATAATAAACGGTATAATCCCGTGTGGGGTTGCTAGTCCCCCATCGGGCGCCTCCGCGGGTGGCGGATAGGGGAATGCTCACCAGATATGGTGGGTACCGGGGAAATAAAATACCCGGGGCGGACCAAAACTAGCAGCAGCGTCTGACCCATATTGGGCGGCTGAAAATGACGTCTGTATCCAGAGGATCGGCCACGAACAAAACTTCCAACACGCCTGGCCAGCGTGGCGTTGAAATGGCCAAAAAACCCCTTCTAAACTCCCAAATGTCGAATTTAAATAAAACGGATTCATTACCCCAGGTGGGTAGAACAGAAAGTTCAGAATCCCACACTACCTCGGTAGTCAGCCTCTTGGATTCTGGGGAGGGCAAAAATTCGATAAAGAACCATCTACAAAAAATCAAAACAAGACAAGACATACAGTACTGTACATAGGAACATATAATGTAAGAACTTTGAAATCCAACGATAGAATACTTGAACTGGAAGAGGAACTATCAAAAATAAAATGGAACATAGTCGGCTTGGCAGAAGTTAGACGAAAAGAAGAGAAATCAATAAGATTTAACTCAGGCAACGTGCTATATCACTCAGACTGCGAAAATAACGGAACAAGAGGTGTAGGTTTCGTCGTATCCAAGAACAGCGCAGAAAGAATAAAAATGTAGAAGGCAATATCAAACAGGGTTGCATATCTCGTAATAGAACTAAATAACAAAATTTCTCTGCAAATAGTCCAGGTATACGCACCAACTCAATCTTATAAAGACGAAGAAGTAGAAAGTTGCTTCGAAGATATCTCCAAAGCACTGAGGGACAATTTAACAGAATACAAAATCATTATAGGAGACTTCAATGCAAAGTTGGGAAAAAGAAAAGACAAAGAAGAGCAAAGAATGGGAAATTTCGGATATGAGAAAAGAAATGAAAGAGGTGAGATGCTATACAACTTCCTAGAACAAGAGAACTTATTTGCAATGAATTCTTTCTTCAAGAAAAAACCATAAAACAAATGGACATGGATCAGTCCAAATGGGGACAACAAAAACGAAATTGATTACGTTCTAAGAAGAAACAAAGAAATCATTAAAGATATCTGCGTGCTGAACAACTGCACCATTGGCAGCGATCATAGACTAGTCAGGGCCAAATTATATATAAATAAGAAATTGGAGAGAGTAAAAATACTAAAGATCAATACAAACAAAATCAACAGCGAAACACTAAAAGAAAACTCTGACAAATACCGAGAAGGAATAAAAAAGACACCTAAAAGATAAAAAAATATACAAACATGGATGTAGACGAAATTAGCGAAACAATAAAAGAAGCAATTAAAGACTCAATACAAAAAATAACCTCAAAACAGAACAAGAAAAATGAAACACTATCATCTACAATAAAAGAGATGCTGAAAAGCAGAAGGAAGCTAACACAGGAGAACAAACAAAATACTGTAGAATTTGTTGAGCTAAATAAATTAATAAGGAAAACAATAAGACAAAATGAAATTAAAAAACAAGACGTTATAATTCAACAAGTTATAGAAAAGAATCAAAATATGAAAGCATTGAGACCTAAAATAGGCAAAAACAAGATAACAGTAATAAAAGATAAAGATGGAAGAGAAGTAAGAGAGAAAGACAAGATAAACTCTACAGTAAAAGAATTCTATGAGGAGTTGTACAAGTCCCAAAGAAAAGCTCCCACAGAAATAAAAGAAAAGCTAAAAAAGAAAATAACAAATATAAACTCGGAAGATATGCCAGAAATAGAAGAAGATGAAATAATTAGTGCGATGAGAGAAATGAAAAATCAAAAAGCGCCAGGAAAAGACAATCTGACAAAAGAATTATTAAATGAAGGAGAAGAGGAAATAATAACAGCGTTGAAGACACTGTTCAATAAATGTTCGGAAACTGGAAGAATAGTGAGTGAATGGAAAGAGGCCATAACGATTTTACTATATAAAAAGGGAGACAAACAAGATTTAAAAAATTACAGGCCCATAACACTACTATCACAAATATATATTAGATTAAATAACAAAATAGAAATTTATTTATCCGAAGAACAGGCTGGCTTCCGCAAAGGTTTTAGTACAACGGACCATCTATTAACCCTCAAGATACTAATAGAGAAAGCAAATGAATATCATCTCCCATTATACATAACACTAATAGATTATGAAAAAGCGTTCGATAGCATCGAAACGTGGGCAGTACAGAAGAGACTATGGAACAGCAGGATAGACCACAGATATATGACAATAATCCAAGATGTATATAAGAATACTACAATAACAGTTAACTGGTCAGAAGAAACCGATCCAATCCCAATACAGAGAGGAGTCCGTCAAGGAGACCCATTATCACCTAAGCTATTAGATTAGCCCTTGAGGATGTCTTCAAATGCCTAAACTGGGAGGGAAAAGGCATCAATATAAACGGCAAATTTTTAAATAATCTAAAATACGCAGACGACGTCATAATACTTGCAACAAATGGAGACCAACTAAACTCAATACTCCAAGAACTAAATGAAGCTTCTAAAAAAGTGGGTTTAAAGATAAATACCGAAAAAACAAAAATCATGACAAATTCCGAAGAGGAAGTGAATATCGAACTAGAACAGAACACTATAGAACAAATAGAAGAATACACATACTTAGGGCAAAGGTTTATACTTAATAAAGAAAATCAAGAAATAGAAATCGCAAGAAGAACGAAACTAGGATGGGTTGCCTTTGGCAGATTAAGTTACATATTAAAAAACCGAAAGATACCTCAATACCTGAGAACAAAAGTGTTTGACAGCTGTATACTGCCCGTCATTACTTACGGGGCCCAGACCTGGACTTTGACAAAGAGAAATGTAGACAAACTTATGAAGACCCAAAGAGCCATGGAGCGCCAAATGTTACAAATAACCCTAAAAGACAGAAAACGAAACACATGGATAAGGGAGAAGACAAAAGTCACAGATGTGGGAAAAAGAATAGCTAGCCTGAAGTGGCAATTCGTAGGACACAATGCCCGCCAAACGGACAACAGGTGGAACGCACGAATCCAGGACTGGCGACCCTGGCTAGGCAAAAGAACAAGGGGTAGACCACAGATGCGATGGATAGATGATGTAAAACTACACGCCGGTCTTGCATGGAAAAGAATTGCACAAGACAGGACACGATGGAAGGAACTAGGGGAGGCCTACATCCGCAAATGTATTGAAGAAGGCTAAAGAGAAAGAGAAAGAGAAACGGTATATTATTTATGTCAAAACAGCTCCAGTACTTGAATTCGGACTTCGGAATGCTCAGCCTTCTCGCCGGGCTATATTTATGCCTATTCAGCGATATTTCAGTATAAGTCGCGAACCATTGAGAGGCGTCGCACTCGTACCTTCTGGTATCTTCTTAGAAGTGTCAAGCGCCAAGCGTTATGAAATACGGATGTCTATCAGCCGTGTTACGAAGAGCATTCGGAAATTCTTTACACTACTCCGTCCTTAAAGATGACTAGTATTGGATTATACTTTCCCGACGCTTGAATCGAACCTAGGTTTGCCACTTGATAGTTTCCGGATTCGGTACACGACATCGTTTATCTTTTTCAGCATGTCGTATAGACCTTCATAACAACGTTGAAGTTTTGAAAACAACCCGTCACCCCTTTGGCTTATATAACCATACTCGACCGCCTTCTTTGTAACCCGCTCACGGCACTTGAATGCTAGGTTTTTTGTTACATATATTTTTAAAACGGTTTAGGCTTCTTAAAACAAATAAATTTGTATTAAATGACTAGATCCCTACAATAATTAAAAATACTGCTACAATATTGCAGCAGTGGGTTATTAAATGGTACGTTTGCCCTTTACTTATCACTTAAAATTTCTCATATAAAAAAGTTTGCCCAAACCTATATTTACACTTAAACATACCTTGAACAAATGTTAAGTGTATATTTTTAAATACAACAAATATTGGAAATGTACACAAGGTTTCCTTGAATTCTAAATTGTGCACTTACAATTTCTGGTTTATTATAAATTAGTTTTTGTTAAATTTTTTTCTTATAAATCTGTAAAATATAAAGTTTCCTTAATTATTTAAGTAGAGC
Organism: Sinelater perroti; assembly: GCA_036346155.1. Taxonomy (NCBI): domain Eukaryota; kingdom Metazoa; phylum Arthropoda; class Insecta; order Coleoptera; family Elateridae; genus Sinelater; species Sinelater perroti. The sequence goes on along the minus strand of JARFIY010000355.1, from coordinate 1,367,578 downwards.
AATTTTGCACTTATCTAAACATTTAATTTTTCCGGGTATCACGGTGTTTGATTTATAGAAGCGATATCAAATCTCCCTGGAGATTCCTCGCATTAATGCTTCACCGTAAATTTTAAGTATAATTTAAGGGTGATATCAACCGCACAAACAATGAACATCATTCGTCAGGTCTAAGAACAATAGTCCCACTAGAAAGCATTAATTAAATCAATGTTATACGTAATTTTAGCAAAAAGAATAATAAATATATGTATGATTTATAAAGTACACCTTTAATTTGCAATTTTCTTTAAAATATTGTTATGCTTTACTTCTATAATACCTTCTTTATTAACCCCCAATTTATGTAATACGAAAAAGCAATATGTAACAAAGTTCTCGAGATAACTTTTCTTATGTTAAATTAGTGGTGCCCCAATTTGGCGAGACATAACATATGATAACATAAAATATATTATCTTTTTAGCTACCTACCCAATCCCTCCTCATAGATGGCATCTGTATCTTTTTCTCTAACTTACACGTATGTCACTACTGTCAACCCTCCTATAACGCAGTTAATTCATATCGTGTTGTATGGAAATTGTGTTATAAGAGATTAAAAGAAATAAAAATAATTTTAACACAATTTAAATCATCGTAAAAATATGTTTAAAAAACATTTTAATGTTTTCAAAGATATTTATAAACAACGGAATTGAGGCACGTTTTAAAAGTTTGAATAACACCCCGATCCAATAGTTGTATAAGTGGCTTCTGATGCAGTTCAGCAGCTCCCATCCCAAATATCGAAAGCAAAAATTTATTGGTAAGGAATACCCCCCCCCCCAACAGCAAAATAAACGCAAATTCGAATTGTTAGTCATTTTCACCATGTGTTTACGAATTTTAAATGTGGCAACAAGGACATATATTTTCTCATATTTCATCTCTTTTGATATTTTGCAAGAAATCTACATATTCGTTAAATAAAGCAAAAAAAATATGTACGTTAGCCATAAAAAAACTATAAAAACCTACAGAATTTAATAGAAGACTTTTGTACCCAGCAAAAAGTAAAGTCAGTGCGTAATGTGGATGAGTACATGAAAACTTTTATAAAAGCGACGCAATATTTAATAAAATAAATACAAATATAAAAACTGAAAATATTGCTGATAATTTTATTGCAAAATTCAAATCTGGGCTATCATGAACTGTAGATCCGTATAACGATTACACAATCGACAACGTACTCTACATGTAGCACTCCCTACTACACAAATCTTACTATTACAAAGTGAGTATTAACTATTCCTCATAGAAAGTGAAACAAAAATATTATAGAAGCATATCTCCAAAAATTAAATATCTCCACTGTTTCAAATATTCCAAATTGTACCAAAAGCTGTAATAACGCGTTGTTTAAGTATTTACACAGCAGGAACTGTTTCAGTTTACACGGCGCTTTTTAAGTAACTCTACGGATAAAAGTCAATGAGTTTTAAATCTGTTGACATGCAGTAGGCCCACCTCGTCCAATCAATATTGGAGGAGCTGTTATTAAAATACTATCGGATATTAACACTAAAGTGATCTGGAAGTCGCTCAAGAATTTTAAACACACCAATAATTCCAGACCCAAATGTTGATGCTAAATCGCTTTTGATTAAAAACTTCAAACTTTCCGAAGGATTCTTCCTTCAAAAAAATTCCTTCATCTGTGAAAAGAATTAATAACAGTAGTCTACCGAAAACACTAGTGACAAAACATTTTACGATAGTTCCTGCATACGTTGTAAATCATAAGAAGAGTAGGTTGTCCTCAGATTGCATTAAATATCTAAAAAACTCAAACTCCAGCGTACGAACATAACACTTATGTTTACACCTACTACCAAACGATCCCACCTCACTTAAACGATGAGACAATACTACGAAAGTTTTGTGCTTTGGTTACTGTCTGTGAGGATAGATTTTCCAATGGCTGCTGGCCATTTTCAATTGCTTGTCCACACATGTAGATAAGTTGCTTATTCCTAGTATAAATATGTAACCGTTCCAATAGCACTTTATAACGCACGTCCGCTTAAGAACCAATATAAGAGTGTAACCATTCTTACAAGGAAACTGTCAGAATCGGGGACTCGAGTTAGCTTTTTGGACTAAAAATATTTTTGTTTTCAAAAGTTGCCCGCTTGACCCACATTACCTTTAGAAATGACCTGAAAGTTTTAATTTGCCCCATAAAACTATTGATAAAATATATTAATTTCAAACTAACATAATTCGGAAACGGTAGAAGTTAGAGCAAAATGTAATATAACCTTTTCGATCTATGATCGATTTCCGATCATGTCGCGAGCTACAACTTGTGTCTCTTACGTTTGATGTACAACGCCCCCTAACAAAATTTTTTTTGACTTAATTGAATATTACGTTTGCGGGTAGTTTCTGAACTACTCGTAAACAATAACGTTTACGGGTATTTTTTGAACTACCCATAAACAGATATAAAAAGTGCCACTATAAGTATTAAAAACTATATATAGAGAGGTGGTTGCAAAATGAGGGAGTAAAGTCTTCTTATAGAAATAAGCAGACGAAGAAATGAAAATTTCTCGAAATGAATCTAGTCCGCCGAAAAAGCTTATCTTAACCGACTAAAATAACTCTTTTTAGCTTTAAGCGAAAAATAAATGATTCTAGCAGTTTCCTTGTTAGACATAATTAAAAATGACTTCAGTGTCTTCAAATAGATTTTGGCTGATTCCGAACACCTACATAATGGATAAGACTGAATCTTTCTACATACACTAATCTATGTAATTATCTTGCAAAGAATAATAAAAACTGATAATATTATAACAAGTATAAAACCTGCTCTTAAGTTTTGCCAATAATGTAACATTTCTAATAGTAAATCAAATCTTTAAATAACTGACTACTGACATTAGCACTATTATGACATATGATTGCCAATGTGATTAAAAGTTGTTAAACATTTGTCATAAAGCGAATGTATATTCCACACATTTACACGCTTAATCAATACAAACTAATTTACAATTTTAACATAAACAGAAAAGCATATGAAACATTGCACATTTTAACCTTCTCCTTAAATTATTCGCGTCCTTTGAGTTCCTTTTTTGAGCGGATCATTCAAGTAACTTGAAATTTTTTTGTTGGCTTTTGGTAGGTATTAGAGTTCGGATGATTAACCATATTGGTCACTTTTGCAAAATCGTGCCAAAAATTGCCAAAATTCAACTTTTGGCACTTTTGTGGCAACTGACATAGAGGTCGGCCAAAAACACAAATCGCTAAAAATAAAGTAATAAATCATTTTTTGAAAAATTAAGCCAGTTTTGTGCAAGATTTGAGCCTTCTATCTTCAGCGATTTGTTCTGTGTACTTTAGCAAAGTTAACGCATTTCCTGCAGAGTTCGGCCAAAAATGTATTCGTGTTTTCCCCAATTATCTGGAACAAATATATTTTTCGACAGACTCTAAGTTTTATAGTCAAAACCACAAAGCAAATCAAGTTGTTCAACACTACAAAAGAAGTGTGGAAGAGTTCACGCTGACTTCTGAAACTTTTACAAGGATCAGGCGCCAATTTCTTGAGTTAGTAACACAATAAGATATGTATTTAGCTAAAATTATGTCTTTGGCTAAGATTATACTTCAACTGCTATATGAAACAGATGGTTTAGGTACTAAACAATTTTTTATTTGTTTAATTATATTGGATTGTAGAATATGAACTGCGATCAGAACTTAGTAACTCATGACGATTCTTTCTTTATTACGATAAGTATATTTAAAATATAAGTTTTATAAATCGTAAAAATGGTCCACTACAGTTGTTTTAACTCTATAAACGTAACATCTCGTAAATTAAACTTATCCAATTAAATTGGTGAAAGTCCTTTAAATTTATTAAAGATTTCAAGAAATTAAATAAACAATTTGATATTATTTAAATAGATACCAGAGTATAATGCACGAAATCTAGACAAAAATCTTTAGAAAGTTTTTCCTTGCTCTTGACAATTTTCGACTACAAAACTGTGTAGCATGTAGTGTTTTTTTTTTGCTTTTGGTAATAATGTGTTGCTATTCGTTTAAATAAAGCCAACCTCGGCTTCTCAAAATAAATATGAAAATTATTGATAATTATCTAGTACTTTGTACTACATAATTTCTCGTTATCGCTTAGTAAACTCATCATTTGCAATATTTTCAGCTTTTATTATAACCCTTTTAAAGTTTAACACTTTTGCATTCTTGAAAGCTGTTGGATAAGAATATTTTTTGTTTTTTCACACCAGAACACTCACTATAACAATACTCGCGTAGAAGAGTCGTAACAAGTGGTGCAGAGGTTGTAGATGAGTTTATATATTTCCTGGGTAATGACGAAAATTCTTGTACTACAATGATATAAAATAACTGCTTCAAGTGCGTAAAGATACCAAACAATTGTATTTCATACTTGAATATGTAATAGGTATTTCTAAAAAAAGTGTTATACACATTTTTACTTGGTTAACTTTTAAAATCAGGGACATTATGAATCAAACAACTACTATAATAGATTTCACTGTTATCTCTCAGTAAGTCTCATCCAACTAAAAGCAACTTATCATCAATTTCACTAATTCAAAAATGACAAAATGTTAAAATATTGGCCATTTATTACTATTGACACTGTACTGAATATGAAAATTTCAAATTCTTTCCAATATGCCGTTTATATTTGCTTATCGACATATTATTTGTAGACGTTGAAGACGGCAGATACATTGCTATTCACCAATTATTTAAAGCAACGAAACAATTACTTACTTTATTGTGCAAAAGTTTTGAAATAATTTATTGGTTTCTGTTTATTGATAACGAAAGAACCAAAGCAATTTGGTAAGAGTGGGACAGTTTTATTTTTCACAAATTTATAAGCAACTGTAAATAGAATTACGTTACATCTCAACATAAAATAACATTATTAATGAATAAATCGTTTCATTTAGATACAGGTGCCCGTTGATTTAGTAAATAGCAAAAAAAAACAGAAAAATATAACATAAAGATTTTCTGAGTGTGTAATTTTAAATCGACATGTGCATACAAAAGAACTTAAGAATGTCGACAACATTTAAATTACCTGCTAACATTGAGGAAATTTTAAAATAAATAATGTTTTGAAGCATCTCATTGGCAGAAAAGCTTCGAATGAAATACGTTACAGTAGCACTATTCGACAAACATTTCTATAAAGAAATTCAATGATCTACTATGTTTTTATAATGTTAACAATAGTATCATCCTTATCAGCGCAATACGCAATATATAAATAAATCATTTACTAATAAAAAAAACATAAAATAGTAATATACTGTAATTCAACAAAAGCTGGAGTTGACACTATAAACCAAATAGCGAGCACGTATACTTGCATGTGCCATAATCATTACTTAACCTTTATTTGTATACAGTAAACAGAACCTTAACTTTAAAAGCAATCGAAGTGACAAAAAGCATATTTAACTAAAGAAGCTTACCAAGACATCGATTACGCTCGCTATACTAAATACGAGTGCAACTAATAAAACAATCCATGGAGCTATATAATGTTACGTTTTCTCCGTTTCCATCGCCAGAAAATAAAAGAAAGAAATACGCATTCTGTTCAAATAGCAAATAAAGGAAAACTGGCATCTACTGCTTTAAATCTAACAAGGGTGTTTAACCTAACGCGTCAAGAATTTATATATATTTGTATATATATATATATATATATATATATATATATATATATATATATATATATATATATATATATATATATATATATATATATATATATATACTTACTTACTTAATCCAAAACCTTTCTACCTTTCGGTATAAGGCTATTGAGCTGAGTTGTGCTTTATGGATTCCGGCTTGTCTTGCACAGTTCTTCCCACTTTATGTTTCTTGATTCTGCTGCCTCTTTTAGTTCCTCCTTCCATGTTTTTCTCGGTCTTCCTATCCTATTTTTCCCTTTTGGCCTTGCTTCAAACACTTTTTTCACTGTTCTGTTTTTGTCCATTCTTATTATATGTCCCAACCACCCTAACTGTCTCTCTTGCACTACCGCTTTAGTTTTTAAATTTTCTCTAAATGTTGTGCTCCTGATGTGGTCTCTCTTTGTTTTGCCCTCTATTTTACGCAGGAATCTCATCTTCGTACTTTCGACCCTGCTCCTATGTTTATTGACTGTTGTCCATGATTCACTGCCATAGATGAGTATTGGTGTTACAACTTTTTTGAATACTTCTACTTTTGCGTCATTTGGTACTTCGTTTTTTCCTAGAAAAGAGGACTTTATGGAGTTGAATAGTCGTCCTGTAATTCCTACTCTTTCATTTATCTCGTCATCGAGTTTTCCATTTTCCTGTATCCATACACCTAGGTATTTGAACTTCTCTACTTGTTCCAATTTTCTTCCCTCTATATATATATATACGATGTCTTCTCTTGTCTGGTGCTATTACCATTGTTTTGGTTTTATCTCCGTTTATCTTCACGTTTTTCTTTTTTAGTTCTAAGTTGTATACATTGATATTTTCTTGTAGGTCTTTCTCACTTTTTCCGAATATAACCATATCATCAGCAAAAAGTAATTCTGATATGTAGATTTTTCCATATTCCAGCTTCCTACATGGTATCTTCTTGTTTTTTCTTGCATTCTTTTATTGCCTCATCTAATACTAAATTAAATAGCAGCAGGCTGAGTACACATCCCTGTCTTAGGCCTATATTGGCCTTAAATTCCTCCGACTGCTCGTGTCTCGTTCTTATTATGTTTCCGCTATTTTCGTATAGTGCTTTGATGGCTGCTACTTCTCTGTAATTTATGTTTGCTTTTTCTAGACACTGCCATATTGTCTCTCTTTCTATTCTGTCGAAGGCCTTTTCCAGATCTATAAAACAGATATGTATTTCTTCCCCTTTCTCTATGACCTTTTCACTTAGCTGTCTGATTGTAAATATGTGGTCTTGTACCCCCCGTCCTTCTCTAAACCCACTCTGGGTGTCTTCTATTGTCTTATCTAGTTTGTCTCTGAGTCTAGTTTCTAGAATCCTTGCGAATACCTTCCCTGGGATGCTTAGTAAGGAAATTCCTCTGTAATTACACCATTCTCTTCGGTCTCCCTTCTTATATATGGGTATTATGATTCCTATTTTCCATTCCTTCGGTACTTTTCCTGCTACTAAGATCTCGTTGTATAGTTCTAATAACCTTTCCTTGCCTGTTTCTCCTATGTATTTTATCATCTCTGGGGTAATTTCATCTATGCCTGGGGCTTTTGCTAGTTTGAGTTTCCTTATTGCTATATCCAATTCTTGTTTTGTTATTTTGCCTTCTGCGCTATCTTCCTCTGTTGAGTTCGTATCTTTTTCAAAGACGGTATTTTCCCTCCCTCTTCTTTTTTCCAATCCTCTCTGTTCTTCCCCTGCTGCCAACAAATCTTTGAAATATTGTTTCCATCTTTCCATAATATCGTTTTCATTTGTCAGTACATTTCCCTGTTTATCCTTGATGTTTTTTGTGGGTGTAGTTTTCTTTTTTCTCAGTTGCTTCAAAGTTCCGTAAAATAGTTTCTGGTTGTCGTCAAATTCTTTTTTCATTTTGTTTCCGAATTCTTCCCACGCTTTCGGTTTTGCTTCCTTCACCTTATTTTTTACATGCGTTCTTTTCTCCTTGTATAGATTGTAGTCCTCTTCAAATTTTGTTTATAGATATTTGCGCCAGCATTCTTTTTTCTTTTTTATCAGTGTTTTTATGTCAGTTGTCCACCATGCCGTTCTTTTAAAGTCCGTGTTAGTTACCTTTGTCACTCCGCAACATTTGCGCGCTGCTTTTATCATGCATTGTTTTATCGTTTTCCATTTATCTTCTATATTTGGTCTGATATTTTTTGTCTCGTACTCCTTTTTTAGGATGTCTTGGTATTTCTTCCTGATGTGTTCTTCTTATAATATGTGGCTTTTAATTTTCTCCTTAGTTATTTTTCTATGTTTCTCTGTCGCTTGTTTTTGGCTCACCCTCATATCCATTTGGAGTAAGTAGTGGTCGCTGCCTATTTCCGGTCCTCTCTTCACCTTAACATCTTTGATTTTTCGCCAATTCTCCCCGTTCACTAGAAAATAGTCTATAATTGATTTCTCGTTTCTGCTGTGTTGCACCCTTGTGTATTTGTGTATGTCTTTATGTACGAACTTTGTGTTCGTTATTACTAAATCATTTGCCACGCAGAACTCTACAATTTTCGTACCGTTTCTATTTCTTTTGTGCTCTCCTTGTCTTCCTAAAATTCTCTCTATGCCTCTATTATACTTTCCTACACTTCCATTTAGGTCCCCCATAATTATAATATTGTTTCCTTTCGTATCTATTACTTTTTTTAGTTTCTCAAAGAACTGGTTTTTTATTTCCACTTTCTCGTCTTCATCAGGTCCGTACGCCACAATCACTTGCCATGTTTCTTCTTTTTCCCCTAGTTTGACTTCTACTGCCATTATTATTTCATTTACATATCTTTCATTTATTATTGATTCCATTTTGCCAGGGTGTACCACTAAACCCACTCCCGCATGTGCCCTTTCAGATTTTTCTATTCCTGACCAAAGCATCCAATATTCTTTTTGTAGTCTCTGTTATTCCCATAAAATCCAGCTTTTGTTTCTCCATTCCTTCTATGAGTTCCTCCTCCTTTCCGTTTATACTTCTGATGTTCCATGTTACTATTTTTATATACTCCTTCTTTCCTCTTTTTTGTTTCGTTTCTCTACTCGTGTCCGTGTCCTTTGCTCTGTTCGTCATCTTTTGTGTCTGTTTTTTTATTTTCTAGGTGCTTAGTTTTTTGAGGACGGAGTCTCTTCTATGACTCTTTGTTCTCCTTCGCTCCACTTGTAGCAAGTTCCGTCTATTATTATCTTCTGGTATCCAGTTTTTACCTCTTTTCCTTCTGCTCTTTTCGCTCTTGCTATTTTCCTGATTTCCGCTTGTATTCTTCTCTCGTCCTGTGTTTGATCGTTTTCAATGTATATTCTTGTTCCTTTCAAATATTTCTTGTTTTGCATTACTTCCTGTTTTTTAATCCATCTCCACAACTGTTAGTGCTGGCTTTAGGGTATGTACATTTTTTACTTTGGCCTCCACTTGTAATTTTTCTTCGAGGACCTCCATCACGACTTGTTTCTTATTCTGTCCTTTGAATTCAACCCCTTTTATTACAATATTGCATTTCCTTCTATTCTTTTCTGTTGTCTCTAGTTTTCCTTCCAGCTTTTCTATTCTTTTGATTAGGTAGCCTTTTTCCAGCTCCCACTTCTCTTCCTTCTTCTTGAACTCCTCTCTAAGCTCCTTGTTGGCTTTCGTGTTTTCCTTTATTTCCTTCATCATTTCTTCAAACATTATTTTCAGCTCACTTATTTCCGACATTTTGGTATTCGCTGATCCTGTGATTTTTAACAGGGAAGATTTGATAGTGTTTTTTCTCTTGCTTTCCTTTTTGTTTGTGTTTTCCATCCAGTTAGCTCTTAAATGTGATCCCCTCTGAACTCCGTTGACCGCGACCTTTATCGCTATCCGCACTTGCACCGCTCGCTTATCACACTTTCGCCGCCCGTTCGTTGTCGTCCGCTCTAGGTTTATTCACTGCATTGTACACGTAAAATCTTAACTTTTCGCCACTAAATCCGCTTTGTTTTATATGCACGTTTTACGTCTCGTTGAAATTTACGAATTTCATTTGGTGTGGTATAGCCCGTATACGGTGTTTATATATCGCCACCTGCTATAAAATTCGCGTCCGCGCCGTCCGACATCTAAAACTCCACTGTATATATATATATAAAAGATAATCAGCCCAGATCAAGAACAAATACTAATAAACGGAAAACAAATAGAAAAAGTTACAGAGTATATATACCTAAGACACACAATTAAACTTGGAAAGGAAAATTAAGATGAAGAAATAAACAGAAGAATAAAACTAGGATGGCCAGCTTTGGGACGACTTTCGTACCTACTTAAGTGAGATATCCCAAATGATCTAAAACGTAAAGTATATAACAAAATGTATTACACCGGTATTAACTTATGGATTAGAAACCCTGACATTGACAAAGAACTCGACGTAGCACAACGAGGCATGAAGCGCGCAATACTGGAAGTAAGCATCAGAGATAAAATTAGAAATAAAGAAATAAGAAGAAGAATTGTGGTCGAAGATGTAATAAAGATTATTAGTCACAACAAATAGAATTTGACGAGACACGTTGCCAGACAATCACACGACCACTGGGCCAACATTATAATTAACTGGAGATGCAGGACTATAAAACGAAGTGTAGGAAGAACTCTAAAACGATGAGCGAACAATATAGATATACAGTGGCTGGAGAAAATGGCAGAAATTAGCAAAGCAAAAAGACAAATAAAAAATTAAAAGGGAAGCCTATGTCTAGAAGTGCATTACATAAAAGGCTGAAGAAAAAGAAGAAGAAACAACCTCATTCTTTAGTCCCTAAGGAAAAGCCTTCAGAATTCTACAATCGTACGTAAAATTCATAAAAAAATGGTTCCTTTATGTTCTACATTTGTTCTATATCCAGTTCATTCATAAACAAACTAGCTAAATACATCCCCAAATATATTCCTTTATAGAGCAAGCTTCATTCTACGTCCGAAATTTCTAGCATTTCCTAGAAATAATCGAAACTTTCTCTACACGTAAAGATGATTTCATAATCAACTTCAATATTGTCTTTTTATTTACCAATATACCAATTCCTGAAACTACAAGCATATTGAAATCAACTTATATGAAGAAATATGCCCTCTCCTCCATTAACCATAGCTTACTCAAAATCTTGTGGAAATCACCAAAAAAAACTGTAATATACAAACAAACAGGAAAATATCAAGCCGAATATATGAGCAATCCCTGATCCTATTGAAAAACGATAACTCTTCAGCACTTACCAAACACCATAAAAAATTGCCCAAAAAATTGTTTTCTTCTGTTCAAAAACAACTGCTCTTGCTTCTCGTCCCCCCAACAGAAAAGGCAATTGAAATATAAAAACGCTCAAAATGCTGATTGTAAGAAACGATAGCCATGCTCTGTAAAAGCAATCTCTTGTTACCCCACACCATCAGTTACGCTCCAAATCAACAAATTTTCTTCTTCGCAGATTCTCAGCCACGTTTTAGAAGCAATAAAATTAAAACCCATAATTAAGAGCTAAGTGATATTGAAGCAGAGAACAAAATTGTGCGTCATTTTTTTGCAAGGTTGACAGCGTTTTGCTTGGTAACATTTTGTAATAAATACAATGCAGTTAGTCAAAATGACTGATAATTGTCAAAATTTATTGCAAGCACGGAAAAGGTTTCGTTAAGACTGCGCAAATTTTACGTCATTTTTAGAAGGAGAAATGCACCAACTGTGAGAAAACTAATTAAAAAATTTGAACAAGCGGGTTCAGTTGCAGACAACAAAAAAGTATAGGCCGACCTCGTACCGGCCATTTAGGTGAAAACATTTACGCTGCTAATGATAGTGTGTCGGCGCGTTGTCGGTCATTGCAATTAAACATTTTGAAAAACACCATTCATCTAATTTTAGTAAAAGATCTGCATCTGCACCCATTCAAGATTCAGCTAACCCAAGAACTAAAATCAGACGATTTGGTGTTAGAAAATCGAGAAGTTGGCGATTTTGCTAAGAAAGTCATCTTTAACAACGTGGCGCATTTCCACCTTAGTGGAGGTCGATAAGAAAAAATTTCACATTTTGGACACAGAAATGTTTCGGGAGATTCAAGAACGACTCTAGAGTAACAATTTGTTGTGGATTTACTAATAGTGGAGTAATTGGGCCATTCGTTTTTGCAAATGAGACCAGAACGCAGTGACTATCAATCATGAACGTTATTGTGAAATAATAGTAAATTTTTTTAGCCTCATTTGGAGGGCATGGCTTTGTATGGTTCTAGAGGGACGGTTCCACCTGCCATGCGACGTCTAAAATAGTCCAATTGTTGCAGTAAAAATTTAATAAGCGGTCTATCTCTCAAAACAGTTAAGTGGACTGACCATCAAGATCTTGCCACCTCATCGTGATTTTTTTCCTCTAGAGATTCGTTTATACCAAAGTTTATGCTATGAAAGTAAAAATTATATCTGAATTAAAAGCAAATATTTGGAGAGCTATTAACGAAATTGGGCCACAATTACGCGAAAAAGTGATCGAGAATTTTATCTGAAGAATTCGAAAATGCCAAATGAGCTGTGAAGGACATTTGTAAAATATTTTATTCCATGTGTAATGGCAATGTTTACTCTTTAAAATATTATAACTTTGCTAATAAATAAATAAAAACTTTTTTTTTCTAAAATTAAATTCTTCCTTTTTTGGAAGGTATTTCTATTATATTGTATTAAACTATATATTATTATGTTTTACATATATATATAAAATTACACAGAGTTAGGTTACAATACTACAGTTAAAATGAAAACACAGATCAAAATCAAGATATTCCATAAACTAAAATAAAAATTCAAATAAAATCTAAATCGGGATAGAGAGGCATTAAAGCAAAAAACTGGAATTGATTTTCTTGAATCACTTGCGAGACAATACCAAGAAGCTAAATAAAGGCATTTTTAAAATTTATAACATTATATTAATTGTACTCTATATAAACTTGTAAAAGTCTGATTTTTATCATAATAGTAACAGTAATTTGAAGTTAATGACACGTGTAATCTAAAAAATTCAGTAATTTCTTGGAACATTAAGGCAATTAAAGTGATCGCATTAATATTTCAATATCATAAAAGTACTTTGGTTACACGATTTTTCATTAGTGCATTTATGACCTACATACGCATAAAATAAATAGTTGAATAAAATAAATTGTTCAGTAACTGAGCGAATTGCATTAACGTCAATAACTTGATGGTTATACTCAAAAATTATTCTGAGCCTATGTACAGGAATGAATACATTTAACATTTTTTTATCAAGCTAGAAGTTGTTTCTGCTTTCCCTTCTGTAAGAAAATGGCATACAGGTATGTGACTTAACTTTAAATAAGTCGGTTATTTATTTATCATTTAAATAATTATATTTGTTGTCTTTTGATTTTTTTACAGAACTAATTAATATAAATTATTTACAAAATTTTACAAAAAATTAATTTTCATTTGGCTTTTTTTGAATGATTTTGTTAAATCCTTTTGGCAACTTAGAAAGATATATGTACATAGTTTACATTTATATGTCTCTTTTGTACTGTAGTCTAATGGTTAGTTTTTAGGTGTAGAGGTTTAGTCCTAGCTCAATTAAAATGGATTTCAAAATATTTCTTCTTAGAATAAATTAACAAATAGGTAGCTTACTTTATTTTTATATAATTATAAGATGAAACCGTATAAATAACTTATATTTGTTGTATGTTCAAGGTAAGCCAAAGGGAAAAGGAATTATTATACATATAGGAGTTCGTAACACTGGGCATTACGGAACTACCCAAAAAATGCTTCTCATAGGGAAGTACTCATAAATACATATTTTATTTAAACGTACACATTAAGAAGATATAGACAAAAAGTAAGAATCTAATCACAAACAAAAGTAAATTAAACAGTACAACGTTGAAGCTTACATACTTACGGTTTATATTTCCAACTTCCGCACAGATTCTATGGTATGTCTCAAATTTTATCAGTTACGTCCAATTAATATCAATATTTTATTTATCGATCTTTATTCGCGACAATAAAGAAAATTTTCATTATGCTAAATTGATCATTAACTAAAGTGATTATTACAACTTTTAGATGATGATACTTTTGCAACATACCTGTAAATACACTAGGAACATAATGAAATTGCCAGATGATGTATGTATATGACTTTGTACATAAACCAAACAAACAGTAGCTAGATTTTTATGATGGCACAATTAATCGGCATCCACAACATCCAGATTTGCCTCCTTTGAGTAACTGATCCTAAAGATAACAAAGTGCTCGTATTGTGGATGTTGTTTGGCATAGAACAACAGTATAAAATATTACAAAACGGTTGAAAAGTAAATGGACATTAGAAACTCTGCTTATTTTACTATAATAAAACAGCTACCTTCTCATAGATATTAATAACAACAACCATATACAATTTTTGTACTGGCTGACTACTGTTTACTAGTACATTTTCCCTTTTGTACAGGTATATATATTTCATTTTTATGTTTTTAAATAAAGATATAAGTTTCTAAATCTCGCACCTTTCATATATTTAAAAAATGACAAAACATTCACCATTGCTAAAAAATGCAACATTTATAATTCATATATCGGTACTTCTTGGTCTATCTCATGTTTGTATAAGGAAAAGAAGGAACAATTTAGAATTATTCATTAACAAAAGAATGATATTAACATGCTGCGCATACGAAATAATTTACTGGATATGCTTAATTAGCCTTTTAATTGACTATGAAGGAATCATGTTCTTCTTGCGAAAGAAAAATTCAAAATACATACTGATACTGACACCGTCAATTACCAGCAAAGCCTTTTCAAGTGTATTACTTTACGGTAACTTATATTTAAACAAAAACTACATCACAGAAGCTTTAAAAATGCTAATAGAAGTTGACGACGTTTTGCGTAAAGCAGGAATAGGAAGGAATTACTTAAAAGACACGGCGTGTCAAATGTTTCACGTGTTAGTGCCTTATTTACTTTTACACTGACGTACATCTTAAGGTCTCAGAACGAACCTACAGGAGCTACGTTCGATGCGAATGGAAAAAGACTATTTTATGAAGTATACGCGAGCTTTTTGATAAACCTGCATGACGTTCAGTTTGTTTTGTTTGTTTCTGTAATGAAACACGGTTTCAAAGGAATCAACACTTGTTTAAAGCGAATGTACCAAAAAGAATCAAGAGGCCATTTATTACTAAGAAGTGAAACTAGTAAGAAACACAACTAAAATAAAATTATATATTTCAAATCTAACATTTTTAGGTGATGTTATGTCCGAAAACAGTATACCAAATATAAATACATTGAATTACCTTTTCAGCAATTTGTGTGATATAAAATCAAATATTAACTGGGCTTACAATCCTGCCATCTTTCTTTATTTATTTATAGTATTAGGAGAAATATTAGTATATTCATTTCTGGCTTACTCAGATGTAAGTATCACTTAGAAAGCAATCTTATGAATTAATATAACATTTTCAGCTTAGCTCTAATAATCTAATGTACGCTTTTTATTGTGTGATACTTATGCTTGTACAAACATTTTATATGGCACGATTGGTAACAACATGCCACCGGACAACTACAGAGGTAAGTGCTCGAAAAGGAAATATAAGTTTAACATGTAACTTTTCTTAGATGAAAAAAACTAAAGTGCTCATCCACAAATTGCTCTTATCCAGAGGTTTGCAAAAATATTAATAAACAGGTTTGTATGTTGAGTCTTCTATTTACAAATAGATAATCATAAGTGTACATATTTTTTCAGTTGATAGCGTTTTCAAAGCAACTGCACCATGAACAGTTATACTTTTATGCGTTAGGTTCCTTTAGGCTTGATGGATCGGCAATTATTTGGGTAACTAACGTTGTGTATGTATTATTAAGAATGTGAACACTTTTGTTTTTAGACTGTAGGATTTTTACCCCCCATAATATTAACTTTATTTACTTCCCTTGCATAATCCACATTTTATGTAGGTTTAAGTAGACGTAACTTGTTAATAATAAGTTACATTTTCCTGCCAATAGTATTATTTAGGATATAAGTAAAGCTTGCCTACTCCAGTGATTTTGAGAGCTATGCTGGCGTAGAGCTGTAATGGCTCAGTGGTCAAGTTCATCGTTCCACTGTCCTGAGCCGGCGCAGGCAAGTTCAAGTCTCGCGCAACCCATGGGTGTATGTGATGTTCTAGCTTTAAGTGGGCGTGTCAGTAGGCACAATAAGCCATTGTGGCTGCAGTGCCGGTAAGTGCGCCAATAATAAAAGAAAATGTTGACATGCTACTAGTGCGGTTCCCTATGGCAAAAATATCAAATGATAAAAGAAATTCGGACAAGGTACGAGTTTATTATACTCAAAAAATAATTCAATTATCAAGAGTTAATGTAAAAGTAAAAGAGAAGCTAATAAAGGTTATGCAAATAGCACGATGATATATCTGTTAATAATATATTTTGGTTCATAAGGAGCAATAAATAAAGAATAGAATTAATATAAAAAAAATACAAATAACCTTTATAACTCTGAACACGTATTAGCGTAAACTAAACAATTAATGGTAATAACAAAAATAAATAGTAAATAAACCTAAAAGTGAAATTGGAATTAGAGAGGTTACATTAAAAAGTTTGCATAATATTAATGGTGTGGCCATAAAGTCAAGAAGCAACAATTATGCAAGCGTCTTTATTTGGCGGCACAGTAAGCTTATTACAAAGCAATTATGACGCTTTATATTTACCTACCACAAATATAAGGCAATATATTTATCTTACAGAAGTTGCACAGAAGTTATCGACTGCAATTTTTGCCGCCAAATTACAATATATACAACAGCTAGTTAACAATATACGTGGTTTTCCACAAATAATATCATGCAACTGCCAAACTTTATATTATCAGCCTTAAACATCACAAGTAAATTAAGTATTACTATGGAGATTAGTCGAAAATCAAAAACGTAGCCGAAAGAAATCAACAAGAAATTACTTTAACAGAACCAGCAAACAAAAACAGCAGATAAAACCAGATAAATCCAACGAACCTTCTTCGATTACTAAATAGTGACACTGCAAATGCAGAAAAAACAAAGATGTTCCGAAGATGTTCAAACCCCCTCCGATCTTTATTTTTTAGTTCGATTACTCAAAACAATAGTAAAAAAATATAAACTAAAAGTGCTACGCAATGACGAACTAAAAATCCTACCCAAAACATTAGACAAACACACAGTTATAATTAAACTCTAACAGAAAAACAGGTAGCATATTGACAATATGGAAAAATACTGGAGGAAATAAACAGCAGACTTGAAGAAATGAACTAAAGGAACGAAAGATGACAATCACTACGATATAAAGGAAGATGAGAAGGACACAAATATTAAAGAAATTACAGATAAAAGAAAACTCAAATATTTAGGTTGTTGGAATGTGAGAACTATGGTAGACAGGGAAAAAATAGATCAAATAATAAACCAAATGAAAAAATATAGAATGATACTAGCACTAAGCGAAACAAAATAGCTGGGAAACGAAAATTAGAACTAAAAAACTACTATATTCAGGAAAAAGAGGAAAATGCTACCCACGAACAAGAGGTTTCCTTTATAATAAACCGAGAAGCAAAAAGAGTATTCATAGATTGGGAAGCGGTCTCTGAAAAAATAATTGTGGCTAGATTTAATGCAAAATTTTTCAACGACACAATAATTAATACGAATGTCCCAACAAATGTAGAAGTACAAAATAAAAAAGATGAATATTATAAGGAATTAGAAAAAAACGTATGAGAAACAAACGATAAAGCATAAAAGAGATATGTTTCTGTTGATGGGAGACAATGAAAGGAAGGAAAATGAAGGCCTAGAAGAAATAATAGGAAAAGAAGAAATAAGAGAGAAAAATGATAATTGTGAAAGGTTTCTAGATTTCTGTACAGTTAACAACTTATTGATAGAAAGTGGTATCTTTCCACATGAACTGAAACATAAAATCACACGGGTAGGACCAGGGGGGACACTCCGCAATCAAATTGATCATGTTACCATCGAGAGAAGACATAGAAATTGTCTACTAGATGTCAGGATAATAAATGGAGCCGACGCTTTAATAAAAGCAAATGCAAAGTCAAACTAAAAACTAAAGATAACAAAATCAATATAAGAACAAAGTATAAAGGATGGAAGAATGCACAGAAACTTTTGCGAAAAATTAAAAGATAAAGTAAAATTAAATATGTATGAACTAAACATAGAAAGCTTTGAGAAAGTATAAAGAGGTTGAAGACAACAGCAGAAGAAACGATAGGAATAAAAAAAAGTCGTGGGTGTGGCAGAATACGGAGGATTTAATAGGGAAAGAAATAAACTAAAACACAATATACCAAGTGCAAGAACAAACTAACAGAAGAAATTACTTGAACAACAATACAGGAAAAAGATAAACAAATCAAAAAGTGCAAGAAAGGTCCAGAGAAAACAAATAGAAGAATTGCTAAGGGAAGCTGAAAGGGCAGCAGGCAGAAATGATTTAAGCATGCTGTATAAGATAACACGGAAAATGGCTGGGAAAAGAAATATAATAATCAATAATATTAAAGACAATGAAGAAAAAATGCTCACATCACAAAAGAAAATATTAGATAGATGGGTAGAATATTTTAAAGAAATATATAGTACAAACAAGAATAGTAATACTACAGAAGAAAATGAGGGAGAAAATAAAGAAGAAGAACTTCAAGTAAATATATTGGTAAAGATAAACGAAATAATGCAAGAAGAGTTTGTTCAATCCATTACACAGCTGAAAAGTCATAAAACGGCGGGACTAGACAACATTCCATGAGAGATGATTAAGGCATGTACTGAATCATTTGTAAAAATTCTACATAATCTATTAAAAAAAATTTAAGAGAAGAAAAAATCTCAAAAAATAGACCGAGGGTCCAATTGTTAAAATACCTAAAAAAGACAATACCACAGAATGCGATAACTAGAGAGCTTATTACAATATTAAACATCATAAGCAAGATATTAACACGAATAATACTTGAAAGATTCAAGGAAACAATCTTAAGTAAGCTCAGAAATAATCAAGCCGAGTTCAGACCACAAAGATCATGCATTGATCACATCAATACTTTAAGGATAATTCTAGATGAATGAATGCAATGAATGGCAGAAAGAACTACACATAGGTTTCGTTGATTTTAGAAAAGCATTTGTGAAAATAAATAGAAAAAAATGTAGAAAATACTTAAGATTTATGAAATTCCAGATAAACACACAAGACTAATTAAACTATTCTATGCGAATTATAACGCTAGTATAATACACCATGGAGAAAAATTGGATAAGTTTGCAATTGGAAATGGCGTAAGACAGGGATGCATACTGTCGCCCTTACTATTTCTAATAATTATCGCGTAGGTAATAAACGAACTGTCGACAATCAAAAAGGACCAGTACGGACATTTGACAAGAAACTTGAAGACCTAGAATATACAGACGATATCTGTTTAATTACTGAGCAAAGAGAACACCTACAAGACAAATTAAACCTATTAAAAATAACAGCAAGTACAGTGGGATTGGAAATTAACACAATGAAGGCGAAGACAATAAGAACATGCACAGAAGATACAACCGAAATTAAAATAGAAGGAAATAATATACAAAATGTTAAAGCTTTACTTATCTAGGCAGCATACTAGATGAACAAAGAGGCTGTAAGACGGATATAAAAACAAGGCTATATAAACCACAACTATAAACACTCTATAAAATTTGGATGTCAAACGGAATATCAAAGAAAACAAAACTGAGGATATTCAGAACAAATGTAATCACTGTACTTTTATACGGATGTGAAACCCGGGCACTAAATAAACAACTACAGAAAATACAAATATTTATAATTAAGTTCCTTAGAATTATAAAGAAAATCCATTCGTCAATCACTATCACAAAGAATGCATTACGGAAAAAATATTACGGAGCAACAACCAATTAGTATGACCATATTAAAACACCGCTGGAGATGGATAGGGCACACTTTAAAAAAAACATGCTCAGATATAAACCGTTAAGCACTTGAATATAACATTAAAGGAAAAAAGAAAAAAGGAAGACCATCCCTCACTTAGAGAAGAAACATACTTGAGGAATACAAAGAAATGAACATGACATGGAACTAAGCGAGAAAAGTAGCTATAAATAAAAATAGATGGAAAACTTCGTTCAAAATAAATGCAACCAACAAGAACAAAGCGTACTCAACTCTCCAAATTAAAGTGTTCAAGTTAAATAGTAAAAAGTGTAAATGAACAATTATAGCATAAGATCGTCTACTTTATGCTATAGAAAATGACTCAGTTAGAGAAACTTCTTTGACGCCTTATACTCCTAAATAGAATGAGAGTACGGAAGAAGAAGATAAACAGATAGAATGTGACCCACAAAAAAAAACGAGTGCGATCTTTCAGAGCAGTAATTAAAAACCTACACCCTATTACTAACATAAAAGAATTAAATAATAAATTCAAAATTTAGGGGCGCATGTGACTAACATCTAAACGTTAAACAAAGAATCGCAAAGAAAGAGTTGCCGATTTGCTTTATCATACTCAACCAGCTGAAAATAATAAAAACATATATTACATCACAAGACTAATCATTCAGTAGTCAAAATTGATTCTCTTCACCAAAAACATAAGCTCCCTTCCCCAGTGCGCTATTTTTCAGCGATCACATAAAAACTACTGCAACAAGAACCCGAACTATATGAAATACGCGGACAACCATTTAACTTCTAATTGCCAAAAAAAAATGAAGAAGTAATAATATAAAAAGCGTTAATTGCAGCAGTCGTGTTTATATAGAAACACAAAAAAGAATGTTTCTTACATAACCGACCCAAGCAACGCAGAGCATATTGCGCAACATGTAAAACCAAATCTTACTCATGCTCAAGCTTTAAATAATAATTCCATACATTTCAATATTTTAGTGTAGTTGCAACAACAGCAGTATATAAATTAAAGAAAATAGACATTACGTTAAACTAACATTCCTTGTATTAAAAATTTGTGATGGATCAACATCTTAGATTATCTGAATTTTTTTTTTATTGAGTTATTTAGTTTACAATCTGCCAAATAAATGAGGCATTCAGTAATTAATATGATTATCTAAATGACTTGTGGGATCTTGCCTACAATGGCAATTTCCCTTTATAACATTCCAGGTATTCTTGACTATTAACTATAGTAACCTAAAACTAAGTTCACAATATTAATATTGTTGTATGTTATATGAAAGTCAGCAGATTAAACTATTCAAATCTGTTGGGTACGTCCGAGCGTTTAAATCTTTTTAACCTCCGCACTTCACCATTATTGTTTATTAAGTTACTTGCTAATTCATTTGGATGTGCACTGAGTTTATCGCGATAGGTGGCACTCACTTTTTGTAACTAACTCGTTGACCGAACTTATTTGGAGATCGCGTCTTATCACCTCATTAGGCACATACCAGGGTGCGTCAATAATTACTCTCAGCACTTTAGCCTGAAACCGTCTGATAATATCGATTGTGGAGTTAGCTGCAGCGCCCCAAAGTTGTAGGCCATATGTCCACACTGGTCTCAATATTGCTTTGTACAGTAGAATTTTATTGGTTGTCGATAACTTTGATCTTCGACCTAATAGCCAGTACATGGATCTGTATTTCAACCCCAGTTGTTTTCTCTTTAGCCAGACATGTTGTTTCCACGTGAGACGTCGATCGAGGTGAATACCAAGGTATTTGACCGTTTCTTGTTGTGGGATCTGTTGTCCGTTTAAACTAACTGGTGGCCATGTTTCACGTTTTAGCGTAAACGTAACGTGAGCGGATTTTGACTCGTTTGCTCTGATGCGCCATTTCTTTAGCCAGTCTTGTACCTTTTCAAGGTGGATTTGTAATCTGTGTGAAGCTGTTCGAGAGTCAGGGTGTGTCGATAAGATGGCGGTGTCATCCGCACATGTAGCTATTGTTATTGACTCGGTAGTCGGAATGTCTGCCGTGTATAACAGATATAGCAAAGGGCCAAGAACACTGCCCTGTGGAACACCGGAGTTTATGTTGTACAGTCTGGTGGAGTCTCCTTGGAGTTTAACGGAATAGTATCTGTTAAGTAAATATGACTTGATCACTTGATACAGGTCAGCGGGAAAAATATTTTTTAATTTAAAAAGTAATCCTTTGTGCCAGACCTTATCAAAGGCCTGGCTGACGTCTAGAAACACTGCGGAGCAGTAGCTTTTGCCTTCAAGAGCTTTATTTATTAGTTCTACTATCCTGTGGACCTGCTCGATTGTACCGTGTTGTTCGCGGAAGCCAAACTGGTGTAGAGGCAATAAATTGTTGTTCTTAAGTATTGGTTGAAGTCTGATCAGAAATAGTTTCTCAAACACTTTGGAGAGAAGAGGCAGTAGACTTATTGGCATGTATGAAGCGACCTCTTCTGGTGGTTTTTCGGGTTTTGGGATAAGAATTATGGTGACAACCTTCCACTGCTCAGGGAAATACCCTAGTCTGAGAACTGCGTTGAAGATCTTGGTAAGTAGTGTAATGCCTTTTTCTGGTAAATTCTTTAAGGACCTTGCCTGTTATCAGGTCATAGCCTGGTGCTTTGTTGTTTTTTAAGTTTTTAATTATCGTTACTTCCTTTTTACTAAAAGGTTTACATGGAAGACTCATTTGAAATGGCGCCACTAGAAATTGGTGGATTTGGTTTTCTTCTTCTGGTGTAATTTCGGCTGGGTAAGGTACAAAAACTTTTTCTAGGTGACTGGCAAATGTGAGGGCTTTATCTGAAGTAGTTCTTGCCCATGTTCCATCTACTTTACGGAGAGGTGGAATGTGCTGTATAGACCTTTTTTTTCAATTTCCTAGTGGCTTTCCACAGCGAGTAGTCGGACGCTTCAGTGGGAGATAAATTCTCCAGATAATGTTGTATTGCTTGGTTTTTTAAGTTTTTTAGTAATTGTTTGAGTTCAGTTGCAGCCCTGTTTAGATTTTGTTTATCAATCGGCGCTCTAGTGGTTTGCCATCGGCGTCTCAGTCTCCTTTTTTCGGCAACTTTCTTTTTGACTAGAACTGGACAGTCGATGATTGGTTTTGTTTCTAGCTCACTCGGTGTAGCTTCCCAGGCAGATTCCTGTATAGTTTGAGTAATATGTTCGACTGCGTCTCTGAGATTTTCTTCTGTTTGTAATGGTACGTCTAGTTGCAATGCTTCATTGACTCTAGTTTTAAAATAGTTCCAGTCGGTCTTTTTGTTGAGAAATGACGGTGGTTTTTCAATATGCAGTACTTGTGTACCAAGGGTGATGAGAACAGGTGAATGGTCAGACGATAGGTCCAAGCAAGTTTTAGCTTGAAGGTAATTCATACTTATATTTTTAACAATGCAGAAATCCAGGAGGTCTGGCAGTTTGTCTGGGTCAGAGGGCCAGTAGGTTGGTTCGCCAGCAGTGAGAGGGCTTAGGTTGTTTGAATTTATGTCTTTCAACAGTTCTCTTCCCTTCGTAGTTGTCACTCTTGCACCCCAGTATATATTCTTCGCATTAAAATCTCCACCAGCAATGAAGCGATGTCCAAGGGTATTTAAGTAGTGGCTTTACTGATCTTGTTTGTTTGCGTGTCTCGGGGGGCAATAAACCGCTGACAGAGTTATCGGTCCTAGCCAATCTTCAGTTACGATAGTGGTGGCTTGGAGGTGTGGTTCAGGGTATTTATTTACTTCATGACGTTTTAGCGAAGATCTTATAATGGCAGTTCCTGCATGTGCAGTTCCATCAGAGTGTGGTTTGACATATATGGAGTAATTGTGTATTTTTAAATAGCTTCGTGCAGTATAATGTGTTTCGGAGATTAGCATGACATCGATATGGTGTTGTTGAATAAATGTTGTAATTTCGGGTCCATGTTGTTGTAGGCCATTTGCGTTCCAGAGTGCGATCTTAAGAAATTGAGCCATTATGATAATTTTGTGACGAGAGTTGTTAGTATGTTTAACATTGTTGACATTTGTTCCATAAGGCTTTTCATCATTTGTTTCAGTTCGGACATTTCATTAGATTGATGGGAGGGTGGTGCTAATGGCTGCTGATGATTTGTATTTATGAGTTGTGCTTGGTGAGCTCTGCCACTGACTATTTGGGCATGTGTTACACCCAGTTGGATTAGTGAGGATTGTCCCCTGTTGGTTATTTGTTTTGTTCTGAGAGCAGGGAATGTTTTCTGTTGTAATTGTTTGTATATTTCGCAACCTTTATAGTTTGCCGGGTGATTCCCACTGCAATTAACACATTTTACATCTGGGCTTTTTGTTTTACGTAAGCATTGTATGGTTAGGTGGTTACCTGCACACTTGACACAATGAGGACTTCTGCTGCAGAAGTTTTTAGTGTGTCCTAACCTTTGACACTTAGTACATTGGGGTATTTCTTTTTTTGGCAGGGGTGGTTCAAATTTAACTATTGAGTGTAACAATCTGTCTATGTTATATATGTCTTTATTGTTTGGTGCTGGTTTAAATTCGACGTAGAATAGTGGAAGTGCTATTTTCAACTCTTCTTTACGTTCTCGGATGTTAGAGATATTTGTTACTGTATGTTTGTGTTCTTCAATAGCTTTCTTAATTGTAACTGTATCGGTTGAATGTTTCGCAAGACAACTCTGAAGCTACGTTCTTGTCTGTTTTTGTAGGTATGGAATTCTCTGAATGGAATACTAATAGTCTGTCACAAAACAAATATAAATTATTTTCTTTCTTTTAAGCTAATAATATAGATAACATATTTGTGTCAGAAACACATTTCATATAAAAACTATTTTCATATTGTAATCACTAAGCGTCTATCAGCGGATGACTAATACTAACTACGTAGCGTGGAGAGTCAGTTAACTCTGACCAAAGGCAGAGAATTGATGATAGCAATAAACAATAATGGTATGCAGCAATGAATCAACTCGTCATCGGACTTAGCCAAACTGCCTAATCTGCTTGATTTTTTATGTATTAAAAGAGATTAGTCCGAGCTGAAGAATCTTACTTATAATTATCAACCGATTAATCGCCCATTATAATTACTTAAGGGTCACATATAATAATAACTATAAAAAAAACTGTTTTTCTTAACAATAAACTACAAAATAGTGTATTCAGAAAATTAATAGACGAATCTCTATGGCTTTTCTGTGGATTTTCTTTAAAACCATAAAACGATCTTATATTAGTAGTAAAATACTTCAATAAGATTGTTCGGCACTCGAATCCTGACAAAGCACTGTATGTTTCAAACAATGTTTACTCTGCAGTTGTTAATTACAAAATCGCCGAAGAGCATAGAAATCACAGGCAGTGCCAAACACCAAGGCATCCAGCTGATAAGCGTAAACTAAACCAAGTTGCTGCTAAACTTAAAACACTACTTTCCGACAAAAAAATCACTTGACACAAAACTACTTGAAAAAATTTTCTCCAATGAACCACGAACAATATGGTTAAAGTAAAAGTGGTTTTAGATTTTAGTGACCAACGTTTGAGTGCTATACTGAGAGTAAATAATGTAAGATGTAATCGTTACGACAAAATTGCAACTGGGGAGAGTTTGTGTTAAATTCGTTTTCCAGGTTTTAATAAACAAACAAAAGCAAAATCGTGTGTTGATTTCTTGTGGGTTCAATCAAAATTAAAAGGACGTCATTTTGAAATTGTTAACAATTTTCAGGCTACTGTAACAAGTATTCTGAAGGAAATTCCAGTTTGAGACCTTCGTACGACCTACGACACGTAGCAGAATCACTGGAAGCAATATATTAATGCTTGAGAACGTTATTTTGAAAAATAGTAATATCGCCAATTAAACACATTTTCTGAGGTCTCATTACTTTTGGAACATATCTTGTATATTGTGATTTGCATGTCACTTATATGTAAGAAGTTGGTTCAAATATGGCCGAGATTAATTATTTAGGAAAAAAAAACAAATTTCCAAACACTTACTTGCAAATGTCAGTCTTTAACGTACTCCCATCCAGAGTCAACACATTATTACCAACGGTCTGGAAGCATTCTGGTGCCGTTTTCAAAAAAGGCTTTTAGTTGGCGGCGTATCCATTCTCGAACAGTTTGGATGACGACATCGTTGTCCACAAACCAGATGCCTTGCAAGTCTGATTTGAGCCTTTAGAATAGGTAGAAATCACTTGGGTACTGTAAGGCGGTGACAGAAGATTCCATTTTAATTTTCAGAGGGTTTCCATTATTGTTTTGGCCAAATGGGGTTGTGTATTATCTTAAAGCAAGGCTTCTCGCTTTCCATCCGTCTTCCACTTAGATGGGATCTTTTCCTTCACGTCTGTTGCCAGGAGATCTGAGTAATAAGATGCATTCACTGTTCTGGCATCCGTCAGAAAGTCTACACTGATAACATCCTGTCAGTCCCAGAAGAATATTGCCATCACTTTTCCTGTTGACTGACTGCCATGTTGACAGCTAGGACTCGAGAATGAAGTAGTGCACTAACGTTTTATCAGTGGTCACTCAAAAATACATCACCTTACCTGCAAACTGCTGTAGGAGACGACTATCAGTTTCTATGCCCACTATTTTATTTACGTTTATCAAAGTGCCTGATAATCACCGTGCATTTACTTTACAATAATGCAGGTGGTTTTTCACGATGTCTTCTATATTACCAACACTGTTGGACAGCATTACTCTAAATTCTTTGATAGTGGTACATTTGTTCTCACGAATCAGCCCGTCTGCACGATCAATGTTTGGCTCGGTTTATTCTCCACGGGTTCTCTTTCCTTTCTGAAGCATTTACATACGAGTCTGTGAGAGACAGTCTTTCCCATACTGTTGTTGCAATTTGTGGTGACGGGGAGTTTTCTTTGTCGAGGAACTTGATCCACGTTCCAAGGTATTTTCTGGTCTCTCATCACTCTAGCAACTTCCAAACAGTCCGGAACAAGGTCTAACCCGAGCAGAACAAAGATTGGAGGTTATGGTTCCACTGTCTTTAAGTCACACAGGTGTTGTGCACTGCGGCTTGTTTACACACAAATCAGTCCCGATCATATTGGAACCACCTTATATACTGATTTACGGAGTAACTGCTTTATTTAAAGGTTTTAAAGGACAGAATAATCATATCAATTTAAACTATAAAACTTTCACACAAATAACACTAAAAAAAATTTAATCGCTTACAATAGAATGAACCTTAAAGGTTTCTTCATCTAGACTTCCATATTCTGTTAATCAAATTTTATATGATATATTATGGTATTTGGTGTTATTTGCACCACATGTAAAGCCATAATTAGTTGAAGAACACCAGAACGCACTACCTACTACTCCCGTCTTACACCATACATCTTTCCCTCCACGTAAATAATGAAAGGGCGATGAATTCAGCCGAACAACAGCTCTTATAAACATTGCCTAATTCAAGTGCTCAACTTTAACAAAAGCAACGCAAATAGGTTAATTCTAAAAGTAAATCCGAATGGCGCAAAATGTAATAGGTGCAAATGTAAGGGGCTCATTCACAAATTACTTTTGTACAAAGGTTACAAAAATATGAATAAGCAGGTCTTCCTCTCTCGCTTAATAACAAACACATTTCTGTAGAAGCAAGCATCAAATATTTGAGGATCTTCTTGGACAGAAGAATAATTTGGAGAAAAAGTATGAGTTAAACTTAAGTATCGAAATAAATTGTTTAGCAAAATATATTGATTTATAAGACGTACACCTCAATTGTCTTTGGAAAATAAAGTTCTCTTTAATAAAATTATATTTATACCTGTTTGGTCTAATAAAATATACTTGTGAAAAACAATAACTAACTCTACATACATGACACTAAAAGAGGTTTTACTTTCGTGAGTAAAAAAAAAACTTCACCAACTTACAAAAATGTTGAAAACTTAGAAACGGTTGTTTCGAAAAACTTTAAGAAGTTTTCCGTAGACTTTAAGCGAAATTTATTTCTTTAATAAAATTTTAAATGACGTTATGTTATTTGGTATGTTATCTGCCATGGCCATAACCAGCTGAAGAACATTAGAACGCACACCCTGCTATTCCGGTTTTGCACCAAACATCTTTACGTGGTGAAAGAATGGAAGGGTAATGAATTCATCCGAACAACAGCAATGCCTAATTAAAATGTTCAACTTTCAAAAACAACTTTAATATGTTAGTTTTAGGAGTGAATCCAAAGGCGCAAAATGTAATGAGTGCAATAGAAAATGTTTAATATATATTTTAAAATTTTTAAGTCTTAGGTATTGAACATGTTCTATTTCGTTTTTTAACGTAATTTATAATACCTAAGCCGTCCAGCCAGATTTCAATAAGATTAATTAATTACTATTTTCCCAGAAAAATTAAGAAAATAGATGAGTACACAAAGTAATTTAAATCTCTATTTCCAATTAGAGGCAAATTTCGATCAATACAGCTGTCTGATGTGTTGCCTATATGATTTTCTGATATTGCTAATTTCTAAATATAATAAAATTACTTATTTCATGACTATATTACATAAAAAACAACATAATACAATTTAAAACAATCTAAAATTAATATAAGTACACAAAAACACTTGTTTAGAATGAAAGACTTTCCTAATTCTGTTTTGCTAAATTGATCAATACGCGTTAGATGAAATTCTTATAAGCAGCAGCATACCTTTCTAATAGTTAATTGCAAAAATTCCTTCCTGGCTTCCAAATATGATAAAAACATTAGTTGCGCTATATACCCAAGAACATTTAGTAGTACTATCAGTTAGTATAACGTAAAACGCCGTTGTTTATTTGTTCACGAAGAGAATTTTTTAAAATAGAGTGGAATAAGTTATATTCAAAAAACATTTCAAATACTTATTTAAATAGTATTGCTACTCTTAGAACTATTTAAAAAAATGATTTGACAGGCTTAGAAATGAGAACGTTACCCTAGGTAGCGTATTTATAATGGCGTTACTCTTTGATGGTGATCTGAGCATTACATCAGAACAGATTACTAAAGAAAGTGGTAACCTGTATATGAGAAAAGGCTCCAGGAATTTAGCGGTATGTGTAATGTATATTAAATGTATATTAAAGGACATGATGAATGGACTTGATCCATATGCATATCTTATGTGATAAGGAGACACAGAATGCAAATTTGAAACTTTTGCTGAATACAGGCAGAATAAATAAACACATAACCTTATGTTATATTAAAGAGACGAGAAAATTAAAAAATGTAAAAAATCGTTTTTACTTGCTTTCAATTTACACGTATTATATATCTCAAACAGCTGTTTTATTTACATAATGATTTTTCTGCTTCACCGTATTAAAAATATCACTGATGAGAATGTTATCCAAAGGGCAGAGGTAGTGTCACGCAGTGTGGGAGACTTCAATAAGCTAAAAATCCTTGTTAAACACTACAACCTGAATCTCCTAAAAATTGCATTCGAACACTTTAACCTAAATATGACTCCCACACTGAAGTCTTACGGCATCTCCCGATTGTCAGATTCATAATAAAGAGGACTCGCAATATCCTACTATGACTTGCAAGAGTGCGATTCTGACAATCTACCAATTGAACAAAAAAAAAGATTTTACGCAATCCAAATAGAAGTGGATAGTCCTCTGCTGCTTGGAGCAAAGGTCAAGTCTTGTCATACACTTAGAAAAGTACATCATGTATTGATCGCAAAATAGCTGCTAGATCTGTTAAAGGTTATGCACACTCACTGATGGTTTTATCGGGTATCTGAATTCAGACCCACGGTAATTTCCTCGAACATCATGTGCCGATAAATTCAAATGCTACGTCACAGTAAAGTAAAAACTTGTATTGTAAATAAGACAGCTTGTTTAAGATATACAAGCAGTTAAATAATTAGCAGTTGGTAATAGGTACCGCCTTAATTCTTTCGTAAGTCGATAGAGGAAACTTTTGTCCTCGATGCTTTCTCACAAAAAATTTAGTTGCGATTGAATTCGCGCTAAATAAACAAGTAAAGCACCATGACTGCCGCGTGCGCGTCGTGCTACGGGCTGTATTCCTCTATGCCCAGCTGATAGATCCGAAAATGTCTCATGCAACGGCTGCTAAGTACATGAACAAGTCGGAAAAACAAGTAGGTAGCGATATAAGAATACAAAAATAGTCGATGACTTGCCGGAACGTGGCTTTATATACAAAGTGTCCCCTAAAGTCAAAAAACAGTTCGTAAACTTATTTTCGCGGAACCCGGGCTTAACATTGCACCAAGGGGCAGCAAAATTAAAAAAGAAAGGTGTAGATGTATCGTATGAAGCTATTCGAATGCATCGCCGTGCACATAATATCAAATGTCATAGTTCGGTGAAGAAATCTTTGTTAGGTAAAAATCATGTGAGGAAGCGACTCGCTTGGACAAAGGACAATATCGACCGAGATTGGAGCAATGTAGTTTTTACGGACAAAGTTTCTGTTACCGTCCCACGAGTCTGGTCAACCTCAACTAACAGGTTGGTACAGTGTACCGTTGAACACCAAGTAAAAGTGCATCTTTGGTGTTGCTTCTCAAAACTGGGTTTCGGAACGTTGCATCTGTTTACGTACAACCTAAATGCTCCAAAATGTTCGAGATTTATAAGAGATATTTATTACCGACTGCTGAACATCAATTCATCAAAAAAAAAAAACGCAGTCGCCCGATGCAAATCCGATTGAGAATATGTGGGCATACTCCAAGCACAAGCTTAAAAGAAAAATCTTCACTTTAAAGCAGTTAAAACGAGAACTTAGACGTATTTGAAGATCCTTGCCGGATGAATACGCCATCAATTTGGTCGAAAGCATGACTGAAAGATAACAGGTAATTATCGGCGCCAGTGGTTACTGGACACATTGATACAATAGCATATTTTTTCTAAAGGAGTACAACGTACCCATGTGTTTGAAAATGTTTTCAAAAATTTTTTTCCCTACATTAACCTAAACATGCTCTTACTTAAATGACTGTATAATACATGTAAATCGAAAGTAATTTAAAAAACTATTTTTTTTTTGAAATATTTTTACAATTTTTTATCTATATAACCTAACATAAGGTAATGTGTTTATTTATTCTGCTTATACTTGCCAAGAGCTTGATATTCTGTACATTTCTCTATCATATAAGGTAGGCGTTTCCATTTAATTAAAAAACATTAATTATCTCTAACAGGTTTTAAACCTTAATATGCATATGGATCAACTCCACTCATCATCAACCTCTAACGCCATTTCTTATATACAGGCTGCCATCTCCTTTAGCAACCTGTTCAAATTTTAAGCTCAGCTCACCACAAAAAAAGCAACGTCATTATAAATATTATATTATTATATTTACAAGTCCAGCATTTGGAAAACAATTTGACAGTGTCTTTAACTATTTCTCTGGTCTAATGCCGTAAAAAAAGACTTTTTGGATCAAATGTTAATAGGCGGATTTTTCATAAAAATGATCAGTGTAAATTGAATTAGAAATTAGAAACTATTTCGTAAAATCGTACAATTGCTTTAGTTATTAGCAACAATTATTTAATGAATAAAAAGACTCCAAACATCTACCGAAATTTCATAAAGGTTTTAAAATTGCTAATTTTTCTCTTTATTGGTACTAGTATTAATGTCATCGATTTTAAAAATTCTTCAATACTTCTTTATCAAGATTTCTCCTCCTGCTCGTATATAAACCACTCCTCTATTATTGACATATTCATGTTTAATTTTTTTGCCACATGTCACAATCCAAGGGTTTCAGCTCAAACGCCACAGACGGCCACTCCTCAATTGATATAGCACGGGGCACGTACCATTCTGTACCATTTCATTTTAAGTAAAAAATACAAGAATTCAAACTCATGATACCAACTTTTACTCTACTTTTCCCTATTACTGCTTTACTAACTTTAAGAATAAATAGCAAATGAATCTATTTCACAGCGCACTATAGACATATTGAATAACCAAACTTTCCTCTATTAAGAACGAAAACCAAATAATACAGATTAAAGATTAGATTTGATATGAAATTCAGTTTAAAACTGCTCAAAATTTCAAAGCTTTATGACTGTATTTTAACAAAAAAAATTATTATAAAATAGAAACTAAGAAAAACCCCACAAAGATTATCAAGAAATAAAAAAAAACTACAAATAACTGATCTACAGAAGATCTCCAATTAAATAGTACAAATACTGAAAGAATATAGAAAAACGTAAAAACGATACCCTAAAATACCCGCTTAAAAAACGTTCAAGTATTTTTTTTAAAATAATGCACCATAAGCAGACTACTACTACCAATCTTCATCTCGTTATTGAGAATGCCTGAGAATCCGTCCCCTAACCCCTTACTTCTGCGGTAACCTGGCGAGGATGTTGGTTGGCCTCAGATAAGCCACCCCCGGACCGTCTTACGGGAATTCAGAATCTTCCGGCGCTTCTGGCGGGCGCCTCTATTCAGCTCGTATTTTTTAGGACACAGATGATGGTAATTCTGTATCCTTCGCTGAAAGACCGATGCTAAGCGTGCCGGTGGTACCTCCGGTGGAAGATTCTGTGTTTCGCCAGCTCAGGTTGTCGATGAAGTATTGATGTTATGATTTGATGGTGGATAATAGACCTAGCCAGTGCGCGGCAGCAGCAGGCCTTGAAAATCTTTGGCGTGCGACATAAGCCGCCCGAAGATTTCTCCAGCGTTGGTGGCTTCACTCAAGGTGTTTTGTAGTCGCGTGATAAGTTCTATGCACTTTTCTACGTCTACTCGCTGGAATAGCTCAAAGATAAAACCCCAACCCTGGTTACTGTTCTCGGGTTGGGGAGCTGGTGCTGCTGGTATAGGTGTTGAAGTTATCTGCGCGGCCGGGTGTGTTGTGACTAGAAGAGCTGGCCAAGCGGTAGCCGTTAGAACAGCTCTGGATGCCTGGGCGTATGACCGCCCAGAGGTCGTGGCTGGAACTGGAATTGGTGCCTGCCAAGATGTTGGAGCAGGCTGTGGCCGAGGGAAAGCTAGACACCTTTGTTAGCTGACAGGGTGCGCGCCGTTACAGTTGGCACACACCACTGGTGTCTCGGGCCTCTTGTCGCAGGTGTTCAAGTGGTGGGAACCTGAGCACTTGACGCAGCGCGGGGGAATCAAGCAGTTCCGCTGGCCATGTCCAAATTTTGACAGCAGTGACACTGCCCAGCGGTACTCTTCTTGTGTGGTAGTTTCGCCTTAACTACCACGCGCATCACTTCGCTAATGTTATAGATGTCTTTTGCCGTGCGCTGTTTCTACGAACACTAAAGGCGTCGGCCTCTTGTCTCTTGTACGCCGCATGCGGTGCACAGATCACACGGGGATCCTCTTTCGTATCAGCTGCTCTTAGACCATTTCGTCAGCCAACGTTTCCGAAACTCCTCTTATAATAATTATAAAACATAGGTATAGAACAGTATGCTTCTAGCCTTCATTAGCTTCGTCATTCCCCTGTAGTCTTCAGTGGTGGTCGGCTGGATCGCTACTGCGTCCGCTCTGTTCCTGGCTTTGGCGAAATTTAGGTTCTTGTCATTGACTGTGACAAGCAGCTCTGGCCAAAACTTCTTGTCCAAAAGCATAACCGAGGGCACTCGCTGGGTTTACTCTTCTTTAGTGCCAGAGGAGTACCGGCTTTCGGCGTTCATACGTTCTTGGTCTGCTACACTGTATTGACTTGCAGCGAATGATGGCTGTGTCATCTCACTGACGTCTTCGTTCTTCTAAAAGTCCGGGCTTCCCTAGGGTGGGAGCCGCTCTCCGCAGTCGATAGTCTTTCATTTTTGGCTGCCGATGACGGTGGTGGAGAGCTATCTGGTGTCGATGGTTTCGGCGGGGTTGAGCACTTATCCCTGGAAGAATTTTAG
Source organism: Sinelater perroti (assembly GCA_036346155.1). Taxonomy (NCBI): domain Eukaryota; kingdom Metazoa; phylum Arthropoda; class Insecta; order Coleoptera; family Elateridae; genus Sinelater; species Sinelater perroti. The sequence continues at coordinate 1,333,756 of JARFIY010000355.1, read as the reverse complement.
CGCCCAAAACTTTTAAGGCGCACCTTGGGTGACGGCTGATCATTTTTTGTAACCCTCTGGTAAATTTATCGGGGGCTCTGGACTGGCTTGGGCTGCCAATGCTTTCAGTTGGACTATCCTTCCCTTATCCTTGCCGTCCATTGCGTAGCCCTTTCGAGTTATTTCTTTTACATCCTCGAAAGACCCCTGCGTGCACTAGACCTGCAGCAATGTGGTGTTAAAGTTTGCTACCGAGCACACTTTTAATGGTTTTTTTGCCCTTTTTTTAGTCGGCATGAATACCACCTAGAAAATCGCCAAGAGCAGCCCAACACTTCTGCTCTCGACGACAATTTTCATAAATTCTCAATCGTCTTAATTAAAGCCTTCTGCTTCAGCACGTCTAAAGAAAGCGTATAAAATTCTCAGCAAGGCTAAGACCATGTTCACCATGTTTTTTTATTGGAAGGACCAGTGCAACGATGTAGTTATTCGTAATTCTAACATAAGACTTTGTAGAACGTTTTCACCAGTAAAAACAACGTAGATAGAAATGTATGATACCAAAATACGTCTTGTACTATTTTTACTAAATATATAAACAAGTTGTTTTGTTATCATAAAAAGTTAATTTTACCAATCATAAATCATTTTTAATTTTTATAATTAAATCGTCCTGTGTCATAACGTAAAATTGTTTATATTTTGGAATTTAGCTTGCTATTTAAAAACAAAATGAATTTGCAAGTATAGAAAATAGATACTTGAAGTATTGGTAAGTAAAATTATTTACTTGAAACCTTGCCTTATATAAGCAATATATACACACATGCAAAGTGGCTTATATAAGTCTAACTACAAGAATAAGCTGCTTCCTGATTTACTTCATATACAACCACTTTTATCAATGCTTACTTATATAGTTCTAACTTTCATACAGAATTAAGTCTTTTAGAATCTTCCATGTGTATATCTGATGTTTGCCTTATATATTTCAACCACTTTACTATGTCACCGAGATAGAATTCTACAAATAAAATCTTTTAGAATCTTAACTGTTGTTATTCTTTGATTTCTCCTTAATTTTGATATTTTTTTGTTTCATCACACTAACTATTCAAAAATAAAACACAAAATAAAAGTTGGAAGATGTAGTTAAATTAGCTTGTAAAATAATTGAACGATTTTGTAAGAAAAAACAAAAAGGCGGGTAAATTTAAAAAATTTTGAATTTGGTAGGTAAATCAAAAAGAAACTAATTTTTTAACTAATGCATTATAAAAATAAAAACATACAAATTTATCTGTTCACAAATATGCTAACTTAGAAACACTTTTTTCCAAGTTACAGGCTATACCAGCGAATCGCGCACAAACGCTTCGACAGAAATATCGTCCCACCAGAGCTTCTTTTAGTGGTTCAACTCCAATCCAGAACAAATCCTCAATTTTTGTCGAATTATTGCAAAGTAATACAATGTTTTTGATTAGAAATTCTTGTATTTTCCGACTATATCCAAGTTTTTTTTGCTCAAAAGTTAAGAAAAGCAATTTCTTCAATCGTTAATTGGGGGCTATCCTCAAAAAAGTGGTAAATATTGCAAATATTCCATCCAGACTGACCTTCTCGCGACATCGGTAACGTTTATTTTCAACTGTTTCACATGACTTAAGTCCTTCCAAAATTTCTGACGATTTGACGTCCCCTGTCGCAAGAAACTTAATAATAATCCGTTACACAATATGCAAGAGTACCTCATGTACTAAAATTGTCTTCATATTTACTAGTAGTGGAATATCTAAATAACTGTTTTTAAATTAAACGCTTTCAATAAATCATAGCAGAATTTTTTGTTTTAAATTTAATTTTAATAAGAAGTTTATTGCAGAACTTACATCAACTCTATCTTAAATTGCTTAATAGGTAACATAATAAGTTAGCTTTACATGTTCAAGAGAATGAGCCAAGCATATGACTCCAGCATTGCTATACTCGAATCACTTCGCGTCAGAAAATTTCCAACAGAAATTATTGCGTAATTTGGCTACAACGTACTTAAGTTTACGACGTAGCCAAGTAGGAAATCTGACCATCTGGAAGAGGAACTCATAACATGCGATCTGAACGCAAGGAAAGTGATGCATTTTGAATCCTGGATGGAACTTGATTAACTGGCGATAGCCAGTCTATCAGTGCACCAGAACCTGCACTACAATTATTTTGCCTTGAAAGAACCGCCTGTTAACTGTATAAAACAAAATGGACAGGAAATTAAAGATCCAAGCACCGATGAACTCTATCAAGTAAGACATCGCTGGCTTCCTTCAGACAAAAATCGTCAATAACCTTTGGATCTGCCAAGATGTCTTTCAAATGCTTGCCGTCATACAATTTTTCCACTTTTGTGATAGTGATGGGATTTGTAAGCAGCGCAGGGAATGTTATGGTGTCCCACTTCTTTAAGGATAACCTGAGGGTGACTGCCGATAGCTATATTAACGAGCTGAAGACAGTTGTTACGCTCTGGGTAGAAAAGGTGGCCGCTAGAAGAGATAGCCGTTGAGTGAGAGTACAATGCAAGGAAGACTCGAGCATGGCTATATAACAATTTGTATTATCACTGATCCCTCAACTTGTGGCCATCCTCCAGCCCCGACTGCAATCCTTTTGACTACTACGTGTGTGGCGTGATAGAGTCATCATAACACCAAGTACAGCTTAAGATCTTCCATCACAGAGGTAATGACACATATGAACAAGAAGAAAATTGTGTTGGTCTACTGTAGATTTAAGTTATTGAATAATATGACTCTAAATGCTATATACTTCAATTTGGCCAAGTTTCATGCAACTAAATTTCATTTTACTTGTATTTTAATATTACTACCATTACTTATTCACTTTTTGGATTTACATCGACGACCCTGTATAATATAAGTATATGTTAATAAGTATTAACTGACACGTAATAGACTTCACATACGATTAGTAATGCACATAATATATTATACAAATTACTACCGGCTTATTTTTAAGTAAAATAATTTATTTGCAATAATTGTTATTTTTTGTTATCTTGTGCTATAATTAATTTGATTATTGCAACAGTATCGAGAAAATAAAAATAAATTTTATAATGTGAACAAGATGAAAGCTCTATTTATAATTTATATTATACTTCCTGATGTACACTGCACAAATTGTTCAAATGCAATTTAGTATATGCACATTCACATTCAAATTATTTAAAGACGTGGGCGTTCGTATCTGTCATTGCTATAAAAATAGTATAGTACTAATAAAGCCTACGTACCGTTTCCGACGTTAAAATCTTCTACTTCAATCTATATCTTAATTGTAGCTCAAATCTTCCAACACTACACTGCGACTGGCAGCTGAAAACAAAAACAATTATCTGTTATTCTCAAGATTTTATTATCGCAGACGTTATGTAAATTTTATTAGGTAATTTGTTGCCGTTTGCCACATTCAAAGCAATGACGCATGTGATGAAATCTTTATGATTTATCACATGTATATTAAATAAATAACATCTCTTTTAACGTTCATTGTTTAACAATGACAGGGTAAGTTTAAAAACCAGATTGATAGTATAGATTTATAATATTTACCGTAGAATTTTAAAAATTAACGATAAGTAATATATTTGACTGACAAGAGGATTCTCTATCAACATTAATGTTTAATATTTCTCTAGAAACTCAAGAGGGAGTATCAAAATTAAAATCACCGTCTTACATTCTCAGACGACATAATAATTAGGACAAAATCTAAAGAAGAGGTAGCTGAAGGGAAAAATAATATATAATAGCCGCTCAATATTGGGACTCAACATCAACGAAAATATAACAATTTTATGACCTGGAATGAAGAACCTTATAATAATAGTAATCAATTAAAAGTTAAATTGGACAAGAATAAGTAATACATAGTCACATATTTAAAAATATTAGTGACGAGACGACCTGAAAGCAATGAAGAAATTATGACCAGAATAGCAGCAGAAACGGTATGTATATGCTATAAAAAAAATAATTGCAGGAAAAGGATTTTCATTAGCTACAATTGCGCGTTTGTAAAATTATAATTAGACAAATTGTAGACTTTAAGGGAACAAGAACAGCAAATGCTAATTGTATGGGAAAGAAAATCATTAAAAAGAATATACAGCGGAAGAAAAGTAAAAGATTGGGAAAGAAGGACAAGTAATAAATTAAAAGAGACATAATAGAGAGTCACTAAAGCACAATCGTTTAGATGCATTGGTCATTTAAACGAAAAAAGAGAGAGTACTCTATAAAATATCGAACTCACAAGTGGAACAACAGAAAAGTAATGTGCAACAAATTTTAATCCTATTAAATATTCGCGAGTGAAAGAAAAGTGCCAAGATTTCGAAACATGGACCAAAGACTTACAAAGCCTATAGCTCTTCTATAAATAGATTGTATAGGCATATAAGACAATAAAGCTACGTGCGTTGATAAACTTAATAAATATTTATATCCAAACCTTAATAGAAGTTAATATTCAAGGTTCTTAAAAAGATTTATGGAAGAAGTTTTATGGCTCTTATTTGGTCTTTTGACGTGTAAACGCCTTTAAGTTTGATAAGACTGCTGAATATCATTTCAAAATTATGAGCGACACCAAAACGGTCAAGTTTGAAACAACTAATACTCGAAGATTACTGGACGGAGACCAACGGAGAAGGCAGCGTTCGACAGAGGAAGGTTGAAAGCAATTAGCAACTAAGCCGTAATTTTCCCTGCTCCCGTACGGCGCGAGGGAGGGTAGGACTTATTCGGGTAACAAAAAGACGTTTTCACGGAAACCTCACATCACTAGCCCACACTACTACCCACCCAATTTTTGTAATAAATGTCTAATAACATTTCCTTAACCGGCAGGTGTAAGAGGAAATTTCAAATATTTGACGCGATTCAGGCCAATATGACGAGCTAATTAATCGCAACTTCAACATAGGGCTCTCCAAAATATTTTGAATAGCAAAAACGATGAGGGTACTTAAAATTAAGCTAGCAATCGTTTCACCTGTTTTTACATATTATCAATAACAGAAAAAGTTAGATATATTAGACTAATGGTTCTGAATGATATGACATAAATTAGATATATTCAATTATACTTGAACCTTAATCAACAATGTAGATAATTAGTAAAAATTATTACAATATTAAGTTAAATAAACTACAAAATAACTTTCATCAAGTTTTACAGCTTAAAGCTAGCATTTCACTATCAATGTCAATTAGAGTCCAGATAAATGTAAAAAATAATATCACTGTGTATCGATACTAACAAGCTCTTTAAACTTGCACAAAATTGAATTTCGGACGCTTTAAGGGCATTATCAATTTTCATTAAAAGAATAAACAATACATTGGAGCTTTTCCAGGTCCCTAAGAAACACAGTCTTTTACGTCTTTATTGCCAGATAAATTAATACAAATAAATCAAATATCTAATTAAGAAAAGTCTATGATAGTTAAAGCATTAACCAAAGAATTTTTAATCGCTTTCGGCTGCACTTGGAAATCCATTCAGATCAAGAACGCAACTAAAGTCTTTTTTTAGAACGTATGCAAATTATTTAAAATTATGCATATTAAAAAAGGGGTACACCTAACGTTGGAACAAATAAATGAACGACGAAAGAGAATGCTTAAGAACCACTCGAGCTACAAAAACATAAAAACGGATATTCTGGTAAAAAAAATAAATTTGATATTACAACCAAAGTATAGCAAATTATGTAGTGCGAGATCTTTGTGTCGACAAAGAACTAATATTCGTTTTTGAAAAAAAATAAATTCGTGAGCTACAACGACGGTACCTTGCAGCGGATGAACATAAACCATCGAAATATTCACCAAATATTAGATGTGGATTTAATAGGTTGAAAAGTGGCATCGAATGTGTCCTTCTGGGAAGGATAGTGATATCGACGGCCATTTGCATTTTTAACTATTAACAGGCCAGTCTTGTTTCAGATTGTTTGTTGCCATATCTACTGCAAAGGTAGTGTAACTTGGAGCAAGTGTGTGGAATTCCCGCAATTGCTTCTGCAGATGCCAACAGTAATCTGAAAAAAATTCGAGTAAAAACTAATACGAAAACTGCATCTCAAACATTGTGTGACGCAGTTAGAAGTAAAACAGATTTAGGTCACTCTTTTCTGCACCGCAATTTTTGCGATTGCATTTAACTTTACATTACAAAACGTGCTGCGCTGACTTGCCTAATCTACGTTAATTGCGTGTCAACTTTGAACCAACCTAAGGAATAGTGTAGCTACTGGGTTGAGAGTGGCTATCAAACCGCTATAAATGGCATATCCGATCCAAATACAAAAACATTTGTAGAATTTTCTGGCAAGCCTTAGCATAAGTAAATTGTAAAAATTCAAGGATTCAGCAAAATGACTCTTTAAGCGCATATATCATTTTTCAAATCTCTAATGTAGAAAAACTGGTCAAAGCTTTTAGTTACTAATCTTGTATAAAAACACACTAACAAGATAGTGAGACTCCAAAATCGATGAGAGAAAACAGGTTTCTACAATTTCCTAAAACTTGTAAAAACAAAAAATTAAAGAAACAGGGTGACAGAAGATATGTCTTTTTTGGTTATTACCAACTTCTAAAGTGTGCCAATTTAACCTAGAATTGTTAGTAAATAAGCATTGCCTATTTAACAATACCTTCAGACCAAATGTTCTGCCGAGTGAATTCAAGAAATAAAATGGGCTGGTATATTGATAGCAATCTTGGATTTATTTTCTATGTTTGTAGTGTAGTTAATAAGTGCAATTTTTCTCTATTTTACATATAGAATTTGGGACAGTTCTAAGCCGTTGCTACCAATCAACATAGTCACGAAGGAAGAGAAGATTACAATTGCAATTGAAAGCCTTGACAAAATAAATTTCTGTTATAATATCCAGACCATCATTTCATGTAAGAAATCCATTACAAAAGTAGCGAGTAATCATTATAAACTACAATTTCGGAAATACATCGACCAACTTGTTTAATAACAGGTAAGTGTGGCTTTACAGTTTACACTTCCATTTCAAACTCAATTTAAAACTACAATAATTAAAAACATATTAAAGATGCAATTAACTTTCAAGTTCTTTATTTTATCCTGATCTTTACCGACGTTTAGACATGGTTACCCAAATTTTTTTTCGAGATCAGATCAAAGCTCCAACATGCATGATATACAAATTTCGATAAAGTTTTTTAAAGTTCCGCATTACTTGTCGAGTCATTTCCACTGGTACTACTGCGATCGCGTTTTGCGTCGAAAAACTAGCCTTTAGGTGTACTCACAAAGAGAAATCGCAAGAGGGTAGGTCTGGTGGCCTAGCGGGATGTCACCATGTAGTAAAATACGGCCTGGAAACATTTGCCCTAGAGCTTTTCGAGAAAATCTAGCCCTATATGAGCTAGCGCTATCTAGCTATCAGGAAATTACAAAATATCACAACATAGCAGATAGATGTGACAGTCACTAGGCATCCTTCTTCCTTAAAAAAGTAAAGCTCTGTGACGTCAAATTCAGTAACAGCACATCAAACAATACATGCTGACTGCAAAGAGGTTGTTCATGGCTAAATGATGTACGATTAGAGGCTTGTCTACTAATACATTGTGTGTGACGGTAAATTCAAAAAGGGGAAATCATTCTGCCGAATCCTGTATTATATATTAATGTTAAAACTTGATGGATGTCATTTCTATTATTAATCTTGTTTAAAACTTATGGATATATGGGACGTTCTAGTTTGTAAGTAATATGTAAGGTTGCACGTCAGTAAGTACAATAAAGCTGCAGTACCAGTGAGTGCGCCCCAACGAAAAAATACTTGTTTATATTTTGAAAATAACTTTGTCTACAAAAAACCTGAAATGCAAGACAGCGTGCTAATGAACATACTAAACATTGAAAACAATGTTGTAGGTTATAAAGTAAGAGCGCTAATAAAAACTTGTAGCTAATTATACTCAATAATTATATAGCGTTTTTTTTTAATGTGTGAATTTTATAATTCAATAAAACGACAAAGAAAAAAAATTTTGGATATTTTTATTACCAATAAAACTGCAAACGATACCATCAATAATAATAAATTACATCATTCGCCTTTGGGAGGTTCAATGTTCAATGACGCGACACCCCAGTGCTTTAGCTACTGAACCTAAGTTGACTTATTCAAATAGGCCAGTGATATGACATAATCTCACAAAATCTTACATCTCACATTTCAGGAACCAATCAAAATCACTATTTTGTAAGATTACGTATTCAAAAAGCTTTTACGCAATTAAGCCATTCTTTCACACGTAACACCGTTTTTTTTAACATTTTCTTAAAGGACAACTTTGATTGTTTCCAAATAAGTAGGGTCTAGGATACATTAAACGATCCAAGATTTTTTCCGGATTATTTTCACTCTATAGAGTGCAATTTTGTTTTGTTTACAAAACCATTGTGCCAAAAGTGGACTGATAATTTTTGGGTAAAATTCTGGTCAGCATGTAGTTAATATATTAAAATTTAACTGAATTCTACATCAAAACTACTACACTAACAAAATAATTATATAAAGAAATGAGTCTCACATGCTAATAATTACTTGCGGCTCGTTTTGCCTTTCCTCGCCATCACAAAAAGCCACAGTGCATTGCGTTTTTAAAGATTAAATTACTATTTGATCATCCACTGAAACATGGCATAAGACAAAGAGACATGATAAGGCCAAAACTATTTATAACAGCCCTGACAGGCGTAGTCAAGAAAGTAAAATAGAGTTAGAAAGGCAAACAATAAATGGGAGAAAGCGTAATAACCTATACTATGCTTTGCGCATCTTTACAATTAAAAAAAACTTAAATTTAGTACAATACTTAATCTAATTATCGGCGCGGTAAACTGCCCAATTATAGTTAAAAATAAAATTGCAGAGAAGAGAAGATTATAAAGAATCTGGCAGATGACAAAACACGTAAACGACAAAAGATCCTTAAATCATGCAACTACTGAGCTCAAAAACTTACTTTCTAATATTAGAAATCAAAATGTGCAAAACTGTTTAAGACATCTCTCTCCATTGGAAGCAAATGATTACTCGCTATGGGGAAGTCACAAGATACCTAAAGAAATATCAGCAGCATAAAGCGCCAATCCGCACTACCAACAACACCATGCCATATTAAATGAGCTTGCCAATTAAGAAATTTAAGGTTCATCAGGTAGAAAACACGATCTCATTACCACCTAAATCCCTAAAAAATCTGACCCAGTTAGGATATCAGTATAACTAACCTCTTTAACAAAATTTTACGATTTCGACACTTTTATGAATCAAAAAAACAGCAGTAATAATTCTAATATCAAAGCCAGGAGAACCTACTAATCAACAGGCCAATTAGTCTGCTGCCAACTTTTTTTTAGTGTTTGAAAAACTGCTCCTACAGAAGTTATACTCAACACTCTTAAAAAATCATTTGATACCTGATCATCAATTTGCGGCAGTTGTACAAGTCCACAGGGTTGCAGTCAAAATTATTACAGACTTTGAGAAACGTAAATACTGCACAACTCCATTTCTGGATGTCACACGGGCCTTTGACAGGTTCTAGTTTGAAGGTCTGTTTTGCAAAATTAAGAAAACCCTACCTAAAAATTATTTTGAACTGTTAAAGTCATACTTAATCACTCGATACTTTCTTATTAGACATGGCAACGATTTAACACCTCTATACCCCTTTAACTCGGTTCTCAAGGTAGTTGTTGGGCCCAATTCTCTACTTGCTATTCACAGCGGATCTCCTCACAACACTCAGAACCATAATCGCCATTTTCGCCGACAACACGGCTATTCTCTCATCGCACCCTAACAGTTGCAAGACCACCTGGATAAAATACGGTATCCGCCTGAATAAAAAGCTGACTTAGAGAACGCATATAGCGTCAAAACGCAAACAAATGGGTCTAAAATTACAAAAAGTGTACTGGATACTAGGGCGACAATCCCAGCTATCCTTGGAGAATAAATTACTCTAATACAAAACCATGATCAAGCCCATATGGACATATAGAATATAACTCTGGGGTACTGCCAAGATACCCAACATATTTGTTTACCGCTTTTCACCAATGTATGCTGTACCGGTTACTTGAATTTTGTTATTGTAATATGTGTTAATGTCAGTGTATTGTGATAGTGATTTAACAATTATTTTTAAATTTGTACGATTTTTTTAAAGTGTTACAACATGCCATACAATTATTTAAACTTAAATATGCAAATATGGTATATTTATTTATAGTTTTTGTAATGAAAATGCTACAGCTATTGTTGAAGAACATAGTCAAAATTTTTCACATTAGAGAATTACGAATAAAAACTTGTTTATTGGAGTTTTTAACAAACTGTGCAAAACTGGAAAGCTTTCCAGTGCTAACATAACGTCTGAACGAGCAACTTGACAAAGTTTAGAAGAAGTAGAAAATATTTTGACTAGAGAATGATGCAACGACCAGCTCACGAAGAATTGGTACTCAATAGAAAATCCCACAAAAATGAATAATCAATCCACAAGCAAGACTTATATCCATACCATATACAACGTGTACATCTCCTACAACCAGAAGATTATGCTAAGCGTATGCAATTTTGTCAGTGGATAAATAATAATTGTCGTACTGTATCGCGTATTCTTTTTACCGATGAAGTAACATTCACCCGTGATAGCATTAATAAACTCGCAACTCTCATGTATGGTAACACGAAAATTACCACGCAATAGTCGAAACCAATTTTTAACATAAGTTTTCGAGAAACATGTGGCGGCGTGATATGGTCCATAGTTATTTAATTGGCCCTTTTATTTTGGAAAATCCTCTCACATGATAGCACTACTTAAATTTTTTACATAATGAATTACAAGGACTGCTACGGGATGTTACTTTAACCATCAGAATTCAAATGTATTATCAGCACAATTGAGCTCCTGTACATTTCGCTCGTCAGATCAAGCAACATTTAGACGAAAGATTTACAAGGCTTTGGATTAATCGCGGTAATTCTATTAGTTGGCTTCCAAGATCTCCAAACTTCACACTATTAGACAACTATTTGTGGCGATCGTTCAAAAATGAGGTATACAAATTAAAAGTGAACACCCGGGAGCACTAAATCGACGTATCAGAAATTGTGCAGCCGATATGAATCAGGGGAGCAATAGGCGCCCTTCATAAACGAATCAGTAAGTGTTTAGAGGTCAATAGCGACATGTTAAGAAACTTTTTGGTTTTACAACTGCAGTAGTTTGAAGGTTTTAATGTGGAAACATGGTTTCAACAAAATAGAGCAACTTACCACACCTCAAACTGATCACTTGAGATTGTCGAGTCACCATCAACTAACCCCCGAGAAGCCCGATCTTACATCCTTGATTATTTCTTTTAGAGATACCTTAAAGAGAAAGTGTATGCAAACAAACCACGGACTCTACTGCAATTGAAGCACGATATCCGCACTTTCCGCCGTTTCCAGAGAGATGTGTAGACGCGTGGCGGTTAATTTCCGTGTTCGATTAGAGAAATGTCAGCAGCGCGAGGATCAACTTTGGAACAACACTATCTTTGGCACTTAATTTTCCAAAACTTAATCTAAAGATTAAAAATAAAAACATATTTTTCTGACTTGCAGTGTTTTTTTTTTTAATTTAATTTACAAATACCCTCTACCCTTTCTGGACACTGTACATTCTAAACTGATTAAGTTAACAAAACTATAACAGATAAAGTGAGACGATTTAGTAAAAAACATCAAGACCGACTCCAGATACAGACCATTCAGCTTACTATTAGTACAGTTCAATATACTAAGGTTGAAAATCAACTAGCATTGATTGGTGCTATTAAACGTTTTATGTATTTTTATAATGCTTTTTCTCTTCTGGGAAAGATCTATCACGTTAAAATTGGTTGTAATTTTATTTATTAAATATCATGTATTAAAAATTCACGTGGAAATAAATAAAAAAGTAATTACGCCAGGCGAAAAGTCGAAAATATAATATGAGGATTTTTTCATCAGACTCAATATTAGTTTTTTCATAAAACTCACATAATTTATACTCCCCTATTATATTTTAAATTTTATGCAAAATGTATTTTGATAATGAGTATTAGTATTTTCATTTATTTTCTATATTTTGAAACTTTGCTTTTATATAATAAAATATAAATATAATCTCACTTGCCATTAATGCGTCATTAGATTATTAAAATTTTCTACAGTACTCTTTTTCGAAATCGCTACCGTTAAAGTACTTTTCAATTTAAAATAGACTTTCGTTTTTATGTACAGAGTTCTGTAGACCAATTCAACTAATTATTAGCAATAAAATTGCCATTCATTAAGAAAATGTTTGTTGCAGTTATTATAAAGTAAAATAAATAAATAATTAATTCCTACTGACACATATAAAGATAACAACGTTCTAAAATAAGTTTGTAAAGAATCAGAGCCTTAATAAATTTTATTATCAATGTGTCAGTAAACTGGCAACGTTTAATTTATTATACAATAAATTTTTTAATTTAGTTTATGGTAAAATAAAAGCAAAGTAGAGATTACAAACGAACTTCTTTATTAATAGAAGGTAAATGTTTTTATAAATGTTTGCAACGCGTGGGATCTTTGCGTTGCAAACATTACACAAGAAATAGTACATACGAGCGCACGAGTATCGTACACTATTTTTCCTATTGAGTGAGCAAAGTTCGATATTGCGGTGCTGCTTTGGCGAAGGGGATGGGCGGTGGAAAGGGGGGATCGGGGGGGGGGGGGCGAAGCCCTCCCGATTAAAAAAAAATGTAAAAAACTGTTTCAATATTTTTTACGATAAATTAAAAACTTTTATAGACGCCATACTTTTCACTGTACACGTTCAAAAAAATATTAGAAGCGAGACCTGACGTTCTCTGTTGAACTAAAAAAAAACAGCGAGTGAGACGACAAAATATAGATGCAGGTTTTGACAGGTCTACTTAATAAGATCAAGCTAACGAGATATAAACAAATCCGCACGCTCAGCTACTTTCCCGCACGTTCAGCTGTAGGGATAAAAGCGTGCGGGAAAGTAGTACTTTGCGCACGCAAATACGTGCGCAAACTCAAACTTTGCGCACGATAGTAGGAAAAATATTTTTGTGTACAACAATTTTTAACTCAACTTTAGATATGGGTTATTTTTATATTATGTACTTACAACGTAACCCAAGCTGCATAAGATAACATAAAATAAATAATAGCTTCATTTGTTGGGGCTCTGCGCTTGTATTTTATAGCAAGCAGACGTGTGTCAAAAGCAAATAGAAATTTACCTGGGCAAATAAGTTCAGGCCTGCATTTTCAGTATTAATATTAAGTTACTATCCTGGTATATTCCGCACAAGTATTTAAACACAGTCGCACAAAATCGCTTTTCAGTGGCCAGTAAAATAAAATTCTCAATTTAAAAGTATTTGACTGAAAAGGCACTAAGTACTTTAGACTCCATTCAGCTCAGACAAATCTTCTGCACTGTGATCAAAATTTACCTATTCACTACACCCAATTCTCAAATATGGGTTACTGTTCACAAGAAATGTTACAATGGTAGAAAGTACAAAATATAAAATAATTCACATTTCAGATATGAATCAAAAACAAAAAAACATAATAATTAGTGGTGGGATAACGTGACTACAACAACTAATAAGTGCACCACTTTAAAAAATAAAAATAATTAAGATGGTGTAATAGACGCAGAACAAATTCCAGAAAATATCGAGAAATCTAAACCACGACCAATACTAAAAGTTAAAAATATCCAACTACAATATTTTCATATTGCAAAAGAATCCATCAACGTGATAAAAGCATTAAAAGAAACAAGAGTTAAGAAAATGGAATAATATCTTTGCGTGGTGTGGACTCCAGTTCGATTAATTTTTCTTCATCTCCTAATGTTCGTATGTTAAATGTGGCTATGTTCCACTCCGTTCGTTTTGATCTTTGTTGTTTTAATTTTTTTCGATTGGTGGGAACTATTCAATTTATGCCCCCTCCCCCAAATCCCAAAATGGGTGTGACTGAAATATCAGTACGAAATTTTGAGCTTGCCCTACTCGCCTGGGGTAATATATTTTGTAAATTTGGCTTTATGGGTTTTTTTGGTTATAATCTGCCACGCTGGCCAAGCGGGTTGGCAAATAGGTAAAAGATTTATATTTTGTATCAGGTGTAAGATGAGGCTATCTTTTAGGGTTAGGACATGATTCTCTTTTAGGTTTAGGGTCGCTTTCCTCTAGTAGTGTCTACTCGCTACCCGCAAAAATGGATTTAAAGGACAATAAATTGAATAGTGAAAATAGATAAATTCTTCAAGAAAAAATTGGGTGTGAAAATACAATTCAAATCAGTTAACAAGTTGGGTCAAAAGTTATGTTTAAGAAGCTAGAAAAGTTGCAAGACAAATAGCAGATCATAAAAATAAATAGAAATTAAAAAATATAAGGAGATAGGTCGTATATATAAACAATGACCTAACTATAGAAAAGGTGTCATTTAAAAAAATAAGAAAATAAGCTACTAAAAAAAAGAAAACGAAAAGAAAACCAGAGTTAGTTTAAGTAAGTTAATGATGAAAGAGGTGTGGAAATCGAACATAAACACAAACAAATTAGAGAAGACAAAAACAAATAAAACAAACAAGGGCGAGGCCCACACGGAGACAATCAGGTAATGAAAAGTAATACGAAAAAGGTTGATAATAAAAACACAAACATAAAAAAAACAAAAAAAAAATGTTGAAAATGGAAACTTGAAATTTAAGAGAAATTGGAAAAAATGCGAATTAATTGAAGAATTTGAAATATTAGCAATATCAGAAACAAAGAAGGAACAAAAAGAACTGATAATGCCAAATGGTCCCGTATTAATATATAGTAGAATGGCACAAGACAAACATACAACTATAGGAAGAGGATATATCATTGATAAAAAAACTAGTAAACAACATACATAATTGAAAATGAGTTTCTGAATGAATCTTAATAATAAAATTTGATTAAATACATGAACAACGTACAACTGTAATTAGATAGTCTATGGATCAAAGAAAGATGACTTTTCTAAAAATATAGGATACTTTTGGACAGAGTTAATCTTGGTAACAGAATTATGTAAAGGTAAAGTTTACGTAATATTAGAGTCGGCAAAAAAAAATCGGCCAACAATTGGATGTGATTGAATCACATGGAAAATGTACCAGAAAGAAGAATGGAAAACGTTTGCTAAATTATTTCGTACTAAACCTGATAGTGGTTAATACATTTTATGAGTACTGAGATATACATAAGTACACAAGAGTTTCGGAGAACATAAATTAAAGATCCATAATTAATTAAGTATTTGTTCAAAAAAGTAACAGTATGTTGATAAAAAATGTCATAGTAAGAAGTGCAGAAATATTTAGTGACCATTACCTGGTAGTAGCAAAGGTTAAGCTAAGAAAGAAAACACAACAGAATAATAATGAAAGCAACAAACTAATCAAGAAGAATAACATCAGATCGTATAAAATAAAGAAAGAGGTGATAGCAAAGATGTATCAGAAAATTATTGGCGTTGCAATAAGGAAAACAGAAAACATCATTAAAAAAATACCCCAGAAACAGCAAATTTTTAAACAAATAATAATTGAAGCAGACCCAAGAACTTGTGGTATAATAACAACAAATAACTGTAAGAAACAATCATCTTGGTGGAATAAAGAAATAAAAAATAAGTTAAATTAATAAAAAAAATGGAAGGGATACTTAAGAAACAGAAATAAAGAGAAATAGGCGAAGGCCGTGCGACCGAGCTCGCACGGTTACCTTCAGTGGCGTAGCAAAATTTTAAGTAAGAGTCAATTATTGTTTTGTACTGTTTATTTTAATCAGCTTTCGGTGTTGGACTCGCGCCTCGCCCTTTTTTAAAATAACAAGTTCCGGGACGAGAACAGCGCAGGGCCGAGACGGTGGATCCGGTATAATATATAATAATAGGACAAGGAAAGTCGTGTGATGTTCACACCAAATTTTTTTTATAAATCTTGAGAGTTGTACACAGTGATGTGATTCCTCCCTTTGGTAATATTACACCTGTTTTTCATTCATCCGAAATTATCTTCTTCTTCCAACAATAGTTTATTCATTTTCTTAATTCTTTTTTTCCTTTTTCTCCTACATCTTTCATCATCTCACATGCTACTTTATCTATTCCTGCCGCTTTTATGATCTTTATACGCCTTAGAGCTTCTATTTCCTCTCTTTTAGTTTTATTTTCTATTTTACCTTCTAACGTTTCGTTACTTTTAGTCTCCACTATTCTTTTCTCATTTCTTTCTTCTCATTCTCTGGGTTCAGTAATTCTTCAAAGTATTCCTTCCATCTAACTGATATTAGGTTTTCATCTATCTTTATTTCCTCCTTTTTGATTTTATTTGTTGTAATACGTACTCTGGTTTGTTTATTAGGGTTTTTATTACTTGGTAAAACATCTTTTGATTTTCTTTTGTATTGTTTTCAAATTGTTTGCCGAATTTCTTCCATAATTTTTGCTTTGCTTTACCTACTTATTTCTTTACTATATTTTTTTGGACTTCATACTTCTAAGTAACCTTTTTTATCTTGGGTTTTTAAGTATTTTTTTCATAGTTTCTTCTTTTTTCCTTCTTCCTGTATTTTATAAATCCACCAAGGTGTTCTTGTAGTTGCTGGTCTTGCTGCACCCACATATCTTCCTTGCTGCACTTAATTGTAATTGTTTAAGTGTGTTCCAGCTTTCATTTATATCATCACTCCTAGTACCATATCCCTTCTCTATTTGTTCCGTTAATTTCCTTTCATATTTTTTCCTTACTTCGGAATTTCTCAACTTATACAGTTTAATTTTTACTTTATGCGTATCATCTACTGTCTTGTCGTGCATCTTCGCTTTGTTCTCTTTTATTCGTGCGACTACCAAATAATGCTCGCTACCAATTTTATATTCTATTTGCACTTTATAGTTTTTTATAACGTTTCTGTTCTCTTGCTCTATAGTAATATAATCTATTATTGACTTTTCTCCTCTGCTTTTTATCTTCCTCGTATACTTGTGTAGGTATCTCTTTACGTTGGAATATTGTATTTGTTATCAGCAAATTGTTACCTACACATAATTCTAGCAATCTAGTTTTATTATTGTTTTGTTTGCTTCATACTTTTCTATTATCCTTTTCCATTTATCGACGCTCCTCCCTACTCTCGTGTTAAGATCAGCTGCCAAAATTAATTCCCTTTTTTATTAAGTGGCGAAGCCGTCCGTCCGTCCGAGCAAAAACTCGAGAACGGCTGGGAATTTCCAAATTCTGCTTCCACCAATCGACAGGTGACCAAAAAGGCTTGTTTCCTAGTGATTTTGAAACTGATTGGTCAAAGGTCAGCGTTAGTGACCTTTACGATTTCAAATGTATACAAACTAGAGGGTTCTCAAATTTGGAAGACTGCTTCGCTACTTCGCTATGCGTTGCAAGCTTTGCAGGTTTATTTTTGCATATTTTTGTAGTAACTCCCAGGCGTTATCTCTTTCTATTTTACTCTCATTCTCGTCTGGCCCATATGCTACTACTATAGTTTTCATTTCATTTGCTCTTTTTATTTCTGGAGATAATACTTGTTCGTTTACACCTTCCCACTTTCTCATTTCTATTACCCTTCTTTTTTGTGGTAGACACGCTACTCCTGCTTTTGCCCTTTCCTTTCTTTTACCCCGCTATATATTAACATGTCTCCAATAGTTAAAGTATATTGCCCTTTACCTTTTTTCTTTGTTTCAGTTAATGTTACAATTTCTATATTTCCATTTTCTACGTTTTCAATTAATTTTCGTTCTTTTCCTGCCGTGGATCTTATGTTCTATGTTGCTATTTTTCATTTACCCTTGCTGATCTTTTGCTTTTTAAAAGGTCCTCTGTTATCACATTCCTGTCCATTGCCATTTCCACCCTCATTTGCTCTAATGCCATCTTTCTTTATCAGTTTTTTCTACTACTTTTCTACTTCTTTAATTAATCTTTTCTGGCTATTACTTCCTATTCTTCCACTCCCATCACTCACCCCGACCTATATCTCTGTTATGTCTTTTGCTCTAAATATTTTATTGTCTATTATCAATGTGTTATATATATATATGTTATGTGGTTTGTATTTTATATTTTTTGCTTCTTGCTTTTTTTATTTTCGGTACGAGCATTCCTCTTTCGATCTGCACATTCTTGAGATAATCCCATCTATCCGGATATCTGTTTTGTTATAATTTTTTTGTCTTTCGAAAAATGTTTGTTCATATGCTCTCTTTATTTGGCTTAACAGTTATCGGTCTTTCCTTATCTTTCTTTTATTTTCCAATTTGTTTTACTTCATTTATATTATCTTTCGTATTGATATTGACCCCATACGTTTCCATTAGCTTACACATTTTGTCTTTCAATTTTTTATCATTTTTCTTCTTGCTGCCTTCTATTCCCCTTATTACGGCATTTTTCTTCCTAACCTCTCTCTTTAGATGCTTTATTTTTTTCCTCAGTTTTAATCTTTTTTTTAGCCCGACATTCTTATTCCTTATCTGTTGCGTTTCCACTACTATGGCATCCATTTTGTTATTCATTTGCTTCATGTTCCTATCTATTTGCTGGAGCATCCTTCCAATGTTTTCCACTCGTCTTTAATTAGCTGTTGATCGCGAAAAAGCTAGACCCAGTCGACCTGCATCAATCTTCAGCCAACTCTAATACTGTAGTTAGTATTTTACCTTATTCTGTACTGTACTTTTTGCGTAATTAAATATTAAGAAAATTAAATTTCTACTTTTCTTGCGCTTTTGTATCCTTATACTCCTTCCCTGCTTGTTACGCCTCTAGACATTTTTACTATTTGTAATTGTTTATATCCATTTGAAGAACCCTATTGCACGAAAATACTACCTCAATCCAAAACTGACAAGCCGATTATGTTATTATCTTTATCACCACTTATTGCCCGCCCGTATCAGTTTAGGACAGCGTCCCGTAAGCTGCAACGCAATATGTCTTAACCTCGAATGTTCTACTTATTCCCGGTTCTGACGTATGCACTTTTATTTTAATCAAAATTGCTTTTTTCCCATTATTTACTGCTCTTATTTTTTTCTAGACATTTACTTTACCGTCTTATGAAGCCATATTTCACTTAAGAACTTTTTGTTTACTGCCTTTCGGCGCTTCAATTTCAACCTTTTAAATTTCAATAGTTTCAAATTAATACTTAAAATATTTTACTTAATGGCTATTTTATTTCTTAAACCTAAAACTCAATATTTTCTTATAATTACAACTTGCGTGTAAATTTAGCTCGTAAAGGCCCAAAATTCGATTTTATTTATGGAGCGATTCACACGTGTGCGCGCTCGTTCATAGTTCACATAGTATATGTTCGTATCAGCTTAATATCTGATTATCTATTTCAATTGCCTCATGTATAATTCTGCTGGTAAGATGAAAAATAGGACCAACGGTTTTTGCCTAAGGAAAATTAGTTTTATGGGCTGTTTCTTTATCATGTTTGGCAAGTGTCAAACCATTATCGCCTTTCCGTACAGTTAGTCAGTGGTCATATATTCGGCTAGATATCTGTCGGTTTGTTTGACCTATATAGGTCTTATGATAGTCTCCAAAAGGTATTTCATAAACTCCGTGGGATTTACTGGGGCAGTGATCCTTTGTTGAGCGAATAAGATATTTGATTATTAGCCGTAAAGACCGTATGTATGTTTTGCCTCACTAGTATGCAGTTTATTTTATCAGCGATGCCTCTGATATAAGGTAAGAATGCTTTTTGTCGGTCAGGAGGGTTTTAAGATTGGGAGTTAATGTTTCTATTTATATTTTGAATTGTATAGGATAAGCATTTATTGAATTATTCATTTGCAATAGTAGTTACCTAAATGCCAAATCTCATATAATATATAATATATAATTAAGCTGATTCACAATGTAGAATATGTAATTTAATCAGAAAATATCCAAATATCCAACCAATATTAATATAATTCTTAAATGAGGGCGAGTGCGCTGGCCAAATCGGTAAGAAATTAGACACCAATGTGTCACACCACATATAGTGTGTGATTGTCGCATTTATAATAACTGACCAAGTAGAGCAGCAAATGTGCATAAAAAAATTTCTAAGCTAAACAATTGACTTCAGAAACTATTCAGATAATTTGGAAATCTTTTGAAAACGATGCAGTTAGTATAGCACAAACAAAGGCAACAGATGCTATACATAACAGCTTCGTAACGCGCATTCATTACATCTCCTTACGGTTTTTTAACATTTAATTACTCTCAAAATATGCAATATTTTTGAAAGGAAAGAGATTGCAAAGAGTTGACGAGAACCCAATACGAGGAGACAGTCATATGCGATTCCAACACAATACTTTATAAAATGTTTTGAAGTGTATATATAAGATCACAATGTGCTTGTTTTAAAGGTAACTGAGGCTACTTACAGCATTTCTTGTACCTTGCACCATTTTAAGAAATCTACAGATCATTTGTACTATATGGGTCGACACTTTCAGGTCAGATCATATATTGCACAAATTTAACTGAAGGCTAATTTTTGGCAATTTACTAACAATTCGACTAAAAAATCGGCTAGTATACTAAAAATTGCCTTTACCTATTTTCACAAAATATTGTATTTAGAAAATAATTGCAAATATATATATATATATATATATATATATATATATATATATATATATATATATATATATATATATATATATATTATGTATGTGTGTGTGTAAATTATTTCACAATAATATATTATTATACTAATAATATTTGTATTAATATAAAATAAATCAATATGCAATAAAAACAATTGCCTGCAATATACTAGTTACATTTTACCAACTGCATTAACTTCTAATTTTGGACACCATAATGCCTCTTGCAAGACATCTAAATTTGTTCTCAGAAGGGGTCGTTTTTACGCTTTTAAGACTAACACCAAATGTAAAATAAAATTTTGACCGTTGTACCAGAAGTTTTGCTCTTCTAATTTTCCATATTAATAGACTTTTCTTTATTTAGACAGAATGACAATTTTTAAGCAAACTAGTAGTATCTCAAATTTGTTTTAAATTAGCAATTCAGCGCTAGTGTGGCTGCGCGATTTAGGCGCTTGGCTACTTGCGGACGGACCTGAGTCTATCTTGAGGCTGAGACGCCTGGCGGGTGGTCTATTCAATCACTAAAAATAATTGGGTGACTGCGTTCACTTCGAACAATGGATAACAATGCCATCTTCTAATTGTAAGCTGCGATACTTGCCACATCGGTCCAAATCAGAGAAGGTACATGCCAACCGGGCAATGAAAGCGAATATATGAGAATTAATCTTTTATTTCGCAAACCTTGCATTTTTAGAAAATTTGTGGAAAAACATTCGAAAAATCCATATTTTGGAATTTTTAAATTACAGAAAATGTTTGTCTTAGTTCGTCTGTATTTGCTTTCTATGAGTTACGCGAAAAGTTTACAAACCCCAAATGCAATGATTTTGTTTATTTATGACCTGGTAGAATTCAAAATACGCCTCATCACTTAAAGTGACTTTCCGACTAAAATGAGAATCTACTTCATAGTGCTCAAAAAATCAAATGCAAACAGTGGCCGCTGCAATTGGTCAGAAAGCTTTAGCTCTTGCGTCAATCGAATTTTGTACATATGAAAATGCAGGAACTTCAATTGTTGTGCACGATGCCGAGTCCATGTTTTCGGATTTGGAGTGATACTTTTACTAACTATAGTAATATTCTCGCCCAATGTTACCCTACTAATACTAATACTACAATATAACACATTAATTCACAAAATTAACATACTTTAAGATAACATGAATAAATCTTCCCACATACACTTAAGTAGAACAGCGTAACTGCAATTATAAATAAATAAATTAAATAAGTTACATGTGGAAGAAAAACAACCTAAAGATACCATATATGTTATAAAAGAAATATTAGTATGTGTTGCTGTTACTCTACAAAGAACAAGCGAGCAAAATGTGCGAAAACAACGTATTGTTAAAATTTTATGAATCAAATCTGAAACGGTACGTATGGCATGTAATCGATGTATTGAGTTGAATCAAATGATATACTTTTTGTCACTTCTCATTAAATCTTTGAAATAATTATGCACAGATAATTATGCATAGAAAGTTAATTTCCTCGAGTTCTTTTATTTTGACAACCAGCAACTTCTCGGAGTCCAACATGTTCATTAACGCGTCTTCTAACTCCGTCATCGCCTTTGACTAGTAAATACAGTAGTATTTCACGTTCACCCTCCTCAACTAGGTAATTTAAATCGTCAAACATAGAGTACCACCTGCGATTACCTAAAAACATCTGTAGCGGTTGCTAATTCACTGATTAGCCCCCAAACATGCCCAGATTTTTCTTAGTAGAGCGCCGACGACCAATCAAGCCAATCTATGGCCAATATCATCGTCCTAAATATTTCTATCACTCCACAAAGCCAAACAGCTTGCGTTTATGGGTATCCAAATCTGCCTGGTCTATGACGAGTAAGTAGGCGTAATTGCAACGAGGCGATTATCGCCACTGGTGTCCTTCACGTAAAGAAAACGCTGCGTACATGCGATCATCACTATGACGATGATAACCCATTTCTACCATCACCAAACATTCGTTAAGTCTCGGACACCATTTGGTTCAAGACAACACTCCTACAAGGGTAACAAATCTTAAATAAGAGGATAGACAACTTGGCTCTTAAGCGAAAGTGGTTATTTCTTTAACTTTAGGACGTAACAAGCAAACATTTAGATCATTGTTATTGTTTATTGATGTGATAGCTGTATAACCAAATTGCTAAGTGTTACCATCTTTACGTCGTTATAGTAAGACGGTACTATCATATGGTGCAGTAGGCATTGTTTGGACGCTTTCTGTCAATATATTTTCTGTTCTGGGAGACATTTATTACGACACTCACTCTGCCAACTATAGGCAATTGATGACGAAAGTCAGATGAATTATTGTCTATCTCAATGTCTAAATTAAAAATCGGTTTGTTCTTTTACTCGATGGCAGATTTCTGAGTTGCATATATTCCTCACAACACCTCCAATTTGACTTATATGCCTGAATTGCTTAAAAAAGAAAAACATTTACAGAATTTGGCTTTTAAGGAGAACTTGAATAAAATCCTGTGTATGATTACTTGGACGCAAATTAATGAAATATCTGATAATACATTTCTTCAACTAGCACTAATTGGACTTTATAAATTAGCGCATGGCATAGAAGATCTCCGACTTGTAAACAGGTGCTACATTCAATAAACTTCGTTGTCAAAAGATTCAAGTTTATTTCGACCGTCCGGATCGACGTTGCTTCAAAGTTTCAACTGCAAGCACAATCTATCAATTTAAAATAAACTACCAGCACAGCAAGAAAACAAAATATTGGGCATACATTCCTATGAACAAAATAAAACGTAACGAATCAGCTGTAAATTGTAGCTACTACTACTTGTACCTTGTTGATAGAGCGGTAGATCTTGATCGCATTTAAAATGTTTAATCATTCCTTTACACATAACTCTTCTTATTCTTTTTATAAATTTTTGTTGAATGATATCTATCTAGGTAAGGCGTGCTTTCCAGTAGTATCTACTTTATTTAACTATACGTGTGGGAAAAGTTAAAATACAGATAACAATTCTGATACTCTGATATTTAACCAGATAAATCAAATAAACACAATGGAAAGTACGTTATCCCAGAAACAAATATCAATTCCAAAATTATTGGTAATAAGTCTGATGACATTTATGACAAGTTTTTCGGCTATGTCTTTCCTGTTTGGGTTTATTTGGTTTATTTTCTGAAAAAATAAAATGGATTTGAACACGAATAACCTCCTGTTTGAATATTTTACGTTTTCTGGAATAACTGACGTAGAACTTAATTGTTTAAATTAACTGAAAGTTATTAATTAATATTAAAATGCAGATCAATCGATTCGCTTTTTCACATTGATTCTAACGATATCTATCATCTTAATGTCAGAGTTCCCTTTTGTGAAATATTAAACTTAGCTCATTTTCGCGCATTTTGCTTGGTATTTTTTAGAGAATAATTTTATTGTACAATAACAAATATGACCGGAGCTAATTTATGTGTAAACAAACCGCAGCAGCTGTGTGATCTTGAAAGTAAAGCCAAAACCTTCACCCTCCCTCCTACTAGGGTTAGAACCTGTTCAATCCGCGGAGCGTGGAACAACGCATTGTGATCAAATTCTTGTTCGAGAAAACGTCCCATCCGCTAAAATTCACCACAAACACCAACAAAAGTATGGGAAAGAGTGTCTCTCACGGGCCCGCGTATTTGAGTGGTGTAAGTGCTTCAGAGAAGTCAGAGAGCGCGTGGAAAATAAATCGCGTGATCGTCGGCCGCAAACACCCTTCACCGAGCCAAACATTGATAATACAAACGCTTTTATTTGTGATAATAAGCGCAGCACTATCAAAAAACTTGGAGAAATGCTGTTTATCAGTGTTGATAGTGTAGAAAATATCATGAAAAGCTACCTACACTATCGCAAAGTAAATTCACGGTGGGTACCGCACACTTTGAAGAACGTGAACGAAATGGTGCGCATGCAAGCTGCATTTTTGAAGTGTATAGTGACCACCGATAAAACTTAGGTGTACTACTTCATTCCCAATTTTCCCAAACCCAAGGATAGCGCAAAGGAGCCGTTTGGCATTAAAAGTCACTGCAACGTTCTTCTTTCTGGCGGGTGCCAGAATAGTCAATGCAGTTTATTACTCAAACCTCTTGGTAACAGACGTGAAGGAAAAGATTCTAACCAAAAGGAAGACAGATAGAAAGTGGGTAGCCTTCCTTCAAGACAATGCGCGCCCCCATACGGCCAAAAAAAAACAATAAAAAAAACCAAAAATTAAAATTAAACCTTCTACCACATTCGCCGTACAGTCTCGATTTGGTCCCAAGTAATTTTTACCTATTCAGAAGGCACAAATCAGACTTGCAAGGTGTACGGATACGCAGCCTACCAAAACCTTTTTTGAAAAAGACATTACGAGGGGGGGTACGTTGAAGACTGACATATGACATTTTGAGAATTTGTTTTTTTTTGTATAAATCCCCATCATATTTGAACCACGTTGTATTTTCTAAATTTTTATTTTAAGTTTTGCTACCATTTTTTAAAAATAAAGTAAACATTAACTGCGATATTTGCAGAAACGTCCAAATGAAATTGAAAACTTTTACTACATGACTTTCAACTCGACCACAAAGTGATAAAAGTGCAAATAGTCTAGTCGCTGTCGTGAAAAATGAACAAAAAAGTTTTTTTTAGGGAGTGCTATTTTAAAGTGGATTCCTATGTTTTTTGGGTCGTTGATGACGAATCTGATAGTCAAATTTGTCTTGGGTCGCAGCACTCCAAAATGTGGTCATTTTTAAGGCCCAAAAACCGTTTTTTCGGTTTTTCGGGTTTTACACGAACACTATGGTTTATATGAAGTAAGTACCCATTATAAAATTTTTAGGTATTATTAAAACGCGCAACTGAGACCAGCTAGAAAAAATATCTTGAGCCAGCTAACTATAGGCTCATTTTAGATGTTTTTTTTTAATTAATAAAATTATTGTGACCTGAGTATTAAGTTTAATAAATTATAAATGCAAAAAATAGTAGTATTTTCTATCTATTTTTATGTCCTTTTTGAATGTTTGAGATATCTCATAAGGGGGGCGCTACAATCAGCCATTTTCAAAAAACCGTAAAATTGCGATTACAAGCTGAATTTTGAATTTTTTGACCCAAAACCAAAGGTATTCGACAGATTTTGATATTTTCCACCTTGATTTCCAAACTCAAGCATTTTGGTCCGAATGCGGCAATTTGGCGCCATGTTGAAATTTTCTAACCTTGAAAAAATTGAAAAATTTTTGGGTTAGGGTACATGTAAAAAAATAATATATCAGAGCTGGTAGAACTTTTTATGATGAAAATTTTGAGCTCAAGCAGACCTATTTTGGTTGAGATCCGGCCGAGATATTAATATAAACGTGTTTGGGCCTCTCCTGGGTCCAATTTTGGGTCTTTTGGGGAAAACTTTGAATTTTTGAAAACTAGATACACGAACTTATAGAAAGATAAGTCAAGACTGTAGGGAAATTGGAGCAACGTTGCCAAGCTGTTGTTGGCCAGAAACTCCTGGACGCACAAGCGGTGTGGCGGGGAGCGTTGTTTTTCGTGCACAGTAGTTTTCGGAATACTGATAGTTTATGATATCATTCGAATATTCATTCGAAAATCGGTATTTAAATGATAACGAACACGAAAGACATTTTTGTGACTTTTGCTGGTTAACGGCCGTCCAGGGCGGGGTCATCTTCCACCTTATTCCGGTCATTTTTGAACAACTTCAGCTGCTTGAAAACTTAAAATTACAACAGAGCAGAGTCCCTGTAGGCTATCTGAATTATTTGGCATTGTGAAGCTAAGAGTCTAATAAGTGATAATAAGTTGCGAGCCTTCAGAGGAACTCATAAACAGTAAATATAGCATAAAAGCTTCTCGGTCTATTTCAACAGTTATAACTGTGTACGAATGTAGCTGAGGAGTTTTGAGTTCCAACTTGAGGATGGCTCTACTTGTCAATACCATTTTGCTACTACAATCGTATGTGCTTTGAAATATACCTGTAAATATTTCAGCGATTTTGGACGCATAGTTGTCGTTTGACAGTCTTTTGTACCAGTCGATGTCAGTAAAAATGGAAAAAATCGAATACAGTGCCGTAATTAAGTACTTGCATTTGAAAGCCGAGTTAGAAGCCGTTTAGGGGAACTTTGACCCATCATTCGCCAACGTGAAAAGATGGGCAGCTGAATACGTGGTCGTACTAGCTTGATTGATGATGAGCGTTCGGATCAAGAACTGCGACCTCCACCGATAAAATCGAAAAAATTCACAAAATGGTACTGGATAAACATCGAATTAAGGTTAGAGAGATAACAAAAGCTGTGGGCATATCGAAAGAACGCGTGCGTCATTTATTGACTGAAAAATTGGACATGAGAAAGCTGTTCGCGCGTTGGATCCCACGCTTGCTCACTTTAAACTAAAAATTCGTTCGAATTTCCATTTCCAAGGCTCGGCTTAAGCAATTTCAGGGAAACAAGTCGAACTTTTTGCGTCGACTTATCACTGTCGATGAAACTTGGATCCACCATTACACCTCTAAGACAAAGGAACAGTCAAAACAATGGATTGCAAAGAGCGAACCTAAAAACTCTAAAAAAGGGGAAGACGGTTTATCCGACCGGAAAGGTGACGGGAACTATTTTTTAGGATAGTCGGGGAATTCTGTTTATCAACTATTTAGAAAAAGAAAAAACAATAACGGGATCGTAATACGCATCGTTATAGGACCAGTTGCTAAAAAACGGCCCCATTTCAAGCGAATGAAAGTGCTCTTCTATCAAGACAACGCACCGGCTAACACTTGAACGGTCGTCATAGCCAAAATTCACAAATTTCAGTTTGAATTGATTAATCACCTAACAAATTTATTAGAGCTGGCTCCCAGCGACTATTCTATTTCCTAAGCTCAAAGTTTGGCTCCGAAAACAGAGATTTCCATTAGATGAGAATCGCACCGTAGATGCCTATTTTGCAGAACACCGCTAAAAAAATATATCGACTTAAAAGGAGATTGTGTTGGAAAATAAAATTAAATTTGATAGAACAAATACCTGTTTCTATGTTAGACTCAACACTTTTTCGATTCTCCTTATATATGAACGCGTTACTGTCGCACTTACTGCATAAAAAAATATATAAATAAAGGTTATAAAGCGTTAATCGATGGCTCCACAAACAAACATATTTAAACCGGTTATAGCAATAGAGTAATGCTACTTAAGTACATATTAAATTGTATAGCGTTAATAAGGACAAAGTCACGACTATTTAGAATGGTACCTACTTGTACTCAAATAATATAAACAATCGTTTCAATGAATGTATATACTACAATAAAAATTAACGCAGAGAGAATTCTAATTTTTGTGACATACTTTATAAGGATTTGCTCACAAAGCTCTTTAAGTTAATTATGCTCGATCGTGGATTTGAAAAATACAAGATGAATTTAAACGCATAAAACAAAGTCCTCATATTGACGTTGTTAAAAGGAAAAGATAAAAAATTAAATGACCTTGTCGAAAACAAATCTTATCAGTGCACACCACTGAGATATATAATCGAGAATCGAAGCTATAATATTAAATGATACAATTATTTGAACAAAACTATTCCAACGAGATCAGTTAACTGCCTTAATCGCAAACACCCAAATTTCAGTAGGTATTGTCAATCCACTTAGTTAAGCCATATTATTGTAATAATGGAAGTGATAGATTCAACAGAATGTTTCAGCATAATCGTAGAAACAAGTTAAAGATGATAATTGTCGTGGTTGGGTTAATTGTTAGATATTGTTTGTTTGAATTCACTTTAACTCCCAGAGTTTGCTCCGGTTGATTTGAATACACCGAGTTCTTTATGCCAACTGAAATTTGTATTGCATTACTACCATCACTCATATACGCTTTTAGTTAGTAAACAATCTATTAGCTATGATTAGAATGTCTACGAAATCATAATAGGGAAGCTATAACTCCTAAAATCCAAAATTGTTGACTTTGTTATAAATTCAGCTAAGAACATATTGTGGTAATGTTTGTGCACAACTCTCCTTGTGTCAACAGGGCAAAGAATGCGGAAGTTTCTTAAAGATTACTTCTTTATACGATTCCAGTGTATGACAAAATAGGGATGGAAAGATAATGATATAAATCAGATAGGTTGTCCAGTGATGATCAACTAGGACCAACTTTTCAGTTTGAGAACAAAATATCTAAAGCAGGCCTGACTTGAAGTAAATCACTATTGAATTTAAGATATTGCTATACTATATTAATTAGACCAAAAAGCAACTTTTTGTAATTTTATAAAATAGGGCCTTTCCAAAAGAATTTTGAAGATTTACCAGAAATTCTTTTGACCTTGTCATAACGTTAATCGAGTTATTATTATTTAATAATAACTTTCTCCTAGAGACTTCCTTTATAATTTAAGTCCTGAAAAGATAACTTTCTGGAAGCGCACTCCGACAAATTTTATTCATCATCAAGTATAATTTTATGGGTAGTGTTAATGGCACAGATCCCGAAGGACTTTTCAGTTAGTGATGATTTTATCTACTTGTTGCGAATCAAATATACAAATATTTTTATGGTGTTTTCCTAAAAGTAACTGGAGGTATAAAATTGTAATATTCTGATATTAACACCTGCGTTTAAACAAAAAATTCATTGACATTTCAATGTAAAAATTTGTTTATTATCTCCAACGTTAGTTGTTTACTTTTTCACGACGTCACAAAAGTAAACTTCAGAGTGTAGTATTAACAACTAATTAATAAATTGAATAAATATTGCTAATTATAGTGTTTTCTGTATTTATTTATTACTAGTGCTACTAAAAATTAAATTTGCATCTAATATGTACAAACCAAGAAAAATAAGATTTACTATGTTAAACCGAAAGCTTTTCGCAATCACCACACAACAGAATTGGATACTGGTCTTAGAAACATAACTTTTATTTTTAATCATAGATTTTTGAGTTAAAAAATTCAAACGGTGCCATATGTATATAAATAATAAGTGAGAATATCCTGGTTACTCAAAACGACAATATTGTGAGAGTTTGTGGTTAAAGCCCACAACATGTTTTTTGTAGATCGCCAAAGAAATATGTATAAAATTAAAAAAATCATGGACATTTCTAATAAACGAGTAAATGTTTTATATAATAAAATGAGTATAAAAAAACCTTCTGTAAAACAAGTACCGTATTTGTTTAGTCTATAATAGAAACGCATTGGAGGATAAAGTTCAGTCAATTGTTTGAAGGTGTTTAACAATTTTTAAATGACCATGAATAAAATTTGCGTTCACTATTACGCAACTGAAATTAAAACATAAAGCAATAGATTGGACACGCTATATTTTTAAACGGTAAAGAAATTTTGCTGCTCTATTATCTTGAAAAAAGGAAAAACATTTACTGGCCACTAACGCGGAACATTTTGGACAAGTTGAATGTAGTAATTTAGCAAAAACGCCTATAAATAAAAATAAAATGTTCAGCTATGCCCAAAACTCTAAATATTTCTAACTTTCAAGAGTTTTCGGTCAAGTAATGATATTTTAGGGATCTTGGAGCCGTTATTGAAAAGGAACCGAGAAATTGAAACATCTTTGGGATAATCTGCTAAAGTTCGAGAATATTTCGATGGAAAATCAAATACGTCATCATACTTTGTTTTGTTTTTTTTTCGTTGCGGTAGCTTTTCAATTTATCTTCCTACGATTTATTGTAATTAAATACAAAATATCTGCAAAGTAGCAATATAATTTCATTAAGAAAGAATTGAGAGAAAAACTACCAGACATCGCCAACTCCATCTAGTTTGCAGGCAATTGAAAAACAAAAACAGACCATATGAGAGCTTGTATATATAAGATAAAACAAAGACTAGTAATTTTAGTAAACTCAGGTAAATACACTGCAGCATTTAAAACAGAAATCTATAGCAAACAGTAAGACTACACCAAAAGTATTGAATTTATCTATAATAAAGTAAAGTAGCGTAAAATTGTACATAAGTCCTAACAAAAATCTAGTAGTAAACTAATAAATTGTTGCTGGTTTGTGTACCAGGACACACAGAGCAAGAAGCAACAAAAATATCGATGAATTAACTAAAAAAGGATTTAAAAGAACATCCGTCAGTATTTCTAATTACAAAAAAGAAGTATCGATTACCGTAAGGTAAGTAAACTATCATATGGTAGATCAACACCAGAAGAAAGGTAAATAAAGTTATTCATTAAAAGACTTTTGCCAAAGCTAACAGGAGACCCACTGCTGTACAGACTTAATATACTACTAACGAAACATTGCAGACCCTACAAGTATTTAAATCCAGTAGGAGTTACAAACAAATGCAGATTTTTAAGCAGGAAAACAAAAATATAAAAAATATCCTTTGCTTTTGTAAGAACTCCAACAAGTGGAGGTTGTTACGAAAGACAAATAAAAAACCGAATAGCTGCTTTCAAGGCTTTGGGTGTCGATTGAAAGCCTAAACTTTAAAGAAAAACTAAATTCTTATATATAGCGTAACTCAACTTTCAGATTATTTTTTTTGCAAATGAAACATTCTAGTTCACAAATTATTGGCTAGATTAGATTAGATTAGGATTTTACAAGAAAATATCTTTATACAAAGTATTTTTATTTTAGCAAATGGACACTGTTAATGTGGTAGAACAAACACTTGATATAAAGTACTTTATATTAATCCAAATAGATATAATGTTTTTAAAAAAGTCACATTTTTATTAAAAAATTAAATATATCATACTAGTACGATATTGTTACTTTTACTTAACTTTAAAAATTAATTAAGCCCCCAAAAAAACATTGCTTTTAGTTTTAATAGATGAGTCATAAAATAATACCAGATTTCATAACCTATTATGATGCTGTTGTCATAACAATAGGATTTTCAAGCCTTTTAAGCACCTCACAGCGTGACAAACATGCTGTGCCATTTGCCTGTCACTTAAGGCTTTGAGGTACCTAAAGGTAACAAACTTTCTCGTGCAGAATTGTATAAATTTCTAGCACAGGAATGTCCACTCTTCTCTCTAGGGGGCATTTTTCAGAATATTCTCATCCGTAACAGACAAAAACGGACGTCTTGAACAGGGGACGTTTTCAAGACTAACATTTCTTCTCTTAAACTCCCGATATCTCTTAAATATTATCAAACCATTATCTCGCAACACAGAAGCCAATTTTTCTAAACATTAATCGACAATCATATCGCATGCAAATTGTAGCATAAAATTGACTGATATTCCGTTTTTGACCAAGATGAAATTATAAGCTCTTTTCGTTGCCACAGTTCAGAAGCAATTAATACCGTAAGTCATTCTGCTGGTTCCAATGCAGGTTTGAAACACTGCCTCGACACATTTGAACTCATCACAACGTAACATCTAATATTTTATTAAAAAGTTCTTGGTAAATACTGGCTACATTAAACTTAACAAGGATAATTCAAAAATTTTTCTTACTAACAATGACTACAAATAAATTTTGCCTATTTGAAGCTCAATTATACAACGTTATTCAACTTTTTATTTCCTCTGGACAGAAACTTTTTAGTAAATGGATGCTCTGTGATAACCACCTAACCAACTTCAGACAAATTTACCAAAAATAGATTACACCCTATAAATAATCCACTTACCAACAATCAAACAGTCCCAAAATCCCAATAAATCAGAATCTATCTTGGAAGACAACAAAAATATTCAAATACTGAATTTCTAATCAAAACCATTATTACATCAATTCTAAATTGACTTCGACCATTTCATGATAAAATAAAACAATTCTTGTTAACCAACCTTTTACCGAGTCTTCTGAATGGACCATAACTGTAATAAAGCTCTTATTTCTTTCAATGTCCTAAACTGAAATGCTAATGGTCTTAAAGTCCAACAACTTTTTTTTACCAGACATAACATAAACTTGGCATGCACCTCGAAAACACATTTGATTAAAAATGATAGCATCAAAATATCAGGATACTCCTACTATCATGTAGATAGATCAGCAAGATTGGCTTTCGGTGGAGTAGCTATTTTCATTCACATCAAGAATCAATACTGCCAATCTCAAAACGGTTACAGTTAAAATTAAAAGACACTGAAGGCAATTATGTTAAAATAATTAATGATATCGACAACCAAACAGACGCACGAAAATGCCAGACACACACAGCAAAATAACGCAAACATATTTCGCCATCATACAAACACCTGCGGTCGTAAGTATTGACTCTGGTCGACACCATGTCAAATTATAGTACTCAAAATTTAGAACACTGTATTAAGAGTAAGACAGAATGCACACTGCAGCTAAAGATTACCGTACACACACAAATGTACAACACCTTATTGACGGTGACGCTCAATCAAATACCATATAGAATGTGACGTACGAATCGGAGTAATACTAGATTCCTCACAGCGTATTCGAATATAGCTATTCGGATAACGAAGGTATTAGACGTAATAGTTCAGAAAAATTGCAATATATAAATATTTTAAGAATTTCATGTTAAACTTAACTCAAATCATCTGCTGGTTGCAATCGCATTCATGACAGTACTTTCACAAAAACAAAACTCACCAAGCCTAATAAGACAGATGTAAAATACAGAAAGGCAATTTTCGAAAGCGAAGCAAGTCACCCATATAACCTTGTGACCCCGTATATCAGGGCAAGTGAAATCTACAGGTCTGAAATTCAATACCGAGGAAGATGCCTAAGATATCTACTAATCAAATAGGAAGTAAATAGGTCAGCTTGTTCCGGAGATATCGTATTGACAATTACACACACAGACAGAATCGTGATCACATTAACTTTCGCCCACGCCTTACAGGCTTTTGAACATTAATAAATGGAGTAATAGACTGGAACTATTTCCAGGAAATATTAAATAAAAACCTTAAATTCCCAACAAGTTACGAACTCCAGAAGAAATAGATAAGACAATAAATCATACATAATCATACATAAAAGAAAGTGTTCAAACAGCCACATCTTCACGAAATCAACAAAAAGCCACTAACTATAAAACTCCTATACATATAACCAACTTAATAAAGTAAGAAATCTAGCTGCGTAAAGAGAGTGACAACATCCCAGAAATCCTGCAATGGAAAACTTGGTAAACAACTTATCTGATCGAATTAAAAAAGAACTAGATGACTATATATTCACATATTATCTAAAGTACATCAACAGCCATGGGCCAGATGACGCTAGACTATGGACAACTACGAGAAAAATATTAAAGGGAGTACAAATAAGTCTCTGCCAGTAAGTTACGGTTGAAATTGTCAGATGTAAAACGTTATATCGTAAGGTTGAACATCTGGTAACACCATAATCTTAAAATATTACCGATTTTGTATCGTCATCACATAATTTTTTTCGTGCGAAAATGTCTTTACATTATTATTGAAATGTGTTTACTTCCTTAATTTAAAGTCGAAGACAAAAAACGTAGCGAAAGTTCGAAAGTGTACGAAGACGCGGAATTGGAAGCATTATTGAGTAAGATTACTGCCAAACGCAAAAAAACTTGCACGTACATTAGGAGTGATTCAGCAAGCAATTTTACATCGTTTAAAATCGTTGGGAATAATTCAAAAGCAAAAAAAATTGGATTCCATATAAAGTAAAGCCGAGAAACGTTGAACGCTGATTTTGCACATACGAAATGCTGCACGACAGCCGCGACGCAAAGGCTTCGGCCTGCCAGACTAACGCGCGGCGGGCCCGGGGTTCGACACCCAGGTCAAAATAACGGCAAACATCGAGTACTCTCCGGCCATCATACAAACACCTTTGGCGGTCGTAAAGTACATTCTCCTTCTTCTAACGGGTCAGACTAGCCACCTGCCCGGGGTACGCCCAACATGGCTCATAGTACTACACGAAATGTGTAGTTAGAAACAGGCTAATAGCCTATATAAGAGTAGAAGAAGAAGAAGAAGAAATGCTGCTTGTCAAGCATAAACGGAAGGTTTTTTTGCACCGTATATTCACTGATGAAAAATGGATTCACTATGATAACCCAAAAAAGAGAAAATCATGAGGACCACGTTGTCATGCTTCAACATCGACAGCCAAGCCGAATATTTATGGAAAAAAGTCATGTTGTGTATTTGGTGGGATCAGCTTGGTGTCGTGTATTATGAGTTGCTCAAACCAAACGAAATCGTTACTGGGGCTCTCTAGCGAACACAGTTGATAAGCTTAAGCCGAGCACTCAAGGAAAAACGCGTCCACTACTACTCCAGACACGGCAAAATTATTCTTTTGCATAATAATGCGCGTCCACTTGGAAACCCTCAATTGGGAAGTCCTACCCCACCCGCCGTATTCGCCAGATATTTCCCCTTCCGATTATTACTTGTTTCGATTACTTGATCGATGGCACATGCCCTGTCTATGCAGCACTTCACGTCATATGAATATACCAAAAATTGGGTCGATTCATGGATAGCCCCAAAATATGAAGCGTCCTTCCAACGCGGTATCCGTGTGCTGTCAGAAAGATAGGAAAAAGTAGTGGCTAACGATGGACAATACTTTGAATAAAACATAAGGTTCTGTTCTTTTACAATAAATGCCCAATTTTTGATAAAAAACGACGGAGACCTATTTGTACTCCTTTTATAACAGACGCCAGAAATACACTCAGCAACATCAGACAATATAACATATAACTCTGATGAAGGAAAATGTAAAGATTTCGCTTCACGGAAAAGATGGTTACCTCTTGCAATCATCAAGATTTGCAAATATAATAATCAGACATATAGACAGACACCAACTACTGGCTGGAGACGAATTAAGTAAGATAATATAAAACACTTCTATTAAACGAAACCCCTGGCGAATATTATACTCAAAAAACTACCGCGGAAAGCACTAGCATACTTGGCTAGCACCTTTAATGCGTGCTTGAGAACTGGCTACTTTCCAAACATATAGAAGCATATTCTTCTCTTTCCTAAACTAGGGAAAAAAACAAAAAAGTATTTTCAGCTACTGATCCATTAGAGACTACATCGAAACTGTTTATAAAAGTAATTTATTTTTTCTAAGTGATTAAACTGCGAGATTATAACTGCTACCAGTTTCTCAATTCGGATTTTGAAAGGGCAATTCTAGGTTCCATCAGCTACGGCGGATTGTTGAAACGGTATAAAAGGGATACGAATGCAAATAATAGTCAATGACACTCTTTGTAGACGTAGCTAAAGCTTTTAGTCGTGTGTGGACTGAATGTTCACTAATCTTAGAATTCCAGAATGTACCAAAGCCTTCTTATTTTTTTTTCATATTTTGACAATAGAACATTTGCAGTTAAAATTTATGCAAATGTGTCACCAAGGCATATTAGAGCGGGAGTTCCTCAGGGGAGCATCTTCAGTCCTATTCCATTTAACATCTTTATTCATAATATATCTAACATAATCGAAGACTTACGAGAGTAAGTTGAAAAGTTCTCGACCTGACACAGAGATGGTGCTGCAATCGGCAAACAATTATGTTTCCTGCTTGAGTGCATGTGTCATTAGTTCATATGATTAGTTTCAACTTGTTCGCTCAAGTAGTTTGTTTACACGAATTTTTTCAGTAGACATGTTGCATGTTTTTTGTTAAAATAGATAAACTTGAATATCGTTTGAAATTCGTTTTGGATCGATTAACTCCTAAGGAAATTGATCCGAAGTTGACAAAAGTTTACGGGGACTCTGCTCCTCCCATGTCAACTGTTAAAAAGTGGGCAGCTGAATTTAAACGTGGTCGCACATCCCTCGAAGGTGACCCACGTGAAGGATGACCAAAAACCGCAACCACACCTGAAACCATCGAAAAAGTGCATGATATAGCGTTGGACGATAGGCGAGTGAAAGTAAGTTAGATAGCTGAGGCTGTGGGGATATCGGAAGAAAGGGTGCAAAATATCTTGCACGAAGAATTAGGGATGCGAAAGCTCTGCGCAAGATGGGTGCCGCATTTGCTGAATGCCGATCAAAAGCAAATGCGCAAACGATTTTCGCAGTAATGTTTGGACCGATTCAACAGGGATCCGACCGATTTTGTGCGGCGATTTGTCACCATGGATGAGACATGGGTCCACTACACGCCAGGAACGAAACAGCAGTCCAAGCAGTGGGTGGAAGCCGGTGGTTCAGCGCCAAAGAAGGCGAAGTCGATCACATCTGCCGGAAAAGGTGGCCAGCGTGTTTTGGGATGCCAAAGAGATCCTGTTAATTGATTATCTTGCAAAAGGCAGAACAATTACAGGCGAATATTACTCCACCCTTTTTCACCAGCTGGATGCCAAAATTCGCGAGAAGAGGCCTGGCTTGCGAAAAGAAAAAAAATCATCTTTTACCAGAACAATGCACCTGCGTTGGCGATGGGAAAACTGCGGGATTTGGGGTATGATTTGCTCGGCCATCCCCCCTATTCTCCTGATTTGGCACCCTCCGGCTTCCAACTGTTCCAAAACTTAAAAAAATTTGTTTCTGGGAAGCGCTTCGCATCCATTGAAGAAGTTGATGAATATTTTCACAATCTTCCAGATTCTCACTTTCGAGAAGGAATACTGATGTTGGAGAGGCGCTGGATCAAGTGTGTTGAAGTTAAGAGAGATTATGTAGAAAAATAAAATCATTTTTTAATTGAAAGTCG
The DNA here is from genome assembly GCA_036346155.1 of Sinelater perroti. Taxonomy (NCBI): domain Eukaryota; kingdom Metazoa; phylum Arthropoda; class Insecta; order Coleoptera; family Elateridae; genus Sinelater; species Sinelater perroti. The sequence continues at coordinate 1,296,084 of JARFIY010000355.1, read as the reverse complement.
CAGTCTTTCATTGTCAGGCCGAGAACTTTCACCTTACCCTCGCAGCATTATTTTTGATGATACTGCTGCACTACTGATTAAGGACAAAAACCTCCTAGATGGAATCATATGACTCCAAATTGTTACAGATGTGCTCACAAGGTGGTTTAAGAAGTGGAAACTATTGAAAAATCATAACAAGTACACTGTCAAGATATTCGTCCTTAGACGAATCGGCGAGCCATCACTGATAATAATTAACAATAAATGTAATACTTGGACACTCGTCTCATTTAGAGATTTCATAGAATAAAAAAACTAAATGGAGGCCGTGCAGTATTAGTACAGTTATATACGCTTATCAACTAGAAATTGTCTCTAAAACGAAATGTGTCATGTTACTCAAAAAATTATTAATACGTCTCCTGGTTCTATACAGTTGTGTAATCTGGGAAAACACATCTAAAACAAACCTATATGAAATTCAAGCACTGCAAAATAAAATTTTCAGAATTTCAGTGAGCGCTTCTTGCTATATTTACAACAAACAACTACATTCAGAGCTTTTGTATATGTACGATTTTACAACATATCACAAAATTAACCAAAGGGGCTAAAAGGAAGTATCCTTAGCTGCTCCAATATATTTGTGATTTTTAATATTTTTCGTTATTGTTTTATTTTTTATTTTATTATTTTTTGGATTTACAAAAGGATTTACTAAAGCAACGAAAATTAAAATAATCCTATGATAATACTTCCACTTGGTAACTCACGTATGTATACTAAACATTCTAAGCTTACTGATTTTATCTTCACTTCAATCTACGCATCTACTTAACCCCCACCAACCGTCTAGCATTTTGAATGTTCCAAGTTTGATTAAAATTACTATTATTTAAATATTACTTCAAAAGTCAATGAAATTTAAAAGATAGAAGAAACCACCTGTCAATACAAAGTTAATTGCCTTTGCAGAAAAATTGCCAAAATCTTAAATCATAGGAAGAACAGAAAGCTAAATAATTTAAAAATTGAATAATCTTTGAATATGAAAAAATATAACGTACAGTTTAGTTGTTATATTTCGAACCACATATTCCTTTTTACAACGATATGCAATGAGATATGCAAACCCAAGTCATACATTCTCGAAATAAGTGTAACCTTAAACAAAAAATTTTTAAATATGCATTCATTTTGAAGAGTCAAACCTTCTTTATATTGTCATACCTGTAAGTGTCACTACATTCAAAGTAAAATATTATTATAATCTCTTACCAATAATTCCGAAAACTTTTTAATCTGACCGCGTAAATGGTTTAATTCATTTAATTTCAAGTATACTTATACATAAATAAAAGCTTTATTAGGATTATAACTTGGATATATTTTTAAATTTATAATTTTACAAAATAATATTAATCAATTTCCTATAGAGCGGTCTATTGTTTTTCGTTTTTGCAGTCTAGTTCATATGAATATTATAGTTTTTGCTACGTTCATAACAATTTGCTTTCCAGCTTTGCACTACTGAGAGTGGTCTTAATTTAATTGCTATTACAACAATGCAATTAGAATTTAACACGGAAATTCCAATCTAAAAAAGTTGCAAATTATGTTTTTGTTTGCAAACATCTAAATTTTACAAGATATGCGTAATTAATTACGTTAGTATCTATCGAACTACCTGGAAAATTTTAAATTAGCACTTTATTGTAAAGATGGTAGAGTTGTTTTTCTTAAGTTACCCATTACAAACACGCTGCTTCTGCTAATCTACCAAATTATGACTGTGTACGTTTCCGGTGCAAATTTTTTTATACTGAACTAGATAAATCTCTTAACGCAACGAACTCACCTGCAACAATGTAAATCCAAAGATCACGGTCTTACTATCTCTTAGTACACGCAAACTAAATGAATGCTCTAAAAAGAATGTAAAAACTATCAATACTGAACTCTTGGGAGGGAGAAAAAGGTTCGAAAATCTACATAACCGCTATTTATATTTCTGATTAACTTATACAATGTAAATTAAAACACATATGTAAACATTAAGCAAATAATCTATTTAAACCTGAAATCATGTTTACTACAATAACAGGAAGGCAATTTAACGATTTACTTACAAATATTACACTGACAAGTGTTCTTAACAGGTGTAAACAATTCAACAATGTGGATCTATTTTATCTTATCACTTATAGAAGGTGAGAGGTGACCTCAGTTTCTTTTTGTTGTCATAACTGCTTTACCCCACTAGGGGGAAGTAGTTAAAAATATAATATGATAATTCAACATATAGATATTTCGCTAACTAATAAAATGTCAGTGTGAATTTTGTTTACACAGCTGATTGCTGATAACGCGCTTGGGCTACTGATATCGCTGCGGTCACTCACTCCCACCACCGTTCTGCAACATCACTCGCGCCGCATTTTGGTGCATTTAACCCTTAAAACTATCTTTTGTTACACTGGGATTTGTTTTCTAGATAATTGATTAAAATAAAAAATTGACCACACTAAAGTGAGACTGCGAAAATAAAAACATTGCTGTGTATTAGTGAAAAGAAATTTATTTATTATAAATTGATCCTTGGGGGCCCTTTTTGCTTCCCGAACTAACTTTGAATACTCTCGAGTCCGCTAACCTGATAACTGTACCTACGTTTGAAACGTTCCTGGACTTATTTATTCATGTACGTTTTTAGAAGTCCAGTAAAAGCCCACGCCACTATTTGCATTTGTACTTTCCATCTCGTCCGTTCTGTAAAAAAGTAACAAAATGTCCTTTGGTGGGACAAACAACTGTGCCAGGTAACTTAGAAAATCCATAAATGTCGTGAACCCAAGTTAAGTTTTAATAAACACAATTTGAAAATAAAACAGAATGTTCCATTCAAAAGCAGTTAAAAATTGAAGGTTGAGCTTTGCATTATATATTATTCGTTATAAAAGAGTATAAATACAAATTAAAATAATGAAAATAATAATAAACAAATAAATAATTTAACTAAAAACACGAATTTATATTTGAATAACCACAATACAAATGATGATCTCCATTTATACCGCAGAAATAAAGTAACACAAATACAAAACCTGCTGACCTGTTCGGTATATTTGTTGGAGGTCAGAGAAATAACAGAGCTGAAATCGAATAATTTATACGATTTGTCAGCTACGTGTTACCTTGTACCGGCATAAACAAGCGTTATGTTTGGTTTTATTTTGTCATTTACAGACACGTTTTATATATAATCTTTATGGCTGACGCAAATGCCACGATTTGATGGCCCGACCATGTTTTTGTACTTGTGATGATACACACTAAAACATAAATATTGTTGAACATTATAAATTTCATCTTTGTACTATGTTTTTGTTGTTGCTTTTGAATGGCTGTGATTTTTTAGCATTTATTTTAAAGTTCACGTCAGTATGACAAGATAAAAATAATATTTCGTTTAAAAATATTTTTAACTAATTTTTTGTTTTGTAGAATAAAAAGTAAATATAATAAAATAAAATAGTGGATATATTAAAACACAATAACATATAATATACGTGTAATATACAGGATATCAAGAAAATTACATCTTTAAAGTAAATATAACGTCTAAAAATTGGAAAACTCTAATATCTTTCTTTAGGTAATCAATCTTATGAATTGACTTATTTTATCACTGTTTCTCTAATTTTTCTTCTTCGATCGGTCCTTTTATTCTCGATAACTGAATTAATCCAGGTCTTTTATTCATTATTATTATTATTATTATTTGTAGTAGACCCGAATTTCTAGATATGTCTCTTCTTCTCATTGCTTCTCTCATTAACCTTCTTTTTTCTTCTATTCTTTCTAATAACTCATTATTTGATTATCTCTCAACCTATCTCAACTTTAACATTTTTCTATAGCACAAAAACTCGAATGCATGTATTCTTCTCTACTCGCTCTTTGCAATTGTCAAAGTTCCAGCCCCTTATAGCGCGCCACTTTATATGATGATATCTAAAAATTGTTTTTTCCTGTCCAAAGAGATTTTACTGGATGTTAGTAATTGTATTTTTTGTATGTTTCCGTGTTTTAGGTGTCCATACGCTATTGTTTTTTCAAGATCCACTATATTGAATAATTATTGTAAACCTTTTTTGCTTTCAGTTGTAATTGCTATACCATCGTGTACACTACCTTGTGATTTTATTGAGCGGCACCAACGCACATCCCTGTGACTCTATTTGAGTATCTCCTTGTGTTATCATTACTTTCTGTCTCTGGTAGAAGAAGTTTATAATTCTTCTATTTATGTGTTTTATTCCTATTTTCCGTAAAATGTCAAACAGTATAAACCATTTTATCAAAAGCTTTCTCTATATGAATAGAACTATAACTAGGTTTACCTTTTCATATTCTTTTCTCAATTATAGTTTTTAAAGTTATTTCTTCTTTTGTTCCTGAGTTTTTCTGAAGTTAAACTGATCTGGTTTTATATTACTCTTGCTATTATTTTATATACGATTTTCATCAATATTTTAGATGCATGTGAGGGCAGACTAATTAAATATTAGTTTTCACATTTTCCATTTTTCCTTTCTTTGGAATTGGCACTATTATATTCTTACTGAAGTCTTATGGTGTTATTTCTGTTTTATACATTTTATTTATTATTTGATATAGTTTCTTGCGAGTTGTTTTAGCAAAGTTTTTATTATAGTTACCGGAAAGTTGTCCATTCCCACTGCTTTGTTTATTTTAAGTTCTTGTATGATCTTATCGTACTCCGATTACATTCGCATCTATATTTTCTTCTAGTTCTACTTCGTCTGTCTCTATATCACCGTGTAGTCGTCACAATGTCTCACATTTTTTTCAATATGGTTTTTATAGATTCTGTCTTTTGGCTTTAAACTTCACTTCTCGATATTTACCTTGCATGTGCTGTTCCTTCCTTTTTTACTCTTTGTTATTTTTATTTTTATTTATATTGCCTTAGCCCATCTTCTGATTTATCGTTGTTGTATTTATTTCTATAGTTAATTAACTCTGTTATTTATTCTGCAATACAAGGTTTCCGTATCTCACTCTTGTTTTAGAATCATTTCTTCTGCAGATTCTCATCATTAAATTTATTTTATTATATTATTCATCGACCAAGCTTTATCATTTATTGCAGGCTCCTTTCTCGTATTTCTTTGTTCTAGCACTTCTTCAAGCTTCTTTCTCACATCTTCTTTCTATAACATCCCTAGTTGTTAAAATTGCCTTTCGCATTTTAGTTTTTAAATATTAGATTACTCTTCACCATGTGATCGCAGTCAAAAAACACTGCGAGAATTGAAATATTTTACAGCATATCTCTATGTGAATGTCACGAGGTCACTTTTTGACCTGTTCCCGACCTCGTAGGTCAAAATGCTTGATGCCATTGTGTTCAGCGTGTCCTAATTAGTACAGATCAACCCTTATCTTACAATCCCGAGAAGTCACATGTCCGGGTATAGGAATCCGTCTATTAACCTTTCCACAACACTGGTAAATACAAAAACAATACAAGCGTAATACTTTGTCGGGAGATACTACATGAGCTGCTACAAAACCTAACAAACTATCTGTTGACCTAACGCGGGTTTTTTAGCATCCTCAAATAATAAAAATTTTCTAATGTGAATGTATCGTCCTTTTGTGCCGAGTGAAGTGAGAAGATTATCGATTTTTTAATATGTAAATTTTAAATCCGTCAAACGTACTTTAGAAGTTGTTAAAATTAATTTTGTAGATTTATTAGCAATTAGAATTATAATTCTATAAGCTAATGCGCTATTTTAGATACTAAGTAATTACAATATTAACTATAGCATCATAAATATCTTTTCACTGTAATGTCCTCTTCAAAGAGTCATTAGGACAGTTGGTTAGGTTTTTTCAAACGTCTGTTGTTACGTTTTTCTAGCAGTTGATGGAGAAGAATGTTATGGTTTCTCAGTTTGACATAGTAGTTAACACTTCCTTAATAACATTCTTAACTAGGGGCCTTTCAAGTTACCATGTACTGTTTGATTAGTGACATTACTATAGTGCATTTATAATAATTTTTAATCTTTTGGATTGGGATCTTTGTATTATGTTTACCTTGGTCTTGCTAGCATATTTTCAAAACTCAAATCCATCAAGTTATACAGGTTTGATAACATTTTTATATAATTGTAATATCCTTATGCTATTAAAGTAGATTAGTATACATCGGTTTTTTCTTAATAAAAAATTACTTGCACGAACTTCTAGCTTGTCTAAAAAAATTTGTATATTAGTGACGACTGTTAGTAAGTTTTAAGCGAGTATCATTAAACCGCCAGAGTGGTCCAGTTGTTGAGGCACGGGCTGCGATGCGGACGGACCCAGGTTCAATTCCTGGTGCCCTCTGATGCCTGGCGGGTGGCCTACTCGGTCACTAAAAATAATTGAGTACCTGCGTTCACTCGAACAAGGGGTAATAATGGCGGTCGTCTAAAGGACAACGGCCGGGCACAGTGAGCGAAGGTATAGGAGCCTTAACCTCTCAGTTTGTAGGCCGTGCTCCACACGGGGCATTGCAGCCGTACCATATACCATATATCATTATATTACCTACGAATATTCCAGTTATAGAGCTAGCAGTAATCACTAGAATAGATAAATATGTATATGATATCCAAGTACACGGCCCTGGAGGACTCCCGCTTTAATGGTACATAGTTCTAACCTTCGTATTCAAAAGGATACTTAAATGGGATTTAAGAAATTAGAAATAATATATAGGCAAGTAATGTAGCATTTTGAATAATAAGCCTTCATTTCAAATACCTTGGATAACATGTAATAATGGTGCCGTGTAAAATTCTTTGTTTTCAAGTGCTTTATAATATTACTATAATAATCCATCGAATCTGTTACTCAGTTGAATAATTACTTTTAAAACCAAATTTTCGGAAATTATCCAATCCTCAGGCTCTTTAAAGTAAAAACCGCTCTAGGATTTTTTTAATAATACAGATAAGAAACTTATTGTTCGATATGAAATTATAATTTTTTAATTTTTTCTTGGTTTTAATATTAATATAATCTCAGTTGTTTTTAACTGTGTAGGCCAATAATTAATTGTTAGTTTTGCATTGCACATATATATCAAATAAACCTCAAAATAAATAAACAATAAAATAACATTAAAATACAAGAAAAACATTATTAAGGATCATATTATTCAGTTTAGCCTCCAGCTGCGCCCATAAGCTTCTCGAGTTAGAACTTAAACTTACTGCAGGCCAACACAAGTTCCTCACCCTTCATATGCCTTATTACCTCCATGATAGGGCACTTAAAGTGTTTTTGGTGATATGATATGTCTCATTGAATGTGGGCGTCATGATATCTTTTCGCTGCTCACAGAGGCACCATCACAGAGGCATGGCGGTAGCCACTTCAGAGGCATTTTGGCAGATTCTCTGTCGTGTTTAATGTCGTTTGGTCAACAGTTGGCGCGGGTCTTCTTGTACCGTTAGACTGGCCGTCAATATCGCCACGCCCATTTCTTTTGCCAAGTCAGTCATGCTCCGCGCAGGATCTTAATTTATTTTCTTTTCCAATTCGCGAACTAATTCATTACTACTCTTACATTTATCTACAATCTATCCACGGTGCTCTTTTGCTTTTTTTGTTTAACTTTCTTTGGGTTAAATAGTTGGATCTGCAGAACGTTCGCAGATAATGTCAAGATGTCTTGTTATGTTTCCTGATCAGTTGGTTAATATGTGCTGTGAACATAGTTTTGCAAACAGCTTTTTTTCTTTATCGTTAACTGTCCACTGATCTACTATAAGTCCACTTTTATTCCGTATAGATAATACTAGTATTTTGGGTTTGTTTTTCCAATTTTATTGATTTCTGAATACTATTATAAATTCTGATTAAATTGATTGTGTACTCTTAAAATTATTGACCGTTTAATTTTTTAAATTTTGTTTAATGTCTTAATTGGCTTTAATGGCTTAATTGAATAGTGTTTTGTCTGCTTGCGCATATGTTGCTTGTCCTTTGATTTAGCTCTTTTTTGCGACTATAAGTTGTTTCAACTTTGTAGCTACATTTCTATATTTTGGTTGTGCATCATACTGTAGTGAGGTTTTTTGAACTCCTTGTTTAAGTATAATCTGTAAGATTTTTATCAATTTGCTCGGGAGTTTTAAAAAATATTTAGCTTTGGTAGTTATTTTACATTATGTTTATAGTGCCGCCGATTGATTCTAGTATTATTTAATTTATATATAGAGAGTTCTTTATTGTAAACATGTTAACAGTTGCAATTATAGGTGAGTAATCTGATAAAAGATCAAAACTTGGAATTACATGTATAATGTGGAGATTCCATTTGTAACAAAATCCGAGACTTTGTCATGGTTTTTGGGCCAATAAGTCGGTGTCTCTATTGATAAATATAAATAATGTCATTCTTGTAGAAACTTTCTATGTAATTAATAGACGTGGGTTTGCTATCATATATAGTTGCCATCTGTAATAAATTAGATTCTAATATTTAAAAAATATATTAGTTATCTTTTTTAATATGTCATGGCAGACAGTATATTGATGCTATCGTTGTCATAGGGAAATATTTTTACTTTAATTAATGCTTCTTGTCGATATTTTTTATCAAACTTTGGATGTTCCTAGTAGCTAATATAATATTAACTTTAAATATTCATGTGTTATACAGTTTGGATAGTTTAAACAATACGTTTTATATTGTCTTGCAATACGGTAAAATACGTTCTATTCGTAAAACGGGTTTCACTGATTAGAAAGACATCAAATAAATTGTTATTAAAGAGGTGTTTGGTTTTATTTCCATTTTATGCATTATTAACATTTCATGTTGCAATTTTTAAAAACTTACCCATTGCGTAGTTTATTTGGCAACTGTGATGACGTGTTTTGCTGGAAAAGCTAATTAAACAGCTACTTAAATTCTCCTAAAAATATGTTTATTGTTATGGGAAAAGAATTATCTTTAGTTTGTGAAGTATGTTGTGTATTTCTCAGAATCCTTTACAATTCGTCGTATTTATAGGGTTGTCTGGAAAATTAGTGCCGATTTGCACTAGATAGTATTGGAAATATAGAAAATGCACGATCTGTGTACATATATTTAAAGGTGATTTTTTAATGCATTTGTAGAAAAAACTTTCTTGTAATAAATTGATTTGTGTCATTATTCTACCCTTTTGAAGCTGGATGAAAATAAATTGCATTTTAGACATTTAATGCTTTTTATTACTAGAAAGAGAAAAATGTCACACAGGCAACAAAAAGATATTTGCTGTTTACGGAGGAATTTATTTAACCGAAAGAACTGTTAGAAAGTGGTTAGTTAAGTTTAGCTCTGTTGATTTCAACCCCTCTACTACTAAAGATGAGGAAATCAAGACAGTGAATGAGAATAACTCGCAATATACAACACGAAATTTAGCAGAGATGCTAAAAATATCAAAAACCACTATACAAAAACATTTAGTAAAGCTTGGCTACGTAAATCGCTACAATGTTTGAATTCCCCATAATTTGACTGGGAAAAAATTAATGGGTCGCATTTCATCTGTGACGCTCTGTACAAACGCAACGAAACGCACCGTTTTCGATGTAATTAGTACAAAGCGATAAAATATGTATCTTTTAGGATGATGTTAATTAATCCTAAGATAAGCGAAATAAACCACCATTAGCCATTTGCAAAGATGGCATTCATCCGTAGAAAGCCATGCTTTATAACTGGTGGGATTGGAAAGGAATTCTTTATTATGAGCTTCTACCAAATGAGCAGTCGATAAATTCAAATAAGTATTGTTCAAGTACTTTTTGACTACTTACATCATTTGTAAAAGCTTGTCTGAAAAGTGTTAGCCCACCAGACATTGCACATTTAAATTTTCATTTGCTTAGGTCTGGGCGAAATTCTTTTAACGCTAAGAACTTCAACTCTTTGGAAGCCATAAAAAAACATTTTGAGGAGTTTTTCACCCAGAAACCTGAGAATCTTTAAGATGCACGAAAGATGGCGAAAGATTATTAAACAAAATAGTGAACACATTATTGAATGGACACATAAAAATTTAGCCTTTGAATCTCGCTTAATCATCGGTAAAGAATTTCCAGGCAACTCAATAAATCTTCACAAAATACATACAAGGAACACGGTATGACTCAAATTGCGTCTTATTGAAAGTCGAACAACTTACTAAATTGCGCTAGGCGCCATTTTGCGCGCGCTTTCCTCGCAATACCATTTCGATCAAAAGATCACCCTTTTTCTGCTATTATCTGACCATTATTAATTCAGATCGCATTCAAAACTACAACTCGCACCCCGCCTCTACAAGACGAATCTAAAAAGCCCTCAACCATTAAAATCGGCTGCTTCATCGATTCACAGCGTTTATTTTTCCTTGGCGCTTTAATAATATGTATTTTGCAGGAGTGTTTTTATTTTTCATGCAACTGACAGTACTGTGTAACTTTCTACACTTTACGCAAACAAATAATCTGGTATAATTCTTTTGGGTGTCCATACTGCTGGCATCTCATACATTGTATCAAACCATTTGGTTGTTCTCAGTAGTTCTATTTGTATTTGAATTTTATTTATCTTATATAGGTCTTTATCAATATTTAAGAGTTCCAAGTGGATACACAACGGTATCTTTGTTTTCCTTTATTTGGCTTTAAGAACATTTTCTATTTGGTCATCAGGATGGTCCGTCGCGACCTACAAAGTTTGCGAGTGATAAGCACTGCTTAATCTGATAATTACGTGACAAGGTGCTCTTATGTTTCAAAACAAAGTGGTACATTACACGTGACTACAAGGGAATAGCATAATTAGTAATAAACATTTTCGTTGTTAAATAAATATACCGAATGTAAATACCATTCGAATTGTGTAAAGCCTCGAGAACTACGTGCACTAACAAATATGTACAATATTAAACCTCCACCTTAGCAGTGAAATACATACGGAACGTCGAAAATAAACTAACCAGGAATTTAGCTACACATAATTAAAATCGTTAAATCTAAAGTTCGATAAAAGTGAAACAACGTAAATTTGTAGTACAATAAATATCGACGGAAAACATCGAAACATAATCGAGAACTAATTTTACTACTAAATACAAAATAGTGGACAGGCTGGCAATAAATATTCTAAATTAAATCTAAATACTTAAAAAACTAGTGAACGATAAAACAGTGTGGTAATTGAGTAAGGTCTAAAAATTAAGATGTATTTAAGTACTAAAGGAAAGAACTACGACAAGAAAATATAAAGAATTACTAGAAACAATGAATTCTAAACTAGATAAAATGGAAGAAAGTGGCCAGCGGATGGAGGGAAAAATAGATACATTCAAAATGGAGTTAAATAAAGTCAAAGAGGAAAATAAACAACTAAAGAACAATAACCAGCAACTTAAGCAAATAATACTACAATTAAATAATAAGTTGGAAGAAATGGAAAATTATTATACACTGAGCCGAAGACCTAGCAAAGAAAAGCGAGATTTTATTAAAAGAGAAAGTAAGAGTAATCTTAAAGGACATGAACATATCAATATAAATTAAAGATGAAGTAATAGGTATTGGAAGAATTGGGAAGCAACAAAGTGGAACAAAAGCTCCACCAATTCTAATAGAGTCAAAAAGTTGGACAAAAATATTAAATCTTCTAAAAGCCACTAAAAAAACCAAAAGGTACAATACATAGAAGAAGATTATTACAAAGAACTGCAAGAAAAAAGAAAAACACTAAAGGAATACATGAAAGAAGTTAAAAGTAAAAGACATCACGCCGTAATGAGAAATGATAAGCTAATATTAAATGGGGACATATTCTCACTAGAATAACTAAAGGCAATAGAATTAACGGAACAGAATTAATAAATAGCAACAGAAATTCAAACAACAGAGAACCCAAACGATACGCAAAAGTGCGCAGAGCAACATCTAGAAAAGGTAGAACCTTCGGCCACAGATCCCCAAAAAACTAAAACCAAAATAAGTAGAAGAAGCTGACAGAAAATTTACTAAATATTACCCAAACAAAATACGGACAGCCTGGACTGCAAGGAAAATGTTCCAGTACAATACAGAATAAATCCCTGCCAAGTTTGGGCGACTGTATGGAGGCTGGTGTAAAATATGATAACGTCTCAGATTGCCTAAGCGGTGGCGTCGTTTATTCCGACTTAAAAAACAATTTCAGCAACCACTAACCCTTGAACAAGTAACGAACAACTCAAATATTCTTCTCTGTGTCGCTAGTCCTCAGACGATGTTATTAACGTTTATTATTAATTGCTTCTCGTTCTCCTAAAAATTATTTATTTTCTTAAGGGTGCCGTTACCGAACTGCTCTCCATTCACTTCACGGCAGGTGAAAAAAATATCGGTTTATATTTGGTTCATCCTTACACCAATTAGAGGTAGACTAAATTTTGTAAACCAATATCTACAAGGTTAATAGAAACATAAAAATAGTTATCAATGGTTAATGGTCATTATACAACACGTACCAAGAAATAACCCCAAAATACCTGGCAGATCATTTTTACTATCTGTATTGAAGGTAAAATCTACTACATACATTTATCATCCAAATTTTTCTTTCCATATTTAATTATCTTGTCCCAGTCATAGTTTTTCTTATTATATGTATAATATATAACAGGATAATAGCCTATATAAGAGTAGAAGAAGAAGAAGAAGATATATAATATATTTTTTTAATGAGCAACTGTATCTCAAAGATAAAATTAATTTGTAACATATTTTTATCGTTCTTTATATAAATAATTAATTCTCTATTGACAAAGAAACGCTGATTCAGATTCGATAAAGGTAGTAAAGCATTGTTCGGTCTCTTTGGACGTTTTAAAGTGATAATCTGTCAAATAGCGTTAGGAGGACCAAAACAAATGGAAATTAATAAGATTAGATTTGCCAAATACACCTAACGCGGCCTTAATCGCTTCCACTACATTACGTGCTTAATTTCACTATTTAAACTAAATAGCTGATATTTGTAACGCTAACAATTCCTAATATATCACACATTTGAAATTCTAGCAAATATATAAAACATTTCTTGCAAACAGTATTGATGGTTTAACATCTTAATTTTAGTCTTTTGGTGTTGTTAAAATGTACTCTCTTATAATTAAATAATAAAGACAAAGCCAGATGGCACCGTCTCGCTTTGTTGTTAACAAATCTAACGATTTTATTTTGGAATTTTATCCAACATTTATAACCAAATAGAGATGGTTTGTTAAATAACTGTCACTTTTCGGCCGATAGCTTCTCTAAACTGTCGTTTTCCATCTATTTTGGTTGCCTCAGATGTTTGTCTTCCTCCAGGTTGTAATTTTCATCATGAAACCTTTGAAGTACTTTTTACACATGTGCTTTGCTTAGAATGTTTTTTTTTATTAAAATGCAACGCATATATAGTACCTAATGTATTGTTTGTTAGACATCAACGTGGGTACTGCTATTACGATGAATTATATTATTATGAGGTATACCAACTACATATTCCAATTTTGCAGTTCAACATTTTGATACTATATAATCCTAATAATTGTCCAAATTTTTCCTTTAAATACAACTAATTTAATATTAGACGCAAAAATTAACTTGTGCGCCTAAAATAAAATAGACTAAGGCCTGTGCAGAAATACAAGAAATAAGATGGGTGGAGCAAGAAATTCGAGATACAAGAACATACACTATTCTTCACGGTGGAAAGCCTGGTGGAAACAAGGAATTTACGTAGCCTTTATAGTAGATGAAGGAATTAAATCTAGCGTAATAAATTATCAAGCAATTAATGAGAGAATATGCACACCAAGAATAAAAATCAAATTTTTCAACGTAGCTCTAATAAACGTACACAGTTCCACGAAGGATAAGGATAGAGAAATCAAGAAAGCCTTTTACAATCGACTGAAACATATATATGATAACTTGCCAAAGAATGATATTAAAATTATACTGAAGAATATATGGTAAATACGAAAATAGGCAGGGAGAAATGGCCATATATTTTGCAAATAGCAGAGATATGGTGGTTAGTTCCAGTTGGTGTCCAGATTGAGACATCCACAAAACATCATGAATATCGCCGGTTGGTGCAACTGCTAACTAGATAAACGATATATTAATAAATAGCAGAAGAGGCGCATAATGTGTATCAGATTACATTATGGTATAAATTAAATTTACACCAAATATTGTTTACTTCCGGTAGGTCTATGATTCCATCAAAAGCGAGAAACTCTGCAAAATAATGATCAGGCTAATCAAGACAACGATGACAGAGACGGTGGCGTACGTAAGAATATAGAATCAGATGAGAGATCCATTCGAAATACCACAGGGTCTAAAACAGGGTGACGAGCTGACCTCAATACTTTTTAACATTAGCCTTAAGTATATCATAAGGAAAATGACAATAAATCCAATGAACAGACTGAACAATAAATCCTCCCAATTAGCAGCATACGCAGGTGACATTAATGGGACGGTCAATGACAACTTTAAAAAAGATATGGGAATATATAGACCTGGAAAATAAAAGCAGCGAGGTAAGATTAACAATAAACATAAACAAAACAAGGAACTTAACACAAACGCATTCAGCTATATTGCTGCAAATTATAACCATTGGTGACGACAATCTGGAGCAAGTAACAAATTTTATTTACTTGAGAGTAAACCTATCCAGAGATGGAAGTGAGGAACCAGAGATTTGAAGAAGAGTTTCCCAAGCAAATAAAAAGAACTTTGTTCTTCTATAGATAATTACATCCTGTAATGTACATCCAAAAAATAAGATTCAAATCTATAAGAATTATCCGACCTATAATAGTATACGGATGCGATACATGGGTCTTAACACAGAACATGGAAAACTGCATCAACGCCTTTGAAAGGAAAATTTTGAGACGCATATTTAAACCAAAGCAAGAAGATAGAGCATGGAGAGCAAGATACAGACACAAGCTGCATAAAAAATATAAAAAGATCTCCATATCTGAATTCTCCAGAATCCAAAGACTACGATGGGCCGGTCATGTACCTAAAATAGGGAAGCAGAGAATATCAGTGGATGTCCTCAAAACGAGAGTGGAAGGGCGCAAATCGGTAGGAAAACCTCGAAAAGGAAGGCATGAAAAAGTGCGCAACTAGAAGAGGGCTACCGTGGATCGAGATGGATGGGGAAAAAACTAAGGGAGACAAAGGCCCGAAGCGGGTTGTAGCGCCATTAGAGAGGGGGAAAAAAGAAAGCCTGTGCATAAAAGTAATTAAGTTTAATTACTATATCTTACTTTACAGAAGTTGGCCATATGTGTGTCATAAAGACAATTAATATAATACACAACTATGTTTAATCTAACGCCTCTACACGCACTCATAAGCAAAGAACCAGTGTCAAAATATTTTGTAGATTTAAGCAACATTACTTTTCTGGAATATCGAAAATATGGTTCAACTTAAAGAAATCTTAGTTAAACGATTTATGGTTTGGAAAAGAAATAAGAAAAACCGGAATTATTATGCAAGCTCCAAATTTGAGCAATCGTGGCTTTTGGAAAATTGCACTACGATTTTTAGGACAGAAAACATTTAATTAATTTATACATCCAGGAATATCTAAATAGAAAGATAAGTAACTAAAATTAATATGTTATAATACTATGTCATCGATTGAAATGATTATTAAAAAATCATTAATTCAGCATTTACAAGATGTCTCAAAATAAAAAAAAACTTAAAAACGATACGACTAGTAAGATCGAGTGGCAATTAGTTCTACTTGAAAGGTTTAAATTAACACTCAATTGATAAAATTTGCTTTGAATTAAGACTTAATAGACCGTAGCGTAGTGCACAGCGTAACAGCTCTTTGTTAGCAATCGTCGAGAAAGTGGCACAATAACATAACAGTCTTGAGTTAAATTAACAAAAACGTTCATCAAAATGTATAATTTGGTATGAAGACAATTGTCTCTTCTGTGGACAGGTTTATAATTGATTTTGTAATTCGAGGACAGTCGAAAGTCAATAAAATGAATTACGGGTTAAAAATGCATAAAATGCTATCCGAAAAATAGTAGATTTTGAACTGTTGGTAAAAGAACTAAAAGTACGCAAAGATCTTGTTTGCATAATTTTACGTAATTTTTTGAACATGTAGAAGATATCTTTTTCGCACTTACTGGCCCAACACTACCGTTTTTCTGTCGTGTTCCCCAAATAGAATTAATGAGATTTATGTTCTATTCCTTTTTTATTTTTATTTAAACTGCATATTTTCAATTTACTATTAACATGAATGAGTATCAAGTCATGCTCCAGCCATTTGCTAGCCTAAAAAAAATACTTTAATTTTGGTTGTCTTTTGAGTCTTCTTGAAATATCTGATTGGTTAACGAGCTAATTGATGAGCTGGTTAGGATGTCCCGTCAATTTATTGCTGTACTTGGTCAAAAGCCTCTTGATTTTGCTAACCAAATACATAGAGGACTTTTAGATCGTTATGAAGGATAAAATTCCTTACGTACCATTGAGTATTGTTTCTCATGCGAAGAGTCTTGGATTGAAATCTCTGGAGGATTTTTATATGCGACGTTTTGACGCATCTCCAGAGTTAAATTCCATAGGTCCACATTGACTTCAAAATGACCTTATCTAATAGGATTTTGTTTAATAAAGAGAGTTGTGAATATCGTCCAAATAACTATGTTATTAACTTTTTACAGCAAAGCTTATAGTAGAAAGTTAATGAAATTATCATCCTGTCTGTCTGTGTGTCTGGAGGTAAGATAACTTCCGATCTATCCAACGGATTCACTTCAAACTTGGCATACACACATCTTAGGTCAGTACTTTTCATGGGATTGATTTTCAGCTACATCTGTTATCGGCAACGGCAAGTGACCGTTATGATTTCGCACCGCTGTACAAAGTACTTTACGGTATTACACCGTTCTTTTTTGTGTAATTTGTAGGTCTAGCTGATTTCTTTTGGTCTTAGTATACGAGCTCTAAGTGAGTTTGTTTTTAATCGAGATTGGGGTGTTATTAATGCTAGTTTTCGCACATTAAGCACGACTCGTGATGAAGGTTACTTGCGCTGCTTTGACGGTATTGATCGTAATTCTCCACGTTGTATAGTATGGTTCTCAGCAATAAGATTTTGTAAGTGCTGGGGAATCCTGTTTGCTGCGGGTGATTTTTTTGATTCAGAGGTAGCTTGTCATGCAACTTCTTGTATAATTGTAGTCAAGTGCTGAGATGCATTTTCAATGTGTTGGGCATCTTTTGTACTGGTATTAAGATTAATTTCTCTTTCTAGGTAGTTTCTGAAATTTTTCCAATCAGTGCGTTTATTGCATAATTTTAAGAGGGGTGTTAATGCTTTTAATTATTGGTGTATGATTAGAGAAAATATCATGATTGGATTCAGCTTGTTGATAAGTATTCGCTATGCCATTGATAATTGCAGGATCGTGTAAATCTGACAGTTTACCAGAGTCACTAGGCCAGCATGTTAGATCACCAGTCCAAAGGTAGATCTAGTCGTTTCGTTGGACTGCGGCTAACCAATTACGTCCTTTCGGAGCGGTAATCCTTAAACCCATAGCTGTATTTTTGGTGTTCCAGTCTCTTGGCGCAATAAATTTTGGGCCCAGGGTTAGCATGAACTCTTCAAATTCAATTATCAGGGGATAAGGGAGAAAAAATCTAATTTTATTTTTGCACTTTGAATTTTGTCGGTGAGAAAAAGCTCTATCTCGTAGTGAGGAATTGTGTTTTTGGCAATTACAGCTAAACCGGCTTGAGCTGCCGTCCGGATGATTAGTAAGGTAAGTAGTATATTTCAGTATTTTAATTGTTGCATTTCTGGATCTCTGGAGGCCTTTATATACAGTGCACCCTTTATAGTTCGCCAAATAATTTCCTTGGCTTAAAGCACACTTGGTTAGAGTGTCTGAGGATTTCTTGCATTTAGATTTAATACAATTATAAAGCCTACTACAATATGTTTTAGTATGACCAAAGTTTTAGCAACGAACGCATTGAGGTATAGTATTTCTTGTTCTGAATGGTTCGATCGTAACTTTTATGTTACTTAGATACTTTACCTCAAATATGTTTTTATTATTTTCGTTTGACTTTAAATCCATCATAAACAGCGGTAATCGTTGTTTAGTTGTTTTATGGCGTACATTTATAATGTTTGACACGTTGTGTCTCAATGCTGCTAATTCGTCTGTTATAAGTTGAGTTGGAATAATGTGATAAAGATTGCGAATGACAATTCTGTAGGTCCTTTCTTCTTTAAGCTGGTAAGTATGGTGTATTATATCGTTTCTAAAATGAGTCGTCAGTTTCCTATATATATATATATATATATATATATATATATATATATATATATATATATATATATATATATATATATATATATATATATATATATATATATCTGAAGTTAGGCGTTAACTTTGACTGTATTATTGGCTAGAACTGTTGTATAATTTTTTTTTTCAAATAACGTTAAAGATATTATTAATCATCTGATTATAATTGTTAACTCTATAAATGCATGTTGGTGGAAGTTTGGGGATTTTTAGGGATAGATTGCTGAGGCGCTGCTAAGGATTATTGTTGTCACTTCTTATTTGAGAAAGTACTTCATATCTATTAGACGTCAAGTAATGACTAGAGAGTTGTGTATTGAGTATTGTCTGGCAGTTTCTTCTGCTTTTCTTGGCAACCGTTTGCCAGATGTATTTCGAGTGTGTTAGGTTATTTTGTCATTTTAAGGGTTGATGGTTAGGCCTGCGTCTTTGTAGCATTCCGTTTTGTCTTCGCTTGAATCAATATTTTAATATTTTTGATTTATATGCTTGTTGGCTTGTTTTCATTTCCTGGTATTTGCATAATAATTTATTATAAGAGGGGGGTATTGAGGTTTGTCTTTGAGGTGCATTTGCAAATTGTGGGGTACTTTGCTGCTGTACATGCAGAAGATTAAATATACAGCCGTAATTTGCTCGACAGATTTGTGCATTAGATGTAAAAAGGCCGATACAGAACAGTACGGAACCGCATCCGTTTCCGGTTGGAAAAGTGGATTACTGACTTAAATATAAAAGAATATGTATGATTATATGTAGGTAGGAATTAAACTAAAATTAAAGTTTATGATAAAAAGCAAAATTTCCAAAACCGGACCAAGAAAATATACATTAGAACATGTAAAATTCGGCTAACCTCAAGCAAAAGTGTGGTCGCTGCAGCGTTGATAACACAGGCACAGGCTGGCCGTAGATACAACAGCGTACACATCTACTCACTATCACGATCGCAAAGTGAATGATGACTTTTCTATTCGTAAAGCTTAAAATTGTCATTATAAAAACTTGTTATAAGAATATTTCAAAGATTATAACGACCGTACCGTACTATTAAAAGCAGTCCCAAAGCAAGAGCTACCAGAGAACCATCCAATATGCATATTGTTGTAAGCATTGCATTATTGCAGCAAACTTATGTTAAATAAATAAGAATATATATCTTATCATTTATTTTTTAGATTAAAAATTCAGTCTTTTTAGACATCCTAATGTATTCATATACCATTAGATCCTGTAAGTTATAATTTTAAAACTTAAGGCCTTAGGTATTCGTTCATCAGCTATAGAGGTGGTTGAATTATGTAAAACAAATTAATGTTAATTTAATTAAACTATGGTTTAACTTAATTAAAAATTAGGCTCTAAACTAAGTAAAGCTAATCCAAAAGAGGAATTAAGCTATTTTTTATTTTGATGGTACATTAAAATTTATGGGATCAATATTATCTGATGCAATAAAATTTAAATTTAAAATCAAAAATTTTAAGTCTTGTTAAAACTAGACAGGGGTTTTGGAGGAGTTTTCTTATAAATTTTTAACTTAGAAATTATATAAGTGAAAGAAAATCTTTCAAAATTTTTAGTGAGTTTAAAAGAGGTTGAGTAGTCCTAAAATTTTAATTGTGACTGATCGTTTTAATAAAATTTGATAGATATATACGATAATGTTCACTAGAGCATTGCAAGTGACGAATTAAAGGACTAGCCTTCATTCGTCACTTTGTCACAATTTTCCAATTTTTATGTAACAAATCCGTGACACTTAGTCGTTAGATTTTGACATTTGCAACAATTAGACCAATAAGGGTAAATTCTCAAAAGTTTTACGTTTGTATTCATTTTCAAGTTGTTAATCTAGTGGCTTGCAGTTTAAATTTACTATATATAGCATCTTGGAACATAGAATATCAAATCCACAGTAGGCGATTGTGACACTGTCAAACAGAACATCCTCGCTTCAGTAATAGAAAAGTTTGGTGTGTTAGGAAGCTTCTAAATAATTTAAAAACTATAAAATTATGTTTGGTGACAAAAACATTTGATAAATTTTGGTTTTAAAAATTCCTAACTATTTAATGGCATGCTCAATATACATTTCGTATATTAAAATCAGTGCTCTTATAAAACTACATTTTTTAAATATTATTAGTGCCTACCTAAACTGTAATACCATAATGTTCGTAGTTTTCCAGTAGCAACAATTAGTTCATATAAGTCAAAGTTTTGACTAATATAAAAAATCTGGTGTGAACATCACACGACTTTCCTTATCCTATTATTGTGGTAATTCTGGCAAAAATTATGGACTTTAATTTTTTTTTGAGTTCCTATTTTACCAACTTTTACTTTAAATTCATGTTTATCTCGTGATAACAAATCATTTTTATTCTCATGAATTTTTTGCACCTTCAACCGTTAGATTCGCGACCGCTTTGCGACCGATTTTGCGACCTTGTGACCAAACGGCTCGTCCGATTTTTACCAAAAGTTTCGCACTGCGTTCCCTACCTACATGTAACTTGCGAACCAAATTTCAAGTCTCTAGCTCTTACGGTTCTCGAGATATCCTGTATACTGCAGACGTCTATTACAAAACTTTTATTTATTTTTAAAATACAAATTTTGGAAAATTATCTTTTAAAAATAATGTCATCTAAATTTTACCCTCCGTACTTGCGGCACCCTTTTAAACGAGAAGTAAAATTTTTGAGCACTGCTCGACACGTAGTCTCTGAAATGGCTGTCATTTCTTGATGGATATTTTCTTTAATTGAAACAGATTGCTGCTCCGTACTCTTGATTTAAGATATTCCCACAAGAAAAAATCATAGGAGTGAAATTAAGGATGCATAAAGGCCAGTTTATGTTACCTCTTCTGAAAATAAATTTTTGAGGGAAAATTTCACGAACTTATTAGAAGTGTGCAACGTTGCTCCATCCTGCTGAAACAATGTTCTTTGATTATAGCCAGCAAAATTTTGCAGTTCAAGTACCAAGAAATTGTTCACCATCTCCACATAAAGCTCTGAAGTCAATGTTAACACGCAACTCCTTTCTTCTTTGAAGAAGTACGGACCGATTATTCCTCGGGCTGACATAGCAGCTCATACAGTCACTTTTTGGTAAATGAAGGGGTTTCTCATGGTTGGATTGTGGGTTCGTAGCACTCCCGTCACGGCAGTTCTGTTTGTTAACGTGACCATTGAGTGAAAATGTGCCTCATCCGAAAACATTGTTGAATGAATTTAAATGCTCACTTGCACAGTTAACGCTCCACTCCCAATTGATATGCCCTCTGCACCCCTCTGTTTCGTTGCGTTTACGTAAAAAGCCAATCAAAGCAAATACTTTCTTTTGGGAGACCTTCTATTTTATAAAGTTTTGCAAAAGCATTCCAAATGCAATCAATTTTTTATTTCCTGTACTGGATAATGTATCGTACAAGGTAATTACAGTATAATATTTATCTATACACCCAATACGCACTGTGCTTTATTCAGGGTTTGGCTTAAATCAAAATTTTCGATCTAACCCTTTACCTAAAAACCCTTTTTCAAAATAGTTAAATAGATAAAAGGTTAACCAAAAATTTTGAATTAAATATCAAAATGAAATTTGGTGTGTGAATACAAAAACAATAACTAACACCCAATTAAATTTAATATTTGCCAATGCCTGTTTCGGTGGTATAGTTTTGACGACAGTAATGCATGTCGTGTGATGACGAAAAATATTGTGAACACTAGTCACTCCAATGCCGAACAGCCTAAGTTACAATTTATCCACAACACCTGCGCTTACAAAACAATTATTAATAGCCAAATGCAAATAAAATTACCACTCCTAACCTCATTAACTTAGCTGTAGCACTAACACAACGTAAATATTCAAAAATGAGTCAATATACAACTGACTACTGAAATACCCGCACTATTTTAAAGCGATCAATAAGGATGAGTCGCTTAAAATAAGTAGAATTTTTTTGCACTTTTATTACTACTTGAGTTCAACGACTAGATCTTAGTCTTAAAAATAAAGGCCGTCATTCTCCACAACTTTGGCAAGGTTCCGCAAATTATCGGATCTGAACAAAGTACCAGATTGTCTCATTTGAATTAAAAAATTCTTGACAATCGTGCAAGAAATACTTTATTGATCGAAAGCGACTGTAGTTGGATGGAACAGCGTTTGATCTGCAGGCTGGAGACCGTCCAACTCCTAAAAATTCTCCTTAATTGAGCAATTGAATGCAAATCTCGCCTCGCTTGTTGGCCTGTGCTTTAGTGAGTTCATGCAAATCCTCTTGGAACAAAGTCACGTTGATACTACTAGTTGATGCCAGATTACGACTGCTTGATAAAGGCTCATATTCTAACGCTATCAACAAATCTTCTTTGATATAACATCAAAAAAACAAAATTATCTGATTTATTAAATTTTGAAAAAATATTTACGATAATAATAAATCATGGTTACCTACAATAAAAATACCAAGAAGAAATACGATACCACATATATATATTAATACCTCATCACCCTGAACGCACCTCTTCCGATACTTAGAAACAAGCGTAAATTTAACAAGAAGAAAGAAAAATCTATGAATACTTCATAAATTATCTATAAAACGACTCTGACGACCTTCTCATTGTATCTTATCGTTTTCAAGAGTTTTTCATTTCTCATTTTAAATGTACATTGCAAGTTTAAGTTTATGTTTCTGGTTTTTTATCATTTGAATTTAAGATAATTATATTATCCTATTTTTAGATTAAATCTATTTTTATAATAGTTTCTTTCTTCCTTATAAAAATTAATATTTTTTGGTTATAACAAACAGTTTTTTACATTCAATTATTTGCTGGTTTTCATAATGATTTTTTAATTATTTCTATTAATTTAATATTTCAAATCATCATCTACTCCAGAATACTCTTACATTTATCTTTCCACTAATTTTATATGTTTAACGCTATCTTTTTTTGGATGTTTTTTACATTAAATTTCTAGGATGATATCTTCAAAGATTAACAAAAACTTTATTTCACTTTAGACGTTCTACTTTTACTTTTTTTGATTACAAAAGAGCCTAAAGTTTTTGTACTGAAGGTTACATGAATAGATTTCATCTCGTTGATTTTGATGCGCCATTTTCTAAACTACAGCTGTAATGTGTTCAGGTGGCTTTGAAGAATACACGTTGCTATTTATGGGTCAGAGGAGAGGCTAGAACAGCGGTATCGTCCGCAAATGTAGCTGTCAGTGTGTTTCTTGTTGTTTACAGGTCTGCAGTAAATAGGAAGTACAGCAGAATACCTAACAAGCTTTTTTTGGGGGGCGCCAGAGCTTATAGGAAATAAATTTGTGTAGGATTTGCCATATTTGACCGGTTTGGCAAGATGGTGCAACATACCACACAGCAAGAAAGGCGATATACATGCTAAAAGTAATATTTTCAAGACCACTGTTTTGATGGTGTGCGTTGACCCCCCCCCTTCTCCTATCCATCAGATAACTGCTAACTACTTATTTTTCTGATAGAGTAGTTTAACAACAAGATTTACGCTATTAAACCAAACATATTTGAATAACTTAAAGAAATCATACTGAAAGTTACTCAAGGCATACTATACATACGGGCGTCTATATAAAGGTAATACTAATATTTAAAACAATTTCAGACTTTAAACAAGAACGGTGTAATCCCGTAAAGGAAACTTTCTATATCGGTGCGAAATCGTAACGGTCACTTCCGGTTGCCGTTAACCGATTTGGCTAAAAATCAATTCCATGAAAGGTACTGACCTAAGATGTGTGTGCCAAGTGTGAAGTGAATCCGTTGAATAGAACGGAAGTTATAGTGTCTCCCGACACACAGACAGACAGACAGGATGATAATCTCATTAACATTCTACTATAAACTCCGCTGTAGAAAGTTAATAAAACACATAATCAAAAGCCCATCTGAAAACCACAGTATTACAACCTAACAAAATCTCATCTTTGACATTCTGGGTCTACAAAAATTATATTAAAAAATAATAGGATAGAGAAGAGTGATGCTTAGAATTTATGAAAAAATCAGAAAATAGTAAAGAACAAAATCCCCAATAGGTTGTACAAAGAATTAGACAATTATTAAAAATTGTTATGAAGAGTATTAAAAAATAGTTTAAATTTCTAGGTTTATTAACTTTCTACAGCGGAGCTTACAGTAGAAAATTAATGAGATCATCATCCTGTCTGTCTGTCTGTGTGTCTGGAGACACTATAACTTCTGTTCTATCCAACGGATTCACTTAAAACTGGGCATACATACATCTCAGGTCAGTACCTTTCAAGGGATTAATTTTCAACCAAATCGGTTAACGGCAACCGGAAGTGACCGTTACGATTTCGCACCGCTATAGAAAGTTTCCTTTACGGTATGACACGGTTCTTGTTTCCATTTAACTTGATTTTGACATTGCACAAACTTCATAGAAACTAACTTGGGAATAGAAGTAAAAAGGAAATATAAACATTAAAGAATATTAGAAGCTTACAGGGCAAAGAAGATGAATTAGAGAATGAATTTAAAGAAAATTATTTAGATATAATCATAACAGAAACAAAGAAAAAAGAAAAAGACCACGGACTGATATATAGCAAATAAAGAACAACGAAAGTTCAGCAACCGGTTGGCTGTATTACACACAAAAACAGAGCATGTATTAATAAAAACATATAAATTAAAAAATAAAGAAATATCAGAGAAATACAAAGAATGATTCGAGAAAATTGGAACGACAGCATAGAGCTGGATTAACCAAAACAAGTAATAAAATAAAACAAACAGCTTGGTGAACGGACTGAATCTAAAACAAGTAAAAATTAAGAAAAATTATTTAGCTAATAGAACATCAGAAAATTACAAAATTTGTAAATATAAAACAAGAAGCAATTATAACAAAAATATAAATAAAACAGCTGAATTAGCATGGCCATATAATATGGATAAACCAAATAAAGAAAATAGTGGAAATGAGCAGAACGGGAAAAAGAAAAATAGGAAGATCTGGATGCAAAAAATAAAAGAAATAAGAAACAAGAAAGGAAAAACGGGAGCAGAAATGAGAATACTTGCAATGGACCGGACAGAATGGAAAATATTGGTCAAAAAACTAAAAGAAAAATAATCCGACACCCACAAGGATAAAACAAGGGCAGACCAAGAAGTAAATATAAAAATATTTATAATATAAAAAAGGAAAAAATGAAAGAGCTGGTTACACCAATAAAGAAGGACAGATGGAAAGAATTTGGAGAAAAATGAAAAATAATAGAAAAGGAAATGAGAAACTATATTACAAAGTAATTTAGGAATGAACCAATACAGGGCACTAATTACATTTGAAAACGGCGAAACACTTACAGATGGAAAAGGGGTAATGGCTAGGTAGAACGACTATTTTTAAGAGCTACTAGCTACTTATGAAAGTAAAGCAAAAAGAGGAAAACAAGATCAGAAAACAAAAGAAGATTTAATAACTATTACTAATATTACTAATAAATATTACTATTACAAATAAGGCACTAAAAGAAGATCAGACAAGAATTTGCAGACAGCGTTAACAGTCCTCATACATAAAGCACAAAAAATTGCAATAACTACAAAGGAGTAACGTTACAGAATACAGCTTTGAAAATATTTGAAAACATCATAAATAGAAGAGTCAGGTTAATAATGGAGAGTACTTTACAAGTATCATAATGCGGTTTCAGGAAAGAAAGAAGTACACAAGATCATATATTTAAATTAAAGCAAATATCCCAGAAAATATTACAGCCGAAACAGAGAGTGCTGTTAGTCTTCATTGATTTAGAAGAGGCATTCGATAGAGTTCTAAGAAAAAAATTATAAAAAATTTTAAAAAAAGGGGAACTTGCATATACGTATAATAGAACTAATCTACAAAAATAACGTTAATAAAATTATCTACAAATCATGAAATCAGAAACATTTATTATAAAAGATGGCTTAAGACAAGAAAGAAAACTGAGTTTATTATTATTTATAATATACATAGGAAGGCTCAACACAAACACAAATATAACCATAGGGTGAAGCTTTTGCGGCCGATATAGTAATAATAATAATAAGTGAAAAGAAACTGCAAAAGACCTTAGAAATGTGGAATAAACTTTTAGAAGAAAAATGGGATAAAGCTAAATCAAAATAAAACAAAAGTGATAATGGTGGAAGAAGACCAACAAGATTTGAACATAACGATAGATGGAGTCGAAGCAGGCCAAGTAAAATCTTTCCGATACCTAGGAATAGAAATAGAAAGCATTGGAAAATAGAAAAAAATATTAACAAAGAGTGGAAAAAATCTTAAAGTTATATTATACGATGAGATACAAATTTATAAATAAGAGGGACATTTCAAAGAAGACAAAGATGAGTGTGTTTAAAGCCGCGTCTAGACTAGTACTAACGTTTGGGTGCGAATCCTGACTACTTACTTAAAAATAAAGGTAAATATTGTAGACGGGTAGAAATAAATTACAAAAAGAGATACAATAAGAAATACATAAATTAGAAGAGAGCTAAAAACGCAACCCATACATAGATTAGAAGAAAGAAGACCAATTAAACAGGTATGGGAAACAAACATTCAGAAAAAAAGGAAGAGAGGAAATCTCAGGCAAACTTGGAACAAGGTGATGGAATGGATACTGGAGAAGAAGGAATTAATATGGAGGGAAGCAAAGACACTGGCAAGGAACAGGAAGCAGTGGAAGAGTTGTCTATAGTTAATATGCAATTTAAAATGTAATATCTTTTCATTTTAATTGTAGTGTTTCTATATAGTTTTTGGGTGGCTTTAATTAGTACATTATTTACATTTATCGATTATAAATGTTTTAACTAGTTTTAGCTAGTGAATGGAGTTTTCTTCCAATATTGATTGTTATTGTACTTCATGGCTTTAACTAATTTCTCAAATAATTTCGATGTCATTTGTACGGGGTCTTTTTGGATGTTAACGTTTATGTTTATTGTCTATTGTTTTTTTTCAGTTGAAAGATTTTCAAAATAAGTTTCTCATTGTGTAGTAGATATTATTTACATGCTATCTTTACTTTTATCCGCTCTAACTTTATTAATAAATTTCCATGTTTTCTTACATTTTTGCTTCCGATATATATTTCAATTTCCCTGCATTTCCTATCCCACATTTTTTGTTTTTCTTCCAACACTAATTTTTGTACTTTCTTTTTTCGCTTGTGTATTCATTTCAGGTTGTTTTATTCTTCTTCCTTTTTTTTGTGTTTCGTCAGTCTACTAAATTCCCTTTATAGTTACTGTTTCTGAAGTATGGTTAGGTGCATTATAAATTATTTATTTCCTTTTCTTTCATAATATTCAAATTTGATCTAATTTTTGTTGATATAAATATTTTATACCGTCCTCTTTTAAGCTTTCAACTTTTTCCATGTCATCCTCATTTGTATGTTTTTCTACTATTTTATGTGTATATGGGAAATACATTTTGGCTTTTAATAAGTGGTGATCTAAATTACATTCTGCTTATCTATATTCTCGGGTATCCATATGTAATATTGACAATATTAGTTATAATTGACTTAAAATTTCTTATATATTTGATACAAATGTATGTATGGATATATGTATATATATATATATATATATATATATATATATATATATATATATATATATATATATATATATATATATATATATATATATATATATATATATATATATATATATATATATACAGCTGGATCGACTTGAATGAATTTTTGTGTATGCATTCATTCATTCATTTATTCATTAATTCATTTCATTCAGTTTGTGTATGTATTCATTCAATGCATTTAATTTTTTTGTACGCTGTGTTTTGATATTATATGTATCGCATTTACGTAAATATTGAGCGTATTATATTAAGATATAAGTTACGTGCATAGGATTTCGTTTATTTTCGTTTATAATCGCTTGAAATATCATGCAGGACACACACACACACACACACTAACACACACACACACATATATATATATATATATATATATATATATATATATATATATATATATATCCGCGGTTGGTGGGAGCATGTATATATAAAAAGTCGCTAATCGCCTTCCCATTACGTAATATGCACCCTTATTATTAAAAGTTAGTAATAATTATTTCAGGCTAAGGGGTGGCGTCAACTGCTAGATAACAAAGCAGGCTCTGGCGGCCATAACCCGATACCAGTTGTCCCGAAGTAACGGGCCTAGTTGGGCTAATCGCCCACACGGGGTAAGATTATTCATAGCAGAAGTAAATGCAACGACCATACCACGTTGAAAACACCGATTCTCGTCCATCATCCTGCTAACAGCACACAAGTTAACAAAAGTTAAAATAACTCAATAAAAGCAGTAAAATAACATAAAATACAACATGCAGAGGAACCCCATCTAACGAAGCAAAGCTTCAAGCCAGCCCCAGCTGCCTCCGTTAATCCGTGGACCGCAAGAAACAAAGGAACGCTAGAAAACAAAGCAGACCCACCCTTAAAAGCAATTATAGACCCAACGCAGTCAGGAGCGTCGCTTACCTCAGGTAGTAGTAGAACAAAGAAAGAATCATCAACCGCCGATTGCCAACGCTCTCCAGATAACCGAAAACGTACAGTTCAACGAACTTGCAGATGAATTTAACATTCTTAAAAGCCTAAACGACGTGTCAGCTATGCTTGCGGTGGAAAAAGATTTAACTATTAAGGAAATTTTAAATATTAACGCTTTTAAAGCAAACGGACAAAATGGACATTAGATATAAATTAGCAACGTGGAATTGCAACGACCTAAAGAAAAAATAGGACAATTTGTTAGGTACATTAGAACAAATAATATAGGTATCGTGTCACTAAACGAGGCCAGATTAAGAATTTGTGATAAGATAAATTATAAATTATATAAATATAAATTAGAAACGATAGGCCAAATGACACGGGAACCGGCGGTGTCGCATTCGTTATCAGAAACAATATAACTTTTAAGACGGTATAAATACCACAATAGAAACAATAAGCATTAAGTTGCAGCACAATATGCAGGTAACGGTAGCAGGCAATAGCTTTCAGAATAATTTCTCAATTCAGGACCTGGACGCATTAACAAAAAATGACCGAAAGGTTGTAATTGCATGAGATCTGAACGACAATCATACCTCTTGGAATTGTAACAGAATTAACAAAAACGGTAAAACGTTATTCGACTACATACAAGACAATGACATAGCAATCTTCTACCTACTTTCCAGAAAATAATACCACACACTCAACAAAAGACATATTTATAGCAAAAAATCTCAACTACCACTCTCAAACGTAACTACTCAAGACTTTGACTTGATCTAGTTTATCTGATACTGGAAGGTCCCAGCAAATAAAACCGCCACAGGACAGTGACTACCTACAAAAACACTAACTGCACCAAATTCAAACATGACCTAGATAGATATCTTAAAATCATATCGGTTATATCCACCTCACACAACTGCAAGAGCTAACTAACAACTTCACCATAACAAACATAAAAACGAAACACAGCAAACAAACCACCATAAACAACGATAGGGACACTTTACTACCAAATCTCATAAACAAAATAAAAGATTAGTAAAATATGACAAAGCATACGCTGCCTGTTTGCATTGATGGAATGGAAACGAGCTGCTAGTATGGTCAAATGACAAGAGTAAGAGAGTATAAGCAATCATTGGGATAAAAAATTGTCTAGCATTAAACCCGGAAACAACTTTCTCTAGAAAATAATCAGATATTTGAAACACAAAACGCTACTCCCAAGTTAAAACGCAACAGACGTAGAAAAACCAACAATGCTAGCCGATACCTCCAAACGGGCACACAACAAAAACGCACCAGACACGACGGAACAAAAACACATAACGCGACTTGTTGACGATTACATTACCAGATCTGACGATAACGGAAAAAAAGATACACAAATTGTACCCCACACCGACTGACCGTAAAAACATAATAAAGAAACTTCTGAATAAAAAAAGCCCGGGTCCAGACGGTATCGAAAACCTCGTAATTAAAAATTTATCAAAAAAAGCAGTCATACAATTAACCTACCTAACCAAGGCCACCATCAAATTAAAATATTTCCCGATCATATAGAAAATGGTAGAGATAGTAGCAATCCTAAAACCCGGAAAAAATCACAAAGACCCAAATAACTATCGATCAATTAGTCTGATTAACACGTTCGGCAAAGTAGCAGAAAATATGATCCTTCAAAATATACTGAATTTTAAGAAATCAAAACGCATTGACGTGCCCCACCAATTCGGATTTAAAAAAGGACACAACGTCATCCAACAGTTAGCAAAAATAGTCAACGATGTGGTCATTAACTATAGCAAGCAAAAGGTTAGCATCATGGTACTTCTCGGCATCCGTCTGGATCGGTGGTTTAATATTCAAATTCATTAAACTAAACTACCCCAAGCCAATAATAAATTTTATCCACTCATATCTGAACGATTAAATTCAATAATAAATAATCGGGTTGTGTAAAGGGTTGTGAAAGGAGGAGTTTCCCAAGGTTCTGTGCTGGATCTGAACCTCTTCACAATATTCCTCCACGACTTGCGGTTATTTCCAAAACTAATACAGCCCTATACGCGGATGATACAGCAATATATGTTCACTCATTCAGCGCAGAAGTGGCAAACAAGCAAATGCAAATCCACATAGACATCTTGCAAAAATATTACCACAAATGGAAAATTAAAACCAACGCTCAAAAAATCGAAACTATTATCTTTAGGAAGAAGCACACAAACAAAATATTCACCCCTTTAAAAACAGAAGGCCACAATATCATTGCGGAACCTTCAGTAAAGTAAGGCATACATCTAGACTCACGGCTAAACTACAGTAAACATACGAAAAGCCTACGGGTTAATGAGGGTCATGTACTCTTTACTAAAAAATAGAGCGTTAAGTTAGAAAAATAAAAAACGAATGTACAGCGCGCTAATAAGACATCTCCTAGCATACGGAGCCCCAGTATGTTGTGGTATATCAAACACTGCACTCAAACCACTACAAATTTTTCAAAATAATTGCTTGCGGCTCATTACAAACAGCGACAGATCCACCCGCATTAATGGACTGCATGAAATAGCCGAAGTAGAAACATTCAGAGGTTACATGGACAGAATATCAATGAATTTTTGTACTAACCAGTTAGAAATTAACCCCCTAAATAAAACCATCACTAAAATAAGGCACAATAACGCTCATTCTAAATAACACAGAAACTCCCATACCAATCCCTTTCCATGATTTGAACGCAGGAGGCACATACATCAATTAAAACCAAAGGAATGAATCGGACGTGTTCATATGTGCCAATGGCAAATAACGAATGAATGGGAGTATGAGTAAGCTGTATATACAACAATAGGAACGCGTAGTACTATAAGAACATTGTGTATATCATTAGAGAGTATACAAAAACATCCTAAGCTAGGTTTTATAAAATTTTTCCTAGTGGTTCTAAAAGTAAAACTAGTTTAAGTTAGTAATATTAGTGATAACAAATAAAAATTGTTATAATGACATATATGACCGACAAATAAAATAAGAACAGATAACCCAATTGAAAGCAGGTATAAGCATCAATAATCAAATACGTGTACAGCTTAGCAACTAGTCGTAGCCTAGATTATAAGCGTGAGATGTATCACAAAGATGTACAAAACCAAAAATAAAGTTTATGACTGATTATGACTGATTGATTAGTTCTCGTCCAATCACCGATGTGAAACAGCGTTGGGAGTGGTTAGTACTATGGGTGATCGCTTGGGAATATCACGTGTTGTTGTGTTCTCCAACGCTGTGAGCCGTGGGAAGTAAAGAAATAAGAAGAAGAAATTTTGTAATTCTCTTAAGTAGTAAGACTACATCTCTTTTTTGCCTTTCCGCCTTTGGCATTCCATTGTACAAAAGTATAAAATAGTCTATTTCTTTGTTACCCCAACTTTCCTTCTTTGTCTCGATTAAAGGTATATCAATCGATGTCGATATTGAATTTTATTTCGCGCAGTGTTCTAATGCCTTGTACATACCACGTTGCCATATTCCTCATACTTTTCCATTGGGTTTTTCGACATTGCGTTGTGCTATCCAAGTTCGAGTGCTTTAGTCTGTTGATTTTTGGATTTTGGATTTTTTTACCAGTAATTAGATTGCTACAACTCCCAACCTGGAGGGCTACAGAGCTTAATTTCAAAATGACCTTCCCTAAATATAAGGTTTGTTCGCTTCTTGTTGTGGGAAATTATTGAATCTCTTCAGTCGACAGAACAGTTTCCTTTTTTTTTCTTGTAGCCTCATGTAGGACCCTTACAGGGTGCTCTCACTCCTCAGCCGTTTACAATTTGGCGTGAGACAGGCTTTGATGGGTTTAGAGAAAAAGCAAGAGAATATATTACTCAAAACTAATAGACTAACGAAAATTTCTCAAAATATAATTAATATATATTTTATGACTAATTAATTTAATGTGATTAAATTCATTTTTATCTTTAATCACAGTCCCACATATTTTGAAAGAATTGATTTCTAAATGTATAGACGTAGGTGTAAGTACTAAAATGCGACAGGTATAAATTAACCTTATAAGTAAAGTTGCAAAATCCATAATTTAAAATCGTAGGTGATTCCATACTACATCGTATTTACATCAGCAGTAACAGGAATAACACAAATTTTTTTGATTGCTGGTTAGCAACTTGAACTTTTCGCTTAATAAGGTAATGCGCAGTTTGTTATTTCTAAATAATACGCCATATCTGGACAACCATAAAACCTGCCCGTTTGCAATCACATGATGTGCAACGTAGACATGGCCGACGGACTTTATTCGAGATAGGGCGTTGGTGATAGCCCGTCTAGTTATTTACCTTATCTAGCTTTGCGCAACGGCGTTATAAATTTACAACAAAAACGCACTGTCGGCCACGCCAAGCAACCACAAAAAGCAGGGAAATTATCGAGGCTCGCGCACCGTTGCGTTTCCAGCGGAAATTTCCTTGAAAGCAAGGCGAGCATTTCGAGCCGGAGCGGGCAATTCGCCTCAGAAACTTTTCCGTTAGAAATTATTTAACGGCCAGGCAGAAGCCTCCATCTTGGTTGTGAAATGTTAACGAGCATTGAAATAGCAGCGTTATCGCGGTTAGAAATCGGGTAATGGAGCGTTACCAGCAAAAACCCTAATGACGTGCCTACGTGACTCCGGTCATTATGTTTGACATTGTTTAATTCGGTAAATGATTCACCATTCGGAAAAAATATGACGAGGCATATTGCTCATCGATGAAACACCCCGTTGACCTTGCATGCCCTCAAAGCAAGGGTAGAACGTTCTAGAACGCCACCCCTGGAGAGGATCAATAGAGCTAAATGGGAAAGCCGGAATGTCCTATTTGCGCCACGTTAGCTGCGCGCTTGCAGGAAATACGCTGAAACGGCCGAGTGCACGTAGCTGACGTGGAGCAATTTTCGCCGGATGCTTGCCAGGGGACTGTTGCGAACGACGCAGCTGCCGCATTGTTCTGGAACTTTCTAGAGGGGGGGAGCTTTACTATAAAAGCAAATCGCCAGCCTGGCGTCCTCATAGTTCGACAGTATGTGAGCTCGTACGTACGAGAGTGTTGTGCACAGTGAAGAAAGAAGATGAGGCCTGGCGGGGTGAGCTCTCGGCGGAAGTCCTCGGAATCTGAACAGGATTTGTATATTTGGGTTTTCTTTTCTCTATTTCATAGTTTACATGTATTTGTCTTTTCCTGATGACTCGCTCCGCGCGGGAGCGCGCTCACGATTTATTTTAATGCATTGAATTGTAGAATGGCGCTTTTTACGTTGATTTACCGTTTGAGCGATGAGTGGCCTAACGAGAAGTGAATGCAGCATTAAATGAGTTGACTAATCTAACCCCTCGCCCGCAATTTCGTGTGAACTCTTGATTGCTTTGCAGAGATCGCAACAATCGTGCGCCACATCGACAGCAAATTCTATTTCGCAATGGCCGCAGCTAGGGCGCGGTCGCCGCCATCTTGGCACTCGTAGGTTCGACCATGTTGCACCGCAGCCGTTAAATTTTAATTGCAGAGGTTTGGAGTGTAGCATATTAAGTACAGGCACTCTTAGCTAGCCGGCGGCCCATCCCTGGCCGCCATAACCATTTCATGACTCATTGAACCTTTCTAGAATAATCCGGCGCGGCGTTCGTGGCGTATGAGGAATGGAGTGTGGGTAATTTAGTATGCAGGAAAAGGACAGAGTCAGACTGCGCCGTGGTCTTAGTTTCCTCCCAAACGGGGCCCCTCGGCCGTTAGTCGCGTCAGTTTATTCCGTTCTCAAGGACTTCTATTTTAAACTGATGATTTGATGAGATAGTGCTCCATATCCCGCAAGAACTATATTAGTGTAATATTATATTTCTACCGCAGCTTTGTTGTTAACGGATTTTCCGATCTGATTATTGAATGTTTATTACGCAATTTCAGTACATATTTAGCTATGATGAGGTACCTCTTTAGTAATAATGTAGGAACAATGAACCAACTTGGCGTTTGTAAAACAAAAAAAGTATTAATTCAATAAAATATATAACCAATTCTAGCCAATCAGCAACTCCAATCATTGTTTATTTAATTCGACAGTATCCTGATTCATTTGCTCTTATAGTAACAGTCGTTATGAACTGTGCACGCTATTGGTTGCAAAGTATTGTAAGTCAGTAAATGAAGGCAGGAATTTTCAGAGATAGATGAGATACAGTCTCACGTTGAGTGCTTTATGTAGTTTCCAGAAACAGAAGAATTACACCTAATTAGAGGGCTTTAAAGTAAGTACAATGCTGATTTTAAATCTTTTCGTTGAATTTTCTTAGATTTTTATTTTACTAACATAGGCAGTTTTAGTTGTAAGGAACGTCTTGTTTTGGTGTCTTTTAGGTGACAGGTGGCCACTTGTGTTTAGTACAAATTACGTTGATATGCAAAAATACATATGTGTGATCTATTGATTATATGGGGTGCAGTTGTGATACAAGCACTACCCAAAAGAATGCAAGGTCATCAAAGTTTATAATTTTTTTAAAATATTTTATCCGCGATAAATTTATGAAATTTGAAATGCTTGTAGGAGAAAAATTAGTTACAAATTATATTCTGCTTAAGCTAAAAAGGTACATTTAATAAATCCAGGAAAATAGAATGCAATTGCTACTATTGGTAAAAATGACCATTTCTGAATTGGTACAATTAATGAATCGTACATTGCTAATAACAAAATGGATAATGATAAATGTAAACAAATTAAACGTAACTATCAATATGGTTCAGGATTAATTTACAGGTATATATATTTTATAATGTTAATGGTATTTTTAAATTATAGATAGTTTCATATCGATGCGGTTTTATGTAAAAATGATTGAAGGTTTAAAAATAATATTGACTGTTGTATTTAAATATTAAATAGCCCATGATTACAGGGGATATTTCTGAAGCTATGAACCAATTATAGCAAAACTGAGTACTTTAACTCTAAAACATGAATTGGTATATTTCACATTTCACATGCGACAATGTTTGAAATAAGACGTTTTAAGGTTTCCAGTAACCCTTGAGGGTATTTTAAGCGAGTCTTTGATGAGCCGGTTTCAAGTTCATGGTTATGAGGTGTTCATAAAGTTCTATTAGGAACTAGTAATCGGGCTCCTGCTTTAATCCTTTTATGTATCAACAAGTATCTTTAAAACTCTAATGAATTTTGAGTAGGATTTATTTTTTAATACAACAGGTTTAACATATTTAATTTGTTAAATTTACATGGAATATGTCGTAAGTTCACTTATTTAAATATGGACAGACTGTAATTATGGTATTGAAGCTACTTTATTTTTATAAATTTACATTCTCATTTCAGTTCTCTATTGTGTATATCAAGTTTGTGGCATTGAGGTATTAATATTGAATGGAATTGTTCAGCAATTTAATATTTACAAATTTATTAATGATGGATTCATAATAATAAACGCAACATCATCAAATTGTGTAACACACACCAATGTGTTTGCATCTTTGGAACTGTAAGTGAAAAAAGTACTGTATTCAATATGCGTTTTGAAAAATGCTACAGTTGAATTGCCTGATTTCTTTATAGTGAAAAATACATTTTAAGGTATGTTTTGTTTAGAATTTTTCAAAAATGACTATACTATTAGTTGCAGGTTATTAGAGATGAAGACCACTTGGAAGTTTAATGACGTCATATCAGTATTTGTCGGATATTGATAAATGGGCGAAGTTTCTTGAACGGTTATTATATTCAGATGAATAATAATTTTCCTTTATGTTGAGGTTTACATACGTGTGTTTATTTATTCGTTTAGGTTGAAGAAAACAATATAAAAAGCAATGTAAATGTATAGATGGTATGAACTTGTGATCAGGTAGTACGGATTTTACAAGTTAATTTTTAAATTTCCTCTGAAATAGACTACAAAGAACTTCTATTAGTAACAGTTTTACTAGCCAACATGGAGTATGAAATAAAGATTAAAAAATATATTGTAGAACATACAACTATTATGTTACTAGTCGTGGTTTTAAAAATGTTTTTACTGTAATTTGTCCAAATCCATGAATTGCAGGAAAGTAAGGATCAGTCTAAATAATTAATTTTGTTAGGGTGTGATTATTGTTATAATTTACGTATTTAGATGAAACAGTACAGTAGTACAAAGCTTATTAAAATTTGCATATTTTTTTAAATATTCATATAGAATATGTTCAGTTATAAACATCTCCATTATCAAAAAAAGTTGTTTCTCAACATTACCTTCCCAAAAAATAATTCGTTTTGCTCCTCTCTATTTTTTTATAATTTCCGAGAATTACAATGCGCTTTAGCTACTGAAGGAACATGTTAATCTCCATTTTACTCATTATTTTGGTTTAAAATTTTGCCGTGCCTCTTTGCAAGTAGGTATTAGTTTGTTTTTGAAAACGCATTTAAGAATGACCTGAACCAAGAAAAAACTGAGGAAATTAATAGGAAAAATGGATACATACAATCTAAAATTTTCAGTCAAAAATTGCTCTGTAGTTATATCAACGTCATATTTTCAAGACAATTGTACTAATTGAATGTTTCAAACTATTCTTATATCCGTAAATGAAAAGTCAGTTAAATGATGCAGTCATTGTGAAGTAGTTTTTCTGTTCTATGTATTATTTTGCAAATTACACTGCTTGGTACTGGGAATTTAAGATAGTAAATTATTGAAAGTACATCTTCATGCAATTTGAAACTATATAAATATTTTGATTAATTTGGCCCCCAGTATGACTTCGATTAGAAGAAAGGTGAAAATGGAATGAGGGAGCTATAATTAAATTTTCGGTAATACATCTCTGCTATACATAATTTTGAACCAAAGATGTGCGTAATAGAAGTAAGAAAAAATATGATGCTTACGAATGTGTAATACAGAAAGAAAATGTATTGGAATGTTTGAGAAAACGTTTAAACCTTCATGCTACCACACTTTTTTCTTTATGTTGATGCGTAATTGTATATAGAGATATTGGATTAATGATGCCTAATTTTCGTTCAAGCAATTGTGAAACATGAAGCTTATGGTAACGTGTTGGTGCGAAATTTAGTAGAATCCGAATTAAAAAATTGAAATACTCTGGTAATTGTAGGTAAAAACTAATTTAATTAAAATTGAATAAAGCATCTAAATGTATGTATGTATATATATATATATATATATATATATATATATATATATATATATATATATATATATATATACATATACATATATACATACATACACAATCATTTATATGTAAGAAAATATTGTAAAACATTACAAGATATTTGTTTGAGTAAATAAGACATATTACAAGTAAATAGTCAAAAATATGACTGGATAATGAAAACGAAACTGTTAAACTTCACGTATATGTATAGATAAAGATAGTAATAATGCACTTTACGTTACCATATTGACGTCCTGATTTGAATCGCGCAAAAATTTGATCACAATTTTCTTAATTTTCAGTTATGACAATATTTAATTTTGTTGTTATCTACCTGGTGTTTTCAGATCAAATTACTTCCATGGCTTCTGCAGTAACAGAAACCCCAATTCTTATATTGCCTTGTAATTATAGGATTATTAAAAAATATTTATACAATATTTTAGGCAATTTATCATACTGTATATTAGTAACAACTCTGTTGTATTTGTATTAGGTCTCGTAACGCAATTGCAGTTTAAAATCTCATTTTAATGAGTAACCAGTTAGGATTTTATAATTGTAACGTACCTTATTAAATACATGTTTTTCTGTGATATGTTTAGAATTATCTAAAATATGAGACCAACAGGTATGTCGGTTATTTTCAGTTAACTTGTAATGATATTTTTGAAAACTAATTTGAAATTTACGATTGGTGTTGCAATTCGCCATTAGAAATTCCATTACTTTCGGAAAAGCTTCTATTTTGATCAAAATTATGATAGACTTTTAAAATTTATGTAATATGCAATAACCACCCAAAATTTAGTATATAAATCATTTTTAAACTTGTCTGAACATAACTGTTGAATTTTTATTTATAAATTGTAAAACCAGATTCATTTTGGTTTATACTTTCCTTATACATCAATGTAGAAATTTAAATTTAACGTACTGGTGGTATGCTTTGGAGATTTGCATTAATATTTTTTTAACTTTTAATTTACTAATTACTTTTACTCTTCGTGTGCATAAAGATCTTTAACTCGTCAACTGATCGTTGTAATATTTAGAAATTAGTTCAGGGCTTTTAAGGTTTGTAAATTAGTTGTACTAAAACAGGTAAAGTGTGTACAGTTATTTCCCATTATGATTTATATTTGTAGAAAATAAATCCACGGTTAATTTTAGTGGTTCTAATTAGGAGCTATTGCACTGCAACAAACGCATATTTACCCAGTTGATTGTTAATATACTTGTATGCTAAATATAGATTGGATTAAACCTAATTGGGGACTTAAAAATATTGAACAGAGTGTGGTGTACACACTCGAGTAGTTCGTATTATTTTGTTCCTCACGATTGAGCAGATTTATTCTGTATAATTTGTTAGTTATACATAACGGGTTTATTACCGTATAAATATTTAGATTATAACTTACGAATATTACGACGCGTTGATTATAATTCAATTAATTTATAAAGTTGAATGTTTGATGTTTAAACATTGCAAAAACGCACTTTTAACTGAATTCAGACGATTGCAAGGTGAAGTATAGAACTAAACATCATTTTAGTCGCAAAAGAAAAGTACAAAAATGTAGTAAAAACATTTTATCAGATCAAGGTACATATTCAGTTTGTCGCAATATTGTCGATACTAAAAAGAACAGGTATGATCGTTCACTTTGTTTATTAGGAACAGAATTCATTTTATTTGAATGTACAACAAAACTGCCACACTTCTGAGTTTATCATTAAAAGGTTGACGCTACTATAATTTTTTGTACAGTCATAAAATGAGATTTAAGGTCAATGCAGGTATTTATTGATAGTTGTGTTAGAAAGATGTCTGAATCGCCATTTTAGTAAGTTATGTGAACATTGAATTGCAAGGTATATGACGATTATGAGAACATGAACATAAAATAAGTTATTAAACCGTGAAAAAAGTTATGGTGTATCAACTATTATTATCGAAAGGTATTTTTGATTATTAAACATCAAAGAACTGGTGCTTCATAATAATATGATTATTTATCCATGCTAATTGCAAGGTTACCAAGTTAATTGTGTGTACAGGTGTTTTCAAAATGTTTGGAGGTGTTAAATTGATAAATATTGAAAAGGTTAATTGATCTATCATTTATTATTAATTGCATTGTTATATAACTAACGTGTATATATGCATATTAATCCACACTAGAAGTAAGAAAAGGTCGGATTACATCTTGCAATCTGCATTAAACTGTATAGATAAAGCATTTTATTGGGAAAGTAAAATATTACCGCTGTTAAAAATATAATTAGATTTATGCAATGTACTTGACGAAAACTGCTTTCATTAGTTTAATATCGTCGGTACATCTGTAACCGTAAGGCGATTTCAAAGTTTAAATAATTCATATAAAATAATAATGTCAGTCAGTTAACGGTACTTTGTTGTATATAATAAACAAAGAAAAAGTATTTTTCGTGCTGTAATATGGTGAAATGCTAAAAATAATGATTATTTATATAAGCCACATTGTACGAAGATGCTCAATTGCATAGTCTAATATGCGCGAAACTATGCATTGTCTGGCGATTAATTCAAGAAATAAGTTTCGACATGTGAACGGTAGAAAACTGATAGAATAATGCCCAAGTCCTACAATATTCTTTATTGTACGGCACCTACGGAATTACTAAACATTTTAGATGATTTCCATTATTCAATGCTTTATGTATAGGGGTCTTATTCTTCCTGAACGTCATCTATAATTGGTTGAATTAGGGACTCAGACTTTCGACGTGTTTGTACAATTTTCATTATTTTTTTTAGGTATGTAGGTCTTATATTTATTATTTATGCTAAAACACTGTAAAAACAGCAAATCAAACTATTACCTTATGTATGCAGATAGTGGATTATAATCATTAGTCCCTGAAATTCATTAGAAAAATTGACCATATGCGATAAGTATGGTTTTAGTTCAAATAACTTATTATCGAATAAAATGAATAACGGCAGCGTAATAAAATGATTTTAGACTTTCCAAGCTACAAGCGCAATACACCTCTGCGTATAATTTCAAGTCCCACAGTATAAAATATATTAATGCGTTCTAAAATATCATTGGTCATAATATTGAGCGATTATAGCGAGCACTAATTCTGAACCCCACTATTAATGTTTTTTGGGAATTACGAATTTATATTTCAATCGTTGAAGTAATCGATAAATAAACTATTTGACAAACCACAACACGATGAATATACAAGGTTGATTTCGCTTAATTAATCAGTTTATATGATTAGGTATCAATTATCCCCTTGGTAAAATAGTAGCAATTCGACAATGTCGAAATCCTAATTGGAAAATTAATAATACTTTGTACCTATTGAGTTTAAAATAGAGGAGTCGCATAATTTGTTTTTCAATGTTGTAATTGGTTATTCAATTAGTTAATGAAAAGCGAATGCATCAGCTATAAATTTGTTAAACTGCAAGTTACAGTAAAAACAATACAAGTGTGCGATAGAATTAGAATTGAGATTAATTTCGCCTCTGTATTTGTTTTTGTAATTTGTGTTTATGGTTTCAATCCAGTACACAACGTCTTATTGTTTGGTTGAATCATAGGCTGGAGTCTTCACATGTCATTTTAGGTTGTTAATATATAGCCCATGTTTAGTTGCAAAAGACTAGAAATATAAAGAAATTTGAGATTAAATACATTATGAATTCGAAATTTAGGTCACATTTTCTTGTTCAAGAAATCATTAGGGACTGCAATTATATTTATTAGTGCTGTAAAAATATTTAATATTTGGCCGTAACGCCATGCAATTAGGGATATCGAAGTGTCCAGTTGTAGAATGAACTATTCACGTATGCACCCAATCTCGTCGTTTTGAAACTAAAGAAAAATTACTAGGGAGGTTAATTAAGCTCAGTTGAAGAACTTTACTATTCTCGATAAGTGTTGCACAAAAATGTCCTGAAATTCTGCTTAGTTGCGTCAGTCTGTCTATATTACACGAAATTCGTGTTTTCTCTCTGTAATGGAGATATTTTTCGGCGAATTGCTTGGCTAGAAGTATATTTCATTGCATTATCGAATTGCCCAAATATAAGAGTACTGATGGAAATAAGAATGTGCGATATTGAACGCCGTTTATGTGTACGTAAAACTAGGAAAAAATTTCTCTTATTCTTTATTGTTCAGAAAATAGGTAACCGAATAGTTGTTAGATGCAAGCAAATAGGTTTTTAAAAAATCTGTGAAGGTGAAGCCATATTTTTAAAGACCCCTCGAGTAATGAGTTTTGTAATATCTTTTATGAAAGAAGTTTAAAATTTGGAGAAGTTTTATAGTAACAGCCGAAGGAATAACAAATATATATCCACAGTTTTCAGTCTGATTATAAATGTCATAGACCAAATTCGCAAAACCACCAAGTCTAGGCGAAATAAACAAGAATGAGGTGTAGTATATCGTCGTATCAATAATTCTCTGAAATTTATAGAAATATATAAGTATTATAAATTTTAGAAATACCGTGAAATTCATTCAATAGGATCTATACTTATAAAGAACCAAAAATAAAATCAAAATGCGACACTGCTTATTTGGATTATTACATGCGACGAGGATTCTGTCACAATTGTAAGAAATTTTTAAGTTACGTAAAAATCAATCCATTAACCACTGCAGATTGCCTAAAATCCCCGTTTGCTTTGAACACGATTGTTATAAAAAAAAAATGTAAGTTTTGCAAAAATTAATTTCATTACACATTGCAGACTCCTTAAAATCTGCTTGCTATCTGAAGATCATTTTCATGACGTTTCCACCCAACGATCGAGACCGATTCCCATTGCATTGAGATTGGTTTATAGGAAAGTGCTGTACGGTCTTTAGACAGTGTTCATGAATTATGAAGGTTGTTGTGGGATTG
The DNA here is from genome assembly GCA_036346155.1 of Sinelater perroti. Taxonomy (NCBI): domain Eukaryota; kingdom Metazoa; phylum Arthropoda; class Insecta; order Coleoptera; family Elateridae; genus Sinelater; species Sinelater perroti. Next base: position 1,252,770 of record JARFIY010000355.1, on the reverse strand, counting down.
CTAGTATTGATACAGGGCGTACTTGGTTATAAAAGCTACTAATATAAAGAAATTGAGGGAAAATAACATTTTATGTAATTCACGATTTTGCCCATAATTTGCCCCGAGAGACGGGAGTAGTTCATTGTTTGTTCTGTATAATTTCAGCCCTTGAGTTGTGAAGTTTCAATTCTGCTAAGGTTTTTGATTTATTTTCTCGTGATTATTGCAGTTCAGGCTATAAAAGTGCCTATTTTTAAAGTACACTACATTTTATTGCTTAAATACGAAAAGAAATAAAGAAGCTAATCAAGTACGGTTTGAGAACGAATGTTTTCTGAAAACATCATAAATGCATAAAAATTCATAAGTTGCGTCCTTGCACCTATACTACACAAAAATTGTAATTTCTCTGTGTTATGAACCTATTCAATGTTTTTCGGTTAATTACCTAACGAAAAGTATATCCACTGCATTAGCAAAATGGCAGAATGCCAGAATAGGGATATGTAATGTTGAAAACCGTTTTAAGTTCATATAGATAAAAAAATTAAAATAGGTTATTAAGTTCGTGGATAATTATCCGTTTCTTCATTGTTTAAGAAATGCAGTTTGATTTTGAAAATAGTTAAAAATTTAGGGAACTATTACATCGTGAAATCTTTCCAGTCATTTTAAAGAGCAGCATTGTTGAAAATAAAGGAAAATACAAATTTCATTTTGGTTGCAAATCTTAAATACCACTGAATGTGAATAAATTGAAATACAGGAAAAACGTTGCATAACGGGTACTGCTAATTTTTGGAAATTTCATATACATTTTGTCTGAAATTGCGAATGGTCAAAAGTACGAGCGTAAAATTCAATAAAATCTCAATTTACAAAACGACCCAAAAATCAAAGCAAAATGCGACATTACATATTTGGATTATTACATGCGACGAGGATTCTGTCACAATCGTAAGAAATTTTTAAATTAAGTAAAAATCAATCTATTAACCATTGAAGATTGCCTAAAATCCCGGTTTGCTATGTAAACATTATTTCCGTGCCTTTTCACACGAGGATCGAGACCGATTCTGTTGAGATTGGTTTGTAGGACAATGCTGTAAAACTGTATTTAGACCGTGTTCATGAGTTCTGAAGGTTGTGGTTGTGGGATTGCTAACATTATTTTTTGATACCGCGACATCGACGCGCTGAAGTTTTGTGCTCGCGAGAACCGAGTAGTAATTCTTCATCGTTTTTATTTTGCTATTCTTACTATATATAACAAGAAATAACATTTTGCCGTTGAAGTCGATCAGGAAGCAGCCAGTTGAAATAATTTTATAACTAACATACCTTTTTAAATTTTTTTTTCGAGATGCCATAGTGAAGCATTTATTCATAGGTATGAATCAAAAACTGTTTTAATAATTTTGATTTGCTTACTTTTTCTGAATTTATTTTTAAAAGAAAACTTAAATATAAGTTGAGTTTACTGTTAACATTTCTTATAGGAATTGTTTCCGTTTTAAAACCAAATTAAAGCTTTTATTTTTATTCGAAATGGTACAAAATAATTCTTTTTTAAATTCGGCTAAAATACAATGAGATATAATAACCCCCCAATCAAATGGACATTTGTGTATCGACTACAGGTGTAAATTATTGGTACTACCCGAGTTACAATTTATCAATTACTTTCAGATTTGCCCGAAGGGTATCATATTAATACATTAGAATGCAAGGAATTTGATTTTGATTTGCTTTTGCCTTACGTTCATGCGAAGTAATAATAGTTGTTCAACACCAAAATTTCCAAGTGGTTGAGGAAGCTTTCAAAAGCATTAATTACATTTTCAACTTGTATTATTTAAAAAAGGTTAAATTTCTTCAGTTTAAGAATTTTGCTTATGTACCAGCATATCATCGGTAGTGATTATGCAAGGCAAACCTATAACATCGAGGTTATAGATGAAATTGATTTATACTTTGACAATACTACTATTAATATTGCAAACCCACTCTCCGAAATACCCAAGCTAGACGATTAATGCTTTTTTTAATCCTACCAACCCCAAATACTTTAATTATTTTAACAAATATTACAAACGGACTTGTATGTTCAAGCTATTCAAATTATTTTATATGACTAAAATGTTTGCTGTTTAATTTTGTCTTACTAAAAAAGTGGACATCTGCAATTGAAATTTGCTTTATTCTGATCCCATATTTACTGACGTGGTTCAGTTCTGATTTAAGTTGGCTGTTGGCAATTGAATTGAGAATAAATTAAAATTACTTCATACCCGTATGCAAGCATAGCAATAAGTTTCAATATTTCAAAATAAAGGATTTAAAATAGTTTGCAATTTACAAATATCAATAAACTTAGACATACTTAAATCATCGCTATAGATCTTGTACTTTAAAAGCAATAGAAGCCGAGATGCCATAACAATTGAGATTTCTTAATAATTTAATATCTGCTAATCTAATTATTTCAAATATATTCATGAGAAAGTGTTTTCATTGGTAATTTTATTATCTATGTATCTATATTTAAAACGAAACTACGGATAATGTATAACATGATTGTTAAAAATTATTTGACTTGGGGGATAGCTGGTGATTATATTTAAGCATTGCAAAAGTACATATATTGTGTAGAAGTTTGTATAGAAATGTAGAAAAGGTATACAGTATATATAAGAACTACAGTGTATACCCCCTCCTTTATTGGTTGTACAGTTTGTTCCCGTTTTATGATACGTCTACTAATACTAGGTTGTTTATTTTAGCAATAATAGAATTGCTTTCTATATACTGTATTACATGCCCGGTTCGTCAAGTACATACATAATTAATTTTTGTTTGAATATAATTATGATGTGGCCAATGATTGATAAGAATCCGACTTTTAATATGTTGTGAAAAAACCTCAATACTTTGCTTTTATTATATAGTATGAAATAAGATTTATTGCTATATGCAGATATTAATAATAAAGTGTCTCTTAAGACTACTGTTTAAAGACTCATTTAAATAAACTGAATAATGAAATACAATTATGAAAATATTAATACGTCAAATATGAATTTCCTTGTAGATGCCTACAAGTATTGTTTTTTAGAGTAATTGCTATTGTAACATTACAGTATTATTAAACCACAAAAATGAGCAAACTTAATTATTTAAGATGTATCAGTTGATGTTAGCGTACAATGGGTTATGTTTATATAAACAAGAGATTTGTTTAATCAAAGATATATTGTTAATGCCAGAATGATTTTATTATATTCCTCTGTACTAAATGATTACAAGGTTACCAAAATTATTTAACAGGACATGTTAGTTTACGAACGTAGGGAGAATCATTTAGTTGGATTATTGTTATAAAAATAACTGTATATTATTTATTAATCCAATTGTAAAATTATATAACATGGTTTACAAACTAGAAAGGAAGGTATGGTCAAAACTATGGCGTGTCGAGTTACATTACAGGTTAATATCAAGATCAAGTTATTTAAAAAGCGGAAATGATATTGCAGTTAATTGTTTAATATGCAAAATGTACAATATGATCCAAAATAAAATTGTTTAGCAGTTGATGAAAGATTTACCTGAAACTGGAAAGACTATTTTGAAGTTGCAAATGTTTTATGATCATTATTAATTTATTAATATAAATAAATGGTTAAAAATGTACCAAATGTATATGCAACGACCGCTGAAAAACTTTTTAGGTTAGCTGTTAATAACTATAGTTTATGAATTGCAAAAAGTTGCTATTTATTAAATTTTCGAACAATACAAATACTTCTTAAGATTCACATATGTTACCAGTATAGTCATATATGGTAATTTTTTTAATAGCTGTTAAAATGCAAGTACAAATGTACACATGTAAAGTTACTATTGAATAATGATCTCTTGTAGGAAAACCGTTGTATGCGGAATAATTGAATTGTAGATATTACCTTAAAATGGATATTGCTGTAATAGGACATTAAAAAAGCATAGACACCAAAATGAATGCAAATAATAATTTTGAAGGCATATACGTGAGTAAAGAAAAGTTTTTGATGTAAAGCTTAAAAAGATCTGCGATATATAGAGGATTTCCAATTTTTCGTGTTTTATATACAAGGTATGGTTCTTCCGAAACGTTCACTATATCTGACGCAAATACAGATTCTGTTAAGTTAGAGGTTTAGCAGGAAAACGGGGCATTATGGTAACAAATAATCGTAGTGTACAAAAAACAGATGCATATTCAATGTTTTTAAGTTCACCCACCTACGTTGCAATATTTTGTAATATTTTATAGAGAATATTTATGAAGGTTATCGCTTCCTAAAATTGCTAAACACTGAACAATCCACGTATAGGTTTTTACATTGTAAAAAATGTCCAGGATCAAAATAATGACGAGTTTTTATAGTGGCGAAGGAAATATATAAATTTAATAGAAAATCTAATATTAAATGCATATCGATGTATTTTATAATATACTGTTGAGTAAAGTGAGCACGAACTGGGACTGCAGTTGTTGATACGATAGGGTGCCACGAGTTTACGTTGTACAATTTTTATAAGCGTGCATTGAAAAATTGCAAGATGAATATATAAGATTGAAGTCACTTAATGTACTGGAATGTATATGGCTGCCAAATGAGCTTTTCTTAGAACTGTGACGATGTTTGAAAATGACGAAGGTCGTAAATTAAAAATGCGGTAATTCGCTCTATAATGCCTATAAATTCATTCTTGCAAAACGCCACATCTTGCTGCTTGAAAACGAGAAAAAGGTAACTAACCAATGCGGTTAAAAACGAACGTAGTTTAATAACATAAATATTACATAAAAATGTCTTGAAATTCTTAATTGCATCCGTGTGCGCATACTACCAAAAATTTCTATTTTCTGTTTTGGGCCGATTCCATCTCGCTTGGTTATTTAACCACCTGGCGAGAAGCATTGCCATTACCAAATTGAACCGATCAAAACAGCAATATGCAATATTGAAAAGCGTCAAATACGTACAGATAAAAAATTTTCGTTTAAAAGAAGAAACGTACGATAGGTTGCGTAGTACAAGAAAGTTGTCAATTTCATTAACGTTTAAAAATACACAGAAAGTTTGATTGTAAAAATGGCTTGTACGGTGTCTGCTAAAAATTTAGAGAACTGTAGATTTAATTGCCCCAAATATCGAGTTCAGTATATTCGTTCAAAATCTGGGGAAACGCTGCAATTAAATGCGAACTAATACGTCACCCGTTATATCCACATGTTTCAATTTGGTTCCAATATTAAGACGAGCTCATAAATACCACTGAATGTGAATAAGTCGAAATGTAGGAAGAACATTACATGCTGTTCAGTAGTGCTAACTTTTGTCCGAAATGAAATTTATATTGTGAAAATTGCGATTTATCAAAAATACAACTAGCATAAAATTCAACAGTCTCGATTTATAAGACCAAAAATCATATCAAAATGCGACACTGCATATTCGGATTATTACGTGCAACGAGGATTCGGTCACAATCGTAAGAAGTTTTTAAGGCTAGTAAAAATCAGTCCATTAACTATTGCAGATTGCTTAAAATCTCCGTTTGCTATCTAAACATTATTTCTATGCCTTTTCACACGAGGATCGCGACCGATTCCGTTGAGATTGGTTTGCAGGACAATGCTGAACGATATTTAGACCGTGTTCATGAGTTCTGAAGGTTGTGGTTGTGGGATTGCTAACATTATTTTTTGATACCGCGACATCGACGCGCTGAAATTTTGTGCTCGCGAGAGCCGAGTAGTAATTCTTCATCGTTTTTTATTTTGCTGTTCTTACTATATATAACAAGAAATAACATTTTGCTTTTGCCGTTGAAGTCGATCAGAAAGCAGCCAGTTGAAATAATTTTATAACTAATATACCTTTTTAAAAAAAATTTTTCGAGATGCCATAGTTGAAGCATTTATTCATAGGTACGAATCGGAAACGGTTTTAATCATTTTGATTTGCTTACTTTTTTGTAAATTGATTTTTAAAAGAAAACTTAAATATAAGTCGAGTTTATTGTTAATATTTCTTCTAGGAATTGTTTCTACTTTAAAAAATTTTTAAAGCTTTTATTTTAAAGAAATTTAATGGACCTTTTAGAATCAACTACAGGTGTTGTCAATTATTAGTACTACTTGAGTTACAATTTAGCAATTATTTTCAGATTTGCTCGAGCCGTACTTATTAAGATTGTAGTACAATGCTATTGCATTTAATTTATTTTTGACATACATTAATGCAGATAAATAAAATTAACACTTAACTTTTCAAGTAATTGAGTATGCATTCAAAAGCAATACCTTACTTTTCAATACACTTATTATTGAATAAAAATTAGTTTAAATTTTTTGTGTTTAGGAATTTCGCTATGTATATACTAAGATATGGTTAGTGGTGGTGCGAAAACATCAAAGCTACAAATTAAATTGACTTCTACTTGAACAAGATTAATTGATAATGCAAACCAAATCGTTGAAATGCTCAATCTAGAGGATTTAATACGAGTTTTTAAAATCTTCAGATGTTAAAATATTTTAATTATTTTAGCAAACTACAAATAGACTTGCAATTTATTTTTGATTACTCTGTGCATATTACAAAATTTTGTAATTTTAAACTACTTTGCATAAAAGGTCGTTTTTTAATTTTGTTTACTGAGAAACAAACGGACATATGCAATTGAAAGTACCGTGGTGGTCCAATTCTTTATTTCTGTTTCTAATTTAAGTTCATTGTTATTTATTGTAGTTGTAACTCGCTGATAGGAACTTGAATTGAGAATCAAGTGAAATTATTACATAGTCATATGTAATTATACAGCAATAAGTTTCGTGATTTCAAAATGCAGGGTAAATTAATTATAATTTACAATTCATAAATATTAAAATAATTGCTCTTGTTCTTATATTTTTGTTTATATATTTTGAAATAAATCCAAGTTGGGATGCTATAATATCTGAGTTTGTTAACAATGTAGTAACATCGAGTTGTATGATTGTATGTATATTTAAAACCAAACTATATAGGTATAAGAGAATGGTAATAAAATTATTAACTTTTGTCGTTTGCTGATCGCATTACAAAAATATATTTTAATTACGCTCAGACGATTATATAGAAGCCTAGAAGAAATTCTAGTTTGTATAAAGAAATATAAGAAGTAAAGTAAGGTATTTTTATTAGGTAAAAGAATATACACGCCCTTCGTTAATTGTGCAGTTTGTACTGTATTTTATTACGTGCGCTGAAAAAGTAGGTTGGTTTTTCTAGCGATACTAGGACTATTATGCATAATTTTAGCCTCATGGTTCGTTAAATGCGCTTAAAGCAAATCTTCATTTGAATGTAATTACGATGTGGTTAGTGATTGAGAGTTTATAAGAACTTGATTATGTGGGGAAGAGATCGACTCTTAGGTGTCTTAACTTGTAAGATCTTATGAAATGAGGTATATTGTTACGTGCAGAGATTTGTTACTACTAATAGAGTGGCGTAAGAGTAAGCTTGAAAAATTAAGTAAAATTATGGAAACATCCCCAAATCCGAATTTTTATTTGAATTCCTATTAGTGTTAAAACGTTGTTGAAACAAATAAACAAGATTAATTAAGATGACATTAATTTATAATTAGTTATGTTTATATGATCAAAAGTTATTTTTTTTAATCAAAGATATATTTTGAAAAGCAGAATAATGTGATTGTTATATTTATGTTTGTGATACTAAATGATTGGCAGGGTTGCCAAAGATACTGGAATGAACGAATACTAAAATTGTGTTAGTTTATGAACATTAGAGGGGCTATGCCAAATCTTTATTAGTTTACTAGTTTGTATTATTATAATTAACCACGTATTAATATAATTGCGAAATTATATAACATGGTTTACAAGCTTAATTGCAAGGCAGATATGATCAAAACTGATGGCGTCTGGTTATCTTAATGGTTAATATTAAGATTATTTTATTCGAAAAACAAAATAGCTGTGGTTACTGTTCCGATATGTAAAAGGTGCACAATATGAACTAAAATAAAATTGGTTAGGTAAGGCGACTTTGTGGTTAAGAAATGTCCTATGATGTAAATAAAACGTCGATGTACGAAACTTGAGTTAAGCAATATACGTAGATTTTTTAATTTTGTGTTTTTAATGAATTATGATTAATATTTTAATGCATCTCTGTTGGTTTTATTATTGTAATTTATAAAACTTGTATATAAATATTAATCCACTTGGTTTTATAATGTATAACAAACTGTTAACAGGAGGGAATGTATAATTAAAACTGGCAGTGTGAAGTCAGGTTATTATGAACTAGTTAAGAGTCAAAACTATTTTATTTGAAATTATGAAATGATTATTCACGGAGTTCAGTAGTTGATGAATGGTTTCGAAGTTAAAAAATGTCCCACGGAGCTTAATAATTTAATATTGATATAAATAAAAAGTTGAATACTGTACCAAACATGGGTTTATGCAATGAATGCAGAAAAAAATATTTTCTCAAATTGGTTATTAATGTCGACCTGTTAAGAATTGTGAAAAGGTGCAGCTTCACATTTTAGAACAATTTAGATCTACGATATGATATGATGCTGTCATAGTTTTTAAATGCTCAGTCTTAAGATTCATATGAAAAAATTGAACTGCATATATCATTTTTAATGTAAAGAGATATTTACGCAAGAGGATTGTATTTTATAATAGATGATTTGAAAAAACTTGGTTACTATTTTATTCAAAGAACAAATTTAAGAATATATAAATGGGTAAAAACATCTTTCAGAAGATTAATAATATATAGAGGATTTAAAATTTCTTCACATACAAGATGCGATTATTACTGAACGTTCATTACAATTATCCCAGCAAAGATCTTGAAGTACACCGATACGTTTATAAATAACGTCTTTAATATCGAATGGGCAATTTATTTTAAAAACATTTAAATATTAACAATTAGAGTTTGCGCTAAGAAATAACCGTAGTGTAAAACAAACAAATGCGTATTAAAGACTTCAATAATAGATGATCCGTGTATACATTTTAGATTATAAAAATGATTTACAGCTCTATAACATTGGAAAGCTGTAAAATTTATAGGTGTAGAATTAATGTTTTAATCCAGAAATTATTTCCAGTTTGATGAGTAGTATGCATTTACAGGTTGAATGTATAAGTTTGATTTTTCTTAATCTGCTGGTTTTATGAGTGTGTAATCAGTTGGTAAAATTGTAAGCATATTAAAAATGAGAAACCTAAGTTAAAATGTATCCTTTACACAAACAGAAATTAAACAATTGTTACACAAGGGAGCCGCCGAATTTTATTTTCAGTGCCGTATAACTATCATATCTGTGATAAATCGATAAAAAACAATTTATAATAAATATATCTTAGGTCGGCATTATAGTTAACGTTATAATTAGTTTTGTCAGGATTTTGATCTATTCGTAGTTTAGTAAAGCACAAAACGTATTACCTTTACATGAAATTTTTACGGAGCTTTGTATTTTTAGGTTGTTAATTCGATACATATTCAATTACATCATAACAATATACAAATAAGGGAAAATTTGAGAACATTTTTATATATTCGATATAAATTGGTACATTAATATAAAGACTTTAATGTGCTTCGATGAAGTAAATTAATTACTAACGTTTTTTGTTTAACATTTATTGCAACGCCATTGCAGGGAATATCGGAACGCCTGTATGTAGAATAACTTTGTTACGGATACATTTTATCTTTCTGCTTTAAAATAAGCGAAATAAGAATTAATGAGGGGACGCTAATCGATTGCGATTGAAAAACTAAAATGTTCTAAAAGTTCTCGGGTGCATTAAAATGTCCTGATGTTAATTCGGTTAATGGTCTAGCGAGAAGAATATTCACTCCACTGACGAATATAATCATATGGATTAAAAATAGAGGTGTATAATTTTCTACACGAATTTAAATAGACATAGATAAACAAATAATTTAAACGATGAAACTTAATATAGGTTGCTAAATTCATGGATATGATGATAATAAAATTGATTGAAAAGTGTATATAAAGTTTGATTTTCCAAAACGCTCGTGTTAAAGGTTTAAGGAATAGTTATTAAATCGTGAAACATTTAATATAATACTATTCGTTGTTTAAAGAAAAGCTCGAAATTAAATCGTAAGTAATACGTTGCTGAATATATCCGCATTTTCAATTTAATTGCAAAATTTATAGGAAGGACAAGCCCGCGTAAATCAAAACAAACAAATATGTGAACAAATGATTCTAAAATGTTTAAAATGTTAATTTACGAATATCTGAACTATGCCCAATCATCATTGGTTTACTAGTCGTAGTATTGGGAAATTATATAGCTTGGTTTACAAATAGTATAGGATTATATTAAAAGTTAATACTAAGATTATTTTATTTAAAAAAGCAAAATAGTAATGTGGTTAAGTGTTTCGATATATAAAATGTGCATAATATGAGCCAAAATAAAATTGTTTAGTCTAATTAGCAGCATGTTCAGTAGTTGGGAATGGTACTCTTACTAGAACGACGATTTTGAAGTTATGGGTATCTAATGAACTATTTATATAAATGAAATGTCAAATAATGTACCAAACATAGATTTATGCAATAAATATAATTTAATTAAATTGTCCTTACTAATTTTCAGTTAAAAATCGCGAAAATAAATACTTCTTAAATCTGCTACGATTCTAGTTATTTAAATGTTCAATTTTTAAGAGCTATGACATGTAAACACAGATGTACTAAAATATTGCACACTAAATGATCTTTATAGGAAAGTCATAAATTTGTCGCAGGAAATAATTGATTTTTTAGGCATTACCTTACAATTTCACAGATGTTTTCTTAAGATAGTTGTATTTGTACAATAAGAAATTGAAAAAAGCATAATTACACCAAGTATAACATTGTTTTGTTAATTCCGCAAATCTTAAATTTGAAGCCGTATACACGAGCAAAGATAGGTTTTCGATGCAAAATATCTAAAATATATAGAAAATTTCTCTTTTTTATATAAAACGTGGTTATTCCTTAACGTTCATTATAATTTTATGCAAGTCCAGATTTTGAGATTCGATGTATTAGATTGTTAGCATGGAATGGATCAAAACCGTAGTGTTGAAAGAACAGGATTATAAGGTAATTTCTTATAAAAAAATATCAAAGCTCAAAAGAATAACGGAGCTCTTAACAGCAATGAAAGTAAATTAGTAGAGGTGTGTGCATTAATAATTAACATTATTTATAATACGTCATTGTAATTCGATAACTAGGCTGTTGGAAAATTACCAAAATATATGAGGTTGACTTTGTTTAATCCGACTGGCTATGATTATCAGTTATCTCCTGGTGGAATAATAACAATATTCGAAAACGAAAATAAATCGCCGATTAAATAAAATCTTGTAATAACTCCATATACAAATGTTACATAAAAGTAGGTTGCCAAGTTTACAAATAGTTATCCATTCTTCAGTGTTTAAAAAATGCACATGAAATTAGATTTTGCAAGTGGTCGTGTATGGTGTGCTAAAGCTTTAGGGAGCTAATTAAATCATGAAAATATCTTTTTTAAAGTATCTGTAGCAGAGATATTCTTTCAAGTTGTATGTTCAAAAGCACCCTGCACTTTATTGTGAAGTAATTAGTCGCCCAATATATCCAAATTTTTCAATTTGGTTGCAAATCCTGAGACCGTAATATCACCAAATGTGAGTAAATCGAAATGTAGGAAGCACATACGTTCTGTATTTGTAATTTTTGAAAAGTTTGTACGTCTAGGCCGAAATTAATTTCATATAAGCAAGCGCTGAATGGGATTTAAACAGTGTTCATGAATTCTGAAGATTGTGGGATTGTTAGCATTATTTTTTTATACCGCGACATTGACGCGCCGAAATTTTGCGCTAGTGGGAGCCGAGTAGTAAGACTTTATTAATTTTTAGTTTAATTTCTTTTTATTATGGTACCATAAATAATATTTTTCTCTTCTGCAGTTGAAGTCTATCAACAAGCAGCTAGTTAAAACAATTTTGTAACTGTAACTGTAACTCTAACTTACTTTTTTTGAGATGCCACAGTTCAAGTAGTACAAAATATTTCTAAAATACGACGCTGACATTAGTATGGTGCTAATAATTTTGATTAAATTATCTTTCTACCAATAACTTTGTAAGTTAGGGCGGATCGATCAGTAAGCAGTCAATCCCAAGTAATATTATGGCGGCAATTTGTCATTTAAAATAAAATTAATTTTTTTAAGGGTATCACAGTTCAAGCGGTAGAATTACTTGTAAAATACAACCACCGTTATTTGTACCAATGAAAAGGAGCGTTAATAATTATAATTGTAGTATAATTTTGTTGTAAAAGAAAATTACTTAAATTCAAGAACAATTTATGATCACACATTTGAAGGGTTAAAGTGTTAAATTTTTTTGTTAGAAAATATCTATTTTTAAAAATAATTTATATATGGTTTCTTATTACCAAGTTATAATATTGCAATTATTTTTTAGACTTCTATCAACAGTATTTTTCACAATCTCGCCAAAATTTCAATATATTGATATTGAAAAAGGAAATTAGTTGGCTTCTTCAGTTAATTCACTTGCTTGTCCAAATTCAAGAATTGTTCTATATACTAAGAAGTAATAATGAAAGTCGAAACGTAAAATGTCGACGTTACAAACAAAATTTATTTTATTTAAGTAACAGTCTAACAGCAAATTTGAATCGAAGGTATAGCTTATAGCTGGCATTTATTGTAGGTATAATCACTAGTAACAAATTCATACAAAATGCAATTGAAGGTATTGTTATACTGCGAACCGCTAAATAATCAATAGTTGGCATTCAAATCCACGTTGATACGACTCCAATGTGTAATATAAAAATATTAAATTTGGGCACATTGTAATAATCGTAATCCATATAAGTCGGTTGTACAAATCTGAAACCGTTAATAGTATAGTAATTATAATAGTTATAATAGATAAATTATACATATATGATTTTTAAAAATTATTTCTTTTGCAATACTTTAGTTACTGAAGAAAGACATTAGTTACATTTTTGTTAGAGCAAAGGACATATTTTCTGCTATATAGTTTGTTCCAACATTTTACTATTCGTGCGTGTAGGAGTAGATTCGAATTTATTCAACAATATAGAACTACGTGTATTTATAGGAAAGGTTAAAGTATAAGATTAATTTTTTAAATATCCTTAATATAATTATAATACAAGAAACTACGATAACATAAGTTTGAGATTTAAATTCTGCAAAAGGATCCGCATTATTCACATTAATCTTCTATACTGTTTATCAATAAGGTGTTTTTGCGAGAGATTTCTAATATAATAATAATGTAATATACTGCAATTATGAGAACTTCCATATGAATGGGTCATTAAATTGCTGCGACAGTTATTACATATACTTACAATATATTACTTTGATCTTATAATTGGTTGTATAGTTATAGAAAGGGGTATATATTATTTTTGTTTGCAATCCAGAGGTCAACGATGATAATTGTTGTGATAAAGTGATGCTCGAATTCACATTCGTTGATACTATGCAGCTACAAGACTGTCAGTTTGTACCAATAATTCTAAAAATGTTAGTTGAATATTAAGCAAAGTTATTTATTATAAGAATTTGTATATAACCAAGTATTGAAAGAAGCTATAATAAAATTTGGTAATACGAAATGTAAACATGCATGTAACAATGCAGTATTTTATTTGACAAGTAAAATGTTATGGTGATTAATATAAAAGGTGTACAGTACTATGTAAACCAAAATAGATATTCAAGGTGTTGAATCAAAACGATTTCCATTGTTTTGTGAATGTTTAAAAGCGATTTGAAACGTGGCAAACATTCCATCTATCCTAATAATTTTGATACAAAATAAAACTGTACAACAGTTTAACACTAGATCAATACAAATACTACATAGGTTAGAGTTGTGCAATTACGGTAAAGATGTTCTGTGCTGAAAAAAACGCATTGTAAAGATTTACCTTCCGAGGATTTTATATTAGGAAAATTGAGAAACGCAACTTATGGTATACAGTTGAAAGGTTGCAACTAACCAGGTAGCATATCTGAATATTGGGTGAAATATGTAGTTATTATAACATAAGTTAATAAAAACCACTTGCGTATTATTCATAAATTTAATTAATTCAGTAAGTAATATATTCTAAGATGCCTGAATAAGCATAATTTATGTGTACTTACTCGGTTATCAGTAAAAAATTCGTATATGTACAGTATTTGTTCTATTTGAATTACCTACGAGGTTTAAGTTACACATATTAAATTTACGTCGGTTTTGTATTAACGATATAATTATACAATTAATTATTTTACATTGTGAAAAACTACATTGCAAAAATTTACAGATGCACACTCAGAACTACTGCAATTCTTGTTGTATGTTTTCTTTTATTTTTCGCTATTTTTTATATACAGAGGAATAAAATTATTGCTAAGGTTAATAATCAAATTTGTTATATTTCTAACAATGAACTATGTATATATAAAATTTGATTGCGCTATGTCTGTGGAGGTTAAAAAGGATAATTGTTATAGTAATTATGAAAGTAAATGTACTATATGTATACACAAGTGTTAACACTACTCTTCCCTGCGTATAAATGCAAATCCCACAGTAGGATTGTTAGTTGTTTTTTATGGTTAGCAGGGCAATGTTAATGTAGAATGACATTTAATGTTTTCGTTGTCTAATACACAAATACGTCAGGATGATGATACTTGTAGTGATAATGATTTGGACCAATTATAAACTATGTGGTATATTCATAGAAACGCGCTGAACATTTTTCATAATTAAAACATCTATAATTTTGCATAGTGTTTGCAATATAGAAACTGACCATTGGATAGTTTAGGTGCAGGAGGTTTGGTGAAATGTAAAAATATTGGTAATTACTTATATTGCTAGGAAGCCTATTTTGAAACGTGAAATATCATTTTAAACGATTATGACTGTAGTTTTTATAGGTAGGTTAACAAACAGATGTGCTCGAATGCAAAAGTACTATAAGCGAAAGAAATACGATTTGTATACGATCAATATTGATAATTGGGTATCATTAATAAAGAGTCTTGTTATGGTATCGGATGAAAGTGTATTGCGAGGTTTGAAGCCATAGTCTCTAAAGGATTACACAGTTATTTTAGCATTTATAGGCAAATATAAATTTGTTAACAATTAATATTTCACAAAGTAAAGGTGTACAATATTTTTGTTATATTATTTCCAACGCTTATAGTTGAGACAAAACGATTGCAGGTTTCTGTATAATAATGTATTAGTAATCATTACCAATTATTGTTTAAGTCGCAAACATACCAAAATACTACTCGTTGAATGATTGAATAACTAGTGATTTTCATAATTCTATGTACTGATATGCGATATCCGCTGTTTTGATATTATGAGCCCATTTTATGATTTCTAATAATTACACTTCTTATAGAGGAGACTTGACAAGATTATTAAAATATGGCTTTAAAAATAGTATTTATTTATTATACTACTATACCATCAGATACTACTTATAAATAACACAAAACATTACAAAATTGCTTAATCTAGTTGATAGTGTAATATCTGAGAACTAGTCTTAACATGAGTATTCAAACATAATTGTTGCTCGTTATTATTAGGCCGCAATAAGAAATTTTTATTAGAATCTAAAAGAAATTCCTTTTTTTATATTTGATCGATATAACGAAATTATTAACTAATACTTCCCTTATTTAATTCATATACGCCACAAACAATTAATGCTACAAGGTTAAAAGAGAGAAACTATGAAACGATGGATTTTTATTTTTTATAACAAAGTGTCAGAAATTTGAGTGTAAAGTTAGAATCCGAAATATATGAGGGTAAAAGAATGATAGAGACAGAAAGAAAGAAAAAAGTTACGTTCGAAATAACGATAGGAAGTTTACTAGAACCACTATAAAATGTAATTCGAGGATTATTTTGTAATGTGAACAGTTGTATATCTGAATGTCGTCCCCTACACAAATAATGTTTTATTATATTGTAAAGAGCTCAAATGCTACGATAAAAATGTTGATTTTGTTTGATATGGTTAAGTTTATTACTTATACAACAATCTATAATTCGATAAAATTATATGGTGTATTGCCGCTTAAGATTAGGAACGCTGATGAAAGTATTCGTATTATCAAATTTAAGGGTGAATGGTATTCGAGCTACGATTGCTCGGATTAAATTAGTCATGCGTATTATTGCCAAATGGCACTTTGTAACTAAAGTGTAACAATGCGAAATTATAAGGATATAATTAGGCATTTCGATGACATGTATATTAATAAAGCCAAAAATCTTCAATTAATGAGATATGTTGATAACTATATTATTATAAAATTAAAATTTATATATGAAGGTTTGACAATTGCAATATTTGCTCTTAACTATAAGTTAGATGGATTGCAAACGACCACACTTATTTTATAATTATATTATATTAGTTAATTGAATTAAAAAAGAAGCAACGCAACTTTTATATAATTGATATACAAGTTTTACTCACCACAAGTGCCTTAAGTTTTTATAAACATAAGTAATCTGGTAGAAGTGTGCAAATACGAATTTAAAAATTTTGCTGGATTGTTATGTAGGTTGCAATTTAAATTTCATAACCTTTATGAGAGTAATTTATATAAATGCCGATTTTAGAGAGCCAATAAAACTTCGCTTTACTTGAAGAAACTTTGTCGAATATGAATTTACTTATTAACAGATCATTGAATTTGTTGGGGTGTAAAAGTGTTTAATAAAATTTTAATGGAAGATTATTTTAGAGAGTCCGCTGTTGCTCTATTTCTTTACATCATTATTTGGTATTTACATAAAGGTATCGTCTGTAAAGGTTTCATGAAACAATTTTTTTAATGTTAAGGAGTGCAAATGTTGAATTGGTCAGTATGGAGCTTAAAACGAACTCCAGGCTTTTCGTTACAATGTTGCCGTAGAACATGCACTGTTTGAAGGTAGATGTTGTTGCTTCATCAGCATGTACAACAAACAAATGTTCTGATTTGACCGATGAGTAAACTGACTGCATGATTCTTTAGTGTACGAGGTTAATTCATTTAATATTGCTTTTTTGAACCTATGTGTAGGCAGTGCTTTGTAATCTCACAATTGTGATCTTGTGATGTGGGCAAAAATGATGTGAATTTGTCGAAACACGTTCTTTAGTGAATGATAATTGAGTATTGCATTGACATCAGTATTAGTACGTTCCGTAGAAGGTTTCGTATTGTGTACTGCTTACAGTTTTAGAATTGTCTTATAAATATGAATGATTGCATTACTATTTATGCAAAGCGTAGTAAGTGTGAATAAAATTTTTGCTACGATTTGGCTGTCCGATAGTATATAATTGGACAAGAACAGTGTTTTTCCATTTTCAGGTTGATATGTGAATGATATTTGTTGGTTGTAATGTATAATTAAATATTTTACAAGAATCGAATATCATGAAAGTGGTGTCTTCAAGTTACGAGGTATAAATTCTGAATTAGAATTTGGCCAACAAATATATTGAATCTGTGCTTCATTACTTCAGCGATTTATTGGTACGATCAACTTTGTCGTATATTAAGTTGTGTTTCTGTGTAGGTTCATTAAAAAAAATCTTCTTTCTGCGCATAATCTCCGGAGAAGAGTACGATCATGATGCGGGATATGGCATCTCTATATAATTGCGTAGATGTCTGTATCAGTTCCTCAAGTCCTTCAACCAGGATATTCGTCTGCGTCCTGGTGGACGGCGACCTTTAACTTTTCTTGCAAGACCAATTGCAGCAATCTGCATTTAAGTTGTCATAATATGATCAAGATATTGTAATTTGGCTATTTGTATTTTTTCAATGCATTCTGATTCTAATTGCCGACTCCTATGTACCCATGGAATACCAAGCATTTTCCTATAGGTCCACATTTCAAAAGCTTCGATCCTATTTTATTGTTGTTCTTGTTAAGGCCATGTTTCGATTCTATAAAACAGAATATACATAGCATCTCGGTACTCTAATTCGTAGTTTTAAATTAATCTGAATAATATTGTTCAAATTTTCATAAATGCTGCCCAGGCCATTTCTATCCGCACTTTAACCTTCTGTGAGCTTGCACATTGGTCATTCACTTACGCTTCTAAGTAGCGATACTGTGATACATTTTCTATTTTCTGGTTATTATGATGTAATATTGTATGGGTCGCTTGTGGAATCCTATTGATTGCCATTGTTTTTGTTTGCAGACCAAATTCCCCACTAATGATGGAAACTAAGTTCACAATTTCTTGTAAGATTTGGTGCTGACTCATATAGTAGCACTGTATCATCTGCGCATCTTATTGAATTATATTTTCTGCATTTATAAGTGTTCCATTCCGAGAGCAGGTCTGAAAAGAGCCATTACACCACGCGCGTAATATCTATATCTGTAGTACTACGTCCATCCCGTAAACTTTCCTTTTGGTTCCAGATATACGAATGTCGACTTTAATTGAGTAGCAATCAGTTTCTAGAAGTTTGTTGTTTGACTTTGTCAGAAGTCTTCTCGTAATCAGAAATCTAGACCTTGTTTAATGATACTTCATTACTTTAATATAATCTATTCACATTATTGTATCACAATATAATAATATAGAGGTACAACTATAACGTTTGTTAGGCATTTGTTAAGAGACAAGAACACGAGTTCAAATTAGAAAGAATCTAATTCTGTGTTGCGATTAATGTAAGGTGTACGCTATAATATGGATGCTATGTGGATGTGTTTAAATTTAAGGCATCGTTAATAGCTTTCTTCACTGAAAGGTTGTAGATTTAAGAAAGTTTGATCTGGTAAATGATACATTTGTTGTGTACAACATTATTTAAATGCTAAACTTGAGAAATTATCAAAACTAAAAATGGAATTAGGGGTGAATGGCCGAATTACTTAAAAATATCAATGGTTAAAAAGACGCCCAGATATAGAAACAATTTCCGAGCGTTTTCGTTCATTTAAACTACTGTAGTATCATATAATCATATTCTGTACCAAGAATTCTAGAATTTATAACAGTTAAAAAGTACGCACAACCACAACTTATTGTGAACTGATACCAAACACATTTTAATATAGTAGGAAGATATCGAGTGAAATACCATTTTACTTCACCCATAATCATCATAAAACCTTCGAGAACAACACAAAAAGTTGTAAGAGGGATTGAAATACTTAAAAATTACAATTATGAGACAAAATATCTAAAAAAAATTTGATATACACTACGAGGATACGTACTTTTAAACGTCTACGATTTATCGCTATAATAGTTATTGATCTAAATTTCTGTGCTCTATATTTTGATAAGACACATATCTTTGTCTTTAAAACTTGATTGGGTGTGATATGTAATGATGTTACGATTAGGAATGTATGCACTTTGAATGAATAATTGTGGTTGCCTGCTTTTCTGTATAAATGCTACATATAGTGCTTAGTATGATGTTACAATAGCGTAATTGAATGAGAACAGTAAATTGTTGATTGTTCACGTGTAAAGTGCTTGGTATGTTGATGTAGTGATGTATGCCCTTGCTGTCAAAAGCTTGATGTGCATATGTAGCAATTACTACCAATGTTTATAATCTTGTGAGTGATGGCCTATATTGGAATTTTTTGTTGTTTTCCCTTTAATATATTGGTTTCGATGTTTGAAATATTAAGTAATTTGATGATATCCCATAAAAATGCAACTAATAATTTATGGTAACTATTATTGATATATGTTTTACAATATGATGAAGTTGTTGATGGTTTATATAATTTTATACTGAATAAAATGGTTTGCTTAATAATATCATGTATTAAGTTGTCGTTTTACCAAGTATTGAAGAATAAGCAACGCAAAAATATTTTTAATATGGTTACGTGTTTAGTAATCTAATATTTGTATTGGTATCTAGGATGTACTTGCAATTATCTGAAGACCGTAAACAATGGGTAGAAGCGTATAACTTGATTTATGTAGATTAATAATTTCTATGCGATGGGTTATTTAGTGCATAAGTAAATGTTTTTTGTGTCTAGTATTTTAAAGTTCTATGACTATATTATAACAATATTAAATTGCATTGAATAAGTTTAAACTTCAGCTTCGTTATATGGTTAACCCATTTTAATTATATGAGGGAGTACAGTTTCTTAAAGTATGAATTCACTGTTTTTCACGTTGTTATTGTCATGTTCAAATATAAAAATGTCATGTGGTTACAGTAGTATTTGAAACATCTGGCTTGGTAATATTTTACTATGCATAGAATGGATGTTGAATGTCGTAGTAAATTTGTATACCTTATTCGTAGCGACTAGTTCAAATAATAATGATGCATCTCGTTAGCGTTGTACGATACTCAAGATCGACAAAAAACGCGTTTCACCGCTTCCATTAACCTTCGTAGAAGTTTTTGGTGTTTGTGACTTACACAGCTTATCCTTATTTTAACGTTGCCGCAGTAAATTTTGCGACAGTTACCGCACAGCTTGGTGATCTCGTTCAATTGTGTACAGCTTGGGCATGCCAGTTTCAGCTTCCATTTGTGTTTTAATACTCTGAGATTCAATTACGTAGAACTGGACGAACGCCCTGTTCGTGTTGTTTCCCTGTTCACCTTTTGCAGCCTGCCATGGTATGTATTGCAGTGTTTCGCACCCCTAGCCACCAAATGGGCGCACTTCTAATCCAAGTCGGCTCACATCCTTTGATCATAGCAAAATAACATTTTAATTGCGGATGATTTTCCAACGTAGTGAGTGACCATTGTTTAGAGAATAGAATGCTGGATTGTGCATTTACCACGGAAGGTAGTCTGGTAGTTTGCTTCTGTTTTTGTGTTCGCCATGGTTATTAATTCATTGACAGTTGATACTTCATTTGGCAAATTCATTGCAAATTGTTGGCACCTAACCGCAATCTTTATTTCTTTGTTGGTTATTAATTGCATGCCCTCCTGAGCTAAGCGTATCACGATGTTCATCTTGGTCTTCAGCGTCTTGTATATATCACACACCTCACCGCTATTCTCACACCGTGACTGTGGCAGAATTGTAGCCAATTGTTTACTCTTTATCAAGCCCAACTAATTTTGGAAAATGAGCATGGTTTGTTGTAGAATGAGGGCTTTTCTTGAGAGCTTCGTTTGAATCGTTTCATTGAGCTTGAAAGTGCTTGCCCCAGTGGAATGATATCGTTTGTCGGTGATGTGTTTGTAAGGGAGTACTATGAACATGTAGCTTCTTGGTTTATATCCTGGACGTTTTTAGTTTATAGCAGCATGTTGTTCACGCACTTTTCCCACTAATGGTTATTGATAATTAATTTTGTGTAAAGTGTTTAATAACATTTTCATGGTTTTCAAAAACAGCATTTATTCACGAACTAAGCATCTGCAAGCTTTTTATGGAGGTTTTGCTTGTTTAACACGATTATAGCTGGCACTACTTATCAGAGCGACTCTTCTGACGCCGACTTGTGCGAGGTATGCTTAATCAGTTTTATGTTGTTGCAATTATCCCAGTGCATAACTATTTGCCGTGTATTTCTAAGAGAACATGGTTGTAACATATACATATTTTATTTAATTCTGTTCGATTGGAACTTGTATGCTATTATAAAAAATAGATATTTGTGTTCCCTTAATTACGCTATGCTATTTTTTGGGTGTAACGCAGCACGTTTGTTATGGATATATTGAATAAGACATTAATGATTGTGAAGGTGCAGCATTATTTGTATGTGGCTTTTTGTACTTGGTATTACTTATGTGCAGTTTTCATTCCGCATTGTAATTGTAAATATATTTTAAGTCGTGGGGCGTAGCTATGTGTGCCATGTTGGTTAAGACGAGTTTTTTCTTGATTATAATGAATATAAAATTATATATTCATAAAAAATTGTAATAACCATTTTAATTTGAGTGATTTGGTGTTCTATTTGAATTTAGTTCTTTTAAATTTAGCTAATTTTTTCATTATATCAGCGGATTTCTGTTCATTACATGAAACTAAGCAGTAGCAGTAGTCCTTCAAGATAAAGCAAATTTTACATTTAAGTACAGATACGTTTGTTGGTCAAAGAAGAAAGACATGTTTAAATGAATTCTAAGGAATTTACCTTTAGCAGTTTTAAATACAAGTCGAATAACTTTTAGTGAAACGTTTCATAAAAAAAATTATTTGGACAGATTGTTTGTACTGTTTGGGTGCCTTAGAGCAGTTTTGTAGATTAGCAATTTCTTGAAGATTATGAATTATTATTATTAAAGGTTCAAGTTTGATTCGATCGTTGTATGAAATTTAAGAATTATAGAAAATGGATATATTTATATAATTATAGTTCCCCGCTTATAACTGATTAATAATCAAGTGGATTTTGAAGGTACATCGTTGATTGAAATATGTTTAAAATAGCTTATAATCTTCGCAAACCTCTGGCAAAAATGTGAATAATCGATATAAAACCCAGGCGAATAATTAGTTAATTGTTGAATAAATCTCATTTTGGTGTAGTTTGAAAAAGGGGCATCATTAAATGTTTAAATGTAGTTGTATTTCTTCAACATTTAGGAGTTGATTCATAGTTTGGATAGTACATCTCGATTACAAAAGTCTCGAGCATTACATATTAAAACACTTCGAGGTTCGATATGTTTAGGTTTATTCGAAGAATTTCACAAGAATTGTGTTGTCCTTTCTTTCCACTTGGGCCATATTTACATAATCCATACAAATTATTAATAATCGCATTACTTAGATCTTCTGTGTCTTTACAAAAGTACAATAGAATTTATGAAAAGTGACGTTCAATGAAAAAAATCATGATTGGCTGTTTATTTCAAAAAATACAAATGATGAAAGGGAGGTGGGAGGGCCAAAACAAAATAAAATGTAGGATAAATTGAAGTTCAATTATTGATGATCATTATATTAATTGCCGTTGAACACGCACTACCGAATTGTTTTAGTTGCATAATATGTTTACTGTTAGAAATTCAAGTTTCATTTGGTTACACGATGGGGAAATAAAAAAATGTTGCAAGGTAAATTGATGCATATAAACAGGCTAAAATTATTAACATGCAAATATGTAACGATATATAAAGACTGTAATGAAGTACAACTAGATATCTATGATATTTAAAATATTTAAATGTAAGGGAAATATTTCTTAAATATAACGCAAATGCAGCGCATTGGGTAAGAGAGGTTGAAATAATTTTAGACTAAGGTACCAAAGGTGTCTCAATAAGTCTTCTAACTTGGTTTATTGAACCAATATCTTTGCTTGAATTATAAAATGTACAATAATGGCGAGTTCTGTAGGTTCATTCATGAAATGTGTGGTAAACAACAGCAAGTAGGGTTTACACCCAACAAATGTCCACATGCGTGTATAAAAGGTAAAACTATGCAGATAAACTTGATAAAGGTATACTTTAATGAATTCAGTAACTAATAAAATTGAATATGTGCATTTTATGAATTATAATTTATTTACTAAGGTTTTTTTTACATGGTTCAGTTAGTGGATGATCACAGTAATACAATATTATTGGTTTTATTATTACAAAAAATATCTGGAGTCTATATATAAGCAGATATGAATTTTTTAATGAGAAAATGCAGATAAGGTACTAGGAAGAAAATTTCGCTACTTTCGCAAATGGTAATATAAGAATTATATTCTTATTGAGGAATACGTTAGTGGTAGTGTTGATAGTACATGATTTAATTAGTAAATCCAATTAGGTAGGTATTATATCATACATTTAATGATACTATAAAGCAGGAGTATATCTAAAGAGTAATGATTATAGATTAATTATATTATAAATAACACCAATATACGTTAAGTTCGTAATTAACGAGATCTTAGGTCGATATTCTTTTAATTATGTTATTGGTGTATCCTCAACCGTACAAGGTATTATCGAGAATTGTTTGTCAATATTATAAAGGCTATGATTAATCGTATTATATAGGTAATTATTATGAAAAATAATATTAAGCACATATTGATTATTAAAATGTACAAGGAATTATATATATTAGTCGCACTTAATAGGGAAATACATCTAAAGCGAAGAACATTACTTGAGATGTTGCATAAATCGCGCATTGTCGTTAATTCAACTCTAATCGATGTTGGTATTCAATTTGAGAGAACTTTGCTCAATTTGCACTGAAATATGTGTGGTGGTATAAAGTTTGAATAGGCAAAACAAAGAATTTCAAGGGATTGGTTTAAAATCACACGGTTATGGACATCTAAAAGAATATTTAAATTAATTTGGAAAGCTATAACTTTTATATGCTATATTATTCAAGTACAAGCTACCAGCTGCGTTATTAAACGTACAGAAGTGTTCATGTGTTCAAATTGTCAATGATGGCTTATAGTTCATATAGTTATTGTAATATACAGCCAAATTGTGTAAATCAAATTCTTTTTATCGATATTTTTTTATGAAATGATAGGAAAGTAAACTCTTTATTATTAACAAATTATATAGAAATACGGTTAATACAGAAAATAATCTTGTGATGGATATTATGCGTTTAAAAAAATGCAATTAGTAATTTTAATTATTGTCATTTACCAACAACAAAAACATCGACCTTAGTAGGGATTAACGGATTACTTTGTTAGATGAACTTAAATAAGTGCCAGGTTTAGTAGCCCTTAATTTGAAATACTTGGTGTATTAGTAAAAAAGTCCGATTATTACATTTTCCGTTATGTTTATGGTTATGTTAGGGATTTATACAGTAATGTTTCTCTACATTTAGTTGCTTTTGCTACGGCGGATGTGCATTATGACCAAAAGAACAATTACGTTTTACGATTTTAAGTTTTTACATTGATAATTAAGTCGTTCTTCATTAGTTACATAATAAATATAAAAGTGCCCACAGTGAATAAGGCAATTTAAAGACTGACGAAGGAAATAAAATATTTTTTAATATTATTAGCGAAGTGCCTAAACATTTTGCACATTAAATATATATGAACTGAAGTCGCATATTTTTTATGGTTGAAAATGTTCTTTGAAGTTCAATAAAAGGTAATATGAAATAGTAAAAACTACACGTAACACGACCAAAGAATATCTGTAGATAATTGTAACTACTTTTAATCAATTTCCATTATTTAATTTAAGATATGCATACAACAACAGCAAACAATGCAATGAAGTGTATATATATATATATATATATTTATTTATTTATTTATACTATAGATAGTATACTGCCCGGTAGTTAATATATGTTAAACTAAGGTAAAATTAGCTATATAATTGAGTGTTCTTCCCTCGTCGAGTATTATACACCTTACGCTCTATAAATCGAAAAGGGAGTTAAAAAGCAATCGTCGAGCAATAGGATTAATAAGAATTAATCACGAAGTCGAAATAAATAGAAATAAAACTAATAAGTTACTATGTATGAACACAAATGCAATTTAATATGTAATTCTATCAGTTCAATTAGGAAACTTGTACTGGAGCTGCAAGGCTGAATTAGTTATGTTTAATATATACTTCAAAATACACGGTACATCTTTTATGTTATTTTTATAACATAAATATATTGCATTCTTTTCCTAAACAATGACAAAATTATTTAGAAGAAACGCGTAGAAATTAATTTCAGTTGATATTGCTGAAGTGTATAATGAAGGGCTACATTAAAAACATATAATGGGTATATGAAAAACTTTAAGTGTTAGGAATAAACGAAGTATTAATATTTATATAAAAAAACGTACAAATAATATGTAGATAATTACAAATAACTAGAATAATAGTTCTACATTTTATTTTTGTCGACTAATTTGTGTTAATTTAAAAAACGTTAAAGAAATTGATTCTTCCCAAATATTTAACGAAAATAAATTGAGCGTAATCAAGTTGTAATTATCGAGTGGTTTATCTTTATTGTAATTATAAAATTGATTGGTAATTTACATTTACATGGCCACTAATGGACCTTATGTTTCGTGATAGTGGATTAAATATAAATAGTAGGAACAGTACGAACGTGAAAAGATGATATCGAACAACACTGTATACATATATTATTGAAAATGATTAAATACAAAACATTTTATAATAATGCCATATTAAAATTAGTAATCATATATTAGCTTGAAACCATGAAATGCCTCTTATAATTAAAATCTGTATAAAATACAACTAGATTATCAATATTATTTCTTTATTAAATAATGCTGTGATTTTGTTAGGATTGGCGATAAACATACGATTGAATAATGCAGTATGAAATCTGCGATATGTTGCAAAGAATAGATTATGTCAATTAATTTACTATATAACTTTACGGTAAAGTAACCGACACTAATTTATCGAACCAAAGTTATACATATGTTAACGACATATATATATTTATTAATTTAGGCACATCACAACAAATAAAGTGCGTATATAGTACAATCAAATTATTTATAAAACACTCAAATTGCTAGAGCAACAGGAACCAACCAAATTATCTTATGGAGTAACACACTTGCATAGTGAGCTCTTTTCAAATAAATTATTTTGCAAATACATTTAATAGTTGCTTATAAAAGTTCCTCAGAAAATAAAAATTTATCTCTTTTATAATTTACACGTTATTCAATTGATCTGAGAGTGGAAAATGTTGCTAGAATTAAATTGATAAAAAAATTATATAATGAAAGGATCGTAAAAGCTTCAGTTATTATTCTTCGGACAAGCAAAATAAGTATATAACAAAAGATGTACATTATTGTGATGTCACATACCTTGTTACAGATATATTGTGTGTAATATAATATTTACTAGAAAATTTACTAAATAAGAAAAATTGAAAAATTAAAAAATGAGTATTATGTAAATAATAAAGGAAAAAAATTCATGATGATATTACAACATCCTTGAACAACTTTTTTAAATTAAATTAGTCCCCCTCCCAAATCGGATTCTGTAAAACAATGAGTTACTCAAAATTTGTAAAAAATACGACTATAGCTTATTGGATAAAAAACTTATTATTGCTATTTGTAAAATGTGTATACTTTATTTGATTTAGGTAGGTTGCCGTACTATAAATTCATTATAATTATTTTTTATAGTTACAATTGTTCTATTGTTCCCATTTGTATCTAAGTAAATAATAATTATAATCCTGTTCTTCGAAAATATAACCGTATATGTTATATACAAAAGTCACAGCAAATATATAAATTTTAAATCAAATGGCTTTCATTGATCACTTTGTTGTTAAGCACATGATATGAAAATAAACTTATAATTATAAACATATATAATTTTTTAATTATAGGGTTAATATAAAAAAATCAGTATTTTGATGAATATATGAATATTTTGTATTATATTAACGTCCACAAACGAATACCAAATCAAAGCATTAGAAGCCAACGGACCACTTTCAATAAAACAAAGAGACCCAGGTTTACTAATTCATAACACGAAATACTGGATAGCAATAATTTGCGAACAGTGCAGCTTTCTGTGATATGGTTATTTTATTAAGAAAATAAAGTATTTAGCATGATGCTCGTGTTGCGGTTGATGTGCAACATAAAGAGCAATAAAACAATTCTAAGTTGTTTAGACAGGAATTAGGTTAAGTTATAGATTCTTTCTATAATAAATAGAAAAATATCCCGTAACGAATGAAGGCAAGATTGAAATATTGGGGTTTAGAAAAAATTATAAGTTATTTAAGGAATAGCGTGGGAAAAACTTTGTTTTATTATTAGTGGCGTGTGTAAAAATATTGCACATTTAAGACGTGTGAACTTTAATTATATATTTTTTATGATTAAAAATGTTCTTATGTACAAGTATATATAGTATAAATAATAATGGCGAAAATATACAAACGCACAAATGTGATGAATAGATATTACGACGAATAGGAAAATGACATTATTTTTTTGCTTAATTTCTTATACGAATGCAACGACAAACAATTCGTGGAAGTATATATTAGAGCTTGCAGTAACATTTTGATAACCCGATACGATTTTGATTCATAAAAATGGCTGAAGTGTCTAACTAATGGTTATAGCTAGTTCAGTATCATAGTAAATGAACAATTTAGCAGAGTATTCAAGTCATAGATGTGTTACGAAGTAGTCAAACGATTTAGAAAAGCTATATTTGTAGTCAAAATACGATATATGAAATTGATACCTTTGAATATCGTTCTTACACGTTAGAGTGAATTAATAATAATGTATGTGCCCATGAACGCAAAATATTGTTTTACTCTTTGTAATCGCATAATTATTTTACGTATTTGTATAAAGAAAGAACACATTTACGAACCGCGGTAGCAATTTATGAATCTTCATTAAACAACGTTGAAAATAAGCAATGTATCTATTTAGATAATTAATTCCCCCGGTATTTAATAGGCAATAAACTAAGCTTAATTTAAGATGCTGCTCATCAAGGACACCAAGCCTTAATTTTCTCGATATTCAGTTAAAATGAAGTAATCATTAGGTGATAGGATCAATGCAAATTTCCGACAGTCGGATAATACCATGGATTCAATTGTAACCACGTAAAATTTTTCGTTGGCGATGGGAAATTCCAATTACGTGTAACTAATTGCAGTTAAGGGTAACATTGAAAACTCTTGATGGCTGAAAATCATTCTACTCTGTTGCATTGGGTAAATTGTTATAAATTATCTGAAAAAATAGGAAAGATACGTAATTCAAAATACGCAGAACATATTTCGTATGTTACTGTTATAGCGACTTTATATTGAAAATATTAAATTGTAAAAATCTAAACGAAGCAAGTGAGGATCATCTTTTGTTGGAATTAGTGCCGATGCAGATATATAATGTATAATAGTTACGTTGGAAAATGTGTAGTATATATTGGTTAGATTTTATAATTTTTTCTTAAGCTAAAAGAAGCAAGTTATATTATAAAAATTGTTGCTACAGTAGTTTTACCTAATATTTTGGTATCGACCAAATTTTCTTATAATTTTAAATTATCTAAGATGCAACTGCTATCGCAAATGAAACCAGGTAAACAATATTTAAATAAATGACTCCTCTTCCTCCTAACGAAAGTAACTTGAGCGCAATCCTGTTACAAACATGTCATTTATCAAATATATACAATTTCCGTAAAAAAAATATATTTTATATTTATATATTTGTATTGTAATTATGGAATGTATTTGCAAATTAATTTACGTAACAGTTAATTGGACACTAAACGGTTGCATTTATTTTGTTTACAATTATTAAAACAAATGAAATAGAAATAAATAATAGGATTAGTTTGAATTTGGAAATATTAAATATGAATATATTATGTAAAACTATTATTGTTTACAAACTAAATAAATGAATATAAACCCTTGTATGGGAATATTAAAGTTTATGTGTTACTTTGAAACTATAAAATTCCTCCTTTAATTAAAACTATAGAATTATTATTTTTATTTATTTAATTAATTTAATTAATTACTAGTATATCTTTTAGAATTAGTTATTCTATTATTGATTATTAAGAGAATGTAAAACTTGCATTATAAAATAATGTTTTGTTAGGATAAGTGATAATTCTACTGAACTATCAAATCGGCAAATTGCATAGAAAAATTACGTTAGCTAATTTACAGTGTAACTATTACAAATTTGTATCAAATTTCTAATTATTTGTATGATGAGGACTATTATAATTTAAGGTCGACGAAATCTTATTTTGTCATATAGGAATACAGTTAGCGCGTCAATGGTGAGGTTTTTTAAAATTAAAAGTTATTTTCCAAATAATTTAAAGATCTCCTACAACTGCCTCTTCAAGAGACTAAGCAAACGAGCACCACTTTTTTATACTTTATAGCGTTACGTAATTATTTTTAAGTCTTTCTCATGATAAGTAGTCCTGCAATTCTGCAAAGGATATTAAAATTAGGCAATCGAAAAATATATAAACAATATATCAAATGTCGTAATTAGATAAATGTTAAAGGAAATAATTGTGTTAATGGTAATATGGTCTTCAAACAATTTGTCCCAACATCAATGTGTTTATATTCAAGTGGTCATACAATAACATTGTTAATGCAAACCTATATTATAGCATTAAAATAACCTCAATTAAAGGATATACATTCATATTTGTGAAAAATATAATTAATTATATAATTAAACACCAAACTGTTACTGCCTTTATAAAGTATATATAGGTAGACGTTTTGCGAATAGCACATCCCCATGTTTATACAATTATGTGTATGGTTACAATTAATATATGTAGAGTTTTAAAGTTATAAGAATGATTGCGAGTTCTTTAATTGAAAAAGAACGATATATTGAAGTGATAGCGAGTATTTCAAATGCCTTTTAAAAACCAACATTTTGATACAAACTTGTATTGTAAATTTATTTTCATTGATCGAAACGTACAAAACGTGGCTGTGTTGTGGCTCTATGTGGCTATCGTGATCGGTGATTGTCGGAATATTGTAGACTGTTAATTAACTACTAAATTGTCCCGTATTAACCATATAGACTTCATGTAAAATCCATACAATAATGTTATTAGATATCAACGGGTTACTTTATGAATTAAATACTCATTATAACCTTAAACACTTACTATAATAGAAAAGATTTACGAACAGCGTAATTATTGTATTTTTTATTTATTGAAGTTTTCATGAGACTACTAATATAATTTTTTAGGGATTGTTATACATTATAATGTGAAATAAACCGATTGTGTCGTAAAACTTTTAGTAATGAGAATTAATAGTTATATTTTAATAAACTGAATAAAGACGTTGAAATTTAGACGTTCTGCAATACATATACATTGTATACATACAAATTTAGAACAGGAGCCTATCCCCATTGAATATATATTTTATATTTGGTTTCTTATTTTGTTATAGTTAACAACATTCTTAGATGAAAGTTTGATAATATGAATAAAACTAGCTGCGTTACTTTCTGTGAAAATACACAAATCTACACAAACGTCGTGGAAAGATACCGAATGATTAGTAGAAAGGTAATTTTTAGTCAATTTTTTGTTTGTATCAGACAGTTTAGTGGTAGCATACATTGTCTAGTAATAATAATCTAATATATTTCTAATAATAATGGCTGAAGCACATAGCATATAATTATACAAACAATAGCCAAATAAAGGGAATTATTTATAACAGAACAAAAATTTAGCAGACTTCTTTTGTAAGAAGCTTTGATAAGAATGTGTAAATAGGGCGATCTATTTATTCACAAAATTAACACGTTAATAGTTATATTTAAATAATGTTATATTAAAAATGTTTTAAAGATATAACAATATATTGTCATATATAAAGTATTACCGTGTTCTTAGTGCACAGTACGATTAAACAACTTTTTTAAGTGAAAGGAAAGCATAAAAGTGGAATTCTAATTACAGAAAATAAAATTTAGTATTTATTACTGTAGGTACTTAAGAGGTATAAAGATGCACTATGAAGTAATTCGTATCAAAATATAGCATATGATTAAGTGATTGAGCTGAGATGCTTTATATGTTACAATTGTCATGAATGCATATCGAAAATATTACACTGCGTTTTCCCAACAAAGTACAACAAAATTATTTGTAGGAAACTTAGCAAATGGCTGGTAAAGGTTGTTGTATCTTTAGTGTTATTGACTGAATAGATTATGATGTATATTAGAGGATTACAATGGAAAACGTATAATGTCGTTTGATTTTACAACGTTAAATATTTTAATGTAATATGAACAAGCACGATGTTAATTTTTATGAAGGCCTAACGAAAAAAATCGAGGTATATTATGACTGCGGGAGAGTTCTGAGAGTACGTTGATTTTAAATTGTCTAAGAAGGTATACCGGATTTCGTATAAATAACATGAAATACATCGATGTTTAAAGAAATTGATCCTTTCCTTACATTAAGGAAAAGAAATTGAGCGCCATTATATTATAATCATGTTGTAAATTAATAAAGGTTGTTTGCTTACTGTAATTATAGAATTTATTCTCAAATAATTTGGGCAAAATTTAAATTTAACTATCAGTTACAATTTAAATAAAAATTGCGACGGCATAAATGTAAAGGAGTATAACAATGAAAATAAATACAATAAAATACAGTCCCTCGTATAATATCAAATTAAGAGTGTCAGGGTTATATTTTACAATGGTTGAAATTAAAGTACCTCGTATACTTATATTTATTTAATATATCCTGGTTAGTAAGATTTTTGTATTAATTATTCTATTATTTATCAAAGGAATGTAATAATTCGAATGTGTTTATATTTATGGCTTAATTAGGTTTTTGTATAATTAGTAGTAATTCTATGAATGATGAGGTGTAAAGCCAGCAGGTTTAATAGAAAGGTTAAGTTAGCTTTTACTGAAGCAAAAAAATACGTTTTGTGATTTATTATCACTAAATCCAGAATTACGCGTACACCTTAAACGTAGTTACAAATACAGAGGAATTAGCATCCTAGCATCCTAGAAATCTATCCAATCTTTGTAATGGTTGAAATATTATAGAATACGTATTTGGGGCAACAGATTTGTAATAATATGTCACAATAATTAGTTACTGTTCAAGTATTCTTTATGTAATTCTGTTAATATTATGTAAGCCTTAAATAATTTCTGGTTAAGAATTTTTAATTTAAAATTATTATGGGTAAATGTTTCCTAGTGGAAGTTAATGTTAATAAAACTGTAACATTTAGAAAGAAATTTCGAAATGAACATGAAATATTTAATTTTACGTGGACTTATATAATGAAAATAATACCTGTACTAGGTTACAATTTATAGTACTAGGGTGGCTTATGGTTTTTCTCTTTTATTGAAGCCGCATAGGTACAAAAAAAAATAAAGAAGAAGATTTATAATAGATACCCAATTTATTTACAGAGCAAACTCGTTAGAGCAATTTTATCGACAGCTACGTCAGACCAAAGGTCTCGACCAAACATAAATTTGTTTGCACTAGAAGGTTTTATCGGTTAAAAGTAACTTTTAAGTTGGTTATAGAAATTACAATTTGTCAATATATAATGCAGGTTTTAAAATTCATGGACCATGCATATAGATGTGCTGTGAAAAAATGTCAAATGGTTAGTTACGTCTGTAATAAAAATAGTTTAAAAGTCTACAAATTTGAAGTGCTACCATGTCATGGTATTTTTTTCTGTATAAAAAGATATTTGTAGTTTAAAACTGTTCAACATATCGCGGCATTAATATGTGCCAAAATATATTATCTTACAGTATAAACTGTGGATTCTACTTTCCCCAAACAATGTGGCAGTTATCAGAGTAATTTATAATGCCAATTAAATTTATTTGCGGTGTAATCGAGTTTCTTAAAACTGAATTTATTTTAATATACATTTGTAAAGAAATATTTCAGTACGACGATTTTATAGCGACAATATCAAACTATACTCGTTTGAGAATTTTTATGAAACAGATTTATTATGAATGAAAGGTTTTGAAAAGTTAGCGCCAAGGAAACGTGACAAGTACTGATATAGTTAGCGAAGGTAAAAATGCTCCTACATATACGCCTATCATAAAATAATTTCAAGAAACTATGAAATTTCCAAATAAAAAACTGATATGAAAAGTAATGAGGCGTCTGAATAATTATTAATATATCTTTTATGTTTTAAGTTACAGGACTACTTACTTCAATTGGTCTAATTATTTGATGATGAATTTATATGAAATATTAAATTGCACCCCATAATCTGATGAAACTGTAAAAACTAAACAATCCTGTGGTAATTGATTGTTACTTATGAAATTCACATAGAATTTAAAGTACATCTTACAACGTCGGTTATTGTTTTAAGGTAATAGAAATAATAAGTACCTCGTCAATATTTTCTTTATAGACTCGAAGCTAATATTAGCTTAGATGATGATCAGGCTATAGTTCTTTAATTCCTAGTTAAACGTCAACATAACAGTGCTGTTGTAGTGGTTGCGTTTGACTACCGATTAATTTTTAGTCATAATTTTATTTATCAAAATAAACCAGACTCTTGACTAAGAGTGTATATATATAAATATATAAAAAAATTAGAATTTTCTGTAAAATAAATCTCCCTCATATTGATGAAATCATCGTTGGTTAGAAGTATGATTTTATATTTGTTTAATTGCAAAAAGCGTAAAGTTTAATTATTTATTTATGCAACCTTTATTTATATAACAAATATAGTTTGGATGAAAATTAAACTTGGAAGTTTAGTACAAATGTGAAAAAGAGCCACTAAGATGATCATGGAAAGTTATTTGAAAACCCGATAAATTAAATTTCCGTGTATAATCAGACGTAAATATGTTTGTTGGTTTTATAATGAGCGTTAACTGCGGGTAGTAATATAAAAATTGTGTAAAATATTATTTATTATGAAATGAACTGAAATATTTAGAAGCTCAATTTTTCTGTCGTCGACTATATACAGAATACCCATATACTCCATACAATTTGTTTGTATAATTCTACGAATTTGTTGTATTACGAAGAACTCTAAATACCGCCGATCTACGAGTGAAATTATAAGTTACACTAACGAATATACAATGCAATTTTACCGAAGCACGAGCGATTAACAAATAACAAATTGTCTTACTTATCTTAAACCGAGGAATGTGGAAATTATACCATTTTTATTTGTAAAATAAATAGAAATAGACTTGGATTTTAGGTTCGCTTCCTTGCAATTTATAC
Source organism: Sinelater perroti (assembly GCA_036346155.1). Lineage (NCBI taxonomy): Eukaryota > Metazoa > Arthropoda > Insecta > Coleoptera > Elateridae > Sinelater > Sinelater perroti. The sequence continues at coordinate 1,217,780 of JARFIY010000355.1, read as the reverse complement.
AATTAATCTGGTTGAAAGAATGTAGGAGAAAGACAATTATTTACGGAATATGCGCCTCGCAAATGTCTACCCTGAAAAGTACAAATAGATTTAGTTTATCGTATACTAAAAATTTTATATGAAAACATTTCACGTCTATAATGCGTGATCCAAAATAATTTCCTATTGGGGAAATGAGGTTTATTAAGATGTGTAATGAAGAAATATTAAGTAAACGCTTGATTATTACTTAATAGTGTTATTACAGATTCATGGTTAGCCAGTGAAGATGTACATGATTAATATGTTAATCTTTCAAGCTATCAGATCCACTGACTTGTTTCAAAATGCCTTTATTATAAATATTCAATGAAAAAGATACGTCATTATAATTATTACAAGAAATGAGCAAAATACTGCTCTCAACCGAAAATTATATTGATCAATAAAATATAATAAAAGAAAATAATTTACAAATCGTAATTAAGGTACTATGTAATGTTTAAGTACAAAAATAATACACACAACAGTCGCTTTATAGTTCCTAAGGTACCTCAGAAAAAATAAATGTTAAATTTATACAAGGTTCACTAAAAAAATAAATAAGACATTAGAAACGATGCAAATATTTGAAAAACAAACCATGAAAAGCATGAAATTGTTAGTCAGTAGTACATAATAGGGCAAATTTCATTTTTATGTGTATTAAGGTTAGTGCAGTATCCAAATTAGACGAATATATATATATAAGAGCGGATTATAATAGTGTTAGGGGAAAATCTTAAGGTAGAGTTTCTAAAAAGACATTTTTAACTGTTCTCTTAATGATCCAACTTTTCTTTGCTATAATTAAATAAGTTATAAGATATGGTTTATTTATGGTATACAATTACAGTAATTTATTTGTCGTCACCTTATTCTTATTTAAATTATATTGCTAATACTAATTTCCACAATTAAACATAAGAACAGGCCAGCATTTATGTGAAATGCTAGAAGATGTTAGGAAGGTATTTTAAAATCATGAAGTTGTAGGATTGATATGAAACATATTACGTTACAATAAAAGTAAAAATAATTAGTTCCGCCTAAATGATTTTTAAAAAATCAAGCACACTAAGGGTAGTTTTTTTAAATACCATATAGTCAGAGTAAATTTTGTAGTAAATGAGGTAAACAATTTTGTAGTCTTTTACAGCATAGTAATGAATCTATTAAAAATCTAGAAAATCCGAAATTTTGAAAGAATAGGTTATTTATGAAAACGCTTACTTATCCACACCTAGTTAGAAGCACCAGGTGGGCTCTACAATAATTCCATAATTTGACCTTTATTTGTTTGGTAAATCTGCTAAAAGATTAAAGTGATAATTCCCGGGTTAAAATGTTTCTGCAAAAACACCAAATATCAAATAAATGAAAAAAATTAGAGAACATTTTTTAAATTTGAAAAGAAATTACGAAATATATTTAGTAAATGCATAGAATTACAAGCCCAGTAAAGTGTGTCTCAAATCACATTAATTAATTTAGTTTATTATAGTTTTTAACCATAGATTTTTAAAAAGTTTTACCTATTCTGCGTTTAACTTAATTTAGTAGGTAGTTAGTAATTTTCAAAAATAAGAAATATAAGTAAAATAATGTTCAACAAAACCCTATTTTTTTTTACTACACAATCTACAGGAATAGAAACGCGTTCACACAGAAACACCAGACGGGCGACGACTTATACAATGTGCTGTGCAACTGTAAAGCAAATTTGGAAGTCTAGTAAATGTAATACATTGAACGACATATGAAGTGCACTATTTATATTCATCAAACAACACGCCCAGTCTAAAATGTTTCTGTAAAAAAAATCGACCATTTTACCCTGATAGAGTATAAATATACCTTACTTTATTTTTACTGATTTTCTTATTATTCTTAATTACTTCTTTACATTTTCACTCCTTTCTAAATTTATTAAATCAACAACACACTAATTAGTGTTACTTCAGTTAGCGACAGTCATATATTACAAACTACCTCATAATTGCGGTATTTCAAAAATTGTATACCTTTATCTCGTAAACAACGAACAATACTTAACGAAACAAATCTCAAGAAGAGTTTTGTTGAAATATTAACAAATAGCTAAAACCGTGCTTTAAACACTTTGCTGATACGTATGGTTTATGAATTATAAGGAAGAAAAGAGGTATTTCGTAGGTTTTTTGTGAATCCTGAATAGAACGTTAAGTTACGAGCAAACTTAGTCATTAATTTATTTCTTGTATTAGCAATATTGTATTATTGATACACTGTTTGGAATAAATCTTATATAGTGATTGAAAAATAGGTTTCGGGGTAACAATATGAACGTGTGTAGTTAAAATGAATAGAAGGGTAGGCTTCATTAATACTGCAAAGGCAGCTTACAATTAAATGTGTACAATTCTTGTAAATAGTGAAGAGTAGTGTTCAAAGCGATGCTTTTATGTAATTATATGGTTTATGCACATGAGTGTCTCAATGTTGCAGCAGACTTTTATTTTATGTTTAGTTGGAACTGTTCACGGTGTCTTAACGATTGGATAATGGTGTTAACTGCACCGTTTTTAAAATATTTAAATATACAGCAAGTTACAACCAAATGAAAAAATTGTTCGTTAGGTAACTCGTAAGAAAAACTATGTATTAACAAGGTGTGATACACCGTTGGTAAAGTACAAGTGTTTGCATTACAAAACGTGTAAATAATAACGATAAATGAATTCAATTTCTAATAAAATTGAAACAAATTGAGTACAATTCAAATAAAAGGGAAGGAAACCCTACATGACTTTATAATTGTAATTTTTTGAACTAAACAGGCGACAATGCTCATTAATTACAAAACGTAGTATTAGTGTTGTATTGTGGAAGGGGTCGATCCAGTTAAGGTTTGCAATTTGCACGAACGTACATGTGTTGCGTACTATGCGATTATATCATGAATGACTAATTTTTATAGTGTGATTCTAAGTAATAAGTGTTGATCATACACAATAGTATATGAGTAAAATGAAAATAGAAAACAAAGGTTTGTAAAGGTTTTTCTACCTCGTTTTATATTATATAAGCCGTAAAAATATGGTACTAACTTGAAACAAAAACTACAAATGATCGATAACTATCGACTATGGTCTATATATTATTTAATACATAAATATCTATATATATCTTCGAACCTGTTTCGTGAAAAATCCATGGTAAGAACGAAGGGCGGACCAAATACATTAAATTCTATGAATTATAAGAATATTTCTACAAAAATCGTATTTGAATATAGCGAAAGTTGCGAATAGGCTTTATTAGTAATATTACTTATTTGTACAGTGTATAAACAATGATTTGAAAGTAGGTTTTCAATTAACAATAGGAATGTTAAAATACATTGAAGGATAGGTTTCGGCAAAATTGCAAAGGCAACTTATAATTAAATATGTATAATTGTTCCTTAATGAAAGTTCTGTTGAAAGCGATGCTTTTATATAATTATATGGTTATATTATTACCACGGTGTTTCAATGTTCAGATTGACCAGTAAATGACAATAATTATTTGTTAGCTAGATAGGAAATATAAATCAACATTGCTAAGCGTGTTGTAATACTGATTTATTGACATTGTGTAATTAGCATGATTAGTAAAGCGCCTGATGATATTATATAAGGAAAAAGTTTACAGTACACAAAGTGTACAGAGTAGCAATTAATCTCAATCTCAATTAAATAAAGAGAACAACCTCTATTACTTTCATTGTGAATGGTCTTACATTTTTGAATCCGACTAGGCTACAATATTTATTAGTTAAAAGGCGGTATTAATGTTATTAACACAGGGTTGATACCGTCAGTCTGTGAATATACACATGCTATATAGTATGCTATTATATTACATACGAGATTTTAGGACCGCGTAATTATTACATTGGCGTGTATTTTTTATTGCAAATGTTGTACCAAGGTTTACACGATTATACGTTGTATTAACAAGAATATTCAAATGACTCAATTTTATGTACAACGTGATTCTAAGTAATAAATATTCATCATATTCAAGTGTAATTTCTGTTGTGTATTATTAAAAATGAAAATAGAGAGTTTGTAAAGGTGTTTCTGTTGTGTTTAAATATATATTAGCCATAAAGTATATGGTCTTAACTTGAAACAAAAACTGCAAATAATAACTTTGCCTGTGGTCTATATATTATTTTAAAAATATAAAAATGATTCGTGTACGAACTATGTATAATCTGAAGGTTTTGTGCAAAAGCACGTAATGGTGGAAAGGTGAGGTAAATACATTAAATTCTGTAGGAACATTTCACGAAAATGGCAATTGAGTATGCCGAAATTTGCGGACGGACTTTATTATTAATTTGTGTGTTATTAGTGATGTAGTAAAGTAATTATTGGTTATAATGTTTAAACTAGTTGTGTGGTGATTTAAAAAGTAGACTGCCATTTAACAATATTAGGGACGTTTGCGGCTATAATTCCTAGAAGGATAGGTTTCGTTAATATTGCACAGGCAACTTATAATTAAATATAATTATTGCATAATATGACTTGTGTTAAAGGCACTGTTTTTATATAATTGTTTATCCACATTATTATCGCAATGCCCCAATAATTATTTATGATATTTTCTGATGGAACAGTTCACGATGTCTAATAATTGTATAATGGTGCTAATTGTCCCATTTTTGAAAGATTTAAAGATTAGCAGATATACTCGACTCAGAATGTTATTAGCTCGGAAAAAACAAATTGCTGACCGTGTTGTAATATAGTATATTGGCTTGGTGTAATAAAGAAAATGTACACAGTAGAGAAATGAACATAATGGCAATGAATAAATTCAAATCGCAACATAATTAGGACCGGTTATGTACAATTCAAAAAAGAAATTAAAATTCTATGCTACTAAAATTGTGAATGTCCTTGTAATAGTATTTTTGAAGACGACCAGACCATCGCATATTAATTGAGAAATATAGTATTAGTGTTAATAACTCGGATGGTTGATACTGTTAAAGTTTGTAAATATACACGAACATATATGTGTGCTATTATACTACATATGAGATTTTAGAATCTTCTAATTCTCACAGTACTAGCAGGTATTTTTTATTACAAATGTTGTATAGAATTTTCAATGTATTATAAGTGTAGCGTGATCCTAAGAAATAAGTGATCGTCATATAAAAGTAATTTTTGTTGCGTATAACAGCAAACTGAAAATAGAAAACAAAGGTTTGTAAAGGTGTTCCTACTGTATTCAAGAATATATAAGCTGCAAAGTATATGGCATTAATTTAAAACAAAACCAGCTAACTGATGACTGTTACTGTGGTCTTTATATATTATTTCAAGTATATAAACATAATTATCTATGAACTTAACTAAGGTATATATCCAAAGGTGTTTTATGCAAAATAATTGAAGAGCGGAGCCGAACCAAATATATTAATACATTACGAGTATAAAAATATTTTAGAAAGCCAAAACTGCGAACAACTTTATTTGTCGTGGTAATAATGCTTGCGACTAATGATATGTCTAAAACAATTGTGTGGTGACTTGGAAAGTAGATTTTCAATTTACTTTAGGGATGTTAGGGTTTTGTTAATATTTCAGAGGCAACTTATAATTAAATGGACCATTATTGCGCAATGATAAAAGTTGTATTCAAAATGAGTTTTAATTGCGTAGTTTATGCACATTATTGTAATGTTCAGGTGGAACAGTTAATGGTGACCAACAGTTGGCATAATGCTACTAATTGCCCTGTTTTTTGAAGATGTGAATGTTCAGTAGAGATACTAGACTCGGATTGATCTAGACACAAAGAGAAAAATATTAAGTAGCTCGGAGAGAGACAAACCAACGTTCCTGGACGTGTTGAAATATTAATGTATTTATATTTATTACATGATTTGTAAAGTGTTTGATGGTATTATAAAGTAAATGTTTACATTGTAAAAAATCTATATCATAGCAATGAATAATTTGAAATTGCAACAAAATTGGAACCACTTAAGTGCAATTAAATTGAAGGAACCAAACTATAAGATTTATTAATTACAAAATATAGTATAATGTTCATAACGCAGAGGGTTCATACAGTTATAGTTGACAAATATACACAAACATAGCTATGCTATTATATCAACATATATTTTTCAGAATTCTATGCAAATCGCGGTTTAAAACATCAAAACTTTCGATACATTACTTGTACGCATTTGTAAGTTGCTACTTGACTGGGTTACAAAGGATATTCGTTATTGTTATGTAAAAGATGCAAATATGTTTTTTTACGAATTATTAGCGGAATTCGATTTTAATTTAATTAATACGGTGATCAAGTGTAAGACAAAACAATTTCAAAAGTTTGTATATATTAATATTTGCTATTTCAGTTAATGATGAATGTTAATGTAATTAAGCGATAATACGAGGCGACAGACTTTAAATGCCTCAGAATAATTGTAAAAAATGTTATTTGAAATGTTAAAGTACCTTGCTTATTTCCATTTGCAGGTAAAAATGGGCCTACTTTGTTTATGTGTTCAAAATTTTTATATGTTTGTTGGTAATAATACATCTGGGAATATTTTACTAATTTAGGGGCTAATAATTATTGGAAATACTTCTAGCTCAGTAGATTTATTATTTTCATGGTCAAATTAATGTCGAATAATGACATTTCTGACAAAAAAGAACAATTTCTGTATTTTTTAGTTTGGAAGGACGAAGGGAATATTTCTTTAATTTCTTAAATTATTTATCTTGTGCTCTATTTATATTACATCATTATAATCAGATTTTGTGGTGTATGTTTAATGTAGGTCGATTTTGTAATACGCCAGACTCTAGCGTTCTGAAAACTAAAAACAATTTTGCAGTATTGTCATACGTGAATATGAAGGTTTATCGCGATGTACGGGAGGATGAATTTAATGTTGAATATAAATAAAGGGTCAGACCATCTGCAGTTCTACGACGTTAAATTTTTTGTAATTAAATTTCTCTGCTAGTATTAGAGCGTAGGAGGATACGATTTAAGCAAATGCTGTTTTTCAAAAAGTGTTGTCTTTCATCTTGCACCGATGGTTTTCTTTATATGAATAAGTTGCTGAAAAAATAAAACATTTTTGTCTCCTCTGTATTTGTACTTCGTTGGCCATCGTTCCGAAAACTGATTAAACTTATTACAGTATGCGATAACGTTTTCTGTAGCATTTAAATACTAACTGCGCCCAACGTGCCTTAAAATTGTCCATCAATTTTTGTTTTTTGTCAAATCCTACCACTTCGAGGGTTAGAACAGGCAACATTTTTATGTTAATTGAAAAACTGTCTTTGTGCTATACATATAGCGTGAGTCAATTGTGTATTAATATACATTTTTTTTTAATTTGTAAACGCATTTCATGACCAATATTGTTATATCGCGGCTTGCAGTCGTGCATTGTCAACAAATCCATCACCAATTGTCACATTAAAAGATTGAGTTGTCTTGTGAAGTTATAATTCAAGCTCTTGTTTTTTTTACATCGTTTCATGTGTGATATTACATATATTCCTCTTTATTATATTTAGAAATTTCATATTTGTTCCTCTATAAATAAGCAAGTATGTGTTACGCATATGTATATAAATCGACGCCGAAATATTAATGAGTAATTGATCACAAGACCGTTTTTGTATGAATGTTTTTCTTCAAACATTGCGGTAACAATGAACCTATTGTATTTATTATATATTTGTCGTAAGCCTTAAGGTCCATTATTAAAAGGAATCGAGCCCCTACCCCATATCGAATCGAGCCCTCTTAGGCCACTTGCTAATAATAGCCGGTTGTGCATGAATGTTATACATGAAGGTGGTATTTTTTATTATGTCGACGTTTGTGTTACAGTTATACTTAAAACAGACAATTTATTATTTTCCATTCTGTTAATACAACGCCCCATTAAAAGTTGGCTTGTATACATTTGCATACTAAAAAATAATCGTGCAATATCAAACACGTGTAAAAAATTGTGATACTAATGTTGTTAGAACCAAGCGTTCTATGTCATTTTTTATCTGCAATGCTTGTAAACCAGCTAGGGTAACAGAAAGTACGTTTTGGCTTTAGTTTTCAGTATATTAGTTTAAATTACTAAAAGTACTAAGACGACCATGAGTAATGCGAGTCGGACTAAATTTTTCTAATTTGAGAACTAGGGGAGGATGCATTGTAATTTTTCTTTAACTACTAGTTTATTAATTATGCTGGTTATTTATTGCATTTTTGTATTGTCGCACGCTGTATATTTATAACATGTAATTTATTGTTAAAAATTTACATGCAATAGTATGTCCTGGCTTATGTGATAACATAGTGAACTCTGCAATATTTACCACAAAACGTTTTGTATGAATATACTACAAATTAACTTGCCTGTAAAAAATACTGCTTATAATTTTGTTTATAAGAGGGTTCGAGTGCAATTCTATTAACTATGTTGATTATTGTAGTCAAGAGTTTTGTCAAAAGTAACCCAACCACTTTACTCTAGTTCTATTTTTCAAATGCTTACATAACATAGCGTTGTTTAAAATAAATTTAACGTTTGCTATTTTCGCAGTCGACAAACAAAAAATCACTAAGCTTTAATTTTTCTGTAACCTACGTTGTACAATTAACCAACGAACAATGTCATATTAAGTAATTTTCTGGTTGTTATTGCCATCGTTTATAAACAAAATTGTAAATTGTTACTGCACTTTAATTACCATATTACGCGTTTTTCATATTCATGCACCTATAGTACAGTTAAAATGTGTCCATTACTAATTTGTTTAGATATATGCCTGCTTTTTGATAATTGCATATCATTAATTCGAGGTAGTTTTAGATCGCACAAGTTTGAATCAAATAGTTGCAACATGTAAAATTGAATGCATTTTAATGCTTTTGGTTTCCTCCTATTGTAACGTCACATTGTTAGCTAAAGTAAATACACTACGGCAGTCGGAACATTTTGCTAATGTTTGTGTGCAAAATTTATTTACTTTAACCGAATGGCCTGTATGCACGAATTGCCCTTTTATAGCTTCTAAACTCATAATAACAAATTTTATCTTCTTGCTTCAGGGTTGATCAATACAAAATGTACTTCACAACTGTGTTAGCATCGTCACTGCCACTCTTAGTGCCGACTACTAACTCCCGCTTTTGCGACGTTGCAGCAGCATGAGGGTATGCAAATACATGACAGAACAGGCGCGCAGTTAGAGATATCGCGAGCATCTTTACCCGTAGCTTAATATTAAGTGTATCTGAACCGCTAGCTATACTACAGTTAGATTCAAAAAGTAGGGAAGCAAGAAGAGGAAGCTTTTTTAAGCTCGCTGTAACCTTTCAATCGCGGGAGTTTTTGACGCACTCGTTTGGTTGTAATATTGCAAAATCGTTTTTTGAAGTACATTTTTGTTGTTTTTCGATTGTGACCTTTTTGGCTCTGCAAAGAAAATTACTTTGTACAAAATAGTACATATTTGTCGTCTATAACTAAACCCAATGTATTGATGTGCAATTTTTCTTTGTTTTTATATAAAGCTCGCTATTGTAACACTCTTGGGTTGATTGTACATTGTAGTCTTATTTAGGCTGAATTTTTAAATTTCACACCTTTTCTAGCAATTCATAATTGACGCACGTACCAACAGTATTTAAATTTTTGCACCCCGTATCACGCCCTATGTATTTGTGCTTCAGCAGGTTTTATGGTTTGTTGTAAATATTGCAACCCAGCCTTGATATTTGCATTTTTGTAATACTTTTGCTTAGTTAACTCTTCAACAGAAATATATAACGTGTGGTGCACATTTTGATGCATTTTTTTTATGTGAATATAACGGATACCCAAACTCATAATAACATGGAAGAAGAGCGCTTTTAATTCTCTAAATTTTTTGTATTAATACGCATCTATCCAACTTGCTTTTGATTAATCGTACAAAGTTCGCATTATTTCATATTTTTATTATTTTGATTTATCTAATATCTGCGTTTTTATATCCACATGTGCAGAACATATAAACAAAGTAGGCCACCCACAGTTTGGCGCAATTTTCTTTTCTATTGGCCGTGTAAATGAGCAAAATTTAAGATGCAAGGGAGGAGGGAGGGCCCAAAATTCAAAATTTTTGTTTTTAATGACGTTTTGTCGTCCACATATTTAGAGATTTATAGTTGACTTTTAATTAAGTTTCAATTAAATGCCAGTACTTCTAAGTTAAATAAAAACGATTGAACTAGGCGACAATTTGGTTAATTTGGCTAATTCTTTCTTTTTTGGGCATGCACAGATCGACAAAATTTGAGACGCAAGGGAGGAGGGTGGGCACAAAATTCAAAATTTTTGAGTAGCCGAGTAAAGAGTATATTTGAATGCCTAAACAGTGAAAATGTATCTTCATTAATTCTGCGATTTATACAGCTTGAATATTTTTGAATAAAGTAGCAAAGGATGTACACGAATATTAGTGCACAGTTGCTAAGTTTATGTTTAGTGGTAAAATATTTTTTATTTACCAATGGGTCTTGGAGTAATTACCTACATTATTTATAAAAAAATTAACAAATTAGTTGACAATAATGAAAATCTTACAACACGTTAACAAAACCATCATCATATTATTATACAAGCAGTTAATTTGGAATTATGAAAAACATTGAAATAGTTAAGCACTTGTTCCTTAAACACTGGTGATTATGAGTGTAGTGAGGGAAAGAAGGGTAACCCTCAGTAAATCATACGGAGTTTACAGTAATAAATAACTGCAGCCGACTGAAACGCAATTTTTTATTAAATAATGAATCATGTTAGAACTCCAGATGTTGTTTTTTTAAATATTATCTACACAAGGTTCCGACAAGTAAGCACTTCCAAGATTTTTATTTGTGTTGTTTTTTAAATTCATTTTTTTCCTATGAATTATGCATTCATTATTTATATTTTTTTCATTCACCGCATATTCATCTCATTTACATTCAGTATTAGCTTTATTTTCAGTGGGCAACCCAGGATGCTTCTACGTCGGCATCTATGTTTCTGCGACCTTCTGATATTTTACATTGTACTTCTATTTATTAAATAACATTCATCTTGTTTACAGGACATTTCTTAATGCTTTAATTTCTAATCAAGTATTTGTGATTTTTCCACAGGTTTGCATTTTTGCAATTTGAAAGGCACTCGCCCATCATCTTCGTTATTGTATTGATGTAATTATGAGTTTCTCACACCAGTTTGATTCCAGATTTTACTTGCCGGACGTGGTTTTGCTATTAGAGGGCCCCCGCCAGTTTACTTTGTTTGATCAGTGACATATGACATAGAACTTGCATTTGTAATTATTTGCAACTTTTATGTACGCCTTATTTGCCTATCAATAGATTATTTTGGTCCACTGTTGTTTTATTGCATTTTGAATATAGAGAAACATTAGCGGTAGAAATATTTTGTTTTGTTTGTTAAACGAATTGTGGCTTTAGAGAACATTGCTTATCTAACGGGTGTTTCAATTAGATGAAACAGTGCATATGTGTGGATTCTGCATTATAAAATCGTCTACAGCGAAAGGTAGGTTCTTCAATTAAAATCTTACAATTTTGGTAGTCCGAAGTCTATACTTCAGCAAACGAATGCAGATTCATTTCCTTAGAAATCTGTGCCTTATTGGATAAATTACAGTGCAACATAAACTTTGGTTATTTTTTGTTTTTCATCTGGATGAAAAAAGCTCTAGCAGAAAGGATGCATACTTGCTTATATACCATGAAACACATACGTAACACGATATTGATTGATTCTCAATGCTGTTTCTAAGTTACTTTTTGAACCATTCACAATATGGTTATGGCAGAGAGATCATTAGATTGCTAGTGTGCTTATGGTAATATTTAAATTTGTGCATTCCCCATTCTACTTTTCCATAAAATGGATCGAAAAGTAGACTTTTCTGCTTCGAATAAATTATATTAAAAAATCTGCTAGTCTTCGCGTTAAATTAATGCCTTTTAGGCTAAAAAGGTAAGGCTTTGTTATTAACTTTATAAGCAAAAAAATGCTAAGGATGTAAGTGTAAAAACTTTCCCGCACCTGTCGCCCCTAGCTTTTTATTTGGGTTATGTTTCACTATTCATTTTGTTCCTATTTTTCGAACGTTTAACGATAATGTCAAACTTGTGACCCGCAATAATTTCCGAAGTATAATTGTAAGTTATTAAAAATCTATGATTCCTAGTACTACAGATCTAGTACTATTATCTATGGCAACCGGCTTTTCCTCCTTAATTGTGTGTTTTCTTTCTTAGGTAAGGATTCTTTGTAAATTGCACTAGTGATTTTTTACTTTGACGTTTTAACCACCACATAAAAGAGAAACTGCAACACCTTGAACTTTGAAATATATTATGATTATACATGTAGGTTAAACATAACTCCTTTAGTACAATTGCGGTTAGGTAAATTGACATTAAAGTAATTTAATCACCGGAGTCTTCACCTTGAGGGAAAACTCTGCAAAGTAGTGAAATGCCTTATCCTTTTGCACTACTACAATGATAGACTTCCATTATGTTGCTACTCCTTTGAACTCGGCAGCCTTATCATTTTCGAGAGTCAGAATTGTGCATTTACATTGCCAGTCCGCGGACATTAATATAAATAATAATAGGGTATGTATATTACTACTGGGTCTCAACCTACAGAACTTCGATAGTTCTAAAAATCACCCAGGACAAAGGATAGATACATTCCTCATCAAATAAAATTTAAAGTTGAGTTGTAGTTGCAACGTGTTCATATATGTTTCCAGATGCCGTTGACCTGATGAATCTGAAAATAATCTTTAAACAGTGCTATGATTCAATCCACTATTGCTTTTGGTGTCTTTAAAGGTTTGGCCAGCGTATCAAAACCTTTATTGTGCGCCACGGCGCTTTTGTTTCCGACGATGAACCACGAAGCGAACTTTAGTTTTTATGCAGCTGTTGACGTTCTTAGTTACTTAATTAACATCAAAAAAGTTATTTTATCTTGAGGACATTTTTGACATCGCCCATTAAAACAGCAGGCTTCCCCCAATGCGATACACCTGCGTTAAAACAAAATATTTGCATAAAATAGTCAGCCATAACCAGGTTAGTATTGAATTTCCTTACATTTATCCTAATGAACTTTAAGTTACAATTGTGTCTGTCTTAAATTACATGTTGGCACCTTAACTTTGTTGAGTACGTTTCAATCATTTTTCTTATAGAATCCTTAAATTGCTTTTCCTTTTGATGGTTGCATATATGTATGAGTATTTGTTAGGATGGATATAAAAGGTACGTATAACTTTGCCGCCACAATAAGGAAATGTTTAGGACGTATTAGCAGAACTCTAGCAGTAATCGTAATTAGCGCACGTGTTGTCTAGCTAGCTGAACTCAAGCAGATAGGGATGGGAGCATGAATTAGTACACTCCCATGTTTCCAGTTGGGAAGGATATTTCTACATTACTCAATTATTATAGAAGATTAAAAGTTAATTTAAAAAAAAATCCCCATCAAAGCTTTGGAGTCCTTGAAAGAAATGTAAAATATCAAATCGTAAGAAGTCTCTAAAAGAATGTAAATAATAGTTAAAATTGATGGACACGAGATAATGCAGATGTAATGGCAAATAGAAACTTCTACATTGAAGTTTGAACCGAAGTAAACTCTTTCTGTACCGAGTCATTGTGATTTCTTGCATAACAAGGCATTCTGTTGATATTTTTATTATACATTTCTTATAAATTTTGATTTCTTTTTTAGGAACTCGACTATTTTAAATATAACAGTAAAAACGAGCTTTGGCTAAAGTATTTCTATCCCAATGTAAAGAAAATCTATAATTTAACGTTCACCTGCCCATGTTCGATCCACTGAACTCCTAAATTCTTATTCGTTCCTTCAAGGGCGAATTATAAAACAAAATCCTGATTTGGGTTTTAAGGGGGAAAACGGATTTGATATTTCATCAGATCTAAGAGATGTTAAAAAATGGAATTCAAAGAAATTCTGTCTGGAAAAAGAGATGCATTACCCGAACTTCAAGGTTCAGGAGTGTAATACTGTTTTGCACCTGAGACTCTCAATTTTATAATTTTTAATTCCAATATTAGAAAAGGTTTGTCAGCATTATGCCATAATATTAGTATTTTCAAAATGGTTTGCAAAAACGATTATTGCATTACATACGGAGTACGAATTTATTTGGTAAAAGGTAAACTAATAAAAATTGGCATATTCTGAAATGCATTAGATATATAATAGCGAAATGGAAAGTGTGAAGTAACCCTGTGACTCGTGCCTCTTCGATATTGACAGCTGTGTAAAATTGAATGCTTTTATACTACATTTTTTTATCTCTGCTAAATAGAAGCATTAGATTAATGAAACTGATTGCAACGAGAATTTGTTTTAAAACATTGGAGTTATCGTTTACTTCTTTGGATATTTGTATGGTGTAGTACTAAAATTTTGCAAATAATTTACTAGCACTTCTTACGTAATGTAGAAATAAGTTAATCGTTCTGCGACTAAAATTTGATTAATGATAATATCAAGATGTCGTTCTAAATCTAATTCTTCTTTTTATTTCCCATCTTAATTCAGCGGAACATGTCAGCTGCACAGTGTGTGTATGCTTTGTTGACTACAACAAAGGGTTCGACAGAGTGTGACATAACAAGTTAATGGTCAATTTTAAAAGCAACGGGTCTGGAATTATTGGGAACCTGTACTACAGTTAAACATCCAATATCAAGATTGAGAACGGGTTAACAGAAGAAGTGGCAATACAACAAGGCGTGAGACAGGGATGTGTACTGTCTCCTCTGTTGTTCAATGTCTATTCAGAAGAAATTATGAAATCAGCCTTGGAAGATACTTATGAAGGAATCCTAATAAACAGTGTTCGCCTGAATAACTTCAGATGCGGGGACGACACGGTTATCTTTGCGGACACTTCAAATCCACTACAAACACTAGTACAACGTGTAGCTAATACAAGCCAGCAATACGGCCTCGACTTCGTTACGAAAACAAAATACACGACTCTTAAGTAAAGACCAATTTTCCCCTGGACAACTACTGTTCAACAAACAACCAATAACAAAAGTACTAGTTATACTTACCTGGATACCAGTATTAACATCTTTCAGTAAAACGGCAAACGTCTTTAAGAGCTACGACTAAACGTTGACAACCAAAATACGTCTATTACGATGCTATGTGTTTTCAGTCCTTTATGGACACTAACTGAAGCAACAATGAAAAAACTGAAGGCTTTCGAAATGTGGTTGTACAGACAGATAATGAGAATATCGTTGGCTGACCATGTGCCCAGCATCGAAGTTTTACGAAAACTAAATAATGAATGTGAAATCCTTTTCAAAGTTGAACAATGCAAGCATGAGTATTTAGGCCACATCACAAGAAATCAATAAAGATACAATTTACTACAATTAATCTTACAAGGCAAAATATACTGAAAAAGAGGCCCAGGCACAAGAAGAAACTGTCCAGAATCTAAAACAATGGTTTTCGTTAACAACTATGGAACTTTTTCGGGCTACAACCAATAAAGTTAGAATAGAAATGTTGGTCGCCAACATCCGCACCGGA
This sequence comes from Sinelater perroti, assembly GCA_036346155.1. Lineage (NCBI taxonomy): Eukaryota > Metazoa > Arthropoda > Insecta > Coleoptera > Elateridae > Sinelater > Sinelater perroti. The sequence continues at coordinate 1,202,050 of JARFIY010000355.1, read as the reverse complement.
TAGGCACCGCAGGATTTTCCATCTATCTTATTTGATTATCTAGGTTGCACTTCTCTTTTCTGATTGCATCCATATCAATGTGAATGTTTTAGTTATCGGAATTTTAATATACAATCTGAAAATTTGATGACATGTATGGTCAAAATATCAATTAAAGAACCCCACCCCCCGATTTAAATTTTTGAGTGTGCAGCACTAAATAATGTGATCAAAAATACAGCTGTACCTAATTATATACTTGTGATTTTATGACCTTGCTTCTTAACGATTTCAATTAGATTATCATATTATTATAATCTTTACTAGATCATATAGGATGGTAGAGATGGAATCGTGAAACTAGTATCTAAATGCCGTAATGTGTTTTTGACTCGATAATTCACTATAGAAAGCTTCTTCAAACCTTCTAGTTTCAATTTTCCTAAATTCCCAAATAATATCGTGTCCTTATTTGTCCAGTCTCATATTGAACTATTATAAGGACACGTTTTCATACTTTATTCGACATCATAATAGTTCTACAACTAAACAAAATTTTTCCCTAATTCTCAAAACCTTTGATCAGATACTTATGAATAAGCATCCAATACAAAAATGGACATTTTTTTGTATTTGCTGGTTATATCTACTTTTTCTCGATGGCCAAACATTTAGTACTTATGCAAACCTCTATGACTTTATAAGAGGGGAGGTTTTTGTATAATCTACCTTGCTCATGAAAATCTGCCGCTCTATATTAGCTGCTCTCTTACCAAATTTAGCTGACAGATTTTTCACTTACTGGATGACATAGTATAAGTAGTTAGCGCAGTAAAAGTCCTGGTGAAAAAATAGCAGCTGCACAAAAACGATACGAAGTTACATGTATTTTCAACTGATATTTTGATAGGACGGATTTGATTTTAACAGATCGACGAATAGAAATTTCATTTATTGCAAATTAGGTGGAAATACCGTAAACAACTTAAAATTTCTATATAAAGATTTGGGAATACATAAATGATCGGTATGCTGGATTCGAAATTATCATAGTTATGACAGAACAAATTTTAAAACTCGTAACTTATACTTCCCCATTCCAAACCGAGTTCTAATTGAAATGCAACCTAGCGCCCAACAATTTTTAATTGTGACAGTAAAAAACAATGGGACATAAACTACGTTTAGCTCGGCCAATGACGACATGTACGAGGAACCAGCAACCTGCATGTATGATCAACTAAAAAGAAACGCTAGTAGCTAGTACAGTTTATTTCAAAAGTAGAAAATACACTGGCAATAATACGGGTGTGTAAATTAAAAATTTAGAAATTCGTTTTTGCTTGTAAATGGTTTTTCATTAACCGCTTCCTATCTTTAAATTTAAATAAAAAAATGTGTGAGATATCATCGAAATTTTTTATTCGTTTGAAAGGCCTATCGTTGCCATTATGTGTCCGCCGCGGCTTCGCTGGATGGTGTGCATCCAAAATGTCCAATTTTTCAAGACTGGCGCATAAATCAGGCTGAATTTGACCGATGGCATGGGTTATGTTGCCTTTGAGGGCCGCTGTGGTTTGAAGAAAACCCCACAAAAAAAGTCTAACGGGCACTAAACCGCACCATGCCCTCAAATCGCTCGTGTAGAATGTCCAATGTGCCATGAGCTGTGTGAGCGCCGTCCTGTTGAAACCACATATCGTCCATATCATCCAATTTATGCCAAAATAAGTTGGTAATCATCAACCTATAATGCTCTCCGTTGACGGTGATAGCCTGGCCAACGTCGATCTCAAAGAAATATGGACCTATGACGCCGTCAGCCCAAAATCCACACCAAACACTGACTTTTTCGCGATGCATTGGATACTCTTGGATCTCATGTGGATGTAAATCGTCCCAAATTCAACAAATTTGTTTATTGAAGTACCCATTCAGCCAGAAATGGGCCTCATCGCTGAAGATGATTTTTCGATGAAAATTAGGGTCAGTTTCCAACTGCTCCAGGGCTCATTCAGCGAACACACGTCATTGCCTATGGTCGTTTAGCTTCAGCACCTGGGTCAGTTGAATTTTGTACGAGTGCAGCCCCAAGCCACGACACAAAATTTGCCAAGGGCAATTATGGCGACCATAAAAGGGCGAAACGCGCGGAACGTTGCCCGAACAGAACAACCATTTTGATAAAACAATTTTATCATTTGCACGTATTGTTGAACGCTATATCCGCCCATGGTGATTTGGCAAAACAGACTGAATAAAAGACAGCCAATTCGACAGATGTAGCTTCAACAATATGGCCGCTATCAGCTGTCAAAGTTCGGAAGTCCTTATTGGAAGACACTTCACTTTACTATTTAAAAAGAACATTATTGCAATTAACTTATATAACAAAGTAATATAACAACACAGGTAGTATGGTCTATAATCTGTTGCTTCACGCACTTTGGTACTCGCGAAGGACACCAAATTCTTAATGTGTAGATTTGTAATTAGAATTTTTCAAACTTATTTTCTAGCTTCCCAGCTATTTTTATAAACTATTTGTTTTAATTAATACTAAAAACGTTCAATTGATCTTGTCTAGGGAATGTTGGCAACAATTTTTGCCTGTGGAATAATTTTGACATGGGTGTTTCCATATATGGCTAGAGTTTTGTGTGGGTAATACGACGTTGCTATATCTCGCCAAAAGATATTTCTTATCATTTTGTTATTTTCGTATCAATTGTACGTCTTCTGTAGATACTTTTCTCTGAATATACACTTTGAGTGACAGAGTTCTGAGAAAGCTATAAAGAAACCAGATAGTTTGGAAAACTCGGCGTGTTTTATGAATTACTTCAGGGATTGTCGTTGACCCCTTCAATATCACTTCTATCTAATGTAAAATAAGACTCGACGTCTATCACCACAGAGGTTCGATTTGCAGACTTCAAATACCGCACGCAATAAAACATTTGGACTCTTAATTGTTTTATACGGCACTTTGGAGTTACGATACTCTTTGTTATGAAGATTTTTGGTTTCCAGATTATTTTCTTTAGTATTTGTGATTTATGTTGTGTTTTCTAAATGTTTCTTTACTTCTTGAGCAAGCACTTGTCTTCTCCAGTTCTTTCAACTCGCTTCAAAGTTTATTCATTCTATGTTTGATTAATGATGTATATGGTACTTTGAGGAACTCGCTTCTTTTGAAAATGACGTTCTTGCTATTCGCTTTCATATAGTGGATGTTTTTTCAATGATTTTATGCTGACGTAAATGTTAATGACATAATTATGTACAATATGTTTTAATATTAGTAAATTAAGAGCAATTATTTTCTCAAACTGAAATAGATTAGCAACCATGTAATAAGGAATTCCTGTATTTTTAGTTTACATGACCTCGACTATATATAAATTACAAAAAACTGGAAAGTAATAAGACTTAAAAAGTGTAAACTTACATTAAAGAGAAAAAATTGGATCCCCAAACGAAAAGTCATTTGAGTCTATGGGATTTTCTAAAATATCTTCTTACACATAAACCAGGACTACTTTATAAGCACGACAAGACTGGCTTATTTATTTCTTTACCCAATTATGTCTTAAATCATCGTGCACATCTTTCGTTTTGTTTTTTCTCGTTCTTTTAGGTATAAATCGGAATAAAATAGCTGGCGATTTAAAAAAAAAATAATACTATTGGTGTAAAAATAGTAAAAATTTAACATTTTGTGAAAAGGTAAATATTTAGAAAATTCCTGTACAATGTATTTGAGAGCAAAGATGTTCACTTAAGTCTTTCTCGTGTGCCCTTTAGCGATAAAATCCTCAGGTATTCTCTCATATACTTTAATTTTTATTTATTTTCTCAACAATACATTGCTTTAATGCTAATCTATTTCTATATATTTTATCATCGACTGAGAGTTATGTGAATAATGGGCAACATCCTAAAAAGTTTGTAAACTACCCCACAGTTCACTTTTTCATCAAATATTTCTTCTGTTTTCCATTACTCTAGGAAAATAGTTATCTAGCAGCTCTTAAAGAAGGTTATACGAATCTGGCTCTTTTAGAAAAAATACGAAATTTTGCGTTTAAGGAAACCAACACACACCCATTCTCCATCATTATCAGTCTCTTCCAAAAGTAGATATAAAAATTTTATCACTTTCATTGTCTACTTCAAACGTGATTTTCATATTGTCCTCATATTCCGTTTAACCATTGTCACTTTCTATGATATACATATATATTTTTTAATGTAGATAAAAGCTTTCAAATACCGAAAAAAAATGTTTCCCTATTTTCATGCGGAAGATTGAGTTTTGCCTTTTTGATTGTGACCATCGAGTACGCACTTGTATTAGTAATACAACCTGTTTTAACGAACCTATTTGACGTTCCTTATACATTGTGCAGTATCTATTTAATACAATCAGAGACGAAATGTGTTTTGTGAAGGAATTTATTTTATCAATCAAAATATCATTGTGTGAAGTATACTCAACAAAAAACCATAACAATTACTACTATAACAATACTACAAAGAAGCTTACTAAGATACAATCGCCATATTTAAATCATTGTTACGACAAATGCGGAGTATTTAATAATGGATAATTTTTTATTTCTACAAAGAAATATTAAATAAATGTGCTATAACAGGTACGTTGTTAGGAGACAATCCAACAGTGATACTCCAATTGGTTTCCTATAATGGTAGAGGGTCGCTGATCAGTTATTGTACTAGGTGCTCAGAAAATTTTCTGTGATTATTTTTAACAAACTGGTGATTTTGTCAGCGTCGAGATGAATACCGAGATCTTCGTGTATCATGTCATTTCGGTTTTAGATTGGAATTGTTCCAGTGTTTTTTTATTCTTATTGGCTTGGCATATTCTCAGAATTAAATGCCGTAGGTCCATATTGTTTTAAAATAGTTTTTTACAGTAGTAATTCATTGCTGATTGACAATTTGGACTACCAAGAGGCTAGTGCGTTTCTTAATGTTTCAGATCTAGTTGTTTACGTTTTCTTCTTGGTATGTGTTTTCCATGCAAGTTTCTCGTCGGGATGCAGGTTTAGATATTTTGCTTCTATTTTTACGCGTACAGGGGTACCGTTATTCTTGATTGGCGAACAGATACTAGTTCTCAAGGTGAATGAAACTTGGATCGATCCAGATCGGTTGATTGTAAGTCGTCATTTAGCAAAGCAATCGCAATTATGGCGATAGTGTTGCAAATTAGCAAATGAAGTAACAGCATTTTCGTGAGTAGGCAAGATCGCAGTATCATCACCAAAGGTTGCCACGACAGTGTTATCGGTTTAGCTGTGTAAATGAGATAAAGAAGTGGGTCCAGAACGTCCTGGGCAACACTAATGAAGAGGATGGTCCGAATACAGTTCTTATACTTAGTAACAGCAGCAGTTTTAATTTAGAGAGTAGACCTAAATGCTACACCTTATCAAATGCCTAGGAAACGTTTAGTACAGCAGTACAGTAGTTCTTATCTTTCATAAATCTTGTTGTCTCGGTGAATATCCTGTGAATCTATTGTATGGTGGAATGACCTTTGCGAAATCCAAATTAAGGTAGTGGCAGAATCTATCGAGCAAAAGCTTCTTGAATACTTTACTCGTAGTTGGCAGGAGAATAGTCGGTTGATGGAACGTGGCATTTTCCGATTCTTTTCCGGACGTAGGTACCATATGTCGAGAGAACTGGATAATAGGAGAAAGTGAACATGCGATTATAAATATTGTTCATGGCACGATGGCTTTTCTAAGTGGTATCTTCAGTACTTTTTCTGTTATCAAATCGTGTCCTGATTATTTTAAACTAACTTCAGCTGAAGAGATGGGTACTGACTTCTAGCACATCACATCTAGGAATTCTTCAATTTCAACATCAGAAGTAGCTGGATCAACTACGTATGAAATAAACAATACGGCTGTGTTCTGCAAAGATTTGTGATTTTTTTCTTATTACTTCTTGCCCTTTAGCCATTAGTTTGGCAGGCTGAGGACTCTTAAATTTTAGCCGCTCTCCCCGTTGTGTAATCTTCTTGCTTGAAGTTGATGCTACCTCAATGATGTTACATTTTTGTTTCTCCCGTAATACAGCGCGATATTTTTTGCCAACATTGAGTTCTTTGCTATCGTCTTCTGGCTCTTGGTTCTCAAAGATCAATTCCTTAATATGTAGAGGCATACTAGGAGGTGGATTTACTTCATATACTTCATTATATGTAGATTCCATCGCTGCGTGTTGGAGAACCGTTATGAAGTAATGACTAATGACTGCATCAATTTGAGAAGGTCCTTTTATACGGAGCTTGTGGTCACTATTGTCTCCTACATACTGTTAAAAATTTGCTCTAGTCCATTTTATTCAAAACAAATATAAGGCGTCCATTTTTCCTAATAACACCGTCATTTAAATTGAATATAGCTAATATATGATCAGAAAATAAATCATCATTTGATTCCATCATAATAGAATTGTTCTCTATTCCATGAGAGTTGAAGAAGTCCAGGAGGCCTGCTAATTTATTCGGGTCAGATAACCAATAAGTGGGTTCAATCATCGGTGATAATTGTAATTGCTGCGCATAAGTGCATTAAATAACCTACCTTTCGTTAAAGTAATTATGGACCCCAAATGAATATTCCTGGAATTACAGTCTCTGCCCACAGCGAACGTCTTGCCCAATGTGGAAAAGATGGGCAATAGACATCTGAAATAGCAAAACACTAGGAAAAGGCGTTAACTTTTAACATTTGTGGTCTCTAAATATTTAGGTGAATATTTTTCAATTTCATGATGCTGGGTGGAATTTTTAACGATAACCGTAGTTTCCGCATGTTATATTCCATTAGAATGGTTACGAAAACAAAATGCACACGATAATGGCACTTGTAGATATGGCGCAAGCCTTTTATCGTGTATGGATAAACGGCTTATTATACAAAATGAAAGATTTGGCAATCCCTGTTTACCTATTAAACATAGTTAAATCATTTTTAACTGATAGAACGTTCCAGACAAGAATAAAAGGATACACCTCATCTGTATGTAAAATCAATGCGGGAGTACCGCAGGAATCCGTACTGAGTCCCTTGTTATTCAATATTTTCATGCACGATGCTCCTACAACACCAAACTCTGACATCGCAATGTATGCCGACGATACAGCAATCATAACTCAAGACTACGACATTAACCTAGCCGCAAACAATCTGCAACAAAGTCTGAATCATCTTAACTCATGGTTTAACAAATGGTTTCTACGAATTAATCCCAGCAAATGTGATGCCAAAATCTTTACCTTGCGTCACCCACAAGACCCACCTAACATCATTATCAATAATGTACCTATCCCTTGGAATCCGAAAGATAGCGCGGTGAAGTACCTAGGGGTCTTTCTCGACCGTAGATTAACATGGAGTTTCCACACCAATAAAAAACTGACTGAATCATACGCAAGACTGGCCATGCTCTATCCCATCATCAACAAGAAGTCAACATTGAAAATAAAATGTGGGGTTCTCATCTACACGACCATCATTCGACCAATTTTTACATACGGGTGCAGTGTCTGGTGCGCGACATCAAAAACTAATCTTCGCAAACTCCAAGTGTTACAAAATAAAATTATCCGTATAATAACAAATGCACAGTGGTACGCAAGAAACTCGCAGCTCTACCGAGAAACAGGAATCCTGACAGTGGAAGAATTCATAAAGAAAACAGCCCAAAAATTTTATGATAACATAAATCAATGTAGTGGTGCGGTTCACTACAACTTGGGCACTAAAAACTTACACACCAGACTTAAAAGGAAGTTACCTATTGATGTCCTAAATAGTGAGAATCACTAATTTAATTGTCAAAACCACAATGAACTATCTATTTTAGTGATATAAATGTTAAAAATCTTTTAACCTTGCCATGTAATAGCAAATGTAATGCTGATCTGGCATAACCCCTATTAATAAAAAGAATGGTTTGTAGTATAGGTAGTATAATTTGGTATTTTAAACATAGTTCTATCCATTAAATGGGTTTCAGACACTGGCTTTATATTAGTTTTGTTTAAGTTGAGAAAAGGAATCATTCAATTTTAGGGCTCAATAAGCCACTGCATTCCATATGGCTAATCGTAATACGTGATCCATTATTGGAATAATTTATTAATAACAGTTATCAGTAAATTAAGCATAGCATTGTTTTATTTCATTAATTGGGAAAATACCATTTTAAATTTCATTAGAAAAATGGTAAATTTGATTCCCAAGTTCGTTAGTACTATAAGCGTTAGTCATGGCTGGAGTAAACCATCGAAGTGGAATGGATGTATCGTTTGCTTTGATTCTCGCATTTAGAAAATTCTTTTAAGTCAAACAGTCCTTTTAGCTGGCCAGATGATAATCATCACATAATGCATATTTGGTTTGTGTACTACATGTTTTTTTTTACATATTTTTGAGTCCTACTTCCGTATTTTACACATGTAGTGTCTGCAATAGTAGTCTGCCCATAGTAGTTGGCATCTTGTACTTTGAATAATGTTTTTTTATGTTTAATTTTAACGTTTATTTACAGATAAATTCAATTTCGTGGACCTTTTTATTTTGTTTGTGCTAGGTTCCAAATTAAAAAGAGTGGAAACAGATCTTTACCAATTTTATCCCTGATGTTCATTATATTGCGAATTTTATGTCCCAACTTCTCTAATTCATCTCTGATTACTCGAGATGGCATAAATGGGCGAAGATGTCATTTAACTACACTATATGATTTCTCATCCTTGGGCTGGTAGATGTGATGAATGATCTTTTAGTATCTTAAATGTTTGATAATACTTCAGTAAGTGTCTGGGGTACCTACATTGATTTTAACAGTATTGTTTACCATTTTACTGTATTGTTCATCTACATCAACTTCAATGATATTTTCGAACATACTGTTATAATTGACATGATAGAAATACATCTGAGTAGATTTTGGAAGTCTAGGTGAAGTCATGTTCAAAGCGATTTTGGTTTAGGTATTTCTTAAGGTGCATACTCATTTTAGGTTGGGGTGTTTGATTGATCCAGTAGTATGTTTTCAGCTGATTTAGCCTTTTTAGTGTTCTTCACGGCTATCTATGGCTTCAAATACTTCCGTGTTTTCATCGGTTTAAATATAATCGTTAGTTATCAGTAAGTTGTGCTGAGCAGATGTGCTACGGTAATGGTTATGGAAAGGCATGGTCGGCGTAATAGACGGTTGATTAGACACAAATTGGGTCAAGTGTGTTTGGTAAAGATTATTGATTACCATTTGTTGGAAATTGTTGATGTTGAATTTGAGGCTAATTGTAAGCCAAATTTGTTACATACCCATAAGTGGCGTTTAAATTGCCCCTTTAGATAAGTAACATAATATTCCACTGATCTTAAACGGTTGGTAAAAATTTAAATTTATAATTAGGCCGTTAAAGCAAATAATCGGTGTACTTGACCCAAAGTCAACACACACGTGCACGTAATGAAATTATACAGGCACTTTGTCGCACGCCTTTATATTTCAAAATTTAAATAGGAACTGATGGATAAATTTTAATAATGATATTGTGTCTTACAATGACAATATAGCACCAAGCAATTTGTACATACCAAGAAAATGAGCTATGAAAATACTTGCAAGTTTGCCAAAATATGTTTAACTAAAATTGTTGAAAAGCAACTGCATGGAAATTCGCAAAAATAAAATTTTATTCTTTCGCTAACTGTTCATGTTAAGCAAGAAGTCATACAAAAATCTCCCCCGATTTCCTTCTTGTACTCGAACATGCTGGAGAATACCGTAATCGGTCACAGCATAGCTTTAGATATTGTCTTCTACCTGCTCACTTTCCAATAGTTTCATTTTAATTGAACTAAATTACTTTAAGCAGTTCACTGACGTGATCCAAAATAAAGATACGTTTCTTGAGCATTACGAAATAATGAATAGTTCAGTTCCGTCCAGTTTCCTTAACCCGTGCGCCCTTTTCAGGTACACAATAATTAAAAATTCATTAGTTTGTAGATTTATTACAGTAACATTTATTTGCTAGATGCATAGACGAACTACCAAATTATTTATAGACCCAATTACCCCCTTGGCTTAATCTTTATTATTCATAAAAAAATAATTTTGCAACAAGAATTTAAAATATAACTGTGAATAATCGCAGCTCTTTTATACTGATTGAATTTCTTTGTGCTTCTAAAATTTTGTCTGCAATATCAACTGTCTTTGATACACCCGAAATCTGATCAAGTTTTTTTTCCTGCAACTTAGGTTTTATACACTGTGTTTTGGAATCTCTGGCAATCTTCATTAATTAAAAAGGAGTAGTACCAAACGTCCATGTACTTCCTTGTGAATAAAGTGAATAAAGAAATAGAACTGAAACCTCTTCACCCATATTAGCTTTCTTGTCAATGATATCGAGAGATCTAACGACTATACCACAATATACATTTCGCTTGAACTGAAGCGTAATATAGAGTATTGTACTCTTTAGATACTGGCATATACCCTTTGCAGTTTGCTATTTGCTTTTACGTTTCTCTATCCAGAATTTAAATCGTGTGCAATTCTAACAATATAGACATCTACGTTTTGTCCGCCTTCTTCTGAAAACATTTTTTTCCGTTTTGATCGACAATTTTTAATGTTGCAATGGTGTTTCAATGTTTCTTAAAGTGATTTTCATGTTTTATGCGGCAGAGATTTTACGTCATTACAGCCTTTAAGATACAATTGACTACATTGTGGCCACACGAACTCCTTAATTAACATCGTTTCCCCATCAACTTTCTTTATTCCGTGACGAAGTCTCCATGAATTGCAAGTTCTGTTTCAATATGAATTTCTTAATGTTATTCAATCTAGGTTTGTGCGCCTGGAATCGTTATCGAAATAATGGTTCAACCGGAAGCACTCGTACGAATCAAACTTAGAAATTATTCGAATCTTTAGAGTTGAGCAAAACCGTCAACAATTTTTGTTCGAGGGCCTGAAAATGCGAAAAATTTCTTGAAGCTGGATCCCACGAATGCTGACCGACAAACACAAGATTGTGTGGGTGTCTCGGGACATAGTAACACGTGATGCCGCCATGAATTTCCGACGATGGATACTCTCCGTGACCGCCCGTTTTCCAGTCGGGCCGCTGTTACATCAGCGATTTTCCAGTGGTTAAAGAAGACTCCTAAAGAAGTGTTCTCAACAGCCATGGAATCATAGCGACGGCGTTGTGAGAGATGTGTACGTCTAAACGGAGATTACGTTGACAAGTAAGAGAAGTTTCAACTATCCTGGGTAAGTACTTTTTCAGAAAAATTTGGAGGCCTTAGAACTTTAATGCACCTCGTTTATTTCGGCAACTGTCTAGACGGAAATTAATCCCATTTGCTGTGCTTGAAATACGTAAATTGATAACATATTTTGGACGGTTGTGGACGACACAAGCCATGGCAATTCTCTTAAGTTCTCCTAATAGATGTCAATTTGCGCAAATCGAGATATTGTTTCGCATGCTCACGAATTTAGATAATGTATACCCAGTTGTGCAAGCGTCAGCAAAATGTGAGGGAAGACTTTTTTTGTAACTTCACTGCAATTCAGCAACCGTGGAATATTGATAGTCTAAAGGTCATTTGTAGAAAAGTGAAATCCCTAACTATATATCCAGTCAAGATAACGTGGTTTTATAAAAGTTTGCAACACGGCGACTTCACAATTCTCAATATTTTAAGTGAAACTTCTTTTCCGGACGTATGTACCATTGTCCAGAGAACTGGATAATAGGAGTAATTGAACATGCGATTATAAATAGTTATTAATAGCACGATGGCTTTTCTAGGAGGCATCTTTAGTACTCTTTGTGATATGAAATGGTGCCCTGAATCTTTATTTTGATGCAGTTTACGTATTTCAAACTAACTCCGGCTTGAGAGTTGGTACCGACTTCCAGAATGTCACGTCTAGGAATTCTTCAATTTCTATATCAGAAATAGCTGGATCAATACGAATGAAGTAAAGAGTGCGGTTATGTGTATTGCAAAGGTTTCTGTTTTGTCCTTATTACTGCTTGCCCATTAGTAAAGAAGCCAACGCTTAAATTTTTTAGTCACTCTCCCAGTTGTGTCATCTTCTTGCTTGAAATTGGCGCTATCTTCAATGACGTTACATTTTTGGTTCTCTCCTAGTACATTGTGAAACCTTTTTACCAACATCGAGTTCTTTTCCACCGTCTTCATATACTTCATTTAATGTAGATTCCATCGCTGCCTGTTGGATAATGGTCATGGTTCTTTTATACAAAGCTTGTGGCCAATATTGTCTTCTAGATACTGTTGAAATCTGCCTCAGTATATTTTATTCGAAACAAATCTAGGACGTCTATTTTTCCTAATAACACTTTTTATTAAAGTAATTCTTGATCCCGAATCAGTATTTTGAGAGTTCCAGTCTCCACTAACATTATATTAATTTTGAATAAGTTGGGAAAAACGATTAATTCATTATGGCTTAATAATTCATCTGCATTCCTTACCGCTAGTCGTAATATGTGATCTATTATGGCAATAATTTTTTTAATTTATTAATTGAGAAAGTACTTTTTTTAATTCTATTAGAAAAATAGTTAATTTGGTCCCCCATGTTGATTTGTTGTTCATTATTGTTAGGGGCTTTAGTCATAGATGGAGTGAACCATCGAGTTTGAATGGGTTTATCGTTTGCTTTGTTTCTCTCATTTAGAAAACTCTTGTACGTTGAACAGCTCTTATAGCTAGCAGGATGAGAATCATCACGTAATGCACACTTGGTTTATGTGCTTCGTGTTTTTTTTATATATATTTTTGAGCCCTACGCATCTTCATATTTTACGCACATGTAGCATCTGATGCAGTGGGTTTTAGAGTGTCCATAGTTTTTGGCATCTTGTACATTGAACAATGTTCTTGTTTTATGTGGAGTTTCAACATTTACTTTACAGTTGCAAAGAAATTCAATTTTTTATGAAGTTGAAACTGTTTATGAGCTATAGTGTAATAGTTTGACCTATAATGAGTTATACTGCTACATATGTAGGATTTATTAATCTGTTTTCTACTGAAATACAATATTGTTCAAGAGTTACTCTATAATAAAAAGTCTTTATAATACCCAGATTTCTGCATTTAAAGCACCTTTCTCATGCAGCGATGATTTTCATAAAGTCAGTTGGTATTTATTGAATTTTCGACGCTAAACTTTTGATTAAAAACTGTCCCTTCGTTGGATTATGCACTTTCATAAATGAATTAATTTATAGTCAAAAGTTTTGATAAAATTCAACTGGGAAGAATAGTTCAAGAAAATTTATATACAAATTTTGATATAAATACATACGTTACAATTTTTAATACTGCTTTCCTACAAATTTCTCAAGAGCCCCTTTAAAAATGTATCGACGCAAAAAGGCATGTCTCATATGCTGGAAGACCTGATACAGGAGACGCAATCTGCTATATCATAGGTGACTCGCAGACTCTCGACTGACGAACCCTAGAGCCTAGAACATGATCAGATGAAGTACCTTGTATACTGGAAGACGTGCGAAGCTTGGTCTTGCGCTCTGTGTTCTCTTTTTACTTCATGGGGTCTGGCGAGGAGTAAATTCCAAAAAAAAGGAATATTTGTCTATCGATTGTTCAATACATGTGCATTATTTGAAGTGTTTTCCGTTAGTAGCTCACTCACGTCTGTCCGAAACTCTTGACCTGGAAATGAACTGGATGAATTCGCATCGATATATTGTTATATCATATATGTTTCAAGATAACTTTGTAACTGACACTGTCATTAAGTGATAATTTTCATCTTTTTCCAGTTATCCAGTACATTTTGCTTGGTTTATAGACTAGTTATTTTTGATTTGTACGTGTGTTTTTCCAGATGTACTTTTTTATTGGAGATCATCTTATTGATGTGTCCATTTGACGAGAATGTACATGTGACTTGGAAAGATTTAGCTAACTACATTTGTATTTTGGCAGGATATACCTGTAACTGTAAACTAACAGTATCGTGATATTATGTATCGTCGGTATATGTTTTAAAAACATCTTGTGCAACGGGTACATTCGTTGCAAATATCAGATAGAGAACCGTTCCAAACATGTTACCCTAAAGAACGCTAGCATTTATTTGGATGGGGAAAAGTGATTTCATCTTGATATATAAGAAAACACTAACTCAATATTTCTTATCTTCTATAAATGTTTGAATATATTTATAAACGCGATGCTTTTTGTTGTGATCTAAAGCCGAACTGACGTTTGGATTCTTAGTAACATTTTTTCTGTTCTTGCCAATATCTTTTTTTTGATGATCTTCGCCATTGTCAATAGTAGGTTAATAGGTTTAGAAAATTTTATTCTCTGTAGAGGTTTAGCAGTTTCAATAATTAAGACTATTTTCCACAAAAGAGAGAAATAATCTATTAATCAGATCGCATTGTCTATCAATAATATAGTGTAATAAGGTTATAGACGCAGAATTTTCTAGTACCTAGTTTAGTGTCAATTATTTTTTGAATTTGGTTTACAATCGTCTTACTAATGGTAGATAAAGATATTTCTGTGCTACCTTCTCTGTGACATAATTATTTATTACAGGATTAGGAAGATAAACTGCCTAAAGATGGTCAGTACAAGCATTAGCCATGCTTTTACTACTTTTGATCTGTTCTCCATTATTTCTGTGAATTGTTTGTAGGGTTGTGAAGTTGCGAATAAATGGCTTCACGAGTCTCTTTTCAGAGCAAATATATATATGCTTCTGTGACAAAGAGGTTTCTGGGATGTTTTTAACGTCATTGTGGTTGTTTAGTAAGTCTTAATTGTCTTACAGCTCGCTTAAACCATCTTTTACCAATTATTGGATTTTACTTTTTGTTCTTTGGATGGGTACTGCTTCTGAAACCGCTGCTTGATTTTTTAACTGCATTGTTTGTGTCGATATTTGATTTCTAAGAATTCTTTAGGTCGGTTTGTTTTGAAATATTTTCACTGTACTCTAAGTTTAATCTTGAGGGTATTGTTTATGTAAAGTTTTGTTACTTATTGATATCAATATTGGAAAGTGGTTAGATGAAAGTTAAAAATACTGTTGAACTACTGTCGGATGTGATGTTATTCTTTTAGTTACGCTAAAGTCTACCATCTCAGGAATTTTATTCATTATATCATATAGGCTAGTAGGTAGTCTTGCCAGTGGAGACATGTTTTAGATTATTATTCCCATAGGGTGTAGTTGACAGCGACCGGAGACTATGACTGCTAAAAATCAATCAAGGATATTCAATAATTGTTTACGGTGAACTTTTTCTATCATTCTATCATTCCATTATGCTATTTTCAAAAATTTAAACATTGGAAAATTTGAACGTCGTTATATTTACAAGGTTTGATATACTGCCTATTGTTCCATGAGCATTTTAAACATAATTTGTTATTAACTTATATCATTTCATGAGATTAAGATGGTTGATTTTGTATGATAATGTTAGTGGTAAATTCTTGTAGTTGTTATTTCTTCTTCTTCTTCTTCTTATGGTCCTTCTCCTTCACGGAGGTTGGTTATCATCATTCTTATACGGATTTTGTCGACGGCCGATCGAAATAGTTCAATGCTGCTGCAATTAAACCAATCTCTGAGATTTTTTAGCCAAGACATTTTACGCCTACCAACATTTCTTTTACCCTTTATCTTCCCTTGAATGATGAGTTGGAGCAGTGCGTATTTGGGATTTCTCATTACATGGCCTAAGTACTCTAGTTTCCTCTTTTTTATTGTATTTATTATTTCACATTCCTTGTTCATCCTTGTCAAAACTTCTCTGTTAGTTATTCTTTCAATCCAGGCTATACGCAACATTCTGCGGTAACACCACATTTCAAAGGCTTGTATTTTGTTTGTTTGCTCTTTCTTAAGTGTCCAAGCTTCTACGCCATAGAGCATGATATTAAATACATAACAGCGAAGCATTCGTATTCTGAGCCCAATGTTTATGTTTCGGTTGCAAAGTACTTTCTTTAATTTTGCAAAGCAGGATCTAGCTATTTCTATACGAGTTCTTATCTCCGTTGTTTGATCAGCTGTTTGTTCTATCCACGTCCCAAGGTATTTGTATTCCTTACCCGTTCTATTAATATGTTTGCAACTCTTAAGTTTCCTTAAGTTTCCTTGAATGTGTGGAGTTTTGTAACTACCATCCATTTGGTTTTATTAAAATTTATTTTTAAGCCGTAGTGGTTACAGCGATCATTTACTTTTTCAAGCAGATGTTGTATGTCAGTAAGGTTGCTTGCTAAGAGGATTGTGTCATCTGCGTATCTCATGTTGTTAACTATTTCTCCATTTATAATAATTCCCGCAGATTCCTCATCTAAGGCTTCTCTAAAGATGGCTTCGCTGTAGATGTTAAACAGAAGTGGAGATAGGATGCATCCCTGTCTCACTCCACGGCGTATCTCAATTTCCTCAGTTATTTCTGTTCCAACTTTTATGTTAGCACTCTGTCCCCAATATAGGTTACTAATTATCCTCACATCTCTCCTATCTATGCCTTTTTAAGTAAAAGTTCTTGTAGTTTACCATGTTTCACTTTATCAAACGCCTTTTCGAAATCGATGAAGCAGGTAAACACATCTTGGTTCATATCCATGCATCGCTGGTATAGCACATTAACCCCAAAGAGAGCTTCACGCGTTCCAAGACCTGCGCGGAAACCAAACTGGGAGTTACTTATTCCTTCTTCCAATGTTTTGTAAATTCTTTTATGAATTATTTTCAAGAATAGTTTTAAAATATGTCCCATAAGTGCAATAGTTCGGTAATCTGAGCAATCTCTTGCGTTAATTTTCTTGGGAATTAAAATAAAGGTAGATAGCAACCATTGTTTGGGAATTTGCCCAGTGTCATAAATAGTGTTAAAAAGGTCTAAAATAACATCTAATGTTTCATCGTTACAAAGTTTAACAATTTCTATTGGTATCTCGTCCAGGCCAGCAACTTTGCCTGTTTTCATGTTTTCTAGTGCATAATTTAGTTCCGATTTTAGAATTTTAAAATTTTCGTCCTTTATTTCTAAACTGGTGTTTTCCGGCCTTTCGTCATTGTAAAGTTCTTGGATATATATCTTCCATCTGTTTATTTGATCTTTTATATCTGTTAGTATGTGTCCATCAGCATCTTTGATGACATTATTGGCGCCACTTTTCTTTTATATCCTGTTACTTCTTTGATCTTTTGTACATGTGGAAGTTGTCATGCTTACTTTGTAGTAGTTCAATTTCTTCACATTGTTCAGACAGGTGTTTTCTTTTGCTATTTTTATTTTACTTTGTATTGTTTTATGAATTTCTTTATATTTTGTACATTTAGCTTATTCCTTCTTCTCAGATCCATGAGATCTAAAATATCCTGTGTCATCCAAGGTTTCTTTTTATTCTCTTACTTACTAGGTGTTCTTTGGTTACAGATGTTAGTACATTTTGTATTTTGTTCCATTTTTCATCAATATTGACTTCGTCTATTTGCATATTTATATTTTTATCTCATTTGTTATTTTCTGTTGAACTATATTATATATTTTGGGTTCCTTTAAACGTCTTGTATCTATATAGTCATTCTGGGGTCTTATTATCTTCTTCATCCTAACTGTAATTTTTGCTACAACTGGATTGTGGTCACTGTGAATGTCCGCACCTGGATATGTTTTCGCATACTTAATGGAATTTCTATAGCGATTATTACAAAGAATGTAGTCTATTTCATTTCTTACTGTTTTCCCTGGCTTATCAGCTGGAGACTTCCATGTATACAGCCTGTGAGCTGGAAGTTTAAAAAGCGTGTTTGCGACTATTAGATCTTTGTCCTGGCAGAATTGTATCATACGGTCTCCTCTATCATTGCGATCTCCTAGCCCAAAAGCACCGGTACATCTTTCTACTTTCGCATTAAAATCACCCAACACGATTGTAATATCTTTTCGCTTAATGCTCATGTAGATTTCTTCTATTTGTGCATAAAATTCTTCGCATTCTTCGTCTTCCTTATCGGCAGTTGGCGCGTAAATTTGGATGATATTCATATTACCGTTGTTTGTTTTCAACTGTAACATCATTACTCTGTCTGAGAGTGGTATGAAGGTTGTGACTGCCGTTGCTGCTTTCTTGATTAATATTAGTAGTAAGTTATACCATTGCTTGTTGTACATTTACCATTTCCTGACCATCTAACATCACTTAGACCAAGGATGTCTATCTTCAGTCTATCCATTTCTATTACAGTATTGTGCAGTTTGCCTGGTGCCAGTAAACTGTTTACATTCCACGTCCCGATCTTTATATTATTTGTTGATAACTTTATAACTCTGCTCACAACTGTTCTCCCCGGAGATCCGATTGGGGAACTTGAAATTCCGGATTTAGATTTAGCTCTGAACGTTGTCATATTGATAATGATAATGATGATAATTTTACTAAGGATATCTTTTTAGATCTTTAATGCAGTGGTTTCCACTTGCCTTCTGCATTCTTACGCCGTTGACCATCAATTTGGTTCCTCCGTCTTTAAGGTCTGTTTTTCAACCTGAGGGCAAAAGAGTGCCCTATCTCTGCTGGTTCTTCCACCAGAAGCTGTTGACCATGCACGAGTGTGACCACTTATACCGGCAGCCGATCGGTTATCACCATCCCTGATTCCCCTCATGGTTATCTAGGAGCCATTAAATCCATTATTTGGAAGTTGCCACCTGTGTCACCTATGCTAGTTTTGGTCCGCCCCGGGTATTTTATTTCCCCGGTACCCATCATATCTGGTGGGCATTCCCCTATCCGCCACCCGGGGAGGCGCCCAGTTGGGGATCTAGCAACCCCGCTGGGAGTTGTTATTTAGGCATAGGTAATATTTGTTACCTGCTTATATCTGAGCTCTGGATATATTCTATTTTGCAAATCTTTATAGATTGAACTACATTTATAATTTGAAGTGTGAAAAGATATACCAACAAAAGGAATTTGATTTATTCAATAAGTAAATAAAGAATTAAAAACAAAGGTTCGAGTAGGAAATAGCTTTTCATAGAAAGTCACATGAACAGCAGGAATTCGACAAGGGGACTCGCTGAGTTTCGTCCTATTTAGTGTGATCATGGACAAACTAATAGAAAGTGATAACGAATTAAATGGATGCGCCGTGGGAAATAAACAAATTTGAATAATAAGTTACGCCGATGATGCAATTCCACTTGCAAATTCCGAAGATGATTTACAACGGCTCCTTCATAGATTTAACATCACGGCCAAGAAATATAACGATCGTTTCAACCGAGAAAACTAAGGAACCGGTTTGATGTGAATTAGAGATATAAAATAACATTATAGAACAAGTTATGATCTATTTATCTTGGGGTGGAAGTTTCAAGTAGTCACAATCTTTATAAGGAAGCGATGAAAAGAGCTAGAATATCAGGATGCCTCAGAGATGTTGCTTGGAGGAATAAATATCTAAGTATCGAGAGCAAGGTGAAAATTTATAAAACTATCGTAAGACCAGTGTTAACTTATACAGCAGATACCCGTGCCGATATTAGTAAAACGGAACAGCTCCTGCGAACCGCCGAAATGAACACGTTAAAATCAAAAGTGGGAAACGCAAGACGGGATTGACTTAGAAATCAAACAATAAGAGAAGAATGCGACATAACAGGTATTGTAAAATTCGTGAAAAGGAGAAGATATGAATTGATCAAGATAGTACGTAATTCGACAGAACAGCCATAAACAACGATTACGTGGAAAAAAACATTCATATTAGCTTATAATAAAATATTGTGATTACCCTCACATTTAACGTTTGCTGATTTTTGTCTTATTGAGCATTGTTCAATGTTATATTTTACCATGCAGCCTAAGCAACGAAGTCTGTAGGGGCAATTTTTTTAGTGTATTTGTATCGTCGACATATACAGTCTCTTGTTTGTATTTTTTTATTTTTATCAAGTTTAAGATTAACGAAGAGTATTAATTGTGGTGTTTTAGTTTTCAAATGGTTGATGTCCCAAATATTTTCTTTGGTGAAACGTTCAGCTTTTATTGTCCATGTTAATTAATGGAATAGTGCATAGAATAACTCACAAACAACGTTCATCTTTCAAGTTACATCTGTAAAATTTAGTTGTTTATCAATTATTGCCTTTGTATCATGGATTAACTGTCTTGAATTTTTACTTGATCGTAACTAGAAACTTTCAATTAATAGTTATCTTTAAAGGTTGATATTGTTAAGCTCTTGGACAGTTTAGACAAATTTGTTTTATCATTTATCTTCGAGTAATTATCATCTTGTCTTTGTTTAGTTCCTCTTAACTATTAAATACATGTAAAGGTCAGTACTAATTGATTTATATATCCCACTGATTTCTACAATTTCTCTTTTTTTTTGTTTGATATGGTAAAGGTGGTACTTGATGTTGATACTAGGGTTATTAGGACATTTGTTAGTACACATGATGTGAATTAAGGAAACCTGACATTATCTTCTAGTTATTGTTCATGAAATATGTTGAAGAGCAGAAGATCCCTACAAATACGTAGTACTTGCGGAATGAATTGCAATGGTTGCATTATTGGTGTAGAGACAAATGTTGGTACTATTTCAATTACGTGCTTAATAGATGGTCTTTAATTTTAATCACTATCTCCCGGTCTATTATTTATTTGTTTACGTTTTAACAGTTTCGAAATTGATATAGTTATATTTTAGTGAAACTTGCTTAAATAATAAATGTAGA
Organism: Sinelater perroti; assembly: GCA_036346155.1. NCBI lineage: Eukaryota > Metazoa > Arthropoda > Insecta > Coleoptera > Elateridae > Sinelater > Sinelater perroti. The sequence continues at coordinate 1,181,190 of JARFIY010000355.1, read as the reverse complement.
ATGGTTAATAATAATAGTATGTCACTATAGAACAGCAGCATTGCAGTAGCGCATTTGGATAAACTTTATATTATTTGCGCATGTTCCTTAGGACATTTTCCTCCCACTGATTCCACTGTAGTCTTCAATTTTACTCTTCAGTTTAAGTTGCTTGAGTTGATTTTTCTTTTGCGTGTCGTGTCAGGTAGGCATCCCTGATGTTGGCGATCACTTCTATGTAGCTAGGTCTATCTTCTAAAGAGTAAGCTGTTTTGTGCTTTTAATACCAGACACAGGTCCTCAATTTTACCTTTCAGAATAAGTTGTAGCAGGCGATATTTCCCTCCACATGATATATGACCCAGTGAGACCGTTTTGCAGCATTTTCTTGTGTTGATTATTTCGCATTGCGCACCTGCTTTCTATAGGCCTTTCATATTTGTAACTCTGAATTCATAGAATTCTTAATATTCTTTTAGGTAGCCACATCTCGAAAGTTTCCAATTGGTTCATTGTTATCTTGAGCATCGTCTAAGATTATATGCCATATAACAATGTAGACCATACATAAAATTTAAGCATTCTTTGCTTTAACTTAAGATTTGTGTTATCATTACAGAAAAATGGTTGCATTTTATTAAATGTAGCGCGAGTAATCTCGATTCGCCTTATAATTTCTTTATCTGAATCTAAAATTTCCGTATTTATACGTAGTAGATATTTGAAATCATTTACAGACTCAATTTGCTTGTAATTAAGATGGAGGGTTTCAATGTTGTAACTTTGACGACCGAATACCATAAATTTTGTTGTAAGACTTATATTGCTTAAGCCTAGTTGTCGTCCACTTACAAAGATGTTCACAAGTGTCTGAAGATCTTGGATGAATTCAGCAATGGTAACGATGTCGTATGCATATTTAATGGTGTTAATTCATAAATTCAATCCGTTTAAGGCTTCCGTGTGCATAAAGGTTAAATAATTGTACAAAAAGTACACATTTCTGTCGACTCCTTCAATCCTGACTTCTGTAGTTTATTGCCAGTATTTTTTTTATATAATTCTAATGTCATTTCCGTCAGAAGCGACAATTTTGCTTATTCGTGTATCCGCATAGGTGGAAATGCTTCACGTCGCTCATGATGATTTTCAATAAAAATTATCCTCATTGGACTTTGATGTTTGAGGGTCCTCTTGGACATCTGCAGCCACTGCAGCGAATTCTCGACCGAACGGCTGCTTCGGGCCGGCCACGTCTGCTACTGTTCCGTGTTGAGCCAGTCTCCTCGAGGCTAGGGGCTAAACGCCGCAATGTTTGTTCAGTTGGTGGCACACGGTCAAGAGGTAATCGACAACGAAATTCACGTTGAGCCAAAACCACCGACTAATTGTTTGCCAAAAACATTGACGCAATTATTTTGCGTTCTTGGGGAGTATAGTGATTTTTTGTTTGTCTATGGTGTATTCTGCTTCTGTTTACTTCGTAAATGTCATGTCATTTGGAAAAATGAGAGCATCTTCCGATAGGGTAATAACTTTTACGCCTCCTAGTATATCCTGTTAAATAAATTTACAAGATTGATGTTATCTTTCCATAAGAATCCCCTTAGGACCACTAGTTTTTCTGACTTATCGTACAGAGATGGCGTGTAGTACTTTAGATGTTAAGATGTTCGGACCTTAAAGATTGTTATTGTCGCAATTGGTATGTGTATTTCTAGTGTATTTGAATAATTTTGTTATATAATGATTGATTCCCGCATACCAATCTATTATAATTTTGACTTATTTATTAGAGACATAAATATTTATTTTTTATATGGACTACTTCATTTATCTTCTTGTGCATATTAAATAGATCGTTTTTTTTTAAATTAGTCCGTCCATTTAATCGCATTTATCTTCTATCTATTTAATTTTATTAAAGTTTTTAATGTCCTTTCTTATTTTATTTCGAATTTTTACATTCTGACATATTTAAGAAATCTTTGTTCTTCTATAAGATGAACTATTTAGTCTGTCATCCAGCATTACTTTTTAGAATATTGAATCGGCTTATATATCCATAATTTCACTAGTGATTTGTTTTATATTATTTTATTGGCAGGTTACAAAAATAAATTTGGTCCTTGGTATTTTATGTAATCTATCATTCAAGTCTCTTACTACTTTGTTTCTGACGTCCTTGCCTTATAACCTAGAAGTATGGATATACTTTTTCTTTTGACAACCAGTTTTAGTTTCACGTCGCCAACTGCATGACTATGATCCGAGTCCGTGACTTCTCCTGGACATATTACTGTTTATAGCCGTCTATTATGGACCAGACGCTACTTCATTATATTTGGCTACCCTCACCTAATTTTACCTACAGATTTCAATGCAGTTTTTTAGATGTGGTATTTGGAACCGTAGGTGAAAGCGAGAATCAGTCACCATGATCTACCTCCTGTCAAAGATATATGGTGTGTCCAGTCTCGGTTAAACGTGCTACATCTGCAATGTAAGTCACCTCCTGGAAAATTATATATTTAAATTAATATTGATTTACATAAGCATATTTGTTATTTCATAATAATTGAGTAATTTTTTGTGCTATACTGTAGTAAGCTGATTGAATTTATATCATTTTCTTAAATAGAAGTAGTGCCTTTTAATCATGTTCAAATAATGCTTTATTCTGGACATTAGCATAAATACAAAGTCATGCACCAAGCCCTGCGCGATGGAATGGCTTTACCATTAAACGGTGTTTAAGAATGCGATTATCACCATATATGCTATATTATGAATTAAGACCATTATTCTGTATATTTACATCAAATACATCGAGAAAACTAGAAAAGATCTGCGTATCAGTGCTACGGGAAATGCAACTTTAATTGCTTCGGTCATCCCAATTTCAAAATCCAAAATAACGGAAAGTACAGGAAACGTAAAATATGTTAAAGGAAATTGAGCAAATATCACTAGAGTGCTTTCAGACATATGGTTGATCTACCTACAATACATAGCCTGCTACAGCTTTTGCAACATGGGGTTAAATAAAAAATATATTTAATAACGTAACACAATTGTAAAAAACAAAGCTTTTGACTCAACTATATCTTAATTTGCTAGTAATTAAATGACGGGTGGATTTTGACAACTTTTGGGATCACCTTCTTTGGATAACTTAGTTCACGATTTTGTTTTCCTTGTGTGCTATTATTATCACCATTGCTAATTTGATATGTGCTTCTGAAAATGCGACAGAAGATATTTTTTGCTAATTTATTGATTTATATGAGCCTTACTGTCTATGACTACGTGAAGGGTTATTAAGTTTTTCTTTAACGAATGAATTACATTTTTTCCGAAGCATATGATTCGCGTCACCCATTTGATCGTCATTGGAAATCAATTGGAATCATTAAGAAAGAAATGCGGACTTTAATTTATTTATATATTATTTTAAATAATTTAATTTGATTGATTTACATATTAATATTTTAATTTTGTAACCAGATTATTTTGTAAAGCTGACAGCTTGGAAAATTTACCATATATAATGTCTTGTACCAGGAAATTTATTTATATAAGTAATATAAATGTGGTACAGTTTTAGAATAATCCAGAGATAATAACTGCGTATTACATTTTACAGTAGCACTAAAAAAGATTTTACCGGTACGGTAGGGGGTACATGAGTGATTGCAGGATCTTCTGCTATTCCTCCTTCAGTTGTTCAAATTTCTCAACCAAATTCTTCGCTTTATGCTTTGCCAATCTACTCTCCAGTTTCTCCCATAAGTTCTCGATAAGGTCCAAGTTCTGCTCCTGGCTCTGGCTCAGCCACTCCATTACAGTTATCCCATTCCTGCTATATTAATCTTCTACATCCTTGGGGTATGTTTCGGATCAGTGTCTTGTTGAAAGATGAATCCGCATCTAAGTTAGACCTCGCATATGGAAGCATGATCTTCTCAAGAGTAACAAGATAGATTTTGCTGTCCCTTATCACCGCTATCTTGTGCAAGGGACCGACTTCTTTCTCTCTGAATGCTCCCCACACCATCACTGATCTATCGCTATGTTTGACAGTCGGGATTTGTTAACGAGGATGAAATATTTTGCCGATTGGGTGACGGACATATTACGCTACCAAACAACATGAACGGGCTTTCATCCGCCCAAAGTAACATTGGTTTCACTCCTAACGAGTTCAGTGCAGATGACCGCGGGCGAACTCCAGGTCTGACAGTTTGGAGAGATGTTAAACTCGTTTAGCGCACGATATATGTCAACCTCAGTACAGCGAGGGTTTTTTTGGACATCATTAAGATCTCCCTATCGACAGCACGAGAGGTTTCCTTAGGTCGTCCGGACACAGTTTGGTAAAAGTACTCCAGAATCATCAATTCTCTTCGACAGCTTCGTAACAGTAGAATTCTGAACACTAAACTAATCTGCAAGGCTCTAATGATGGAGATGGAACTGTGGAATGACCTTCTACTCATCTGTCAATCAACGATGCTTACGAGTATCGGCCTCAAATAAATACTAAAAGAAAAATCGAACGCGAACCTATAAAAATGGCAGAAAATAAGTGAAAAGTACATTGAATGGAAATAGGCGTTTGTATCAATTTTCAAAAGTCGCCCAGATTTTTTTGTCCTATGACCGAAATTCGGGAAATCTTGACTCAATAGTGGGACCCACGCCAATTTTTCTCCAGAGTTTCAGCCGGGTAGATTGAGTCTGTAAAATGTTATAACGGAAAAATGCACATGTGGAATATTTTTGGGGGCTACTGTAATTAAGCGTTTTTATTTTATATTTTTGCTTATACGAACTTTCCATATAGAATATACTAAACTAATCAACTATTTTGGTAGCCAAACACGTGCATCAGATGGTTTATAGGAATTCTATTTTTTTTTGTACACTGTTGATGTTTTTTATTCAAATATCTAGTATCAAAGAGAAAATCTTGAATGTTGTGTAGTGGACGGTCATTTTAATAAATGTAAATTTTGAACCAAAACTTCTTTACAGTATCTTTCAAGGCTTGCCTAAGTAAAGGGGAAACTTCTGTAGGGTCCATACAGGAAAAATTAAGTGTAATCATAAGAGCCGAGACTTTTGCTATGTGTTGTTTTAAGAATAAATTGTTCTTGATTAGTTTGGTGAGAACTTTTCAAAGTCTTCATTATTAATTTTTCAGGTCCACAGGTCAGTTTCTTTTAAATCTTCTGCCATTTCGTACTTCAAGTATTGGGTATAATAATAGAAGCTGTTCCAATGTATCGAGATGTTTCACACTGTTCTCTTGTTTACCTAAGAAACACTCAGATATTCATAAATTGTTTCATTGGAAACGTACTAAGGTGCATTCATTATCATCTTATACTAATTTTGCACTATTATCAAGTTTAACCTACTAGCACAACTTTAAAATTTGGATCCAATGAGCCATTTTGATTTAATTATTGGTTTGTATGGTCACATTTTATCTTCAATTGAGATATTAGATTTTCATCCTATTAACCATTATATTACTTTTAACTGAATGTCTATTGGTTTAGGTTTTTAATTATGTCCTTGCCATGTTAGACTTTTGTCTAAATAAATTTCTGATTTGTTAATCTAAATTCTAAATATTGTGGTCGTAGACAAAGATATTTGTATCTTATTCAAGTAGACTTGGGGATACAGTTTCATTCTTAAAATAGAATATACTTTGTACAGATTTATATGTTATATCTGTTAGTATTGGATGTACATCAGTTTAGAGAATTGCTCTGTCATGATCAAAGGTATCCATTGTTATATTTTCATTTGTTCGGAGGTCTGCTGTGTATAAAAAGTAGAGTAATGGATCTAAAACGTTGCCTTGGGTATTCCAGATTTTATTCAGAAATTGGGTGATCTCTAGAAGTTCTTTGATCTCTAATCTAGTATGTTAGATTTTGTTTGCATCTAGAAATGCTAATAAACAATATTATCATTTGGTTCTATTCTGGCTTTGAAGTTTAGTATTACTTCTGCAGGTTTTATTTATTTGTGTCAATATTTTTATCTTATCGTAGCATTAAAGATATATGTAAAACTAAATCTCTCATTTTTCTGAGGCATTTTGTTTGTCATGAGCTTTATAATTTCCGTATTATAGTGTATGTTTGGTTGTAAATGTTCGTGTGAGGTATGGTAAGTGATTAACGAGGTTAATTTAATGTCAATTTATTAACTTTTAAATTCTTTTCAATTTGTATTTTTTGTTGAATAGCCTACAGGTTTGTCTTTTATAGATACCATAACTAAACTTAATATTTCCCTAGAATAGATTATAACGTAGGATACGCTAAAGAGGATTCTATCAGTAGCAGAGAAGTTCAAAAGATCTTTCTATTGGGGTCAGTCGGCTAAGTATCCGTTGTTGGGAAGGAGTGGTTCTGTTCTTGTAGATGATTTAACAGATCTAGTTTTAATGTAAGTATACGAGACCCCCAAAGGATGTTTGCTAATGTAGTCTCCGCTTGCAATAAATTTGGGCTGCAATATCTAAAAGAATTTCTAGAAGTTTTTTTTTAATATTGTGGCGAGGTTGGCAATAAACCGCTACGATAGTTAATTCATATAGAAGCATTTTTTATTTGAGAACTGTAGCTTGTAGTTTCATAATTTTTTTTACAGAACTGACTTTCTTTTTGATTATGTGAATATAGCGAAGCACATTTATAACCGGCGGTTCTAATTTTTTAAAATAATGGTGAATTATGCCAAATTTGGTAGTAGTATACTAAACTGTCACATAAGTTAGGAGTAGTTGTTACTATAATTATATATTTTTTGTAGTTTAACATCGACCATTGTGTTTATTAACTACTCTATTTATTTACATTTAATGAGACTATTTTTTTATATATATATATCGACTTGGTTTGGTGTTGATTGCCTGCCTGTCGTTTTAATTTTTATTTGACACTTCGATATCTGATTTAGTTTTCAGAGGAATATCTACACCAATACACTTATTTAATATTCTGAGCAACAAACGTCTATGATTTTTTTTAATATAGAAATTTTGTTCTTTTGGTTCTCAAGTATTTTGACGATAGTTATAGTATATTCTGAACTGAGCTCTAGACATTAATTTACTAGTAATTTTTTCGTGTCTACATCTTTAGTGATGCGGGATTATAAAAGGTCTGGTCTTTTTTTGAGGTCCCTTGGGTAGTATATAAGTTCAGTTCCCTTTTGAATTTTTATAACAGCTACAAGTTCTCTTTTTATTTTAAAATCTATGAAAAATAGGGGGAGCTCTATTTTAATTCTGGTTTGTTTTACATTCCATATGTTAATAGTGTCGTAGCTTAGTTTGAGGTGAATGCATTTAAATACTACGCGAAAGGATTTTTCGTATTCCAGTTTATAAGTATGGAACACCATTTTGTTGCTCATTAATGCTTTAATGATTGTTATGTATCTTAACTTGATCGTTACTTAACGATTTGATTGTATATTTATTTTCTGATAGCTGGTACTATAGAAATAGTCCGTAGCTTTACTTCCTCCTTTTTGTTAGTTTGATTATCAGACTTCATATCTTCTGAGGATGCCGTAATGATTGCTAGTTAGTGATGGATCGCCTATGTAGTAGTTATAATTTTCTGGTTCGGGTAATGCTTAGATAATCCTATTCCGTTTTTCAATCTATGACGGTTTACTGATGATTTTCTGGAACACTTTGTAGTAATGGACAAGAAAATGGTTAATTATAGCAATATGAGGTTGTATATAACACATGGCGTTGTGTTAAGTTGTCAGGGGTAATGGATGTGCAAGAATGTGAAGGATTCTGATTAGAGTACATAAAGTAATTATTGTCGAGTCAATGGGATGTGTACAATTATAAGTATGATAATTTTTTTGTAATTACCAGTATTGTTAAATTTATGCCTCAAAAAGTAATTGTTTACAATTACAATTACCTCAAAAATATATAATTAATTACCTTCGAAAATACAAAATATTTGGCTGTAATAAATTACGACTGCAATTACTCGTTTAATGTAATTGAACACACTCGATTAAATATTTTATTATAAAATTTGAAATTTTTTACGAGATTCCCAAGTGTGGTATCCTTTGGGTAGGCGGCAAATAGGTGCTGAAAGTACTTAGTATATTTTGAGTTGGCAAAAGGTATAGCACTTGATAAATAATACCGGAACTGACAACTCATTATTTATATATCTGTATATAAATATTTATTAGTCAGAACTTAGAAATAGAAAATTACAATACAATACAATTTTAAAAATAATAAATTTTCAAATTGTTGATCAGACCACTTATTTCATAAATGTATTCAAATTTGACCTGCTGAGCTAAAAACATGCGTTCAACGGGCGCAGAAGAATGAAGAGCATTATATTTTTGGAAAATCTTGAAAATTGTGCGATTGTCTTTTAAAGACAACAAATTTAGCTTGCGATTTTATATAAGCCGGAAATTCAATATGCGATGCATTCTCGCTGAGATTATCATCAGCATTGGCAGTAGCGTTTTGCATAAAATCGAAAAAAACAGTATTTTTAAAGACGGAGAATTTTGATTATGTTCGAGAAAAGGAAAGAATTGTTTTTGAACTTCATTTATAAATAAGTTTTTATTTGTAAGATAATTTTGTTTATCTTTCCCAAAATTAATCCAATTAAGTTTAAATGCAGGTATAAATATATGATCTACTGGAGATTTTACTATAGTCCAAACCGACTTTGCACATCGCTACAATAGTTAGTTATTTTCGCTACTGATGAGTTGAAAAATTGTGGGCAATACATATTGTAAGTACAACTGTTTTTATCCTTGTAGAGTATCGAGAGCTATTGCCAATGGTTTCATAACCATCAAAATATTCTTCCAAACATCTAGCTGTGCCGTTTTCAGTTTAGAAATATTAAGTTCATCAGAAATTAATCCAAGTGTTCTTTTAAAGCGAGAATCATTGCGACGCAATCAAAAAGTGAGTTCTATCGTGTTGGACAAGGTACTTCTCGTTTTTACCATAGATTCGTTTTCCTTCATCGAAAGCTTTGGTAAATCTACTGACGCGCTATTTCAAATTGACGTGAGTTTTTCCAAAAAGGAAATTATATCATCAAAGTTGTCATTTATACCAATATTTGAAAAATCTATATCAGCAATATCAACATCATGCTCCTGATTTTCAAGTTTCAATTGTTTACTTTCACTTGGATCAGATTAAACAATTCTAAACGGTTTACCAAAATTAGTAACATTGTCTGATTTTTTCATTGATAATGCAAAATGAAGCGTGAATATCATTTAACGTTTTTCTTATTTGTATATAAGTATGTGCAAATCTAATTCGCCTACATGCTAGTACACATGATTTTCTACATAAAGTGTCGTTAGCAATAATATGAGCTGTTACATCAAAGTAGGTCGTATTGTTTTTAGCTATATATCAGCTGTTGTACATATGAATACCAATTAAGAAATTGAATGTTGCCTTGGGAAACCCACTTATTAAACCGACGTTTGCACCTACATATATTTGACATTTTGCTATTATTTTGTCTTCATTACTTGAAACAACATTAAATATTCCGCAATTTAAAACCAATGGAATTTTTTGTTCATCCTGACTTGTCCAGTTCACGAACTTTTAGGAAATGAAAATGAACTGCTTATTATTTCAAATATGTGGCAATCTTTCTAATATTTAACGACTAATGACTGTCGAGAAAAGTAATTAACCCGTCTATTGGATAGATACCTATCTGGTATTGTGGTATTCAAACTTAGAACTACCTAAATGGGTTTACAATGTAAAATTTGTAGACATTGTATTGCACCAACTAGAAACTCAAAAGTGATTTGTAAAATGTAATTAGATTATAACAGTAATTGAATTTCTTCTTATTATTATTGTTATTTAAGATTACAGCTTGGTCTATTCCAAATTGTCTATCCACCGTTTTTGTTTCTGTCTGGGCCTTCCTCGTGGTCTTTTGTTTCTGGCTATTTTACTTTGTTTCATCAATTTTGGATATATGTAGATTCCATTCTTCTCTTTTTAATAACCCAATCTCCTATTGTTTGAATGATACATTATTCTCATACATCTTCGCTTCGTATCTGGTCTCCCAGAGTTCGCACAGTAATTTTTTTGGTGTTTTTCACCTATTGCTTTACCGTAAATATTGGGGTATTACACAATCTACTCGTCTGAAGTCCGTGTTGTTAATTTTAGTTTAATTATTTTTGTTGTTAGTTTTAACTATTGACAAGAGATTAACCCGTCGGTAGTTGTTAGGTACTTGTTTTTCGCCTTTTTTAAATATTAATTTTATATTTTCGACTTTTTCAGAATACATTTAATTAACTTAATAATTTCCAAAGTCGAACTTCCGCCACCATATTTAAAATTTTATTGGTAATATTATTTTCATCGGGGATTTCCTAGTTTTTAACTTTTGTAATGTAGTTCTTATATTTTTATCATCGATTTCTAGTTTAGTCTGTTTCTCTTCTGGTCGATCAATATTCTCTATTCTATTCAATGGACCGTCTATATATTCGTATTTTCTATATACTTATCGACTTTTTTTTGGTACATATCAATCTCAAAACGTACTTTTGTTGACCCTAGAAGTCTCGTTCTAAATTTCCAGTGTACTTTTCCCAAAAGTTTTCTTTGATATCTCTAATTTTACCGTTTAATCTGTTTCTCACTATCTTGTATTCGTCATTTATGTAAAGTTCGTCCCAATCTATATTTTAGATAAGCCATTTTCTCCGCGTGTGATAATTTCTTTACTTCCATAGAGAATCATGGTTGTACACATTCCTTATTCTTATTTATTTTTTGTATACAAAGAGCTTTTCTCGAGGTATTTAATGTATTTGCTTTTAATTTTTCTCAATCCTTGTCTGTGTTGTTTTTTTCCTAATCTCTGGTAAATATCTGGTATACTTGAGTCTTGTAAAAGTTCTTTCTTTACTCGTTTTTCAAAAATGGGTGAGGTTTTTCGACTTTTGTATGGTCAAACGAATTTTCCCTACTATTAGCTTATAATTGCTGTAAATTTCAGTGGAATTTAATTCTCAGAGATATAAGATACGAGATGGACGTACCTGTTCGTTTGGTATTATGTAGATGGGCTTTCTCTACTATTGCTCCAGGTATATTAATACTGCATTTTATGATTGAAATAAGTATTGTTGATTTGTAAGTTTTTAATTGCGCAAAATTGAGTTAATGTTTCTCCGTTATTTATAACTTCTTTATTGAAGTGTATATGAGGATATAGTATTCATATGAAATAACACTTTTACCTCTCTGTTTTGTCTCAGATAAATTTTCTCTCTTACTAGTTCTATATAATTCTTCTTATTTTTTTATTCCAAGATCTGACATTTCAACCACCGAGTCTAATAATTTGTTTTCTCCATATTCTTCGTTCTGGTGGTCTGCCTTTTTCACGGCGGTTAAGTTGCTAGCTTGTTTCCACTAACCTTCCTCTTTTATGTGGGCTTGGGTCAGGCAACATGTAAACAACATTATCTGAAAAAACGTTATCAAGGATGTATTGTATATACATCGAAAGTGCAGTTTCTTATTGATATTCTTAGAGACATATCAGACATGTTTTTTTGAACTATCTATAACATCCAGTTAAATATATGTAATTGTTCAAAAATACCATCTACTCCCCACGTATACAAGGGTAGAAGCCGAACAAAAAATTCTTCAATTACATCTTGGGATGATCTTGCAATCTAATTTCGACCATGGTATCGAAACACGTATTAAGCTTAGGTGTGACCAGCAGACACCTTTTGCTAAGCAATATATTACTTTATCATATTACAATCACATTCTCAATATGTTACTTTGCTTAATTAGATTTTTTTCGAAGTTGATGGTTTAAAAAAATCACCAAATATATCACCAATAATAATGTTTTGGAAAGCTTAATTTAGTGAATCTTTGCACAATTTTTGCTGAGGGTGTTTTCCATTTTTCCTTAAACGTTTTTGTATTATGAGGAAAAATTTTATCATGAACGTTGAACTATTTGACTGCTGCAATCAGTCTTGCTTCTATCATATAATATTTAATTAATATTTTTTTATAGTTTTTCCTTTCCAAGAAAATATTAAACATGAAATGAATACAAATACTTTTATTAATTTGTTTATCTCTAATTGCTGATTTATGTAGCTGCTGAAATTTTCTTCAACTCTTTTAAATTACCCAACTTTAGACATAATCTTTTTTCAAGTCCTTCTATTTGTCCCAACTTGTGTTAGGCGTTTCCAATGTAGTTCTCCCATTTTCTTTAACTCTAATATTTTGCCAATTATTAGCTCCTTTAATGTGCTCTGATTTTATTTGCTATAGAACTGTATTTTATCTATGGTTTTATTACCTGGAGTTAGGCCTGCGAAAGTTTTTTTTTTTGAGAATGCCTAACTCAGATATACGTTTTTCTCTCAGATAGTCTCACACCTATCATTATTCTTATATAAATACTTTAGTTTTTATTTATATTTGAGTTCTTTTGGTATTTTTGAGGATATTCTGAAAGCTGCACATGATAACCGAACTTTTAATTTGAGCTGTTTGATTTTGTTGATGCTTATTATTTCTTATAGGTGGATAATTTCAGTAACTGTTTCTAATTTGTGGCAATCAAAGTTTTCATATTTCTTGTGAAATACTCATTACAGGGTCAAATTTATTCCGATCATTGTTTGACGTGCAAAGCTTGGGGAATAACATTGTGTCAACGGCGTGTCTAAGATGGTTTAATTTCTTTTCCATTTATGTTTATTCCCATATCTGATCATTCTAATTGTTTAAATGTATCTTTTTGCTACCATCACTTTTCTTAACTATTTTTTATTGATATAAGCTTGTTAATGGTGGTGTTTCACCGTATTGTCATGGTTATTTATATAATATACTTATGTATAAGATTTTCATATCTGTAATCAATTCGGCAATTATTCAAAGACAATTCCACAATCTATAGCTCCACTCTACCAAAGGCCTTTTTGCAGTATGCGTGTCTTGTATGTGGTATTTTTTTCTTTAATATTCTCACTTGAACGTAAAGATTTCGAGAAAAACTGACGAAATGGACAACAAACTAGGTAACTTTTGAAATAGCATAAAGAAGTAGTGAAAAATAAAACAACAAATATATGTGCCACAAATAAATTCTTTAGCAGTGGACGTATGTCACCAGACGGATAAACCAAAAACGATATTAAATAATTTCTTTGTAACAACAGTCACGTTTTTGAAGATATTGCAGATTTTTTTGCCTTTCTCCAATAACACAATAACGGATTTGTCTTTAATATTCTCAAAGAAGAATAGCTCGATAATTCTTCTGGGCCAACTTCCACACCAACAGTGACCTTTTCGTCGATATGAGCATGCTTCATGAATTTTACGAGAACCCTTCGCTCTTGAATAGTGTTTTTTAATTACAATGTTGATGAACTTCATCGTTTATAAATTTGTACCAAAAAATCGGACCCACTTGCCTCAAATGCCAACTTATTTTATACGTTACTGTATATAACATAGGTTTAGCTTATTTAGCTTCGATTTTGAATGCAAAACGTGCAGAATTTATCTACCAGTTTTATGAGATTGCGTCAACTGTGCTGAAAGACTTAATAGATTTGCCATGCATCAGCACGCACAATATTTTCATTTGAACGACTAGTACAATGTCTATCTACCACCACCCTTTACATATGATACTACTCAGTTATTCAAGAATCCATTCAATAAATACTGATATGTCTTTAACTGAAGGACTTGGTTGCAGTCTTTTCTAGCGAGTGCAGATCGATCCAATAACAACAAAGAATAGTTTTTTAAGCAGCTTTTGTACCTCATATCGCTGGGTAAATAAATTGTTTATATTTCTGTCTAAGTATATGCAACGAAAAATGACAAACAGCAACTATCCACAAGGGACTTATTTTTCCGTACTTTTTAAAAACATTTGAAACATATGTTGTTTATTGAATTATACAATTACACTGGCAAAATGTAGATCATTATACCGAGCATCTGATAATTAGAACGATAATAAAGTTGTTAAAATATCATCAAAGAATGGATACGGATTTTCGACAATGACATATTGAATATTTAGTAGATTTATAATTAATAGTAGACTTTAAAGTTTTCTAGTCTGCACAAATTAACCAAGGAAATATATGCTCTCCAATAATCAACTGCATTTTTGGTGGTTCAGACAACGTAAGAGCCATAAAGTACAGATTATTCCATCAGCGGAAAAAGTAATGCTGATTTCTTTTTCGATTACCTTAAACAGTGTATCAACAACAAAAGTCTACGTATATTATATAATTTATATATATATATATATATATATATATATATATATATATAAACCTGACGAAAATGCTCTGAATTGTATTTATCTTATCGTACAAGGTGACTATTAATTGGATGCTGATGGTTGAGAATAATATATTACAAAAAAAAACTACAAAAGGTATTCAGACGAGGTAAATTACTATTTATTGATTAGATAAAGGACTAGATGGTAATATTTTCCAAATGTCTTTCTTTTTAGACGTTTCAAAAAGTGATCAATAATTTTGTGTCTTTCCTCTTCTATCGAATTAATGGCATCTTTAATACGAATTTTGAGACACCGATGTTTCCTAGTCTTTTGTTAAACCCCAGAGTGAATAGTCGCAACGGTTTAAATCGGGAGAATAAGGTAGCCAATCAATACCTTCGCCTGTGTTCGTCTTTGCATCCAAGGCAATGATATTCGAGCCAAAGACACTTGATATTGTAGACATGTTTTCCCGAGTTCGATGGATTCGGGTGCCACCTTGTATAAACCAAAATTCTCATTTCATTGAATTTCGGCTAATGATCGCCGACCTTCGATAGAAGATGGCACAAGAAGAAGAAAGAAGGCTACTTTAAATTTATTAAAACCATAATATTTAATCAATTACAATTTCTCCATGATAGTCTTTAAATTTAATGGAAATGAGAGGTTCACATTTTCTCTACGAATATGAAAATCAATGAATTTTTGCTTTCATAACCATCAGATCTTTTTGCACTGTTTTATGAATTGTCTTGCCAAGATCTTTTGGAATTTCTTTCAGAATAAATCAATGTTTTGTCTAAAAAATTCACGTTTCTTCAGTGAAATTATTATTCCATATTGTGTTAAAAATCGAGATCTCAATAATGTTACATTAGATTTCTCTACTCCATTGTTCTTCTTGTATTTGAATCAAATAAGTGACAATCTTTGTAAAAAGAACGTATATAAGACTATTGTCTTTCTTTCGACAAACTTATAAATTAACTTTAATATACTTATTTGTATGAAAAGTAAAATGTTTTTAGAAACGGCATATTTTACTTAATATATATTATATACAGTGGTGATTTCATACGTATCTAATTTATTAAATCAGCAGTTTTATCATTTCTTCTTAAAATTAACGTCTTCAATAAATTTACCTCTTAAGCAGCATTTAGTGACAGCAAAGTACTACCCAGGATTTTCTTTTTCAAATAATTCAATAAAAATGTGACCACAGCCGGGCACTATAAATTTATGTAACCGAACGGGAATTATTTTTTGTAATTTATTGAAGTGTAATAGGAGTACAAAAATAAAAGCTAATTTTTTCGTTATCTGTTGACTTTTTTGACATTTTTCCCAAAGGCTAAATCTCACCATCTCAAAATTAATGTTGTAACACCAACCAATCGCGCACGAAAGCATTAATAGCAACATCGTCTTCCAATTTATCCTCCAAATGTCGGAACTGTAGGAAGTGTTCCAGCATAGTTAAGAACAAATCTTCGACTTTTTTATCGAGCTTGAATAGTTATATGAGATGAGGTATTATCATAAAGCAAAAAACATCTCGAATTAAAAAAAAAATGTTATGCTACTCATGCACTTGAATTTTCTCAAAGGTGTTGTCCCTGGATTGTGCCCCATATTTTTTCAAAATTTCTGATAGTTTTTCGCTTTGTCGTGAAAAACCTTATAATAATTCGAGGACAACTTTTACTTTAATATAACTGACTAAAGAAGCGATAGTGCAAGGTACCTTACCTACAATGTGCTCTTCATTCACCTCTCTTCTTTGTCTTTTTATATGCGTACTCTTCTCAGTAGAGTGTTTGCGATCATGACGCAGGATATGGCAGCTCTAGATAACTGCGTGGATGTTTATCCGCACCAGGCCCTCAAGTTCTTCAACCAGGGTATGTGTTTGCGTCTTGGTGGACGGCGACCTTCAACTTTGCCTTGTAAGACACATTGCAATAATTTGTGTTGTCTCATATTAAGGCCAAAATATTGTAATTTGGTTATTTGAATTTATTCAATGCAAGCTGGTTCTTTTTGCATCTTTTCTATTAGTTTCTTATTACTGACTCTATGTACCCACTGAATACGAATTTATTATTGATTTTATTAAGGTCCTTGTTTCTATTCCACAAAACAATACAGAATGTACATAGCATTTCAGTAGTCTAATTCGTATTTTGTAGATGAATCTGATGTGAGCATAATGTTGCTCTCATTTTCATAAATGCTGCTCAGCCCATTTATATCCGTACTTTAACCTTTTGAGAGTTTTCACATTGGTCATTCACCCACGCTCCAATGTAGCGAAACTATGATACATTTTCTATTATCTCGTTACTATGACATATATTGTTAGAACCCTTTGGGACTTCTACTAATTACCATTGATTTTGTCTTTTTAGTGTTTATAAAAAGACTACATCACTAATGGTGGAAACTAGGTTCAACACTGTGTCATTTGCGTATCTTATTGAAATTATACTTTCACCATTTATAAGTATTCCATTCGTGTAGTTTTTGAGAACACGCTTTTTGCCTTTTCGTTTCAGTAGAAATTGGTTATAAGAATGTCAACTTTACCTAATTGGACATCAGTCTGTATTTTTAAAAATTTGTTGTGTTCAACTGTGTCAAAAGCCTTTTCGTATTCTTTGCCAAAGTTGTTCTTGGAAAAAGAGTAATATGTGGTGATTTTTCGTTGCTTTCATACGCAGCTTTTGTAGCCATTCAAATCATTCGGACCATGTCTATAGATGTGCTAAGTAATACCGTACCAATCTATTCGGTGCCCGCCATCACTTACTACTAACAAAACTGCTGCGTTTGCTGGTTTTCGCCATATCTGACTACTTTCAACTAGTTTGGCCTGCAAGTCGGTGCAGTTTACCGTAATATGGCGAGTACTAAAAACCCTGCGATGACCAGTTTTCGGAAACCATTTCTCGTCAAATACAATTGATGTGGCCATTTCGGTAAAAAGGTATTACTTCTGCAATGTGATCCCATACATCCCAAAAGAAATTTTGATGATGTTTATTTGATTCACTTTCGTAATTATACGTATTTACTTCCACAAAGATATTAAAATTTAGAAGTTAGGAATCTATAGCTGTTACTATGGAATGTCTTCGTTTCACATGTGTGGTTTGAAATAAAAATCTAATATCAAACGTTGACATACATTACTTGCGTTCTTTTGTGAATTCTGCTATATGTTTATCTCGCTATATTATGAACAGTTTTTTTATCTTAAAGTAGCATTAATATTTATTTCCTTTTTTAGCCATGCATTCCGTATTTTAATGATCTTTTGTCAACTTCACATCACTCATCTTATTAATTTGTTGTAGAATGTCCAACTGGAATTTGTCTTTTTATACAGTACTGTTATTATTGATAATTTTTTAGATTTTTGTAAGGAAGGTGCAGCCATTATCTGTATCAGTTTGCTTACCTAATCCGTAACATGCAAAGGTAGGACATTAAACATCTATAGTAGACTCGCCTGCAAATAATGTAGTTATATCTATAATAAAAACTATTCGTTTGCTATGATCATCGATTATAGCAAACATTTATTGAAGGCGAACTGAAAAGTTCCAGATAAATACGACTCCACGGTTGAGCAGGCTAATAATCCCAACTCCTTAAGTCGTTTTTAAGTAGAGTGGTTCCGTACTATAAACAACTTGAACATTTGTTTATCTACTACATCATACATAATCTTTAGCCCGATATTTTATTTTTACAATGTCTTGTTAGACTTTATAAAGTTCTTATAAAAACGAATACTAAAAGTGCTTAGGAATTACAAATCGAACCAAACAAATATTTTAATGTAACAGTTCTAATCATCTATGATAATAAGAAAGTAACTTATGCTTGACATCTTTTTGCTATTCTCTAAATACGACATTTTATTACATATAGTTTTTTATCTTTGAAGATGGTAGATAGATTTTTAGATGCTGCTATGTAATTTATAAATACGCCATTTTTTGTTGAATCATCTTCGATGGATACATATTTTGATAAAGAAAATTGCAAGGTTTAATTTCAACTTTATCTGGAATATGATTAGCTGCGGTTGTTGGTATTCCTTCAGCACTAAATATTGGCACTAATGCTGGATTGTTTGTTATTAATATAAATTTTTGTCCAAATGTATCTAGAACAAACTCACAATAAACATCAATTTCTATTGTTACTCTTATAATCTGGTTATAATTCTGCTTTATTCATAATAAGGTTTGCGTCCAAAATTCTATACATAAAATAAGTATCTGCCATTTCCCTGTTGATACAAAATTGGACTATACAATTTATAATGAAATGTGATAAAGGAAAAGAAACTTATTTAAAAAAGTATGTTCACTCTTTTTTGAATCTGGGAAATCCGATCCTGATTAGAGATTGATAAACATACACGAATTTTGGTTCCACTATATTATCCAAATTTTTGAACCTTAGGTAGTAATTAGTATTGTTACACATAACAGACAATGAACAACAGTTAGTAAGTTAGTGATAAAAACAAACTTCACGGAGAGATGGTTCTTTTCGAAATTGTTCACGAAGTAACAAACAATGCACCACATAAAAGAACAAGCTCATACGCGTGAAATTAATCATGTCTTATTCCGTGAATGGTCTGAATGCAGATAAAGAAACTAAGCACAACCTTGAAGAGGAATTCCTAGAAAATCTCAGAAGTTAGTTAACAAAGAGGGGACAAAAAAAGAATGAAGAAGATTCTGAAGATCTAAATGATCGATTTTATAAAAGCACTTTTAAGTAAAACCGGTAATAAAACGAAAGAATTTCAAGAAATTAGAAAGGAGAAGAAAAGAAACTACAAAGAATTGTTATGCTGTAAAGCGAGAAAACCAAAATTTGCGAAGGAAAATAAAACAATTCAAAGGAAAACAGAATAACTTGAGAAAGATAATGAAAGCCGGTATTTAATAATTCCGGGGCTAAATATAGACACTAATAACGATAACGATCTTAAGAATACCATGAAAAATTTGATTGCGCAAGGATTACAAATTGAATATACCCCAAAATTAGCGCACACTAAAGAATTACATGTAGTAGAAAATATACACTGATGTAGATTTAACTGAAAAGGAAATGAAAGCACGGAGGAAAATTAGGAAAAGAAGAAATGTTCAAAGATAATCAAACGACAGTCTGCCAGTAATAATTAATAAAGAAGAGTAACGATAAGATGAGGAGCACGGCCGTACATGGATCTGTAACGAGGTTTTACAGGAGAAAAGAGCGACAGTAGGGGTAGGTTGTTTAATGAACGAAAAATTGGCTAATGGTAAAGATAATGGAAGACATTCAGGGAGAATACTCGCAGTAGAAATAAACTTAGAACAAATTACCACAATACTAACAGTTTACAGACCAATTAAAGACAACTCAAAGCAAAGATAAATTCTAGTATCAACTAATCTTGACAGATACGGAAATATTTATGTTACTATAGACATAAACGCCAGGGTAGGAAAAAAAATATGCACGAGAGTAAAAATGACAGCAAAAGGCTAATATACTACTGTCTTATCAATAAGCTAATAATAGTGAATATCATTTATCAACATAAATATACACAAGGCATAAATACTTTACATAGTGATAGAAAGAGGAAGAAGAAAAGAAATACAGCATGTAAGTTATGCGCGGCTCCAAAATTTACACTGATCATTACATGATAGTAGAAAAAGTGAAAAACGATGACGCACAAAATGGAAACACAATGGAAACATCAAATACGAATCTACAAAGAAATTATAAAGAGAAGAAAACCTATAAGAGAATACAAAGAAACATTAAAAATAGTAAATTAATTATTCTAATAAAAACAGTAATGAGATGATTGAAAAATATAATTATTGAAGCAGCAAAAGAAGTATACGACACATTGAAAGTAAACAAAATGAAAAAAAACAACGTTTTGTAACCAAGAAGTGAAAATAAAGAAGAAAAGATGTAAGGCATACTTACAAGAAAAGAGAGAAACTAGATCTGGGATTTATAAAATCCAACGAAACAAAATCGTGAATATAGTAAGAGGAAACAAGTACAATTGGACAAAGTTTGTAGAAAAATGTAAAGTAGTGGTAAAGACCAAAAATGAAGGATTTACAAAGCTATTAGAACGATTAATAAATGGGAAAGCATCAAGACGCGATAAACTAACTGCAGAAATGTTAAAATTCATATAACAAGGAAAAGAATTATTTATAAAAAAATAGTGTCAGAAGATTAGCAAATAAGAATAACAATGCTAATACATAAAAAAAGCCACAAAGGATGCATCAACTACAAAGGCATAACTTTATTAAGCACAGCTGGCAGAACTAACTAGTACTGGAAAGAGGGCTAGTAAAGCGCACAAAACCGACTTTAAAAAAGTGACGGGGCGTATTTAGAAAAGAAATGACCATGCACAATCACATTTTCACAATACAGGTTATAATAGAGAAAATTCTGAACAGAAAGCTAAAAGTGTACTTCGCATTTATAGACTTACGTAACTGAGTTAAGATAGGAAAAGTGTAGAAGAGTATGAATAAAAGAAAATTGATTAACCATTTTGTAACAGCATATATAGAAACAATAAAAAATCACTAGTAGCTTAAACAAAAGGACTTAGGTAAAGAGAGTGGAGCTCCACTGTGTTTATTAAAGGGTGTCCCAAAATTCAGGAAAGAAGTAATTTTTATAGAAAACACGGGTTTTTAATTAAAAATTATAATTTTTTATTGATTCATAAAGTATACCATATAGGGTTACGTATGGAATAGAATACCGGGTAAGTGGCTACACGGCACATGCGCACTCTTTTGTTGAAATTTTTCATAACCGTTCTGCATAAATATGGCTGAATATCGTTGATACAGCGCTAAATTTCTTCCTTCAAGGCGTGGTGGTCTAGGGCTTGCTGACATAAATCTTAGACTTCAAAAACCCAAAGAAAGAAGTCCAACGGCGTTAAATCGCACGATCTGGGCGGCCAATTCTGATTACCAAAACGGGAAATTGTACGACCAAGAAATAACTAATGCAGTAATTGAATTGTTTGATGGGCTGTACGGCATGTGGCACCGTCTTGTTGAAACCACATGTCGTCTACATCCATATCTTACAATTTAGGCACAAAAACTGGATTATCAAATCGCAATAGCAAGCACCATTAACTGTTATTGTCTGACCAGCCGCATTTTCGAAGAAGAATGGCGCGATAATGCCTCTAGTCCAAAATCCGCACCAAACAGTTGCACGTTGTGGATGCATTTGTTGCTCAACAATCACTTGTATATTTTCTGAACCCCAAATGCGACAATTTTGACGATTAACGAAAAACTGAAAACGATTTTGCCCGAAAAATCAGCGTCCACGTGTTGTTCCATAATCCATTCAACGAAGTTTCTTCGCTGTGTCAATTGAAGTTTGTTAGCATGAAGATGCAAATCTTTCGTGAGAATACGCTGTAGAGGTTTCTCGAAATGTCCAATTCTTGACCGCGGTGGCGAATTGATGTTCCTGGACTCTCAAAAACACTCTCAAGAACTGCTTCGATGTTTTGTTTTGAACAACTTCTTGAAGGGCGCCTAGAGTGTGTCTACTGCCAATGATTGATCCAGCCTCCCTGAATTTTTTAATTAATCTCTGCCCAGTTGATGAATTTAAATCACTATTCCACAAAAATTGCGAACTGTAGCTGCCAAACTTTCATTATTTTTAAAATATTGCTCAACAATAAAAACGCATTGTTCTTTCGTGTAGCACTCTATTTTTAATAACCCTCAACTGTCAGCTGTCACGTTGTCTTTTTTTCGTTGGTAACACTTGCCGCACCAATGGCACGAAATTCAAATCTTGCGTGAATTTTGGGACACCCAATATAAGAGATCATAAAAATATGTAAATCTAAAAAAGTAACTGTAGCTAATAAATTTCAACCAGTGGAAATATTTATATATGTCTTCGCATACGAAGTCATAGTAAATATGACTAATTAGAAAAGAGGATTGAGAATAATTTAAATATTTGAAACAACACAGTAATAATGGTAGCAAAATAACAAGGAAAACACAATATACAGGGTATAGGCATTGAACAAGTAACACAGTTAAGTATTCAGGCACAATGAAAATCAAAAAATAAGCATTAATGAAAGGATGGTGAAAACTAACAAAATATATCATATGAGGAAACAAAACTTATAACGACAAAATAAATTTTAGAAGACAAAAATTATAGTTCTGGAACAGTATATAGACCTTGTGTCTTGTGGTAGCGAAACATGAATAATAACTAAATAAAGGAACACTAACATAAATTCAGTTGAGATAAAATATCTGCGAGCTATAAAAGCAATAACAAGACGTGACGAAATAAGGAATGCAGAGGTACAACAAGAACTAGAAATCAACTCAAAAACGGAGTACATTGAAGAATAACAACTGAACTCGCTAAGTCTACCTACAACGGATATAAGAAGGAAGACTGGTTAAAACACAAATACAAAATAGAGGGAAGTCAGTTACAAGAAGCAATAATTTCAAATTAATTGATGATTAAAATTTTCGAAAAGGAGGCCTTGGGGAACATATTTGTAGAAATTTAATTACTAAGTGGAACCGTTAAAATGTACTTCTACAGTTTCAGAATATTTCAAAGAAGCACTTCGTATATTTGAAGAGTTTTAGTATCAAGTGTAAACGACTTGTTTGTCTTGTTTCTTCAACTAATACGCAAAAGATGATCTCTAATGTTCTTGTATACTAAAACCAGTTGTTTTACACTCAGGTACAGCAGATCTGTAACTTTGATAGCTAATCACAATCTAATTCCAAACAATAGCGAAATCCAGCGTGTTTTGTCTGCTTTTAGAAGATATAAGGCCACTTGCCATGTACGTGTTTTCCATCGCCGATTCTTTAAATTAAAATAACTTAGAGTATTACTACTTCGTATATTAAAGTCGATATCTAAATTAATGTATCTATTTTTTTTATAGGGATATTTGTATAAAGCCTGAGTCTTTATTATTTTATTAAGAGCGCATCATTTATTGTTTTACGAATCCAGAAGATTATTGTTTTCTATTGTTTTTTAACTTCAATATTATGAAACATTAAACTTTTTGCTCGTGATTTTGATTGTTTCGATCGTAATCGGTTTTGTAGAAAAGTTCGCCATAATAAATATCCAATATTTAGCCAACAAGCTTAATGCATCAGAGTATACCCAATTCCTAAACTTTTATCCAATAAATTAGTGTTTTTCTTTTATCCGTACAGTTAGGATGCTTAGGTCCTTTTCAAAATCTTCAGGTTTCTTTAGATCATGTTACTAAAAATAGAGGGTGATATTAATATTCTTCTTCTTTCAAAAGTTGCTGATCATTTCACCAATTTTAACTTTTGAGACCGCTGAATAATCTCTCAAGTTTCAAAGCCAGGATATTCTTCTATCAGGGTTTATTGTGCCCAGTATTTTACTCTTTAAACTTAATTGCAACATTTTGTATCCAGAGCCCCCTGCTGCATGTCTTAGGTATTCTAATTGGCTCGTATTAATGTCTAAGAGAAACTAGCGACTTGTCTGCAGTTTGTTTAAAACTTAATATTCATTTCTTTTTCTGTCCATGCTATTTTTAGCATTCGGGGGTACAGCCAATCCTCGAAGGTTTTAATTCTTTTTATTGTTGAATTATAATTCAGATTTTCATTCTATACATCAATATGGGGTATATATAACATTGAAACATTCGGATAAGCAGATTCATACAAGCGGTTAATATTTTTCTTATTTTAACAAAAGCGTTTCTTGCCTGTTTTATTCTTGTTAGCATCTCTTGGTGATAATTTCCATCCGAGTTTGCCGGCCTACTCTAATATTTACATTGTTCGACTTGTACGGTTTTACTATTAATTGTTAATACTATGGAGGTGGTATGTTGTCCTTCTATTACTTCTATCATTTTAGTTTTTTTGACATTAATGGTTAGTCCGTGTATGCCTCTCTAGTTTTTTTCCGTTCGTTTGACTAAATATTGAAGATTGTTTACATATTCTTTAGTGATTATTGTATCGTCGGCGTATCTGATATTAATACGCCTTCCATTGAATCCCTTTCCAATATTTTCATTATCCAACGCTTCTCTGAATACAGCCTCAGCATAGATGCTAAATAAAAATGATGACACCTTTTCGAATTTCCACTTTTTCAATGAGAGCATTTTCGATTTTTAATTTTAGCAGTCTGCTTCCAATACAGTCTGACAATTATTCTGATTTCATTGTAACCAATTTTTATTATTTTACTTTAGTGTGTCGTGATCGACATTGTCAAAGGGCTTGCTGTGGTTTATAAAACATATGAATACATTTGTTAATATCTGAACATCTCTGAACCACGACAAAGTGCTTCTTGTGTCACCAATCCATTCTTGAAGCCTAGCTCCATCTCGTTCAAGTTGAATTCGCTTTTGTGTGGTAAATTCTTCGGCGAATGATTTTAAGGAACATTCCGAGCTGAAATACCGTAAAATGCTTTTATGTGCTAATTCAATTATAACAATTTATCAATGAACGTGATATTTTCCTACATTTACCTCTCTAAATATTCAAAAGGAAACACCTGTATGTATTTCCGATTTGAATTGTAAAGTTTGTCTATTATTTTAATCATCAACCACTTCGCACTTCACTTACGGATCCAACCCTGATATTTTAGCTATTTATTTTTAGCATACTTTAAAAATTATTTGGTCGTTCGATGCTTTCTGCGGTTCAGCCTTTTTGCACCACTGGAGATGCCTATAATAACTTAGTTTCTTGATTTGGATATCTAAGGAGACTTTTAAAGTATTTGTTGGTTAACTTGCGCATTACTTTGTAAACATCGACTATGCCCGAGTTCTTGTGCAAAGTTGTATTGCTGACATTCGAAGAGTATTACGTTTTATAGATCTTTACAATTGAACTCCATGTATTCAGATGAGCTTTATGATACTATTATAGAGATATATTTACTTCAATAAGTTTTAATCTCTAACCTATTAACAAATTCATTTATTGTAACTTGAGCATATTGGTGATTTTGATTTGTTTATTCCATGGACTTTCTATGTAAGATGTCGATCGAATATTATTTTAAATGTTTTATTTCACTTTTCACAGAAATATCACTACCAGTATTTGTTATTTCTGGATGTTTCATTTTATCAAGTAAAATTGTAATGAAGAGTAATAGGAGGTGGACATGGTCAGCTTCACTTTATATACTAATTTATCGTATCACCGATGGCGGCAAGCTTGTTAAACACCAAGAAAAACAGATATACATAGATTCTTCTTTTTAAAACATTTAAGTATTTTATTTTCGATTCTACGACTTAGTAAATTGTCAAATGGTGTTCCCAAAAGCCAAACTGATATGGTGGTATTGTTTCAATTAAATCGATTTTTAAGCTTCTTCAGCAGGAATTTTGATATTCACACATACGATGACTCACCAGACTTACCAGATTTGTGGATCATTATAATTTGGACAAATTTTTAAGGTACTGAACTGTATGTTAACCTAAGCAAACTATTTTATATAACGGTCACTAGGACGATTGATTTTCTAGGTAGTTTTTTGAAAATTTCTCGTGAGTTTTATGATTTTATGATATCTTGCTTCATTTCTACCGGAAGGAAAGCGTTTAATGGTAATTCCATTGGACAAAGACTAATTAAAAAGTTTTTAGTTTTCTGATTAGGTTATTGTTATATGTCTGTGGTGGATTAGAGATTGCGAATGCAGTTGCCTTTTCCGGTTTTATTTTTCTCTAGTTCCTATCTTGCTTTCTTAGTAGGCTACATGAAGTAGATCTTTTTAAATGAAATGATTAGGCATATAAGGTGCGTTATGAAAGTAATGCGCATGATTTTTGTCCGGCGCGACTGTACATCGCAGCGCGCTCTGTTTGCGGGAAAAAGTAGTGGGGATCTGGCCTTCCAAACGCGACCCGGCTTATTGTCAATTTACTCCGAGCAGCACGTTTTTGTAAATTGTAACACGGCGCGATGAAGGATTCACAAAGATACGCGATCAAATTTTGCGTGCGGCTTGGGAAGAATGCTACGGAAACGTACTAGATGCTTCAAAGACGACTGCTTATCAAGATCGCAAGTCGGAAGATAGCACAAGTCGATCAAGGCTCATTGTCTTCTTTGACGTCCGAGGAATCGTCCATTTTGAGTTTGTACTGCTAGAACAGACTGAACGCGGCGTTTTACGTGAAAGATCTGAAGAGATTGAAACGCAGGGTCGCCCGCGTCAGGAGGGACATTAAAGACTCAATGAAAGTCCACCACGACAATGCACTCAGCCACACGGTTTTTATCGTTGGCGACTTACTGCCCCGGAGCAACACCCCATAGGTTCCCCAGCCCCCATACAGTCCCGACCTGGCTCCCTGTGACTTTTTTTGTTTCCCCGCATGAAGAAAGAGCTCAAAGGAAAACATTGGGAGTCCGTGGAGAACATTCAAGCTCATGTTACAAGAGTTCAAAAGGACTGATGCAGGAGGAGCGTATTTTAAATAGTTTTGATGATTTATAAGATCGGATCAGTAAATCATGCGCATTACTTTCTTAACACACCTTGTACGATGACTTTAAGTGCCTTGCACGCCTAGTGTATGCATTTATATCTAGAATATTTCAATTTTTTTCATGTACATTCAATTAAAGAATATATAAAAGTTCAATACTTGTGATATTTGCATCTGAACTTGTTAGAATAGATACCCGGGCAGTGTCTTGTATCACACAAGTAATGTAGCCGCAACGGGGTGTTTTAGTTGAAAATTAATATTCAAATATTCATCTATATAGCGTTAAAATATATCCCAATCTGTTTTAGGTGAAATAAAGTTAGGCATCTGGCCGAAATATAAGTGTCCCGATTAGGTGTAATATTCAGGTAGCTTATATGCTTAACCTTAGTAGTAACTAATTTCAACTTTCAATCAGTGTATTTAGCATTCTAATCACCGGGCATTATAATTTTGTTTGTTCTCTTCAGTTAAAATTTATATTTGGAAGGACTATATAATGCCAATATATTGAATAACCACGGGTGTATGTTGCGGCACCGCTATTTCATCAGGACGATGTGTGGTAGATCGTGTGTTGCGGTATTAAAAAGAAAACTGACTACAGTAACGTGCGTTTTCGAAATCAAAACATTATTTTATTATGTTGTAAGAAATTCATTCAGATGTATGGTTAGTTAAACCACTTAAATTATATGAAGTAATACTGGATGTCAATTAGAGAGTTATTTTAGTGATGGCTGGAAATATCGTGGTGAATATTATGCTGTTGCAATTGATGAATTGAAAAAACGTCTACTTGAGTTGATTAAGAAATATGGTCAACTAGAATTCTAATGTCAATTGTTCATTTCATCTAGTACTTTGTGTTACACTATGTCCCAGTGGATATTCTTTGATTGTGATATGCGACTTGGAATGATTTGGAGTTGGTTAATTCGAAATAGGCAACTCTTGATCCATTTTAGAAATCTCTACAGATCTTTGTAGTTAGGAGTATGATTACCTTCACAAAGAACGTATTTAGCGACAGTATCTTTAGTTTTTTGGCACACTGTTGCATTGTGGTTGCCTCTATATTTCATATTTGAAAGATCTTATACACTATAATTCAAAATATCTATACTGTATGGTACTTTTTTATTGTAGGATTCTACATGTATTCACATATTATTTAGAAATTGAAAGATGTATATTTGATTGTAATTTGAGGTAAACTTGGAATAGCGTTAAGGGGCATTTTTTTACTTTGCGTCTTATAACAATGATGGTACGGATTTCGTGTCTTCTCGTTTTTTGTTTTTTAATTTCTCAGATTCTAATCTAATAATGGAGCCTCGTTCTACTTTACTTAATAGATGTGATGGACTGTTCATCATTAAGGTCTTGTGTACATATTTCCCATATATTTCTGGAAATTGTTAATTTAGTTTGACCGTATCGTTTGGTAATAATGCTTTTTATTTTGTATGATTAAACAATTAATTTTTTTTTATAATCAACTGTACATGAATATTGAGGAGGTTCTAATAATTTTGCGAATTTTCTATTTTGATTCGTGTTGTCTGTAATGAGATTATTAAGGGTTTCACCATCAATTAGTGTCTCTTCTTTTTTTAACTCGTCATTCGTGTTAATTTTCGGAAATTTCATCACTTTATTGCATTGTTAAATTATTTGTATTTTGTGGTTTTGTTGTAGGTGGTGTATTTAAAGTATTAAGATAGCGAAGACTGAATACTAAATTTGTTGTATATTGTTAGTTGAGGGGTTAAAGTGTATTTTTAGCATTTGCGGTACAGATAATGCTGATAATGCTGGCTGACTGAATTTATTGGTAGGTTCAGATGACTGGGTTCATCATTTATCATTATCATCTTTCCGTCCACTGTTGTACTTTGGGGTGCTTGAATCCAGTTGCCGCTCATTGTACTGATATCATGCATCTATTGCGTGGGCGGTTTTTTCTGCTCTCAGCCTTCACTCAAGCAGCAGCCTCTTCATTAGGCTATACTGATTAATAAAAGGGGATATTAATATCAGAAGAACAACTCGTTTTGTTTAATAAAACCGCGTGGTTTAGGATTAATTAATTATAAATATTACACTTTGGTTTAATCACTTAAGTTTACGACTGCACTAACTGTGCACTCTAACTTTAGCCATTTGAAAATATCCCTAGTTGTTGAATTTCGAGGGACAACTTTGTATCTTGCAGTTGTGCAACTCGCATAACGGTGAAAGTGACAAACCACATTTTCAAATATATTATTGTGGTTATTATGTGCGTCTTTTAATCATCTAATAGTATTACCCGGTACGATAATGACATACATAAACTTTTTACTTTTGTCCATGTGATACGTACCTGTTTGATGATATAATTGGTCACTATTCTATAATGGAATATTGCCTTACAAGAACCATATGAACGTATAACTTGTTACTTTAAAAGCCGAGCTTAGCCCAGGAAAACACTCTTTCATTATAATATCCCATCGTTGAACAAACGCCTCCCCTGTTTCCATTTTTCACAATCCACTCCATTCCGGGATTTTGTCGATGTCGTCTCTTTCCTGTGATCTTTTTCTTGTTCTCGACCACCATCAAATTCTTTACAGGTTTTTAAATAAATATCAAAAAGTAAGAAACGAATAGTGTTGTAATTTCAGAAGACAAAAAATGAAACGTTATTTTTATTATTTTTAATCGCCAAGAATACAATCATAAATTTCAAAAAAAAAACAAATCAAATTTCCACTAAGAAGTCCATACTTTTTTGAGTATTTGCCAACTTCTATTGATATTTTCTTATAATAAAAGACGCATCGTGCCCTCTTATATTTATTCCCATGTCTACTAATATGTTTGCTCATTATTTGTAAATGGATTTAACAAACTTGCCCGCTACAAGTACTTGTTGATGTGTATCTACCAGTGATACCTTTTTTTTGAAGAAATAGTAGCTTACGATAGCAGACTAAAATATCTCAAAGACACTTTTTCGTATCATTTAAAACTTTTTAAAATTTGTTGAGTAATTTTTAATCTAATTAGATACGTTTCTAAAATTCTTGAATTAATAGTCTACAACAGCCTTATTTACTACAAAACTTGGACCGTATCCTACTGTCATCTAACCAACATGCTTTGCAGAAAGAACTAAGACTTCACATATGTTCTGTAACTTCGTGATCTCAATTTCTGTCTTGTTCTCCATAGAAATATACTCATATTTTCTTTGTTTTTGTTTAATTATTTTTCTGCGTTTTTTAAACTGCCCATAATAGCGTTTATTATTTTAAGTAATGAACGAGATCCACACTGTAGATAATTCGTTTAGCAACAATTCAGTACTGATCGAAAAGTTTTATATCAGTGGTTGAGACATTTTGATTGGGATTTTCCTTCTTTTTGCAATAAATTCGTGGAATATGTGAAAGAATTCGTGTACTTAGATCAGAAGATCATTTAAAGTGGCAAAGACTCATTAATAGACAACTAACATATCGAAAAATGGAAGTACTCAATTAATCCACAGTTTCGACAAGCCATAGGAGAACGAAAAAACATATTTTAGGAATTACATTAACAGATAAGAAATCATTCAATTGTCAATAAAGAAATCAAAGATGTTAGTTATAGGGGATAAAAGTAGAAATCGATTGAGAATGTGTGGTGAAATGGAAACCTTGTGATATTGAGCAGGGTGTTGGAAAATTGATAATGCGCTGAAGGAATAACCTTTAAAAAATGGTAGGAACAAATTGGATGAGAAAAGTACAAGATAGATCAAAGCCTCAGGAAGGGGCCAATCACCTGGTTCATCCAAATCTCGTTCTCTGACTGCGAAATAGGATTTGAAATTAAAAGATTTAGTTACTGGAGTGAGCGAGTTTATACAATTTATTGTAAATGTGTGTTTTTGTAATTCGAAGAATGTTAATTTAAAAGTAACAGGTGAAAACTATTTTGTGACATGACATTACTACTTTGATTCGAAAATATTGTTTTCGATTATTTTAACAATTATAAAACAATGAATTTTCTCTCAGCCATGTTAATGACTTTTTTATCTGTATATTCTTGCGCTGAGCAAATATTTTTCGTTTATCGTTTGAAAAGTATAACTATTAATTTTATTGACCTTTTTTTTGACAAATTATCTTTTAAGGACAATGTATAAAACTTGGTTAGCGATTTGTCGACCATATTTAAAAGAAACATTTCAAACAAACTTCAAAAATCGTCCCGTTACTTTGTTCCGTGCCAGATAATTCATTTTTATTTTTCTTCTGGAAATTTTATACAAAAAGTATGCACAAGTCGAACCACTTGATTTACTTTCTCTTACTTTGTATCAGATGAGCTCTGAAAAGGATTGCCATCATTGACGATAATTTTGTGTGAAATTTTTTGCTGTTATATACTAATAAATTAATCTTTTGGAAATATTTCAATACTCTAAATATTGTACAACATATTTACCTTATGAAAAGTACTCGTTTCTGTTTCACTAATACAATTTTAATTATAAATTAAACAAAAATTTCACGACTTTATAAAACTAAGAATTAAAACATGGGTCCGGCGAAGAGATTGCTCTGTAAGCAATCCCAGAACGAACTTTAAAAAACCTTTTGATTTCGATTTCGAATTTCGGGAAAATTCGAAATCGAATATCTGGAAAATTATTCGACATAGAATTTTTTCTTCATTTTCGAATTCAACGTAAAATTTTCAACAAGAATCACATTTAAAATCGTAATGTCGAAAATTTTCCCGAAATTCGAAGTCGAATATCTCGAAAACTATTCGACGTAGAATTTTTTCGATTTCATTATTGAAATCAGCGTAAAATTTTCTTTAAGAATTACTCATAAAATCGCAATGTCGAAATTTTCCCGAAATTCGAAGTCGAATATCTCGAAAACTATTCGACATAGAATTTTTTCGATTTCATTATTGAAATCAGCGTAAAATTTCCTATAAGAATCCATTTTAAAGTTTTAAAAAATCCATAATTTTGTGACAGCGACAGGCAGACCGACAGACCGACAGACATATAGAATTCAGTAATGAACTTTTTAAGTTCGTTGAAAATGTGTGTAAAAACCCACATCCTTCATATGGTCGCGTGGTGTTTACATTGTTAGGTATGGTCAGTTTCTAACTTATGGAAGTGAATATTGCTTTTTGGGTCCCTAGTTCTTAAAAGTGGCAAATAAAATTACTTCCGTTTTTGTATGGCAGAAAACGCCGAAAATCGTCTCGTTCTAAGTTACTTTGAATTTATATATTTAAAACTTTTTTTTTATTGAGGAACTTTACAATCTTCAAAATTTGACATTTAGTAAATTATGTGGTACTGTACATGCATATCGTGAAAGAAAGAGTTCAATAACAAATTCCTTAAGTGGTAGTAAGTCAGTTTGGCTTGCAGCTAAATGGCACTATGAACTCGCGCACACACACTATCACTCACTCGAAGCGGTTTGGAAGATTCAGAGTTTTAATCCGTTTAAGTCGTGGCTCATCTTCTGCAACATCGAGAAGGCCATCGACAAGGGCGTTTGGGTGGACATGAAGCCTGTCATAGTAGCGTACCGTGTGACGCTGGATTTCTTCATTTACTGAAGATATGCCTAGGTCACGACGTATAATCTCGTTGGATACATACCATGGTGCGTCCACGAGGTTACGCAACGTCTTGGCTTGAAAGCGTCTCAGAATTTCGATGTTGGAATGACTAGCTGTTCCCCAGAGCTGAATACCGTATGTCCAAATCGGTTTAACTATAGTTGTGTAAAGGAGGATTTTGCAATTCAGAGACAGTTGCGAGTTGCGTCCTAGTAACCAGTACATTTTTCGAAACTGAAGGCTTAGTTGTTTTCGTTTCGTTCAGATGTGAGTTTTCCATGTCAGCCGCCTATCAAGGTGAAGTCCTAAGTATTTGACACTTTCAGATTGTGGGAGCTGTTGATTGTTTATCGTGACGGGTGGGCAGGTGCCTCGTCTTGTTGTAAAGGTTATGTGGACAGATTTTGTCTCATAGACCTTAATGCGCCACTTCGTAAACCACTGTTGCAGATTATTTAGGTGAGATTGCAGATTTTGGGTTGCCAATAGAGAGTCGAAATCAGATGCGAGCACCGCAGTATCGTCAGCATATGTAGCTGCCAGGATTTTTCTGGAGGTTGGTAGGTCGGCAGTAAATAACAGGTAGAGGACCGACCCCAGCACGCTACCCTGAGGGACACTAGAGATGATGCGAAATAAAGTTGTTGTATATTCACCATGTTTGACCAGAAAGTGTCTGTCAGCGAGGTAGGATTTAATAAGTAGAAAGCAATCCGGAGGCAGTAAAGGTTTAATCTTAAATAGCAGGCCATTATGCCAAACCTTATCGAACGCTTGCTTTACATCTAAAAATACAGCTGAACAGTACTTTTTTGCCTCAAAGTCTTTGGTGATCTTCTCTACGATTCGACGTACTTGTTCGACAGTGGCGTGTTGTTGCCGAAATCCAAATTGATGAGGGAGTAGGTTATTATCCTGTATTATAGGTGTGAGCCGAGTTAGGAAGAGTTTTCCAAAAACCTTGGATAGGACTGGTAGCAGGCTTATTGGTCTGTAAGACGTTAGTTGTTCTTTAGGTTTTCCAGGTTTGGGAATGACAATGATTGTAGCGACTTTCCATTGCGGAGGGATAAAGCACAGTCTTAACATCGCGTTAAATATGTAGGTGATATACCGAAAACCGTTCTCAGGGAGCTCCTTTAGAATTTTCCCGTTATTAGGTCATACCGGAGCCTTTCGGGAGTTAAGGTTGGTCAGAATTTGGGATTTTATTTCGGCTATTGTAAATTTTGTTAGTGGAAGACACATCTGGAGTGGTGCCTCCAGGGATTGTTGAATTATATTTTCCTCAGCTTGTGTGATTTCTGACGGGAAGGGTTGAAATGCTTCCGCTAGGTGTGTTGCAAAGGCGAGAGCCTTTTCATTGTCAGTTCTAGCCCAAGTTCCGTTCTCAAGACATACGGGTGGTTTATGTTGGATTGGTCGTTTGAGCTTTCGGGTTGCTCTCCAGAGAGAGTAATCAGTTGCTTCCGTCGGTGTTGAGGACTTCAAATAGTTTTGAATACCCTGATTCTTTATGTCAGACAGAGTTCTTTTGAGGTCAGCTGCTTCTTCTTCTTCTGGTGCCATCTCCATTAATGAAGGTTGGCAACAATTGTGGCGAATTCGTCTCGGTCTTGTGCTGTTCTAATTAATGTGTGTGTGTTTAAGCCCGTCCAGTCTCTTATGTTCTTCAACCATGAACATTTTCTTCGACCTGGGCCGCGTCTTCCTTCTATTTTCCCTTCTATCATGAGTTTTAATAGTTGGTTTTTGTGGTTTCTTGTGATATGACCAAGATAGGCGGTTTTCCTTTTTTTAATCGTATTAACTAATTCTCTTTCTCGGTTCATACGTCTGAGTACTTCCTCGTTTCTTATGTGTTCAATCCACGATATTCTATGCATTCTTCGGAACACCCACATCTCGAATGCTTCCAGCTTGATAATCTCTTTTTTGTTCAATATCCAAGTCTCCACCCCGTATAGCAGTATTGAATAAATGTAACATTTCACAAATCTGTATCTTACATCTAGAGCGAGGCTTTTATTACATAGCAAGTTTCTCATTTTTAGGAAAGTCATTCTGGCTGTCTCTATTCTGGTTCGTATTTCTAGTTCTGGGTCTAGATTGTCAGTTGTACAGCAGCCAAGGTATTTAAATTTGTGGACTTGTTCTATATGTTCATTGTATACATTTATATTGACTGTTGTGTTTGGTATTCTGCTCACTACCATTGTTTTTGTTTTCGTTGTATTAATTTTGAGTCCGACAGTATCTCCTTCGGTTGTGATACGGTCCATTAAGCGTTGTAGACCCTCAGGGCTATCGGCAATAATTACGGTATCATCCGCGTACGTCAAATTGTTGAGTAATCTTCCGTTGACTTTGATACCATCTTCCGAGCCTTCAAGTGCTTTTTGGAATACTTGTTCCGAATATATATTGAACATAAGTGGTGATAGGACGCATCCCTGACGTACCCCTCGTTTAATAGCCACTTCAGTTGTGATTGAGTTTTCTAATCTTATTGCTGCTGTTTCTTTTTCGTATATGTTTCTAATAATTGTGATGTCTTGTTTATCCAGTCCTTTCTGCTGTAGCACGTTTATTAATTCTGCGTGTTTTATACTGTCAAATGCTTTGACATAGTCAATGAAACAGAGATATACCTCCTTTTTTTGATCTCTGCATTTTTGCAGTAATACTGTTAATCCAAATAAAGTCTCTCTAGTGCCAAGGCCGTCCCGAAAGCCAAACTGTTCTTCGCTTAGGTCTTGTTCACTTTTTTTGTGTATTATTTTTAAAAATAATTTTAGCACATGGCTCATTAAGCTAATTAATCGGAATTGATCACATTTGTTCGCATTAGTTTTCTTTTGTATAGGAATGAAAATTGACTTTAGCCAGTCGTGTGGTATATTTCCTGTTTGGTATATTTTATTGAACAGGTTTGTCATTATGTTTATGTTATCATCATTTATGAGTTTCAGGAATTCTGCATAGTTGCATTTAACACTTTAACTACTTCTGCTTTTAATATGTATTGCCCCGTTTCGCCATTCGCGGTGTACGGGAGGTTAACTTCATCGTCAAACAATTGTTGTACGTAGTTTGTCCATTCGCTGTTTAGTTCTTCTGTTGTAGATATCAGTTGGTTGTTATCATTTGTTAGCCTTGTTGGCAGTCGTTTTTTAAAGTTTCCAGTAACTTCCTTTACTTTTTTATGTAAATTGAAGAGATCGTGTTTGTTCTGCAGTTCTTCAAGCTCTTGGCATCTATTGTTCATCCATTTCTCTTTTGCTTCTCTTATTGTTCGTCTTATTTTGGTTTGGGTTTGATTGTACCTCTGTTGGTCCGAGTTTTTATACATTCGTCTCTCGTCCATTAGCTCTAAAATTTCTTTGTTATCCATTCCTTTTGTGATCGTATTTTGATGCTCTTACAGTTTGGGCTTGTATATTGTTTAGCATGTTTTTAAATTGTTTCCAGATATTTTCTATTTGCTCTTGGTCGGTTTCAGCCTCTGTTTCGCGTATTTTTTTGAATTCGTTGTTTAGTGACGCGGATATTTGATGTTTTTGTATCTGGTCTTCTAGTATTGCCATATTTGGTTTTGTGTTTGTCTTCTTCCTTATCTTTTTTAACCTAATTCTGATGCGTGCTACTACAGGGTTACGATCCGACCCCACGTCTGTTCCTGGGTAGGTCTTTGCTCCAAGAACTCCATTTCGATATCTTTTGTCTATTAGAATAAAATCGATTTGATTCCTGATCACATGTCTTGGATGGTCTTGCGGTGATTTCCAGGTATAAAGGCGTCTCGGAGGTAGTTTAAACCATGTATGGCTTATTACAAGATTTTCTTCTTGACAAAATTGTACTAATATGTCACCTCTTGGGTTTCTGTCACCCAGTCCATACTCCCCTACTACATCTTGAAGTGGTCCTTTTCCGATTTTGGCATTGAAATCGCCCATAATTATTGTTATCTCATCGTTTTTGATGTGTGATTTTAATTGTTTTATTTGGGTGTAGAAATTGTTTATCTCTACGTCGGGTTTTTCTGATGTTGGTTCATATATCTGTATTATGTTAACATTTTTTGGTTCTACTTTTAGTTGGATCAACATTGTTCTGTCAGATTACGGTATGAAGTTCATAACCGATTTTTTCGCCTCTTTGTTCACTATAATTCCAACTCCGTTTGGGTGATCAGATAGGTTGTTTCCAGAGTAATATACAGTTGAGTCGCCTATGTTCATTTTTCCTGACTCCTTCCACCTCATTTAGCTAATTCCGAGGACATTTATGTTTAGTCTCTTCATCTCTTGGATTGTATTGTGTATCTTCCCAGTCATATACATGCTTTTCACATTCCAAGTGCCAATTTTGATTGGTATTTCTTTTTCGTTTTCCACTTTCGGGTGGTTCCTAGCATTCATCGCGGGGATTCTTCACACCCCTTGACCATTTAAGGTCTGCCGCGGACTAGGGGCCGTTTTATATTGATGTGTCGCCATAATTGTTTGTCCTGAGAAAGTTTAAGCGGTAGTTTCTCCTTGCTTTCCGCTTTGGTTTCTAGCCGCCCAATATGG
Source organism: Sinelater perroti (assembly GCA_036346155.1). Lineage (NCBI taxonomy): Eukaryota > Metazoa > Arthropoda > Insecta > Coleoptera > Elateridae > Sinelater > Sinelater perroti. Next base: position 1,143,943 of record JARFIY010000355.1, on the reverse strand, counting down.
GAACAGACGCTATTTGCAGCCGCTCAATCTGAGTCAGACGCTGCTGTTACTATGGGAGCCATTAAATTCATCAATTGAAGGTTGCGTCCCATAGCCTCTCATTTAGTTTAGCCTGTGTGCCGACACAGTATCCGGGATGTGGCCACTTAACAAGCTTCTGGGAGCCATAAATGAGAGTGAGAGACCACCCGGAGACCAATATCTCTGAATGACCCAAGGGTCCGGCAATTCAGAGTATAGAGGTGCTACTCCTGGGTGAAATCTCCCGTACATCCCAGGTCAGCTGCGGCTTGGTTAAATCTCCGCTTGTCTGCAGGATGTCTGGTTGTTTGCCACTTTTTCCGGAGTTTGCGCTTTTCGGCGATTTTCTGTATGACCAATAGGGGGCAGTCAGTGGTAGAGATGCGTTGGGGTTTTTGTGGAGTGGTTTGCCAAGAAGCTTGCTGAATAATTGCAGTAAAGTGCTCCATTGCTATGATCAAGTCGTTTTCTGTTTTTAATGGAATATCCGTTGGAGGAGTGTGTTCAACTTGCTCTCTGAACAGGTCCCAATCCGTATGTTTACTGCACAAGGTGGGATTACTTTGATTGATTAACACATGCGTTCCAAATGTTAATATGATGGGTGAGTGATCAGCAGATAAGTCTAGGCAGGATTGAATGGTTATATGGTTAAGGGGGATTCCTTTAACTATAGCAAAGTCTAGTACATCAGGGAGTTTCGTCAGGTCTGTTGGCCAGTAAGTAGGCTCACCAGTGGAGAGATAATGTGCTATAACGCTAGTAATTGCAACCCCGTTGTTCATGCTTGGCATTAAAATCTCCGCATGTGATAAATCTGTTGCCCAGGGTCAGTAGATAATGTTCAGCGTGGAGGACAGTATACCGCAGATATTGTTATTGGTCCTGTCCAATCTTCTATTACTACTGTTGTTGCTTGGAGATGCTCTAGCTTATATTCGGAGAGTTCATGATTTTTAATAGTGATTTTAATTATCACCGCTGTGCCGGCATGAGCCCCACCGTCAGGGTGTTTGGTTGAGTAGACTGCAAATCCAGGGATTTTGAGGAAGCTTCTGTCAGTGAAGTGGGCTTCTGAAATCAGCATGACATCTATTTGTTGATTTATAAGGAAAGAACTTAGTTCCTCTTTATGTTGTAACAGCCCATTGGCATTCCATTGTGCAATTCTAATGTGATGAGTCCTTGTTAGGTTTAACGACGAGAGCGGTTAATAGGTTAAGCATTGTTCCCATTTGTTCCGTCAGACGTGTAATCTGTTCCAGAAGGCTGTTCATCATTTTTTTCATTTCATTTATGTCATCTGATGAAGTAGTTGGTAAAGGTTGTTGAGGTTGGAGTTGGTTTGGAGAGATCAGTGGTAGGGTACTTCTCACCGCTTGGGCATGTGTTAGATTAGATTGAGTGCGTCTGGAGAGGATATGGGACGCATCATCAAGTTGCTTCCTTCGTAATGGAGCGTACATTTTTTGTTGCAATTCCTTATAGACTGTGCAACCCCTATAGCTGGCGGGGTGATTCCCGTTGCAGTTGATACAGCGTACCTCATTATTTTTGTCTTTACGTAGGCATTGAGATGTCGCGTGACTTCCCGTGCACTTAACACACCTTGGGCTCCGATTACAGAAGTTCTTGGTATGACCAAAACGCTGACACCTGGCGCACTGTGGGATTTGTCGGGTAGGACGAGGTGGTTCAATCTTTACCACTGAGTGAGCAAGTCTAGTAATGTTGTGTACTTCTTTATTACTATCGTCCGGTTTCAGATCAACAAAGAATAGCGGTAGTTCTTTCTTAGTGTATCTTTTGTTTAATGTTCCATATATTAGTAACTTGATGGCCGTGCCCATTTAATTCCATGCCCTATAATTCTTTCAGGTTAGTGGAAGGGTGGAAATTTCTGATAACTATTCGAAAATTCTCTCTTGCTTTGTCTGATAGGTGTGGAATTCCGTGTTTTTCTCCGTTAATGCTTTAACTATAAGCCTGTATCTGTCTGAGGTTTTAGGTGTGATTTTAACCTCATCATTATATAATATTTTAATTTCATATTCTGCCTTTGCTACGGTTTCTAGCATTTTGATTAACGGCTCAATGACTTTGACACCTGATATGAAGATCGGCGGCGGTTTGGGGCCCGTTGATATTGGTTCCTGCTGGCATTCGTTAGTTCCAGCTAATGTTGCAAATCGATTTGTGGGATTTAACCAGTAGTCTGTAATTTTAGGTTGCTTGTTTTGTTGTTGCGGTTTATCACTGCTGCGATTACGTTTTCTGTTTTCAACTAGATGCCATTCACAATCGTGAGGTGTTTGTGGTCTTTGCATTTGTTGATAAGCGATATCACTTTGGAACGGAGTATTTATTTACATTGCATTACTCGAAGCGTCAAATTATCGTTTATTAAAAATTGTGTTTGCGAATTTGCATTTGGTAGTTGTTGATAAGAATAATTTGGTTGTACATACCGAGTTTGGTTGTTGTAGTCTACTTGCATTGGGCAGTACTGTTGACTGGTTTGAAATGTTGTGACAGGAGCATATTGGTAGGCCGTAATGGCCTCTGCTATCTCTGGCGGTGAACCCTAAGATTTGCGAAGGTTCCCGGGGGCTCAAGATTCGCTGCGGCAATCCACTATGGTGATCCTCAGTGGCGATCCGCCGGTTTCCGCGCGACGTTGGCGAAGTCAGCTGGCGGGCCAGCGGCCGTTTTCACGTTGCGATATCCCAAGTATAGCTGGATCACACACGTCTGTTCTGCTTCGATGCACGAGCCGAACTATATTTAAAACTTATGTATATTTCTAGGTAGTTCTTGAGTAACACATATTTATCGAGACAAATAGATGTATTACGACGACGAAAAATTGCCACTAAATACATACAAATTATGTGCCGTTTCTGACAACGTCCTCGAGGCTATAATAAAAGGATGATTGGGAAGAGGAGTGAACAATAGGAACTGGACACCTATTTTTTACTTTAAGATCTGCTTTTCAAACGATTGGATGTTCATATATAGAACAGATTTGGCCGCAGCGACGATTAAAATAAGGGAAATTCACAAAATTGGTCCCACGCCTTCTGACATAACACAGAACAATTAATTATTGAGCAAAAAGTGAATTGCCTAAACACGAACTAAGGCGTTGCGACATGTACAAAGCAACATTAATTACCGTTCAACCCAATAGGTCACGAATATCAATCTTCCGGACACGTCTTATAGATGGCGACACTTCTCGGTTTTCCCCCTCAACAATTTCTAATGGAACGATTACGGGAACATGTAGAACTTAATTTATTCTTTAGCGAAAACCTGATCCATCTTAAAGTAGTTAAATCGATCTACCTTACCTAAAATGGTTTGAACATGTTAAGTTCTGTTGCTTACAGTACTAAAAGGCTAAAGAGCTTTATATATCTTCTCGTATTCGGAAAGATGACAAAGCTTTTCATTTCAATTGAACTCTTTAGTCCAAGAAAGAAAACCTATCTGTGAAATGACTTATTGCAACCTGCAACTAATAGAAAATGAAATGAAAACTATATTAAAAGTAGCAAGGCGATATTGGTACCGTATAAAACTTTTTGTGTCCATGTCCATTAACTCTGATAAGTAGCTGATGAATTCAGAAACGTGTTGGCTCCTGCTTAGAATGGTGACTAGTAGTGTTAATATAAAATGATTAATGAAAATTATTATTTTATAAATAAAACTATGATGCCAAACTACCTTAAATCTTGCCTCTGAAATTTACTGTGTTATCGAATCTTTTTGCCACTATCTCTCATATATGTAAAAGTTAAAAAAAATAGAATCTCTCTGTCAAAATCCTTTTTCCTACAAGGTTATCTGAAGTCGCTTTAACATGATGAACTCGACGATTTTCCTTATTACTAGTAGGTTATTAATATTGTTAATTGTAACATTACGACGTCCATGAATTTTCACTAGAAGGGGACGTAGCAGACTAGCAGCAGCATTCTCTTCATGACCAGGACCAACATAAGCAATATTTTGATGAGCGATTGCCAATTCCACCCAAGCTTTAGCAGATCCGTCGGTGATGGTAAGTCGACACTACTGTTTATAGGAGATGAAAATTTCGGCTCCAAACTCGACGAAAATATTAACTTGTATTTGCGTCATAAATTTACGAAGGTTTTGAATAATCTTGATCACATTTCCAAAAATATAAATATCATTGTTATTTTTTTAATTTGCAAATCGATATGTTGTGCTTGCTATTAAACCAGCGGTTTTTGCATTTCTTCAAAATAATTAACTCTTTTACATTAATTAACAAATACCCACTGCGCTGTTAACTCAATTAACTGAATATCAGTCACTTGTGATACAATGGTTTCATTTCAAAATTAAACTTTTATTGCAATTTTATAATTGTGAAAATCGCGGAGCGCCTTTTGATCCTAATTGATTTTTTTATTTTAGTTTTATAAAATTTTGACCATCCTGTCCTGAATTTGCAAATTTTCGTACATATATCGAGTTACTTTCTTTAAACCTTGTAATGAAATAGTCCTGCATTTTTCAAATATGTTGAATTATTTAGAATTCTTCTTCAGGTGCCATATCTTCGGTCGATGTTGACGGTTATCGTGACCCATATTATTTTGTCAGCTGCCGATCTAAATACACCTGTAACACTAGTACTTAAAGCCATCCAGGCGTTTCATAGTCTTCTGTGAAAGTCCAGGTCTTCATTCTATACTAGAATACTGATAATATAAAGCAGCGTAAAAGCCATATTCTGGTTTTGATGGTTAATGAGAGACCACATAATATTTTTTTCTAGAATCGCTGCAAGTTTCTGATGTCTGACTATATCGAAGGCTCTAGCGAAATATATATAACATACATATACGTTGCTATTTACGTCACGAGCTCCCTCTATCAAAACCTGTGGACTGAATAGTGCGTCTCTCGTGCTTAGTCTGCATTTAAACCTGAAGTGTGTATTGCTAATATGTTTTTCTATTTTTCTTTATATTCTTTTATGTTTGACCTCCAAGAAGATTTTAAGCATGCTACTCATCAGACTTATTAATCTGTACTTTGTATTTATTGCCTCTGTTGTTTTTGGGGATAAGTATAGAGGTGGAAGTTACCCAGTATTGCGGGATCTCCCCTGTCTTATACATTTTGATTGAATAAATTAGTCATGGGTTCCATGTGTTTTATTATTATTTTTTATGCGTCGTATTGCTGTCATTATTTCTATTTTGGTAAAGCATCCATCAGATGTATCGATAGTTGTCATTTCTTCCCTATGTTGATCTGAAAGACCTTCTTGGACATACATATTTTTCCCAGGTTTTCGGGCTTATTTTAGATTTCCATATTGTTTTTCCACTTTGATCTGTTAAAAGTGTTTATTGGTTGTTGTTTTTTTTTTTGGTAATGCCTGCGGTATGCTTTACTTTCCGGTGGATATTTATGGAGTCGTGTTTCCTTTCCAACAATGCTATTTCAGCACATTGTTCAATTAACTAATTTGTTTTTGCTTCTTTCATCTTATTTTTGATGAGTTTGTTTGGTTCTTTTATATATCTTGACATTGGGATTTCCTACTTTTCATCTAGCTGTCATTAAATTTAATATGTCGTGGTGCATCCATTCATTTTCTTAGATTCGGTCTTTATTATTAAGTTATATATATATGTTATCTTACCTTTTATACTCGTCTATTTTTCCTCTGTTGTTACTTTTGTATTTTTCTGTATATTTGCCATCTTATTGATTTTCAAGTAGTTTGAATTAGGTGTTCATTATAGGAAGTTGTGTTTCTTTACAAAATTGTACGGTTTCATCTTTCATTGCGGACACCTAGTCCATTGTTGCCAACTTAATTTTTATCATCACCTTGGCTCACCTTTTCATTAGTCATTTTTCTCTTAGTATTTTTTAGGGTTTTATTGAGGTTTTTATAGAATCTGCTCTTGGTTCATAGCCAAGTATTATGCTTAATTTAAATGATGTCGCATTTATTTTCATTATTGCTATTCTGTCTGATGTAGGGATACATTTTAGTATATCACAATCTAGCTTATTTTATAGTATTATTGGTGCTCCATTTCGTGTTAATCTATGGATTATGTTTACGGCTTTGCCTGCTTGGAACATGCTTTATATGTTCCAAGTGCTCATCCTGAAATATCGTGTCTTTAAATTGGTTTCTTGTTTTTTAGCTTAAGTTAACCTCCCTCCTCTCCCCGCTATCAGAATGAAAAACTGGAGGCTCCGGAACATTTTGTCTTGAACTTTGCCATAATAGTTGTTCGAGGGATATTCAGTTATGATGTTACATGTAGTGGTTTCCCGTTGCCTTCTGTATTCCCATGCCGTTCATTTTCTATTGATTCATCGGCCGTCAGAAACGATTTCCCAGCCCAAGGACAAGAGAGTGCTCGTACCTGTGTTCGCTCGTCCACCCTCAAGAGGGTGTTGAAGAAATACAGGGGGATCGCTTATATCGACTATCACTCGGTCTGCTTGGGCAGGAACTACTCATTCGTCAAATGTTCCTACTTATTTCGCAGCTAACCTTTATATCTAAAGGCCATTCACAATCTGCCACCTTGCGACCTTGATGGTAGCCTACAGCACAGCCCCAGCCAGAATCTTTCACAAACCAAAAAACATCAACGATTAATCTCAGCCTTATTAGATTGCTTAAAGCTTCTTGATATTTGAATTTCTTAGTTAATTCCACATTGTTTCTACGCAAGATATAATTGATATCGTTATGACTTTGTAGAGCCTAAGCTTTTTCGTGGAAAGCTAATTGTGACACCAAATTCATTAGTAATTGTTTATTCGATTTTTTTTAGTGTTTCCAATGCAGTACATCAGGAAAACTTTTGGTCAAAAATAAGATTTTACTTCGTTCTTCCAAAACTTTTTTGCCGGCAACACCCTTCTTCAAAATAGTGTACATCTTCTATTAGCGAATTTTATCATCGATTTGTTTTGTAGCTTTATGCAACAAATTTTTCATTTGTTGAGAATTCAACTTAGTTATCAACACTGCAGTACTTTTAGGTATTGATCTGCACATGCTACTCACACAGATGCTGAAAAGAACTAGAATAAGAGCAAGTATCTTATGGAACACCCGGCAGTCTTTCCTTAGACCTAAATTTTACGCAGAAATATTATAACCAACTGCGTTAGTGCTAGGGGAACACGGTTTTTCAAATCCGTATAAAGCATTTCCGAGTACGCTTTAGATACGTAAAATATTACCCTACCTTATACTCTTCGGCAATCTTCGATTGCTAATTTTGTAAGAAAACGTCTTAACCTGGTTTTGACAGCATGATAACGTTGTCTAATTTTTATTGTAGGAGAAAGCAGTATGTTATTGTTATATTATTTTCTTTGATAATGCTTTTAGTACACTTTTTCGGGGGTTTGTATTTTAAATGTACTCCATTTTCAAGGAGAGTTATGTATCTCATTTAGTTAATATTCGACTAAAGTACTGTGAAATCGTCGACGCCGTGAATGCGAGATGTGATTGAAAAATACCGATTCCGTTTGAACTAGTCATTATCGGCAAGGAACTTTGTTATTTTTCTAACTTTGTGCATTACGTGTAAAATAATATTTGTAGCTGGCGAGTGGAGTCCGTTTTCTGGATTAACTATTAAACAAACCTGCTTATGCAATAAAAGATTAGAGAAAAATTTGATTAATTCCTTTACCTTGGATATGAGTGAAACCAGTCAGCAACTTAAATTTTCTTCGACTCCTGTCAGAAGATTATTTATGACAAATTAAAAAGACATGTAATAGATAGAAGATGGTAACATCAAAACATTTATATTACTGTGTGCTACAATATAAAAAACCTACAAACAACTGCAAAATTTGATCATGTCATTTCGGCTATTTCATAACATTCCATAACACTGGGATCATTAAGTTAGAACTCTAGCATTTTATAATAAACATGCGAGTTATATCTAACAGTCAATCAGAACAGCCAGGAGAAATCTTTGAAGAATCATGTAATTATTCTAATGGTAGTTTTATTTTGATCTGATTCAAAAGGCAAATCTTAGTCTTATCCTTGCGATAATTAAATGGTTATCAATTTTTTATTTTTTCAGAAACCTAGTGATACATTAAGGGTCTTCTTTATAGCTGTTTGAATGTATATTTTGTCATGACTGTTTCTTACTTTTCAGTTTGACTATTTATTTTTATTGAAAAATGATTTTAGGGCATATATTTATTTTTCGGAGGCAGAGAACTTATAATTCACTCGCCCTAAATACTCTTTTCAATACAACTGAAATGAAACGATTAAAGATGAAGAACAATAACGTCAGATTTAAAAATATACTCCAATTTGAATGTAAGAACCATGCAGGAAGCGACCAAGCTGATGTGAATAATGAAAGAAATAGACACGATAAAGAAATAGAAATTGTACTATCATTTTTAGGAAAAGATGAAGGTGAAGAGAAGCGAAACGTAGTGGGTTTACCATTAAATCATAAAGAAAAAAAGTATCACGTTGGAATGCAGTATCAGACAGAAGAAAGAGAGAGAACACTCATTAAAGCCTGTTAGATGTCTTAAACAAAATTAGCAAATGAGACAATAATAATTATAAGCGACTTAAATGCCAAAGTAGACAAAAATAACATAGATTGCGAATCAGTTATGAGTAAATATTAAATAGGGGCAAAAAATGAAATTAGTCTAGAAAATAATCTGATAAAAGGAATTATAATGTTCCCACCCGCTAAAAAAGAATAATCGTATATACCACATCTTGATTACTAACATAACTTACTAACTGGAAAAGTTAAATTTAAAATGAATTAAATAAAAGCAAAGGAAACGTTCAAAGGCTAAAGCAAAACAAAGTACATAACAAATGGAACATCCCACTAGAACAAACGAGAAACCCGGAACTGATAAAAACATCTCAGAATAGATTAACAATGGGAAATAAGGAGACAATACACGATGCCTCACAAGATGTAGGTTATAAAAAGGAAAGAAGAAAAGAACGGATAACCTATTCAACGTAGTAACTCATTAAGGAAAGGAGAAAAATAAGAGCTAAATTAAACAGAACACGAAACATCGAAGAAAATCTCAATATTGCTAAAGAATATGAAGCCGAAAATAAACTAATAAAAAGAGTACCAAAGAAGACGAGAAATCAGCAGAAGAGATTAGATAGACTATATAGAATTACCAAATCTCTGGCCAACAAAATTATAACAACTTTGAGGAACAAAAAAAGGCAATTATTAATAATAGGTGTCTGAGACACGAATACGGAAGTTGACACATACGAAAAAAAAACAAGACGATATATTAGATATAGAATAGAGAAACCAACACATGCGAAATTAAAGATAATTCAGCACATATATACCACCTGAATTACGGAAAGCTAACATTAACATTAGACTATTAGTAAGAAATATACGAAAAAGAAGATATGCCCACTGAATAGAAAAGCGAAAAGCGAAATACTTATAAATGCCCCAAAAAAAGGAAATGCACAAGATAACTAAAATGCTAACCCACTATATATCAAACAATGAATAAAGAAGTAGACAAAAAAATGAGCAAACCGGTTTCTGAAGAGTATCGACACGGAATGTTATAGAAGAAACTAGAGAATACAACGTATAACTAACGATGGTGTTTGTTGACTTTTCTAAAGCTTTTCACAATATAAAATATGGGATCGTATGGAAAATTTCAAATAATTTTGGTATTCCTAAAAGATTATCTAACTAATTAAAATAATATATGTATAAAAAATACATAAGTAGAAAGTAGATATAAGAAAGGAGTGAAACAACGATGTATACTGTTACCCTACTCCTTAACATAATGCCTAGATTATAGCAGCAGAAATGTAGGAATAGAAGAATAGGAGATACCATAATTAGATAGAGAAGATATAAAACAAGTGCAAGAGCTCTGCTACTTGGGAAGTATGTATTTAAAATACTAATTAATATATGGTGGTCAACGAAATAAGCTGAAAGACGAAAATAAGACCATTTGGCAGTAACACAAAATCGGTGTTACTATATGGAAGCAAAACTTTGACTACAATCGAAAAACCAACTAGAAAATATGAGTCTTCCATCAACAAGTGCCTACGAAAAATTATAAAAATATTCTGACCCAATGCCATCACTAATAAGGAACTATGTGTGAAAACTAACCAAGAACAAATTAGGAAAGCTATTAAAAACGAAAATGGAATTGGATACGGCATACACTAAAAAGATAATGGCGATTAACGAAACAAACGTTAAAATGGTATACGGTGAGAATAAAGAATAGAGGAGGAGAACATGGAGGAAAATTACAGAGGTCTGCTATAATCAAGTAGAAAATAATTGGGGTGAACTAATTGGCATGGACATAAATAGGGAAAAATGGAAACACCTTGTAGATAGCCTATGCCCCGATACGAAATAATAAAACTGAATATAGTCATTTAAGGCCTCAACGTCAATTTTTGCTTTTTTAGACTTGTAACAATTATCTTACGGGTCCCCTTATTTTGGGACAACTTCTCAGTCTACATGTATATAGAGAATTGGATGTAATTCCTATGCGCGTAATATATTTTAAGGAGCAGCCGTGTATTTGAATGGTTACCATCACGTTCAGTCGTGTCCCTTGTTAGTCTATATTCACATGCACTATTATCTAACTAGTGCCTTCTTCTTTAAATACCATTTCCTATAAGAAAGCTGGTTATAATCACGGCTATTCGTATTTTTGACGTTGCAGATCTGAACAGTTCGATGGAACTACAATTATATCATTTTCTCAGATTACTTGACCAAGAGATACATCTTCTTCCTCTACTGCAATTGTTTGTTTTAACTGTGTTTAGTATTTCTTTTTCTTTCCTCATTCTTCTAAGCACTTCATCGGTTGTTACTCTTTCTACCCAGCTTATTTTCAGCATTCTTCGGTAAGTCCGCTCCAGTCTCCATTCCATAAAATACTACTGAAAATACATAACATTCTGATTTTAAGTTGTAAATCTAGATCACTGCTGCATAATACATTCTTCATTTTATTAAATATTGTCTTGCCTTGTCCAATCCGTGCCATAATTCTCCCTAGGTATTCATTATTTTCATTGTCAATTGTTCCTAAGTATTTATATTGCACTTTCTCGACTTGTTCATCTCTAATCCATAAATTTTCTTGGAGTTGCTGTGATTTTGTGATCGTCACAAATTTGGTTTCTTTAATATTTATTGTTAGACCTTTTCCCTCTCTACTTTCCACTATCTTATCTAATATTCTTTATAGATCTTCTAATGACTACAATAAGTATAGTGTCATCTGTGTATCTGATATTATTCATGCGTTTTCCCATTTACTCTTACCCCGACTGATGTTTCTTCTAAAGCGTTTCTGATTATTTTCTCCGAACATAGATTGAAGAGCAAAGACGAGAGTGCGCACCCTTGTCTCACTCCTCTTTGTATCTGTATTTCTTTTAATTGCTTTATATTAGCGATTTGGTTAAAATATAGATGATTATTCTCATATCTTTCATAACTATGTTTTTGTCTTTAAGTAGTTGGATGGGATGATTGTGGCGAACTTTGTCAAAGATTTTATTGTAATCAAAGAAGCACCCGTATTACTTGACTAACATCCATATATCTCTGAGCTAACACATTAAATGCAAACCTCTCTTGTGCCCATTGCTTTTCTGAAACCAAACTGTGGTTCACTGAGGTCTTGTTCCAACTTCTTATTAATTCTCTGGAGTATTATCTTCAGGAATATCTTAAGAGCGTAGCTCATTAATCTAATTATCCTATGGTCATTGCATTCTTTTGCATTTGCCTTTTTTGGTAAAGTTACAAACGTCGACTTAAGCTACTCTATAGGTATTTCTGTGTTGTATACTGTATTATACAAGGCTACTAGTACGTGTATTTGTTCTTCTTCAATTAATTTTATTATCTGAACTGTAATTTTTTCAAGGCCTGGGACTTTATTACATTTTTCCAACTTTACTACATGTATTACCTCTTCTTTTGTTATACGTAGGTCGCTATCTTGTTCTGCGTTTTTGTATTGTTTTTTGTTGTCTTTCATCTCTAATAGTTCCTGGATATATTCTTTCCATCTTTTTAATTTTGCTTGTGTGTCAGGAATTATTTTACCATTTTTGTCTAATAAGATGTTATTTTTGTATGATTTTCTTATATTTGCCATTTCCTTAACCTTTTTATGTAAGGTGAAATCATCATGTTTTGTCTGTAATTCTTCTATTTCTGCACATTTATCTGTAAACCATCAAATCGTCTTCGGTGTTCGGTCAATTCCAATATCTTATTTGTCATCCACTCTTTTTTCATATTGTTAGTCTTTGCTACCTCTAATATTTCTCTACTTTGATTTACTATTTTACTTTCGAATGATTCTTATTTATTATTCAAGTCTCCATTTGGATTTGTTACCATTTTATTTAGCTCCTCTTGATTTTTCTTTTTAATTGGTCCTTTATGGTTTGATTTTTAACTGTGATATTGGAGCTGTTATTTGTTTTGTTGAGGTCTTAGTTTTTTCGAGTTTTATTATTATTGGATTGTGATCTGTTGCCACATCTGCAACCGAGTATGTTTTGGCTGATTTGTTGGGATTACTATATCGTTTATTTATCAACACATAGCCATTTGATTCCTAACTATATTGTTGTTGTCAGTTGGTGACTTACACGTGTACAGTCTTCTTTCAGATAGTTTGAAGAATGTATTTGATACACATCATGTCTTCTTCTTGGCAGAACTGTTCCAACCTAGTCCATCTTTACCTATAATGTCTTCCACTTCTCATTTTTCTATTGTCGAATTAAAATTCCGCATAACGATCGTGCTGTCTTGCTTTTTTTGTGATATCTATAGCTTGTTGTACATCCTTATAAAACTGTTCTACTTCTTCTTCGTCTTTATCCACATTGGAATCATACACCTGCATTATGTTTAGTATTTCTTGGACTGTTTGGATTCTTAGCGTAATTACCCTATCTGACACAGGTATGAAACCAATTACTGACTTACTATGGATTTTGTCAATTACTATCGCTACACCATTCTAGACGTGCATCCTTGTTACCTGAGTAGTATGTCTTTGCTTGGTTGGTTTGTATTTCTCCTAAATTTGGCCGTGTGGTTTCGCTGAGTCTCCCATTATATTTACTCTGGGCGTTAGATTTCTTGAATTAGGTTGTGAATTTTTCCTGGTTTGTATATGGATTGAATATTTCACGTATCTATCTTGATGTCTTTCTTTCTTTTCATCGCTTTATTCAAAACCGTTCCCCCCGAAGATCCGAACGGGGAACTAACTCCGGAACATTTTGCTTTAAATTCAGTCATTTGACTAGGGATATCCATATGGACCTTTAATGCAGTGATTTTCCGTTGCCTTTTGCATTCCCATGCCGTTGGTCTTTCAAGTTCTTCTGCTTTTGGAACCGATTTTTTCACTCCAAGGGCAAGAAAGTTGCCTGTTTGCTCATCAACCCTCACAATGAGGCTGTTGGCAATACAGAGGCGATTATTCGATAATTTGCTGCTGTTTTTGATCCACCAGAGGCGTTTCATTTCGCTGGTACCCACTATATCTGGTGGGCGTTCTCTATCCACTACCTGGGACGCGGCCGATGGGGGAGCAGCAACTCCCCACGGGCTAACTAGTGCCAAACATCTATAATTTTCTACCCAGATATAATCAAATGATGCATATTAATGTTTTTTTAAATTGATGCTTTCCTTTTATCTCGCTAAAAAATAAAATATAACTTGATTGTCTTCATCATTAATTTTAGCTATAGCATTTTGAGGTCGCTTCCTCCACATCTAAGAAACGAAAAGTTCTTATTTTTGCCGGATAAAAATATTTAATCCCCCGCGTAGTCAAAAGAAAATTAAAATTATGAAAATATCCATTGTTTTATTATTTTTAAGAGGACCATGTCTGTGAAAAGCATCCTTAATATATGGGATACCTCTAATTTACGAACGCACCCACACATTAACGCTTATAAATCGTAATTTATTCATAATGGGAAAGAAGTCTGAGCCTTTCTAGAGACGACGTGAAAAAAGAACCGGTACTTTATAATCTGTTCAGCTTGAGAGAAAAGAATAAGAACTTATATTGTTTATGAAACTTTGTAAAATAATCCCTCTTGTTCGTCCCGTTATTCAGATTACCTTTCCACCGTTTACGGGGGCATCCTGAACTTGATCTTGTGGTTTATGATCTCTTACTAGTCTGACTAGGTTTTTATCGTGCATCCTTACATGGTAGTGTTCTCAATAAACGTGACGCCTTATAAATTTGTTTATCAGTTTTATCTTTTAATAATCCACCGCTTGTGATATTGATACCTAGACAAGTGAATTCCATGACTTGTTTTATCACTGTGCCGTCACTTTCTAATTTGCTAATTGCCATATATTTGGTCTTGTTTGTTGCAATTTTTAACTTAAATTTTTGTAGCTACGGGTAAATTGAACAATAATCTTTGTAGGTTGTCTTCATTATCCGCAATTAAAACTGATTCGTCCGCATACCAAAGAATATTAAATTTTTTTGGTGACATTTTATATCCTCTCAAGTTTTCTATATCTTCCATTATTTCATTAATGACTAGGTTAAACAAGAAATGGCTTAAAGGATCGCTTTGTCTTATCACTTTAGATGTTGGAATTTTCTGTGTTAATTCTCCATTAATTTTGAGCTTACATAATTGTTTGTGTATATACTTTGTAATAAAAATATTGGCCCATTTGGGATATTATCTTCCCAAATTTATATTATATATTGTAATTGTATGTTATCAAACGGTTTCTATTTGTTTATAAAATAGGAATACTGGTGAATTGAATTTGGTGGTCCTATCTGTAACTTCCCGTATAATGAATATAACGTCCCTGAATAATAAGAAATCCGCCAACTAAAACGGAAAGCTTTATTTGATGGAGTATTTTTAATCTTCAAGATTTAACTTTATCGAAGAAAAGAGACCCGATTCTAAAAAGCTCAAAGGTGAAAAATCTCAATCTTGACACCAAATTGGCGTTATTCTATTGGTTCAAGAAAGAATACATGTTTAGTTATGTCGCAGATATTATTATTTCATTTACAACTTTGTAGGTGTGCATTTTTGTGTTTGTGAATAATTTGGTCGTTAAATTATCCATTATTCATAAGCAATTTATTTTATTTTTTGCTAAGATAAATGTAATATTACACAAAAATTTAAACTAATGAATATATCGTTATGAAATATGCTTTACAATTTAAAGATTCCCTTACAACTTTTTCTATGTAAAATTGGTTTTTGTCTTTTTATACTAAATATATGTAAAAAAGAGATTAGCATTGCAGCTATCTCTCTTTCGACATACCCTATCCTGGAAGAACGGTGGCAACGAATCTAAGCCTATTTTTTGTTTTCAGTCAGTTTAGGTCGTCATCGACTTCTTCTGGCATCTACACTTCCTCTTCTCCTAACACGTCCTCACTAATAGTTTTTTTTGTGAATCTTAACTAATATTTGGATCTCTACTTGAACATCTTTTTGTCTTCGGCGGATGTGATTCTCAATGACAAACCACAACATTCTCTTTTCAAGAATTTAGTGTAGTAGATTTCCTTTCGAATGGTTTCACAACTTTCGTCGTGTATTAGTGTTGAACCCTGATACCTAAATTAAAACATCTTATTAAGATATGTGCTGTGTATTTCAATGAAGCCACAATCTCTGTGTTTCGATGGTTTATACTCATTTAGTAAACTCCCGTTGGATGTTCTGATGTGAACCGACAATTAGAAGAATGTTATCTTCAAATATATTTGCCAAAGCTTTGCCCTATGCTATGACATGTATAATATCGATGAACAAGAATAGACCAAGGACTGATCATTAGGTAACAGTAGGTAATATATTACTTCGCGGGCTAGTTATTAGATTTCTGTACTACACGCTCTCGTTCCAGTTATTTTCGTTTGAGATTTTTCTATATCAAGTCTGTACACTCCCTCGTGAAGATGAATTTCTTCTGCAAAACGTTAGTGATATAAATCCCACCAATGTTCCTTCTACTTTCTATAAACCGATTCTCTGAAATGTTTTCCAGTTAATTTTTCAATTATTTTTCCACAATGCACTTTGTTTACTTCATAATTTGATTTATCTCGCTTGTAGGTCGAAAACATCATTTGCTTTGTCTATTTAGTAGCTATACCTTTTGTTAATAATCTTGAAAGCTTAGATTGCCTTCCTCGTTGCTATCCGATTGGGGGTTCTTCACTTCACTTTTCTGTAAAGATTACCTATCGTCTCTTCGAAGTGGTAGTGGCGGGAACGGGAGTATTTTAGTATTTGGAATTCTAAGTTATGAACTATCTTTATTTTGCTAAATTATGTAAATCATAGGAACTTTCTAGGCTGCTTTCTTTTACAGACGCAAAACTTTTTAATGTAAATTAGTTTTAAGGGTTTAACGCTAGAAGAAGCTGTAGTTAAATTGTTTTTGCTACATAACCCCAACAAAATTGTCGTTTTTAAAGATTTTGCAACTAGTGCAATTTATAAGTTCAAAATGAAGTTGAAATAAATTACTAATTATTAAACTATCATTTGATCGTTTAATATTGAATTATTTATGTTATTGTTGGCTTAATCTATTCGGCCAGTTTGTTTGCAATGTAAAAAATGCAAGGGAGGAGGGTGGGCACAAAATTCAAAATTTTTATTATTTAAAATTTAATTTATTTAAATATGTAATATTATATCCCTTCAAATTCTTAGAAAATAAAATTTACTTTTTGGCACTTCTTATGTTTACGTACATTTTGTAGGCAAGTTCTACATTAGCCCTGTTGTACACAGGTTTGATTATAGGCCTCCTTCTTGCTCCGCCATTTCTCTCTGTTCTACGCCACCTCTATCCATTTTAATGTCGTCATACCATCCATTACCGGAAATCCCTCTTTTTCTTTTTTCTGTCCAAGGTTTCCATCTGATGATCTTACTATTTCATTGATTATCCTGTAATTTAGCAAGATGTCCTACATACTACTTCCATTTTAGTTTAGTAATTGTCTATATAACATCTTTGACTTTAGTCTTTCGTCTGATCCATTTATTCCGGTGTCTATCTCTTAATGTAACGCCTATAATTGATCATTCCATCGCTGTATACGTTACCTTCAGTCTTTTTGTTATTTTTTGCCTGAAGTTCCATGTCTGTTTTCCGTGCGTGATGACCGGTAGACACACTAATCGAATATTTTCGTTCTGAGTTGTGGTATTTTCTTGTTTTTTTTTTATATGTGCCAATTTTCCAAATACAACCCATTCTAACCTTTCTATTTCGATGTCTTTGTTTTGTTTTGTTTTCCGATTGTTATTTGTTGTCCTACGTCTTGAACCTTTTCTATTTGTTCTCCGTATATTTTTATTTTTATTTTGTTGAGGTTTATTTTCAGTCTTATCTTTCGTGATTTTATTTCCAGTTTTTGCAACATTTTCCCTGTGACCTTTCTCTTCAGCGATCAGCAGAACTATATTACGTCGTCTGCGTATGTGAGAATCTTTCACCATTGATCTTTGACATGTTCCAGTTTTTTAAAACTCCTTCCACAGCCAGGGTAAATAATTGGGAAGATATTATATCACCCTATCGTGTCTAGCTATAGGACAAGGTACAAAGAACTGCAAAGGGTTATAAAAAACAAAATTAAAGCAGCGAAAGCAAAAAGGTTAGAAGAGCAATCCAAAGAAATAGGCCATTATGAACAAAAAATTGACAATTTCAATGTGCACAAGAAAATAGGGAAATGACAAATATACAGAAAATAGGTTAAAAATATGGACGTAATATGTGAAAGAACTAGTTAATGATACCAGAAGCAAAAATATAGAGGAGATTGAGATGGAAACGGTCCTAAAATATTGATGGAATAATTACAGGTTGCAATAAGAAACACGAAAAATGGAAAAGCAACGGAATCAAATAATATCATCGTCAGCTTATTCAGTCCATTGTCAGACGTAAGCCACCGTCAAATTGTTTCCACTTTATGTTGTATGTCCACATAGTCTGCGGTTTTCTACTTCTTTTAATTTCTCGAAATCTCCATTATATGATCCTACGCATTCTATCTGTTATCTTGCATTTTTCGTACATGCCCAGTCCAGTTCCATCTTAGAGTACACAGTCTTTCTATTACAACACATCGGCTACTTTGGAACTTTTTAGTATTTTGGTATTTTGTATAGGATCACGTAGCTTAACGTTCAGCATCTTTCTCTCCATGGACCTTTGTGTTACTTGTAGCTTGTGCACGATATTTTTATTGAGGGCCTAAGTTTCTGTGCCATACGTTAGAACCGGC
Source organism: Sinelater perroti (assembly GCA_036346155.1). Lineage (NCBI taxonomy): Eukaryota > Metazoa > Arthropoda > Insecta > Coleoptera > Elateridae > Sinelater > Sinelater perroti. Next base: position 1,125,460 of record JARFIY010000355.1, on the reverse strand, counting down.
AGCACATATTGATCAAAAATCTTTGCTTTCTGTGTATTTGGTATTTCCAACTGGAATACATCTTGTAGTTTTCCGAGCGCCAACCAGGCCAGTGATATTCTTCTATGTAGGTTTGCTGTCAGATTGTTGTTTGAAAATTGTATTTTTTGTCCTAGATATGTAAACGTATCTCCTATCGGAGGTTAGCAATCATCATAGCTATTCTAATTTCTTGATGACGACCTGGGAGGCCCAACATTCTCCTCTCCTGCCGGATCTTGGGGTCCGATACCCATGATCAGTAACATTTAGATTGTCAGTCTTCACTACCATGATGATTTTACTAGGAAAAGTAATGAGGTGGTTTTCCGTTGCCTTCCTCATCGCAATATCTTAACCACTTCAATATCATTTATTCCGTGCTTAAGGTTATCTGTTCTTATAGTCGTTCCTGTCTTCCTAACATCCGCCTATACGAACTAATATCCACGTTGCTGCCGTTGATATGCTAGTTTGGTCCACCCGATTTAATTTGTACCACCCATATCTGGGAGGTGTTCCCCTATCCGCCACCTGGAGGCGCCCGATGGGGGACTAGCAACCCCACACGTATCCACTCTTTCTATTATTTTTCCTTTTAGCCTGATCTCCTTTTGCTCGTCGATTTCGTTTGTTAAGTATTTTGTTTCTTCTTTTTCATTATAAACAATGCTGCCCGTTTTTTAACCACCGCCCAGGCTATCACCCCAGCGCTTTTTGGGTCTATAAGCTTCTTCTTCCTATTGTAGAATAATCTCTCGCTACTTTTGTTATATATGTCGTCCATTCTATCGATGTGTTCGCTTCATTCTTGCCTTCTATTGTTGATCAGTTTACTGTCCGTTTTATTTTACACATTTCCCTTATTTCCGTGCTTTGAACGCTGTCCAGCCTGATTTTATTAATTATTTTCGAGGACCGCCATCTCAGTTGTTTCTAACATTTGTTTTGTTTTCACTGTTTTGGGTTTTGCTTCGGCACCATACGTTATTATGGACCTTGCAATGCTTTTATATATTCTGGTTTTTGTGTCCATAGTGGGATATTTGATTTTCCATATACTGGTATTGAGGCATCCTAACATTCTGCTGTTTTTTTGAATTTATTCCCTGACTTCCGCTTGTACATTACCGTAGCTGTTTATTTTGGTGCCTAAATAATAGTCCATGACTTGTTCTATTATTTTGTTGCCCACAATTAATTTGCACCTTATAGGATTTTTTGCGATCTCTATTGATTTTATCTTACCTGCAGCAATTTTCATATTGAATTTCTCACCTACTACCTTGAACTGTATCAAAAGTCTTTGGAGATCGTCTTCGTTTTCTGTTATTAATATAGCATCGTCTGCATAACATACAATCCTTATACTATCTCTGCCCATCTTATGTCCTTTGAGGTTTTTGACGCCGTCAATTATTTTTTCCATTATTAAGTTAAATAAAAACAGACTCGCGAATTTCCTTGTCGAACACCCTACTAAATGGGATGTGATCTGTTAGATTTCCGTTTACTCCAACTTTCACGGTGTTATTGAGGTATATATCTCAATTTTTGTATTAAAGTAGTTGGTATTTATCGTTATAATAATACATCCAGTATATCGGATAGTTGAACTCCGTCAAATTTTTTAGATAAACCAGGCACATGGAAATCAGGTTTATTAAATTCTAGTGCTTTTTCGATGATTTGCTTTATTATAATTACAGCTTCTAAACAGGACCTACCATTTCTAAAGCCTTGTTGCTCATCATTAAGAGTCGTTAAGTTATTAATTTTTGTCGTTATAATCCGCATTATAAGTTTTAAGGTGGTACTTAGCAGATTAATACCTCTGTAATTTTTGGCTTTTGGCGGTCTTCTTTCTTAAATAGCGGTGTTCTACTCATCAGGTATTTTACATTGTTCAAAAATTTTTGTATCAACATCGTTATTTTGTCAGTTAGTACCTGTCCTCCGTATTTTAACAATTTATTTGTTATATTATCTTCGCCTGCCGATTTCCCGTTTTCTTCGTTATTTATAATTCTGGGATTGTTGTCTTCTCTTACTTCACCACTTGCTCTAAACAAATTTGTGAAATAGTAATCACGTTCCATGTTGCTTGAGAATTGCTCCCAGTAACCTTCTTTTATCCGTCATATCTCAGAGTTTATTTTATTTCTAGTTATTTTATATTCCTTATATGCTATAGGTTTCTTCAGTGTCTTATATTTCATGTAGGCTGTCTCTTTTGTTTCGATAGCTTTTATTTCGTCACAGGACTATGGTCTATTGCTGTTTACTGGTTGTTTATTTCCTTATCCTATAATATTTCTCTTTATTTTTGTTCAGCTCCCGTTGGTGTCGTCTTGTTCTTCAATTCTGTTCTTTATTATTTTCTTTTCCAACCTCTTCTGTTATAATTCTCTCACTGAGCCCTCTTACAAAGAATTCAACATTTATTTTATTCTGGTATAATAGGCCAATCCTTTGTGTTCTTTTAATAGTTAACTTAATTTTTCCTGACACTAAATCATGGTCACTCCCAATATTGGCCGAATTTAGAAATTTAATATGATTTATTTGTGATGGGTGTATTTTTCTATTAGTTAGTATTAATTAGCGTGGATTGTTGCAATCTGGTGTTTTTCCATGTGATTTTGTGTTGTTTATTCTTAACTCATTCGCAGCACAAAATTAAATGATCGTTTCTCCATTTTCATTAAATCTCTGCTTTATTCCTGGGATTACAAAGTTCCCGATTCTGCCATTAAAATTGCCACATATAACTATTTATATATTCTGCTTGTGGTATTGAATCCATGATGTGTTAAAAGTCTTCATAAAATTTTTGTTTATCTGCAGTAGGTTTGCAGTTCTTTGATACATAAATAGATGTTACATTTATTATTTTGCCTTCAGTATGTAGTTTCAACGATATTATTCTCTGCGATACGTATTGATATTCCTGTATGTTTCCTTCCAATTTCTTATGTATTAAAATTTCGACGCATCTTGCCCTCTTTCATGCTGTTGTACACCACTGTATACTAGAATATATTCGTTATAAATTTCTGTTCCATTTCCTATTTTTGTGTCTCCGATATAGTACATATAACTATTTTCTTTTCTTGTAACTACAGAATAACTTCTTGGTCTCTGCCATTCCAAGATCTTATTTTATATAGGTACATTCCATGTACCTATTAAAATGGTATATTTTTAAGTTTTTTCATTTTCGTTTCCTTTCTGTCAACGAGTTTCATCAATCTGATTCCGTGGCCATTGTATGGTTCTCTGAGCATTATATATTTTTTTAGACAGTAGGGTGCTAAACTCGCCATCAAAGATTGTTTTTTTACCTTATCTGGTCTAGATCCATCGTTTTTCATACAAACATACGCACCTCGAGAAAGATGTGGTTCTTCACCACACTTTTGGAGTTACTTCCGCGCCTATTTGTTTTGTTCATGTTTATTTTTATCCCCACCTGTTTGGATGCTTTGTTTAGTTCTTCTTACATTTCTTGAAATTCTATGTTGTCTTTTGCTATTAATATTGTAACATCGGCAAATCTCAGAAGTTTCTCACCATCGGTATTTACTGCTTTTTCTTCCCATTCTATATTCCTGAACATATCTTCCATTGCCAATGTGAACAATTTGAGAAAGATTGAGTCATCTTGTCGTATTTCACGATTTATCTTGAATTTCTTTGTATATCCGTTTTTATCTGCATGATTGCTTTCTCATATGTATATTTAATATGGGCTATATACCTGTCATCTATTCTACAGATAGTTAAGACATTTAGAACTATCCGTATCACGTATTAAATGAAATGCTGTTATATAATATATCATTGCTGCTAATAATTTTATGTTATGTTCGTTTGTCTTTTCTACTAATATTCGCATTGTCTGAAGATGGTCTGTCGTGCTGTCTAGCCTGTTCTCGTGGCTGATAACTATCCAGTTTGCTTGTTATTCTGTGTGTTAATATTTTTGTAAACAGCTTGTACAGCACTGAAAGGTGACTTATGGGTCTTTAGTTCCCTAGTTTATATTTTTTTCTTTTTTGAAGATTGAGACTACCAGGGACTAACCAGGCATTTGGTAGTCCATTCGGAACTTATTGTCAATTCGTTTTATTTGTTTCAAAACAGGTTTACCTCTATACTTTATCATTTCTACAATTCACATGGTAGATATATTCTTCAAAGCATTGTTAACCGGATAATATAACCTCAGAAATTATAAAACACGCAGAAGAAGAAATGCTACATATCCTAGTAGATAGTAAAATTATTCCAAAGGAATGACTAATCTCTACTTTCGTGACTATACTAAAAACAGCAAGTTCAAATAAGTGTGCTGACTGCCATACTATATTGCTAATAAGTCACTCATTAAATATTTTGAAGATTATACATAACAAAATATACCGAAATCTATAGTCATTGATAGTCAGTTCATATTAAAAAAATGGACTAGGAATTGGGAAGTCTTGTTTTCCGTAAGCATGTTCTTAAAACGATGTCTAGATGTAAATCAAGATATATTTGCCTGTTTTATAGACTTCAAGAAGCCGTTTGACAAAATTCAACATGAAAAACTAATAGAACTGCTAACAATCAAAAATATAGATACAAAAGACATACGTTTCATAAAATATCTGTATTAAGGACAACATGGGGTAGTAAAAGTTGAAGAGGAATGACTGATAAAATTGTAATTAAGAGAGGGGTACGACAGGGATGTATACTATCGCGCCTACTTTTTAATTTATATAGTGAAGCATTCTTTGCAGAAGTAGCAGAAATGGAAAAAGAAGGAATTGTAGTCAACGAAAAGCAATTAATAACATAAGATACGCAATTGATACTGTACTGCTTACAGATAATCCAAATTTACTACAAAAATTATTAAATAATATAAATAACTGCTACAACGAATATGAATTAAAAATTAACTTAAAAAACACAAAATTAACGGTAATCACAAAAACACAAAACCTTAACATTAATATAACAATTTCAAATACACAACTAGAATAAATAAATGTATATAATTAGTTAGGACATGGTTATAACGTACCACTGATCAAACTAAAGAGATACGTGCTCGAATAGAAATAGCTCGCCAAACGTTCTTAAAAATGAAAAATTCTTGTGCAACCGCAATCTTGCCTTACAATTAAGAATTAGAACACTACGCTGCTGTTTCCCCAGTACTACGGTATGAAAAGAAAGATCTCATCAAAAAACTAGAACGTTTTGAAATGTGGAGTTATAGAAGAATCTTAAAAGTACCTTGGATTCGCAGAATAGCAAATAAGGAAATATTGTTGAGAATGGGAAAAGAGTGTGGAATTCTAAAAACGACAAAAATCAGGAGATTACAATATAGGAAAGAGAAACATGGAAGAAAAGATATCCTGGTTGAGAAATTTAAGAGTTATTGAACTGTAGCTCTGGAACTTTTTAGATCAGCTGGAAATAAAGTCAAAACAGCTATAATGATAGCCAACCTCCACTAGGAGACGGCAATGAAAGAAGAAGGATTCCTATCTTCTTGAAGTTTTCGTGAAATCTTATTACGGCTATCAAATTTTGATAAAGTTTTTCATAAGGTATGTGTAGGGCATATATATATATTCGTGCTTTATCCAATTCATGCATTATGGCTGAACGTTCTACGGAATCAAAAAAGGCCATGTGCATCGGGGAGTTATTATGTTACTTTCCCCAGAATAATTTTTATTGTCAAAAGGTGCCATGTACTTGCCTTTGCGGAATCCTGCCTGATCAATAGGTTGACAGTTATCTAATTTGTTCTTTAACCGGTTCGCTACCATTTTTATGAACAGTTTGTAGGCATGGTCGATAATTTTTTAGACGTATCCTGTCTCTTTTCTAGAATGGTGCCACTATTATCGCGTTGTTCTACGTGTTTGGCATGTCTTGTTGTCCTAAACAGCTGTTGAATAGTTATTTCAGCTGCAGTATTGTATATTTTGCCTCTTTAATCATTTCGCCCATAATTTTATCTTCTCCTTGTTTTTAAGATATTGTAGGGCAAAGACAACTTTCTTATTGTCTATCACTAGTATATCCTCCTACCCGATGTCCATTATTGTAGCTTATAACAATCGTTATAAGTCTTTCTTGATCATTGCTCTTGGCTCTTTTTTTATTTGTCTATACTAATTGCTTATTTGTTTTCTTCTTCGTTAATTCCTTTGCAGATTTCTTCGTTGTTATATTTTCTGTCATCTTGATAATGTTTGAAGGTCTTTTTTGTTACGTATGTGATTCTGTATGCTTTCTTCATAGGGTTCCTTCTTGTTTTGGGTTTGACTTATATCCATGAAGGTCTTTTTGAATTATATGTATTTTTTCTATTATTTTGTTGGCATAATATAACGTTTCTTTTTAACGTTGAAAAAGTCTATTTTTATGACAACTTTTAAACTAAAATAAAAATTGAAACGGCATGAACAATATTTTCCCATTTGTTTTGTGGGTTTGATAGATACTTTCTGTGCTGACAGTTTGTGTAAAATATTTTTTCTTCTATTAAGTTCCTTTAAGAAAGTATAGTTGATTTTACTAGATGATAAAAATTCTTCGACTGATTTGAGACTACATTCTTTAAATTTTTGAAATACAGATCGTCTATAACTAAAGCTAAGGAAACAAGCTGAATGGGTTTACTACATTCGGTTCAGTGACAGTTATAGGCAATTCTTTCACATCTAGAACATTGAGAATACGATTGTTTTATGTGGTAGTAGTAGCTTTGACTTTGATGCTGATACTGAAAAATCGCCCGAGATAAATAGTTCTACAACTTTTATTTAAATATAAGATTATGGTATACCATAACACATTAAGGTTAACTCACAATCAAGCAAAGAGCCTTTAGTTACAATTATTAATTCTCAAAATTTGTAACACTTGGGTATTTGATTTTTAACACATTCTAACAGAAATGAAAATGTTTCACTTAAGTATATTACGATTTTTGGGTCATATTACACTTTATCTCTCTTCTGAGAAACAAAGTCTGAGAAGAATTTTATCTTCTTACACGTGAGAATCTAGATAGTGATGTCACCTCTTTTAGAAGTTGGGCGTTGAGGAAGGTAGGTTAAGTTGCTTTGCTTGAACATTAATTATATGGCATAATCGATTTAGTAGATTTCACTGGAAACTCCATATCTGACAAGGTTTTTCTATGCGATGAGTCTTTGAGGAGAACGTAAGGCATATGTTCCTTTTCAAATTCCAAAACTTTGTGTTTCTTAGTGGTTAGAGATGTAATTTGTTTCTCATGCCTCCGAACCTTGTAATTTTCTCAACTGTTATTTAGGTATCTTGCTAATACCAATGACCAATTTTAGATTAAAAATAGCACTAGCAAATCTTATGTAATATTTATTTCTTTTTATCATAAATTAGTCTGGCTGCAGCGTAGTTAAGTGGTGCGGGTTCAATTCTGGTCCCGGATGCTCAGCGAGCGGACTATTGTCACCAAAAATAATTGAGTGCCTGCGTTCACCTTGAACAAGGGGTAATAGTGCGGTCGTCTAAGATGCGGTATTTGCCATATCGCCCCTTATCAACCTCTTAGTTGGCAGGTCATGCTCTAATTCCACGCAAGTTTTTTTATATCCTAATTGATTTTCATGGTTCTTTTAACAATCTGGGTAACTTATTCGATTTAACTGTTAAATGATGGATAACTTGTCGCTAAAAATATATACTAACGGCTATTACATTACATAAAATCTTTAAATTCCCGTAATATGGTATCTATTGCTGCAACAACATTCACATTCTTAAATAATTATACTTATTACCATTTTGTTGGAAATTTTTATATATTAATTGAAATATAATTGTTGCAATTACCTATTCCTTTTATTTCGTAATCAATATTTATTTAAAAAACGTAACTTTGGTAAGAGCTTTAATTTTCGCAATTCTTGAGTATCTCGTAGATAATTTGTCTAAAAATGTAACTCTTTAAACTTCTGCTCAATTGTTCTGCTTAACTTCTGTAAAATTAATTTCATTTGAAATGGAAGATACAGTTATGTTGACAGTTCTTCTACTATGAATACCAAAACTCTTGGCAACCTCATCTGAAAAGAAATTGCAGTGTGCGTAAATAAATGTTTTGAATGTTACTATTTGTAATACTTTAAATTGTTTAATCTGTTCTATTGTCTTCTTAATCAATCTTCACCTATAAAGTTACATTTAGCTGATTAACTTCTTAAATGAATTAATGAACTTGGCAAATGACTTACTCACGTTCCTTTTATCTTCTGATTCTCTGTGTTTATGCAACGGTTTCGTAGATGAAAAAACTCCAACAACTTGAAAATGTAAAGGTCAGCAGCTCCTCAAGGCTTTTCATGATTTTAAGCCTGAAATAATTTTTAGGGAAGGTATGGTAGTTACCTCTCGAGCTTAGTGCTGAAAATTCCCACCTTCATTATTTAAGAAACTGACTATAACTACTACACGTTAAGATACCTGAAATAAAAAATAAATATATAGAATGTAGAATGGAAAGCTTAAGAACCACAATACGAAAACGGACTGTAAAATATGAATTTTCCGACGCTCGTCTCAACCAAAATGGTAGTAGAATAAAACTATCGCTACACAAATATGATAAAATAAATTATTTATGAGATCTTGCTTCGCGACCCACTAGTATATTCGAATGTTGCTATAATAATCTTTCCAACAGTGCATATGAATAAGAAACATAGATCAATGCTGCAATCTTCTTTGGTTGCAGAAATAAAAAATCTTGAGGAACATTACCAACATAATTTTTTGGAACATCTTGTAAGAAAAAAACTAAGCTTAACATATGTTAAACTTACTGTATATGATTAAAGAGTTTATAACTGGTCCTTTCACATGAAAAAGTAAAATTTATAACACTAATCTTTTTCAAAATCAATTTCTTGCTTCTTTAAGCATATTCTATGTAAAGTTTTTTTTATCATGGTCGATCTTTCATATTTTAATAGTTACGAAATTGTCTTCAATCAGTTTTTGTTTTGAATTTTGAACGGACTAAATTGCTATAGACATTGTACCATGACTTAGGTTCAATTTTTAAATTTAACTTGCTTATCTCGCTTGAATTTACGACAGGCGGATCTAGCACTAAAAAGGATATAGCAATAACATACAAAAAGAACGGTACGTTGTCAAAAATCTATTCTCCAACACTAGTTTACACAAATCCAGGCATGAAATGACAGATCGTTTCCGATACTTGGCAGGTGAGGCTGGAGGAGGACTCGAGTTGTACTACAAATGTTCCATGGACAACTGCAGGGTTATAGGGAAATCAAGGAAAAATGAAATATTTCTAATCACTAGTTCTGCCATTATCAATTTTATATGAAGGTTGATGTCACCTCTAAATGTTCTGAAATGATCGTCTCGGCGACTAAACACTAACCCCGCCACTACTCGGTGAAAGCCTTAGGGTGCATACAGCCAGAAAAATGCTGTTTGTTAAAATTTTGACTAGTCTACGGATAACGATTCTATTGAAAATTAATTGCCATATACTCGGTACATTATTTGGATCTTAATTTTGGAGGTAAACATCTTCCTATCAGGTCTTTGCTAAAACCAATGATTGTTATAATAGGACACACGGATTTCCCCAATTAAATAATTAAGGTCGATTCGTAGTACATGTGATGTTTATCTACGAATTTAAGGCACTGGTGCACTACAAGAACAGAGTTGAACATCCCGGAAGCTATAGCAGCAGTTACACTATCCCAATGTCTGTTTCTTATGAAGTTATTAGAGAGTGATAAAAACTTACAAACATAAATTATTGATATTTCTGGATTAATAAGATTTTCTTTAATCAGGTGCAAAAACGTATACATATATTTTGTAAAACACATGAAGCGATATTCCTGAACGTCACCAAAAGTTTTGGTATCCCAGAGGTTGCTTCTACTCAGCACTGATAGTAAATTATTTTCACCTTCAAAAACAGAAAATATCTCCTTCAAATTATTGACAACTTTATCATAATCGCAAGCAAGTCTGAACAATACATTTCAACATTGCTGATCCTCTGATAATTGAAAATGTTGTAAGAGACAATAGATTAACCAGAAGTTGAGTATCTCATTGAGTGTTTTGAAGTGACTGAATAAATAGTGTTGAGAACAACTCGATATCGGTTGGATAAAAATGTAATAAAGATCTTCTTAAGGTTGATATTATGGACAATGGTATTGAAATATCTTCGAATTATCATATATCGGCAGTGTTCCTCCAATTTTAAACTAAAGTATTGTGTCCTCAAGCAAGCGTTGTCATTGTTTTCTATTAATGGTATTATTAATTTGCGATGACCGTCCGTAATATTGTTTCTCTGTTTAATAGTGTTCAAGCCCTATGCGATTTACAAAAAAAATTCGAAAGGTACAAATGCTTATCTAATACAGGACCAGGACCAGGTCCTTTCTTTAATGGATTTTCAAAAAGTTGTTTATTTATAATGCACATTTTACATTATATTTCAACATTGCAATTTTGAAAATATATTTTCTGCTTTATTGAAAAATTGTGGTTTGATAAATAACTGTCTCGTTCGCCAGTATACATACAATAAACCGGCAAAGCTTCCAACGCATAGCGAAGTAGCGAAGCAGTCTCTCAAATTTGAGAACCCTCTAGTCTGGCTGACCTTTGACCAATCAGTTTCAAAATCACTACCGAACAAGCCTTTTTGATCACCTGTCGATTGGTGAAAACAGAATTTGGAAATTCCCAGCCGTTCTCGAGTTATTGCTCGGACGGGAGGACGGACAACATGAAGTTAGTAAGTGACTCGCTTCGCTTCGCCACTTAATAAACATCATGCAAATTAACTGGTTTTGTTTACAATTGCAAAAGAAGCATAAGTGGGGTTTTTCATTCTCCAAAGAACTTTTGATGCAAATTATCGGTGCTCTTAATTTTTTTCTTTTATTATTAACTTAATAAACACAGAAACATTTTAAATATCTACGAATACTTTCTTTACAAAAATTTTGCTGCTTTGGTTCTTGCAACATTCATATACATACATGTTTGTATCAATTATATAAGAAGGAAGTCAAAGAACCTTGGATCTTTTATACAGTAGTAATAAAAGTTACTCGTTGGGCTCATAGTGTTTAGAATATGTCACTCTAGAAAAGCGTTTTGTAAATCAACTGTATTGAAGATGTTTGGTATCCTCTCAAATTTTGTACTTGGTGGATATTTCAGACAACATATTAAAACATTTGAGACTATAGTCCATTTATGGTTTTCTTTTTCCCTATTTAAATCGATAATTCTGATAGAAACAGTTTGTTTCATAATCACTCCCACTTTTATAGTATGCCGGTTTTTTGTCTTGCTAGACAGAAGAAAAATATGTAATTGGCATTTATTGTACTTAAGTTATTATTTATTTATTGAAAATATCCACACTTACTCAGAAAAAATAAATACCGTAAATAATTTTAACCATTAAGATATTTTTTAATTAACAAAAAGCTTCAAAATAGGATTTTACAAATAAAATGGTACATTTGAGTATATTTACATATACTACTTCTCTTCTTGTGGTTCCTATCCATTACCGGATGGCGGCTTTAAAGAGTTCTTTTGTTGTCTTGTCATACCATTGTCTTAAGTTTTTCAACCATGAAATTATTTTTCCTTGGAATATCAGTTGTAGAATTTCATATCTCTTGGGAGTCCTCATTACATGACCGAGATATACCAATTTTTGCCTTTTTATTGTGGCGATTATTTCTGCTTTTTTTCATTATTTCTAGAACTTTCTTGTTAGTTACGTGGTCGACCCATGAGACTTTTAACATGCAGCGGTATGTCCACATTTCAAATGCTTCCAATCTTTTGCAACTCATTACAAAAGTACATAGAAGACATAACATCTGAGTAATCTAATCTTTGCATTTAGTTCTGTCATGACTACAGAGGACATTTTTCATTTTCACAAATGCTCCTCTAGCTTTGGCTATTTTGCACCTTTTTCTAGAGTAATCCCATTGTTTATCTAACGTGCTTCCCAGGTATCTATATTTTGTAACTCTTTCTATTCTTTGATTGTCAACGTTTCATTGTCCAGGACGTATAACGTGTTTGCTAATTACCATGTATTTCGTCTTTTGGCAATTTAGTGATAGTGCATATTTCTTGCTAGCTTGATTGATCTTATCTAACGTCCTTTGCAGATCGGTTAGATTATTCGCAAAAATTACTGTCGTCTGCGTACCTTATATTATTAATGATTTTACCACTGACTATTATTCCAATGTCATTATTCTCTGTACCGCTTCTTTAAATATCTCCTCCCAGTAAAGATTGAATATTATCACAGATAAAACGCAGCCTTGCCTCACTCCTCGCTGTATTTCTATTGAATTTGTGATTTGATTATTCACTCTGATTGATTCCAGTATAGGTTAGTAATTATCTTTGTCCTTTTCGTTTTTTTGTGCTTTACTTTCGTTAAAAGCCTTGTGGTAATCTATAAAGCAAGCATACATGTCACAATTAACTTCCCTAAATCTTTGAAATAGTACTTTTGTACAAAATAGTGTTTTTCTTATTCCAACGCTTTTTTAAAATCCTTACTGCCTCGTTCCCACCTTCGCACTTTTGATAAATTCTACGGTGTATTATTTTTAGTAGTACTTTTAGGGCATGGCTCGTTAGACTTATACTGCGGTATTCACTAAACTTTTTTGCATTTACATTTTTCGGAAGAACCACGAAGGTTGATCTCAAACAGTACTCAGATATTATCCCTGTGTCGTAGATCCTATGGTCTAGTTTGGTTAGTATCTCTATACCACCGTTATTTAATTGTTTAAATAATTCTATTCTTATTTCATCCGGGCCGACTGCTTTTCTTTTTCTATTTATTTCCTGATCATCTCATTTCACTAATGCCAATTATATGTGTTTTCATTCTTTGAATTTCTTGGATGGCATGAATTTTTTTTGATCTGAACATGCTTTTGACATTCCAAGTACCTGTTCTGAGCGTCCTCCTATTCTTCTCTGCAATTTTCACAGCTTTTTTTATTACTGTCCCCTCCGGACATCCGATTGGGGAACTTTTACGTCTGGAATATTTAGTTTTGAACACTGCCATGATGATGATACCTAAGGAGATTCGTATGGATCTTTAATGTAGTGGTTTCCTTCTTGCCTTTTGTGTTCTTATACTGTTGATTATGTATATGATTCATCCGCTTTTCAGGTCAATTTTTTGGCCTCAGGGCAAAAAAGTACCCTATCCCCGTTGGTTCATCCACCCTAAGCTGTTGACCATCCCGTGAGGAACCGCTTATATCGGTAGTCAGTTGGTTATCTGTGCCGCCACCTGGAGAGGTGTCTATCTGGGGATTAGTAACCCCGCTGAGCTTACACCTAGTAGATATTATAAAATAAAATGTTGTTAAGATCAAATAAAGTAACTTTTGTTCTTTCTGGCTCATGTATGATTTTATTTATAATATTTTTTTGTAATTAGTTAACAATATTTTATAAATTTTAGTATGTTTGTATTTACCTGTAATATATGCATTGACTAAATTTTAAATTTAAATTTAATTTTCATAATTCCTTTATTGCGTTTTTCTTCTGGTTTGCTGAATCTATCAAGTTTGGTATTATTAATATAACAAAAACCGTATTTATTATTTAAAATCATTGAGTATTTTATTGAACCATATTTTGCCAAAAATTCACACAAAAAAAGTTGTAAGGGAGGAGGGTGGGCCAAAATTCAAAATTTTTATTGTTTTACTATATTTGAAAATATGTGGTAAATTTTCGTTGCAATCTATAACGAAACCACATTTGGTTAAAAACAATTCAATGTTATTATTGATAATTATTAAGTTACGTTGTTTTCATACGTAAGAAGGCAATTTTATTTGTCCGTTTATATTACTGAATCAGATTGTGCTTCAATCGGCAACTTTATCTATACTATATATAATAGCAGCTGTTGATCTGTCTGTTGTTCGAACATTCAAATTGAGTAGTTTAAGTTTCATCATATGAGAGCGTACTCCATCGAAAATGAGTCGCCACGTGTTTCGTAAAAAGTTTTTAATTACATAGGGACTCCTCCAAACAGGGTAGAGATTTAGAAATGTACAATTTTGTGAGGTTATGTTTACGAAACGATGAGAGCTAGCTAAGCTATCTCAAACTGCAACCAATCGGTAGATACTTCTCCAAAAAGGCGCATTTTTTGAAGATTTGTCATACGTTTTTGAGTTTAAGAATCCGTCAAAACGAATTACAGTATGCTGCAAATTTGTGACATACAGGTCGTAATAATATTAAATAAAAATTTTAATTAATAACTTTTTAAAGCATAATTATGTGTTTTTACTATCCCACATTTCCTAAGTTAGAAATAAAGAATTAAAAGATACACAAAAGACAAGTAGAGAATGCCAGATTAAAATCACATTTTGTAAAAATAAAAAAATTAAGTCTAATAGGAAGGTGGAAAAAAGACCGTATAGAAAGATAAACATTTTCCATGATTTAATGAAATGAAAGTGAAAGCGCATTATATGTTGCCTTGTTTTTTTCTGTTCTTTTTCCTATAAGGATTCTAATCACCCTGAAGTTCCAGATCCTTTTTATCAACTCACATAGATTTTCGGTTACGTAATTTTTCTATAATTCTTTCGACTCTCCAGTAAATTATAGTAATCAATACTTTAGTAGCATAGGATACTAGAGTCATAGTACAATCATTTTTGCATTCATCTGAGTTGCCTTGCTTTGGAAAGAGAATTAGTTTCATTATGAAGTCGTGAAGTCTTCAGGGACATTTCCTAATTCATACATTTCTGTGATGTCTTTTATCCATCGCTGTTATAATTTTTATAATTACTTGGTAGTATCCTGACCAGATTATTGCATCACCTTTTTTATCGCCGTTGTTCACATAATGTTCTAGTTCGAGATCGATTGAACCTTTTTTGTTATCCATGTAGTTCTTTTAAATATCTTTTAGCGATTTCATTTAGTTCAAAGAGAGTATTTTTTCCTTCGTCTTCAACATCTGATCTTTTTTATTTCCGCAATGTTCGAATGTTCTATGTACCAATTCTTTTTATTTTCGATTTGTAATTATTTTCTCTAGTTTTCTCCACCCGGAGATCTGAACGGGGACATTTTTACCTCCAGAATTAATTATTAAGGAAAATATAATCTAGTTTAAAATCTATTACGCGGTGGTTTTCTTGCCTTCCGTGAGATGTTAAGCTTGTTCTTATGGCCGAAGACATTTTGTTCTTCGACTATTTCGTAATCATACTTATATGGTTATCCTGCCAATACTCGGTTACAAAAGTCTAGTCAGCGAAAATAAGATACATCACAGAAAGGTAAGGCTAATATTTGGAAGGTAGAGGATATACATTGCATATATAAATCTTCACGCCCCTTCGTTATTGTACTCATTAAATTTAGCGAACATTTCCCTGTCTATTGTCTTATATATAATTATAGAATTAATAGCACTCTATTAAACGTGTTTTTAATTAATTTTGAAGTGAATAAAATATCGAACAAACAGAAGTATGTCAACAAGACAAGAGAAGAAAGATTTGAATACTACAAGGATGTTCCTGTAACATAGTATTGTCGTTAATGAATTAAAGATCATATAAATAGAATATAGACCCAATCGGAATAAAAGATAAGAATAGTCCTACAGTTTCTTATGTTTATTTTATGGTAATTTTTCAGTATTTAAATTGTTTTAACTATCTGCCTTCCATACCATAATCGTTTTTGGTATCTGTAACTGGTGTTTTTTTTATTACGTAGTTACTTTTAATTATGGCTTACAAATAATGACTAATATATTTAGTTTGATTTTATTTATAACATAAACTATATATTCTCAAAATTCTGCCTGCAATAATAGATCAAGAAGACACATCAACTCTGTCAACGTTTTCATCAACAATTTGCACAATTATGTTTTGGATCCAACAGTCACGTTCTAATTGGGTTTTTTGATAAATTTGTCGATTTCTTACTCTAGTAGTCACATTTTGCATACGACTAATATATTTTCTTTGCATAAGTCGATTGACTGCAGTGTCGTGATAGTAATTAGAATGGTTGAGATTTATTCACGTAGAAGAATGGTAAGGTGTTATTTGTTATACATTAATTCAAAATTTTACAGTTGTACAGGAGAAGAATTATACCAATACGTGTATAGTACTCGTCCCACTCTTGATTCAGAGTATAGATAAGAATGTTAATCAAGTAATATCCAGAGCGTCGCAGCCTACGATTGTAATGAAAAATATCCAACTGTAAGATTAATAAAATGATGCTGTCGTTACTGTTCCAAATAAAGTCTCATTAATTTTCAAAATCATGGACTATTTTGTCAATTAAATGTATTACAACTAATTCGGGTACGTTCGCAGTCCTCGATATTGTTAATCAACTGTCTAGAAAATAATAAATCGACGGACATCATTCAACAAAAAGTCACTTTTATCTTAATATTTGGAGACAGAACTTTGAACAACTAAGATATACGCAGACTATCGCAATTTATTGGTAACAGACGATTACACTCCACTTTATAGTTCGTAGTCAACAAATGCGCTGCATATCCTGATTATGAAATCAAGGTTCTAATGTGATAACAACGTCAATAAAAACGTCTCTGATTTTGTGCACAATAAAAGCTGTCGGTACATAGGTTTTTAGATTCATTCGTTAAGCTTTCCTTTTGACCGATATATGCCTTGAAATGAAGTAATACACTTTGCAAGTTACAACTCAGTTGCTGTATTGCAGGCCAAACAAGTTTTAATTTTTGCAAAGAAATTTGAGGTCGTGTTGTATCATCACCCTAGGGGCCCACAAATGATGGGCATTGCAGCTATATTATATTAACTACCCGAGTCTCTTGAGTTTGTGCGAAAGAAAGTGAAACAATTTTAGCAACCAAAAGCCCAGGGATAAATCGAGGAAAGAGACGAGTAACTCTGACAAATAATATACAATTAAAACTTGCCAAAAATTATGCCAGAATGGGGAAAAGCAGCTGATGAAAGAAGAACCAACATTACATTTACAGATGAAAAGTCCTTTTGACCTTTGTCTCTTTAGAAACGTTTTTTTTTTTATTTGCAGTACTTGTACATGTTTAAGGTGAATGTTATCCACCACAGGGATCTTGTTTGACTTCAGTTCTTCTAGTGCTTTATCAAATTTTTCTCTTAGAATCTATCCTTCTGTAGTTGTTTATTTAACTACTGTTTTGTTCTCTAATCTTTGCATGTTGTTTTTTCTTCGCTGTATAGTTGTTCTACGTATTATTTCCATCTATCGGAAACTTCTCCTTTATCTAACAGCATATTACCCTTACTACCTCTTATTTCCTTGTTTTGGGTTTTGTTCCCTGAAAAATTTTTGACTTGTTTATATGCCTGATCCATTTTATATATTTTGAGGTATTTCCCCACTTCCTCACATTTTTCTTTTATATATTGTTCTAGTTTAGCTTCTCTGTTGATGCTATTTCTAATTTGCCGATATTTTGTTTTATCTTCCTATATTTTAGCGCCCTTACACTTCCTTCTTTCTTCTGTTAGGTCGATAATTTGTTTTGTGATCCAGGGTTTACGTGCTGGTGTTTTTTTTTTGGTTGAGTATGTTATCGGCTGCTTTAATAATTTCCTTTTTAATGTTTATCTGCTTTGTTTATTTCTATATCAACTTTCTCCGAGTATTCTAACTGGTTTTCTACACTCTTAAGCCTATTTTATATCCCACCTGAGAGTTTCGTTTTTCTTCAGCTTCTTGTAAGTCAGTTTGTGTTTTATTATTATCAGGTTGTAATCTGTATCTGCATCAGCACCAGCACTTGGATAGGTTCTGCATCCTTTAACCTGATTCCTAAACGTTGTTTCACTAGGATACAGTCTACCTGATATCTTGTATCTCCAGACTTTGTTCAGGTATATCGTCTTCTAGAATGGTATTGAAATATTATATTTATTAGTACCAACTTATATCTTTTACAAAACTCGACCAGCCTCGATCCTCTTCCGTTGCGTTTTTGTACTACTTTTTCTCCTGCACCTTCTCCTACTACTTTTTCTCCTGCGCCTTCTTTTACTACAACATTAAAGTCTTTTATAACAATGAGGTTTTCGTGTCCTTTTACTTTCTTAAACATATTACTTATAGATCAATACATATCCTCTACTTCTTGATCGTTATATTTGATTGTTGGCATGATGGTATCCTGTGGGTTAGTATGTATCTTATCATTATTGCTGTTTCGTTATATTGCTAATATCCGGTTATTTTTTTCTATATGCTTTGGTAAGGATAATACCAGCACCTGCATTTCTTTGGTTAGCTCCTGTGTACACTATTCGGTAGCCATCACTTCAGAAATCTCCTGCTTGTGGCTATCTCATTTCACAAAAACTTAAAATTCCAATTTTAAGCTATTTCATTTCTACTTAATGTTTTCCAGTTTCCCACACTTAAGTAGTTATCTGACATTGCAGATTCCAACTTTGCCGATGTTCAAGTAACTTTGTTTGTAGGATCTCTCTTGATTAGTTGTCCTCTCCCGGAGATTCGAAAGGGAACCAATATTACCTCCGGACTTATTAACTATTGACGACTTGTCTATATTTATTAGGTCTGCTGCTTTCTTGGGAAATTTTTTATTTTGTGGTTTCTCCTTGCCTTCCGCATGATGCCCAATATATGTTTTAGTTTACCAGTGAGTAAGATATGGTTACACCGCCAATATTCGGTCCTCAAAGCCTCGTTCGTTGTCTAACAGGGGACACCACAGGCAAGTGAGGTTGACCTTTGGGCGCACAGATGTAGGTGCATCTTTTATCCACCACTATTTTAGATAGCCTTGTTAATATATTTTTTAATTATTAACTTTTTACCAGTAAAATTTTTAGTAACTAACTTGGGAACCTTTGCAGTTCATTCGATAAGTAAAAAACCGTTCGCCTTGGTATTGTCCATCAAATGTTCCAACCTTAGATCAAACTCTATAGAAGGTAGTCATTGACAAGATTCTCGATCAATAGGATCTGTTTTATCTAGAAATCAGTTAATATTCGGAGTTCAAACTTTGAGGGATTAGCCAAAACTTACGCAAAGTAAAGTAATTTGCTGCTAGAAAACAATATTTTGCCACTTATAGTTCCCTAAAGAACAATTGAGCTTCATATCTTCATCATGAAATCATTATTCTGATGTGGTAACAACAGCAATATTAAAGGCGACTCCATTACAATAAACGTTAAAATCAACAGGGAATTTCACTTACATTTTTAGATTTATTTATAAATAATGCATACAATTCACAGGAATATACAGACACACATAAGCGTTCGTTCAATATTTAAAACGCATGAGAATGATGTACACTTGTGCCATAAAAAATGGATTGGCTTGAAATATACTCGAATACGCTTTGCTAAAATTGCAGCTGATCTACTCTGCTGCGGGCAAGGCCAGTGGCATTGTTTTACAATGAGTGCTATGTTTACTAAGAGATTTAAAACGGTGCTTCGGTGTTTCCAATCCAAAGCTTCATATATGAGTATAGTAGCAGCACTGCGTTACCTATACGAATTTCTATAATTCTTGCAAAAGTAAACAAAACTATAGCAGAAACCAAAAGCCGTGAATTAATTGTCCGATTGAAGAAAGAGATGAGCAACCCGAGTAAAGTACGATCAAGCGATAGTATAATTATTTGAAAATAAATTTAACCCTTTGCCATACGGGTTTAAAACTTGCCAAAAAGGATATTCATGTAAAGTCGGTGATAATCAAACTACATTTAGAAGCCCACAACATTGCATGGTAAAATATAGCTATGAAACAATTGCTTAATAAAAATCAGCTGATAAGACGTTCGTAAGTAGAGAAATCAGACCAATGTTACATTTACTCATGAGGCGTCCTTTTGAACTTTGGCTTATTAGAAGCGGTACTGGTCTTTACATGAGATAAACTACTCCAATGCCCTATTAAATTCCCTATTATGCTGCGTGTTTTGGGTGGTTTCAGTAAGGAAGTATTTAGAAGATTACTTATCTATACATACATCAAAATTTAAAAAAATGGTTAAGATATCATCATCATCAGCCTGCAACCGTCCATCGTTGGACGTAGGCCTCTCTCATTTGTTTCCATGCATTTCTGTCTTGAGCCTTCTGGATCCAATCTCTTCCCGCAAAGTCTCGGATATCGTCGCTCCATCTTTTTGGTGGTCTTCCTACACCTCTTTTCGTTAAACGGGGCCTCCATCTCAAGAGTTTTGAGGTCCAGCGGTTTGGTTCATGCCGTGCTATATGTCCCGCCCATTGCCACTTTGCTTGAGCTACTCTCTGCATTATATCGGGTATTTTCGTTCTACGCCTTATTTCCTCGTTTTTCAGTCTATCTCTTAGACTCACTCCCAACATTCTGCGCTCCATCGCTCTTTGGCAAACTCTTAGCTGCTCGGCGCTCTTCTGGGTTAACGTCACCGTCTCTAAACCATAGGTTGCCACGGGCAGTATACATGTTTCATACACCTTTCTTTTCAGGCTATTGGGAATATCGGAATTTTTGAGAATATGCTGTAGCCTCCCAAAGGCTGACCAGGTGGCTCTTATTCTTCTTCTAATTTCAGATGTTTGGTTTTCCTTTCCAATCCTAATTGAATGACCCAGATAAATATATTCGTCCACTCTTTCCACCGGTTGATTATCAATAAAACAACTGCATCGCTGTTTGTCATTATTTTGGTTTTATTTATATTTATCTCCAGCCCTACGGTCTTGGATGCCTCATTCAATTGTATTAGCATAGCTTCAAGTTCGTCAATATTGCTAGAAATCAGTACGATGTCGTCCGCAAATCTCAGGTGGTTTAGCAGACATCCGTCAATGTTAATACCCATCCCTTCCCAATTCATTTGCTTGAACACATCCTCCATCGCCGACGTGAACAATTTTGGAGACATTGTGTCTCCTTGGCGGACTCCTTTTCAACCTTTATTTTGTTAGCTTGAAGGTCTTCATCTACCTTTACGTGAAATGTAGCCTCTTCGTAGATGTGTTTAATTAGCTGCGAGTATCTGGAGTCAACTCTTGCGTTATTTAGTGCTTGGAGGACGGCGTGTATTTCAATTGAGTCAAACGCCTTTCGATAGTCCACGAACGCCAAGTGAATGGGGTGTTGTATTCCGTTGTCTTTTCAATTAATGTTCTGATGGTTTGAATGTGATCCATGGTACTGAACCCTTTTCTAAAGCCCGCCTGCTCTGCTGGCTGGTAGAAGTCTAATTTTTGAGTGAGGCGATTTGTGATGATTTTAGTTAATACTTTATATATGCACGAGCGTAAGCTTATGGGGCGGTAGTTTTCAATATTTGATGTGTCCCCTTTTTTGAAGAGAAGAATTACCTCAGCATTATTCCACGCCTTTGGTATCTTTCCCTCAATCAAACATTTGTTTAGTAGCACCGTGACAATATTTTCTACTATTTCACCCCCCATTTTCAGCATTTCGGCTGTTATCCGGTCTTCTCCTGGCGCTTTTCTATTTTTCAGTTGCTTGAGGGTTTGTTTAACCTCAAGTCTAGTTATCTCGGGTATTTCCTCGGAACCCACGTTAGAAATAGTTTTATTAACCGAGCTCTGTATAGATATGTTAGATGAATATAGCTTTGTGTAGAAGTTTTCTATTGTATGTACTATATCTCTTGTTTGCTACTACAGTACCTTCTTGATTCTTTATTTTTATTCTTTTCTATTTACTCTGTAATAGTTTCGATCTTAATACCTTCATATTTCTGTTGTCCTCTATTGCTTCTTCAATTTGCTTATTTCTATGTGCTCTTATGTCCTTCCTAATCATCACTTTGACCTTCTTATTAATTTCTTGAAAATTTTGGGCTTCTCTATTTGTTCGTCTTCTTTCTTCTATTAAATTCAGGGTTTCTTGTTTTAGTTTGCTATCACTAGGTTTCTTATTGGCACATATTTTTTTAACTGATTTGTGGATACTATTTTTAATTTTTTCATTTAGCGCATCTATGTACAGGTTCTTTAGCTTATCTGTAGGTTCTAGTTTTCGCTATAGTTGTAATTGGTATTTTTCTTGATTGAGGCTCAATTCTTGTATGGTTGGAAAGTTTTGTTGGTGTTGTAACTTTTTCCTTTCCAGTTTCGGTTTTATTTCTAGCACCGACCTGACTAATCTATGGTCACTGCCTGTATTAACTCTATTTAGCACTGCTACGTCCGTACATAGTGTTTTGTCGTTCGACATTATGTAGTCTATTTCGTTTTTTGTTTTTTGGTCGGGACTTCTCCATGTCCATTTTCTTTGTCTTTGTTTTTTGAAGAATGTGTTTAAACAGTATAGCTTTTCGCTACTGAGGAAGTTTGCTAACATTTCGCCTCTGGGATTCCTAATTCCCAAACCATATCTTCCAATGTATTGGTCGTCTTCAGACAGCTTGCCTCCTATTATTGAATTGAAGTCTCCTGTGATAACGGTGTAGTATGTTTTTTCTTGTCTCCTAGCGCGTGTAATATCTTCGTATAGTTGCTCCACTTCTTCATCGTCTGAGTTTGTCGTCGGTGCATATACGTGTATGAGTTGCATATTATATCGTTTGTTAATTTTCAGAGTAAGATATATGACTCTTTTTGACACTGCTTGGAATTTCGTTACTAGGTGTTTTATCTTACGGTTGATGATAAAAGCTACCCCGCCATATTTATGGTCTGTGTCTGAGTTGTTCTGGTATAGGACGTGTCCTGATTTCAATATTGAGTTCCTTTCCCAGGTAGACGTGTTTCGCATAATCCAACGATATCCCACTTTATTTTCGATAGTTCCAGTTCTAGCTCTTCTCTGTATTCTTCTCTTTGCATTGTTCTAATGTTGTATGTTGCTATTATAAATTTTTTCGTGTTTGTATGTGTTCTTTGCTGTGGTCTAGCTTTGAGGTTTGTCGAGTTCTTGCCCCAGAATCAGTGTGGGATTGTGAGAGTGCATCTCTACCCACCTGGGGTATTCCTGTTTGTGAATTCGACGTTTTCGTCATGGTTTAAAAGAGGGGAGTTTGGCATTTTCTCGCCGCGCTTGCTGAACGTGTTGGCGAGTTTATTGTCAGCCACCCACTATGGGAACAGACGCTGTTTGCAGCCGCCCGCTCCGGGTCAGACGCTGCTTACTATGGGAGCCATTAAATCTAGGATTTAGAAGTTGCCTCCCATAGCCTCTCATTTAGTTTAGTCTGTGTGCCGACACAGATACCGGGATGTGGCCGCTTATGAAGCTCCTAGGAGCCATAAATGAGAGTGAGAATCTAACTGAGGACCAATATCTCAGAGTGACCCGAAGGTCCGGCAACCCTGAGTGTAGAGGTACTACCTCTAGTTAGACTCCCATACATCCCGGTTAAGATATACGAGAAGGTTTTCCTATGGTCTGCTCGAAAATAGTATACAATCGAATCTATTTTTTAACGATCGCTTTTTGCCACTTAAATTACGATTTGTTAATAAAAATTATTATATACAAAATTGCTGCGCGTATTTTAACATTTTTTATATAGTGGACGCCCAAATTCAAGCACTTCTCAGTCCATGACGTTATTTTTTTAAACATGTCACTAAAGACCAAGATGGTATTTACTTGAGCTTATTTTGAAAATGTACATGTATAGATAAACCTTTTCCAGTCTATTACAATCAACCGCTAAAGTACTTGATACCACAAATTCTAACAAAAATGTTCTTGTTGTTTTACAAAACTTTAACTATAATTTTTGTTAGATGTGCTTGAAGAACCGATATGCTTTGCTTGCAGTTTCATCAATACGTTAATTATGATAACATCCTTCTTTTGCTCTTTACCAAGAAACACCACTAGTGACGTTAGGATCAATTTTAATCAATAGCTGCTTGTGGAGAGCTGTACAAAATTACTGCTGTTTTTTAAACATTTTTTTTTAACATACAAGATAAACCTTTGGTACCAAGGTACCTTTGGGCCTTTGCATAATATAGATCGCTTGCGGAGTGGGCAACTGTTCGTCGTATTACGAGTCAAAATACAACGCAATGTGATACAAAATAAAATTTTGTGTTAAACTCTGAAAAATCTGCAAGCGAGACGCTTGCGGTGATACAAGGTTTCTTTATCTTTGTAGATGTGAAAAATTTATACTGAATTGGTTTCCAGGAGAAAAACTGCAAGTTAATTTCTTGAAAAATCAAATTCAATTGAAAACACATTATTTTGAGACTTAAATGTGCACGCTGTTGTAGCGAGCATTCTAAAACATATTTCAGTTAAAAACTTCCAGGCGAGCTACGACGTATTGCACAACCGCTGGGAATGTTATTTTGAAGAATATTAAGAGTGTATAGAGTGATTTTAGATGATGAATTAATTCTATAAGTCTATAATTCAAAATTCGGATTAGTGAGAATTATGATATAAATTACATTTTATTGTACTCACATTTAAGCTTGATGTGGTGCCCCTTCAGCTGCACGGATAACCTCTACACTTTAATAAAATTTATTTCCCACCCAATGAAGAATGTCTTGCGTTACTGAGTTACCGCAATTGTGATACGGTTTCTTAAGTCGTCCAAAGTTCGTAAACATGGTACATACACGTTTGTTTTACGAATAATTATAAGAAAAGTTGCAAGATCAGGAGATATTGGAAGACATAACATAAGTGCCAAGTCTGCATTCCTCATACTACCTACCCATTTTTTGAAGTAGTAAACTTCGAACATCCCAGAGCCAATAGAGTGAAGCTCCGTTCTGTTGGAAAATAGATTTCTGAGTATTCATTCATTTGAATAAACAAGTTTTGCAACTATAAACTTTTAATTTCGATACGGCACAGAACAAATTAACTTTCGGCGAGTCCTTCACATGTTTCAGTGTTGCATGAGGATTTTACAGCTCTCCTAATAAAAAACATTGTTCCAGTTCACTTTTCCACTTAAGTGGAACGTTGCCCACTAAAATGCGGAATTAAATTGTCATCTTTCATGTTTTACAGCATACCACTAAAAATCTCTTTAGCTTGTCGTTTCCACGAAGAGCTTCTATATAAGTTGTAGGCGGTATGGTTTTTAGTAGTTCAAGTTTTCTACTCACTATATTACTTGACTTCATTGGGCTGCTATCTAAACTCTCTCGAATTCGTTCCATATTCTCCTCCGACACACGCTTTTGCCTCTACACAAGCAGCCGGTTTGATCAAATTTATTATTTCAACGACAAATGCTCTTTCTCGTTGAAGGTTCAATGTAACATTCCATCTCAGTCGTCGATTTTATTTTACTGAACTCACGAATACAAAAAACTTTTATAGCACTATATCCATTTCGCTCACAAGTTACTCTATTGCACGGCTATGGCCTAGGCGAGAACGTTCTATTGGTAGTACTCAAAACTTTAGAACATCCTCTTTTAAATGTCATGTGAATATTTTACATACATTGTATAATTTAGGAAATATAATAATAATGCCCCACAAGGAGCTCGACCTGCAAACTGAGAGGTTAAGGCTCTCATGTTTGCCTTCTTCACTCGGTCGTCGCGCACCATCTGTGATGCGGGGCGATGTAGCAAGCTCGACTTGTTCGAAATGAACGCAGGTACTCAATTATTTTTAGGAATGAACCCAGGTCCATCCGCGTAGCAGCCACATGCCTCAACCACGGGCCATGCTGGCTCCAGTTTAGGAAATATAGCCGTAGGAAAAAGAGTACATATATCATTTTGAATCGTCTTGTATAAACATATCATCAATTAAGCGGATTTTTTGGAATGAACTCCTTTACTTTTCAGACATGCCTTATATGCTCATTATCTTTTTAGTTATTTTGAAATTACATACGTAGCCATAAAACTAATTTTTGCTTGTTTGTTAAGGTATTTCTGGTTTAAGAAGATGACGAAATGAACTAATCTCGAAATTCAAGATGAACTGCCTGCAAAAAATATGGAACAAAAACATAATGTAAATTATAACGAAAATAGATGTATTTTGCTTTATATGAGAAATATACATTTTTAAGGAATTTGTGTTTTATTTAATACTGAAGTATTACAAAGAATAATACTTTATCTGCTTAATTAGAATTCGACACCTCGCTCCAAAATTTGATTTATTTAATTCGAAAAATTAAAATGATGTGTATTTTGGTTCACCGCAATATCGAGTTGGATTAGTATTACTAGGTAGGTCGCTGAAGTAGTCACCATCTGCAAAAGAACCAATTTTGAATTTAGCTGCAGAAGTTTCAGCGTGTGCACTTAACGAACCAAGTAGAACAACCCATGTCTATTGTGAACATATTGCAAGCTGTAAATTTAAAATCCCAGTGAAGTATTTGTCTGGAGAACATTGTTATCTGGAAAGAAAAACGACATATGGTAAGTTGATACACACCAGAACATATTTACTACCTCTTCTAACACCGGAGCTTGGTAACGACTCTGCAATTTATGGATTATTATGCCTGCTTTCAGTGCCTACAAGTTAAAAAGTTTGAAATTTAAAATTTCGGGAATATGATAAAAGTAAAATATTGCCAATATATCACCGCCAAAAAATTCATCTCTAGTATCACTATATGCGACACATTTTCAATTAAAGTTTGTCGAATGGTCACAATCCAAAATGAAATATAAATTACATTTATGTGTTTCATAATAAAAGCTTTTCTAGAAAATTGGAGTTCGAATTCCTCAAAACGTAATTTTACCCTTCTAAAAATACTTACAGTTTCAAATAAATGCGAAGCTTTTACGGCCGGTGTGACAATTGTAAATGAGGGACAGCAACTTTATTTTCAGGAGATTTTTTTCTGCAGATGTCCGCCGCAGTTTTGAACGAAACATCAAAAGTTTTCGAACTCCGACCAAGGCCAGACGACCCGAGAATCAACCACACGATGCACCATTATATTATAGTTACAAAAATCAGCAAAATTTTCTTCTAAAATTCGACATGAATTCTCGCTTAACTTTTAATTTCTCCCCACAATGCAGGATCTTATTATGATATCGATGCACAACAATTACCACAGCAAAAATAAGTTAATTTAATAGACAATATCCGTTACAACAAAGTAGATATAATTTAACACAACAACTTTTTCCTATGCAACAAACATTATATGCAGAGGAGCAGCCCCTCAAAAATCAAATTTTAATGCACTCCCTAAACGCTACAAATAAATAGTGCACACCACTTTTTAACGAATGCGTATAATTACTAACATAATCCGAAATAGAGTGGCAAAAATTAGGATATAAAAAAAATCGCGATCAAGTCCAAAAGTAAACAAACCAACAGAAAACATTTCATCAGAATATTGACTGAACAAACCAATTATCAGAAGAAGATGCCGAAGGCTCAGAAAATAAAGAAGTGGAGCAGAAAGTGTATACGTATAAACTAAAAGTGCTAAGTAATAATAATTAAGTAAAAATACAAGCAACTAATCCAAAATATACTCAGTAGTCATGAAAGAAAAGAGAAGCTTAACAGTAGAAATAAGTGAAATTAAAGAAGAAATCTAATGAAATGAAAACGTGATAAGCATTAATCATATACAAAAAATGCAGCATTACAAAGCAAAACAAATATCAACATCGTCTTTTTTACAGACGCGAATTCTTTCACGGCCGCTATTAGGGTGCATCGTATGGTTGGCCTTATAATCCGAGGATGAACCACATGATGCATCGTCTTTGTTGAATTAGAACAGAACAATAACAACAAAGATATCTACAAAATCCTGTGCTTACAACATGCAACTGTTCGCTATAAACAACCGTACGAAAAAGGGATATCCCCTAGTATACAAGATGCTACACATTTATATATAAAAAACAATACTTATTAAGTGCGCTAGTGACCACTTGATGTGTAACTGCACTTGGACAAAAACCGTAAAGATGTTGTCTGCTGCAACTACAAAGGTAATCACCCAGCAAGTGACAAGGGATACAGTGTAAGTAACCAGTTACAACAAAAGCTATAGCCCGCTCTTAGAGAATATTATTTTCAAGCAACCACCATCGACGTAGAAGAATACTCTGGACCTATAACACTACCATAAATTTGCGCACCACCTAAATAATATAAAAAAATATAACATATACAGTTTTTTGAAGCCTTAGGCAATAGATTTATTGTTGTTACTATAATGCTAAACATCCATGGTGCGGTTCTAGATCAAATATGCCAAGAAGAAACCAAATCTACTTTGCAATACAAGTAAACAATTTAACAGCCGACGTACTGGCTCTGAGATAGAGAAATACCCTTCTTAGACTTTTGTGTGACTTTTATCCATCGATAATACTCATCTGACCATCCAGTCATGTTTTAAATTATTATCTGAGCATTCGCCTATACTTGTAATCTTTGAGTGCAATGGTATATGGACCACAAAAAGAAACCAATTGGCACAAGTTTAAAAATCCATTAATAGTCATTGAGCTCCAATACTCAAAAACAACAGAGGTAAACCAGGTAGCAGCATGTGCTGCGACTCGACCATATAAAGAAGAAAACTCATAAACACTGTTTTCATAACGCAAAACAAAATAATGGAAAACGCAGTATTAAGGTTAGAATATTCCCCAACATCATGGAATGTGGTAGAGATTATATTAATAGTAAAACCCGGTGAAACTCCTGAAATCGTGAATTCCTACCAGTCATATCTAAGATATTTTAGAAGCTTACACTAACAAGATTAAATCCAGTTGAAGCAAAGATAACTAATATCCGACCATCAGTGTGGCTTTAGAGAGCAGAATGCGATGATAGAGCAAGTACGCAGTAGTAAAATAAATTCGTACCTTGAAGAGAAACGTTTCTGTCCAGCTCTGTTTTTGGACGTGTCCCATGCACTCGACAAGGTGTGGCACTCGGAGTTGCTGTATAAAATCAAACGTCATTTGTTGCACAACATTTATAGTTAGATAGATAACTCTAGGTTAAACACAGTGATGAATACACTGATCTGTCACCAATATAGTCTTGTATCTGCTTTTAACAGCAGATTTACCGTTATCCCCACTTACAATAGCAATGTTCGCTGACGACGCGATCGTACAGAAAGAGCTCCATTTGTTCTTCAGCATCACGTAAACAAAATCCAGGGTTGGCTAATTACTTTGAGAATAAAAAAAATTAACACGTATCTTTCACAATGAAAAGAGACAACTACCCGCCAATAACTCTCAATAACCACCAAATACCTCGAGCAAAATATGTAGAAATCTATTTAGACAGAAGTTTAAAATGGATAAGACGTATTGAAGCAAAAAACTCAAAATAATGTATTGGGTCATCGGACGAGACTTACAAATTTCTACAGTGAAAGAAGAAGAGTCTAAACGTGGTGAGAAGTACAGTGAAAAACTTACTGTGGTTAGTGCATAGGTTAATTAATGAATCTAACGACACGCGTAGATTCGAGCGTTGCAAGCCATCAGACAGCTAACACATTTTAATTGCAATATGTCGGTGATTGGAATAAGTCTATAGATATGTTATTACTATTACTAATGCATAATTATTATCAAATTTACTTATTGTTCTAGGACACACTATACTACTGTGCACAAATATAACCCGGAATTTTGTTATCATTTTTGAAATCCTTATTTATTCTTAAAAATCTATTTCATCGCCTTCGAAGTAATCCCCCTCGGCTGCAATGCACTTATGCCAGCGAATTTTCCACTCATCAAAACACTTTGAAAAGTCCTGTTTCGGTATGGCCTTCAGCACCTTCTTCGATTCGGCTTGAATCTCTTCTATCGTGTCAAAACGGTGTCCCCGGAGCGGTCTTTTCATTTTGCTGAATAGCCAGAAGTCACATGGAGCTAAATCAGGCGAATACGGCGGTTGCGGAATGATATGGGTGGAATTTTTAACGAAATGGTCACGAATAAATTGAGGGTTTTTGAAACCAAACGAGATTTGACTTTTTTGAGGCACAAAACTTCCTTCAAAATGGTGTTGACTGATCCATTTGAAATGCCAACGATGTCATCAAGCTCTCTAGTTGTCAATCGACGATTTTGGAGCACCAATTCCTTAATTTTCGCAAGGTGCTGTTCGTCAGTTGATGTTCTTGGACGTCTTTGATGTGGTTCGTCTTCAACGCCTTCACGACCCTCTTTAAACATTTTATGCCATTCGTATACTTGTATTTGAAACATAGCCTGTTCACCGAATGCTTTTGTAACATTCTGAGCGTTTCCAGCCAGAAATATCATTTCTAACACAAAATTTAATCGAACTTTTGTTGAATATTTTCTGACATGGTAAATCGAAAAGTTAATTTTGGTTGTTTACGATAACGAGCGTCACTCTTCATATTAAGATATTAACCTAAAATTTGACACAGATGTCAGTACAGTCCTACCAACTTAAAACTAAAAAGGTTTGTGCCCAACGAAATGCCCGCGCAGTTTAAATTAAAAATTCCGGGTTATATTTGTACACAGTAGTAAATAAATTAGTTAAAAAAAGATTCAACTTTGAACAAACTACGGAGAGCACACTTGTCAATTCGTAAGCTATCAATTATTCTAGCGCCAAGGTAATATACGTATGAGCTACAACGCCCTATACCGCATAATAACTTTAATAAAGCTGATGAGTGTACTTTACGTACATATGCGGTAGTATTTTCACCAAGTTTCATATCCATAAGAGCGTTCTGCTTCCCTGGTAATATAACTAAAAACTTAAATAGCAACGCCTTAATGTCTTTTGGATCACATGAGCTTTGTTTCAAAGGGAACGGTAAGAATAGG
This sequence comes from Sinelater perroti, assembly GCA_036346155.1. Taxonomy (NCBI): domain Eukaryota; kingdom Metazoa; phylum Arthropoda; class Insecta; order Coleoptera; family Elateridae; genus Sinelater; species Sinelater perroti. The sequence goes on along the minus strand of JARFIY010000355.1, from coordinate 1,094,462 downwards.
TTGTGGGTAACTTGTGTAGTCGGCGACTAGTGGGGAAAGGGGTTAGGTGGTAAGTACCTCGGATCCCGTGGTCAGGCTGCCTTTGTTTAACATGCAATGAACATTGGATTGTCACGATATCGTCGCGGAGGATATGCATCCATTCACCAGATTCGTTCTGTTTTGACTGTGGCGAGTTTATTAAGACGAGGGCGAAGAAATACGAAATTTAAACTAACAATGCTATACGTAAAGCGTAGCATATTTTAACATCCCTGTGAGGACTACAGACAAGCAAACCATTTTTGTATAAAAGGCCCATTCGGGAGATAGAAAAGGACATCGAATTTTTGATGCTCGTAAACCTTCATTATCATTCACAATTACTTCATGTCTAGTTCAAATATTAAAAATAAATTTTTGGGTATATTATTACTACTATATTTAATCCTGCATTTGATAAATCAAATATTAAATACATCGCATGTTTTATTCTTTTTTCCCAAATACAATATAAGAAATTAACTGCCTCTTAAATTTTTAGACGAAAGCTAATTTCATAAAGTAGTAATCATCGGCGACTGTAATTAATAAAGCAGAAAAAGCTAACAGGTACACACAATCATTAGTACGTAGCGTAATTACAACTTGCTAATAAACTATTTTCTAAAGTACTAACCTTATCTTGCGTCCTCGTGCAAATATACGTTACATGAAAAAGAACGCCAAGCTTTATTAGAGCCCACATAGCGGTCATGATTAATCCAAGATCCATCTTCTCGTGGTTCATGTAAATTCTACGTACCATTCTAAGCAAAAATAGGCATGCGCGGTGAAGCTAATGAAGTTGTATCCAATGATGCACAATATTTGGAAAGAAAAGGCCTTGTTGATGAGCCATCCTGTGTAGCACAAACGGCCATGAAGTTTTCTCATCGACAATACTACATTCTCATCGGAGTCCGTCTGTACGAAGTGCAGAGGAAAAATTCTTGAGGCAGCGTACTGCTTCGGGTTTGTTAGCGTTAACAACTTGCTATTTACCGCTTCGAATCTGTACTCTAGTAAAGTAACTATACGCACAAATTGACTTTTAACCAGCCCAGACATTAACAGTGGGATAAAACACAGCACGTAACAAATTCGCGGTAGAATGCGCATCTGTCTTAAGAACATGCTGCAGTTTAAATTTTCCATTATTAGAAATATTGATATTTGCCATAATACGGTAGCTAAAAATTAATTTGGGTACAATCATGCGAAGTATATTTTATGAATATTTACCTACTACCACTTTTTTAGCTTTTGAATGATTGATTTTTAAGCCCTGCTTTTTTAACTGTTCATCAATAGATGCCAAATCCTCGATTGCTTTTAGCAAGGTATTTTGATTACAGCAGTTCATTGTGATTAGGCTTATTACAACAAAAAAAGTGGCATACCATTGATATGTGTCAATAAAGTACGATACTTTATTGCTTTCATTGTCTGCTATAAACTGTACTTGAGATGGCTGACTACTTGCATAATTAAAGCAAGCTGAAACAAAAGGCGCTGAAACGAAATGTTTTGTGAAGGTTGAATATGGACTTACAAAGATAAATCAACATGAAGAAGACGCAGTAAACATTTCCTATTTTCGATAAAGTGAATCTATACCGCCCCGGTTCTCCTTTTAACGAATAAGGAGCAATCCCCAAGAGTTTAGTCACTCTATAAAGTGGAGTTAAAGTGTCGTACACATTTTTAGATAACCAAATGTGCCTCCATATTTTTAACGGCGAACGCTGTTGACTCTTGATAGCCATCCAGAAGAAACAAGCAATATTGACAAATGTATTATACTGTTTAGTGCTTGATCTATATTATATGTGTTAACACTTTTACGCTCGGCTTGCTTTAATATGCTTAATGTATTTGATGAAGCTACTTAGTTCTATTAAATGTGCTTCGCTTTTTTGGAAAGTGGTATACACTCTAACAACATCGTTCGAATATTACTAAACTGTTTTATCCAAATTTATTTGAAATTGGAGCATCAGCAAGAAGTAAGAAACGAAGGCTCCACATAGCTAGAAAACGTAAAATGTAACAATAACATTACAAATTTAATAACGAACAGATAAATCGATTTAAAAATAACTAATAAAAAGTAATACTGATATGTAATTAAAATAGTCAAAAAGATAACAGAAGTAAAGAAATTGTATTTTAAAGTCTAAGATATACCTATGTTCAAGTCCATTGAGAAAGTCCCTAGGCAGCATGTAAGAGCGAGTCTATTCCAAGAAGCTTATATTGCGTATAACGATCTGATGAAGCCATTATCCGCTATTTCTTCTTATAATATGGTGAAACAATTAACAGATTTCTATTGCACAGAATTTGACCTCATGTATGAAAAATTATATTTAGAGTAGTCATTTCTGGTTATTAAACGTGAATCGATACTTCTTTGTACCAACACGTTTTTATCTTTTTCAGTGCTTTATCCTAGAGTCTGCTATTTTGACCTTCAGAAACTCCTTTAGCAATTCAAGTTCAGATTTTCAAACTTTCCGAGCGTTAACAATTAAAAATTGATATCAACGACGATTATTGTGCAGAATAAATTCTTTTCAGTTGAAAATTGCAGTTTTTTATTCGTATTCTATGAAATTCGACATTTTAAATGAAGTGTCTTCTGTTTCAACTTTCTTAATTTGTATGATTATAATTTATAACTTTAAACCATATAGCATTGCGAGTAGTTTTCTATATCTATTTCAATTTTATAATTTTTTCCAATGTTGCACTAGCTTTACTGCTTTTTTCTTTATATTGTTTATTGAGAAATTCTATGTATTTTTTGAGCAGTCAAGATGATTCATTGTTTTAAAACAGTGTATCGTTTTTTGTTCGCTATGTGCACTTTTTTGGTTTGTTTTTGTCGTTAATCGCTATGTTCTTTATATTAGAATGATGCAACTTTTTTTTAATTTAAAAATTATTTGTTTAATATTTTAAAGAAGGTAAATATATGCTTTTATGTTTATATAGTATCTATTAATTTACCAGGCAAGTTTTCTATGCTTTATTAGTACCATTTTTTTAGTTTGGTGTCAAAGAACTAACCATAATTCTCTTCTACTTGCTGCAAGTTAATAAGGTAGTGTCCGACCAAGAACTGAGATATGATGATACCAAATTAGGATTACAAACGGCGGTTACAGTTCCATTTTATGAAATTCCTTAAAGAGCCTTGTAAGTACAACGTGAGCCAAAAATGGGCTAATCGTGAATATGTCATAAAATTATAAAAGCACTCAAAGCAGTAGGAAAAATTTGATGCTTTTTTATATTTTTACAATTATTAGGATAACTCATCAAGAACAAATTTTTAAATTGAAAAACCAATGGCCAAGTAATAAACTATTCACAAACGACCTCAAATTATATACAGATAAATCTCGTGATAAAGATGGCAACAGCTACTTACCTAGATAATTTTATTTGTTAGAGAAACAATAATTAAATGCATTAAACATGTTTGTCAGCAATCGCAATATTGGCAACAACTTCGTGTAATTTGGCGCATACTATTGCCACGCGATAGCACAAATATTAGCATAGTCTGTGACCTACACATAACTAAACGCGGCAAACAGTGTGGTGAACACGGTAGTCAACCTCATTAAGATTACAAGGAACTGAATAATTTGGCTTTACTTATTCTACCACAATGAGCAGTCGCACTAGATGCATCTTTGCTGATCCTAGTGTTGCTGGTCTAGAACGAATTTATAATGACGAATATTGTTGCGTTATACTAGAAAGTGTAGTTATTTTACACGAAGTGCGAGCTTGTACGTCACACTTTGATGACAATAGAAATTTTATCGATTTGAGTTAGTTTCAGTAAAAATATAGTTTTGTGTCTTTGAACGAAAAAAAAACATAGTATTTTTTGGATGTGCTAGCAACGCATTAGGTAAACGCGTGCAAAATCTTCAGCACACCTGGGACTTTTCGAAATATCGTGACCAACAAGTTAAATATGAATTAGGAGTAAAGCGTATAACATTTGTCAGAATATGCTTTGTCGCCGTGATTTACCATTGAAAGCTCTGGGCTACCGTGTTGGGGTTGATAAATGTACTATCGTCGAGAATTCTTAAATCACTAACAAAAATGTTTGCGAGTCGCTGAACCGGAATCGGAGCTTATCATGTTATGAATATCAAATTTGTTATGCCTATTTTTAAGAGGCGTAAACATTTCACTGCGTTTGAAGCATACAAATCTCGTGATTGTAGCAAGTTTGTTTCGTTGTTTTTGAAGAGTTAATTATTTAGTAAATTCAAACAAAGCGTGAATTTTAAAACTATTAAATAATCAGCGCGTACCAATATCAACTGATCGTGTTGCTACAAAGCTTAATCTACTTTCTTTGCTCATGAAAACAAAAAAAGCTATTTCGTGCACATTCTCTGAGTAGATGTTTGATGACACTGGATCCCGAAAAGTTTGTGCAGCTGCTGTTGGAAATCTGTCAGTTGTCCATGGTTTTTTCTTTTTAGCAAGATAACAAACAACCAGATGCTTAGAGCGTTATTGAGATCGATAGAACACGGGAATCGTATAATTTCAACAGCTATGGAATCAATAATTATTCGAATCTTGTTTTTTAACTTTTTGTTATATTTATTTTTCTTTGATTTGCAAGTCAAAAAACGGTAAAGTCGTTTTTATTGGATGGTGTTGTAGTTGCACCAATGGCCTCCATATAGTCGACCTTATGCACATGTCATTACTTTTGTATGGTTCATATGATATGGCTGCTTTCAAAGGAACCATCCTCCACTTGCTACTTTTTTCCTAGATGTCATCGACGACATTAAATACTATTTTTTTAAATTTTTTTGTTATTTAACACGCACTAAGCGTATACATTGCAACTAGTAAATACTATCTAGCAATTTGTTCTTAATAAATTCTCACTTAAATTCAAGTTTAAAGTCTTAAATCTAGGTAAGTCTTAGCAGTTGGTGGATATACTCCCATTGGCGCACTCCACATATGTTAAAAACACTTCGTTCACATGTTTTAATTGCTCATAATTCACTTAACTTAACTACACTAGTTCAAAGGTTTTGCCTTTTTAGCCTACGTATAAGTCCACTGTTGTCGAGTAATTGTAGCACTTCGACATTCACATGTTCATGTAGTCTTGTTTCGTGTTTTTCGCAAACCGTTTAATTTCCTCACTGACCATAGGCACTTTTAGGTCCCTGTGGATGTCTTCATTTCTAATGTACCATGGAGCGTTGACGATGCTGCGCAGTACTTTGTTTTGAAAGGTTTGAATAATTTTACATTAGATTTCTTTGTGCATCCCCACAGCTGCACACCGTAAGTCCAAATTGGTTTTAGAATTTGTTTATACAACAATAGTTTGTTATGCAGAGACAGCTCGGAATGTCGTCCAAGCAACCACCACATTTTTCTGAATCTAATGCAAAGTTCTTCGCGTTTTTTCTTTATATGTGCTTTCCACCTGAGCTTGGCATCTAGTGTCATACCCAGGTATTTAGCTGTGTTAGCGTTGCTGATTGATCACTACAAGCAAGTAATCAATTCTTTTATTGGTGAAGTTTATATGGGTAGACTTCGCCTCGTTTAGTTTAATTTTTCTTGGTCCACCTGGTGACGTTGTTGACGGCTAATTGTAGTTTATTAGTAGCTATTTCTATTTCGTTGCTTGTGGCCAGTAATGCAGTGTCGTCAGCAAATGTGGCTGTCGTCACTCCATCACTCATGGGGATGTCACTAGTATAAAGCAAGTATAGAACTGGCCCAAGGACGCTTCCTTGCGGTACAACTGCGGCAATAGCTTTTAGTTCGGAGTATTCTTCGTCATATCTCACTCTGAACTGTCGGCCAGAGATGTATGATATCAGAATGCGGCTCATCTGCCTAGGCAGATTTTTAGTTATTTTGTATTCGAGGCCTTCGTGCCATACTTTGTCAAAAGCTTGGGCCACGTCAAAAAATATCGCTGCACATATTTCTTTTTCTTCTAGGGTTCTTTCAATTACATCAGTGATTCGGTGCACTTGATCAATGGTCGAATGTTTGTTCCGAAATCCAAACTGGTGAGATGGAATGAGCTGGTTTTCTTCAATAATTGGCTTGAGGCGTTTCAGAAGCAGTTTTTGGAACAGTTTGGATATGTTTGGTAGTAGTGCAATCGGGCGGTAAGATGCTTTCTCATTGGGTGGCTTCCCTGGTTTGGGGATCATAATAACTTCCGCAACTTTCCACTGCAGCGGTACGTACTGTAGTCGTAGCGCAGCATTGAATAGATGCGTAAGCTTCATTATACCCTTTTCTGGTAGTTCCTTCAGCAGTTGTCCACTTATTAAGTCATAGCCGGGGGCTTTTTTGGCACTGAGATTCTTTTGTATCTCATTGTAAATTTCTTTTGGAGTTACTGGCAATATGGCCCTGTCCTCCCTGTTGTTTATCTCTGGTAGGTTCTCATTGTCATCAGCTGGATGTGGTTGGAATGTATTCTCTAAGTGATCAGCAAATATTTCTGCTTTTTCCTCGTCTTTTCTAGCCCATCCGCCATCATTTTTACGAATGGGTGGATTATGATTTATCGTCTGTTAGTCCCTTTAGGAATTCAGTGAGCGTTTCATTCTTAACAGAACGGATTTCTTCTTTGAGTTGTTGGCTTAGCCGGTTTAGCAGTTTTTTGTCTGCCGGAGCTCTGATTTGTTGCCATTTCTTCCGTGCTTTTCGTTTCGCAGAGACAAGTTCTCTGATCTCCCTAGGGTAGTTCACGCCAATTGTTTTTCTTTTTGGCTCAGGGATATTGCTCCATACGACTTGCTGCAGGTCGATTACAAACCACTCTGCTTGTTCATCTAGCTGCTTAATTGATCTTAGTGGAACATTTAGTTTGATACGCTGTTCTACTTCTGCTCTAAATCCATCCCAGTCAGTCCATTTGTTTGTTAGTGATGGTGAAGATGATTTATTGATTATTGTTTCGCTTAGTGTCAGGATAATGGGGGAGTGGTCTGATGACATGTTGTAGTTATCTTCAATACCAATGTAGTTGGAAGATACGCTTTTCAGTATGAAGAAGTCTATCAGATCTAGTATTTTGTTGCTATCTGACGGCCAGTATGTTGGTTTGCCAGTTGAATGACATACGCATTTAGCTTGCTTGATCGCTTCATATAGCTGTTTTCCTTTAATAGTGACAAGTCTGGATCCCCAGTGGGTATGTTTAGCGTTGAAGTCACCTCCTAATAGGAAGTGATCTCCTAGCTCTTGGAAAAGCCTTATAAAGTCATCTTTTCTAGTGCGTACCTTGGTGGACAGTATATTGCAGCAACTGTATAATCCTTGGACTTTGTGAGGATTTTTACCGCTGTTGCTTGTATTTTCGAGTGTTGTAGTTTACTTCTTCATAATGTTTTACGTTATCTTTTAATAATACCGCCGATCCACCCTTGCTGTATTATCTGGATGGGGGTGTGGTATAGTTTGTACCCTTTATATTTAGGTAGTTTTCCTTAGTAAAATGGGTTTCAGAAATTAGGCAGATGTCTATTTTTGATCCCAGAGGAATAGTTCTAATTCATGGGCGTGCTGGAGAAGCCCATTTGCATTCCATGCTGCTATTCTAATTGACATAGCCATTTTATTTCCTAGTTATGGGCGCGACCCTATTGCTATTTTCTAGTTTCGTCACTCTAGTTAAGATAGACTTTATGGAATCTTCTTGCTTTTCGAGTTTTCCAAGAATTGCTTGCAATGTTTTGTTGATTACATCCATATTAGCTTCTTCGATCTTGCCTTGTTGAGTTTTACCTTTTGCCATTCGTGCGTATCTGGTACCTGCTGAGCTATTTTGCACAGCCGTACTAGCCTTAGGTAAGGTTGGAAAATTTTGCAGCGTTTTCTTTATTGGTGCCGTTTCTTGGGCATTAGTTGTTCTTCGGTTGTTTCGTTTGTTTTCTTGTAGGGTTCCTTTGCGACTACGCACCCGCGATAGTTTGCCGGGTGAGCTTCTCCACAATTGACGCATTTAGCTTTTGCAGGTTTAGTTAACTTGCAGTCCTTAGTAGCGTGAGGTCCTGCACACTTTACGCACCTTGCCTCTTTGTGGCAGAAGGATTGGGTGTGTCCATACGCCTGGCACTTTTTGCATTGCGGGATAAGGGTTGTTTTCTTACGTAGAGGTTCAATTTTTACCCTCAATCCTGCAATCATACTAATTTTGTGAATATCTTTAATATCTTCTGATTTGTCAAAATCTAACATGTATAGAGGCAGTGGCTTAGTGATGATGCCATTCTCTGTTTTCGTTTTTTTCATAATGTTAGTAACATTTACGATTTTAAATCCTCTTTCTTTTAAGTCTTCTGTGATCATTTTATTGAACACGTCGGTGTATACCTCTGGCCATAACTTTTATGGGTCGGTTTTGTTTGTCTTCATAGGTGTAATATTCGACATCGTAATTGCGTAGAGTTGAGATCAGACTACGGTATTGCGTTTCATCTGAGACGTTGATCTTAAATACATCATTATTCATAGCGGTTACTCTATAACTAACCTTTGCTGCTTGCAATATGTCATGTACAGTTTCGTATTCTTTTATATTCACCAGATTTATTGGTGGAGGTAGGGGTGTTTTCTTCTCTTTCGACTTATTGTCTGATTGTTTAGCGGTTGTTGATTGCTGCTGTGGAGAGATCTCCGGGGACGCAATTGCTTTCCGTTTTTTATGTCTTGATTTCTGAACTATCCAGTTTGTTTCTCTGGCTAATTCTTCTTCGTCGGTGTGATATTCGACTTTTCATCAGTTACTTGCTCTGCTTTGGGTGCCGCCACTGGGTTCTCGAGGCTTTTACCCTTTGCATTAGCTGGTTGATATTATCCTGTAGAGTTTCGATGGTTGCGAGGATTGTTGCCAAGCATTCCATAAATTAAGCTCATTTTGAGTTTTAATTGATTCTCTTGTACAAGAATCTGGTTTTGCTGAGATAATAAAGCCTCAGCTGGTGTTGGAGGTCGTTGTATTAGCGGGAGATTATTCATTCTGTTGCTGTGTGCATATTTGCATTGCTGCAAAATGATTAGCTTGTTATCTTACCGAGCAGAGTACAATCACATTTTCAGGCAGTTGCACTTTCTCGGCAGGATCCTTATCACACTTCACTTCGCGTTTTACACGTACTCGCAATCTCGTATTAGATATCACTGCTAGAGCGGCATCCAACACGTCTTCACTCTTAAGCGAGGCTGCGGCTCCGCTGCTGCGATATCACAGATATAGCTCGGCACGCACGTCTGCTCTGCTTGAAGGCACTAAAGCGAATATTAAATACTAATGACAACAACAAAAGTGACAACTATGGTGATTATTTGAATAATGACGAAAGAATATCGACAATACTGATGTAAAGGTAAACTAAAGAAAAAGAGGCAAAAGAAAATTAAGTATTTTGATGATGACTGTGATTCTCAAAGCACAGAAATCTACTACTCTGTTGAGGCGTTAAAAATTGATAGCAATGAGGCAGGTGATGTTCTGAATTTTACTGATTTCACTCTTTCGTTAGATGATTGTTGGCAGTGTCGTTGCTATAGTAGGTAACTAAAAATAAAGAGTCAGCATCGGCCCAAACTCAATCACAAACTACGAGTGAACGTTGTTCAACTTTAGCGATGATTAGGCTGAGAGTTTCTTTTAGCTAGGCAGTCGTCCAATAGCTGAAATCATAAAGATCAACAATAAAGGAAATCCATCAGAGAAAAATGACCGAGTTCAGTCCAAAAGGTCGCCTAAGAGGAAATCAAATGTTAAATTTTTATGTAATTGTCCATACCTAATAAATATATCGAAAGTGTCTGTTGTAACAAATTGTTTTTATCAATAATGCCAACCTCATTATATTTATATACATTTCGTAAGTTATATCTGTGATTATTTAATTTGTTCATTACTTATTTATTTTCTGGACGAAATTTATCTAATATTCTAAGTTCACAAGTGAGTTTCATAACTTTTTCTTCTGTTTTGTTAATAACTTTTTATTTCAACGGATAATACGCATCAAAAGCTTTCGAACAATCCCCTTTTTTGCTCATATTGTACAAGGCCTTTTTGACGAGTTCTTTAAGCCATAGATGAACTCGCATCATATATCTGCATCAACACCCACCCTCGATATTGTTTAAAGAGAAGCTTACATTCTATCAAGCTGTTGACAATAAAACTCGGTGTTGATTTCCTGACATTTAGCTATCGGCTAAAAATTAATCACATCCTTTTTACCAGATGCAAAGCATAACTGTGGGTTTAAAACTCTTATGTTGCTGCAACAGATTCTGCAGTTTGGCTTCTACTTAACCGTAATTTTGCTCTGTTTGGATTACAAAGATAGGTCATTGATAACAATTCAGCGAAAAAATCGAAAGTGTTGAAGAAGTGACGCAATTATTTGCATTCCCGATATTTAGGTCACCCTTATGTTAAAGCGCGAGGTCATCATCTTTTGCTTATCCATAGGAATAGTCCAAACATACGTGATAGTGGACGAGTGCTTATAATTGGGGTTTTTTGGGCGGCTTAAAGTAAAGCTTCTCGATTTTCTACAAAAGTTCGGATCGAAACCACATTTGGAGAAGGGTGTCACCGTTAATAAATTTTTTAACCAATCTAACCCTCATTTGATCTTCAACCTCGCAGATTATTCAAGCCGTGTGAGCAGCGTTTCGTTAAGAAAATCCTAATGCTTTTGTTTTAGTAACTTGAATATTTTGGTCAATTGCTTTGATCTTTATTATTAATGCACATCACTATATGTAAGATATCCATATTTGTTGCAAATAACATTTTTTATTCGAATTTTTGAGAAATAGATTATAAATCATAATCAACAAGAAGTCTTAGCGATTTTAATAATAATTTAAGTTTTATTAGAACTAAAATACAATTATAATAATGAAGTATAAAGAACATTACAAAATACGAGATGAATACTAATTTACTTACCATGCCCACTTTCTGAAGATCTAACTCGAACAACTTCGCAGCTGTAAAGCTTACTTTGGTTTGATGCAACTGCAGGGCAAACAGCAACACATCCTTCAGTAAAGCATTCTTCGTGGTTGTCCTGCAGTAGATTCGTTCTATTGCACATCCTGTCTTGGCACTCTAAAAGTTATTGCTGTCAACTTTTTTATAAATAAAAATACGAACGCTTACTTCCTTACGCACAATTTCAGATAAATAAAGCACCAAAACACAATGCAGTAGAATGACAAATATCACGTAGGCTACACACAGGATTACAGAATGGTAGCTTAGTAAAGAGTTGCCCTGTTTGTTTAAAACGTGGATCAAGAACAAACTGTAAGAAATAATTAAACCCTCATTGAACGCAGTCAACAGTCCAAAAGTTATAAATTTCCCAAACGTCTCATCGGCTTCTTTTACAATCTGGCACAGCTCTTCATGTAAAATTCTACATCGTCCGATTTCATATCGTAATGACGTTCCGACAGAAATTTTGCTAAGTGTATTCAAATGGTTATTTAAAAATTTAAACCTGTTGAATAAAAATTGTAGAACAGTTGCATATTGAAGCGACATGATACTGCGGACTATAGCAGAAATTAAACCAAGAACTATATACAAATAGGACACATTGATCATACACCATGCCAAAAAAATAATTATTACAACCAAAATAATAACATACATCATAAATGTTTTACTATTTCTTTTTATAGTAGTTGATGATTTAAGATTCATTCGCTGTAAACATTCGTCGAAGTTATGAAATTTGCTTAATATCCCTTCTATTACTTCAGCATGCGAATAAGACGTTGCAAAAGAGATCCAGGTCATTATTGGAGCTAGCAAAATCACGGCAAAGTTAGCATATAAAGTCACAGGAACAGTCGATCTATCCAAAGATTGCTTAAGGCTTCTTAATTTAACATTAGTTAAAACGCAAGTTATAACAAAATGAATTAGATGCAGAAATTTATGCAAGTTTCTGTAAGCGTTGACGTTGTTTTGGAGTAGAATGTAAGGTGCTAAATAAAAAAACTTTGATATTATATAAGTGGGCTTATATTGCGTATACACGTTTTTACGAGTCATTCTTTCCACAGTATTGTTTGAATGTCAACTTTATTATGCTTTAAAACATAGTAATCACAATAAATGGAGTATATCGTTTAAATTTCATATATTACGAACAACCAATATGCAATTGAAAAGATTATATAGTCTCAATTTCCTTGATGGAATATAAATGATGCACAAAGAAGCCAGCAACAAAGCAAAATGAAAATAAATTGTTATTGATTAAAAAAAAACAAGTTTTATAGCAAACGTGTGAGAGGTTTTTTGCTATTTATAATTTATAGGTGACGGCACAGTCTGTAACATTAAAATATGCTGCAATTTTTACTAGCTACTCTTCTTAAAACGATAGAAAAGGGTTAGTATTTGAAGGTCAAGAACTATCTCCAATATGCCTTCTGCTTGGTCTGTTATTATACACCAATTTTTGTTCAGGGTAACGTCAGCTTTAGTATAAGTATGAAATATATAGTAAGATGTGAAGCCGCTTTATTATTTCAACTGCTAAATACGAGCTTTGGAAGAAAAATAATGAGAATGACAACACTGTAGGATAACGAACAACCCTACTGTTTTTTTCTTCAAATGGCAATTAAAATAACTTCTGTCGTAGACTTTGAACGTACAATTTTGAACTTGTTTCAGTTACATTTTTGTAAGGGGAGTTACGGAAATGAACAAGCAAAACTTTGAGCAGCGTTGTCTTATTAAATTGTGTGTAAAATTTAGCAGCACCGCCATTGTGGTTTATAAAAAGTGACCAATAGTTTATGAACATTTTTTATTAGGGCACAAGTGATGAAATAACCAACAAGAAGTGAACGACAATTTATGTTATGTTAGACCATGACCATGAGTTCAATTTGAATCGATCTACGTCCATTAGATTTTAACACAGGATTAGGTCATGAGAAAAGTATTCGCCAAGATGGTTTCAAAAAACCAAACGGTTAAGCAGAAGGCCACATGGATGAATATGTATTTTGATCTTTTGTTCCTCCTTGAGAGAGAATCAGAAATATTCACGCGCATGATCACAGGTGATGAATCATGGGTTTTTGAGTATGATCCGAGAAGAAACCCCAAAGTTAGAATGCAGACTCTTTTAGTCCCAAAATAACGGTAATGGATAAGTTGAAAATTAAATTGATGCTCATATACTTTTTTGGAAGTCGAGAGGTAGTTCTCAAGGAATTTGTGCCTCAGGAGGGAGATGGCAACCGGGCATTGCACGCTCTTGACTTTTCACCACAACAACGCTTCATGTGACTTTTTTTTATCCCCCCAACTAAAAAAAAACATTTGAAGGGGCTCCGTTTTGTTCTTTGGTATTTTTAGTAGAATGTTTCCAGGACTGCTACGAACAATGGAAGAAACGCCTTCATGAGTGTATAGATGCCCATAGGGGAATACCTTAAATAAGATAATCTTCGTTAATATACACTGTTAAAATAAAATCAGTCTTACTATTTTTCTCATATAAATCTATGTAAGCGGTACAAAGATAAGGTTGATTTGCCAGAATCACGCTCCATTCGTTCATAACTCAACTTTAACGTTGTTAATCGTCACAAACAGGATCAAGTATACGAGAGAAAGTATGGACCGCAATTAGTATCATGTGGTATTCAGTAACGAATTCTTATTTCGGGTACAGGTTTCAAAGACAAGTTTTTTTTTGAAAAATAGTTATTATTTCAGATTCTAAATATTTTTATAGTCCTTAGTTTGTATCCAAATAAAAAAATAAAATATTCTACTAAAACACATTTATTTTTATGATTTCTATTTTTATTGGATATGGCGATTTATAGTCCGCCAAGACATACCCTTTTCGGTAACGAATCTCAGGATTTTCTACTTCAATTTGGATCCTAGTTGCTGACGACTGGAATGCTAAGAATATCTCATGAGGATCTAGATTATCTACGATAAACGGTCGAAATCTCTAAAAAGTTATCCGAGATAACAATCTCAACTACCTATCAACAGCAGAACCAACCTATTGGCCCAGCGATGTGAATAAAATCCAAGACTTACTGGATCTTGCCATAATCAAAGGTATAACTGAACTAAATGCCGTTAATCTGAGCTCAGATCACAGCCCTATCATAATTACCCTGAGTACAGAATGGGAATTATTCAAGGATCATATCACTGAAAACATCAGACTCAATTTTCGGCTAAAGGAACCTCACAAAGTTTAAGCTGTGCAGTTACATAACCAACCTTATCCAGGATGCTTTTTGGATAGACACACCAGTCGGAAACAAGACAGTATTGGATAGCTATAACCTTTCTCTCACCATCAAAGAACTTGTTAAAGAAAAACGCAAGGTTCGACATCGATGGCAGAATTTCCAAAATCCGCTCGCACAATCTACGATCGACTATCAGGGAAGCTCTCAATTACTTCTTTCAAACATATATCATCAACCTCTCTTCAGATGATCATTTGCTATGGAAATCCACTGAAAAATTCAAAATAATGGTCGTTGCTGTATCCCCAGTCAGGAAGCTTGATCTAAGTTGGATACGATCAGACGTTGAAAAAGCAAACGGCTTTGCAGAACATTGTGAGATACATTTACCACTCACTCAACTGATAATAACAATGAGAATGAAGTTCTGGACTTAATGCTCTCTGTCAATTATTTTTGCAATAAGAGCTTTTGCACCTACAGAAATCAGCAAATAAATACAATTCTTAAACTCACATAAAGCACTCGGCTACGATTTAATCATTGGTGAAGTATTAAAAAAGCTTCCTCGAAAAGCTGGGGTTCTGATAACTATCATATTTAATAACACAGTACAACTATGCTACTTCCCCCTACAGTAAAAGTTTGCTCTTCAAATAGTCATGGTTGCCAGACCTGTTAAACCTGTAACAGAAGTCAATTCCTATAGACCAATTAGCCTGTTGTCTCTTTTACCTAAAATCTTTGAAAGACCTTTACTCAACAGAATATTAGAGACTATCTTTACAGATGACTTAGTCCCAGTGTACCAATTTGGGTTTAGGCGAAACCACTCCACTACCCAACAATGCCACAGACTGGTAAATCAATTCAGGAAAAGCTTAGAACGAAAAGAAATATGTGTCACTGTATTCCTTGGCGGCGAACAAGCCTTTAATAAGGTTTGACACAATGGCCTCTTATACAAGACTAAAATGCAACTGTCTGATCAATTTTATTTACTTTTTAAGTCTTACCTTGAAGACCGATTTTTTCAGGTCAAATATACTTATTTGACCAGGCGTTTCCTAAGGCAGTGTCATTGGGCCGTTTTTATATTTATAATTTACAGCGGATGTATCACTGTCAAACGATACGCTGATAGCAACCTTTGCAGACGATACTGCCATTATGTGCGCGGACTTGAAGCCTGTTAGTGCTTTAGAAAACTTTAGGATCATTTTATCCTCCTCTAAACCTGGATCAAACACTTGAAAATTAATGTTAACGAGAACAAGTCGACGCAAATAACATTTACAACAAAAAGAACAATCAGCCCTCAACTCGCTATTAATAAGGATCCCATACCAATGTAAGATGAAATAAAATACCTTGGATTTTACCTTGATACGAAACTCACGTGGAAACCTCATATTAAAGCTAAGAAACGTCAACTTGATTTAAAACTCAAGAACATGAACCGATTTGGACTTATAGAATTGAGCTGTGAGGTTGTAGCAAATTCTTTCACATCAAGATTCTCCAAACCTTTTAGTCCAATACTCTCGGACAGTTATGAATGCTCCATAGTACATCTCTAACTTAACTCTACATACACATCTTAACATCCCAAAGATCACAATATTGCTCATAGCAATCAACTTTAAGTGACCTCTTCACCCAACTCTTGAAGAACAAACAACTTAATCGGCTGTGGCCTAAAGACCTCACCTTGTAAATTTCATAGAACCATCTATGGGCACTCAACCGGCTCAAAACGGATATTTTATGTATTAAACAATTGGCTGTTTACTATTGTTTCTGAAATTTCTATGTTTAACTACGTTAGCTCCTTTCCATTCAATAGCGGATATAGGCCTCCTTAAGTTGTCTCCAGTTGTTTCAATTTGTGTGTTTTTTATCCAACCAAATCCAACAGTGACCTTTACAACATCCAACCATTTAATTTGTGGACGTCTTCTTACCTTTTTTGCCGTCTATGGTCTCCATTATTTTATTTCTTTGCTCCATAGTGTGACCATCCAGTTTATTCTCTTTAGTTCCTCCTCCAATTTTTCCAATATTTTATTTGTTCTCGTAGCAAGTATGTTGTATTGAATCACATTTAATCAGGTTTTTGCACTGAAGCTTCTTCCTTCCAGAATTTGTGCAACAGACGGGTAACCTGTGTGGCATTGTTGGTTTGCAGCCCTACTTACCCGGGGTAATTTTGTTTTAAAACTCGCCGTGTACGTGTGTGTGTACCTGCGTACGTTATTAATCTGTTTATTAACGCACTTTTCTCTTTTCTTTATGCAATATACTGAAGAATTATTTATAAAATACATCTACAATCTCTACATTTTTATTTGGGTTTTGATCTACCAATCTTATGATTCATGGTATATTGCAAACTAATTAATATCCTTATAGAAGGAAAAATTTCTATGTAGTTTAGAAAATGTCAGTTGAATAATTCTGATTTTCTTTCCAGATTTTTTAAGCACGACTAGAAGTTTTATAGTGGGGAAACTTGGCGTGCACCTAAGAACGACTATTTTTATTTTGAAAATAGTCATTCAATTATTCGTAGAGCGATATTACAATAAGAAAAACGGCCCGTTCGAAATGACTATGGGCAATATTATTTGTCAAGAAAAGGACTCCGATTTGCTTCAAACCGGAAGACCAGGTTTTGCCTTTACAAATACAAGCATACCGCGTGTGAATAAAAATGTACATGAAGACCTCGGAAGATCAACGATATCAAGCACCAGCTATTGCTGGAAAGTGATACTGATAAATGGTCCAAAATGGACTAGAGTTGTGGTTTCAATAATATGGGATCACAACAGGATGAATAATAGAATTGTTTTTGGAGAATGATTAACTTTGAAATCTATCAGAAATTGAATACCCAGCACGTTCTTCTAATCTCCTAGCGCCCAACTTTTACATATGGAGTAACTTAAAAGAGTAAGTATACCGGAATAAACCTCGAACCCTACAGGAACTGATGGATAATATTCGAAACAAAAGTTGGGTTTATTAGTTATTGATTGCAAAGATGTATATCATAATAATTGTAGTTTTTAGTGCGATTTTTACTTCTTGAAGATGGTTATACAAAGTCTAATTTTTGTATATATCATTTTTATTTGAAAATCTTATGAAATTTTTATATTTTAAGGTTAAATGAAACCTTGCAATTTTATACCGTATGTTTATAATGATTTTAAAATTGTTGTAAAAGGAGGTGATTTATTGTTTATGTGCAATATTAATTTTTATATGATTACTTAATGTATTTTATTATTACATCGAATTGTTGTTTCTTTCGTTCTACACCAGACTTAATACAAATGTTTTAGACTTGGGGTCTCTTTCTTACAGGCGTATAACTGATTGGAACTTATAACATGATTTACCATTACTTAAGCCAATGAGTTCCCATTTTTTTTCAAAAGAGCAAATAATTTTTCTCGAAAGATGAAAAATACTGGCGGTGACAATGTCATTCTCAAATTTGTCCCGCTAAGCCTGATTTTCAAATTTGAAAACAGAAGGAAGTTACTTAGAACTAAGTTTGGAAAATAAAGGTAACGGAACATCAATTGGAATTGAATTTTTCCATTGCAACTTTTTAGGTGCTAATTTTTGCCGTTTCTTTTCTCGAGTAGTTGATCAGGTTTTTCCTAAACTTGACCATAGCCTTTTCAGCCGATAAAAGGATCTTTTTCTTTAACGGTGTACTTTTACCTCTCGTTATCTGATGTTTTGACTGCTGCTTTGTCTCTGGTATGTAACGGCAGATCCATATTTTCTCTAAGGTAACGAAGTCGCATAAAATCTTTTGGATTGCAGTAAAATATAGTCAAAGCTATACTGGTCGATATACACAGGTAACAAACTCATTATGCACACAGTATTATCGTGTACAATTTTTCATATAAGGTCGTTTAGCTGAAGTGTTTATCTTCATATATGTACCGTAGACTATTCAACTGTACGCTGAGTGATCTTTATCTTTGATGCACATTCGATTATATATATATAATCAGGGTAGCTTGGAATATCCACTTCAAACATCTGTAGAATAAAGTCTATACATTGCTTCTGGCTCAACTTTGGTCTGCTTTTGTTTAGAGAGAGAGGCTCTTGTCTACCATAACGTCACTTAACAATGGCGCTGTTTTATAGAATTTTACCCTTATATATTATTAAATACGTAAAAATTTTATATATTGCAAATGATCTATTGGAAACTGTTTTTGATACCAATATTGTAGTATTAATGTAGTGTTTGTGGTTAGGACAGTAGGATGTCAAGGGTCTACAGACTTATGGATTTTTCTTGAGATATTTCAAGGTTTATAAATAAACTTTCTAATTTAATTTGAATGTTTATCTATGAGTTTTATTTTTTATTCTGATAGGGCTCCGAAGACTAGAAAATCTTCAATATATTTATAAGTTTGGTTATAAGTGTTGTTCTGCTATTTGCAAACAAATATTTATTTAATGAATTTGTCCTTTAAAATCATTGCCATAGCACTATTCTTCTGTGATTATAAAACTAGATTTGTATAATAAAATCGTAGGTTAACTCTTGCTTATAGGAAACCCTATATTTTTAAAAACTATTTTCTACTCTGTATATGGATTTCCAATAATTAACTTTAGTTAAATAAAGTAAAAGTTAAAGTAAAAACACCTGAAGTACTGCAATATTTAATTAATAATTTCAACATTCTGTTCAATTCCTTAAAAATATTACACCACAGTAATTAAAACAGGTTAAAATTTATCTGTACTGGGCAATTGAAACTGAATGGAAAATACCAACACTGTTACTAGGGCACTGAGTCTCTGAAAGTAATTGAATTAATGAGTACTTTTGTCCGCTATTTTTCAAATTTCTTACATCTACATGTACTTACCAATACAAGCTTATTTGACCCCTTAGTAGACACAACAGAACTGCCTAGAGGGACTTGCCTATGGAGTATTTGAAGAGAAAACGACGTCACCTCTTCCCTAATCGTCTGCCTATTCCATGATCGCAAATAGAGCGCATGAATTATTTTGGCTGTTTTCATCGACTGAAAATGTTTTGTTAATTCCACATACATATGCAATTTGAAAGCGCACTTCAATCCGAGTCCTGTCGCAACTTTGCAAAAATATAACTGTTGTAAATAGGCTGCAGCTGATCGCATAAAAACTAAGAATTGTTGATTGCCAATTTGTTGGAATGCTATTCGTCAGCATATTGTACCATAAGAGACTCTGGTAGACAATCTCTATAAAAGCGTATGTCAAATTTGCTGACTGCACATAAGACCAGCACTTGGCTAAGCTTTCACAAGTATCAGATATTTTGTCGTGTAAAATTCGGGCATATCTACAAAATTTCTGTTGTATGGTCTATATGGCATATATCAAATAAACTAACTTACGCTAACTTATGCATCTCGCAGAGATCCTCAAAAGAAATTCTTATAAATGAAGTATAAATAGTTTTATGACTTATTTTAGATATGATAAAAACTCCAACCTTTTTAGAACAAATCTGACATACATTAGTGCCGGCCAACTGTTTTAGACTGTTGTTTAGAAGACTAAATCGATATCTCAACAGTATCACTATAGTTGAATAAGTAACTGATTTATATAAAGCAAACATATTCGGAATTAGATAAGTTAGAAATACTATATCGTTTTCATTACCGCTGCAACTCCTATTGGAACATACAAACAGAATGTATAAAAATACGCATATCAAAATAAATGCAACAAAATAAAGCGCTAGTTTTGGCAATTTTTGTATGAACCTACTAGGAGTAGTTATACAGCAGTTTTTTAACGCCTCATCAACATCACTTAGTGATCTGTACGTAGCAATTTGATGTATCTGCCATTTATACGACCCATACCAAAAGGTTAGCAGCAAATATAGAACAGAAAGCACTTTAGCCTCATACGCCACTTCAACTACGTTCAAAAATATATTTAACCGTTTTATTAACGACAGATACGTAACTGTTGTTGCTGCAGCGGCTAAAATTATTAATGAAACCTTGAAAGGAAAACTGTAATTTGCTGTGAAAGTTTGTTTCTGGGAATTCCATTTACAGAAATCGATTGTTAAAAATTTCCCTAAATATAAAAGCGGCTTAAGGTCGCGTATAATATCGTACTCCATAATTATATTTTAAAACAAAAACACCACCTGCTGCGTATAGCAGTTATTAACCTTGACTTAGTTATTTGCAGCAAGATTGTAGTAATGTGAAGATTATATCAGAATTGTAATTGAAACTGCCGTGTACATTTACTTAGTCGTATCTGATAATCTTGCATTTAACTTAATTGGAAGGCTGAGTATATATTCTATATACGAGGGGCGTGTTATAATTTTTTATTTCCATTTAAATTACTTTTTTATTCATACTTTTTTCACGGCATTATTTATATATATTACAAATTTACAAAAACTTCCATTAGTGAAACATGCAGGGTGAAGAAGCTCAGATAAATGCTTCCGATTCACAAAAGCTGCACGCAAAACTGTTTTCTGATCGGCACCTTCCCGAAGGCCAAACTTTTACGCGACATAGGTTGGTATTGTGGCTCTCTTTTTTTTCTGAATTTGAATCCTTCCGACGCAGTCTGCAGTTACCCGTATTAAGCTGCTATTTTTCATATTGTTTAAATTTAAATGGCAAATAAAACTAGAATTAAACTGTATAACCATTTACGCACTTAAGTCTTTTTTTATTTTCAAGCGTTATATTGCACCTGATCGAATTCTATCCATCAGCAATTTTATCATAACATAAATGAGCTAAAATATTTTAAAACTAAGATGTCACCCATCGACGTCTCAAGTTTTAAGTGTTTGTGTTGATTTACACTATTACACTGCGCTCTACTTTTGTAACACTTTCATTTTTAATTTACACAAAATCTGAGTGTTTTGTCCTCTTCAGTCTTCTGTCTATCACATGCTGGTCGAGAAGCTAGTGCAGCTCGATATTGGCATGTGTATGAAGTCTAGCTTCTTGTTTTCAGGCAAATCACTGTTTAGAAAATGCAAACACTTAATACTATATCAAAGCTAAAGACGTAGACAAAACTCAAATAGAAGATATCACTGGCAACAAGTCGGATGAAATCTTCAAAGATATAATATTGGGTAGGAGACACAACAACGGTCTATATATTTAGTGCTTTAATAGAAGAAGAAAGTATGAAAAGAGAAGATTCAAACAAATATTTATTCAAAACCTATATTCATATCAAGATTTACAAATTTTACACATATAAAGTTCAACATGAAAGGGGATTTAGAGTAGTATTTAAAAATATTTACCCTTCAACTAAGCTAAACGATATAAAATAATAAAGATTTTAAATATTAATATTCATAGAGTTAAACTGAAAGAAAACACTATAAAGTCATATATGTGAAATAAACTCATATTTTACACATAAAAATAAAATTGAACGCCTTCGTGGGAAACAAAACATTCTACAGTGCAAATGTCACCAAAGATCTGGGCATACGAAAAGATTCTGGAGAAACTACAACTAAAATTGTATTCGAAATTTTTATTTTACGTGCAGTGTCAGATCTCTCTGATGTTCACGATCACTTTCTATCTCTTCCATTCTAAAGAACTATTTTGCTCTTCTAATCAGTCCATTCACGGATGGTTTTTAACCAGATTATTTGCTTCCTACCAGTTAGACACCGGCCCTCAATTTTACCCAAAATGCGTTCTAGCAGGTGATATTTCCCTACCCATTGTGATTATTATTTTGTATTGTGTACCAATGTAGACCATATATATTTAACTATTCTTTGTCTTAACTTAAAGTTTATGCTGTCATTACAGAAAAGTGACTATATTTTGTTAGATACATGAATAGAGAAGAAATAATACATCTATGTCGCCCTCTTTAGATTTCTGAATCTGATTATGTTAAATCTTCAATCCTGAGTTCTTCATGTTGCTAATATATACTTTTTATAATGCTAATGTCTTTTCTCTCTCTTAAAGTAAGTAATTCAGCTAATCTGGTACCCTATCCAATGCACATTCGAAGGTACTTTCCACGTATATAGGTGGCGTTTTTGTAGCTTAAACCACGTATTAGTTACTGTTACGTTTCTCTCGTGGCAAAATTGGTGCAGAAGCTCCATAATTACTTTTCCAAGCCGTAGTCACCTATTATATCGACACGTTAACCTTGTGGTCCAACCTTTATATTATAGTCTTTGATTTCTTTGATTACCAGGGTTATGCTGTAATTAGTTATTAACCTAAGGACGTTCTCAATTGCATTGTGGAATTTTTCTACTTTTCAACATATTTTCTTTCGGATGTTATATACTTGGAGTATATTAATATCAAAATAACTACTTGAAATTGCAGCAGTATAACTATCTGAGATCGGTGTGATGTTCTTAACATATTTTGTAAGTTATGGACTAACAAAGACACCTACACCATTATGACGATGATCGTCAACGTTGTTTCCAGAGTAGTACAATGCTCCACTTTATAACATTTTCCTGTGCTTGGTCATTTACGCTCTCTAATTCCGATAATTTTTATTTCCAACTTTTTTATCGCTTCAATTAAGTTATCTAATTTTCCGGCTGCTATTAGGCATTTTACACCTACTTTCCTATTGGAATTTGGACTTCACTATTTTGAGTCGGGACATTTTTTCCACTCATTGCCCATTTAAGGGCTTCCCGGAACTAGGAGCTATTTATAACAGTCGTCATAGTAATTTCCTAGGAATAATATACCAGAATGGTATTTCTTCTTAGGTTTGAAATCAGCCGCTCGAACATGGAGAACAAACACTATTCGTAGCCGCGCACTATGAATCAAACGCTACACTTTACCATATCTGGCTACCAATACTTAGCTTAACCTTCAGGACAATTGGATTTCCCAGGATGTGGCACTTGCAACCATAAATAATAATTGGGTATCTTGCGGTCACTATGAGCTACCTCTCCGCCCCTATTTGGCATTACGCGAATGAAAAGTTCAAAACAGACTTCTCACTAGCAGCAATTATCGGTTAAACAGCAGTAGTTTAAATAAGGCAAACTATTTTTAATACTATAGTATAATTCTGTAAACTTCACTTGAAGCAATAAACCCAAATAGCCACTCTCATCTACCTCATGTTGGCGTTCGTCAATAAAACTAAATAATGAGCCCAAAATAATAGCAAAATAGAATATCAACAGCTTCTATCCATATATGCAAAGAAAAATATAAAATTTCTGTCGGTACGTACTCTTTATTTCAGAAACTCATTTAATTGGTGAAAATCTATATAAAAATGCTTACATACATTATATACAACACAAATTATTCTAGTAGCAGTCCTCTCAGTACTATCTCAGCGACATGTAAGCCAGTAGTGTTACCTTAAAAAACAACACGAAAAACTGATAATTCCATCTACCTATTGTTCACCAAAATATCGTGTCGGGAGTCTTCCTCTGCTCTTTTGTCGGCATAGGGTGTCCAGCTTGTTATTCTGGATATCCATCTATCATATGTGAGTCTCGTAACGTGACCTGCCCAGTTCTGTTTGAGAATTGTAATTCATTTTTCTTCAACTCCTGTTCTTTTTCGTATTTTGGTGTTGCTTATATCCTGTAGCTTAATATCTAGCATGATTTTTTTGTCATTTTTCTGGGCTATTCTCAGTTTATTTGCACTAATCTTGGTTAGTGTAATAGTCTCTGCTCCGTAAGTAATTACAGACAAGACGCATTGATTATAGATCTTTTTTTATACTGTTAGCTAGTTTATAATCCTATAATACCTCTCAAAGCCTTTCGAAGACTGGTCGTCGCAGGCTTACTATTCTTTTCAACTCGTGTGTTTGATTGACCCTGTTTATTCGGATTTTGTCACGAAATTTAAGCAAGCCATACACGAAAAGACGTGGTACGCAACGTCAGGTAGAGACGATACATATGTTACGTTCTATAAAATTAAAGGAAAAAAATACTGATCAACAGAAAAGCTAAAAAAAGATGGAGACTAACAAGGAATCTTTTTAATAAACATGCATACAGTAAACTTATGAAAACCTTATAAATCTAGACACAAACTAAAAATGAATTATTGTACTACAAGAGTACCTCAAATTTCTAAGAAAGGTGTGTCTAAGACACGGATTGTCCACTGTAAAGGACTATATCATCATCATTTTTTATTATACACTAATATGCCTGTTTTTCTTCGCGCAATTGATATTGATGGGCTGCCTGTTGAGATTGATGTCCAGCTTTCAATCCAACTTTTCACTGGTCTTCCGGGCCTGTTTTTTGCCGACTTTGAAATACGTACTATATTGATCAATCTGTTTTCAGCGGCTCTGTTCACATGACCATTCCATTCGTATTATCTGTTATGTCGCATTCTTCTTTTATTGTTTGATTTCTAATTCTATCCCGTTTTGTTTTTCCCACTATTGATCTTTGCATGTTCATTTCGGCGGTTCGCAGGAGCTGTTTCGTTTTACTGATATCGGCGCGAGTTTCTGCTGTATAAGTTAGCACTGGTTTTACGACAGTTTTATAGATTTTCACAATTTTCTCTATGCTTAGATACTTATTCCTCGAACTAACATCTCTGAGGCATCCTGATATTCGATCTCCTTTCATTGCTTGCTGTCGTTCTTCTTTATAAAGATTGCGACCATTTGAAACTTCCACCACAAGATAATTAAAAGTCATAACTTGTTCTATCATGTTATTTTCTATCTCCAATTTGACATCGACCGGTTTCTTAGATATTACCAATGTCTTAGTTTTTTCAGTAGAAACCATAATATTATATTTTTTGGGCGTGATGTTAAATCTATGAAAGAGGCGTTGTAAACCATCTCCGGAATTTGCATGTAGACCTGTATCATCGGCGTAACTTATTATTCGAATTTGTTTATTTCCCATGGCTTATCCATTTAATTTGTTAACACTTTCTATTAGTTTGTCCATAATCACACTAAATAAGCCGGGGCTCACCAAATCCTCTTGTCTAATTCCTGATGTATATGTGATTTCTTCTGTAAGGCTATTTCCTTCTTGAGCCTTTGTTTTTAATTCTTTATTTACTTATTGAATTAGTCTAATTACTTTTGTTGGTATATTTTTTCCTGTTATAATAGCTATCACGTCATTTAATCTTACCCGATTGAAAGCGTTCTTTAAATCTGCGAAACATAAGAAGGCCGGTGAATTGAAATCGATCGCTTTTTCGACGATTTGTCTTATCATGAACACCACACCTACCGTTGAACGGTTCTTTCGAAAGTCTTGTTGCTCTTCGCTTATATTTCGATTTTTGTTTGTAATATTTTGATTAACAATTTGTACGTTGTGTTAATGATCGTGATCTCACAATAGTTAGTCGGGGTTGTTTTTATTTAATTTTTTAAATATTGGAATTGTTACGCCAACCTTCCATTCGAGTGGTACGTCTCCATTCTCAAGTACTTTGTTAAAGATATTCACTAACTCGTTTACTATGTTTCCTCTATCATATTTGAGCAATTTGTTGCTTATCTTATCCTTATCTGGGGCTTTCCTATTTTTAGTGATTTTATTGTCATCCTCACTTCTTCCTTTGTTATTTGCGTTTTATCATCTAATTCCGCTATTACTCGTCACGCAACATCTTTCATGTCTTCTTCTATGCTATATAGAGATCTTTTTCCATATATTTGGTAAAGACTTTATAGTAAGATTTTGTAGAGACTGCGTACTCATAAAATAAAGTAATTAAAACACCAAATACTACCAATTAATAAGAGTAATAGTAGTTGGACCAGAACTTACCAATAAAAGGCTGTAACTTTTGTTGAACACTGAAGGACAGTTTTTTAACCTAAGCTACCTCAAATATCTACCGTTAAAAAATAAATTATCAATCGAAAACTTGGCACCAAGTGACCATCCCACAAACTCAAACTAATTAAAGAAAGGTAGAAACTGTTATACTTCATGATAGCAACCCAACAAAAACATCAGAATATAATCTCGTTTCCGACAAATTATTAAAGGTATTATCTGACTTCCCTCACAAAGGAAAGGTATGCAAGTAGCTAGAATAATGAAATCAAATAAAAATCTATACGTCACATTAGTTAGCTGATTTTATACAATATTATTAAAAGGACTAACACCTATAATTGACAAACATAGTCTTATAAAAACTTTAGTTTTAAAGAAGTCAGTGGTACAATTGAACTAATTCATCAACTCTTAAATTAAATCAATAACAATTTCTAAAATAAACGTTGCTGGTTACCCGTCTGAGTAAATATATCAAGTGTTTAATAAAATTTGACATATAGGCCTTCAACAAACTTAAGCGCAATTTACCCCAGCCGACGACACCACAATATTAGCGTCACATAAAAATACTATTGAAGCGACAGACGTATTTACTGCTATTTAAAAAATTATTACAACGATAGAGAATAAAAATCACTGAAACTATTTAGGACATTCAAAATGATTGGCACTGCTTTTCAAAATTTGTGCTTAGTGTGAAAATAGACTATAGTACAACGTAATTCCTCAGATGGCGTTACCGGAAGGCACAAAAAGAAAGGCAGTGAAACATTTACACAGTACTGTGAATGTAGTTGTGCATAAAGCGGAAAACCATGGAATCAGACAATTATGAGTGGGATAGAAATGTGATAGGTACGTTTTTCAAATATCAAGAAATATATAGTGTTATTTAAAAAAAGACATAAAAATGCAACTCGGGGCGTATGGGTAAAAAAAGGTATTAAGATTATAAGTGATCACTACATAACAACAGCTTTAGTATACCAGTGTAAAGATACTACAAGTTAAAGGGCAAGAAAATCAGATCTGATATGCAAAAGAACATTGGAGTAAGTAATATATATAGTAAGAGTAGAATTAAACGTGAATGATGAAGAATTAGGATTGTTAAGTAAAATTTT
This sequence comes from Sinelater perroti, assembly GCA_036346155.1. Classification (NCBI taxonomy): domain Eukaryota; kingdom Metazoa; phylum Arthropoda; class Insecta; order Coleoptera; family Elateridae; genus Sinelater; species Sinelater perroti. The sequence goes on along the minus strand of JARFIY010000355.1, from coordinate 1,067,117 downwards.
CTATTGAGGTAAAAGAGAAGATTTTTAGACTAATTTGGTTTTTTATAGATAAAAGCAAAACACAGAGTAGGGAGTGTAAAAATATTGGTATTTTCTTTTAATAATCTTGTGCCACACCTTATAAAAATAAACTATAGTGCCACATTATGCTACCAGATGACATTGCTGGGACGCATAGAAGGAAAGGTACAGTAGTGCAACAACAATTATGGATAAAGCAGAAATCCATAAAAGCAAGCAATCATGACCAGCAATGGATGGCGTGGTTTCTTTGGAGAGAGGACTGTTTTAGGTATTATATGAAATTAGTAGCCTTGTATTAGAACGCAGCACCGCTGATTATTAAAGACCGAAACCGAGAAATCAGCAGATGTCCAGCAAATACTTACAAGCCATACATTATTCATTGTGTATAGCACTTAATAAAGGAAATATTTTATAGACTGGGGGATATCATAGGTCTGTCTTGCAGAGTCTTGTATACTATTATATATGAGCACTTGGAAATGACAAACATCCGTGCAAAATAGACTCCCCATACGCAAACCGCTCAGGAGAAGTATGTGGAGCTTTATAACGTGAATTTGTAGACGTTCTTTAAGTGCCTGATCATAATCATGATCACCCTAATGAACGACCATTCTCAGTAGGAATTAGGAATGTCCCAATCTTCCTAACGGAAAAGGATCTAGCAGATGAACTCTCTGTACATAACCTTTCCATAATTAGTATCACCAGGATGTACAATAGAGACAAAATACCAATCCGTGTATGTGCAATACGACTAATGGCCAATGAAAAAGTGAATGAAATCTTTAAAATCGATTACATCTACCACACGCTAGTCAGAGTGGAACCACGAAAAACATCGAACAGCACACCTGTGTCATAGGTGCCAACGCTATGGCCATACTAAAAACTATTGCCGCTTGCAACTAAGATGTGTAAAATGTTTGGGTAACCACATGTATACTGACTATAATATAGACAGAAATACTCCTGCTATCTGCGGATAAAATCACCCAGCCAACTTTAGGGTCTGTAAGCACTTCCAGAACTTGAAATTCTCCAAGAGTAGAATATACACAAGAAAAGGGCAAGCTAATAATAACACGCAACCAGCATCAGAAAATAATCTCACAGACTTCCAAACCTTAACAAAAACTCTACATATTTAAATAAACAAAATCAACCATGGAAACCAACAAACAATACTTTCGAAACTGAACCCATAACCAATGAAATTCTTATATCAATACTAAATTCAATTCAAGCTTATTTTGGTCAAATAAAACAATTCTTGATAACTAATCATTTACTACTTCTCCTCAATGAATCATAATTCCAATAAAACAATTATCCATTCAAACATCCTGAACTGGAATGCCAATGGACTAAAGGCCCAGTTTGCGACCTTTCTAGCAGGATACAACATTCATCTAGCATGTATATCCGAGACACATCTAACTAACAATGACAGAATTAAAATACCTGGCGATTTCTGTTATCGCAATGATAGAGCAACAAGATTTGTCTCGGGTGGACTAGCAATTTTCATAAAACAAAAAATATTTATCATGAAGATGCGACAATCAATGTGATCAATCTAGAAACAGTAGCTGTCAAAATAAAAACACAAGATAATAATTATATTAAAATAATCAGTGTATATAGACAACAGAACAAACAACTACTTGAAAGCGACATGTGCAAGATATTCAATGGAAATGAACCTACAATTTTAATAACCTGAACTCCAAATATATCATATGAGGATGTAGGGTAGGTAACCCAACAGGAACAAAACTCGACACAATCGAAATTGCACACGTTCTACAGATAATAACCCCCGAAGAACCGACATATTACCCATATCAGTATGACCATGAGCCGGATATCTTGGACATAATATTCCCAAAAAATTTTAAGATACAAATATTCCAAGAAGTTCGCGCAGAACTTAACTCGTACCATCTTCCAGTAATAATCTCTTTTGTAACAGCTCTTTCCAGATAACTTAATGAACCGAGATTAATAAATGGACTAATAGATTGGAACCTTTTCCAGGAAGTTAAAAAAAAATCTCAAATACACCAATAAGCTATCAACATCGGAAGAGATAGGCGAAACAATATCTAACTACACAATAGTAATAACAGAAAGTATACAAACAGCAACATCTACAAGAAAACAACAAAAATCCACTAACTATAGAATTCCACCACAGCAAATAATAAATTTAATATAGCAAAAAGGCAGCTGTGTAGGAAGTGGCAACGCACTAGAAACCCTGCATTGAAAAACGCGGTTAACAACCTATCACACGGAAGTAAAAGGGAACTGCATGAACATACAATCAGATCATACCAGAAACACACTAGCATCTTTAAACCAGGCGACCCGGGCTCTAGAAAACCACTAGGACCACAATCATCAATATGCATGCATTGTAAATATAATAATAAGGCACATAGAAACACACCTTCCATTAGTCGGGGATCAAATGGAATTAACTTCACCAATAGAACTAGCTTCAATAATTAAAGCTCTTCAACTAAACAAAACTTCCGGAGAAGACAGAATACCTTACATAATTCTTAAACAACTTCTCCGGAAAGGATTGCATTCTTAGCTACCATCTCTAACGCATGTCTAAGAACAGGCTATTTTCCAAACAAATGGAAGCACGCGTTAATCCTTTTCTTTCCCAAACCCGGAAAAAACAAAAAACTCACCTCCAGCTTCAGACCTATTAGTCTATTAACTACCTTATCAAAATTACTTGAGAAAATAATTCATAATAAATTAAATAAAGAAATTGAAACTACTACTAGTCTTCCAGTTTGGGTTTAAAAAGGGCCACTCAACATGTTACCAACTATAGCGTATAGTGGAAACAATAGAAATAAAAAATATACAACGACACTATTTGTGGATCTGGGACAGGGCTTCAATCGCGTATGGACTGAGGGCTAAAGCTACAGGTTTAGTAATCTTTCCATCCCAGGATACTTGAAGGCTATCTTATTCTCTTATCTTGATAATAGAACGTTTTCAGTTAAAATCTGGGCAACTGTATCATTAACGAGGCATATCAGAGCAGGAGTTCCCCAAGGGAGCATACTAAGACCTTTATTATTTAACATCTATACTAGCTATATACCTAATACAAATGTAGACTTAACATTATTTACAGATGATACTGCATTACTAACTAAAAACATCAACCTTTTAGATGCAACTACTGAATTACAATACTCGACAAATAAACTGACTAGATGGTTCAAATACTGGAATCTAGCGATAAACTACAACTATACAGCGAAAATCTTTACCCTCAGACAAATCAACGAGTCACCGCCAATAATAATCAACAACAACCCAATTCTGTGGACACAAACCGCGGAAACTGTAAAATACTTAGGTGTATATTTATCCAGAAAACTTACCTGGAGGTTTCATGTACTTAAAAAGTTAAATAAAGGTCATACAAGACTGGCACAGATATATCCCCTCATCAACAGGCAATCTTCAATGAAACCTGAATGTACAATACAATGTTACTATATAAAACACTAATACGACCATTAGTACTTTTTGCCTGTGTAATCTGGGGAAATACATCTAAAACTAATATACAGAGAATCCAAGTGTTACAAAACAAAATTCTGAGAATCTCAGTGAATACTCCTTGGTATGTTACCAACAAACAACTTCACACAGAACTCGGATTATCCACGATCTCGGAATACATCAAAAAATTAACCATAAACTTTCACGTACCGTTGGGAATTGTGCTGGTGCAATGTTCTATTAACTAGGACAAATGCAAATACACACAAGACTGAAACGAAAACTACTACAAGACATTTATCTACCACAAAGTGATAGTGATAACGATTAGATAAACTAGACAAAATAAACTATTGTGTTGAATCAAAAATACACTTACTAACATTAATTTTAACTTCATATGTGATCATCAGTTCCCATTTGACTTTTGTAGCGGATAGACGTGCTAATCGCCGCTCCGAGTGCATGAAAGTTCAAGTGATAACGATTTTATACACAATAAACACCTGGCCGAACGGCAAGTAAATTAGTTCTCATTATCTACATTACACTAAGATTAAATATTTTGTAAAAGTAGCGGACATAATAACTAATAATCACTAGCGGTTAATAAATGCTAGGAAATTAAATAAAAGGTGACTGTGTTTACCTATTAAACTTCATTAAACAAAATCTAAATGTTACCAGCATATAATGGCCCAGGAATTAATTATAACCAAAATGGCGTACCATATAATAATCCCACGCAGGTAATCCCAATGAACAACGTTATACCGGGTGTTACATTAGCTAACACACAAATGCCGCAGTACTATAACTTTCAACAACAAAGTCAATCAATACCCACTAGTAGCAACTTCTTCATACCGCAACAGAACATTAACCCACCAGCCCATTCCCATCCCACTCAGCAGCAGCAATCAAACAACGAACGCCAGTACTACAGACTGACCTCAACCAGCGATGATGAAACAGAAGAAACCCCCAATGAAAACTCCAAAGAAAACCCATGGCAAAAAGTAAAACAAACCAAGCGAAGAAAAATAAATATACCCAACAGTCAAAACATTTTACTACAAAATAAATATAGCCATTTAACCGATGCCATGGAAGAAGAAACTAAGACAACACAAGTAGAAAATAAGGTCCCACGACCCCCGCCAATATTTGTCTATGGCGTAGTAAATTACCAACAAATAATAAACAAATTAAATGAAATCATAGAAATAGAGCAGTACAGCACAAAATGTCTAGCTAACAATACAATAAAAATCAATTGCAATACCTCTGATACTTACTGAAAACTGATTCACTTCATGCAAGTAAACAAAATTGCGCACCATACATATCAACCGAAGGAGGAACGAGCCTATAGGGTAGTACTCAAGCACTTACATTTTACAACTAGCACAGAAACCATTAAAAAAGAACTTAGTAGAGACGGATATCAAGTCAGAAATATTATGAACGCAAGAAAACGAATAACAAAAGAACCTTTAAACCTATTCTTTGTTGACCTAGAGCCAGCACAAAGCAATAAAAATATTTATAAAATACAAAAAATACAAAACCAACTAATAACTATTGAACCACCCAAAAAAGTTAAAGGTATATCACAGTGCATGCTCTGTCAGCAATATGGTTATACTAAAGCTTATTGTACTAAAACCCTATGTATGTGTTAAATGCGGAGGGACTCATAGCACGAATAATTGTACAAAAAACAAAGACACACCTGCACGATGTGCATTATGCAATGGTCCTCATCCGGTTAGCTATAAAGGCTGCGAATTCTACCAAGGCTTACTAAAAAAATCCAACAATGCTAACAATAGACTAAACATTCAACACAACCCGTTAACAGCCATCTATACAGAAAACCAACATCAAACAAATAGTATCCAACAAAATTTAAGCTATGCAGGAGCAGTGAAACATAACAGAACCAACGAACAAAATACATTACGCTCAACTGAGAGTAGAGAACACAACGAACATCACACAGGAACACCCTCCATCAGCCTGTGAAAATTTCTAGATGAGTTTAAGGCTATGTTTCAGCAACTCGTACACCAAAACAGCATGGTGATGAATCTGCTTACCACGCTGATAAGTAAAACTCACTAAATTTCTAACAATACCCCTGTGGAATGCCAATGGCCTTCTATAGCACAAAAATGAAGTTGAAATATTCTTTCATCATAATTCAGTGGACATCATGCTAGTCAGCGATACACATTTCACAGACAGATCATATTTTCGCATACCTAACTTTACAACCTACATAACCAATCATCCAGATAATACTGCACATGCTGGGACCGCCATTTTAATAAAAAGTACTATAAGCCACATCGAACTGCCAAAATATGTAACCAATCACTTACAAGCCACAGCCATTAAAGTAAAGACACTCCCATACGAATTAACAGTAGCAGCAGTATATTGCCCACCACGGCACAATATCAAAAAAGAAAATTTCAAGGAATTCTTACAGACACTAGGGCATAAATTTGTTGCAGGTGGAGACTATAATAGTAAGCATACGTTGTGGCGATCTCGACTAATCACAACAAAAGGCAGCCAGTTGGCTAATCTCATACAGGAAAATAATTACTCCTTCCTTTCAACGGGTACACCAACCTATTGGCCGTCAGACCCCAATAAGATCCCAGATCTTTTAGACTTTTATGTAACCAATGGGATCTCGCAAGCGTATATGAACGTAACGCCATGCTACGATCTCTCCTCTGATCACTCGCCGGTAATTGCAACAATCAGTCAATATGCTATTCATAAAAAACCAACGCCCAGACTTCATAACAAAAACACAAATTGGGAACATTACAGAAACAAGATACAAGAAGACATAAAATTGAGAGTAAGTTTGAAAACTCCAGAGGAAATTGACACCGTCCTAACCACCCTAGTAAACATCCTCAAACAGGCCGCTCAACATGCCACTCCTAACACAGAATTCCAAGATCCCAAGTATATAATACCTACGGTCATTAAGAGGCTTATAGCAGAAAAAAGAAGAGCCAGGGCAAAGTGGCACTGTACCCATGCACCAGCAGATAAAACTGTACTAAATAGATTAAATAACCAACTGCAGTGTCAACTAAAAGAAATGAAAGAAAAGTCATTCCATGATTATGTTACCAATCTCAACAGATACGACAATTTCATATGGAAACCTATAAAACATAAAAAAAACCTAAGGCGCCAATACCTCCCCCCCGTAACACTGCAATAGCATATCAACAGTGGGCTAGAAGTGATAAGAAAAAGGCCGTCCTATTTGCAGACTACTTTGCCGAAGTATTTACGCCTAATGATGACCTTACAGACAATGCTATAGACAGACATTTATCCGAGATCCCTATCAACATACCAAAGATCAAATCCTTTACTCCGAAAGAGATTGAGAAGGAAATCAGATTATTAAATCCTCGAAAAGCTCCAGGACTAGATAAAGTGACTACAAAAATGTTAAAGGAGATGCCAAAGAAAGGGTTAGTTTTACTTACCTACATTTTCAATGCTATCGCAAGACTAAACTACTGGCCAAAACAATTAAAAATTTCCGAAATAATACTAATCCTTAAACCAGATAAAGAACCCAACGACGTATCATCGTACCGACCTATAAGTCTGTTACCAATTATCTCAAAATTACTCGAACGACTCCTCCTGCAAAGAATAAACTCTGACTCAATGACAGAAGATTGGATACCTATGCATCAGTTTGGCTTCCGCAATAACCATTCCACTATACAGCAAGTGCATCGAATCAGTCACCAAATAAATCAAGCATTAGACCAAAAGAAATACTGTCTATCAGTTTTCTAGATGTCAGTAAAGCCTTTGATAAGGTATGGCATACTGGATTACTATATAAGATCAAAGAACTTCTACCCATCACCTACTTCAAACTGATAAAATCTTACCTAAGTAGTAGAGAATTTTGCATCAAAGTCAATGACGAGTGTCGGTCCAACGTCCATTAAATCTGGAGTGCCCCAAGGCAGCGTCTTGGGACCCCTGCTCTACTGCTCTATACAGCCGATCTTCCCACCAATGAAAACACAACAATGGGTACGTTTGCCGATGACACTGTCATTCTCTCAACTACCATTGACCCACTCATACCATCGACCACTCTACAAAACCACCTAGACCAAATACAGACATGGACTCGTAAATGGAAAATCAAAATTAATGAGACAAAATCTGTGCAAGTAAATTTTACACTACGAAAAGGGTTATGAGCACGACACCGAAGGTTTGCCATATTTTAACAATATACCACATCGATCCGCCATCTACAACATGCAAGATTCTTAACGTCGACATACACCTGGACAACATGATAGACTACAGAAATGTAGATAGAAACAAATAGCATGTAAGATTGAGAAGAAAGAACTCGAAATTATGCCACCTTATATTTTAACAATATACCAATACCAGCAATCTACAAGTGCAAGATATTTAGAATACACCTGGACAACAGATTGACGTGGAAAAACATGTAGATAAGAAACAAACAGATTGACTTGAGGATGAAAAACCAATGGCTAATGGACGAAAATCTAAGTCACGCTTGAAAACAAACTGTTACTCTACAACACTGTAATTAAACCAATCTGGATGTGTGGAGCAGAACTATGGGGATGTGCGAGTAAATCTAACATAAACAAAATTCAAAGGTGCCAATCAAAAATACTTCGTATGATCACGAACGCACCGTGGTACGTCTCCAATCTGACGATTCACAATGATCTAAAAATTCCTTACGTGAGGGACGCCATAAAAGAAAATAGTACAAGACATCACAACAAACTGGAAACCCACGACAACCCCTGTTGCACCAGCTGCTTGATGCGCAAAATGGTAGAAGACTGAAACGCAACTGGCCAGCAGATCTGAAACAGGATTATCCAGGACAACTCACTGGAGAAGTCCTCTTCACACCAACCACGACGACCCTAGTAATTAAAAGCAGCATATTAGCTTATAGAATGACTTGTAATTCTGATTGCTAATTAAATGATATATAATAAAAAAAATATGTGATCATAATAATCCCTCTGTCATTTTATTATATTGATATGTTAATCATATAACGCTGCTTTGTATAGCATATAAATTGTTGGTCTGGCACAATGTCTAATAAAAAAACCCCAATGCAAATAAACAGCAGCAACAACAACACTCGAAATATTTCTAAAGCAACCTTAATGTACAAATATGGCTTTACAATCATAATAAAATACAAAAACATATATCATAAGTTGTTAAAAGCAAACAGTACTGCCCTACAAAAACTAGGAAGGAACACATTACAAATCAAAGCATAAACATCAGGCATACTGATGACTTATCAGACACTTAAAAGTGAACCTAGTTAAACTAACAAGAAAATATTTCAAATAGAGTTCCTTTATAACAACAAAATCAGGATGGAAGCTCCACATAAAAAAGAAACTATTTAATATACAGGGACATCGATAATACGGCCACTCTAAAACTTACCGAGTCAAACCGCACGTGTGTGTTAAATATGAGAATTGACATTATTCAAAAAATTGCAAAAACTACATTAGCTAGTTGTGCTCTGTGTTGGGAATTTCATCTCGTAAACTGTAGGAGTTACTGTGTTTACCAAGACATAATAAATACAAGAAAGGAGATCCAACGAATCGCCCCACAACCAAAACATCCTCCAACCAACAAACCTACTTCATACCTCACCAAATAACGAGAACCTCCAAATTTGCATTACTACCTTTCTCTTGTTATAAACAAACAGAAGAAGAACCGACAGTCTTTCAAAACTAGTTTAAAAATATATTCGTACTAGAGAACTAAAATAACATCACGCTTGTATCAACTCTGGTTACAAAACAAACCCAATAATGGCTTACGTATTGCAAACAGCTATTTGGAACGCAAATAGTCTTCTAAACCATAAGCAGGACATTTACTTTCCTACATTTAAATAAAATGGATGTACCGCTAATATCAGAAACACACTTTATTGACAGAACAATGCTTCGTATTTTAATTACTCCATATACGACACACATTACGTAGATAGTACCTGAGGGAGCTACAGTAATAATAAAAATTCCATGTCTTATCATCAGCTAAATCCATTTCAAGTTGAAAACTCTAAACTATTAACGTTGAAGTTAAATCATTTTCATTATCATCTACATTACTGTATTTTATTCCCGTTCCAAGCATACACCTATACAAATAAGTATACTGAATTCTGTCATACTCTAGGAAACATATTTATTGTTGGAAGGTTTTGGAACTTTAGACACCATATACATTTTCAGATTTATAATAACAAAAGGAACTTCTTTCATAGCAGCCGCGCCAATGGAAATCGACATGTTGACCCAAATATCTTAACAAACTCCTGATCTGTTAGATTTTTACATCTCGCTTGCAGCAGCAACCAAAACGATTCTGGTTGAACTAAATAATGATATTTTAACGGATTGTGTGCCAATAATATTAAAAATAAGCACTATGCCTATCAATAAAGAACAAACTCTCAGTCTTGCATCAAAATACACCAATTAGCATAAATTTCAATAAATTATTTATGACAAAATTGTTTTTAAATTGTACATAAAACAACCTCAAGGTGTAGATGAAACAGTTTAGTATCTCGTTACTCTCATCCAAAAACTGTCCGAGAAATCACAGTGGCACTGAAATTACAATAGGCTATTTTGATGACTTTGCACGGTTCTATTAGATTATGAGAATGCCTTTTTTACTTATTGTTTTTCGTGTCTAAATTTCGAAAATTATTCCATTTGGAGGGTAACAAAATAATTCAAAGGCCTCAAATCACTGTCTCCAGAAATAAAATATAATAGAACTTGGGCTAAATCTAACAAGAAAAAATTTAGTATTATTTCTAAAGGCTTAACCACGGTATTTCAACCGTTTCCATGAAATATTTAAGACGAACGGCATTTAGATTTTTTATGCTAAATATCCTTACTCGTTAAACATTTTTCGACTACAGAAGTTTGAGATAAAATAAACAAACAACCATAAAACAAGGGTACTACCACAGTTCCACTAAACGACTTCCACTAAAACTAGTTCCACTGAAGCCACTTCCACGAATTACCACTTCCACTAAAAAACATTTTCACTAAAATCACTTCCACTAACAGTCATTTCCACTGAAACCACTTCTACTAAAATACCATTTCCACTAAAAAATAAAACATAATGAACAAATTCCCACGAAAGGATATTTTTAACAAATTTATTTGAAAATGTGCAAATTAAAAGTTAACAAGTTGAAAAATTAAGAAAATTAAGAAAAATTAAGGGAAATGGCGCTTGATTGGTAAGTATTTTAGAAATTAATGATAGAAAATGTTGGAAGCAATATTAAGAAGGTGTTCATACATATCATCCTTAATCAATTTCTTCCCAGCAGCACGAGAAATTACCACCAGTAGTTGCTCATTTGCAGTCACATAGCGATGATGCGGAGTATTTTTAAGAGATCCAACTGCTTTAGAAATGATGCAACTTCGAATGATACCTTGTTCCTTGCGAAATCCTTCCATGAAAATGTGGAAATTCGAATTAGATGCCTCCACACGATCGAAAAATTGATGATGCCAACCTTTCACCGAGTTATTAGTGCGAGGAAGTCTATTGTTGATCACTGAATATTGATTCCAGATATCAATTTAAAATAGTGTAAAAATTCTTCCAAAACTTGGGAAACTTCCTCATTTTCTTCGCTCATCCAAAAGTCACTGTGGATAATGGATCATATCCTTCCAAAACTTCATCTACTGGAAGAAAAGCAAAAGCGCCAAGAGATTTGAGCTCACGAGAAAATCTAGGATTTGTTGTGCCACTGTAGAGTTTCTTTAGAATCGGAATCTGCTGAATTTGACGGAAAAGAGTTTGACCCATGTGGAAATAGCATCCTCTAATCGTGATAGAAGGGAAAACCGACTTGAATGCCTTGTGTTCGGCTTGTTCAAAATCCACACATACGCTTGAAGGGGCTGCCGTCGGAATCATTTTCTTCACTTGTTCCAATACTTCAGTATAAGTTCCCTTCGATTTGTTACAAAGGAGAGCATAAACAAAAGGAATACATACACCTAAAAATACAATTTTTGTTAAATATTTAGTTAGCGAGTAAAATGGGGTGTGGGGGCGAAGCTCGTCGCAGGGAGAGTTTGGGGGGCTAAGCCCTCATATTAGCATGAAGGGGAGCGAGCTAGCATAGCGAGCTCTGCGGACACTTGCGCGCAGGGGTTTTAAAGGGGGCGCAGTCCCTTTTGAGGTTGGAATGAAGTTTTGTAGGTAAAAAAGTAAAAAACAGTGTTTGGAAAGGAGATATTTAGCAAATTCTTACCTGAGTCAGTCATGGCGTGAATTGTCCATAATTGTTTGAAGATATTGGGAACAATCTTGAATGTTCTATCAGCAAGCTAGTGAGGAAATGAGTGGAGTTTGCGAAGATTTTGCTCTGTAGAGAAAACAAGAATTTGATCCTCGCGTTGATTGTCGTAGATAAGGAAATTCTACTCTTTACCACCAAGAATGAGTTCACCGGCTGATTGTGCGCCATGTTTATGTCGGTTGGAAGAGTCGCAACGATAGTTTCCTCGAGTTTTGAGGTGTAAGTTGAGACGATGGATAGAGGAGTGTCCTTGCTTTCTTTGGCTTTCATCTTGATTTTGGCCATTGTATTTTGACAAGCGAGCTTTTCGGGCACCAAAGTGCATATGTGTGAATCTGAAAATATAGAAAAATTTGCATTGTGCGTTCGTATTAAATCAATTATTAATTACTTTTAGTACAAAGGAGAATAAATCCTTTGTCAGATCAAATATCTGTAGTTAGACGGTGACAATAGTTCGTAGTGTTGTAGTCTGCACATCTCCAATAGCGGGCAGGTGTTCTATCTACCCAGATATAAGACCCTGTGACATCAACAAATTGTAGCAATTATATTTAATAGAAATAATATATATATATATATATATATATATATATATATATATATATATATATATATATATAATATATATATATATATATATATATATATATAAAATTTTCATTATTTTTATTTTTAGAAACATCTTCAGAATATGATTTGCTATGAAGCTCCTAAACTGGTTTTTAACCGACTTCAAAAAGGAAGGGTTTTCAATTCGACTGTATATATATAATATATATATATATATATATATATATATATATATATATATATATATATATATATATATTTATGGATGTTTGGACATAACTTCTTTGTTTATGGACCGATATATATTAGGGTTTTTTTAATTGAGATACGCCAACCCTCTAATTTTTTTACATTTGACCCTAATAACTGAAATAATAAATATTATTGCGATCGGATAACGTTAACCCGTGCCGACGTGACCTCAAACTTTGAACAGAAAGGTTAGTATGGAAGCCATAGAGGGATTTTAGAACTTAATGTTTATTCAATAAATAAAACAGTGTTTTACCTGTATCTTATGTTTATTAAGTATTATCATTAAAAAGACATTATTTATTAAATTTTCTTTTTAAGGTTTGCTTTTGACAGTCAGTATATATCTGTCTGTGTTCTTGTACGCAACGTAATAACAATTGCTTTTGTCCTTCTTCAAGATTGATTAAGCCATGAAAGTCCTTCATTAACTTAACCGCTCTTTCAGCCGTATCGTAAACTGCTTTCAGTGTTTGTACCTTTTTTTTAGCGTGTTGAAACGAAGCATTATTTGAACATGAAGTAGGACACTCGTTGAGAAAACTGTCATCAATTTTGAGTCGATTAAACAAGGACTTGCTTTTGATTGAAAGATAGTCATGGATGTTTTTCTCTGAAATTAAAAAAAAGAACAGTTATTATATATCAAAGTAATAAAGGAAAACAAAGTAAAACTAATATTTTTACTTGTCAGACTAACCGTAAAGTGAGCCACAAAGTTCTTCTTTGGATGGGATATAGCATTTACCGTGGGCTGATGGATTTTCTTTGGCTAAGTTAGCAACCACTTTTACTTTAGTTTCTTGGTCTACATCATCGTCAAATAGAGACAGACACTTTATCTGTCAAATACCATAAATTCTGGCAGTACTTCTGTAAAGCTGTTTTTGAGACGCCTTTGTCAATTGTTTCGTAAGCCTTCAAGGCCTTCAAAAAGTACAAATCCTCAGTAAGGTGCTTTTATCGTTAAAGTGCATTGCAGCCAAGGCTTGACGTAGGATGTCACGATGCACAGGCAGACGTCTAACATAGCTGCCTTATCCTTGTTTGAAATTCTGAACTGACAATGAGAGCTAATTAATGATATATTTAATGAATAAATTGCTCTCGCCATCCATCGAGCTTGGTGCATGGCACCTGGAAGGCAAATCTTGAATTTCTTCTCTGTATTTCCGCCAAGAAATATTATTGAAGACTAGTAATTCTAGATAGTTATTTCTAGCAATTTCTTTAGTCAATTCAGTTCGGTAAAATTCTAGCAGTTTGTGAATTTCTGAAACATTCAGGCATGATAGCTTTTCTGTATAGCTCTGTATTCTCTCGGGATCGACATTTTTCCACTTTTCTCAGAACTTTTTGAACCTAGGAATGTCAGGGCTTGTAGTCACTTGGCTGATTTTGCCTCAAACACGCCTTTTAATACCAATTCGTAGACGTGATGGCGGCAAGCGAAATAAGTATTTCTCTATTCAGTTTTTGTTCGAGAAGCACACAGGAACCATTAATACGACCTGTATTTGAAGCAATAGTATCACAACAGAGAATCTGCTCTTCATCTTCAAGATTCCAGTCAATAATAGCGTTTCAAACTGCCTATACCTGTTCGCTTTCTGAAAAGTTGTCCAGTTTTGATACAGCGATCAGTTGTTCTTTATTATTATACGAAATAACTACAGGTAGACGTTCTTCTTTACATTTGCGTGCATCTAAAGCTGGCAACAGTTTGCTATCCCAGTTTCCGGTACCTCGTTTTGGAAAACAACTTTTATAGCTTTTGTGCGTTCTTTTCTCTTTTCCGTACGAATTCTTTGAATGGAGGAGTTGCTTATAGGAAATTTGCCAGTGTTACGTTTAAGTGCCTCAATAATTGCTTTAATAATAAGAATTTCTCATACTTAACTGACACGTATCTAATGCTGCCACTAATTTTGGAGTGACGAAATTTTTCCTCATAGAAGTTTTATTATTATCGGGTTGTATGCTATCAGTTGGGATGGGCAAAGTTTCTTGTAAATCCATTATTTCAGAATCAGAAGACGAATCAATTTTCTTGTAGTCTTATCTTCATAAGATAATGTAGAAGGAGTTAAGGATAAAAAATATTTAGGACGCCGCCTTTGTTCCTTAATGTATCTAAGGCGCGTCTCTCTTTTTCTGTCAGTTTTTTGTCCACTCCAACTAAGTGGCCAGGTCGGCCTGGCTTTCTCTGCCGCTGCAAAAAGATCCTATCTTCATTTATCTTTATTATTTGAAACGCATCGGCATGTGCAATGTCAAACAAATTGCTTAAGTTTGTAACAAACTCTTGTCGACGCTGTCCAAACACGTCTTGTGTTTTGTTTGCATTTTTTTGCAAATCTCTCCAAACTTGGTATTAGGTAACTAGTTTTTTAACACGATTAAGTAAAGATTTAATCGGTATACATGACTTTTTCCAATAAATAATGCACTCACGAATAGTAAGATTTGTGCTTTCATTGACTCTTAAATTCACTTCACGTATATTATAGAACAGAACTGCTAGTACTTGTCCATTAGAGGGAAGTTTTGAACCGGTAATTTGATGTTTTACGTACCCTATTAAAAACATTCCCTTTTTAGAACTGCGTAACTCCATTGACATGTTTAATAAACGAAATTGTGGGTTTACCAATAAAATAAACAAACAATAATAAGCACATCGATAAGTTAGCTCCCGCACCTTATAATCCAAGTACTGACATGTTTCGATGCAAGTTGGCACGGGTTGCCGTGGTTCTAAGTACATGAAAATTTATTTACAATTGTTTTGACATCATTCAAACAAAATTAGAGGGTATGCGTTAAAAAAAAGAACTTTTATTTTTTTGGGACATATATATATATATATATATATATATATATATATATATATATATATAAGCCAGCGTGGTCCCGTGGTTGAGGGGCGGGCTGCGATGCTGACGGACCCGAGTTCAATTCCTGGTGCTCTCTGATGCCTGGCGGGTGGCCTACTCAGTCACTAAAAATAATTGAGTACCTGCGTTCACTCGAACAAGGGGTAATAATGGCGGTCGTCTTAGGCACGGTGCTTGCCACACCGCCCCGCACCAGAGATGGTGCGCAACGACTGGCAGAGAGAGCGAACGTATGAGCCTTAACCTCTCAGTTCGCAGGCCGTGCTCCCACGCGGGCGTAGAGCCTTACCATATATATATATATATATATATATATATATATATATATATATATATATATATATATATATATATATATATATATATATAATATATAATTTCTCATACAGCATCTTTCTATAGACCAGTTAGTTTTCTGTCCATCTTGGAAAAAATTTTCAAGAAACTATTCTTTAAAGGCTTCTTACCACGGCATAAGTTTAGATTTCGTGATGGATATTCCACAACTTAACAAGTACATAAGATTGTTATTCCATGGTGGTTTTTCTAAGTTAAAACAAAAAACTCTAGCTATTTTATCTTATCATATCAGTTGACTTACCAGAAGATTGCAATACTCTCTACATTATAACATCTTCTACTGACTGTCAAAAATCTCCAGAGCCATTTGAATATTTTAAGTATCTGGTAAACAAATTAGCGTATCAAAGTCTATCCCATTAGATCAGTGCAAATGACGTTTACTTCTTGATTTAATGTGTGTCCACAAAACACATTAAATGACGTTATTAGAACATAAACCAAGTCCTTATATTTACACCTAGATCAATGTTTCAATGGAAAAACATGTCTAAACTAAACGTCAACAATTAATTTTGCCAACTATATTGACTACGGGAAGAAAATCTAAATTATCAATATCTAAAAAACTCTTACTTTATAAAACTATATTGAAACCAATATGAACAAATGCAGTGCAACTACGAGTAAAAACCATAAAACAGTTTTTGTTTAAAGCATTTCGTGCCCATATGGACCTATTATGGTATTTAAGAGGGCAAACTAGAATCATGGTGTTTCCTTGTTGAAAAAATTTCTTGCTTTACCCAAACTCCTCACAATTGACTTTACGACCACCCTAACTGGGTATCTATTCTCCTCTCGTGAGAAGATTAAATAGAACCTAAGTCTAAGTCTACAACCTGAAAGCTCCGCAATATAAAAAGGACTGTTACCAGAGTAACACCATCGAGTGGTTTCTTTTAGAATTGCCTAATTTCTATTATTATTTATTTAATAGTTTTATTATAAGTTAATAAAAAATATATCTACTAGAAACACCTTCACTAGTCTTTTTTTTCATTTAAATTTTTCTTGAAAATTGCATCTGAGGTTCATTCCTTTAATTTAATTTAAATTGTGTAAGGATAGAGTCGAATAAAAAAAGATTCTAAGGCAGTTTGTAATATTTTATTACTTAGCAACTACGTCTACACGGACGATATCGCGACCGAGCTAAAAGCACTCTCTGTTCCGAACGTTACCTTGATACCTCGGGACGCCTTTAAAACTATTCCCAAGCCCAAACAGTTTGTCGCTCACGTGCGACTAACTACCGATGGAACCGAAGGCCTAACCTCGCCGTCGGCTCACCTGGACAATTCCGATAATTTCCATTCTTAAGTAACCAACGACATCAAAAGGCTCAAACGCCTAGACAGTCTGTCGTCCACGTACAGCCTAATCCCTTAGACTTTTTGTCCATTTTTTGTGAAATATTTTTTTTACCATGTTAATAACTTACTAGCGTCGTTGATGGCATAGTAATTATACTGCTGATATAAGCTATCATATATCATATATTGTTATCCCTTACTCTCTGTTTTTTCTTTTTACTTATAAGTTTTTTATAATAAGGCACGATAAGCTCTTGAGACTGTCGTGCTAGTAAATGCGCCCGAAGAAAAAAAAGTTGACAGAAATAAAAAAATATGAACCCACTTCAGTCTCAAGGAAATATCAAGAAAAAGGTAATGCAATATTTGGGAACAAACAAACAAACAAAAAATGACAAGATATTTAAAACCACTTATTTAATATTGAAAGTATTTATAAAAATTTATAAATTATGTATAGGTGTTACATTAAGTATCTTAACTGGTATTTTGTGGCCAAACCAGCATAACAACGAGAGCACCATTAAAATACGGACGTGAATTGTAACTTCTTGCTAGAACGATAGATATTCTACAAATTTTAGGAGGTAAGGAAACAAATTGTCGTTTTCTTGAATTGGTAGGCTGCGCCAAAATTCCAGGGGGTCTGGGTTGAGAGTGCCGCCTTGGCCTATTTTGTTTGGGCCCAATATGTACATGTACGTGAGTGGTTCTAAAGCATGTACCGGACGCCACTCGATACCTTTGAAGTCAGGTTTTCTACAAAAAAATAAATAAATAGATGGTTCTTACAATAATTAAACCTGTCCTTTACCCTGTAGTCGCATATCTGTACAGAAAATCGATGAATATGTTTTTCATCTTGCGATCTGATTCAGATAAATCTGCGTTGTCACTCCGCTTGAACAAAAGTCTAGAATCGTCTCCATGAGCAACGACTACAAAAATAAAATTGTAAATATTATTGAGTAGCGTTATATTTTGCTATACATACCTGAAAGATTGCCCTTAAATGTCACGGGCATTTCTATGTGATAATCAAAGATGTAGTAATAAGTGGGTGCTCTTGAAGACTGTAAACTGACTGCCTTAATAGCATCGACGATAAAAATTCTATCAGTACAGAGCTAAAAAATTCCGTGCTAATTTAAATTAAGTTACAAATCGGATTGCTTTACTTTAATGAAGTCCTTAATATTTTTTTCTGAAAGCGGTTCATCTTTCAAATAGTAGGTTCTGATAACTTTGGCAATGTCTTTTTTATTCAAGTCGTATGTGGTATCGTCAAAATCCAATATCAGCGGTGCTAACTCGGTCCATCTGTTTCCTATTTCTTGCAAATTGTTGTTGAGAATATAATCTAAAACTCAATTTATCAACAGCATTCATCTTTACAATGTCCTAACATACATGCTGCAGGAAACACTCCTTCGTCTTTCACGTTGGAAGTAACCCAAGGGCAGGGTGGAATCCTTCCCTCCAGCATTATTTTGTAAGGATGGTCGGGTAAAAATGCGTTTGGTCCGGGCTCAATCACCGGACCGAAAGGCACGGCCGGCGCCGTGTCAATAAAGGAGGTGAAATTACTATGGGCCAGTACAACGTCTCTGACAGGTTGGCTCCTCAAGCAATCCACCAATTCTTTTGTAGAGTTCACGCTGCAGTTGAACATCCGCCCTAGTTTTCTGGCATTTTTGATCGGCTTTTCGTGCAAAGCTAATGAATTCAGTGCTGTCCCGCTTTGCGAAAAACCGCGATTGAACAAACCTACGAGCCATATGTCAGCATTTTTCTGAAGAACCTACACCAACTTAACCTCTTGATAAAGGTGACAGATAGTGGAAATGAGCCATTGCACCCCCAGCAGACGCGCCCGTCAGCGTAATGCAATCTGGATTTCCGCCAAAAAATTTGATATTTTCCTTTATCCACTTCATAGCTAGCACTTGATCTTTCAAACCGTTATTTCCAGGCAGAGTATGATCTTGCATGCTCAAAAATCCTTTAAGATTACATTCAAATTGAGTGAGCAACACAAATACATCAAACAAATTTACCTAATATTCCTAGCCTATACCCCATGGTTACATAAACGAGATCTCGATCTATGACATAATCCGGCCCGGCCGAACTCTTAGGATCACCAGTGGAAAATAGCCCTCCATGTATGTGAATCACAACAGCTAGGTTTTCTCCACCTGTGATATTTTCTCTGGGTACATAAATGTATAGATAAAGACAATCTTCGTCGCCTGCAAATAACGAACTGTAGCCTAGAAGTTCAAGTCGGTAAAAGCTTTCAAATCTTACCTACAACGTCGTTGATGGGTTGTAAAACAGTGTACTGCATACATACGTAGGTTTTGTCTGCTTTCAATGTACCTGTCCAATTTGCAGCAGGCTGCGGTTCCTAGAATACACACAGTGGCTACAACTATTTCATAACTTCTGGCACATTTTATTCGAATATTTTAAGCGAAAAGATTCAATAGCAACACAAAAATTTTAAACTGAATCTAATCGGATCAAAAAACTATTAAAATTTGCACGAACACAATAGACTACTACTAGCGCACCAAATTTCAAAATGATTTTATGATGAAATAAGGTAAATTAAAAAAGAAACGCAAATTTTGGAAAACTAAAAAGGAATAAAAAACTAAAAGACTGGCGATATACGAAAATTCCAGAATTAATGGACTTCTATTTCTTTATCTTATAGACTATATTTTCGAACGAGAAAATTACGTTCTGCTCAAATGACAATGATCCTATTGCAATCATTTTAACGTAATCACATTTTCTCAGACTTTTTGGTAATCTAAGGCTCCGATTTAGACAAAAAAGGGATTTAACATATAGTAAATTTGAAGATTTAATAACAAACTAGTAGAGAAGAAAGGTTTAATACATGGAATTTTTTTCAAAAATTGTCAACATTTTATACTATACTCGCTTCGGCGGAACGTATACTAATGCAGATCCGGAAGCAAATTCTAGAGAAATATCAAGTCAATGAAGAAAATCTTAGGGAAGATTTGTTTTACTTGATATTCGACAGGTGATGCGTAATGGTACCATTCTTAGGAGTGTGATAGCGCAAGAAATTAATCGTGTTGCACAAGGAAATTCCCATCCATAACATTTTCTTTTGAATCCGTATAAGTTTTCTGGTAAAGAAGGAACAATTAATGTATAAGTCGTTTAATTAAAACGACCGACCCAAATAATTTATTTGTAATTTAGAAATAAACGTGATTTTTGGGTATTAGGGTTCACAATATTTTCTTTAAAACATTTGACAACATTCTGTTATACACTTCTTTTGTCCCTTTCTAATCACAAATTATGGCATATTTACAAGTAATTTGAAAAAATGTAATAAATTCTGACGATACAGATATTTATTCATATTGCAGATATTACCCCCTACTATTATTTAGTTTTCTGTATGTGATAGAGACAAGCGATTCGACTAGGGAAGCCATATCACAAAAAATTATTTATCAATACCTTGTACCTGATTTTCATTCAACCATAATTGAATTTTTTAGTGAAAAAGACATAAAGAAACGTCAAGAATAGGTTTTTAGCACATTTTATTTCAAAAACTTCTGTCAAACTAAGTCGTCTGACAAATGTTTTTAATATTTTTTGCCTATACAGTTATTTATTTATGCTGCAGATCTGTTTTCCATAAACTATTACGAATATTTATATTTTGCATAGTTCTAAATTTGATACGCTAAATAATATTGTTCATTTTTGATCTTTAGGCGCTATTATATTGGAAAAATTAGACAAAAAATCATTTATTTCCAAATATTTCGTTTTCAGCGCCGATGACATGAACAATAGCTGTTATGTAAAATATAGAGCATACAATTCCCTACATTTTTTGTACAAATCTCTTTTCTCTCAAGCGAATAGTTTCCGAGGTGTCAAGTGATAAATTATTTTTTCCTATTTGTCAACATACATTTTTCTGTCAAATATTATTTACCATAATTATTGTATGTTGCTTTATTCATTTCTATGCTCTAATAAGTACTTTTAGATAAATGCTAAAATAAACTGCGATTTTGATTTCGAAATCAACATATTAACAAAAATAAGGTATGCAAAATAAGTAAAACAAGTTATTCAGCTGGCAACATTAGGCAATTGTGACTTTTCCAATCATAGAAGCTTCTCCCTTTCCCCGTGCGTCATATATCCATACATTTACCATCCTTCAGTTCTCCAAAAGATATTTGTTTTCTCTGCGAATGTAGTTTGAGTGCAGTATTATAGTACAGGTATTATATTGTAAAAAAAATATTTGAAAATAATTAATGAATGAGTTCAAGTTTGAATAAGGTGAGGGTAAGCTTTTTAAAAAATAAATTATTGTCCACTGATACTTTTCGGAAAAACTACAGGAATAAAAAACCGTCGACGAAGTGTTGTTTATCTACTACTATCATTGTCACAGTTGTAAAATTTGCATCCTTTTTTTAAATTATTTCTTATGCATGAAAGTAGAATGAAATTTATAGTAAAGCTAATTTAGCACGTCACGTAGCACGTAGCGGAAAGGGGGTTATCGACTAGCGATGAAAGTGAGTAAAGAAATTAAAGAAAATGAGAAAGAAAGCTAGTTCTTCCTGGATGATTCAATAGAAAAATTTAGGGAGAATATTGTTTGGATATTGGTAGCACAAAATCAAGATTATTTCAAGTTTAAAATCAAATCTTCTAGAACAAATGAGAATCGTTTGCGACTATTGTATGAGATAGGGTAGTATTTACCACCAAATAATTTTTTAAATGGTGTAAATACAATAGTCCCAAAACATTAATCATATAGTATTGAAGATTAAAAGGAATTTGCTGGAAAATGGAAAAACTTTTATCTCATTTAATAACATTTGCTGTTAGACCACGCTCTTTTATGTCACCTTTGCAACACGAAGTATGTTTCCAAAAAAATACCGAATCCCGACAATTATTACATATCTTATCAGTATTTGGAATTTCGTCTTCTTGGAGCTAATCAGTGCTTTTTGAAATATCTGAGGTTATTCGTCCAAACATCGTCATTAACCCATCAGATTCATTTTTTCAGTTTGTATTTAACAACGCTGACTTTAATACTAAACGGACTAAATGCACACTATGGAAGGTATTCATTATGCGACTCTTAAACTCCTTTGTACCAAGTTATTCTTCTCATTATTTGAGTAAGCAAAAGTCAGGGTAAATCGGAGTCGGTGCAAAGAAACAAGGATTGGCGATATTTGTATTTGTGATAATAAAAATTTAAAATAATGATTGAGTGGTTTTCAACTAATCCTATAGAAAAAATTCATTTTTTTCTAACTAATAATAATGCAAGTCATAGAAGTTGGTAATATATTAATTATTAAAACAGCAATTAATATGTCTTCATTCTATGATTCTGTTTTTGTAGTAGGAGAAAATATAAATCTTCTAATTTAAAAAAATATATATTTTCGAAAAACATGAGGAAGTTGTGGAAATTATACTTTTCTCTAAGTTTACGATATAGTTATATATTAGCGAACATTTTACTTCTGCAATTTTCAATCAATAAAAAAATTTTAAATGTGGTAAATAAGTATGAAAGAAAATGTGAAAATGACTAAAATTAACGAATTTCTCGCCCTTAAAATGGGATACAATATCACAGGAAAAAAGTAAGATTGTCAGAAAGATATTAAAAAAACTAAAATACCGAATTTTCTTAAGACAATACCTGGGAAAGCCAATTTTTTATAGAAAGCTAGATGAATAAAATACAATGTTATACATGGCAGTGAAAATATTACAACACACAAATAACCATGACGTAGAGGGCACCTTGTCATTAGTCAGTTAGTAAGAACAAGCATTTATATCGACGCTATCAAACAGGTATATATGTATAGAGGAGTAGCTTACTTTCTAGTATCATGTGAATGATCTTCTGTGCAACTTTAGAGGTTAACGTGAAATTTTATTGTAATTTTCTGGATGTATTTTGTTAAGGTTCTTGATGAAGTTGGTCGTCTTTTATAAACCAGGATGCGTCTGCTCCTATCCTCAACACTTTATTCTAGAGTTTGTATTTTGTTAAGATATCATACGTGGAATAAATCTCCATGGATGGGACAAGCGATCTGTACATAAATAGCGGAATATCAGTTTTCAGTTTGGATTTTCGATTTAGATACGATACAGCTGCTTTACTCTGGTATACCCTTTATTTAGTTATATTTATATTAAGGTAGACGCCAAGAGATTTTACTGGTTTATCTTTAAAAGTCCACCCTATAGTAGTTCCTTTGACAAGTGTCGGCGGAGGATTGTTTATCTTCCTTATGATTAACAATTTTTGCTACACATTTGATTTGACTTGGAAAACCAATTGCATATTCTATTAGTTGTTAATTGGATTTTTAATACGGCTTCGGACAGGTTTTTGATTTGAGTTAGAAGAGCTGTGTCGTCAGCAAACCTAGTTGTGTTTCCCTGAATAGGTAATATATTATGCATGTAAATGTTGAATAAGGGGGTGTTGGGGTTCACGCTGAAGGGGTAGTACATTTTGGCGGGACGGTCACATCGAGCGTTATAAATGGGAGATGGCTCCCGGTAACTGGTTCCCGCAGGGTGTCCAACCCTCACTTATGGCTCCACGTGCCACACCCTGGAAACTGCGTTGACCCGCAGGCTAAATAAGTGAGTGTAACCAGATATGGTAAAGAGTCTGCAACGTCTGACCCAGAATGGACGGTTGCAATGAGCAGACACGGCTCAACAGCCGTAGAGAAGGCAACGTGTCTAAGGGATAGTAACCTGAGAAATTGCTCTGCCTGCCGGAGGCAGAGAAGTGGCAGCCCCACTACCGGCTTAACCTGCACAGCGCTCGTAACGCTGCCAGGGGATTTTAAATTACTGGCAAACTTCATGAGAATCAACCGGACGGATCACCAAGCAGACGAAAAAGGATAAACGAGCTGGAATTAAGGAGAGAATACAGATAGCCACGTGGAATGTTAGAGGGATAGGAATAAAAGAAACTGCATTAGACAAAGAACTTATGCAAAGAAAAGTAGACATAGCAGTTATAAGTGAAACAAAAAAGAAACTAAAAGGCACTAAAGAAACTAATAATTATATAATGATCTACAGCGAAATACCTCAAAACAGACGGGCAAGTAGTGGAGTCGCAATCATGGTCAATAAAAAGTGGAGAAACAAAATAGTAAGCTACGAATATATCAATGAAAGGATAGTAACTACCAGAATGAAAATAGATAGAGGACACATGATGGTTATAGGAGTATACGCCCCTGAAGAGGGAAAGAAAGAGGAAACAGAGCAGTTCTACAAACAACTACAGAAAGTAGTAAACAAGTATACAAAGACAGACCACCTCATAATAAGTGGAGACCTAAATGCAAGAGTGAAAAAGACCCCATCTCAGGAACTGTAGGCACATGCGGCGAAAACGTAATCAACAATAATGGACAAGAACTACGACATTTCGCTACTTTCAACGAACTAAAACTAACAAACACGTTTTTCAAGAAAAAAGATATACACAAATACACCTGGTCAGCAAGAGGATTAAGATCAATCATAGACTATGTAATAGTCAATAACAAGATGACAAACCTCGTGCAAGACGCAAGAGTTTACAGGGGAAGTGATATAAATTCAGATCACTATCTTCTAGTAGCCACTATAACCCTATTAACAAAATGGAAGAAACGAAAAACCACAAACACAAATAACCCAGAAGAAGTTTTCAAAATACATCTCCTTAGAGAGGAAAGTGCCCGATATTTATATCAAAACAGACTACAAGAACACTTACTACGTACACCCACTAGTAATGAAATCAATGAAGAATGGGATAATATAAATATAAGCAGTAGGGAAGAAAAAGAAAAGAAAGAAAACTAGAGGATTAAAAATATGGAATGAAGAAGTAGAGAACGCAATAAAAGAGAAAAAAGAAGCATATCTAATATATCTACAAAGAAGAACCCCCGAAAATAAACAACGCTACAATGAAAAACGAAACTTAGTAAAACAGATCGTAAGACAAGCCCACGAAGAATCTTGGGAAAAACTGATAAGCAACATAGAACACGACGTATATGGAAGACAGGAATTCGCTTATAAAATGATGAAACATTTGAACAGCACAGTAAACGACGTAGCAAAATTAAAAACGATTAACGACAAAGAGTGGAAGGAACACTACACAAACCTATGGAATAATCGAGAAATCAACGAACAGGACATTTTAATACAGGAAGATATTGATGAAACTGATTTTACAATTGACATGATTACCATAGAAGAACTAAGAAAATGCCTAAAGAAAATGAAAAACCGGAAGGCTGCTGGGCCCGATGGAATTAGTATAGAATTATTGAAATATGGAGGACCACTTCTAGAATTCAGAATACTACATCTTTTAAATGAATGTTGGCGAAAGAAGAAGATCCCAACGGAATGGCAGACAGTAGAAGTCATATCACTATTTAAAAAGGGAGACCGCTCAAAATGCTCAAATTATCGAGGAATCAGCCTCCTAAACACCACCTATAAATTGTACTCCAAAATAATTAATGAAAGAACAAAACTCATAGCTGAGGTATTACTAGACGAAGGGCAATCTGGATTTCGCAAAGGCCGCTCATGTAGTGACAACATATTCGTTTTAAAGATATTAATTGAAAAAAGAAGAGAATTCAACTTGGAAACCCACCTTGCATTTATAGAGCTTTTGACTGCGTAGACAGACATAAACTCCTTGAAATAATGAAAGAAAAAGGATTCCCTAACCACCTTATAGAAATCATAAGATCATTATATATTAGCACAAACATAGTAATAAACAACAACGGCAGTAAGTCTGATAAAATTCAAACAAATCAAGGACTAAGACAAGGGTGTGGGCTATCACCCACTTTATTTAATATTTATATCGACGACGTGGTTAAACTTTGGAAACCACAAGTAAACCCAGGGATAAAACTACGAGACGACAAAAACATAAACTTACTGCTATATGCCGATGATTTAACAATAATTCAAAAGAACGAAGACGATCTGCAAAGATCAATTTACCGTCTCAAATTACTCTGCGAAAACCACAATTTGAAAATATCTAAAGACAAAACAAAGATCATGGCCTTCCAAGGAAAACAACCAGTGCGATCGAAAATAATAATAGATGGAAAGACTTTAGAACAGATATCTCATTTCAACTACTTAGGCTGTGACACCACATACGAAAATGATAAAGATGTAGAAAACAAGATTCATAAATTCCAAGCAATTTGCGGGACAATAAATAGAACGCTAAAACACAAAACAAGAAAAGAAACAAGAATGAAATTTTACAAAACCATGGCCGTCCCTATACTCACTTATGGAAGCGAATCGTGGATAACAAACACAAAAAACAAATCTAGCATACAAGCAGCGGAAATGAGGTTTCTCAGAAATTTTAAAGGTTGCACAAGGAATGATAGGATAAGAAATGAAGAAATAAGGGAAGAACTAGAAATTTTCAACGTTAACGACAAAATAGAAGAATACAGAAACAATTGGAGATAACACGTTAATAGGATGACAGAAGAAATAATACCGAAACAAATCCTAAACTACCACCCAAGAGGACGCAGAGATGTAGGAAGACCGAAGAAAAGATGGTCCTAATCAAATGAAGTTCGGAACAGGCAGAATGGCCTAAGCCTTGACGACAGAAGAAGAAGATGTTGAATAAGATGAAACCAAGAATATTTCCTTATATCTTCAGTTTGAATTTTTTGCATTTATCAAGGAAATCATGAACTCCTACGGTTGCCAAGGAAGTAAAAAGGACTGCTTTAAGGTATTTCAGTAGTTTGAGATGTGGAATATTATATTTAAAGCAGATGTACCAGATATACTCAAATTTCTGTGAAATAGAACTGCTCCGTATTCATTCGACTCGAGTGCTACTGTAATGGTATTAGTCAATATTTTACATTAATAATAACTGGAGTGATCACGCCCGAAAGCAAACTGAAATGGTGCTCGGGCCAGTAAATTACTCATTTAATCTGGACCACAGTACATTTCTTAAAAACTAAGATGAAGTTGAGAAGAGACTAATCGACCTATAGCTAGGAAAATTGTTTTTACATTTTTCACTATTGTGAAACAATACGTGGACACGTTTTTACATAGACCATATACTCGAGAGGTAAGTATTTAAGCATGAAATTGGAAATTTGATCGAGTCCACGTTATTTATTTTTGGAACAGATTTAATGATGCTCGAAATTTTATTTGGAGTAGCAAATTTGGTGTTAACGTTTGAAATTTACGTATCGTTTTCTACAAAATTGAGTACTAAACTGACGTTTTTATTTTCATCGGTCACGTAGAATGTTTTGCGCTATACTATGGTTGGGAGTTCTTGAGCTGATTGATATATGTTTAGGTAATCTTTTATATTCCAGAATCGCTAGGTTCGAAAGTACTAACAAAATACTGATATGGATTTATCCGCCTATCCAAATATTTTTGATTCTGCGAGACCACTTTTACACTACGGTTCTTGTTACTGGATTTTGCGTACGCTGCCAATTACATCGCGCTTTGGTTTTTGTTTTATTAGCTTAAGGATATAATTTGGAGAAAAATAATAGTTGGCTGATATTTTTCTTACTATCATAGTTTCTAACTGTAAACTAAATTGAATGACTGTTGTATTCTTAACTATTCTGTTGTCGACGTATGTTGCGGCATGTAGAACTATATAGGTATTCTGAGAAGGACTACCTACACTAACTTCAATAGACTACGCTACTTCTCCATTTCGTTTCAGTTTAATATATAATGGGTGCTGCACCAATGTGATCATTACAAATTCATTTTAATTGTAACAGTTTGTCAAGCAGATTTATTAATGTTAAGGTTGATGATCATATATGCATGGGACATAATTATATATCTAATCTGACGGTTCTTGGATATCATGGTTATAATCAGTTGTCAAGTTGAACAGTCTTGTTCCTTCTAGATCGGAAACTCTATACCCCAAGAAATATGTTTGCTGTTTGAATCGCCTATTACCAGAATAGAATGGACATCAAGCACAAATTTACATCGAGTAGCAGTTTATTTCATTACTTATAAACGGATTTAAGATTTTTAAATTTATGCAATCAAGTTTTGGTAGTTTGTTGAGATTCAGCCATTTTTTAATTAAAATTGCCATCCCTCCATCGGCATAAATTGCATTTTTATCTTTTCCGTATATTTTATATTCTGGCACTGACAGTTGTTGGTTTTGCGACAAGTAAGTTTCTGTAACACCAGCTATATCTATATAATGTCTGTCCAAGGAGCTAATTAATAAGGAACGTTTTGACTTAATTGGTATTCCAGTTAAGGATTGTGGTGTTATCTCGATAAGTTTTTAGTTATGGGCCATTATAAAACAAGGATTTGTTGTAAAGAAGATTTTAATTTATTGAATATAAGATTTTATGAGGTTAAATAGTATTAAGAAGATTTGATTGATGGTGGTATTTAAAATAGAGGAGTTGAGTTATTTAAATTCTGGGTTAATGTTTGGTGACTTTTTATTGTAATGTTTGATTAGGTTTTTCTTCAAGCTCTTGTTGTTTTATTTTCAAGATTTTTAGTGTTGCGGGATTATTGGGGGCCTTTATGACGAAAATTTTGTGTTTAAAGAAACTCAAAATAGTACTTGCATCCTCTATATTTACATTATTGTAAGTGGCTATTATTTTTGTCACTGACAGCTACGGCACTAAGAAGTATTGGTAAATGTCTCCGTTGTCTTACGTGAGCAATGGGTGTTTGCAACTTGTTGATTTAATTAATTTTGCTTATCTCTTCGTTATCTGCGAGTTCTGCTGCATTATATTTGTTGCATATACAGTTTTGCTAACTCAGTTATTAAGAGATTCTAGTTATTTAATTTATCTAGTATTTTAGATAACAATGTAAGCGCATTTTTAGTTATTACTGATAGCGGATTTGAGTTTAGGTATAGAATTTATTATCCATAGTGAGAATCGTAAAAAATTTACATAGTACCATTAGTTAGTTAAATTCATTATTAGAGAACCCAGTTATGGCGTTTGTATATTTTTATGTGGATTTTTGTTATTATCAAATGCATTTATATTCGTGAGTTTATTAGTTTAACTTAAAACGAGAAATCAACTTTCTTTGAGCAGTGTTATAGGCCAAGACAAGTGGAAGTAAATAAGTGTAGTTGCGTTTTGCGGTTGACCCCGAAAGAGAGCGATCTATTTTTGGTAGATGTAATAATAATTAATTTATTTTGATATTTGTAATTAAATAGAAGCAACATCTGAGTCATAACAGTTCGATAGAGAGATTGTAGCGGTAACAGAGCCCCGTCTGAATGTTAGAACTCGAATTTTGAAAACTACTTTTATAAAACATGCTTTTTATTTTACCTCCATCTTGATGTATCAATAATTAAAAAGCGAAATATATTAAAATTAACCAAAATGTAGTTGTAAAATGTAAAAAAACGCTCCATTCGTATTTTTTGTGTCTCAGACTATTCGTCCAATAAAAAAAGTATAAAAATAACTATTTTCCACGTGACTTACACCAAGAATGAGATATTTGAGATAAATCAAATTGTATCTTTATTCTTCTACTACAAATAATTAAAATTGGAATTATTAAACACTAGTAAACGAGGGCAAATTCCATAATCAGAAACTGAATAAATTTGTTTTTAAATTTTTGTCTGTGTCTTATTTAAGTACTTGTTGTTTTCGAATTGCTTTACGAAAAATCAACGGCAACAATAATCTAATGAATGGCTTAGCTAATAAGACCTGGTTGTTTGTACTCACGTTGTTAGTTTAAGCATTCACGGCGTCCGCTATTTTTTCAAATTAAATCTAATTGCAATCATTTTAGATTAAGTATAAATATTTCCAAAAGGCCCTCTTATGCACTGAAATAATTGTAGCTTGCCTTTTTACCCCAAGAACATTTGCACATGCAAATCTTGAAATCTAAGTGAATAATGCCGCAGCCATATAATAATATTTACAAACACGATCACAAGAAATCCCTAATTCTTACGGATAAGAAAAGAAACAAGGAAGATAATGTAAACATATATTTAGAAATGTATTTCACGATATCTGACAGTAGTGTTCCTCCCCCATAAAAAAACTCATCTCTTAGAATGTATTTTATACTTCTTTTTATTATCAAATTTACTTCTAAGCTATGTTGTAAGGTGCTGTTGAACTGGCCCGTTAGTGATATCAAGTATAAGGAGAGACGATTTGCACGCTTAAACAAACAAATAAAAATTATAAACTTACTATGCATTTTCAAACTTGATCATATGGGTTTTTGTTTCTCTTTGTCTTTATAGCTAACCCTGTATACTAAACAATTTTGTCAGTTTCTTTTTATGTACATAAAAACAAATAAAGCGAAAACTATGAAGAACCTTACTGAGTGTTTTTTTTGTAACGGTTAGCCCATTTCCAAAAATATATGACGTACTCAAATGTTATAATTTAATTACGTCTACCTTAAGAGTTTAGCTTAAAATTTTATGTGTACTAATAAACCTTAAGCGAGATCGGCATGCAGTGTTTTTATATGATCAATCCTCTAAATATTAATCTTCCTCAACATGATTATATAACTGGTAACTTCAGTACCTTGAGTAGTAAAGGATAACAATCTAATAAACTTAGCAACAGTAAGAAACTATAGCCGAGGTATACTAAAAAAACGTCAATAACCATCAACGACTTTCAATCCTATATGAAAAGTATACGTCCCAAAACTTATAAAGGACGAGGCGCAGTCAACACAATTAATATAACAGTAAGACAATAATTAACTACTGACATTGTGAGAGAAAATAGCTAGCACAGATGGATTTAGTACGGCAAAGAGCGTACTGAGTCAGCCCGAGAAATAGCTAAAGAGCAATACGCTGTGAGGACGTTTAATTAAAATCGACTTATTACCTCGGATCAAAAATTTCATAATTTTTCTGATCTATCGATAAATTTGAAAATATACGTAAAAATCCTGAACTAATCAGTTCTTTTAAACTTTTATTTTAAATTCATATCTCATGATAACAAAATATTCTCATAAATTTTACGACCGTTATTCGAGCGACCGATTTTGCAATTTGTAAAGATTGAAACGTGATACAAGTAAGCAAATTTCAAGTCTGCTCTTACGGTTCTCGAGATATCTTGTTTATAGACAACACACACACACACAAAAGAACATTGGTGTCCTGGCTAATTTCGTCCAGAAATAAAAACTAGTCAACCGATTACATTAATTGATAGGAGTAACGTAACCATCAAAACAAAAAGAAAAGTATACGAAGCTTATAGGAACAACACAATATATGAAGAACAAAAAAAGACTACTGACAGGTGGGAGAGAAAAATATAGACAGATGGATTTAGTAATACTAAGAAATAAAAAATACAGGAGGACAAACAAGAATAATTTGTAGAAGAAAAATCAACATGATAAAGAAATTTAAAAACAATAAAAACCGCTACAGAATTTTTTAAAGAAGGTGATACAAGTGCAAATAAAATAACTGTTTAGTTGGTAAAAGGAACATGGCAACAATAAAAACATACCCACATTGTGGAAGACTGAGGTTATCTGTATTATTTGTAAAATAGGTGAACGGATTAATGCTGATAATTATCATATAATAGCACCTAAGATAGTGGTAACAATGATAATAGACTATATAAAATACAAAAAGAAGAATTAGTCGAATATCAAGAAGATTTTAGGACAGGACAATTACTAATTTTTATAATAAAACCAATACTGCATAACACATGAAAAACCAAATAATTCACGTGGTATTTTTACATTACCACTAAACGAACTATAGAAAGACGTATATCAAAAGTATTTGAAATAAAGAAAGTATTGGAACAAGGAAATCTATTAACAACATTATTTAACAATAAGAATAAGAAAAAGTGAAATAAAAAGAATGTTTAATATACAACACTAGTCGACGTAAATGATATAGTGCTACTTGAAACAAACGTTTAAGGACTTAGATTATAATTTAAGGGAATATGCACTAACGATTAACCAGAATAAAGCAAAGATTATAAAAATAAAACCGACAAATGCACAAGAAATAAAGTACATTACATGGAAGGCAAAATACAACAAAGAATATAATTTTGAAAAAGTAACACAATTTGTATATCTAAGAGTGCCAATAACGAATACTGGCCATAAAGAAATAAACCAAAGGTTAGTAAGAAACACGAAATTAGTGAGAGCGCTTACGAACTTAATAAAGTAAAAAATTTACCCGGAAAAGCAAAATTAAGAATATACAAGATTGGATTGTATGAATGTGAAATCTGAATTCTTAACAGGCAAGAAGAAATGAGACTGGAGATGAAGGAGCGAAAAGTATTACAAAAAATGTTTGGAATAATAAAAATAGAGAACGAAAAATAGAGAAGAAAATATAACCGAACAACTACGTACCACTATAAGAAACTAAACATCGGACAAACGGCAAAAGTACAGCGATTAAGATGGCCAGGACTTATATAGATGCTTGAAAATAGACTTTCTCGAAAAATACTTACCCCAGAAATAAAACGAAAAGAAAGACCAAAAACAAAATTACAACACATGT
Source organism: Sinelater perroti (assembly GCA_036346155.1). NCBI lineage: Eukaryota > Metazoa > Arthropoda > Insecta > Coleoptera > Elateridae > Sinelater > Sinelater perroti. The sequence goes on along the minus strand of JARFIY010000355.1, from coordinate 1,033,928 downwards.
GGGGGTGGAGAGGTGGTAGGAGAAGGCTGAGGATAGAATTAAATGAAAAATAATAACAAAAAGATTTGACCTTAATGGTATAAAACTTTTAGACTTTTATATATAAATTTTAAAAGAGAAGAAAATAATAATTCAGAGGAAAGGTGAAAAGAAAATAGAAAGCTGTGATGGTAATAAAATGTTTTAAAATAAAAAAAGCAACGAGGCTACATAGAAAAAGAAACTGCGTCAACTCACATAAAATTGTTATATGCACAAAGACAATGAAATTTTCGAAAAACTTGTACTATAGCGACAAATAATAGAAAATAACAGAACAAGGCAATAAACATTTCATTTATCTTTTGCGTTTTCTACTTCCTATTTTTAATTTGTTGCTAACTCGAATTAATTTTTTTATAAGCTTATGTGCTCGTTTATTTCTGGCTTTTTGACAAGTTGACCTTTCTGTTTCCAACCACTAAAGAGGTTTATGAAAAAAGTAGTCCTTGTCCATTTCAATTCGAGTGTCCGGCATGACCATAACTGCACTTTTTATCTTTTAATTTGCCTGTTGAATGAAAAATTTAAATTTTAATACCTTAAACCGCAGATCTCCAACGGGCGGCTGGGCATATGGGATCCCTTCGAAGGCCGAGACCGGCCTCCCTTCGTACGACTTGACCCTCGTTCCCTCTATGGTACCCAAAGGGGTTGTCACAACAGGCGGCCCGGTCTGCGAAAGCGCGCTTTTTACACCCGCCAACAAAATGCAGACGCCAATGAACATCTCGAGCGCGGTTAGCTGACCGTGCAGACTAGTTAACGCATGGACACCAAAGAAACTCTGAGCAAAATTGGTTTAATCATCCTTAATGGCAACTAAAAGAAAACCACCTTGAAAACGTAATATATACCGCCCAGTCAGCTGACCTCAACGTATGCTCCAAAATTCAAGCAGTTTTTTACTGGCACAAGTTCACAAGGCATTGTTAGTTATCATAACTAATGTCGTAATTATACTTTTGAATAATTCAAGACATCACTGGAAACTGCAAAATTAATTGGTTTTGGCTAAAAGTAAAAGCGTACAGTTTAGCAAGGAACTGTAACTAACTAGAATTCAATTATCTTGCATAACAAGTGCACATTTATTTTTTTATGTGTACGACATTCCAGTTGCCCTTGAGAAACTAAATTTATCTTTATTTAATGTATTACTAAAAAAATAAATTAATATTAAATTAAGGCAACTTAAAAAAAGAATGCATATCAAAATAGGGACTTAGGCTATTACAGATTTTATTGTTTATTGGAGCTCCTCGATTGCAATTGAAAGTAAAGGAAGGCGTGTAGCGGCTGATTCGGAATTGTCATTAACTTTTTGTATACACATATTTAATTTTTTTTTTATTTAGTTTAATACTATTTACAATCTGTATAACATACAATAAGTAAATACAGGGTCACTTGAATAATAACAATAGGGCGTGACTAATGGCATGTGAGAGTATTCCAACGGATACCTCTCCGTTTTGACTTGCTAAAGCATAGCGGTTTTAAGTTGCAACAAGACAAAGTCATTAAAATCTGTGACGCAAATCTAAAAGTTTCAACCGTTTTAACTTATGTGTTTGTTCACTATTGTCAAGCAGATTGATTACATATTTAATAGAGAATTGTTTAGTAAGGTTGTTCCCAGTACGATCCGCAAAAAGAATGTAAGATTACCTAATCAAACGAGGTCTATATGCAAAAAGAAGAAACGCACTCCATACGGGACACGCCAAGAAATGAATTAACAATGCATTTGGAAATTTAACGTAAGAAAACAAATTTTCTCTTTTATTTTTGTCTGGTAAACTGGTTGTGTTACTAATTTTATTTTTAAGCAAGTGATAATTGTATAATTCGAGGTCGTCCCTGTAGAAAGGACAGTCCTGAACTTTCCAAACAATGCACAGTGCTCCCAAATCCCGAAAAGTTGGCCAAAAGTCGAAAACATGTTTCAATTTGTACAAAACTTGGTACCCAGGGGTTTTTGAGGTCGCTGATTACGAATCCGAAGTTAAAATTACAAAAAACAAAATGGCGAATCCAATATTACAGGCGTATGTAGAAAAAATATTTAACTTAAGCTAAAACTTATAATTATTTTTAAATAATTGTTAATTACAAATTGGAAATAAAACTAAAGAAAATAAATATTGAAAATTATAATATTTAAACAAATTTGTTTAAAAAATTTTAGTTTCTAGTTACTCATTAAACATGAAACATTTCGAAATTTATTCGAAGAATTAAAATAAAGAATAAAAACTAAGAAATAAATCTGCATTTAAATAAAATATATTTTCACAAACACAAAGTAAAAAATCCAAAATGGTAAGTACAAATTAGACTGATCCGATGAGTCTTCTGTGTCGTAATCAGTTGATTCTGCTATAGAAATGTCGGAGTCATCAGTTTTTATTTCAATAGGCGGCGGAATTAATAACTGAACTACCTTTGGTGACAATGATTTTAATTTCTTTTGACGTAATTTTCTTAAGCTTGTAATAAATGGATCTGATATCACCAACAGCCGTAAAAAGGCATCTTCTATGGTTTTCGTACTACTACATTTTCGTGAGAAGTCTTCTCGAAATATTTTAATATATTTATTACAAAACCCTTGGGCATCTTCAGACATTTGTCCGATCGGCAATAATAAGGAAGCTATTACTTGTGTGCCGTGAATTAAGATCTTGTGCACTGTAGTTGGCACAAAAGAACAGAGATATAATTCTTGAAATTTAATGAAATCAATTTCATGACCACTCGAAATTGCTTGCAATATAACATAAAATCGGTTGATTAAATTTTTATCTACTCCAGTTATAGAGGCGGAAACAGTCGAATTTTTGAAAAATCGCCGAGCAGTGTTTTCATCATTTGTGCTGCCAAATCCAGGCTTTGGTTTATCCACGATAAGTCCTAATTGTGAACGAAAACCTTTTTGTATATATTTTTTTGAGTCTCTGTTTTTCCTTTTCTTCAGTGCTACGTGCTTGCCATTTTTATTACAGGTTGTAAGATATATGTAAACAACACTCAACAATCCAAACTGTAAATTATCTTCGTTGACTTCTTTTTGTAGGATTGCATCGATATCATTAAATTCTTTTGATGTTGTTTGACATAAATAACAACGTTGAGTAGACGAAGTACTAGCGATTGCGTTGCAAACTTTACCATCTATTATGGTCAGAGCTAGTTTGTAAGATATGGTTATTTCTTTTCCGTCCTTAATTGCTTCAAAAGGGACAAGTTTACTCTCTTGTTCTTTAATGTAATCTATTTCATTAACAGTTGCTTCGGTATTTTCATCCAAAAATTGAATTCTTATTGGACTGCAAAATCGAGGAGATGAAGGTCTCGGATCTTTCCAACAATCATTTCTGCATTTGTCACTTGATTAATAGATACGAGCTGTAGTGGTAGAAGCGAAGTTAAAAAAATATTCGAATCTGATTTACTTCCGTAATCGTCACTAAATTATTGCTTGTACATACTTTGACGAGAGCTGCCATCACAACCCCATTTGCAAATCAAATTTAAGTTACAAACATTTTCAGAAGCTAAGCTCTTGATAACTTCCATTTGTGTCAGTAAAATTCGTTCAACTGTATGATCTAATAAGAACTGTAGTTTTACTTCTGCACTGCATTCGGTTATAGTAATACTTGATTTCGGTGGACAACATGTACGCTTAGCTTCTAATACTTTTCTATATGGCGGATACAACTTACAATTATTTTCTTTGCTTATAGTTCGTTGTCTCTGATGTTGACTTTTTGACAATTTCTGTTCAATTACAAGCGAAAGAGCAAAGTCACCAGAGAGAATGCTTTCTGCAGTAAATTTTAACGATCTTCTGTACTTTTTGGCTTTTGATAGGCTACCCAATATCACATCTTTAACAATTAACAAAACTCAGTTCTTCAACACTTCTCTGTGAATGAATATCTTCGATCTTCCTTCGCCTTGTTCTATCGCTAGAACTTGCGAATTCTAAGGAAGGACGACCGAAATCCGGTTTTTGACGTTTCTAAAACTCTCTGAGATTTAATTTTGAAAAAAAAAACAAATATGCTTAGCCATTCATCATATTTATCAATAAATCTTTCTTCTTTTCTTTGGACATCTTGCCACTTTGTTCTAAATAATTTACGTATGGTTGGTTTCACATCTTCTGATAACGTAAACGAACATTGCAATTCCTCGGACAATACCTCCACAATTTTTTCAAATACTACGCTCACTATCATTTAAATATTCTCTGATTAAAAGAAATATTTCCTTTCTTGATAATCGAATTTCATTATCAGCAGATTCTGAAACATTAAAATATAATACTATTAAGGGTATAAATTACACGTAATCTTTACTTATTTATGAGAAAGTGTTTAAACTTTAACAGCAAGAAAAAATATGTACATAATTTATATTTCAATTGAATAATTATTATTATAAAAATTAATTTACGTTTACGTTTTTATTATTTACAATTTTAATATTAATAAAATGCACAATCATTTTTTATAGAAATTATACTTATAGATTTTATAACAATTTGCATATTTACAAAAATGTTTTATATTGGACCACAGAGCCATGTGCCACGTATAAGTTGAAAATTATGTATCAGTGGAGACTTATATATCATAGTCTTCGTATAAAAAAACGCTCTATTATTATGCTTTGATATGTGTAAATTTTAATATATATTTACAAAATGTTTCACCAATAATTATTTATAAGACTGGCATATTAAAGCATTTTAAAGCTTAATTACGATATATACACATTTCTTGCTAAAAATCCTTAGGCGCAGCTATGCGCAGGTTGTTTTTGTTGATTCTATTAAACAATAATATAAACTACAATATAATATAAGTTTCGTTGCGGAACACTGTGAAACAAATAACTTTTTCTCTACGTTTTTAATATTTTTACACTGATTTTACGTTCAATTTCATTACAGTCATTTATAAATTGTTATTGTCTACTGGTAATGTAGCTTGTGTAATAAATGTTTAATATACTACTGATATCACCAGAAGGTTCCATTTTTCAGAATGAAAATTGGTTGACTGTAGAATGTTTGGCGTGCTTCTGAAATGAGCCTTGCTTTTCTTCTTTTGAGCGCGGCAGATGCTACTCGTGCGAAGGTCGGCTTTAGCACTGAATTATAGACTCAGGTTTAACGGTCGACCTTTTTTGATAGCTGTTTGACAAACTTGAACTGCCAGTCTAGGTAATTCAACACTTTGAATTCCCCAAATAGAAACTTTATTTTTCGACTTTTGGTCAGCTTTTCAGGATTTGGGACCACTGTGCAATGGAGCGGATTTATAATTTCAGCCGCAGCCATATTTACGTTATGATCTAATAATAATTAATTTTGCTCAGTGTACGCTATTCTCCAATTCTTCAATCGCATTGAAATTAAATGCACTAAAACGCCCATTGTGTGATTGGTTTTACGCTGATTAATTTTAAAACATTAACGAAAATTCTAGCTTTCATTTAATTCTAGCTATTGACCATTTGAGATACCCAGCTGGCCTTATATACTTATTTAAATTTAACAGAAACTTGTATAGTTATTATGCAAATTTATATAATAATTAATGTATGTACGAGACTAATAAGAGAAGCAATGAAACAACACTTTAAAGATCATGTAAACAACCCGAATTAGATAACTGCATATAATCTCTATCGTTACTAAGTGTCAGTACACAACATTTCGTGTTAGTTAGTGGTTTGGTAATGAATCTACGAAATTTTAAGAACATTACGTGACCAAACATAAAATGGAAGATTTTGAGATAGCATTTCAATTCCAATGATTTTTCCCCCAAACTAAAATCATGCAATGATAATATAAATAACAGAAGACATCACAGTAGACTAATGTTCCTCAACCCTCTTCTTGTCGCAGATTAATAAAATTTCAAATTTTGTTAAGGTTTAAGGCGCAGTTCGAGCACAACACTCTTAAGAAGACTTAGTTGTACAGATGGCATAAAGAATTTTTGGGAAACGATTCAAAATTAAGGATACCCATATCTCCCGAGAGCCACCATTACTGGGGAGAATATTCACGTTCTTCGCCGTCCTCTCTGAAATTGCTTCTGAGGTCTAAATTAGATTCGTTAGCGCTTATGCACTCCAGGATGTTATCTTGCTTGACGGCAATATCTGACCCCATGCAGCTGTCCGAACTAGACAAAGAATTAAGAATTTATTCAAATCTACACTCTTTCTGTAGTCCGGGCTTTTTTTTTGGAACACCAAAAGAAGTACTTAAAGACAGCGATTTGATGACTACATTGTTGTCGAAGAGTACATGCATGATTGTCTAATCCCATACCTTTACTTTACAATAACGGGATCAAAACCTACCCATTTGTTGAGGTAAATGTATTTATACTTCAAGATATTATATAGAAAAATAACTTTGTATGTCTGTATTTGTATGACCATTTAATAGATTTAAAAAAATAGTTCAGGTTTACATTTTATTCGTCTTTTTTAATTTCTCATTTAATAAAATACATGTCGCAGATATTACTAAAAGTACTTGCCACACGCTAATCGATCTGACATATGATCTCATTAGAAAATTACTCAAAATTGAAAGAGAAATTTTCCATATTAGAGCCATGTATGGTTTATTTCTAAATAACTTGCTATGTTAGATAAAAAACACATTTGGGTACTTCTCTACAACATGAATCGCTATTATAACAAAGTCAATTCCTGTTTTTGTCAGTATTGTTTTAAGTGACAAAATGTAAATCTACCATTATCGACTTAGTAATCTTCTCCTTTATTTTATTTTATAAACCTGTTTCTACTCTTTAAATGTAAGCTTTAATTAGATCTTCTTTTTTTTATTTTGGACTAAGTGTATTCTCTTGAGGCCCAGCCGTTTTTTTTTAATTGTCCCATCTTAACTGAGAGTCCTACATTTTCCTTGTTTTCCAAGGGTCGTCATTTGATTAACCTATCGGGTCAGTTTTCTGCATTTTAGGCCCTACCCGGCCCTACTTGAGTTCGATAGCCCTTTTTACAATTTCTTACATTTTCGTCCTTGATCTGATACATTTATTTGTTCTTCGATGCATTAGATAAAAAAAATTTTACGGCTTGTTAATTTATCTAATGTTTACGTAGAATGTATTTTGTAAATACACACGTTTTAACTTTATATAAAGAGAGTACAAATAAGTCTCCGCCGTTTTTTTTTTATCAAAAATTGGGCATTTATTGTGAAAGGACGGAACCTTATGTTATACTCAAAATATTGTCCATCGCCAGCCACTACTTTTTCCCATCTTTCTGACAGCATACGAATACCGCGTCGGAAGAACGCTTCATCTTTTTGGTATCTTCATATAATGTGAAGTGCTGCACAAACAGGCAATTTGCCATCGATAGGAACAAGTGATAATCGGAAGGGGTAATGTCTGGTGAATACGGCGAATAGGGTAGGACTTCCCAACTGAGTGTTTCCAAGTAGGTTTTGACCTGCGCCGCAACATGTGGACGAGCATTATCATGCAGGAGAATAATTTTTTCGTGTCTGGAATAGTACTGGGCGCGTTTTTCCTTGAGTGCTCGGCTCAATCTCATCAATGGTGTTCGGTAAAGAGCTTCAGTAATGGTTTCGTTCGGTTTGAGCAACTCATAATACACGACACCAAGCTGATCCCACCAAATACACAACATGAGTTTTTTTCCATGAATATTCGGCTTGGCTGTCGATGTGGACCACATGATTCCCATGATTCTCTCTTCTTTGAATTATCGTAGTGGATTCACTTTTCATCACCATGACTATACGATGCAAAAAACTCTTTTGTATGTGTTTGGCAAGCAGCATTTCACATGTGGACAATCGGTATTCAAACTTTTCTCGATTTCATTTCATATGGTACCCAATTTCCTTGCTTTTGAATCATTCCCAACGATTTTAAACGATGTAAAATTGCTTGTTAAGTCACTCCTAATGTAAGTACAAATTCTTCTGGCGTTTAACAGGAATCTTCCTCCAATAATGCTTCCAATTCCGCGTCCTCGTGCACTTTCAGCTTTCCGCTACGTTCTTTGTCTTCAACGTGAAACTCACCGTTCTTAAACTTATGAAACTACTCACGACAACTTCTCTCACTTAAAACAGTCTCACCACATGCATCTACAAACAATCGATGCGCCTAAACTGCAGATTTCTTCAAATTAAAGAAGTAACTCAATAAATTCCCGAAAATGACGCTTATTCGGCTCAAAACTCGACAATTTCGCACAAAAAAAATTATGTGATGCCGATACAAAATCGCTAATATTTTAAAGTTACGGCGTCGCCAGATGTCCAACCATAACTTACTGGTGGGATCATCTTTTGTCAAACGGCGGAGACTTATTTGTACTTTCTTTAATTTTACTGGAAGTAGACATTGGTTATGCAAGTAAGGTTTGAGCGGAAGGGGTATTTCTATCTCCATAAGGTCTCTTAGCTTTCTATATTCCTTATTCGTTCATCGGTCTGAAATTTCTGATTTTATTTTTTTAGCATAACTGTTTGGTCAAAGTATATACGATGATTGGAGCATAAGTTATTGCAACTATTTTTTTTCAAAGGCTGGTATCACAAAATGTCGTATTCTCCAAGGAAGCCGTGCATTAACATCGTATGTCCACACAAAACGAACCTGCGATGTTCTGTAATTGCATAGAGAGCAATCTTAAATCAGTTGTCAACCGCCGTGCCTTCTTGGTGATCCTGGCTATCGCCATTCTGCGGTCTGACGTTTGAGCTCTGATTCATATACGCTGGTCCAAAATTGATCGATAGCAATAATTCTTGAAATGAATTGGTGTGGTTTCTGCTGCCAGCTAAGTGGTAGCAGCATATTGCATATCGCATCTACTTTTGAACTTCGGTGAGTACAATTTGATGTAATTTTACGCAAAATATTGCGGGTGGTTCGTTTTTAGATACCACTTTCTCGCTGTAACTCAAGCAGTGTCTGTTGGTCTCCATCAGGCAATCGATTACTACACGTGACACATCGGTCCTCACACTCATAGCTCGTTACCGATCGCCGGTTGCTTTGCGTCCTCGCTGAACCTCTGCTACTCACCTCACGAGTGTTCGGTATGAAAGAACATTATTTCCGACAGCTTTTACAAACTCTCTATGGCTTTTCTATTCTACTCGGATCACATCCATCCTGCAGACAACCGATGTAACATTGTTCTCTGTGCAATTACAGAACATCACACGCTCATCTTGTGTTGTGGACATACACTATGAATGCACCGATTCCTTGAGACATCCGACATTTTGTGATACCTTTGAAAAAATAATAGTTGCCATGACTTATGCCTCAACCCTCGTATATTTTCAACGAACTTAAAAAGTTTGTTACTGAATTCTATGTCTGTCTGTCGGTCCGTCACAAAATTTGAGATTTTTAAAATTTGAAAATGGATTCTTATAGGAAATTTTACGCTGATTTCGAATTCGACATTAAAAAATTTCTATCTCGAATCATTTTCGAGATGTTCGACTTCGAATTTCGGGAAAATTTTTGACATTACGATTTTAAATGTGATTCTTATACGAAATTTTACGCTGAATTCGAAAATAAAGTCGAAAAAATTCTTGTCGAATAATTTTCGAGATATTCGATTTCAAATTTTCCCGAAATTTGAAATCGAAATCGAAAGGTTTTTTTAAGTTCGTTATGGGATTGCTTACAGAGCAATCTCTTCGCCGGCCCCATGTTTTATTATTATTTCAATTTACTTTAATCTGTAATTTGTTGTTTTATATAAGATTTATTTATCATACACTTAACCTTCTGGTGATTTAATTCTAAGCCTGCTCTCTTCGTTGCTTCTTCTATATCGTTTATTACGCCCATTAATTCGGGTTAATACCAAGACGTCATAAACAAACCCTAAGTCATGTACGTGGTCTTTCGTCGTTGGTATTAATTCCACAGTTATTCTATTCGATATATTTAAAATCGTCTACGGATATTAACGTGAATAGTTTTGTTTTAGATGTATAGTGATAATCCATTCTTGCGTTTTTTAGGACTTATTCTAAGACTGATAGCCCTATCCCGTCAAACGCCTTCTTATAGTCGAGCTATACCCAGACAGATATTTGATATGCTGTAGTTTTCTCTATTCTGACAGACTACAAGTGCTCTATGTTGTAATCTTTTCTAAATGCAATCTGTTCTACTATCTGGTAGAAGATTTGCTGTTATTTGATTTACTATAATTTTTAATAGCTCATACATTTGCAAAAAGAAGCTGACAGTATGTAGTGGATAAGAATTACTAGAAAATTTGTCCAGTCTATAGGGTATCTTGTAAACATTTATTGTAGTTTGCATAATTTTATGAACAACGAATTTTCTTCATCTTTTATCTTTCGCAATGTTTCATATATTTTGTCAGTATTTATGGTAAAATTTCTTCTGAATTTATGGCAACTACGTTTCTTTGTTTAGGTCACATGGAAATTCCGTTTGGGAGAGTTCTATATAAAATTCTTCAATTATTTTTAATCTTTTCTTTACTATTTATGGTTATCTCATTTTTGTTTTTCAACTTAAATATTTTTTTTTAATATTGTGTTTCTTAAAGATATTTTCGGTCCTTACAGCGTTCTAATACTTCTTATGTTTTATATTTTTGAGGTCTTCTTACGCTTTTTTGTTATTTTATCCACTTCTGATATTTCTTTTATTTTCGGCTATTAGTGATTTTCTTTTCTCCAGGAATTGCTTAGTTTCTCGATTTAATAATTTGGGTTTTCTATACTTAGTATATTATATAGTTTGGTCGCTTCAGTAAGAGTTTCAGAAATATTTTTGTTTATAACATTTATATTTTTATCGATATCCATCTTTTGAACTTTTCTGCTTAAATTTTTTAGTATTCAATTAGTCTTGATTTTCCAGATTGGTTTTAATTTTTTATTGATACGAGGTAAGCACTAAATGTTTTCATTCCGATTGTATTCCAAGAATAAAACAATAAAGTTACTTTTAATACAGTCTTCATGTATTTTAAAACATTTTTTACATCTTAAAAAAATACTCTGAAGTTTTATATACAAAATTCTCTAAACAGTCTGCTGCAACTCTTTGTCATTGTTGAAGTTTTTGCTCTAAGGTTTTTCTTACGTTTTGAAAATAATTAATAGTTGCTGAAAGCAAGGTCTGGGCTACAGAGTGATTGGAGAAGCTCTTCAAAGACACAACCTTTGCAGTAACCTGAGTAATTGCGATTGTGTAGGCAAAAGTGTTATCGTACAGAAGACGAGCAGTTCGACTCAGCACGCCACTCCTTGATAACGTCGCACAATTTATTCAATAAGTTGGAGTTTACCACAGTGTCCCTTTTCTTAAACTCATTAGCGAAATTCTCTTTAAATGTTAAAATATCGTTGCTATGATCGTAATATAAAATTCTTTTTGGCAGCGTGGCCTTACTCAGGTATTATAATAAGGACAAAATATGAGTTTGTATGGAATTAATAAAAGGTCATGGTTCTCCTAGAGTAGAAGGTTGGGAAAGCCACAATCTCGCGTGGGAAGAATCGTTATCCTTGAAATAGATGTATGCTCTGATGCTATCAGCACCCAATACCGGAAAATGTGAAATATAAATATCCACAATCATGCAACAAAGACTTTCGAAGAATAAACACAAGTAAATTAAAGAATAGCAAACTCGAGTAATATCGAGTTAAAAATAACATTTGCCACACATTTATAAAAACGTATGTATAGTTATATATTTTAATTCATGTAAATACGCTAATCCTTGTTCCCAATCGGAAGAGGCTACGATCTTGTAGCGCCCGGCCCCGTACTGTCAACGATAAATTCTTAACTTTCCTAATATACGAAATTTTCCATACGTGCAACAAAATAATCTCACAATTTCCAAATACAATATCATTAACACATGTCTCTTATCTAATTAGTTTCACACACGTCCACGCAAATCGTTACAAATCAACAAATTCTTAAAGCAGCAAATATTGATCAACATCCCTTGAACGATTGAGACAATCAAGAAAGCCCGATAAGCAGCACACACGAACGGCAAATGATTAAGAAAAGGATACGAAATCCAAAGCCAACCCTCAACAACAGCCTAACCCAACAATTACTTCGAATAAATATGAAATACTATCTCAAACAGAAACCAATAACTAGAACCCTAAGCACAGCTTTAGCAGTTTTTTCCTTGCACCCCTTTCTTGTACCTTTTCGGGTATTTGGGTTAACTTTTATTTTCTATTCCCCCATTCCTTCCAATGCTTTCTATTTAATGCCATTTTCTTCGACTCTTCTATTGTTTTACCTTTTTTCTTTCTCACATCTACTTGTTGTAAAATGTCTTCTATGTCTTTCTTTTTTTCTTGTAATGTTTGTTTTCCAAATCTCTTTGGTCAATCTGTTTCAATTCATCCAGCCATATGGCCTAACCAGTGTAGTTGTCTTTTGCCTGTTATCGTTTTTTTAGTCATCTTTCTGACTATTTTGTTATTCTATCCCATTCTCCTATAATTTTTCTTAGGTGTTTCATCTCCATTACATTGATTTTTACTTCTTTTATAATGTCCAGTTTTCATATGCATATAACAGTGTTTGAATGGTTATGGCATTATGGATTTTAATTTTGTTTGTTTCAGTTCCGTATTTCCTACTGTTGCATTTAGTGTACAGTAGAGTTTAGTTAATTTTTTGCCCTGTTTGTTATTTTTTATCTATGTTTCTATCTTTCTAGATATTCGTGAGTTGTTACTTCCTCAAGTGCTGTATCTTTACATTTTTTTTGTATTATTTAGCTCCTTTTAGTTTGTTTTTCTTTGTATATTTCATTTTCATCAGTTTAATTTATTTCGACCATATATCGATTTGTTCTACTCTTTCCTTTTTCAGTCCGTTATTAACATTATTAACATTATTAACATAATGCCTACGTACATTAATGTGTCCATTCTTATCGGCTCTAGACTTCGGTATTCTGTTGTTTTTCGATATTTTCGTAGTGTTTTTAATCATTCTGTTTATTACTATTATAAATAGGGGGGCTATCCTCCTATTTGATTGCTTACTTCGAAGCAAAATCTTCTGATCTTACTCATGCCAACTGAAACTTTCTTTTCGGAATATTGGTTTCTTTTGCGCATCTCTACGTCACCTCTCTTTCTATTTAGTCGAGGTCTATAAACGCCAGAATAAATTTTTCACTATTCTCTTAATTAAGTTTCTTAGTATAAAAATATTATTATTCGCCTGCCTTCCCGCCATGAATATTACTTGTTCTTCTTCAATCTCCTCTTTTACGATTTTTTTTTTTTTTTTCTATTTGTTTATAGATCTTAAAACTTATTGGTGATAGGCATATGGCTCTGTAGTTATCACATTTTACTTGTTCTTCTTTCTTATTTTTTCAGTTCGTTGTTTCCATGCTTTTTTGCATATTCTCCAGAACCAACTTATGCTTTCTTCTCCTAGGTATTTAATCATTTCTGGTTCTATTTTGTTTTTTCCTGTTGATTTACCTATTGTTATATTTTTATCGCTTTTCTATTTCTATCTGCTTACGTTTTCTGTGTGTAATTTTTTCTCTTCTTGTTCATTATTTTGTTCTTATTCTTTCATTGTTTTGCTAAATTTATCTGCATACTTCCTCTGCATTTTCTCCTTTCGTTGCTTTCACTCTGACACAGAAATTTTTATTATTTGTTATGTAACTTTCCTACAATTCCTTTCCATAGTCTTTCTATATTTCTTTTGCATTTTTGACATCTGTTTTTACTTGCCGTTTTATTTTATTATAATCCTCCTTGTCCTGCTTGTTTCTGGTTGTGAGATATTTTTCTATGCTTGTTCTCTGATTATCAGTATCAGCTAGCTTATAAGGAAATAACAATGTCACACAACAGCATTAGCCAATAATACAATTAATCAATAACCTAACCTCATACTCGTAAAAAAAACTTACGACACACTTTAGAAACGAGAACATAATACGTATCAACTCAAGGAAGAAAAAACATACAAAGTATAGTATTCGCAATCTCCATTACACCATCCCAACCCAATTTTGTTTAGATAAGCTAGCTGTATTGGGGCACAATTTAATATTACATGTATACGCCATAGAACTACAAAACTACCACTGTTTATGATTAACTTAAAGACTATCTAATATAGAAAGATATTTAAGGTTAAATACTTAAGTAATATAAAGGACTCGCAGGAAAAAGAAACACTATACCGCAATGTATGCGTTGTGAAAACTATAATAATGCCAAGACATATTGTAATAGACATTTTAGCTGTGTTAAATGTACTGTATGCAAAAATTATCAAACACCCCAGCTAAATAAATTTGGTTTTTCATAGAATAAATTTCTTCTTCTTAAAGTGCCTTATTCATTATTGAATGTTGGCAACAATCGAGGTGTGTGTGGGGTTTCCAGTCCCCATCGGGCGCCTCCCCAGGTAGCGGATAGGGGAATGCCCACTAGATATGTGGGTACCAGGGAAATCAAATGCCTTGGGTGGACCAAAACTGGCTGACAACAGGCAGCGGTGTTGTTAGTACCGAAATAGGGCTACTGCAAGATTATCTTCCTTAAGGGCTTATTATCGGAAACCTATGGGCGAAGCATTATGTAAATGCTATCCGGTCATAGCACCGCGGCGCAGAAAGCAAGGAGAAACTACTGCGCTACTTTCTCAAGTTCCAACAATCATGGCAACACAAAACCCTAAATAGAATAAATAGCAGCAACAAAAATTCTATCTCATTATTACCTACATTAAATACTTGTTCCTTACCGAGAATTCGACCTGAAAATGTATAACTACTTTAGTATTAATACCTACTTTGTCTGGTGATTTGCATTCATTTTTACAAGAAGGTTTATTTTTGCCACAATGCCGAAAGTGCGTTCTTCTGTCACCGACAAATTAAATAAATTTGTGCGAGAGTTGAGAAGTGATATTTTTTCAACTGATGGTTTTGTGCCTTTTTGTAAAATCTGTGAGAAACCAGAGAATTTTGATAAAAAGTATTTTGTTACTCAACATACTGAAGGACTCTTCCATAAAAGAGCAATCAAAAGAAAGTGACCCACCTCCCCCACCAACTCCGTTACTGAAAATATTTGTCTCAACATCCAATCGACAATCTGACTTTTAGTTTGACTTATGTAAAGCCTTTGTGGGCACTAGAATTCCGTTATGGAAATTACAAAATCCGTCATTGCGACCATTTTTCAAAAAGCATGTCAAAAAATCTACCAAGTGAATCAACGCTCAAAAAAATTATCTCGACAGAGCGTACGAATCCAGAATGGATGAAATTTGAAGAAATTCTTGAGAGACAAGAAAATTTGGATATTAATAGATGAGACAACAAATGCTACGGAAAGGTAAGTTGGAAATTACAAACTTTAGCTTCTCTGTATCAATACAACCTAATTTTATAGGTACATCGCCAATGTATTATAATTGTTGGATCTTTGGAGCCAAATCAAGCATCTAAAATTTATTTGTTAAATACCGAATTTCTTGAGAGGGAAAATAGTACTACAATCGCAATTATTCACGACTTCCTGTCACTACTTTGGCCAGAGAAAATTCTTTATAACAACGTCCTTATGTTCGTAAGCAATGCTCCCCCATTATGAAAAAAGCAGGAAATGCTCTGAAAGTATTATTTCCACGTATGTTGCATTTGACATGTCTTGTTCATGGGATACATCATAGAGCAGAAGAAATACGTGAACAATTTTCCAACGTGGATATGTTCAGATCTCAGTAAAAAAATTTTTCTAAAAACACCATCTAGAATAAGACTTTTTAAAGAAATTCGGCAGCATCAATCAAAACAACCAAGAAATTTTTAAGAAAAAAAATTTACCAAACGACCTGCCACTTATTTCAATAATAATATGCTGTGATTCCTAGTGCAATAGTAAGTTTAGAAAGCAGGAACTTAACTTTCTTGATTCTATCAATATTGTTTATAATACCATACGAGACATATGTAAAACGTGAAACTGCATTTACTACAAATCAAGATTTTGAAGTTCTAGCTTGTATTCTTTCTGGAGACGCAAGTGTAAAAAACGTAAATTACGTTGTTCCAGAAATCACGTGTTTCACATTTGCTCCAGTAACATCAGTAGATGTAGAGAGATCTTTTTTTCAGTTAAAACATTTATTGTCCGATATGGGACAATCCTTAGCGACAGAGAATTTAAGAAAACATCGTATTATTAGCTGTAATTCTTGTAAATAATGTTTTTTTTTACTTTATCATTTTCTATCATTGGCATTCCAATTTAGTATTATAAGTTTATGAATAGTTTAAGGTGAATTATCTATTGAGAACGTTTGGGAAAATTTTTAGAAGGATATATATAATTATAAAATATTAAAAAATTGTATTAAAAGAGTTATTAATTTAGTATGATCCCGTCGTTAAAAAAATATGGTTATATGATTGTAGTTTTAGTATTTGTGACTTGGGAGTATGATTTTAATTAACTAGCTGGATAGTTTCTATCACAGTTTACATATTTTGGGGTTTTATTGTATTGATTAGGTAAATGGTCTTTGTTTAACTTCACACAGCGTGATTTATCTGCACAATATTTCTTTGTGTGCCCATATCTCTGGCACTTGTGACATTGAGGGATGTAATCGGCATTTTTCCTTGCTTTAACTGTGACGATTGAATGATATAAAGATTTTGTGTTAAAAATTATTTGCCGTTAGAATGACTGAACAAATTGTGATTGGGCATTTATCTTTATTTATTAGGCGAGTTAAACTTTTATCAGTAAGTTTTTAGATAACAGTTCTTCTATAGTGTTGCTGTCTGATAATAAAATGGGTAAGTTTTTGATGACTACCGACAGTGATTTATAACTGGGATTTTGGAATATGTAAAATTTGACTAGGTTATTTATATAAAATTTTGTTAACTTCCGCTAATGATCGCGGAATATCAGATTAACTTTTGGGTTTTGGTTTTTACAGCATGTTGAGAATTCTTTATCTTCTGTGATTTGCTTGATGTCGGCTATTATTTTGTTGTGATTGCTTGCGTCGTGTACAAGTATTGGTGATATCTTGTGTTATCTGTGATTATTGTTGCGGTTTCGGTTTTCGGATACAATATCTTTATGAACTGTATTTTCTGTTTAGAAATCCCACTATAGATGAGTTTCATGAATACCAATTTTCCGGTGAAGTTAACTGATCAATTCTGCGTTTTACGTTATTGTTAGTAAAATTAGTTGTTTAGAGTGAGCATTCTAATTATTAATTGTGAACTTCTACAAAGATATAATTTGACTTACTTGATGTAAAAAGCAGCTTTAAATTATGAGATGCGTTCAAATCCCAAGGTCTCCAAATTTTTTCTTAACAGTAAGAATAAGTAGAAAGGTGCGGTTAACTTTAAAAGACGCGGAAAATATTTCTGAACTTGTAATATAGATGGTAGCACTATACAATGTATACAGATCGAATTACCACCATTGGGTGTTGCGTTGTATACTTAAAATGAAGAAGTTTAGTGTCCAAGAACAACTTGTAATCATCCGTTTTCTCCTATAGGCGTATTGCCAATTGCCAATTAAGTGAGACGTGCGGTGAAGGCGTTATGGATGTAAAAATGTGCGTTCGTGGGTGCGAAAGTTTAAAGTAGTTCGAAAGTTGTGAGGCAATGAACCGAAGCAACTTCAACCACGAACCAGCTGGACCGAAACCATGTTGCGCGAGTGGTGCAAGTTATTATATATAGACCATCGATTAGGTGTGCGTGATATCGCTTTTAAACTTGGCATTTCCGTAGGATCTGTGAAGTCTATTTTGCATGGTAACCTGAAAATGCGGAAAGTTTCTACAGGTGGATCTCAAAATTGCTAATTGACGAACATAAGATTGCGCGGGTGGCAATGTCTTAGAACATGTTAACACGTTATGCCACCATAAATTGACGACCATGAAGGGCACTCTCTATAGCCCCATTTTCTAATCGAGCCCCTGTTGCATCAGTGATTTTCCAGTGCGCAAAACACGCCCCTAAGGCAGTGTTCGTAGCAGCCATGAAATCATGGCGATGATGTTGTGGTCTTTGGTATTTTTCAGAAAAAAATTTGGTAACAGAACTTGAACGCATCTCGTATTAATGATTGACGATAAGAATCAAATTTGCGGTTCACTGTGATAATGCAATCTCACTACACGGCCGCTTACGCTTGACTGATCTACAAATTTGAACTTGTTACAACATGTGACTATTTCTGGCGCCACATTACAATACTTTTATCTATTAGTGCTTATTGTAAAGAGTATTATCTTGCTTCTCAGTTTTTAAAAACCCGATTCTTTAAAAACAAAGCGCTATCTTAATGCCTACTGGTCAGATATTGCATTAAACTTTTTGCATATGCACCTAAACTAGTTTTTTATTTATGTTATAGGGTTTTCAGAGTATAGAAATGGTGATTTAAAAGTAGTTATTATTGAAAATCTCAAAATTCCCAGCCATTATGACATCACCATTATCCGATTAAAAAAGTTTTAATGGATAGTTAACTCTACCTATACGTTTTCAATCAATTAAATATATCAGTTTGAATCGAATGTTTGTCTTGTGCACAACTCATTGAAGATACCAGCAAATAGAAAAAGTGGTTTCATGAAATATCAGTTATGGTGTAAATCTGACGAAAATATAACCGCGAATGATGAAAAGTTGTTTTGGCCATTTGTAGTGCAATGATAGGCAATTTTTAAATAGTTTGCTTTAGTTTGCCTGCAAATACTTAACCTTTTAACTTTCCTAACCCAACCAAGAAAAATTGGCTGCCTATTTTTTGAAACTCAATTCAATACAAGCGATTTCCTTTTGTTGTTATTCATGTCTTATATAATATATATTGATATATATATATGTATATATATATATATATATATATATATATATATATATATATATATATATATATACATATATATATATTAACGGGCAAGAAGACAAATTTTTAATTTGTGCTTGGGAATCTATCAATATATTTTATAATGTAAATTGTATATACCAAAATTATAGATAAACGTGTGAAATTTATTTAAACCTATTTTATGTTTTTCAAGTCTTTAATTTTATTTAATTAACTTTTTATTTTACCTTTTTCAGTTACTTTATTTTAGATAAATTGCAGTCTCTAATTATAGCGTTATAATAACAACAAGAAGTTAAGCGTAATATAATTTATTTTCACAAAAACTAAGATGTCAAATAATAAAATGATTTACCATAATGAAGAAATGTGTAATAGGAATTGTACATATAAATACAACTAGCAATCACCATCTACCTTGACATTTATGAACGACATACACTTATCCGTAACAAGTAAAAAAGTAATATTGGAACTTTCCAATTGTTTTACAGGTCTTATTATTTTTATTATGCTTTTTATTTGCGTTATATATAAATTGTGTATTATTTTTATTTTCAAATAATGGTATGCTTTTTCATATCATGTTTCGTAACAACTGCTGCTGGATATACTCCTATATTAAGAAGCTATACATGATTTAGACTGTCTTCATGCGTTTTCTTTTTCAGTAACCAATTTTTCAATTTAAATATTTTATATGTCTAATGGATTCTAAATGACTTCTCAATAACACTAAAATGTTATTATTATTTTATAAGTTGACAACCGACCCAGTATTATGTGTTCTCACCTTGACCAAAAAGTAGGTTAATTGGTGATTGTACATAAGCATATGTATTAAAAGTAAAGGCACTTTACCTTGCAATTATTTTTATAAGACTTGTTAGTTGTTTAAAACTGCTGATTTAAGGTTATTTAAATTTATTTATTTGCAGAGTTTATTTTTATTTATACTTTTGGAGAAAATATAAAACGTTATTTGTTGTTAAGTTTTCTTGCTATCTGAAACACGAAACTTTCTATCGCATTCTTATACTTTACTCAAAATCAAATGTTATTTGAAATCATTGAACTTAAATGGTTAGAAAAAGGTAACGAAACCGCCAAAAAATAAAAAGAATATCATAATTAACTAATCTGGCCAGTATTGGGGAAATAATAAGGTTACATGAAGAATTATAGCATTAAGCCTGCAATTAGAAATTTCAATAAAAAGAAGACACCTAGCACATATGAAAGCGATTTGCGGAGACAAATGTAAATATATACGCTCATTTTATGCTAATTGAAGTGATTATGATGCGTCTTCTAAAAGCGGTAGTCATTCAGAAATACCTTTTTGAAATTGGCGGTCTAGTTTCCTCAAAATCTGCAAAAATTGATCCATCAGCCACAAGGCTGAGAAAACAATCCTACTGTCATCGTAACTGATACTCATTAAAGGGTAATTGTTTCCGCAGATAACTAATGAACGACAATGAGAATGTTAAAAATAGCAAATAATAGAGACTAGATCAGCAAGTGTAAGACAAAATGGATGCAGAAGAAACATAGGTGGTACAAAGCATGAAATTCACCAACTAATAACAACAAAAAATGGATTATACAGGCGCCGAACAGCGCTAATGATACCAGAACAAATGGTGGTTGTTTATCCTTTGCCATCTTATTTTATATTTAAATTATTTATGAGATTGCGAATTCCAAGAACTTTGTACAATTTGATGAATACGATACCAATAGTCACAACGTTTAAGAGCCTTTTGTGTACTCTAGAACTCAAGAAATCTACGAATTGTGAAGGCATACATATTAGCTGTTTAATACAGCTTCAATTTTCGAAATATAAAATCGATTACTCAAAACAATAGCAAATTTGAAACATGAGAATGGTTGAAACGCCAAGATATTTGTTGAAGAAACAAGGAATCACCAATGAAAGCTTGACTTTGAAAAGAAACATGAAAATATTTATAAAATAAATCAAACAATGGTATATTCTTAAGAAGAAAACTTGTTTTTTTCTTTATTGAGCAAATTAAAGCCTGATTACAGCTGAGAAGTAAAGGATTTGATTAAAATATAATATAATTTTATATTTCTGGTTAAAGATAAGCGTAATATAATTTATTTTCGCAAAAACTAAGATGTCAAATAATAAATATATTTGCCATAATGAAGAAATGTGTAATAGGAATTGTACATATAAATACAACTAACAATCACCATCTACCTTGACGTTTATAAACGACATGCACTTCTCCGTAACAAGTACAAAAAAGTAATATTGAAACTTTCCAATTGTTTTACAGGTCTTATTATCAACGAACTTGAAAAGTTCGTTACTGAATTCTATATGTCTGTCTGTCTGTCTGTCGCTGTCACAAAATTATGGATTTTTTAAAATTTTAAAATGGATTCTTATAGGAAATTTTATGCTGATTTCAAAATTGAAATCAAAAGTTTCTATCTCGAATAGTTTTCGAGATATTCGACTTCAATTTCGGAAAATTTCGACATTGCGATTTTATGAGTAATTCTTAAAGAAATTTTACGCTGATTTCAATAATGAAATCGAAATTCTATGTCGAATAGTTTTCGAGATATTCGACTGAATTTCGGAAAATTTTCGACATTACGATTTTAAATGTGATTCTTATAGAAATTTTACGCTGAATTCGAAAATGAAGAAAAAATTCTATGTCGAATAATTTTCCAGATATTCGAAAGGTTTTTTTAAGTTCGTTCTGGGATTGCTTACAGAGCAATCTCTTCGCCGGCCCCATGTTTTTTATTATGCTTTTTATTTGCATTATTTATAAATTGTGTATTATTTTTATTTTCAAATAATGGTATGCTTTTTCATATCTTGTTTCGTAACAACTGCTGCTGGAAATACTCCTATATTAAGAAGCTATATATGATTTAGCCTGTCTTTATGCGTTTTCTTTTTCAGTAACCAATTTTTCAATTTAAATATTTTATATGTCGAATGGATTCTAAATGACTTCTCAATAACACTAAAATGTTATTATTATTTTATAAATTGACAACCGACCCAGTATTATGTGTTCTCACCTTGAACAAAAAGTAGATTAATTAGTGATTGTACATACGCATATGTATTAAAAGTAAAGGCACTTTACCGTGCAATTATTTTTATAAGACTTATTAGTTGATTAAAACTTCTGATTTAAGGTCATTTAAATTTATTTATTTGCAGAGTTAATTTTTATTTATACTTTTGAGAAAACATAAAACGTTATTTGTTGTTAAGTTTTCTTACTACCTGAAACACGAAACTTTCTATCGCATTCTTCTACTTTACTCAAAATCAAATGTTATTTGAAATCATTGAACTTAAATGGTTAGAAAAAGGTAACGAAACCGCCAAAAAATAGAAAGAATATCATAATCAACTAATCTGGGCAGTATTGGGGAAATAATAAGGTTACATGAAGAATTATAGCATTAAGCCTGCAATTAGAAATTCCAATAAAAAGAAGACACCTAGCACATATGAAAGCGATTTGCAGAGACAAATGTAAATATATACGCTCATTTTATGCTAATTGAAGTGATTATGATGCGTCTTGTAAACGCGATAGTCATTCAGTGCATGCCAATATTTGCTCTGATACATTTAAGGGGGAAAATTAATAGTAGAAGTTTGCAAAAACGATGCCATTTTGTATTCTAAAAGCTAGAGTAGGAGTCTCTGTGACTTATCTGACTAAAATGCTCTGTGGAGGCGCGTAACAGTTATGTTAAATTTGCAAATGTAATGAAGAATAATGTCTACTATTATTGCATGTGCGACATGTAGACTGAAACTTGCATCCAGAACGAATGTGGAGGCTCTTGGACAAGATACACTGTTACCTTGGGAAATAAGATTTGACAGGTTCCTAGCAAAATCTGTGTCATAGGAGGCATAACTGGAGGTAAACGAGCCTTAGGAAATAAACACGTCGTTAGATGCATAATAGGAGGCACCTGGTTGAGAAAAATAAAAAGCTTTAAATTTGTTAACCATATAGGAAGCTTATAATTACTAGCTTTAGAAGAGGAGGCAATTCCGTTAAGTTTGTAGGTTAGTAACAAACTCACTCAAGTTATCAAAAATAGAGATATTTTTAGATCAATATTAATTGCGTTGAAAAAGTTTGATACGTAGTGAAATCATCAAAGATTGAAGATTTAAATATCAAAATTGAATTTAAATGCCCAAATGCAAGGTGGCGTTCATTTTAGAGTCTGAGAAAGAAGGCACTAATCTCTTTTTTCTTTTTGTTGTACAAAACAAAAATAAATTAATAACATTATTAACTGAAAGTGATAACAAACCTATACTCTATGTACTTTTGACCCATATACCAGTTCTAACAATTCCTTAAACTGATTAACTATAATCTTTGGGGATTATCTTTTTACCAACGATATTCTGGTTAATAACTTTTCGTACCGACATATTATAACAAAAATCACTTTAGCTGTCCATAAGTAATTCTTTAATCCTTTTTAATTTTTTATAGCACTTTATATAGCACTCCCGTCATAATTAATTTTTTATCAGTTGATCAATTAACGAAACACTTTAGTTTCATAAGGAACCCCTATTTTAATGCCATTAAGAGTATTAGGAATATTATTCGAACAAACACCTTAGTTACTCATCTCAGCCCTCATTATCTTCATTATTAATCTCGGCACAACAAAAGTACTAGGACGTTTAGAGTAATAATCATCTAAATCTGGCCCTACCTTAGTCATCGTTGGTATAGTAGATGCTACTTTAATTATATGTATAATATTTATATCAATGATGACTATTACTCGAGCAGAAACTATGCAAGTTTTCAACAGCATAAAGGTCTGCCTTAGATTTGAGGAATAATTTTATTTAATACTTCAGTTCAATGTTTGCTTCTTTTTTGAGATTATTTCCACAGAAGATTAGCATCTACTGTCGAGTTATGAATAACTTGACCTCTAAAAGAAATTGTTACTTCTAACCCTATTTAAGTTCCTCTCCTGAACTTTATATTTTAACTTCTTCAGGAATGACGGTTGCATAATCTTATCACAGCCTAATAAAGAACAATTGCAGACATATCATTCAAGATCTACCTCTTAAGTAATTTTAGCAATTTACTTTACTATTCCTCAAGCATATGAAAATAAGAATAGAGAATAGAGAATTCTCTATTGTTGACTCTGTATTAGGATTTTCTTTCTTTATGCGGACGAAATTCCATAGAATCCATGTAATTACTGGAACAATTTTTCTTTCAGTGAATTACACTCGTCAAGTACCCCTATTCTTGTCATTGGAAGTTATAATAATTTTTTTTCCAAAAATTCATTTTCTGGTTGAGAAAAAATCAGTGTTTGAATACGGTTTTGATACTATATTTTCAGTCCTAATTCTATTCTTTCTTTACTGGCTTAATTCTTTTTTTTTCTTATTATTACGAGGGCTATTTAAAAAGGGTCCAATTGGTCGCTAAAGGAAAGCTTCGAGGAAAATCCGCTAGGTCTGTGCGCAGACGTCTTGCGCTGTGTCTGTGGTTGGCCCGGGGAACGCATCAATTCACGGTTGTCATTTCTGAGTACGTAGGGAGCACATAAACATGCTTCGAAAAATAAAGTCTCTCGCCAAATGTGAATTGCGTTCAGTCATTTGATTTCTGCATGCTGAAGGAAGCAATGCAGCTGAAATTCATAGACGAATGAGTAAAGTGTACGAATAAACGTTCATGAGTGACAGCAATGTGCGGAAATGGTGCAGGAACTTTGATGCTGGACGCACAGATGTTCATGATGCAGGCGGTTAGGGAAGGAAGCCAGTGTCAACCGATGATCTTGTTCAGCGGGTGGATCAGGCGATTCGCGGAAATCGTCGGTTCACAATTTCTGGGTCGAGTGATTTGTTTCCGGAAATTTCACTGTCAGCTCACAGACGAGTTGCAGACCAGCGTACAGAATTGGCTGAAGACACAGGCGGCTGCTTTCTATGATGAAAATTGAAAAATTGGTACCACGCTACGACAAATGTATGAATCGGAACAGCGATTACGTCGAAAAGTAGCTTAATGTTGTATCACATTGTTCCATATAAAATTTTCTTGATTCTGACTGTGATTTTCATTTAGAGACCAATCGGACCTTGAAAAAAAATAACCCTCGTATTATAAATAGTAATACTAGTAAGGTTCTAACACCCCGCACGAGAGCACGACTTCCAAATTGAGAGGTTAAAGCTCTCATATTTTCGTTCTCTCAACCCGGTCGTCGCGCACCATTTCTGATGTGGGAGATGTGGCAAGTACCGCGCCTTAGACGACCGCCATTATTACCCCTTGTTCGAGTGAACGCAGGTACTCAATTATTTTTAGTGACTGAGTAGGTCACCCACCAAGCATCAGAAAGCTGGGGGAATGAAACGCGGGTCCGTCCGCATCACAGTCCGCGCCCAACTGCTTGGACCACTCTAGCGATATTATTATTATACAACTATTAAATATCTTAATATTGTTCATTAACACAATATTATACACCATTATTAACTTTCTACAGCAGAGCTTGTAGTAGAAAGTTAATGAAATTATCATCCTGTCTGTCTGTCTGTGTGTCTGGAGACACTATAACTTCTGTTCTATTCAACGGATTCACTTCAAACTTGGCATACACACATCTTAGGTCAGTACCTTTCACCCAAATCCGTTAACGGAAACCGGAAATGACCGTTACGATTTTGCACTGCTGTAGAAAGTTTCCTTTACGGTATTACACCGTTCTTGTTCTTCTTCTAAGACTTTACCAACAGTAAAATCAAGGAGTCTGAAACTGAGCCTACAAGGTCAAAATCTTCGTAATGGGGTCAATGGTAAGTTTTATACATAGATTATTATATACCGATAATTAAAACTATCAAAAAAGACATAAATCATTAATCTATTTATAAAATAAAAATAGTATTATTTATTAAAAATAAAATAGGAAAAGAGAAAATGTTTAAAATACAACAAAAAGCAATTTTCAGAAAACAACTAACAAAAAAAATGAAATGATAGAATCCAAACGTAGAAAAGATATAAAAATAAGAAACAAAAAAAACAACAAGAATGCAAAGATGCATATAGACAGTTAAAAATGTATACAGAAAAAAAGGTAAGTTCACATGAGACAAAAGTGAAGGAAATAAAAAATCGCTTCAGAGGAAAGAAATACAAAATATTTACAAAGAAAGAAAAGAAAAACAACAACGACGAATAATGTTCGTCAAAGATAAGATAAATAGAAATTGGATAGAAAAAGAAGAAAAAATAAGAAGAAACTGAAACAAATATTTTCGAAAAGTATTTAAGAAAGAGGAATAAAAGATGGAGACAGATCAGGCAGTAGAAAGAAAAAAAGCGATGAAATCAAAGAACTTACAAGACAAGAAGTAGGTGGTATCATAGAACAGCACAAAAACAACAAAATTCCACAAATAAACGGGATAACAACGAAAATACTAAGTAGGCATGAGAAGATTTGAACCAAATAATAGAGGAATTTATTTTAAAGGTCTAGAGAAAAAAAGAAATGCCAAAAATTTGAAAAAAAAGCTATAACACTATCAGTTTTAGAGAAACTCGGTGCTACAAATTATGACAATGAGAAATTTTACTATTAGAAATTATTTTAAAATAATGGCTGCATTATAGGGAGTACCAAGCAGAGATGCTGAACAAAACAAACAGTGACGTACTGTTTAGAGAAAAATTATCTAATAAATTTGATATAAAAACCACACTCGAACAAGGAAACTCCCTCTCAACATTCGTTTTTAATATACTGCTAGAGAAAATCGCGGAAAGCAGCCATCTGAAGCGCGAAAATGATGTAACATATAAAGTTAGGCCAAAGACATTGCGTTAATAGCCAAAAAACTTACAAAAATGGTTGAAGGGACAGCCCACCGAAGAAGTCTAAAAAATCAAGGTGATGAACATAGATTCTAGAAGATTAAAAAATTTTAGAGGTTGTGTAGAATAGTTCTATTAATTGGGAGCCATAATCATAAAACAAACTCAAAGAAGATAAATACGTCAATTGGGGAAAAATGAAGGTTAATAGAAATGCGAAATTTAACAATAACTGAAATCAAAGAATTACAAGAAATACAAATTTAGAATCTACAAAACTAACAGTAGTTAGATAATAGGAAGAATAGTGGAAGAAAAAAGGGGTATGTGGATTTTATAATAACAGAATAAATGAAGCAATACCATTAAGAATGTTACAATAGCTAGACTATATAGAAATTGTGGAAAACAAAAGAATAGTGAAGCCAGTAGCATTTAAGGGGCCCACATACAAAAATAAAAGCTAAAGATCTAGGATGGAAGCAGATCTAAAAGGAAGAAAGATAATAAATTGGAGAAATAAAGCAAAACACAGGAAAGTTTAAGAAATAATCTATCTCTGCGCCCATAAAACCATTACCTCTATCAAGTCTACTAGGTGTCCTTTCCCCAAACTACTACTAAAATTTTCGGATTAGATGGTAATTAATGCCGGATTTGTACCCAAAAGGTTTACGTTTTCCCAGCCCATAAGGCTGATTCAAAGCATGGAGATCATGTATGAACAATCTGGTGTGAACATCACACGACTTTCCTTATCCTATTATTATATATTATACCGGGTCCATCGTCTCGGCCCTGCGCTGCTCTCGCCTAAAAATTTGTTAACTTAAAAAAGGACGGGGCGCGAGTCCAACACTCGAAAGCTGATTAAAATAAACAGTACAAGACAATAATTGACTCGTACTTAAAATTTTGCTACGTCACTGAAGATAACCGTGCGAGCTCGGCCGCACGGCCTTCCCCATTATCGCCTGCGTGCTCCCTCCTAGCGGCCAAGCGCTCCCCCCCCTTCCTCCCCAGTCAGCCAGGAAGCTCTCCGAGCGCGCTGTGATTAGTCCGTTTAATTAATTTTTAATCGGCTATAACTTATTTATTTGACCTCGGATCAAAAAATTTCATGGTAATTTTTTGTTCGTCTCGGTCTGATCTATCCGGTAATATAAATTTCCCGAAACATTTTATGAACACCCGGTATATTAAAAATCCTGAGAAATGTGAAAAACTGGGTAGGTTAAATTTCCGCCTATTACATCACTTTCCTTATTATAGGATAATGAAAGTAAAAAAACAATTATACAGGAAGGGATATACATTTTCTGTTTTTAGACTTAGAAGAAAGCCTATGATAAGCATACCTATTTCAATGTTGTAGAAATCAATAAAGCAAATAAATATAAATAACACAATAATCAAAACTGGAAAAGAATTGTGAAAAGGTACAGCAATAAAAGTTAATGACGGGCAATTTTTAACAAAAGGGTGCAAAGTAACGAAAAGCCTTAGGCAAGGTTTTGTTTTTGAGCAATTCTTTTTATATTAAATATGCTCTTAAAAACTGGAAAAATAAATGCACATGCATGAGTATAGTCATAAATAATACAAACATGTCGGGGACGACCAAGTTTTTCTAACCCAAGATAAAGAAAATTTGTAATACATGACTCCAAAGTATGATTTCTTTCTGGAGTTCAGCAGCTCCTCGAAAAATGACGCAAACTTATGGAGAGTAAGGAGGAACATTTCGGAATTTTCCTTTTTAAAAATTATATATTATTTATTTTACCTCCATAATCGTATTATTTCAGTCAAATAAAAAAAATACATTAAAACTTCACATTGACGTCTTTGCAAGGTATTCTAGTCTAAGCCCCTAATCTTTCTTCTTCGAAAAACTCTGGCGATGGAATTTGGATATATCTGACAAACGTTTAAATGATGTTTTCCAGTTCAGGATTCCCCGAACATTCTTCAGTACACAACGTTAAGCCGATGACATAACTGAGGAAAATAGCAGGCTTTCCTATTTTTGTGGGAGCATCCAGGTTTTGGAACCAACCAACAAATCTAGCTTAATCTTGGTAGGTTAGTTGTAATAGAGCGTAAAGAGATGGTTGAAGGTTTACTAGGTTTCTTGTAGTGATTGATTATGGGGACATTATCGCGAGTCGTTGTGAATAATTTTTCTCATTTGAAAGATCCTTATACATATACGTAATGTTTAAAGGTCAGTAGTAATAGTAATAATACATACTTTTAGATTCTAAGTATCTTTATATTCATTATATTCAAAAATATGTAGATATTAAAAACTTTTCCAACTGATTTCATTAATTTTTTTGTAGTGAGAATGATGTAAGAACATTCGAGAAGGAATGTAAAGGAAATATTTTTCGTTAAAAGATAAAAAAGTTTTCTGGGTACAGCTTAATAACATAGCACGTTGCTTACAATTTTCAATAGTTTAGATATAACTTAAAAAGACCATTATGAAATTTGAAAAAAGGTTCAATGTACTAATCCACATCATTGCCAATTAAAACAAAATAAAATCAGACATAAGCTGGTACAGCAGTATTTATTTAATAGTGATGACAACACTTATAACACCCCTAAATGACTAAACAAAGCACCATCATGGTGCTACTCCTTTTTAAATAAAAACTCATTTTCCATAAACGAAAATGTGTCCCAAAAATCCTTATCTGCCAACTGTTTCGTGGTTTTCATCTGAATATCGTTTGGACCGCCAACGTGCATGTAATGAAGCTCCTCGGAGAACACCAACGGTTTCCATTCGAGGCCTTTGAAGTTCGGTTTGCTGAAAATCTTGTTCTTTGCGTCTTTTGAAACTAAAAAGGAACACATACGTACCCACTAGTAGCAAACGAGTATAAGAAATCGACAAAAATATTCTTCATCAAATTATCTGATTCGGGAAAGGTCCCTGGGTTACCGAGAATGCGGTATAACAGCCTCCCATCATCTGAATGTGCAGCTCCTAGTTAAAAATGAAAATATAAAGAATGCCATAAAAACCAAAACCATTAAAGATACCTGTGACTTTTTTTGTAAATATTGTGTTCATGGCGAGCTTGTAATCGTAGAAATAATAGTAAACGGGTGATTTTGAAGCATTTGCGTGCATTCTAATAGCTTTCTCGCCATCGACCAAGAATAGTCTGTCAGTAAAAAGCTACAATTATCAATAATTACTAGCAAGCCTTTTAAAAAAAAGATATTACTACATCAACAAGTTTATTAATGTTTTCTAAGGAAAGACTTTCGTTGCCCAAATAGTGGCTTCGTACTGCTTTTGCTACTTCTGTTTTCTCGTTTTCATTTTCAACTGTGTCGTTATAGTCCAAAGCAGCTGGCATCAATTCATTCCAATGTTGATCTAAATAGTTGAGTTTCCTATATAAATAGAAAACTGCGTTTGCTTTTAGTATCTTTGTCCGGGCCGAATTATGATTAACTTACATCCAACTGGATAAATTCCTTCGTCTTTGGTATTTGAGGCCACCCATGGAAGATCATTGATTTTTCCATCCTGCAGCAGCTTGTACGGATGATCAGGCAAAAACGGGTTTGGTCCTTTTTCTATCACCGGCCCAAAAGGTGTGAAAGGTACCGCATTGATGAGCACAAAGAAATTTGAAAGGGCCATGATAACATCCTTTTCTGGCAGCAACCTTATGCAATCGACCATTTCTTTAGAATATTCCCGAGTACAATTCAAGTAAGAGGCTAATCGTCTAGCTTTCTGCAGGGGATTTTCAGTTAGTGCCCACATGTTCAACGCGGTGCCGCTCTGGGAAAAGCCGCGATCAAACAGTCCTATAAATAAAGTTTGTTTTATTTTTTAATGCTTTTATTTCAAAAGAAGGAACCTTTCGACATCGGAGACAGGTAATGGTACTGGACGCTTGCGCCTCCTGCTGACAGGCCAGTAATTGTAATCGAGTTTGGATTGCCCCCGAAGCTCTGAATATGGTCCTTTATCCATTTCAGGGCCATTACCTGATCTTTAAGGCCGTAATTTCCGGGAGCTACTTCGTCCTCGGTGCTCAAAAATCCTGAATTTTTATTACATCGTATATCAACGTTGATCAATTCAACCGAGCTTACCAAATATTCCAAGGCGATAATTGAAACTGACGAAGACCACATCTTTGTCCATTATGTAATCAGGCCCGCACAAAAACTTGGGGGCACCCAGCATAAAAGCTCCTCCGTGTATGTGGACGACTACATCCAAATTCTCACCGCCCGAAATGTTTACTTTTGGCACGTAGACGTACAAGTACAAACAGTCTTCTGTGCCTAAAACGAAAATAACTTATTTTTTAGTTAGACGGCTTTCTAGGTCTCACCCATATTTCCCTGTGACGACAGAATCGGGATGAATTGTATGCAAACGTAGGTTGTATTGACTACTAACAAGTTTGACCACGGTTCGACTGGTAATGGTTCCTATATAATTTAAAAAAATATTTATAAAGCTGAATTTTATAATAATAATGTCAATCTATACTTGCCTTAAATCGCAGATCACCTACTGGAGGTTTAGCGTATGGGATTCCTTCAAAGGCTGAATATGTTCGTCCTTCGTACGACTGCAAGTAGTGACCCATCAGGGCTCCTAGACTTGTTTTTGCCACAGGACCCTCTGGGTTGGCTGCCATTGTTATTGAAGCTAAACAGTACGTAACATTTTCAAGTTCAAATAAAAAGTTATACATTGGGAAAAACCATACAAATAATCATGTAATTGATGTAAACAACTTATTCTTATTTTATGTACGTATCCAGCTAATCTTCTATTCTTGCAAATATTCTACTCAATATCAAGGTAACTTAGTGCCAAACCTTTTGTTGTATTTCTATTTTCCAATATTTCAGAATTTATTAAAAGTAGATGTATAAATAATGTCTTGTTTATACAATTACGATATATCATACCTTCTTTATTTCTTCTTTTGAAACAAATAATTCTGCTTAACCTGTATTCAGTTTCTTTATTTCCTCCGTTTTCTTCTATATCTGTTATATCTTTTAAAGTTTTTAAAGCTCCAGTATTCTTTAATTTTTTCATGGGGTCATCCAAAAAGACAACTTTCGTTAACACTTCGCTAATTCTATTTCTAGATCCCAAAGCAAAATCGTTCCTGGAACATGAACTCAAAGCAATGTTTCCTTAGGTGCTTCAACTATGATTACTTTCACTCTAACTACTGCTAACGTGGGGTAATAAACGCTTGTCACATCAATTAATTGTTGGTTTATTACACCAAACGACGATTTTCTTCTGACGACTAATAAGACAAATAAAAGTTTTGTTTACGTATTACGTTAGTATCTTCCTCCTGGTGGCCCAAAAAATAGTAAGTAATATTTCTCAAGTCTTCTTTTCTTTATATAATAAGTCTCTACAAAGCATGCTAATGGCAATTGATTGAGAGCATCTACCTATAGAACGCACAAAATATCTTTTAAGGCATCATAATTATTTGCTATAGCAATAGGGGATTTGAGCACTAAGCCCAACTGAGTATATAAAAGTATTTGTTAATTTGATGGTAATTGCCCCAAACTGATACAAATGCATATCATTAAAAAGAAATTAAAAAATGACTGCTGTTAAACTATCAGATCAATTATTATTTAGTGACTTTAGCAGTTAAAGTGGAGATAATAGCGACAGAAACAAAATTTTATAATCTAAATAGACGCTTCTTTCATACAGTACAAATGACCTCAAAATTTGATTCTGTGAAAAACAACCAAAGAGAAGAAAAGAACATTGAAGATGGGACTGCCCCAAAGAAGAAATGAATAGAAGCAATTTATAGAAAAAAGGAACATCAAGTCAAACTGAATATAGGATGGTACAAATGTTACATGAAACACCAAAACAGATCGGAAGAAGTACACTTGACAAAGAAAACTAAAAGACAAACAAGGGCGCGATAAAAAACTTTACAAAATCTTAATCAAGTTCTTAAAGCAGTATAAAGATACAACGTTCAATTTTGGAGCAGTACAAAGAAAGTAATTGTGCGCGTCTTTAAAAATTTCAAAACTGAGCACTAAGTAATATGGTAAATACTCTTCGAAATATATGGAACAACGTCCTGCGCTTCAGATAAGGACTGTCAAAAAAAACATCTCAACGTTGAAGTGCTTCAACTTCTAGACAATTACGATCTACGTATGCTTATATATAGTAAAACAAAAACTCGATGGTTAGTAACACAGTAATTAAGTTAAGTTCAAATTATTAATTAATCTTAAATGCACTGTAAACTAAAAAATCGAGATCTTAGATAAGTGGAGCTAGTGGGATAAGAATTGCTATCAGAAACAATGTGCTAAAGATATCAATGGCTCAATCAAAAGCAAAATTATTAACTTTAGAAAAAAACCAAACCTACACCCTACTATTGAACATAACAAAGAAATCTAACCAATTCTCCCCTTTCTCTTCAGAAACTCCTAAAAGGAGTTTGATTTGATGAAAAGTTAGAACAAATTAAATGCTGAAGTACACAAAGACATATAAGCTTAATAAAAGTGGATCAGCACTCTTCTCACAACAAGGTACTAAAGATAGCAATGAAAGATTGCAGTACCTTAAGGAGTTTGATAATGGACACTGAAATATAGACAAGAAAAATTAAAACTAAGCGTTGTTGTTTCCGATGTTTCAAACAAAATCACATTGTTCGTAACTGTAAGTACCAAATGAAATGTTCACCATGCACCTGTGGATATTATAGAATTCTATTTAGAGTAACGAGCCAAATACTGAAGCTTTTCCTCAAATTCACTTGCAGTTTTAATTGTACCAAGGAAGTAATCTTACAAACTCTGAAAGTGTAAGTAATACACAATACTAAGGCTTACAAAGTTTGGGTATTATTTGATACTCGATCACAAAGTACATACAATTTGGACTCAAATTTTATAATGAAATAAAACAACCTCATCAACGTTTTGGGGTTTGCAATTAACAGTTTAGAATACAGAGAATATTTCTCCAGGGGATTAGATGTACGGGAAAGTGAGAAAATTTGCCTGCCTATTCCCAGGATGAATAATAGATCAATAAACTTGAAAGGGTTTCTGATATCGGATCAGTCTGACCGAAAATAGAAATACCAGTCGAAACTGATTATCTCACAGAAATTAGAGTGGATAATTCCTGTAAAACTATAAAACAGATTAGCAGTTATAACAAAATCAGGCTGGACGGTGATGGGTAAACTACAATCATAACATTATAGGAGATTCAAATAATTTCTCTTACTGCCTATTGAGTAGAAACCCATTAAAGATTTATGCAGTCTCGAAATTCTTGGTATTAAAAATCGAATCAAAGTCAAATCAAAGAGTGAAAGAACTCGAAGTACAGTGTCATTTCAAAAACAATCAGAAAATTACTAACGAAGGAAGATATTCTGTTTCACTGTCGTAGAACTCCAAGTTAAGCGAGGTGACAAGTAATTAATATGTGGCTAATCAAAAAATATTAAAAACAGGGCAGAAGTTAACTCAATCAATATATTTTTGAACATTATAACCAAGTATTCAAGGAAGGATCAAGGAAATAATAATAGAACTAATGTTACTACTTGCCCACCGTGCATTTATTAACCTTCAACTATTCAACCAGTTTGTGATGCTTCGTATTGTGTGGGAAGCAATCTATCTTTAAATAGTTGTTTATATAAAAGAAACAACTTAATTAAACGCAACGTATCATTATAATTCAGGGAGAAGAAGTCGTAACTAACATCTGGAAAGCCTTTCAAATGATAGAAAAACAGGAAAAGAACCGAGATTTTTTATAGTTTTTTTCGTGGAATCCAAATAGTGAGATACAGATGTTCTATCATAGAAGATTTTGCTTTGGTGTACTGTAGTCCATTCCTGCTTGGAACTACTTTAAATTGCCATTTGAGCAAGGTCAAAGGACAGTCCCAAGAAATTGAGGAACCCGTTTACATGGACAAGGACTCCAGTTGTAAAGAGTACCAAAGATTCAAATCCCAGGCCTATAAGATAGTAAATAATAAATTCTTCAAATTTCGTCATTGGAATCTCAGCCTATTTGTCTGCTACTCTTCAGTAGTTTTTGATGGGGCCACGCCTTTTGGCTGATTCTTGCAGGTCGATATTTCAAAGGCTTTATTTACTGTGCTCGATTTTTCTATGCTCAACTGCAACCTAAAGAAGGGCTGGATGTTATCAGTTGACTGGTCTCCCGCTGAGACGAGACGCAAGAACATCAAATCGGTGCTCATGTGGTGGTAGTAGCCTCAGTTAAAACAAAAATACTAAAATTCTGGCTTTTCATTGATCTCATGAAAACGCTCCTCTCTGTGTTGATCTGCTTTTTAAAATCTGATACTATAATTTTCGGTCGAAAGCATTCGTTGACAAAAAATAAACTGCAAAGTAAGTTCAAGATCAAGTTCTACAGGAACCGAAAAAATTATCTACCATTTTAGAAACAGCAATAAAATGAATAATGTAGGTTCTGTCCTATGTTTTACTGCACCAGCACATAGAACAATGCTTGTCATTTAGTCATCAACCAGTTTTAAAGATGATATCGCACTTAAAGTTCCGCATTGCTTGCCAAAGTCATTTCTAATGTTCGTGTTACGAATAGTGTCCTTTAATTCCTCATTAGTCCGCGGGCCGTTTTGAAAGACTTTAGTATTTAGGTATCGCAGAAATAAATTACAAGAACATAAGTCTGATTACCTAGCCGATCATGGGATGTCACCATATAATCAGATAAAGCGGCCTAAAAACATTTGTCTCGCAATGATGTTCCCAGGTGTCAATCCTAGAATTGAATAAAAATTTGTTTTTTTGTGCTTGGGATGTGTGGTCTTTTTGTGTGTCGGCGCGCTTTTTTCTGACATTGGCCGTTAAGGCCACATTAAAACCGGCTCAAAACCTGATCCCGTATATCTGTCGATGACAGACATTGCATTCGGGACACTAACGAAAGGGCACGAGGGTCATAGGACGATAAGGATTCACACATTGCACTTTGGGTCACATTGTTTGGGGTTTGTTACGATAGTTAGGTTAGGTTAGGTTAGATTGTAGGTTGTGGGTTAGCTAGCGTATTCTCATGCTTCTGTAGATATTCCAAAAATGCTCAACTCAAAGAACATTTGGGTTGCAGTCAAGCGGCTGTGCAAAGTTTCTTTTAGAAACGTGCGACCTTCAGCCCCAACAACAGAAGAGGAGAAGGAGATTGCACGAATGTGTTTGCAATGCTTCAAGAACAACTGGTTCATTCAGATGATATGGATTCTTGCGACTATTTGGATTATCAACGTGAGGATTCAGAGAACAAAGAGAATGAGGTTTCAGATTCTGACCCTGATAGGATGAGGAAGTGGAGAACATGGAAGCAAACGGACATGACTCGTGGACTCGGGAGCAGAAAAAGAACGCTTTGGATTATTGGATGACATATAGCGTAAAACATAAGAGCCCTAGAAGACCTTTCCGTTCAGTTCAAGCAAAATTTCCGAACCTTACTTCCCCGATGCAGCTTTATCGCTTTCAGCAACAAAAGGGGTAGAAACAAACTCAAGTGAAAAAATTATAATGATTGATGCGACGATTGCGAATCAGTTTAGAAGTGCTAGATCACAGAATCTGCCAGTGCATGATCGTCATTTGAGAGCGTGGACATACCAAAAAGTTCAACAGATCTAGATTGAATTTAAGGCTTTCTACAAGTGATTGCATCGTTTCGGAAGAGAACGGATAATAACGTCCCGCAAGGTAACGAAAGTGGTTACAATGCGACATAACATTTAATATGAGAAAATAGCGAAATCAGCGAATGACTTGTGCTTAACACTCCCTCAATAATCTCCCAGTACGATCCTGACTATGTTTTTAAAACAGATCAATCAGGCTTTAATTATGAATTCTACTCGAAGCGAACGTTAGAAACATGTGGTAAAAAAGAGGTGTTGCTTCAAGCAAAAGCAATGAACACAACAATACGCAGCTACACGGTGCATCCATTGCTGATGAGGTCTGGAAATCTTGTTGATAAACTATTCATCGTATTACAAGAAACAGGTGGTGCTTTTGGGAAACTGTCATGAAAACTCTGCGAAATCTTATTGTAAAATGCAGCTCCTCTGGTAAAATTTCAAAAGTGTTGATAATGCAGTTCTACAGTAAATGCGTGAAAGCTGTAGCTGGAAATCAGCCATTTATGTTAATACAAGATTCATGGACTGCACAAAAAAACCAAACCCTGTTGAATCAATGATTCGATGGGCAATGCAAGCAACTAAGTATACCTCCGAAAACGACTGTAATGGTTCTACCATTGGATGTATACCTCTTCGGGCAGTTCAAGATTTTGATGAAAATAATGTACGATTTTGTGATGCTCAACAATTTGTCTGATTTGAAGATACACAGAAGACTCAACATACTTGCAATGCATTCATTTGCATTTAATCAGTTACAGTCATCGGCGTTTGAAGCCATGCGGAAGTATCCTTGGATAAAAATTGGATATAGCGATGAAGAGAAACAAGTCTTTCAGAATGTTAATGAAGTCAGCTTCAAGGATGCTAATGGGAAGTGTGGCCATCAAGACTGCGAAGCTTACTGTTTTATAATATGTGCTTATTGACACTTTAAACATGTATTAAATGACAACAAACCACATGTACATAAATAAAGATTTGTTTTAACTGAAAAATGTCTGATTTCTTCCTCAAAAATTGCTTAAAAAGTGCTTAAAATCCCATAAAAATGTCAAAGACCATCATTTTAAGCAAAAATACACCAATAAGTGAGGTAAAAGCAAAAGTCTCAGACCAAGGTTCGATCCAGCTACCTCCAGTACTCGAGTCCTGTACTTTACCACGGCGCCACCTTGCCTCGCTTTAAGTGGAAGCTCAACAAGCGCCACCTCATTCAAACATTGGTAGTGGGGCCAAATTTCAATCGGCCTTAAAATGGCCTTAACGTCCAATGTCGCAAAAAAGCACACCGACACACAAAAAGACCACACACTCCAAGCACAAAAAACAACTGTTTATTCAATTCCAGGATTGTCAGCTTCCGCAACATCACACCAAGAAGTTACATACACTCTGTTGAAAGGTTGCTCATGGAGTTGCCAAGGATTTTATGGGGCCCAATACCGAAAATTCTACTTATTGACTCAGCCCCATAATGAAAATGAACTTCGTATAGAATTCCCAAGGCGAGAGCATGCTTGGCGACGATACATTGTGACGATATTCTTTGGTGTCTACCGAATGATTTTCGTTTTAATGCTGAACCAGTCTATCGGAACTTGTGTACCTACAACGTTATGGTTTTCTTGATCCAAACTTTTCCATGACAACCTACCCCAAAATGTCTACGAAATGGCCATTTTAAAAATAAGTCTCCAATACAAACGCACAACTCTATGACACCAAAATGGCATACTTTGTGCTGCTCAAGGATATATGACTCGAGTGTCGTCTACTAATATATTGGGCGTGGAAGTCAATTCAAAAAGGGGGGATTATTCTTCCGGGCTCTGTACTGATGAACCATTTTTCTGGAGCTTGTCCTTTAAAATATTATGTCTTTGCTTAGAGTTATTGAATTTTGATAAATAAACAATATTTTCCCCAAATTGGAAAGTACCACAATCTGGAGAGATTAAAACGCAATATTTCCAAGCAAACGAACAAATTAATTCCACTATTTCATTGTCACATCTTGTAAAACATTGAACTGCGTGTTCTTCATTGCAATGTTACCATGTTTTAACAAAGGGAGTTAAAGTTTTGTTTGGCGGGTAATTACACTAGAACTACATTAGATTCAGCCTTGACAACATCCGCTCAACGCTGCCTATTCAAATAATTTCATTTGGACTTCCATCATACACGTATACATTTCTGTAAAAATATTAATTTCTATTAATATTTTTATAGGTATTTTGTTAACTTGACACATAAAGGGCATTCAGCTTTACTTGTATTGGAAATTTTTGTAATTTCTTCTAATTAAGAAAATTTCTACTTTCATTGCCATTAACGTAATTGTTAAAAAAATAAATTGTAATTTGGATGGTACGGATTTTTTAGAGTAACTTATAGTTTCAATGTACACTCACCCCACAGCAAAATCCCTAATGCGTTGCGTATCGCCATGCTGCTCGTGCATTAATGAAAACTGGAAACCTTGGTCATGGTGTTATTCTGCTTTTTATCAGAACTGATACATATCATGTACTTAATTGCCCATGTTCGCATGACAGAAATGTTTTTATAATGACATTATGTATTGGTAAATCCAAGTTTTTATCAGATATCATTCGACGGTTTCGTTTCTCAATTTTATCTTTCTTCAGTTTTGTACTCTACAAGTTTTTATATTTATTTCTGGTGATTCTTGAATTCCTATTTTGCATACTTGTCTTTTTTATTTTATTAGGACGGGAAGGAAAAGGAGAGAATTGTCAAAGCGGAGATGAGACAACCAACTAGCAGCTATTTTAACTCAAAAAATGTCGCCGTCCTGGGGCTTTTATCCTAAATTCCTAATACTATAAAGCAATTAGTATTGATTTTTTGTTGCAATATGGCGTACGAAGTACTTGGAGTGTCATCTACTAACTTTCCTGAGAAGGATATACGGGTACCGTCAAATATTATTTACTACAAAGTATGTAAAGTAGAATTTAACCTGAATATTAATCCTAAAATAAGACTATTCAAAAATTTGGAAAATGGGTTTAGGGAACAAACTACACAGCAAATTTAGACACTAATTGAGGTGATCCTGCACCTTTCCATCTTTCCATTCAGTTTTCCCCACTTTTTTTAGTTTGCCTTGTACCTAGAAGCTGCAATCCTAAATGTTGATTACTATATGTAGTACACATGACAGTGGCCGTCCACTGATTTCTTTTTGCAATTGATACGCTACTGTTATTTTTACTACTTGACCATTACTTGTAGATGATTTCTCAAGAGTAATTTCAATCAACTTCTGTTTTCGTAAAAAATATTACAAAATTGTAGTGCTTCTTATTTTGTCTGTTATTTATTTTATATTTATATTTACCTAGAAATAGAAATTTTGGATCGAGCGCAACATATAGTACAACCAAAACCAAAATTATATTAAGATACACCGTTCCTATGCAGTCTAAGACATAAATGTCTAGTTGAATATAAATTTTCTCTTTAATTTTTGAACTATGCTACTTGAAGAAAGATAATCGTCCAACTCTACATCTAGGTGTTTTCTCTTCCCTCCAAATAATTTTACTTTTTTGTGTTTATTGTTTATTTTTATAATCTACACTGAAGGAGTGTTTAGTAAAAGTGGTGATAGCTACAAGTCATTGAAGGAGAATTCATCCAATGATAAAGCTCCTATATACACTTTATAAGTTGATTATATATTATAAGTCATTAGTTCGTGTTTTTTTTTCGTCGTCTAGGTGTTTTGTCTTTGGTGAGTTGGTCCACAAGGTGGTTGGAGTGTCCAGGTAGATTGATGCGGTACTTTGCAGTGATCCGTCTTACTCCTTCTTGAATGAAGGGCACACCTAAGTCCTCATGAACGCTCTAGTTACTTACGTACCAAGGTGCGTCTTACATTGCTCTGAGTAGTTTGGATTGGAACCGTTGGATAATGATTATATTGGACGATTTCGCACAGTCCCTAATTGAAGTTCGTATATCTAAATTGATCGCATAACGCTTTTATAGAGGAGTATTTTGGTTTCAATTTTTATTTTGGAATGTCGTCCAAACAGTCAGTATATTTCTCGAAACTTTAGATTAAGTTGTTTTTTCATTTGTATGTCATTTCCAAATAAGGCGTTGGTCCAGGTAAAGACCCTGATATTTCCCTTCTCTTTTTACTTGGATAGGAACATGGTTAATATGGACTGGAGAACATGTATTAGATCGAGTTGTGAATGTGATCTGCACCGATTTGGATTGGTTTACTTCTATTTTCCAGCGGTTGAACCATTTACTAAAAGTACTTAAACTTTGTCATAGGTGTTCACTGACAGTAGATTATGATGGGTGAAGAGTACTGCAGCATCATCAGCAAAGGTAGTCATTATGGTGTTTGGAGATTCGGGGATATCCTCTGTATATATCAGATAGAGAAGGAGGCTAAGTACACTTTTCCGAAGGATACCGGACTATATAGGATAGTTGGGATAAGGAGTCTTTGTATTTTACTGAATAGAAGCGGTTTTCTAGGTAGATGTGTTTTTAGTTTGTGCAACAGTCCAAGATACCACACCCTGTCGAACGCCTGGGCAACATTCATGAATACCGCAGTATAGTATTCCTTTTTCTTAAGGCTGAGTGCAATTTGCAATTAACGATCCTGTGAGTTTGGTATATCGTTGAATGTCCTGATCAAAATCCGAACTGATGAGTAGGCAGTAGCAGGTCTAACTCGACATTGTTACGAAGTCTTTGTAGCAGTAACTTGCTTAATTTGGAAAGCAAACTGATCGGTCTCTATTATTTAGCTGATTTAGATATAACTATTTGGGTGTATTTCCATATAAGGGGTAGCATAAAAGGCTTAACATACGGTTAATAACATTATAGTTATCAAAACCACGACTTTTCTTGGTAGGTTTTGTAATACTTGCCTGGTGCTGAGATCGTGGCTTGAAGATTTGCATTGCTTCAATTTACTGATTTTCTTTTGTGCTTCAACTGACGAAATGGACTTGATAGGGAGCGACATTTGATATGGTATATCTAGAGAGTTTTTGATTTTACTTTCTATTTGATCTGGAAGTGGATGATTCGGTTGTAAAATAGTAGAGAAGTGTTCTGAAACGATGTCAGCTTTTACTTGGTTAGTTCGAGCCCAGTGTACGTTTGCAGTTCTAATAGTTGGAGTTGAAAGCTGTGGTTTCTTGAATTTTCCGACAGCTTTCCAAACTGAGTGGTCGTCTTTGTTCAGATGTGTGAGATTTGGAATAGCTAATCTATTAAAGGTTTGTCGATTTTCTGGGTCGCATGACATGTGCTACCTAACCCTGGATGCCACTAGCTCCCGTATATACAGTGGTGTATAGTCATTGTGGCGTTCTTCGATAGGTTGATTGGATGTAGAAAGTTCCACGCAGTTTCTTGAATGACAGTGGTTAGATGCTGCTGCGCAAGGTCAAGATCTTCGGGTTCTTTTATGCGTAACCAAAGACTTAGGTTTGCTTCAATGTATCTTTAAAACAGTTCTCAATTTGTGTATTTTGTAGTGTGTGTACCATTTCTGTCTTTTTTAATCGTATAGTTACTAACTGTAACTAACGGTTCTAAACTTAATTCAATTTTAGTGTAGTTTGAGGCAATGCCTTTTGTAACGAAAAAGTCAAGGAGGTTTTCCGATTTATCGATGCTCATAGTTGTCGTCTGTCACAACGTTCAGGAGGTTTTGAGCTTTTGTTGTAATTAGCCTGGACTCCTATGCGTATGTTTTGCATTTCGGTCTCCTCCTGATATGAATCTGGAGCCTAATATATGAAAAAATGCTTTATACTGGTTTGTTGAGACTTTATGCCGAGGTGGACAATAAATGGATGATACTACCATATAAATAACTATGGATTTGAATGTTTGAAACTCGAATATGTTAAATGCGAAATTTGGTTAAATTTTGGTGGGATATATTGTTATGAATGAGTACAGCTGATCCGCCGTGTGCTGCGTCATCAGGATTGTTGTACTATAAATTGTATAATTTGATATGCGAATCGTACTCCTCTCACTGAAATGAGTTTCTAAATTAACATAAAGTTAATTTTGTTAGTTTTTAAGAACGTTATTAACTCGTTTTTGTGATTGTGTAATCCATTAGCATTTCAAGTTGCAATGCAAATTATCTTCGCCATTATAGATGGGTTTTATTCATGACCGCAGATAATAAGTTTAGGAACATTTGATTTTTGGTCATCAGCTGGGTGAACATTATTTTAAATTCTATCAGTAAGGTAGTTAATTGATTATTTGTGTAGGCCTGTGAGTTGTTGTTATTGTTGAAGTTGGGTTGATTGCGTATATGTTACTGCAGGATTTCTTAAATTTTGGAATTTTCTGAAAGGTGCGTTGGGACTTGCTGTATTGGGTGTGTGTTCATTTGTAGCATGTTTAAGTTCCTCGCAAACTGCACGGTCTTTGTGATTTGCCGGATGGCTGCCATCACGTAGGGCCCATTTTACGGGAGTATCTTGTGGTTTTTTACGTTTTGGACTCGTGTTTTTTCCTACACTTGACTCAGTTGTATGGTCTTGTGCAATATGTTTTGGAATGATCGTAAGATTGACATCGTGTACACCGAATGATTTATTTTTCTTCTGTTGGAAGGTTCAACTTTATTTTTGTGTGGTTTTTCAGAATTCGAAATTAAATATTTCTTTATTGTTGGGACTTGGTTCAAGATCAACGAAGAATAAAGGTAGTGGGTCTTTCGTTGTTCTGCATTAAATGTTCATAATGTTCTGTGCTTTGTGGCCTTCTAATTCTTCTTTTATGTCCTGGGTAGGTACCGTACGGTGTAGGCGTCGAACACCTACTCTATGAGCGCGTTCGTCTTTAAATTGATATTTTATTGTATGCTTTTTACTTCCCTTAAGTGTATTATTAACTTTCTGTTTGTGTCAGGGAATTAAAGGATTAATTTTTACTGTTATTAGATAGTGTTCTGTTCTTCTTTTTTTATACGATTTTCGACTATACTGTTATAGTTTGTTACTCCATACATGAAAATAGGGGGTGGTTTCCGTGTTCTGGGTTCGTTTAAGGTGTTAGTTGTGTGAGTGTTGTCGTTGAGTTAGCGGATTAAATCGTGTTACAAGTTTATTTGATAAAAGGAAATTGTGATAGTTCCTGCTTGATTATTTGGGCTTTTCCTCTTTTTAAGTATTTGCCAGTCATTGTAAGTTTTAGTTGTTATTTTTATAGTTCACAGGGTATGATTTTTGATCCATATTGATATCTATGTTTTGATTGTAGTTTTGTGTAGAGACAGGTGGGGAGTATTGAGTTTGTGTTGGAAATTGGGGCAGTAAGTGACTACCGATTTGTTTAAATTGTTGCTGTTGATAGAGTTGATTATGACTGGCAACGGGATTAATGATGATTTTGGTGTGCAAATAAGAATTTATTGTGTCATCATTTGGCATGATCACAATTTTCAAACTACATTTTTTATTTGATGCGTTAAGACTTGCTAGGTGTTAGTTTTGTTAGATGGGTTTATTGTATTCCGCAGACTCATTATATTTTGTGGTTTTTGTAAAATTGCTATCAAAGTTTACTTCCCATTTGAAAACCGTGACATTCCAACTAAAAGTTATTACACGTGTCTAGTTCAATGTTTAAAGAACTTTCAGATAAGTTGGCCATAGACAAGTATGACAGAAAGTGTACGCTGTGAATCTTAGAACAATTTTCACAATTTCAAAACTTTCAAGTAAATGAACTGGCAAATTCATATAAATTTTACATTTCACTGGATACCACTCCGTTCTACGAGATCAGCTGCAATGGTGCGAGGATGAGGATATCGTCATTTAAGGTACAAACAAAAATTTTTAACGTATTTTTAGAGTATTGATAAAGAGTTAATCCATCATTTCCTCAAACAATTTATAAGAGAACCGTGAG
This sequence comes from Sinelater perroti, assembly GCA_036346155.1. NCBI lineage: Eukaryota > Metazoa > Arthropoda > Insecta > Coleoptera > Elateridae > Sinelater > Sinelater perroti. Next base: position 989,232 of record JARFIY010000355.1, on the reverse strand, counting down.
GTTCGTTTAAACAATTTGTACTGCCCTAAAACCAATTACTATGTTCACATGACTGTATTTAAGAGCAAAAATTTTGAATCAGACATACTCTTGACAAGACTTGGAACTTCAGTTGCCAGTTGGACATTAAGCTAAACCTGAAGACCACAAATTCTATTTTGAAAACTTTTTATGAGGTTCATCCTAGCAACACAGTTGAAGAAGCTAAGAATAAGACGAGATACTGGAACTTCCCGTTAAAAAAAAGAGCAATTATCCAATAACAAACGACAAATAACTACATAAAAAACAAAGTAGTCAATTCAACTATCGCTATTGATTCTGAGAACAAAATTTTGACAGTAACGTGTAAATATATATATATAGTGTGGCTAATAAAGCCTGTCAGAAAAGAAAAGTGCTCAAGTACCCCAACTCAAGCATTAGCAAAATGCAACAATGGTGTAGGAAGCGTAAACACAATGGATTGCAAGTTCAAAAATACGAAATCAAAATAAAAGGCAAAAAGTGGTGCTTTCCCATACTTTCAAATTATATAATGTTGCTCTAACAAAAGCATATACGTTCTACATCAATCATCCAGAACATTTACCATTACTTAAATATGGGGGTAAAATGGCAAACTGTTACGCAAATAAAGATTGTAAGACAAAGACAGCTGGCGTCAACTTTTCAATGCTAGGACGTATTTTCTTTGTTTCTTTTTGAATGTGCAATTATAAGATGCCACTACCCATTATGGAATGTTACTAACAAGACATCTACGCTGTTGTATTTGACTCGTAGAATTATGAAAAACAGGATCTTTGATTGTATCCATTTTATTAGGATTATGAACCAAATTATCCGACAATAATTCAAAAGTCGTTAATACTAACCGTTATTTTATTTCCTTGCAAATTATTCTAAAATAAATAGTATATACATACAAAAATAATAAAAACATGGAACTAAACCATAAAACTATTTATTATACTGTTGATAACCACGCTGTTTATTTATTCAATTTTATGAATAAGTTGTCCAGTTCTGTTTTACCTCTTTTAATTACTAATTTACTACTTCGAGACTTTTTTCTAATTAATGTTACTTACACATCCAAATATGTCATCTTGCTGTACTATTCTGCAGTACGTATTGCCTATCTTGAAGAAATTTGGGGATTTTTTGTTGGTTTTATATTCTTATCTTCACTTTTTTATGCAACTGTAAATTTTATGTTAAATCGGGTCACTTTATATTACTATTTTTCAGCCTTGTGCGAAGTCTACCCTCTTCTTCTTTATTTGTCTTTTTATCTTTTCTCAGTTGATGTTTATTTCCTTATTTCTATATTATATGATTTAATCAATTTACAATTTAAATATTTTTGACACTTGAAACAGTCTTCAAACTAAAAAGAAGCCATGTACTTATAATACCTCTATTACTATATAATGCGTAAATGGGAACAGAATGATTATATATTAATTTTATCAAATTGTCACACGATATTTTAAAATATTAAAATTGCCTCAGGAGAATGGATTTTAAGGTTTAATCAGATTTATTAATCAAGTGCTAAATTATAGTGTTTATGAACAATTAAACAGATACAAATTTTTTTGGACCTGAATCATACGTGGGCACTGAAAAGTTTTGAGCCTCAACATGAAGATAGTCTTACACATCAAAATCATTCTGCTACTACAATCGTGCACACTTTGAAAGATACCTGAAAAATTACAGCCATTTTGAACGCTTAGTTGTTTGACAGTCGTTTTAACAGTCGATGTGGGTGTTTTTGTAAAAATCGAAAAATCGAATACCATGCCGTAATAAGTACTTACATTTGAAAGGAAATACGCCTACGCATATTAAACCCATTATTGGCCAACGTGAAAAGATGGGCAACTGAATTTAAACGTGGTCGTATCGGCTTTGATGAAATTTTAGCAAATGGTACTGGACGACTATAGAATCAAGGTTAGAGAAATAGCAGAAACTGTGGGCATATCGAAAGAACGCGTTTGTTATATATTGACTGAAGAATTGGGCATAGAAAGTTATTTGCGCGTTGGATCCCACGCTTGCTCACGTTGAACCAAAACTTCGTTTGAATGAACATTTCCAAGGCTCTGCTAAAGCGGTTTCAGCGAAATGAGTCGGACTTCTGATGAAACTTGGGTCTACCATTACACTTCTGGGGTGAAAGAATAGTCAGAACAGTGGACTACAAAGGGTGAACCTGCTCCAAAAAAAGGTGAAGGCGGTTTCATTGGCCAGGAAGGTGATATCGACTGTTTTTAGGATAGTCAGGGAATTTTTTTATCGATTACTTATAAAAATGGAAAACAATAACGGGGTTGTACTACGCATCGTTATTGGACCAGCTGAAAACGATCCCATTTGGAACGGAAGAAGGTGTTTTTTCATCAAGACAACACACCGGCTCACACTTTGACATCATGGCCAAAATTTATCAATTTACAGTTTGAATTGATTAATCACCTAGCTCATTTGACAGAGACTATTTCCTGTTTCCTAAGCCCAAAGTTTGGCTCGGAGGACAGAGATTTTCGTCAAACAAGGAGGTCATCGCAACCTTTTTTGAAGAGCAAAACGCCAACTACTATTTTGATGGGTTAAAGAAGTTGGCACATTGCTAGAGAAAGTGTATGAACTTAAAAGAAGACTATGTTAAAAAATAAAATTGAATTTAATAGAAAAAAATACTTGCTTTTATGTTAGCCACAAAACTGTTCAGACTGCCCACATATTAGTCTAATTACCTAGATCAAAATTATGTTTTGACCAGTTTTCCAACCCATTTGAAATGTCAGTGATGCCCTTATACACATCTCCGTGTATGCTCTTCTGGTGAATTTTAAAGTGCGGCAATGTTCGTATTAATATTCATCTGTTTCGTTTTTTTAACTTTTACTTCTAGCCATATGTCTAACCTTTCTTTCTCTAAGCGAATTTGTGGCTTATACAAGGTCAGTTCGAAAAAACTCCCTTTGGTTATTAATAATAAGCACGCGCAGATACAGAAAATTTATTACACTCTTTAGAAACTTTTCAACATATTCGGCATGCAGATTGAGAAAATTATTGTAAGGTCTTCCAAGATCTACAAAAAAACTCTCTCACTTGGAATGAAGACACCCTGCAATAACAATGTCATCATCAAAGCGATACAACGCAAGCCGCTGTTTCATATGCATAACAGATCTTTTTGTCAATTTCTTGCACAAGTACATCGCTGACTATACAGGTAGTAGGCATCTTCTTGTCTCACGTGGACGTCTCTACTGAACTATTGCTTACAGCAACCACTGGACGAGCGTCACTACATTTCTTTTCGAATTTCCCTCATAATTAAAAGGCAGGTGTCCAAATCTGAAACAATTCAACGATATCTACAAAATGTTTCTATTTTTTCATCTTAGTGGTTCATCATTACACTATCGCAATATAAAATGAGATAGGAAGTATACAGTTTCGGAATATGTGCTCCGAAATTTTGTTCAAGTACACAATTTGGTGGGCGATATCGACAAGCTAACTTCTTAAGACTTTCGCGTATTTTTATTTACAGTCACACGCCTTCTCAAAATCGACATAAAGATAGCTAAAAATCGTTTAAATTTTTTTAAGTTGCTCCACAGTGAGGCAGATGGTGCTTATCCTAACTTAACTTGTCCTTTCTCTAGGTGGGCATCCAAGCGACCTTTTATCGTGTTCATCCATAGCTAATGATAAAGCAGGATAATGTCACATTAGTTATTATAATTGTTCTTTCCTTTCTTCTGAAGTTTCAGTCTTCTTTAATCTTTTCGCTTTAGCTCTACTCTTTACATACTGGAATGTTTGTTTTCTATATTTTTAGTGTTTCTTGTTCCCCGTAGTCTTTTTGAAATTAATTCCAAGTTTCATTGTTATTTCTTCAATATTATATTTAGTTGACAAAATCTGATACTTTTCTGTCACATTTGCTTGCATTGAAATGTTTGTTTAGAAATCAAATACCAATTTTCCTCATTCAGGGCACAATGAACGGTGTGCTCTACTCTGCATTTATTTTCAAAAATACAAACTCCTCCTATTATATTATGTACCACCAATTACCAGATAGATCACTTACAGCAATCCATAAACAGCTCTCCATTGTTATTCTTTTACTCGGTATTTGCTTGATATGACATAGTCACAGCTACGAGGGTAAGGTGAAAAGTTCTCGGCCTGACAATGAAAGACTGCGACTTTCAGTTAAAAAAAAAATTATTTTTCTACATACTCTCCCTTGACTTCAACACACTTGATTCAGCACCTCTCCAACATCAGTATTCCTTCTCGGAAATGGGAATCTGGAAGATGGTGAAAATATTCATCAACTTCTTCATTGGATAGGAAGCGCTTCCCAGAAACAAATTTTTTTACTTATCCTCAAAGTAGGAGCGCCGCTGATGCTACTGAGAAATTTGAATCCACCTAAGTTGTGCAATGGGACCCGGTTGCGCGTGAAAGCCTTACATAAAAACCTGGTAGAGGCCATTATATTTATCGGCTGCGCTCGAGGTGAATCGGTTTACATACCGCGAATACCACTTACAACGGATCCAACGGAGTACCCATCCGAGTTTAAAAGATTGCAACTTCCCTTAAGGTCCGTTTAGCAATGACGATTCATAAATCTCAGGGTCAGTCACTGAAAACAGCAGGATTTGACCTAAGAGGGGATTGCTTCTCGCACGCCCAGTTTTACGTGGCCTGCTCGAGAATGAGCTCAGCTAGAAACCTGGTCGTGTTAGCACCTGAAGGCAGAACCTCTAATCTAGTATATAAAGAGGTAGTTTAAATATAAACTGAAAAAATAAATAGTTTTAACCGTTAGATATTTCCTTAGGCAGGTTTCCACGAGACAGAAGCCGCGGGCTAAAGCTAGTAATTAATATTAATAAAGAAACGAAAACAAAGTTCTGCTATCTGACTGAAATTGTAACGAATCTTTATTCAAAATTCACTATAAAGTTCATTCAAAGTTACTGAAGAGTATGATAGATCATGCTAGTTGTATGGTTTTGAAATTCACTTTTTTTAACTACTTAATATTATTTTATCCGTGTCCCATCTGGTTTTTAATTATTTCTAATAATATTGCGCAGAAAATTCTGAAAGGGGAAGCTCGAAGAGGCAGAAGGAAAAACAAACGTCTCTACTCAAAAGTACATTGTAAGATTTTATGTTTTCAGAAATGACATTTGAATTGCAAAGAAGAGGCTTCCGAACATAGACAAAAGCAAGCCATTGAAAATGACACTATCGATTTCAAGTACGGCTTCAACATGGTCTGCGATAGTCAGAAAAAAAATGGCTTTCTATTGAACTTGCACACAATTGGTGAATGGTTTACAATCTGCCTAGCGTTGAAATTGAGATTTTTTAGACTGAAATATTGGACAAAAATAAGAGACTAATATCGGGTGTTAATTATTACTCTATGGAGTAAAATGCCAGTCGCTTTAAAGTCTTGTACTCTTTTCATGAGGTGCGAAATTTTTTGTCAAAAAAGGCGCCGGAACTATTGGGAAGATTGAGATTATCAAGGTGGATTTGGATCTGGTTGATTACAATTAAATACAACGAATTTTTTCTAATTTCACTTTTACAGTCAAACCATCTGATGGGGATAAAGCAGCCGTACTTAAGCTGCTAATTTTAAGTAAAAACGGTAACATGGAAGTTCGGAAAGATATAATGGCAAGAGTTCGTAGAAATAAGGAAAATAAAGAATAATCTGGTGGTAAAAATAAAGAATAAAGATTTCTATTAGAGAATACGATGTTCCATATCACGTAAGAGTTTTGATAGGCCTAAAGTCGCGTCCCCGGCCTGATATTATAGAATGTCCAAAACCCATTGTGCTGACATTTAATATCAAAACCACCAAGAGTTGCCTTTGAATTTTCTTGTTTCAAATACTAACTAAATCATGATGATCTCATATATGATAGATAGACATGGTAATGTGAAAGAACAAACAAAAAATTTAGCATTACTGGATGATTTACTTTCTAGGGTATCTTATAACAAACCGAGAAATCCTGTCTCAATATATTAAACAAGAGAATTTGAAGAAAAATTCATTATATTTAACGAGCCCAACGAGATAGTATACAGTGAAAAGCAGTGTGTTAGAGACGCCCTTTATAACTCCCCGACATCATATTACAGAACGTCTAGAACCCATTGTGCTGGCATTTGACATTGAAACCACTAAGTTGCCTCTGAAGTTTCCTGATTCAAATACTGACTAAATCATTATGATCTCATATATGATAGATTGACATGGTAATGTGAAAAAACAAAGAACTTAGTATTGCTGGGTGTTTTACTTTCTAGGGTATCTCATGACAAATCGCAAAATTCTCTCTCAAGATATTGAAGACTTTAAATACACACCAAAACCAGGATTTGAGGCACAATTCACTATATTTAATAAACCCAACGAGATGGGTTTGCTTCAAAATTTGTAGCCATATCACAGACGCGCGCTCCGTATATTTTTGTTACTTACAATGGAGATTTTTTTACTAGCAATTAGTAGAGTCTCGAATTGCTGTGTATCATCTTAATATGAAGCAGAGAGATTATTTTTCTATAAAACAAGGATGGTGTTACTGTTCTCGCTCTGCTATGCATATGAACTGTTTGTGTTGGATTTAAAGAGATTCCTATTTACCTGTCGACTCACATGGCCTTAAAGTAGTAACAAAAACAATTAAGGTAACACCATTACATGTGTCTGTCAGTTTAGTTTTCTTATAATTGTTTGTTACCGATATGGTCCTGTACAACTAGATCCTGAAGAAATGCAATCCTTTAGCAACATTACAACCTCTAGTTCTCTCTAATTATCCAATTTCTGATGCTCTAGACACATAATATTTATACATGCATTTGTTTTTGGATTATGTACTATCATCTCTTGTAAACTTGATGAAGTGCTACGAAAAGAACCAAGTAACAATAAACGTTTTAAAATAGAAAATAACAAGTTAATTATAGGTACCTTCTAATAGTTGAAGTTTTTCATGTAAACATAATTTTTTCAAACAAAGAAGAAACTATCCTGAGCAAGTCCACAGAAGATAGCTATTTGTTACATCAAGAAACGTATGTAGGTAGACCTATGGAACCATTAGAATTTAGTGTCTTTTGTGCCGATATTCCGTGTCGTTTTTGTTTGATTTCAGAAATCAGTGATCGCTTAATTGAACCGGCCGTCAGAACTATAGTTTATGCAATTGAGGCTGAGGATTGTATCACTAATCTACAATAAATTGCAGATGAACTAGCAGAAAAACTGAATCCGTTGAAAGAGATAAGTCTTAAATACCTTAAATAAGCGGTGATACCCACGTCGCGATTGGAGTGGTCTTTCATCTACTATTTAGATGTCGATGCAATGTATTCCAAAGTGATATTAACTAACCAGCTGCAGTTGTGCTGTCTGCCATTTTAACAAGCCTGGGGCAGCTTATCGGCGAAATAAGGCTTGAGTGTCCCAAGTCAAGTACATGTCAGCAACCAGAATTAAATATTGCAGCATACAGCAACAACTGAAAACAGAGAAGTTTCCTCATTAGTTTCCTGGTGGAGTTCTGCAGTTTATGAAGTAAATTGACAAAAGAAGCTGATCTGGAGAAGAAACAGTTGTCTCTCCTCTATTGTAATGCCTATAAACAACTGAGATAACCAAAGTAGTGAAGAAGACGTCCACTATTTGTCAAAAGATAAATCTTTTTTTGTTGGTAAATTATAGACTTTTAAGGACCACAGGTAAGATGTTACTTCATTTTTTTTATTGATACCTAGAAGAAAATTAACATTTTCTACGCTAACGTCATGATGAACGCTATAGTGAAGAAAGACTTCACCAACAACCAATACCACGAGATAGTCAAAACCGAAATATTAAAATACATCTACAAGAGTGAAAACACAATCGTCTTGAGCCTTATGAAGCCATTGTGCTAATCATATCAAAGGCGAAAGGAAGAAACTAAAAAAATGCCATTTTTAATTTTGATGGCTCATTAGCTGAGCTCAAGACTAATGAGAATTGAAAAATAATTTCGCTTTTTATGTTTGAGCTGCAACTAACTACAAATTTCCAACCATCGGTATTCGAAGACTTTCTCAAGGACGATATTTTTGCAAGCTGTTATGTGGTTTCTATTAGCACAACTAAACGTTTGGCTGAGAGTTTCTATACGATCACATGATGAAAGACGCTGGTGTGGCTTGCAAATGCGTGATTTCAAAGAAACTCTATTTTTAACATGCTAAACCACTTTAGTAAGTCAATTTTTATGCAAACCTGGACCACTGGTTATATTTGAAGCTGAGCCAGCTGTTCAGTAATATTTTTTTCATAAATAGCCGAAGGATACTTTTATATCAGTTAATTTGATATTTGTGACATTCTAATACATAGAAGAGTTGGGAAAAACTATACAAAAGATTATCACTATTCCAAGAGCAATGCAAGGCATTCTTTTTTAGGGTTGCAGGAATATTAACTGTTGCCAAAAAAACACTTTCCTGATCCCCAAAGAATTTCTAAAACCAAACAGTGTACCACTAAATGCGCCTTGGATTTTTTATATATCTTTTATAAATTTTCCAGAAAGTCTTCAGCAAGTGTGTCTTATGAGGTTAATAATCTTCACATTTTGAATAGGGTTATGAAAGTAAAAGTTAGCCAGGTTTGTTATTCCTGTTGTAAATGATGAATGCCGATGTAAGCCAGTTTATCTCTTCGGCGTCCATATTTTTTAAAATTTCCAAATAAACATTATTTGGCCTCATTGGCTTGACAGCCTTGATATTATTGATAGAGGATTTCACTTCGTTACTTATAATTAAAGGTCCGTGTGGAAAATTTCATCTAGAGTGTTGCTTTCTTTATCGTCTCCAAATGATCCTACTTCTTCCGTTCTATCTCTAGTTTGTCGTCATTTACCATTCTATGAAATACTTACATTTGTGCAGTTCCACTACCTCCCTAAATTTTCTATAAAAAGTAAACGAATCATGTTCACGTTCTAGGGCTTCTCTTTCATCACATCATCTTCTAGCATCTTGTTTTTTGGTCCTAATCACTGTTTTACATCTGTATTTATCAACGTTCTTGGCCGATTGTCTTTTCTCCATCATGTCCAAGATGTCCTCATTACAGATTTACAACGCAAATATTTGTCGATAATTTCCATGTTAACCTCCTACAGCTTATTGGGCTACATCTTGAACTTCAAATCATTTCCTATTGATACTAACTTTGCTCTGGGTGTTTCTGTACTTTGTGCCTTATTTCATTGTTACTCAATTGAATCAAGTCACAGCTTACAATCTTTTTTTTCAACTTAAGTTTCATGGTTATCAAGGGTTATAATTAGATATAATATCAGCCCCAGAGTGTTTTATTGAATTTATCAAATTCCAATATTTTTTATTGATCATAATATACCCGTCCCTCCCTTGGCTTTCTGAGATAATTGTAGAATGTCTCTATTTCTTTTGCAGATTTATCCGCCGTTAGAACATGGACATAGATAATGTTGCTCTTAACAATATGCAAATTGTATATACAAGAGGCTATAAGATATTGGAACAAAGTAGATAACATATTCACCAATAAATCTGTTCAATATAATTCTCACTTTATATATATGTTCTTCATTGGTATTCCCCGATTTGATAAACTTGATAGTTTTCAACACGACAGTGCCTGGAATTTGTACATTTTAACTTATATCTATAATATCTATAGATAGTCTTTCTAATTCTTTAATAGCGTTGTGAATTTTTCCAGCTGCATACAAATTTGCAACATTCCAAGTACAAATTTTAACTGGCCGCCTAGGGACTCTTACCAGCTTCTGATTATTTAAGGTTTTTAAAACTGATGCCAAAATTTTCATTTAATTTGGCCATGTTAGATTTTACTAGGAAAAAATGAATACATGATGGTTTTTCATTACCTTCCATAAGCAGCGGCATAGCCTTTTGATTGATGCAACTTTGCCTATGCATTTCTAGTCGTGACCATTACATATAATTTATCGTCAGCCTCATTTTACTTCTAATACTGCCCAATCCCGCCTAGGTATTTTATTTCCCCAGCACCACCCATATCTAGGAGGTATTCTCTAATCTGCTACGTGGGGAGGCGCCCGATAAGAGACTAGCAACCCTACATGGGCTTTATTATATACTGAGATAAAATAGTCTTTTGGAACTTTCTAAACTTTATTCATACTAATGTCACCAATAGCAAGACTATTAGTTTTTTTGCCTATTACCAATTGCTAGGCTTTTTGTACTAATCCAATCATACTTACATATATATCCTTATCTTTACAATTAGTTACAGATATATATACACTTGTGCTACTAAAGTTTGTTATTTGGATTTGATGTTAATAAAAATAGCTCTGTTATTAAGTTATGTATGTCAAACTTTTTTGTTTCCATTACAATTCCATTGCAGCTAAGTTTTGACACATAGATTACTCTGTAACATTCCAGACATTTTCTTTATTAAACTTTAACTTACTTAACTATACCCATAATCTCTATTTCCATTCTTGATTTCCATCTTTAAGTTTTTTGCTTTCTACTTGATTTATATTAAAATATGCTTCATGTCACTATATGCATGTGAATGTCGGGAACTGTGTTTTTCTATTTAAAGCAGAAATTCAGTTTCCATCAGGAGATCGGTTAGAGGACTATTTTCCCCAAAATATTTAACTAAAGCACGCTTTGTCATAACCATAATTTACACTAAAACTGTTGGTCTTTGAGATGTTTGTGGATCTTTAATATGATGGCTTTCCCTTGTCTTCTAGATCTCACCATTATCTGATATATGCAGGTCATATGTTAAACAAAAAAAGAGGAATTATAAATTTACATCAGCTAAGTTCTTTGCCAATCAACCACTTTAATTATGAAGGTATAACTAGACAATTTCTTATCTTAGGTGCTTTAGAGAATTTTGTATCTAGTGCATATTGTATCAAAAACATAATTAATGTTATCAAGCGCACGCGAATACAGTGGATTACAAGGATGACACAAAACAACACAATACAACATATTTAACAGCCAATCTACAACAACGAGACCAAAAGGAAGGTCACACGCAAGATAGGTCAATAACGTGTACCTTCAAAAACTGAATGAACATCATTGGAGAAGAGGTGTTAAGGACTCATCGAAATGAAAAAAATTGTTGAGTTGGTGAAGATCATCGACAAGTGGTAAAAACCTAGAAGAAGAAGCACATTATGTCTCTGTTGTTTCTATCTAATTTTGCAATATTCATTAGTCACTAAATTTGCTCATATATAAGCTCAGTAATTTGAAATGTGCTGTACAAAATATTATTCTTATACACTAGCGTTTCATGTAGAACATAGTTAATTTTAATTAAAATATAAATAATTTACCATGACCAGTAGTGATTTTTTAATACAAAACTGAAAACTTAGTGAATACAGTATCGACATTCTTGATAAATCCCATAATAAATAAAATTTGGAATTTACAGAATACTCCCAATAAAAACAAATATAGAAGAGAGTACAGCAAGTAAATGTTATTAATCTACCATTAATTTGAACAAAGTATCGATTTAATATGTTTACCTTCTATAAGTGTAGTGAAGCAAAACAAGGAGTGGTGGCCCGAGATCGGTGAAGTGAAAGCTAAAATATTTGCCTGTGAACGATTTCGTTAGAAACGAGGATTCAAAGGAAATTATTTGCAAGGTGGTGAGTGGATAGGTGAATTAAGGGAGGGTAGACACGTTAAATAAGAAGAAAAACAAGATAAGCGTCAGCAGGCGATGGGCGAGGTCGCGGCCGCGCGCCACGCGTACCAAGCGTAAACAACATACAGGGCCTGATTAAGGAGAATTTAAGATTTAGTGAAGTGAAATTAATTTATAATAATTATCGAATTAACGGTAAAGAATTTTAAGAGCCCTCAGGAGGTTTAGCAGGTAAAAACTCTGAGGGTAGAACCACCACCCTTGGAGCCAGCTTTATTTTTACAGGCCGCCAAGTAGAGAAAAAATGGAGAAGATACTTGAAGAGATTAATAGTAAATTAAACAAGCTAAATGATTTAGATAAAAGAACAGAAATTATTAACACTAAGATAGATGGAATGAGAAATGAAATGCAACAAATTAAAATACAAAACGAAGAGCTAAAGATAGAAAATGAGGAATTCAAGAAGGAATTGAAAGCGCAGAATCAACTCATTGCAATATTGGAAAAAGAAGTATGCAAAAAGAAAATTATAATACAAGGAGTACAACGCATCGAATGAACCTGAATTGGAACTGAAAGAAAGAACTAGAACAATCTTAAGGGATATTGAGGTCAACATAGACATGGAGAAGGAAGTCCAAGAAATTAAAAGAATAGGACGGAGTGATGAAAGAAGGATGAGAAACAGACCAATAGTACTGGAACTAGCAACAATGAGTAAAAAGCAAGAAATCCTAAAAGCCGCGAAAAAACTAAAAGGTAGTAATATATGGATCAATGAATACTATCCAAGGCAAATCCAACTGGACAGAAAAAATCTATTAATACACATGAAAGAAGCTAGAAACATGGGATACAGAGCAAATATCCGTTATAACAAACTACAAGTAGGAGACGAAACATACACACTTGAACAACTAAAGGAAGGTGAAATAATGAGGAAAGTGGAAAAAGACATAACTAAAGTCACTAGGGAGGCAAAAGGGTTGGAGAAATATCAATATAAGGAGCACAAAGTATAAACGCTAGAAGAGATAGAAAAGCACGAAACTCACGAACAAAGAAAAAACGACGAAAACCTAGTGGATACCCCTCTAGGCAAGGGGACAACGAGGAAGGCAAGCGAAAGAACCCCAACAGAAGAAGACCTACTGAAAATAACGAGAACGAGCAGAAACATTCCAAAAAAGTAATCCAACACCAACCTAGGAATCAAAAAGGACATACGACCCAGCTAACGAAAAAGGAAAAAGAAAAACACCAATTACTACCAATACAAGACAATTTATTACATGGAAACCAATCACACCAACAAACAAACAAAAATACAAAACAAAAAAAGAGGACAAAACGGAAAAACAAGGAGAAACAGATAAAAATAGGAACATGGAATATCAAAACGCTGCTAAGGATAGGCAAAATGGAAGAAATAGCTAAAGAACTAGAATCATATAACCTAGACATAACAGCCATACAAGAAGTAAGATGGGAATGATCAGGAGAAATAACAAAAGACAAATACACGTTCCTATACAGCGGAGAAGGGAAAAGAGGGAGCAATGGGGTAGCATTCTACATTAGAAAAAAGCTAGTAAAAAACATAATTGAGTTTACACCAGTGGACGGCAGGATAGCATTAATAAGACTAAAAATGGAAAATATGCACGTATCATTTATTAACATTTACGCACCTACGGAAGTCGCAGAACAAGACGAGAAAGACAGATTCTATGAAAATTTGGGAAGATTGTGTGAGGGCCTGCCAAAAAAAGACGAAATTATAATATTGGGAGATGCAAATGCCCAAATAGGGAAAGAGCCGTACCTGAGCGAAGTAAGAGGAAACGGAAAAGGGACAATACACGAGGCAACAAACGACAATGGACACAGACTATGTCAGTTAGCAGGAGCCTGCAATATGACGCTTATATCTACAAAGTACGATCACCCCAAAAAACATAAGGCAACATAGAGACATCCGGTAGGCACAACAGAAAATCAAATTGACCACATACTAGCCACGAAAGGGATACGTAACAAGACAATAGACACAAGATCCTACAGAGGCGCACAAGCTGAATCAGACCACTATTTAGTAATAACAAAGCTAAAGAACTTAGACAAAGGAAGCACTACAACACCAAAACGGAAGTAACAAAAGTAAATCTAGAAGCTCCGGGTGCGGGAAACGAGGGAAAAATATCAAGATTCATACGCTAAAATACACAAAACAAACTAACAAACATTACGGACATAGAGATAATATGGGAGAAATGAAACAACACATACAGCGAACGGCGGAAGAAGTGCTAGGAAGGAAGACAACAAAAAGAAAACGAAAGAATGGTACGACGAAGACTGTGAAAAAAGAAAACTAAAGAATAAGGCAAGAATTAAATGGATCGACACGAGTAGAGAACAAGACAGAAGAGATTACGGAATAAAAGAAATAATGCAAACATACTATATAGAAGGAAAAGAACGACTGGCTAAACAACAAACTCGGGAAATTGAACAAGACAGTAATAACCACAGCATAAAACAGTTCTACAGAAAATAAAAACCAAACAAATAAACCCAGAACTAGAACAAGGGATTAAAAACAACGAAAGCCAAATAGAATACGAGCCCCAGAAAATAGGAAATATCTGGAAAGACTACTGCAAAAAATATTTAATGCAGAACCAGACAAAACGGAACAACCAGAAGGGTAGCCCAGCGCTAGAACAAGAAGACGAATACCCATCAGAAAAGGAAGTCCAAGAAGTAATAAAAGACTGAAAACGGAAAATCCCGGAGAGGATGGAATTGAGTCAGAACTTTGAAATATGGGGCCCAACAACTACATAAACAAATACACACTCTAATAAAGCAGATATGGATACAAAAGAAAATGCCGGAAGAATGGAACACAGGAATAATAACACCAATTCACAAAAAGGAAATAAGGAACAGTGTGAGAACTACAGAGCAATAACCCTACTGAATACCACCTACAAAATTTTGGCAAATCTGATAAACAAGAGGCTGAAAACCGGAGGAAACCTGGGGACTATCAAAATGGCTTCAGGCCAGGCAGGTCAACAATCAACGGAATACACATCCTAGAACAAATACTCCAAAAAACAAGAGACTACAACAGAGAAGTTCATGTACTCTTTGTAGACTTTAAAAGTGCATTTGACTCAATCAACAGAGGAAAAATGATGAAAGAGCTAAAAACACTAAAGATATCCCAAACGTTGAGAAAACTTTTAAAATGACAATACACGAAACCAAAGCAAAAGTGCGATTTCAAGAAAAACAACGGAACAATTCCAAATAAAAAGGTGTAAAACAAGGAGACTCAATTCTCCTCTCTATTCAACTTAGTACTAGAAAGTATTATAAGGAACGTGAAACTAGACAAAAAGTATTAGTACCGACGACATCCAAATAGTAGCGTATGCGGATGACATAACAATAGTGGCAAACTCGAGACAGAAACTAATAAAAGCAATAGAAAAAATAGAGGAAGAAGCAAGACAATATGGAATAGAAATAAATCAGAGCAAAACAAAATATATGAAAGTAGGAAGAGAAGAAAGGGACGCACAAAAATACCTTAAAACGCAGAGGCACAATTTCGAAACTGTTACCTATTTCAACTATCTGGGAACGACGATACAACAATCAGGCAAAGATCGGATAAAAGAAAGAATCCTCAAAGGAAACCAAGCCTATGGAAGAAACATGAACCTTCTGAAAAGCAAAGCAATCACCAAGAAAACTAAGATAAAAATGTATATGGCATTAATAAGGCCAATACTGACGTACGCCCTAGAAACAGCAATAATAAGCAAAAAAGAAGAAGAAGACTTGAAAATAGCGGAAATAAAAATAATGAGAACAATATTAGGACCAAATATAACAGCAACTGGAGAAAGAAGACTAAAAACCAATAAAGAAATAGAAGACGAACTCAGAGGAGAAACTATCACAAGATTTATAAAGGCACAACGTTTGAAATTGGCGGAGCACATCATGAGGAGGACCCCGACGGAGACGCTAAGGAGAATAACACAATGGACCCCACTAGGTCCAACGAAAAGGGGAAGACCCCAAAAAAGGATGGCTAAAACAAGTAGAAGAAGACATAAGTACATTGGGAATAACAGACTGGAAACTGAAATGCAAGGAAAGAACGGAGTGGAAGATAATAACTTGCGAAGCCAGGACACACAAGGATCTGTAATCAACCAAAGGAAAGAGGTGTAATCCCCCTCATAAATAGGATTTCAAGGCGCAACTATGCGTCAGCCATAATCTTAAGATTGCACGGCTTGATGATGATGACCTTCTATTGGTCAATCTTTTAAGCTCAAGTGCAATATCAACCAAAACCGACTTTGAATTTATTTTACTTCTATAAAGAGATATCCAAACACTTAAGATTATAGAACACCTACAAATTAACTAGCATCCAAATTTTAAGAGAATAAAAGTTAAAATGCCGATTACAGTGATCTAAATAAAGATATATAATACTAATAGGAATTTATCATAGATCCAAAAATTATAAGAAGTTCCACAAAAAATTCAAAGAAAAAAGAACGAAAAGTGGCATTTAAAGATACAATAGATAACATAATTTATGATGGTAAAAAGGTTAGAATAATGAAGAAGTTATTTCAGATGAAATGACTGCGTAAATTTTAAAGATAAATATTAAAAAAAGATAGCCATAAATAATAAAGAAATTAAAGGGTGACAAGGCAGCAGGGTCGAACACCATTATTGTAAAAATACCACTATAAAAAGTCTGTTCAAACCACAAATGGACAACCTTCTTAAACGTTACTTATAATGTTCTCAACTTAGTGTTGGTTAATAGACTAAATAAAGTGTTCGACACACAGATAAGTACAAACATAAATTTAGTCATATCATACAATAATTAACAGAAAAAAAAACGTATCAAATACACTGTAGATTTCCTTAATACTTATATATATTTTAAAAATGCGTTTAATAGGACAGTCAGAAATAAATTATTGTAAGCACTGAAAGTAGTAGAAAGAGTTAAATTTCTTAAAGAAACTTTAAATTATAATACTGTCACAATGTTAAAACATTATTATCAAGTAATGTGTTTTAGAGATAGGGGTGTGATAGGGACCGATCTATTAATGTACTTTAAGGAAGCAATTTTGGTATAAAGATAAATCAGGATAAGACTAAGTAATTAGATTTTCTAAAAATGCAGATAGAGAACTGTGAGAACTATGCATTGCAGAGTATAGATCTGAATAAGTCACTTATTTTATATACCTTGGGTTTACAAAATGCTTAATCAATAACATGCCACAAGAAATTGAAAAATAAATCATGCTAGTTACCAATATTGCTAAACATATAAATAAATACCAAAAAGTTAATTGCTTATACATAAGGCAAGTATTAAGGTATCTAAGACAGTAAGATCACGCGCTTAAAAAACTTTGACACAAACAAGTGGAAAAAAAGTACCAAGAATGACAGGTCCAATACAACAGAAGAAAGAACGGTGACCAAAAATAAATTACAATCCTGGAGCAAATAGATGGTGAAGATATTATTAAATTTATTAAAGCACAAAAAATAAGATGATGAGTGCAATAAGATTTCAGAGCAGTCAAAATTATTACAAAATGAAAACCCTAAGTCCAACAAGCCTGCGTTATACCTTGCTGAAAGTAAGAACAAGAGATGAGTAAAGATGCTAAATGATGCTAGAAACTGGAACAGAATCAAATGACGCGAGCTATCACTATATCTTTGATAAGATCAAATCAACCCATTAAAGATAAATGGACCCTACAGGATTAAGAAAGCTTTACAAGGAGTTACCTTCTCAAGGTGACAATGCCACTAAGCAAATATTACGTTACTGGTGGTTGGCTGTCTTCAAGAAACATTAAGTGAGAAATCACGCTACAATCAACAGAACTCAAGTACTAGGTTGTAAACAAGTTCCTGACACTTAATTTAAATGTGCAAAATAACAATTATTCTTGAAAGTACAGCTCATCATTATCAAGGATTTTTACCAACGCTTTACAAGTTGTAGAATTTGTCTGTGGTACACATCTGCCAACACGAAACAAAGTATTCTTGACATGTTTCTTCAACTTGGTCAAACTACTCAAAACGGTGATTGCATAAAAAATGCACCACAGATCGAAACAAAAGGTGCAATAACTCCACCCTCTTTAGCCATTTTTTTTGTAGTCTTTGTGGCACGACGAGGAGACACATTCTTTTCTTGAAGAGCTCGTTTGCAATATCAAAATCAGATACTTTCTTGTTACGGCTTCTTGTCTTTTTGGCATTGCAAATCTCCTTTGCAACATATTCCTTTTAATTTGTCAATTTCCATCTAAAACTCAAAGATAAAAATTATTACATCATAAACATAAAAAACCAACGAACCTGTAAAGTGCAATAAGTTGTCTTTTCTTGTCCCCAAAATTGAAACATCTTATTGACTTTCAGTTTCTTCTTATGTTATTGAGTTGAATTTGTATTGTTTCTTTTCAAATTGTTAGACGTTACCATTTGCAAAGAAATTTCTAAGCCGCTTTTCATCAAAATTTAATAACGTCCAGATCAAAGACAAAATCACCTTCTGTAAATCACCATGAACGCTTTGAATGATTTGTATCACATTGCAGCAATGTTTATTTTACTTTACTTGCACCAATAGCAAATTTAAATGATCTCACAGCTCATATAGTAATAAAATTACCTCTTCAACAAAAACAAAGCCCTTCAGGATACATGTATAGTAATCAGAATAGTCTTTGTACCATAGCAGTCCAAGACTAAGATAAAAATTAACATTAACAATATTTAAATGCTCGTTTTATATGGAGTTATTTAATATATTAACAACTAAATTCACTGCTTTAACAGGTACTCCTCTAAACCACCTTTAATTTTAGATATTCATATAAGGAAAAGAACGATTGGAATTTTATAGGTTGCAAAATCTAGATACAGATTTGGTATATTTTAGTAGATTCTAAAAATTAATAAAGACCCGGTGTTTCTAGGTACCAGCATGTCCAATTCCATCAACATCTTCCACATCATTCTTAAGTTATGACTTAAACGTGTAGGAAAGGGTGTACAACCTTATGAAATTAATTCTTGGGAACACTTACAATGAATAAATAAATATGTGAATATTGTTAGATGGCATTAGTATGTTGGTAATTTGAAAGTAAGCCACCTACCAATTAATACAAGTACCATGATATTTCGATAGTTATATTACAATGGCCAATATTATTCTACAATATGTTTCACGCAGAACATGAATTGATGTTAAACCGTTTTCAAGAATTACCGTTGTACAAACTAAGATTATCAGAAGTGAATAATTAATTGCTGCAATCCAAGAAAGTATAAATTAGTATAAAACAAGTAATATGATGCAATTGCTCAATCCTTATTTTTAAAAAATTTTTATTACTGAAATTATCGCTAAGTTCACTGGCTTCTAAGTTATATTTAAAACAGTTAAATTATACAGAAATAAATTATTTATTTGGCACACTATTACTAGACTCTAAAACATCCATATCTAACATTATCTGTCCTAAATCTCCATTTCTAAACGCCTTTATTACAAACTTTGCAGCAAAATCAAAATCTGGCTTCTGCACATAAACATTATTTGTATCTCGGATTCTTAAGAACTTGTTATTGTTCACACAAATCTGAGATAAAACCCGCAGGATGTCATCAGTGGGCTCTTTAATCTGAAACACATCCACATAATTAAAGATCTTCTGTTTGTTTAGCCAGTAAAGTAAGTAATCTGCTATGATGGTTTCACCAACTAAGTGATCTTGAATTGTTGCACATAGTGCCAGCTTCAACCCGACTTCGGTGCTCGGAATGTGTGGTGTCAAAATTCCCGGGGTGTCCAACATGTAAATTAAAGGCTTTTCGCAAATTTTAATTTTATTCATTACGCTTCTAGTTATTCCAGGCACAGCCCCTACAGGCGCGGCCTTTGCTTTGTGCAGAAAGCGATTGCGCAGCACATTAATCATTGAAGATTTGCCTACATTGGGAACGCCAATTATCATTATGCAGAAATCAGACTCGTTGATTCGATTGTAGCGATTCGAACTGTTGATCAGTTCTTGAGCTAGCGGAAAGATCTGATGCACGCCCTTACATTTCTGGTCCTTACAATTTGTAAATATGACATGTGGAATCTCCTTTTTGAGGTATTCTGTTATAAATGGAATTTGAGACTTTGGGATTAGATCCATCTTGTTCATCACAAGAATGTGGGGTTTAATTCCGCTTATTCTATACTTGAACTCGCTATTTCTGCCGGAAAGAGGAATTCTTGCGTCGTGAACTTCAATTATACAATCCACCAGTTTTAACTTGTTCTGCATCTGCTTCAAGCCTTTGCCCATGTGGCCGGGAAACCAGTGCAGCAAATCCTTCGTTATTGTCTTGAAAGTGCTGCGAAACACATTTGTTGCTACTTTTTCAGTCATCTTTAACTTTCTTGGTTAAACTTTCATTAAAAACAATGCTTAGATAGTTCAAAACAACTAAGTAGTTCTTATGATATGTACCAATATAAATAAGACAAAGTGAATAGTGGATATTAAATATTTAACTTGAAAATACGTCATTTTATTGTCATCAATAAAATTGTAAATTATTATTATTATTAGAAAAAGGTAGCCTTTAGTTTTAAATAGTTCGAAAATACATTGGTAGTTCATTATAAAAAGAAATAATAGTGACTTTTTGTGGCAGTTGCAATCTTGACAATTAATTAATTCCGTTCAGCAGAACAGTCTGTACTTCCGCCATTTTATAGCGTTGTTTTCGAGGGAAGTGTCCGCACCGGTATTTCCAAATTCCTTTCTGGTAGTGTTCCCGTAAGAAGAGGCTTTCAGAAATGGTATACAAATTCGGTTCTGTTTTGCGGTGATGTTTCTTACTTCGCTTTTACAGAGTCGACGAGATGCCAACACCACGAAGGTCTTCGTGGGCAGCTTGCCCGCTGCCGTAACGACCGACGATTTAAGACGCCTGTTCGCACCTTACGGTAAGATAGTGGAGTGCGATATAGCCAACAGATGCGGTTTCCTGCATTTGGAAGACAAAGATCTGGCTATGAAGGCTATCGAGGAGCTGAACAACACCAATTTTATGGGCGGTCGGATATCAGTGGAGAAGGGGCGAGTGAAACCTCCGCGGCGGAGTCGCGAAGGTGGCCCCATGAGAGGCGGGAGGGATCGTGGCGGCCCCTATTCACGGGACGACAGCTACGGTCGGGGGATGCCTCCCAGGAATGGCATGGGCGCTTATGGCGCCAGGGATTTTGGGTACGGAGACAGGTATGGGGACTATGACAGGGGAATGCCGCCTAGGAGTTACGGCACAGATTATGATGCCATGGCAGATAGGCGACCTATGTATGATGATCGTAGAGGTTACATGGATGACCGTAGGGGATACCCACCTCCAAACGGTTACGGTGAGTAATTTCATGCATATTACAAGAAATTGAACATTAAAGCGCGCTTTTACGTTTTGAAGAGTGTCGTCCTTATGACGGCTATACTCCATATTCTGATGATCATACAGGGTATGACGATAGACGCATGCCTCCAGGAACTGGTGGCCCTGTTGCGGATAGCTATGATGATCGCAGGCCATTGCTAGGTGACCGAAGACCTTTATTGGATCAGTCTGGTGCCAGGCCACCTATGGGAGCCTATGATCGCAGCACTGCTGGCACTGATATGTTCAGCAGGCGTGGGGATACAGGCCCGAAGCCTGGGTAAGGGTTTTATTCATTTAAAAAATAAAGAGTTTAAATTTGCACTTTGCTAATTTTGGTTTAAACTATATTAAAGTTATGCTTAACATTATGTATTAATCATTAATTTAGAAATCAACTGAATTGTTTTTAGGCAACCACAAGTAAATTAATTTTTAATATACCTGTGTTAGTTAAATTAAAAACAAATCAACTAATAGAAATCTTCATAGATTTTGCAACTATTGTTTCCAAATATGAGTATTAGGCCAAGAATTTAAAGTGAAAGTTTGTTTTTAAAGCTTTTAAATTTAATGCTTTCATCAGGAAGTATATGTTATGTGAATCATTCAGCAAGGTTTAGAAAATGGAATTTTGAAATCCTTAGTGAATCTAAAAACTTTTAACTTTCAACGGGATTGAAATTCTAATCTGTAATTTACCTTTCAAGTTTGTAAATGCACTGAACAGCAAAATTGTCTGTATGACACAAACTTTCTGGAAAGATTGCGATTTTTAAAATTCAGTTTGAAGAATAATACAGTTCAAATTAACTAATAGGCATCCTTAATAATTGCATCCACTAACTTCTTTTGATGTCATTTCACAAATGCTCAACAGGATTTAAGTCTGGAGATTATGTGATCCCATCTTAATTTTTTACTTTGTTTTCCCCAAATCATTTACATTTTCTTTTGGCAGTGTGCCTTAAGTCTGCTGAACGATTAATGATCTGGGCCAGTCCCATACTACAAGCAGTAGGCTTGAGAAAGGTTTTCAATTACGAAGATATTACTCCTTTTTCATTGTTGAATCAATTACATGCAGTGGACCAAAACCAGATCACAAAAGCAAATTCATATAATGATTTTTCCCTTCATCATATTTCACAATTACTCAGACTCGCTTTCTTTTAAATTCTTCTGTCAGTGTTCTCTGAATCTTTTTGGACCTATCCAAGCCAAATAAGTTAAACTTGCTCTCATTTGACCATATAGCTTTCCTACAAAACAAAACCTCAAGTCATTACAAACAAAAATTTATTTTTATTTATTTTACTAATTTGCTGCTTCTTTTGTCTTAATCTACTCCTTAATTTGGCTTCATAAGTTGTACCAACAGTCAAGCAGTCATTTCTTGGCAGAATGTATTTTGTTAAAAGTTCGGCCTGAAAATTAAATATATTACATGTTAGTCATACAGACAATTTTGTTGCTTTTAACTCAGAGATACTCATCTGAGACGTTAGAGGGTTATGGTACTGCGTCTATTGATTCATATCGATCAAAATTTTGTAGTGGCAACAAGTTTCTTAGAATCAGCCATCTTTGGCTAATGCTCATCCATGTAACCTTCTACTTAACTTATTTTATTGGTGATCATTGAAAGAGCTATGACTGAACATTTAGAATAAAAAATATCAAGGAAGCCTTAGTGAGGCATTCCATGGTATAGTAATTAAGAGAAATAAATTGTATTAAAATTAGCACATTAGACACAATGTTAAAGTAATGTTTCTTCATCTTATTTCATTTTATTACCAATGATGATTCTAAAAACGAAAGCAGAGTAGATATTTTGTTTTCTTATAAAATGGGAGACATACTATTATTCTTGATTGTGTGCCAAAACACGACGTTTAAATTGTATTTATAGTATGCAGTGCAATTATGAAAATACTGAGGAGATATTTGAAAATTAATGTAATTTTCGTTTTGTTTTGTTTTGTTATTTCGAAACAGATTTTTAATCCAAATACAAGATAAATAAATATAGATTACTAGTATACAGATTTAGCACTAGTATCAAATTATTATACACAATCAATTATAAACAAACAAACCAACACTATATATAAAATATTAATATATAATTTGAACAGAAAGTAAGCAAATGAGGCGTGGTTCTCGGCCCTTGATTTGCACAAGGAGGTCCATGCGTAGTAAACAAAGACAGCCTATACATTTGAACAGAAAGTAAATAAAGACGACTGATATGAAATTTGGCGTGCCATGCTCTGAGCGCTTAATTTACACGAGCAGGTTCGTGCATGCACGTCGGGGCTGCTCTTGCTTCTTGCCGAATGGCCGAGCGATTGCGCCTATCGGGCCATTTGGTTTGCTTCCTCCGAGCGGAGCTTTGATTGTAAGTTACATTGTTCCAGGGAAAAAACCAATGCAGTTAAAAATTTATATGTTCCCGCCTTGCAAAAATTGAGGAAAATTGTCAGCGTAGGTCGCCAAAAATACCTTTTGGCAGGCAACCCCTTATATTAATATACATTAACAAAATTGCTTGTACATTAATATACATGATACTTATTTTAAATAGTTGTGTAGTGTCAATTTACTGAACAAATGATACAGAGAAAATAGAAAATATTACGCCATACTAAAATTATATAAGAATTATGAGGAAATCATCAAATTCATTGACATATTTCTGGATCATTTGTTTGGGGCATTTAATTGATAATTTGTCTGCTGAAAATCCAATATAAAAAGTATTACGGGTTCTGGGATAAAAAGGTGGAAGGAACATGAAACTTCTTAAGACCAAGAAGAGAAGACATTTTATATAGAAATTATTATTTTATTTGTATTCCTGTTTGTTAATTGCTTTTTCATTGAACTAACAATAAAATAAAAAAAGGAATGAAATTTTATATAATTTGATGTAATCACCTTTTAAGTTTCAAAATCGAATATTTATAATCTCATTTTTTTGATTGCCATAATTGACAGTTACATTTCACGTTTCTCATAAGAGAAAATAACTCATTTAAACTCCAACCTTATAACTGACATGATTTTCAACGAACTTAAAAAGTTCGTTACTGAATTCTATATGTCCGTCGGTCTGTCAGTCTGTCTGTCGCTGTCACAAAATTATGGATTTTTTAAAATTTTAAAATGGATTCTTATAGGAAATTTTACGCTGATTTCAAAATCGAAATCAAAAAGTTTCTATCTCGAATAGTTTTCGAGATATTCAACTTCGAATTTCGGGAAAATTTTCGACATTACGATTTTAAATGTGACTCTTATAGGAAATTTTACGCTGAATTCGAAAATGAAGAAAAAATTCTATGTCGAATGATTTTCCAGATATTTGATTTCGAATTTTCCCGAAATCGAAATCGAAAGGTTTTTTTTAAGTTCGCTCTGGGATTGCTTACAGAGCAATCTCTTCGCCGGTCCCATGTTTATGTATGATGTAAGACGACTACTTGTATGATGTAACCCAAGAGAAATTGTATAGCCAGTTTTTTATCATAATAGTAAGGACCTCATTAAGCTTACTTCAAACTCGTCTGACCACAATATATTAGGGTGGGGTAAAAGGTTTTTTATTTTTGAAGTAAACTGTTGAAACAATTCAACTATTTGATGATGAATTAATTTTAGCTATTTTTGGGCATTATTTGTTATCTTGGTTATCTTAGTACAAGACTGATGCTGGTGCAGATGGATAATATCACACTTCTATACGAGCCAAAGAACCTAACAGGAATTAGGGAAACTTGATGAAATCGAACTGTTACCGTACCCCGCCTATAGTCCTGATTTGGCATCATCGGATCACCATCTGTTCTAATTTATGGGTTACTTTTTGGCCGAATATTAACTTCTCCAACTCGTAGGAAATATAAAACACTCTTTTTACGCCAGTTTTTTAATTCCAAGCCACAAAAGTGGTACCAACAAGACATATGAGACTTGGCTCTTAGAAGATGGGTACTATACAATTATTAGTATACAATTTGATTTTTAATTTTGTGTCTCTTTCAGAATATGAAAAAAATATATATATTAAAAAACGAAAAAATTATCACCACCTTAATATTTGCTTGATCATGTTTTAACTAGAGAGCCCATGCTAGACCAGTTTCTTTGTTTTTGTGTGAATGTCATGACTTTTCTGGTCTTGTCACTTTTAGACCTGCTTCTATTATAAGTCTTCTCATTTTCAAATAAGTTTGCCAGCTTAACATTTACAAGTTATTTTTTCTTTCTATTCAGTGTCATTAATATATTTTACCCTATATATTTGTGTATGTGATTTAAGTGGATGCATAAACGTTTTTGTCCACTAAGTTCTCTTCTTTTATGCATTTTCAGTGTATAATAACCAACACTTCAAATTTTATTTAAATTTTGACGATGATATGTCCGCACGCATACACACTGCTTTTTGGGACTCGTCTAATTAATTTTTTAACATGAATTAATCCACGTTTTCACTTTCTCCTAGTTTAGTGTGTGCGTGTTTTGGTCAATAATCTTTGCTTTCCAATTCTCTATTCCAAACTCTCTCTAATCTCCCATAACTTGGCCCCATCATCTAACTTTTTACCTTCCTTTCTTCCTTGTTTCCATTGGTTGCCATTTTGTTATCTTCTTTAATATTCCATTCCCTCCTCTTCCATCCTCCTCACATATCTCGGCCATCTAATGTTCTGTACTTTAATATTCCTCACAATGTTTTTTTTGTTTTTTTTTTTTTCAGATTCTTCAATAATTTGGGATCTATTATGGGTGTCGTTAATTTTCCTCTTTTCTGACATCCTTATTTTTCTTAATATCTTGCCTTCCCATACTCTTAAATTTTTTTATTCTTGTTAAATTTAGTGTCTATTGCATATCTTATTGTCAGTTGTATTGTACAATATATCTTTTGCTGTTTTTATTATTATAGACAGGTTTTAATGTTTTCCATTTTCTTTTCATTTCATGTGCTTAGTTTTAGCTTCATTTATAACTAGACTTTTTACGAGTTTTCTTTTCTATTTCTCTGTATCTCCTAAAGCTTTGTTCAACTTTTTGCTATTGTAACTATATTATCAATAAATATTATTATTTATTTTCTTTGTTTATTATTGTTCCAACTATGTATCTTTTTCATTATGTTCTCTGTTTACTACTAAAGTATTCCTGATAAAGTGTCTCCTTGTTACTCTTCTTTGTTTTGATTTCTTCAGTCATACCTTCTTCAAGTTTACTATGAAGTGTAGTAACCTTCTAGCACCTTCAAATCTCTCATGTCCTGTGTTGAATGGTTTCTCTTTATTTTGTCAAAAGTCTATTTGAAATTGATGAACAGTAAGTATGTTTTTATATTAAATTTATAACATTTCTGAATTATTTTCCTCGTGTTGAATTGTGTTTATTTTCCTACTAGGAATCCATTTTAGCCTTATCTCCAATTCTGTGTATTCTAGTGCATCGTGTGGTTGGTTCTCGGGTTATAAGACCATGGTCAGAGTTCAGAAACTCTTGACGTTTCGTCCACAACTGCGGCAGACATCTTCAGAAGAAAATCTTCTAAAAATTAAGCGACTGTCCCGTGCGTTTTCGCTTTTATACTTGTGCGAGTAAGGTAGGAATTGTGTTGGGGGGTCATGGTTGACGTCACCGGGATGGTAGATGACGTGATCGCTCTTTCGTCGTATCGCGGTCTGTTTCTTGCCCCTTGAGAGCGACAAACCAAGACCTAGGTAGATCGAATCCGTCGTCCCTGTTAAAATTATTTTTATATTTATAAATCTGCGCCGCCTCTCTGTATAATCTCGGGTAGTAATTCCTACAGTTGGATAAAACTTGTGTTTGGCCAAATTCTATCTCATGGTTAGGATTTTCCAAAGCATGTTCGGCAACTGCTGATTTATCAGATTGATTAAGCGTTAATCACCATAACACCGGCTGTGAAAGCCTTTGCATCTATCTGTGTATTCTAGTTTATGATTTATTATTATTAACAGTAGTTTGCATATTGTGTTCAGGAAAATAATACCTTGATAGTTGTTGTAGTTAGGTGGGTTCCCCTTTTTTTAGGTACCAGTATCATTAGTCATTCACTCATTTTTTCCATATTTCTGAAATAATCTGTTGGGCTTTTTCTTATAGTTTCTCTCTTCCATGCATTATTAGTTCATCTTGTAAAATACTATTAAAGAAATACACATGAAAAACACTTACTAAATCCAGACATATTAATAATAATTGTGTTTATTTATTAAAAATGCCTCTTCGTTAGTTGATCATAACAATATCTGTTCCAACATGATGTCATTGATCTTGCAATTTGTTACAGAATATCAGTTTAACTTATTGATATTAATTTTCAAACATTATCCAATTTCAGGGCAGTTTTATTTTCTAATATTTATAAATAATTTTGTAAATGTAATGACCAATATAGCTAGCTATCGTTGGAATGGAGTGGTGATGCATATGATCACTTCCTGCTGCTTTTCCATGCTTTGTTTAGTCCACAATTTCTTCAAATTCCATATATGTTGGTTTTTTATTCTAATTTTCTTTGTTGCTAAATGATTTTTCTCATTAATTTTGTCATAATCCTCTTCCGTTTCCGTTATCAATAATTTCGAAAAATGTTCCTATATTTAATCTTTTCTATCATATTCAATATTTATTTTTACATTTTTAATGTAATCGGCGGAAATTTGACCTATCCAGTTTTTCACATTTCTGGACGAAATATAGCCTCAGGACACCAAAAAAGTTGGTTTGGGCCATTGGTTCGTGTGTGTATGTGTCTGTCGGACTGTCAGTAAACAGGATATCTCGAGAACCGTAAGAGCTAGAGACTTGAATTTTGGTATGCAAAATCACAGCGCGCTCGGAGAGCTAGCGGGCCGACTGCGGGAGGACGGGGGGAGCACGCAGCCAATAATGGCGAAAGTTGTGCAGCCGAGCTTGCACGGTTACCTTCAGTGACGTAGCAAAATTTTAAGTACGAGTCAATTATCTTGTACTGTTTATTTTAATCAGCTTTCGAGTGTTGGACTATATATATATATATATAATAGGATAAGGAAAGTCGTGTTATGTTCACACCAGATTTTTTATAACTACTTAGTTTACTTTCTTTTGTATATTGTCTTATCTTTGTATTTTCCATTTCTTAACCAGTTTTTCCCATGATTTTCTATTTAATAATGTTTTGGTTAAACTATTCCTTTTTTTTCTTCCTTAGTAATTTCTGTACTTATATATCTAATGGTAATTTAGTTTTTTTATCTTCTATAAATTATATTGTTTTGTTTTACAATTACAAATTAATTGTCGATATTAACACTGGCTCACCTGTATGTTTTATCATCTTGTATGGTATTTCCATTCTTTCCCTTTCTAGCATTCTTCACGTTTATTTGGCTTATATATTTTCTACTGCTAATTACTGTGTTCTTTGCATCCACAAAATCGCATAATTTTCTTCCATTACAATTAATTCTACTTCTGACAATAGCATTATTCTTTTTAGATTTGTGTGTTATTAGAATTTCTTACATTGGTATTGCATTAATGACTTTCTAATTCTTCATAAAATTCTTTTTTTTTATTTTTAGATGCATCATATATGTTTATTTTTGTTAAGTTTTTGATCTTGTTTTTTATTCTAATGTACCCTTACAAGTTTGAACTTGATTACATTATCTCTTGGTTGCTTTAGCATTACGTAATGATGGTATTATAAAAAGAAAAATAATAATCCTTTTTTTTTGGTAATGCAAGATGGTATAATTTCTCTCATCTTCATTTGTTTAATTCCATTCATTTTAATTGATTCAATAGAGTTGATGTGCCTGGAAACAAAGAGCATATGTTTCATCATCCAAGCTTTCACAGTGGCAACTCTTGATCATTTTCAATAATTTTCTAGAATTCTTGAATGTTGCGTTGATTTGAAAGTCAAGTCTTGTACATTTAACACGAAAACAGCATACCCATCTTTAATGTTATAAATTAGTATGAAATTTTTAATTTGCATTAGTACTCATTAATAATTAGGATGCATTCACATGAGTAGTGCACTCAAAAAGATAACACTGTCAAATAATAAATAAAGGATGAAAAATTTATTATACATGTCTACAGCTAGGGATAAAAGTCTTAAGATGCAAGGATGATGATCATGGGAGGTGTATGCACATTTTTAACCTATAACTATTTACCTACTTAATCCCAACCTGATATTTTTTAGCGTGCCAATAACTTCAAAATCTCAAAACAAAATATATATAAAACAAATATATATCAACAAACAAAAATTCCACTGATTATGTTTCTACATACTGTGTACAGAAAACCTACCCATGCTAGTCGTTATCTAAACACAAAATCCCATCATCACCCTTATTAAATTTATTCAGTTACAAAATTCCTAATTAGCAAATTCCTCAAACTTTCCGACACTAAGAACTAACAAACTGAAATCAATGTCATTACCAAAACTTTAATACAGAACGGATATTCCCAAAAATCCTTAACCCATCCATCCACTAAAAATATTAACAAAAACACAAAATTTACATTCCCGACCAAACCAAAGCGTTTTTATCTTAAATTAGAACTAAATAACAAGATATACAATTTTTTCACGGCCAACAATAAAATAGCTGACTTCATCTGCTCAACTAAGGACTATTACCTCCACGAATCCAAGGAGTCTATGTGGTGACTGTGATAGAACCTACATTGGCCAAACGAACAGACAAATATCTAGTCGTATATACGAACATTCTTTAGCTCTATGAAAGGGCGATATTTCTTCTGCTTTGGCCAAACATAACAAAAAAAAAAATGGATATATATTTAATTTTTCCAATTCCAAAACACTCGATCCCATCTTACTAGTAGAATTATTTGTGATGCTATTGAAATAGAAAAACACCCTCAATCCTTCAATACTCAAGACGATGGTCAGCGTTTACCTGCTATTTGAAAACCTTTAATTAGTGCACGTCATCACTTATACAACCTGTTACAGCAAACAAATTTTCCCCAGCCCAGTACATTTCTTGTCAAACTTTTACTTCTATATCTATAAATAGTGAAGTACAGCACACGAAGCTAATTTTCTTCTTTTAGTCATAGTTTTCCTTGAGAACTAAGCAGATTGAGACCCCTAATAAAGAATTAAAAACCCCTTGAAAATTGCATCAAAGTGAATTCTGAAACGTCGGGAATTTCCTAAAATCAACGTGGTTCAACTCGTTAACCTAATTGTTCATTTATCATTGACCACAGAAACTTTTCCGAACATTTTATATATACCCAATTAAGCGTAACTTTAATTTAATTTTT
This sequence comes from Sinelater perroti, assembly GCA_036346155.1. Lineage (NCBI taxonomy): Eukaryota > Metazoa > Arthropoda > Insecta > Coleoptera > Elateridae > Sinelater > Sinelater perroti. The sequence continues at coordinate 958,472 of JARFIY010000355.1, read as the reverse complement.
ATAAGAGATGTAATAATAAATGTTCTTATAGACAGTGAAGGAATTTAATGTTTTATTTATAATTACAAGCGATGTCATGTACAGCATGACCCCCGCTGGAGGTGGTTATGGAGAACGTGATGCTTCAATGAGTGCATATGGAGCCAACACAATGGCCACTGCTGCTTATGGCGCTGTTACTGATGGGGGCTATGGAAGTGCTGCAACTGCAATGGGCACAACTTACAATCCTGGCGTTGGAACAACCACCTATGCAACTACAGCCACTGGCTATAGCACTACTGGTTATGACGGTCGGACCACTACTGCAGCATATGGAACAAATACAGCTGCTGCACCAGTGGCTGGATATGGAAACGGAGCTGCTGTTGGCACGTACACTACTCCAGGCGCTACTGCAGGATATGGCGATGCTTACAACACCACCCGGGTGGGCGGAACATATGACACTGTGTATCCGCTGCCTCAGCAACGAAGGTAAGTGTTGCTCTTACTTTTCTTTTGAGAGAAGGCATTTTGTGAAGTTTACTAAGATTGCGGAACTAGTTGAAGTATTTTACCCAGTAAATGTGGAAGATGTGATCTGAAGCTTTACTATGGTAGAGTGAGAGTAGTTTGTATTAAAACACTACATAAGAGGTGATGTGGTTACATTACATAATTATATATTAAGAAAGTTTGTCTGTCTGGTATATTGCCTAAATGATTATTACTGTAATCAGTAAGGCATTCGAATTATCAAAATACAAATAATTACATTAATTTTTTTCTTTTGCCTACTTTTAATTAGTAACTTTTTAATATGGAAATAAAAGCATTAAGTTCATTTAGCAGACCTTTTGTAGTGTTATAGCCACTAACTTAATTTTCAAACAAGATCATGCAACTTTTGTTTTTTTTTTTGTTTTTTTTTAATATATTATGAACAGCAGAAATAAAGATGGGGATGAAAATAAATAATAAAACATATACAAAAAAATGGAAACAAGCAGAAAAGCCTATAGGAGTTTACATGTAAAGAAGTTAGAAACATTAATAACTCTTAAGTATTTAAGGTCAAATGCAACATGTCTTATTAATAATTAATTAAATAAATTTATTTTAAATCATATAACAATTCTTGGAAAGTTGTCTTAAAAATTATATCGTCTAAGCGCAAGCCATTATGTTTTTGATACTGATCTAAACGAACTCTGAAATTATTCATAACTGCATAGTACGTTTAATCTGATTGTGTAATTGTTGCAATTTCTTGGCTGATATTTTTTTATCTGTTGGATAGACTTGGTATTATTTTTATACACTTCTCTTAAGAAGAAATCCATGAGCATTAAGTTGAGACTTTGCACACACCAATTGCTTATCTTGTAAAATAAACAACTTTCTATTGATTTTATTTAAGACTAAAAGTAAGGACTGGTTATTTATTAGGAAGACAAAGGAGTGCAGACACAAAAAGGAGAAAGGTTTGTAATCTTTCAGTAATTACGTGGGGGAAAATCAAATTCAAACAATATAACAGCATAACGCAAGGCTTCCTCCATGCATACCTCTTCTGACTTTCTTTTGATGCATTTGATCCAGAAAATGAGCAGTTTTTGCATCCCACTTTTGTAAAAATATGTGAATTGCTCTTGGAACCCATTAATTTCCTCTACTTGATTATTAAAACCTTTGGCCTTCTAAAGCATTATTGAAGAACCCAAACAGATGACAGTTACAAGTTCTTAAGTTGGGACTATGGGAAGGCTTCAATGCATTTGCTTCAATTTGATGAATTACAGCACACTTATGATTATAGCCTTGCGTCTTTGTGCAATAGATAGCTTTTCACCTTTGCAGACTCAACTAATATTGATCATTAAACTATGCTTTTGTGATCCCACTGTTGTAATGACCTTTTTTGCTTAGTTTTGGCTTTTGTAGGTGTAGATTGATCTGTCTTTCGTTTAGCTCCATACATACTGGTTTGGATTTTAGAAGTGTAATGATGGACATCATTACAGATCAGTGTCTGATTTAAAAGTGAATATACTTCCTTTTCATAACAAGCAAGGAATGTTTAAGAGATCTTAAATCATGTAACCTTTTGTTCAGTATTAAGGATTGGGGAGAGGAAGCCTTGTGAATTCTTCACAAAATTTCACAGTTTTTATTTATTGATTGGCCACAATCATGATTAATACCCACTTGGTGCATATTTTGTCAATAGTAGCTGATTGACCTCACTAAGTTAGTAAATCAAGCAAAGCCCATCTTAGTGTTGCTGATGCAAATGTGACTTACATATGTTAGTGCTAATGATGGTAATGTTAATGCCAATAGCACAGATAATATAATTTACGTTTAAATGTTCACAATGATTTTAATGGCGTTAGTAATGTTCAACCACAATATTTCTGGATTGTCATTAGAAATGTGGATCTTGTGCATGTCTACTGCTTGGCACAGGCACTTAAAAAATCTCACTAGAAATGCCAAAAATTATTAAACGTGATATCCGATAATTAAAAATGATTTGCATGCTTATGTATGTTTTAGTGTAATCTGTTAAATAAAGATGCAGTTTTTGTTGAAATAAATCAATGTCGGTGTGGTTCTGTAATGAATTTCATATTTTGGCATCTGTTAATGCTAACATGATTGCTAGCTGATATTACCACAACACTTTAATGTCGCCATTAATATTAATGTGATTGAGACAAGGCAATTACATTTTTGACCCTGCTTTGTCCTGTAGTGAGCATCTTGGGCTATTTGAACAGCTGACTTTTTGATAATGTGCCTTTACCAAACAGTTTATGTAATTTTTCTTTGTTAAAACTTTTATAATGCCTTGTTCAATGACCCTAGGCATTAACTGTTCAATCGTTGCAATTGCTATTGACGAATTTATCTGCAAGGGTAACCACCTTTGTCAAAATAGCCTATGCACATGCATTAATAAACTCTAGTCATTAGTAATGTTTTAGCAGGACAAAAGATCTTTTAAATTTGACCTATACAATCCTTTTTTAAGCTACATGGTGGTGCACAATTATTTATTAACTTGTTTTTAATTTATAAAGCGAGCATGCAATTGCACTGTATTCTAAAAGCCACTGTTCTTCATTTCTTATAAAATACATGAAAATTGTCTTATGTACAAATAAAATAAATAGTTAAGTTTGAAGTTTGCGTTACTTAGGTTAAATCTACATGGGTAATTTGAAATCGGCTAATACACGATCCTTAGCAAAGAACTCCGATTTAATTTTGACAGTAATGTTTAAAAAAAATTCAAGAAATCAGAGGTATATTTTTTTTTCATAAAGAACATAAATTGTAATCAAGTTGATGTCATCTTTGAATTTTGATGTAACATACATTTGTTACCTTTGAAGATGAAATTTGTTTAAAAATGTAACCAAAAAAGTGGTAATGTAACTATATCGCACTTTTATGACACTTTCGAGACAACATTTGACAGTTCTTTACTGCTATTCAAGCATGCTTTGCTTGAAGCGTAATATAATGGAGTGACGCTATGATATCGCGCGAACGCCATCGTTGTTTTGCGCTAAATCGCCACATTGCGGATTTTGCGTACTCGTTTGTTAAACTACCATGCAGAGAAGAAGAAACGTCTATAACACATTGCCCTTGTGTGATGCTGTGCTGAATGAAAACTTCCACATTTTAGGGTATGACGTGATGTGCACAAGTTCTTATTTCTAGAACCTGTGTCAATATTCTGGACATCCAAGAACATTGTGAAACGTGACTTTTATTGTTTATATGCCAATTTTTATTTGTAGTTTTACAAGCAGCGGTGGCGGTCCTGGTCCACATAGAGACATGCCATCGGGCCCGGGGCGCAGATATTAAGTGCGTATATTGCGGTACCCTCGGCCTAGTAAATTGCGCTGAGCTAGGGCTGCCGTAACACACCGCAAGCGTCCATGCGCCTCAACTGCTCACCAATGCGCTTCTGCAACTATAACCAGCTTAATTCAGTTCTGTTTCGTTTATTGGAACATTACTACTCTGTAGCTCTTTACCGTTCTTATGGAGTAAACGAGCATGTCCGTCCTTCTTTCATCGACATTTGGCTTTTTATTTATAATTTTTTGATATATTAACTGCAGCAAATTTGAAATGTAGAACAGTAAATCAGGCAAATCTAAGTGTAATAGTTGTTTCAGAAGAGAGAGTTACAGCACATTAAATGTTTTTGTGTATAGGGTGCTGATCATTTATGATTTCATTAGATAGTTTTATTAAAAATTGCTCAAATGTAGCAATTGTGAATTATTATTCAATTAGACTTCTAACTACAAACAAATATGTAGTGTTTTGTTTGTGTAAATCAAAAACCGAAATGACCAATAAAGGTTTTGTAGTGTTCTAGGATTCCTATGTTTGATTTTTATGATTAATGTATTTGAATTGCAAATTATAACCATATTTATTGTTAATTAAATTTCAGGCAGTTTTCACTATGCTTTGAATTAACAAGGGGGCCATCAAACATGGTACAAACGGATTTTGATGAGTCTCAGGTATGTTGAAGAGGGATTTGCCCTGAGTACCAGGCTAGCTGGGTTTCATGCGATAAGCCTTGGTTTCCGAGAAAATCAATGGTAAAGTTTCACACGGGGCTTATATACTCGTAACGATGCTTACCTAACAAGTCAGCGAGCGCAGTGCAGTGGGTAAAGTATATAACTATCACGCGGGTGACCCGTGTTCAAGTCCCGCCACTGTCTTTTTTTTTCTATCCTAATCTATTCAATCTCACGAAATATCAACAAACACTGCCTTTGACAATTGTAGGAAAAAATTTCAATACAATGTTCGATAATAATTTCACTTATTATATATTACACATACATTATATATACTGTGTTTCGATTACTCGCTATCGCTGTGAATGCTAGGTGAACAATCTTGCGGATCATAATTATCATAAAAACACGTGAAGCATAACACAGTGCAACACCATGGACTCTTTATGAAACCTACTGCTTTGCAGACGCATGGTTGCTTCAAATCGAAACACAGTATATATAATGTATGTGTAATGTATAATAAATGAAATTAATATCAAACATTGTATTGAAATTTTTTCCCGCAATTGTCGAAGGCAGTGTTTGTTGCTGATATTTTGTGAGATTGAATAGATTAGGAGAAAAAAAGAGCCAGTGGCAAGACTTGAACACGGGTCACCTGCGTGATAGTCGTATACCTTTATCCACTGCACTGCGCTCGCTGACTTGTTGGGTATGCATCGTTACGGGTATATAAGCCCTGCGTGAAACTTTACCATTGATTTTCTCGGAAACTAAGGCTTATTGCATGAAACCCGACTAGCCTGGTACTCATCAAAATCCGTTTGTACCATGTTTGATGGTCCCCTTGTAAGTGGATTATGGTTGTTATTATTATTATTATTGATTACAAATTTTTTACTTCTGGGTGTGCAATATTTATTATTTTAATCTGAAACTATTTGAATCAAAGAAGTACACATTATATCAAAATATTATCTACTAAGGAAATGGCAATTTCCAGGAACTTGTTACGTAATTGTTATCGTTACACCTGTTGGCTTATTGCTAAAGGAAAAGGCACAAACCATGACGCCTTGTCATTTAATTGATTTACCTGAAAGTGCAACTAATGAATAACTCATAGTGTACGGGGATCCATCCTACTGCATTAACTAAAGTTAAAAATGTTATTTTATTGAGAAATTATTGGTCATTCATGATCCTGCTATGTATTCTTCAATATTTATTACTTAGAGAATGAAAGGACTAACAATTTTGTACTTGAAGTATTGTCCCATTCGATCACAAAATGATCAAATCAGTTATCATACTCTATTAAATATTTTTGTAAATTCTATTCTTTTGTTGAAGTATGGAAACAATTACTGGGTGTGTGTAGTGTGTGTGTGTGACTTTTATGATTTAAAGATAGATCGTGTTAATGTTTACAACTATACAAGATGAGAGAGACAACAATTTTGTGGTATTTACTATCAATTTATTTGTGCTTCAAATATCACATGGATTATACTTACATTTTTTTAATTTCGTATTTTCTGTAACTTCATATTTTTCTTTAAATGAAGTTCTAGTATTAATTATTTTCTGATGTTACAGTTATGCTTACATATTTAAAATATTTGGTTATGAGTATGTTATTAATTATTTTATAGCAACTCTGTAGCAGAAGCATTTGATATTTCTTTTTAGCAGTGCATTATGAAGGTTTACAAAGTATATATTAAAATGAATCGTTTCTTATCGTAATTTTTGCAAATTACGATGGACCAACTCGGGAGTTTAAGTGCGGAGTATTTTACCTGTAGAATTTACAGGCTACAATAAGCGTTGGAATGCGCACCGATAGGTTGGTTTGCGGTTCTGCTCTTTGTAGCTCTAGCTAAACGAAGAAGCGCTCGAGTGCCACAATAGAACGCCGAACGCACTGTGCAAATCACCGCCACTTTATTATGCCGGCGTTTGTTCGCTAAATAATGCGCCTGGTCCTGATGCGTCTGACCAATCACAGTGGATTTGTAGATGCGCCCCTTTGCGCCATTGCCGATGTATGCGCTCTCGTACATGGCGTCTATGCGTTTGCAAGAATTTGTAGCAACAGGTGAGACATTTGTTTCTAGTAACATATTACGATAAGTTCCATTATTTTTCACACCGTTTGTTGAAATCAGTTTAGAGTACTAATCGCCAACATAAGTATACGTTAGATGTTTAATTGCCATGTAGATGGTAGTTGCGTTGCGACACACTCAAGCCTTGCGAATAGTGTACGTTTACAAATAAAAACGCAAATGCGGAAACTTCTTTTGTATCAAAAATTTGCATTGTAACGATCAACTTTCATCCCTACATACTAATTTGAATGCATGTAGATGTTACATTACTTTAACTTTTAGGGAAGATGGCAACTGGGAATGGTAAAGATAATGGTGACCGAACCAGCAAGACTGTATTATAGCACAATACAAGGTACAGAGTATATTGATGATGAAGAATAGAAACCTAAATATATCAAATAAAAAAAATACAATTATGTTGTGTTAATATAAACACCTGAAAATTTTCCGTTTATTTTCACCTAGGTTTCTGTTCACCATGAATATGAATGATGTATGCATTAGTAAGAGCTGATTTTTATATGACATGTTTGTTGTAGATAAACCAGAAGAGGCGACAGTAGCAATTTGCATGCTGTATAGTAGGTGGAAAAGAGTGGTTTTGGTCCTGTGTTGCCATACCACTTACTGCTGCAGCATAGTGAGTAAGATGGTTTATTTAGTTGAGTATTAAATGTTATACCATAAAGCAGAAAGGTAAATATGAGACTCTGTAATACTTACAATTGTTCAAAAAGATTTTAATAGAATTATTAATAGTGGATCTTATGCTGTATGTTATCGTTTTTAAGTCTGCATATTTGAAAGTAACACAAAATTTAATAAATTAAAAACAATAATGAAATGAACAAACATAAACAGACCATCGTTATGGCAATCCAAAGTCAAACTAAGTTATACGTTTTTAGATTTGCATTTTTCTTAATATTTGTAGAATCTTGCATCTCAAGTTAGGTGACCTGTGCTAAAGTCGAACATAGCTTAGGGGAGGGGGGGTTCTTTGTAAATGAAGGAATACAATGGTGATTTTTGTTTTTAAACCAATAATATAATTTAGTCTATATAGATCGGGACACTATTGCTTTAATATAGGTTATTTTTGTTCTAAATTTGGGGTTGCATTTGTGAAGAGTTGTACATGCATATATTTCCACTTGCTGCTACTTTTGTACTTTATAGGATTTTTACAATTTACTAAAATCAATTTTTTGTATACTTTATTATTTTTCTTTTTCTTAGCAAATATTTTGGATTATGTGTTAATATTAATTTTGAGTAATTTATATCATCGACTTTCTGATATAAGTTTATTTATTTATTTTTTTTTTTTTTGCATAGTAGACAGGACCATTGTTACCATATAAATTTAGTCTCAAAATAAATTGAAATTTTTTAAACGGGTATCCCTAGGATACCATCTTTCACTCACATATTTTGCTCCAAATTATTCCTCCAACAATGAAAACCTTTATTTGTAGAACTATTGTTACTTACAATGCAGTTTTCTTTTTCTTCTGTATACCACTCAATACTCATAACTATCTTATTGCATAATGTGTAAACTTCACTTAGCAATACAAATTTTTGGTTAAGTTTGCTATGCTGTAAGGAAGCAAAAAATAAGTTACTTTTCTTCCACAAATACATTATAGATCTTTCATTTTCTGTATTTTCTGTTTTGAAGATATATGTATGTGTTGTTCTTTTGAGTCGTAAGTAAAGGTAGTTATGCATTACAAAATATTAATATTTTCTTATGTAAAAATTGGTACTTATAATAACATATTCTTTTATTTTATAGGCATCATTTACAAAGGCTGTGAATTAATCTCTGTTACCACTTGCAAATGACTACAATTTGAAACCTAAGGGTCGATGTCTACTTTCCTTGAATTAAATATTTTATTTACACATGTTACAGATAAAAATATCTCAAAGTGTATAGTGTAGATGCATATAAACTTGTATATCTCATTAAGTCACACCAATAGCCCACTTATAGAACTACTAGTAAAAAGTCCATTCCAAAGATGGGCCAATAATCAGCCATATTTAAGCATGATTACAATTGTTCGGCTGTATTCAATTTCACATACATCAGGGTTGTGCTGCATGCATCTACTAATGACAAGAATTAACAGTTGGCACAAACTGTCAAATTAGTTCATGATAATTTGTTTTGATTTATAACAGTTCACCCTGTGACCTAAACTAAAACGTTTATGCGAGGTTTGGCAGCAAACCGGTTCGAATGAGGTACTGACCTTTGAAATCGGTTCAAACTATAGGAGGAATTGCAATGGTAATTACATTTTTGCAGTTTTATATATAGAATATATATGAAGGCTTCGTGCATTCCTGGTGGAATATTGCCACTTCATTCGAAGCTTTTGCTTTTTGCTTCATTTGCAATTTTTTCCCATTGTTCTCTATCGCCTAGTTTCTCAAGTTTTGGATCTTCATTTTCTCCAAATCCCTCGCCACTTTGTCTGCCCATCTCTCTTTCGGTCTACCCCTTGGCATTTTACCAGTTGGTTTCCATTCCATAATTCGTTTAACTATTTTTTCTGTCGCTTCTCTTTACGTGCCCCATCCATCTTATTCTTTGAGCCTTAATAAACTTTAGTATATCTGCTCCATATTTTTTTGTAGAGTTTGTGATTCACTTTCGGTCGGATGTCTCCATTTTCTAGTATTTTTGGACCGGATATTTTTCTTAATATTTTCCTCTCAAACACTCTTAGTTTCCCTTCTTTCTATGTGAGGCAAATTACTTTAGCAGCATATGTAACTACTGGTCTTATTACAGCTCTATATAATCTAATTTTTGCTTGTTTGTTTGCTGATCTTTTTATTCTGTAAAATTTTGATGTTACTGAAATAGGCTCTTTTCCCTACCATGATTAGTCGTTCTTTTATATTTGGATCTTTTCATATTTGCTACTTAGTACTTACTGTTCCTAGGTATCTAATCATTCTCACCTCTTTAAACTTGTAGTCGTCTACTTTGATGTATGTTCCCTTACTCTCTTTTCTTTGCATTTTCATGATTTGTTTTATTTTGATTTATATTTAGGCCCATAATTTTTGCTTCTGTATGTAATTTTTGAAATGTTTTGAATGGACCTGCTTGTGTTCTTGAGATTATCAGGACATCATCAGTAAATGCAATAATTTGTACTTCTTTGTTTATTATCGTTTCCTTATTTTTTGTTCTCCTAATTATTCTTTCAATTACATAATTAAATAGTATTACTGAAAGCAAATCTCCTTGCCGTACCCCACTATTAAATATAAACTCATCTGTTGTGCCTTTGTTTATTTTAACTACTGCCATAGTGTTTGTTTGTGTCATCCTAATCAAGTTTACAATTTTAGCTGGTATATTTGATTGTTTTAATTCTTTTCGAAACTCTTTTCTATTTATTTTATCGAAAGCCTACTTGAAGTCAATAAATAATAGTATTAATTCAATTCCAAATTCGTAGCATTTTTCAAGAATCTGTTTTACTACAAACATGGCATCCATAGTTGATCTCCTGGGTTGGAAGCCGAATTGGTACTCTCCAAGGAGATACCTCAATAGTTATTGCATTCTTTCAAGTCGCTTTTTTTCGGTATTGGAACAATCACTGATTTTTCCTGATCTTTTAGTATTCTCTCTGTGCCCCAAATTTCTGTTATTAGCTTGAAAATCCTTTTATGCAACTCTTTACTTTTCATTTTTATTAACTCTGAGCATATTTCGTTTGTTCCTGCTGCTTTCCCATTTTTTTGTATTATTGACTGCATCGATTACCTCTTTAAGGTTTGGCCTTGTTACTTCTTCATCCTGTCTTGTTACTTACCTCTTCTTCACCTGTTAATTCCAGACTGCCCTCTTGATTTAACAATCTTGATAAAAAAAAAATTCCATATTTCTTTGATTTTCTGCTCATTTTGCTCTATTTCGCCTTTCGTGTTTTTTATGCCTCTTCTGCATATGTTTGGTTTACCATGTTCCTCTTATATTCTTTGAAAGAACATTTTTGAATGATGTTCTTTGTAGTTATTCTTAATTTCTTCCATTTTGATATTAACCCATTGATTCTTTTTGCTTTTGTATATTCTTACTGCTTCTTTCCTTAACCCTTAGTCATGCCTAAAAAGTTACATAAGTAGTCGCGTGGGGTGTCCAGCACCCCAAATTTGTTTATAGGAAACACACACACACACACACACATATATATATATATATATATATATATGCGAAAATTATACACACAGAACTTTTTTTAATTTTTCTTAATCATTAACTGACAAAACTTGATATTACTTTAATATTAACATTAAAAAATAATTTATAAAGATAATGCATTTAGGCATTCATAGTTACAATTTTGCTAACCAATAGTTAGAATCATTATATTCACAGCAGTTTAACTGTAATATCATATAAGTATTTTAAATAATAATTTGAATACTTAGTGAGTACAACAGTAATAGACAACACCCATAGTTTTGCTGCTGATCATAATCCATTTATAAATTGTTCTTCATCAGATTTATGTTGATCAGTGGATATCAAGTTTTAAGAAAATCCATGTTCTAGGAGTTACTAATAATATAATCAAGTTATTCTTTAACCTTGCCTGGTTTGATGGGGAAGAACAAGTTCTTTTTGTTTTCTTTTTCAGATTCACAAAATAACATTTTTTGTCGCTATATATGCACTGAATTGATACTTAAAGTATCTTTAGCTGAGTAATTTTACTCAATAGTACATTAATATTTAGATACCATGTTTTTTTGTTATGAAAAAAATTCTTTCTGGATTTTTCACTATATCCAGCCATTCTTCAGAAATAAATCTTTCAAAATTGTTTGCTTTCTTAATGACACCAAGGTTATGGTTGCATGTTAAGTATCTATGGCCTGGATCAAGGTATTTGTGCTTAACTATGAAATTTTCCACTAATCACCAGATCCATCTAAATACTGCCAAGCTGATATTTGTATTCTTTCCAAAACAAGTCTCGGTAGATAACCGAGTTTTTTTTTTCGGATGGTATGTGTTCGTTTAAAAATGATATATTAAAATATTTATAGAAGGCTTTCCTATAAATCAACAAACATAGCTATCGTATTTGCTGTAGTACATTTAATTTTGTATAACTCATACATGGTATTAAGGTTAAATTCTAGTTGAAGGTGGGTTTTTATTTTGTTTAAACATGTATCGTATGTATTGCCTTATTGATAACTTTAAAACCAAACGACATTTTTGTAGTAATAATAAGCGCTTTTAATGAGCAATATTTCTATTATAAATACCATATGCCGAGGTTTGAAGATGATAAACGAATTTAAAAAAAGATGGGGAGTTAGACAAGAAAAAAGATTAAAGAAAAACCTCTATGAAATGGTCGGACGATATTAAAAGAGTGATCAACTTTAACAGAATGCGCAAAATAGCCAAAATAAGAATTCGTTGGAGAGACCTACATCCAAAATGGATTCATATAGTCCAATATTTGTTGTTACAGTCGAACTTCCGTATGTCAAATTTTCAAGCTGCACTTTGCATCATCTGTTAAGGATTTATATACAAAATTGTCTCGATTTTCTATAAATCGATTTTTTCCGTAATTCGATCCAAAATCGCTGGGTTTTGTCACTAGATATTTCCGTAACTCGAATTTTACCTACTGATCCACTCAAATTGTGACTTAGGATAGTGAATGTATCAGTTAAATCCCATTGAAAAAGTGTCAATGAAATCGGGTAAAGCGCAATGAAATTAAATATTTCTATACTTTTCTCACAAAAAAATGTTGCAGACACAAAATGGCGATCGTTTTAAACAGCAATAAAATGAAAAAAACATTTTTTTGCAACCATCTGCGGCGGATGAATTTTGACGAAAAAAAGCTTCAAACAAAAATTGTAGGTCTTGAAAAAAGCTAAAGAATGGCGCCAAAATGGTTAAAATCGGTTGCGACGGTTTTTCGCAATATTGAAAAACAATTAAAATAAAAAAGTTGTTTGTTACAATTGCAATAACTTTTGCAATATTCAAGTTACAGACCCGAAACTTTCGGAAAAAGTGGACCGTGATTTGCTTATTAAATGCTGATTCTAAGTGATTAATAGTTTTCGCAAAATTGCATTTTTTTATAAACAAGTACGGACATGGAACTTGGGTTCCACAGATGTCCTAAACAAAAATTTGCGTCCACTTCCGGTCAAACCGGTCTCGATATTTTCCTATCACGCTGATTTTTTGGCGTCTGGACTTGACTTATGGTCCTTAGTTGAATACTGAAAACGTTATGTCTCTATCACAGTTCAAAAATTATAAGGCTTGACGGATGTCAGAAATAACAGAAATAGAAGCTAGTCTTCAGCTTGGAAGCTGCCTTGATCAAAGGTTAAAAAATAAAAGGACGGGCAGACAGACGACATTACTCTCTACATAAGGCTTCTCATTTTAATGTATCGAAGAAAAAGGTACTTTCGTAAAAATTAATTTGTAGCGATTCAAGAGGTCTGATCCGAGTTCTCAAAAAAGCGTTGTACTGTCGAAGAATATTACTATCACAGAAAATGCGAATGGAAACCGATTATTTTTATTGAGTAGTTGAAAAATAGCGTAAAAAGTGGGTACTGTTTTCCGTTATAAACAAATGAAATAACTTTGTCAATGCTCTCATAATAATGAACACTTTGTATTCTAATAGCTGGAATTTTTCCGCGCATTTAAAAAAAATTAAGACTACGACCTTGAGGAGCCGAGATAACTTTTTTTCGAAATATTCCTGCAGCTTCAATTTTCAATATAAAGAGCTGAAATATTTAGAGGATGCTCTTGAATATTTATATTTTTGATAAAAAATACTGCCACTTGATAATCCGACTTTAAGCATTAAAAAATTAACGTCGTTGAGAAGCTCGACGCCGAGGTGAATACCAACAGGCGCATGGCGGCGGAGTTAGGAGAGCTCTGGCTCTCGGCGCGACATCGCTCAAAACTGATCGCGCACGTTCAAAATCGCCAGCGTTCAGCAAATTGACGATATCTCGGCTTCTTTTCAACCGGTTTTCTTCTTTTTTTTATTTGGGGTAGCTCGATTAGGTGAATTGAAATAAATAATCAGCGACTACATTAAATATTACAGATGCGCTCTATTTACTTACCTTCCTTAAACTTGTTTTTCCGTCTGCATTTTTATTACTTTTCCTGTCGTTATTCTTTCTTTATTTGTTTATTGTATGGACAAGCGAAAATAAAAGTACAACCAAATATCGTCTTTAACACTGTTGGTTTAGTCAGGAGATGTTTAGTCACATAGTAGGACAACAGCTATATATATATATATATGTTAATAGGATAGTTGACTTTTTTTTTTAAATATGTACAGTATAAGAGGTAAAACATGTATTATTTGCAGTAAATTGCATATTAAAATCTTTTTGACAGCATTTATATGTGAGAAATCATTTATACTGAACTGAGCAATTTGTTCCTTTTATATTTTATAATACACTCTATATTTCAGTACATCGCATATTATTAATAAATGATAAAGCATACTGTTGTTTATGTATGTTTATATGAATAAAATGATACAAAATCGAAACATCGTTATACATATTCTCAGAGAAAACCCACACCGTGTAAAGGCTTGATATAATTGTTTTATTCATATGTTGAATTTTTGATTAATAGACTGTTTCATTTCAGTGTTTAAAGAATTAAGCCGTGCCGATGCGTTGTCCAGCACTTGGTCCGTCGTACACTCCTAGGACGTCTCTGGCTTCTGCTTCAAGTTCTTCACCCTCGGCCTCGAGCATGGCAGCCTCACGTGCTATGCGCTCCAGCTCATTGCGTATAGCCTCCTCTTCGGCACGCACAATCATGTCCAGTACAGCCTGATGGGCCTGGCTCTCAATCAAGGCATGCTGCAAATGTTATGCTCGATCGCATCAACCACTTACATTGTGTTTGTGTATGTGTGCATGTGAGTGTATGTGAATTTAAGCGTCTTTGTTTCAATTCATAAAATTGTAATGTTTTTATAATTGATTTCTGTAGAGTGTAGGTAATAATTGAAAATGTATGTATAAAAGTGTAACGCACCATTTCTTCCTTCTCAATTCGTTCCCGTTCATCCATAAGCTCCTGAATTTCGCGTTTCTTAATGTAGTCGACTTCTTGATTATAACGATATTTGAATAGCCAGTGACCTAGATAGTGTATCGGATCTCGTGGCTGTTTCGCTGTTATTTCGGCCAATGCTAGTGTGAGCGGTTTGCCGAGGGCAGTTTTCAGGTAATGAATGTCCTCTGATGGCATCCGGCTCTCCGTTGAAACTGCAACAAACCAGATGAGCATTGCAAATATACCAAAATGCATGCATGCAATTTAGTCTTAGTTGAATTTGTCATTGATTGTATTCCCTGATTGTAAGTTTCTTTTCAGAATTCATTTTGATTAATAAGCTGGCATTTGTATTATCTGTGTAAAACACCATAGCACCTTTAAATAAAGTCTGGTATAGCTAATTGTATTGTTATTTCACCTGAACTGATTTGCGTTGATGACTCATCCGAATCGGCAGTCAAATATTGTGACTTTTGTCGGTAGATATCCCAGGGTGGCAGTTGGATACCTTTAAGCAGGCCCAAGCACGACGCCTCTGATCGGGTCAGGTGGTGCCCAGACATTGTAAGAAAGTGGCCCGAATGTGTAACTCGGAGTCCACGCTCTTCCAGCTTTTCTGTAATTTTGGATATCACTGTTATAGAATATATAAAAAGAACATATATAATTCTATTTAGCTGTAAATAATTTTTTTTTAATGAACAATCTGAAAATGAAATAAAAGAAATAGAGTATCTGGTCAATAAATATTGCAGAAAAAGTGAGTTTGACCATGCAGATATAAAAGCATCTTAAATATCTTTCTGGCGTTTAATATGTTTTGTTTTATTAATGAGGTTTTGGTTAATTTAAGTAATAATAGTTCTAATTTAATGATAATTTGAAATATAGAAAACAGCATCTGAATTTAGATGTGATAAGCTGAAGCTTGTAATGTGATGTTGAATTGTAAGACTTTCTTATGAAGAATATTCAAAGATTTTCAATTTGTGATGGGTAGTAATGCAAGTGATATCATCAAGAAAGTGTAACATAGGTATGAAGAAAGCAGGATACGTCATAAATGTAATAACCAGAATACACTGGGTTATAAATCGGGACTCTAGGGTGATTGATTGAGTCATGCGCAATTTGATATTTCAACAAAAAAATGTGCACGAGATATGATGAATGGGTTGCGTTAGGTACGTTGTGATGAAGCAGCCTTTATTAATCGTTCTCAAACCACCCGAATAGTTTCACAGACAGTATGTTCTAGCTTTGCACAAAATATGATGCAAATAACCTGAACAGGTTTTTATTCACATATGGGCATTAAAATCCACTCTTATTAGCTACCAGGTTACCTACATATTAAGTAGATTAATAATAGTAGATAATATATTATATTGGACTATCAATCTGTGCCATAAAATTATAAGAGTATCTTCCATTGTTTAAATTCCAGAATGGCAATTAGCAAAAAAGACAGCCGAAAAGCTGTAATGCCACTGAATGAAAGCCGCAGATTTGTAAAATGACGTATAAAACACATATGAGCTTAAATCAATTAATAAGAATCCCTTTAGATTAGAGATGGCAAGGACTGGTTAGCACACTATGGTAATCTTTTCTACTCTGAGGTAAGAAAACCATTGAAATTCACAATTGCAATAAGGAAAACGCAATAACCTGGACTAACATTTCTGATATGTAATGGATAATAGAGATTTTAAATTAGATAAACTTAACAATTACCAAAACATAAAACTAAGGCAATTATTATGATTAAAAAGATTAAGAATTTTTATAACTTGAAAACCTAACTGTGTACATACATATTTTTAACTCATAAATTGCACTATATTAAATTAAAGATCAAACAAAGTCCTTGAAACACTAAGAAAGTGTTCTGGAAAATAAGAGCCATGAACATAAAACCAAACTAATGGAATTGCAGCTTTTCCAAAACAAAGAGAAAGTGTTAAAACTTAGGTAAAGTGCAAATTAAAGTATCAAGACCTTTGAGCAAGCTTTGTTCTAATCAGGGTCAATCTTTGTGAATTCGTAACCGAAAACTTAATTGTTGATTGTACTGAGTAACTTAAGGCAATGAAGATATGATTGTTGGCTAGATTAGCAAAGTATTATCAGGAATCCATAAGTTTCTCTTGCGTTTTCCCATGTACATTTGGAGATAATATAAAATCATTGATCCATATATTTTTCTTCTAAAACCAGCCACATGAAAACATGGAAGAGCACAAAAATTAAACAAAAAGATTAAGACAGTTCTCTTTTCAATATGACCTCTATATTGACCATCTCATATATATATATATATATATATATATATATATATATATATATATATATATATATATATATATATATCAACTCGAAAGGCCTTTAAGACCCATGGCTTTTTTATCACTTTTTTCTATTTGTTTCTGTCTGTGGCATGTGCTTCTCAATCAGGTATTTTCAGTTCTAGCAGATCTTCTTCAATGCACTTTCTCTAGGTTTTCCTTGTTCTTCCTCTTCTTGTACTTCCATGCATTTTCTCAAAAGTGACTGTTTTTGATACTCTCTCATCTGTCATACGTACTAAATGTCCTATCCACTTAATTCTGGTTTGCCTAATTAATGGAATTATACTGGTGTTGTACAGGTTCAATAACTCTTGGTTTGTTCTTCTTCTCCATATTTGACCTTGTTTTATATCCCGATAAATCATCCTTAATATTCTCCTTTCCTAAATTTCAATTTTTATTATATCTGCTACTCTCAAAACCCATGTTTCGCTTGCGTATAATGCCATTGGTCTGAATACTGTTTGGTAGAGTCGAATCCTTGTGGCATATGATAATTCTTTTGCTCTCAGTATCTTCAAAGAACCTGCTCTTTTTGTTCCAAGTAGCAACCTTCCTTCAATTTCTTCTCTGGGGTCCATTTCTACTCCAAGGTAAACAAATGTTTTCACACTTTCAAAACTATATTTGTCTTCTACCATTAATTCGAAGTTCACACGTTGCTGCTGTTTTCCTGCTCCCATTACCATAAACTTTGTTTTTGCAGTATTTAGCTTTGCTCTCACTTTCTTTGTCTCTGTTATGAATTTTTTTATAGTCTTTTAGCTCTTTCCTGCGTTGTTGCTATGATTGCCAAATCATCTGCAAATGCCAGGCGTTGGTGTGAATTTTTGAATATTGTTCCTGATCTTTTAAACTGACATTTTCTTATCACAGTTTCTAGTACTAGATTAAAGAGGGTTGTAGAAATTGGGTCACCTTATTTTAGCCCTACGTTTGTTGGAAATTCTTCTGATAATCTGCCGTTAAATTTAACTGGAGTAAATGTTTCCTGTAGTGTCATTTTTATTAAGTTTGTTAGCTTTCCGGGACATTCTAGTACGTTTGGTATTTTGATTACTGCCGTTCTTCGTAATCTGTATTAGGCCTGTTGTAGATCTATAAAAATTACATAGAGTTGAATCTTCTTTCTTTCTGTTTCTTCTTGTATAATTCTTAATGAGTGGATTAGATCTATTGTAGATCTATTTCTCGTAAAACCGCACTGATATTCACCTACTTTAGTTTCTGCAAATTCTTTATATCTCTTTTCAATTAATTTCGCAGTAATTTTATACGCTACACTCAGTAAAGAGATGGGTCTATAGTTTTTACACTGTTTTGTGTTTTCTTTTTTACATATTGGCACCATCACATTTTTGTTCCATTCTTTTGGTATTTCGCATTTTCCCCAAATCTTCGTTATTAGTTTATGCACCCTTTCTGTCAGTTCTTTTCCTCCATATTTTAGTAGCTCTCTAGGGATTGCATCACTTCCAGGGCTCTTGCCATTCTTTAGATTTTTTTCTTCTAGCTGTGAGAGTTCAAGTTCTTTTTGGTTCTCATTTAAAAGTATGTTATCCATGATAGGTTGATCTTCCTGTGTCAATAGTTCTTTATAGTGTTCAGACCATCTTTTTAGTATGTCCGTTTCTGCTCCTAGTAACTCAGCTTTTTCATTTTCTACAAGTAGTGTATTTGGCTAATAGCTTTTCCCCATTTGGGCAGTTTTCTTATAGAACATTCGTATGTTTTGGTTTTCATAGCTTTCTTCTATTTCTCTTGCTAAGTATTTTCTCTTCTTTTTCCGGAGAATACTTTTAGTTTTTCTTCTTGCTTCTCTGTAGGCTAATTCAAATTCCAGGACTTTCTTTGAATTAATATTTTCTTTAGATAAGTCGCATCTCTTCTTCCTTTAGCGTTGCATCCGTTGTTTCTAAATTAGTTTATTTCCCTGTTCTGTTTTTTAATTGTTGTTTATTGTTCATCTTTTATCTTGTTAGAAGTATATGCATTTTCGATCTTTAAACCTCTTAGTAGTTTTCCAAAGCAAGTAATAATTTGTTGAATTTATTTTCAACCGCTGCTTGGAATAATTCAAATTGCCTTTATATTGAATTTGAGCCTTCATTTTCTTTTTTCTGTAATAAAATCTCCAATTTGCTAATAACCCAGAAGGTCAAATAAATCAACAGCTGAAAAAATCAACAACAGGAAGAGAAAAATGAAAGCCTTATAATGACGAACAAAATAAGTCGTACATAAATGCAATTTTTAAAAATCTTTAAACATCTCAAAGATCAGTAGAACTATAATTTATTAGTGTCAATAAATTCGACCTGCAATCGCCAGTGTGGTCGCACAGGCTGCAGTGCGGACGGCCCCGAGTTCATTCCTAGAGCTCCAATGCCAGATGATCTACTCAGTCACTCAATTTTCAGGCTGTGCTCCCAAGCGGAGCGTTGGAGTCTTACCATTATTAACTTCGACCACCAAACTAAATTGAATATAGCAGTTGCTGCTACATATAGACGATAGTGGTATAAGAGAGAGAAAGGCTATAATGGCCGAACTAATCAAAAGGATAGAAACCATATAACACCAGAGTAAATATTTGATTCCATTGCTACCTATCGTTGTATTTTTAAATATTGATTGATATATCAGCAATAATAAACAGGCTTTAATAAGCGTCTTTTTTTGCAGGTATATGGTGTTTGAACCACATTCAGATCAAACAATATAAGAACTAATGAAGGCATGAAAAAATAAACTGCATATTTGATCATTTTTACGAACGACAACAATTGGGATCAATACATTTCACTGTTTTCGCTAGTTTTACGGAGCTAAAACCTGAAAAGGAACTATAGTTAATATATCGATTGTCCACAGATGGACCTAGGAAGGAAAAAGATGGAGGTCGCAGATAAAGTGATAAAAACCACAGCTGGTTGAAAAAAGAAAGATATATAGAAAAGGTCAACTTTAGACCGCAGAAAAATTTGTGCGTCTACATCAACTTTATATTTTTTAAGAAACCGTTAAAGACACTTGATAATATTTTATTTCAAATTAAGCACGTCATTTTTTTATTATTACAGTTAAATACAACAAAAATTATTTGTTTTGCCAATAGACCATACCTGAGATCTTCTCGTTCGAATCAATATCCCTCCAACCCTGCTCTTGAAGGTTCTTTAAGTTCTGGACGTCCTTCTCCAACATCCTGTTTAATTCCTCTATCCGCCTGTCGATTTCCTCCACAAACAAAGACGACGCGTCCAGCCTTTGCTCCTGCAACTCGCGCAGGATTATATTGTGCTGCATCTTCAGCGCGTCCATGCTCGAGTCCATGTGCTGAGTCTTCAGGGCGGACTCCCTTTGTAGTTCCTAAAAGCGTTTAGTAAGACTGAAGCTGTTTACGAAGCCGCTAGCAGGCGATTCACCGTCCTCTGCCCTAGCAAGCTCATCACGGTGGCTTCGTTGGTGTTCCTGCAGTCCTCGATCTGTCTGTCCAGTTCTGCAACTTCCAGCGCTCTTTGGGCCTCTCCCAGGTCAATTCTGTTGAGTAGGCGCTCCCTCTGAACGGTCATTTTTTCCATTTCCGTGCGGAACTCGTATTGCACCTCGAATATTCTGTATGTGATGGCGCTGACAAGCAAATCCAGCTTCTCGAGCGACGACAGCCGCATCTGCAACGACTGCTTCTTCTGGTGCAGCTTCAGCACGGCTTCATCGTGCTGGGCCTGGATCCGGCTGATTTCCCTAAAGCCAAGAAAGTTATTGAGAAATGCCATTGTTAAACTTCGTTCTTACATCTTTGAGTATAAAAAAGAATCTTCTGGAATTTAGCTACAAAATTACGGAATTACACATGAGTTAGCCGACAATTTTAGCCCCGTCGCGCATCAACAAAAAGTGATAACCATGGTTTTCGTAGATTTTTTTTATAAATTTGAATTCAATATAAAATGTTTTCTAAAAGTTACTTACATATCCATATGCACGATAGTTCGGTCAAGTTGTGGTTTCGTGATATCCAGCATGTGCTGCTCTTCCTCGGGTACGTTACTATACTTGGCGTTCGGGTCCGCTAGTTTTCTCAGGTTTCTCTTCTTCTCTTCCAATACTTCAATCTCTTCGCGGGTCACCCTCCTCACTTTATTAATTTCTTGGTCGGTTTTTTCCATTTCATCCTCGAGTCGTTTAATGTGAGGGCAGTTTTCATGATTTGAATTGCTTTGATTTTCGGTAAGCATGGTCGTTGAAGACTTCTCCAAATTCTATAGTCGATATATGTGTCTTAAAAAAGTATAATCGTGGTTAGAAAGTCTTCATGACTTTTAAATTAAAAATCGTCAAAAAACTGGCTTTTGTTTACAGTAGTTGCTAATTAATTTTCCAAATAATTTACAAATATGTAGACAGTTTAACCATTGATTTAATTTTCGAGATATTCGATTACGAATTTTCCCGAAATTCGAAGTTTCAACGAACTTAAATACTGAATTCTATATGTCTGTCTGTCGGTCCGTTACAAAATTTGAGATTTTTTATTTAAAATTTAAAAATAGATTCTTATAGGAAATTTTACGCTGATTTCGAATTCAAAATTAAAACATGGGGCCGGCGATGAGATTGCTCTGTAAGCAATCCCAGAACGAACTTAAAAAACCTTTCGATTTCGATTTCGAATTTCGGAAAATTCGAAATCGAATATCTGGAAAATTATTCGACATAGAATTTTTTCTTCATTTTCGAATTCAGCGTAAAATTTCCTATAAGAATCACATTTAAAATCGTAATGTCGAAAATTTTCCCGAAATTCGAAGTCGAATATCTCGAAAACTATTCGACATAGAATTTTTTAGATTTCATTATTGAAATCAGCGTAAAATTTTCTTTAAGAATTACTCATAAAATCGTTAATTTCGTTGAAAATTTCTATCTCAAATAATTTTTTTATTTTAAATTTTAAAAGCTGCTGTTGATTTAGAGATTTTCATTTTGTTACTTGGGAATTTTAGTTCGTCGGTTTTGCCTAACCTGCAATGTATGTATATTCGCGTCGTAACCGTTTTTCGTTTTGAAGTTTGAAAAGTGTAAGCTTTGGTTAGTTAAAGCGAATTAACACCGCCCGTGTAGTAACTGACGAAATGGACGGCGGAAAGAGGTCGTCGGTAATATTTGCGTGATAGGTGTTGGGTGTGGTGCTGTATTTACTGTTTCAGATACTGAAGCCTCAGAAGCCCAGGAACCCCTTGTCGGACCTGGATTTGATAGAGCCCATGGAAGTGGATGTGCCTCCTGTAATTGTGGGCAGAATCTCGATGAGGAGGGTTAGCTTTGCGAGCAGCAATTTGATCAAGTACGTGTTGTGACATACGTTTGATGTTATATACTTTGTTATTAGTGGTTTTATAGTAGGGTGACGAAGTTAGTAATTCAGACGGTGCAGCAACAGAAATTGTGTATTTGGCATTTTTATTAAGACAAATGTGGGTAATATTTTGATTGTGCTTTGATGATATGTTTTAGGATATTGTGAATTCATATTATAGCATTTCTTGCTGTTAGGCTATGTTGTATGCCACGGTTGTGTTTTAAGACTGATGTCTTTTGTTATTTTTAGTATCTTATGTAATTTACAATTATTGGAGACTACCATTTCCTAATTCTGCTTGTGGGATATGCTCTAAACAATATTTCAAAGATTTTTGAAATTAATTTGAATTAATGTTTGCTTTGTACTGTTTGATCATCCTGTTCTAGTGCGCAAGTAGTGAATCGATACAGCATTGAATACTGCCAACTATTAAATGCCTGCAGATTTAATGATCTGTAACCATCTTTGTTTATTGTTCTATGCATCTTTTTACAGTTAAAATAGCACATGCATAGATTTCTGAAATTACACTTTGAATCCAAATTTGATTTTTTTTATACACAAGGTGTGTTGTCTAGAAAATTTGGTGATTGGTATCAGAAAATAAATTATTTGTTGGCATTCAAAATAATCATTATTTTTCGTAACGCATTTGGGCAACGTCTGTATAATTCCTAAAAGTGTTAGAACTTTAGGAACTGATCGCAGAACTGCTGTCGCTGTCGCTGCAGCTGTTAGATCAGAGGAGTAAAGCAAATTATTGTTATTATTATTATTAAACACAGATTGCACAGTGTGTAGGCACTATGCAGCAACATCCACTGTCCAATTCTGTGCAACTACAGTTGAAATTAGCAGATGCTTTGTAAACAACTTACATGAATTTCTTACGGATAATGCCATCTTTATTGAAGATGATCAACATTACGTTGACCTTGGATTTTTGCAGATAACATGGGGAAGACTGTAAACTTAATTCCACTGATTGCTGCTTAGATACCTGATTAAACTGGTAGTACCATGTCTCATCTGTAATAATAATTTGCTCGAAATGATAGATCCTGGTTACACATGGTAATCTATTTTGCTTTCTGTTCATCTGTTAGTTTATGTGGCACAAACCAAAGCAGATCTTTCTTCTACTCAAGTCTTTGCAGACAATGTACACACCATGCCTTTGTTAATGTCCAATTTCTCTGCCACCGATTGCAGACCTTATCCCAGAATTTATTGCACTTGTTTAATGATGAGCCATGTTTGAATCAATTGTAAAGACATTTTCTGCTTATGGCCCACTTTGCACCAGAATTTGATATTCACTATTTTTCACTTTGATTTCGTTTCACAAGTGACAACAGGTTTACCCTAATAGACATATGTACTGTATGCTAGGTAGCACTTCTTGTAGTATCTCTGGAGAACCATGTGCATGTATGCATGTCTGGCCTGTCTTAGACTAAATATAGCAATAGCAGAAACAATCACACAATTCTTATGTCACAATTTGTGCAAAAGTAACATGACTGCATGTACTTTGAAGTTATACATAGACTGGTAGTTTAATTTTTAAGATGAAGTGGAAGTTTAGATTGTTTTTTAAATACTGTTGCATTTTGCATAACAAGAAGTAAGTTATTTGCTTTAAGGATATTTTTACTATTTCTAAACGAAACAATGCCCAATTACAGTGGAGTGAAAAATCAGTATTAGAAGATTGGGACAATAAAAAAATTTACCTTCTAATGCAATACTCGCTTTAAATGTAAGTTATTGAATTGTGTAGTTTTAGATTACCATAAAATTTAAGTATCTTTCCATTCATTGTTTAGAACAATTATCAAATATATGTTTGTTTGATTCTTGACATTTGTTAAAATAGGCGAGGTACAATTGGGCATTCGAAACAGTTAGGATTGATGCTAAGGTAAATATCTCAATTATTGACGCTTAAGGAGAGTTCAAATTTTAGAGTACAATTATAAAGTAATATGTAAACAAATTACATGAAAAGGTTACTTTAACCTTTGCACTATCTTCCATTATTTCTAGTACCATGCCTGGAACATACATATTTTCTCTTTAATTTTTTTACTTTCTGCTCTTCATTTGGTTCATCTAAGTTATCAGGATGTTCTTTGTTGGATAGATCTGACTGTTGAGGATCATCAGGATCACTGTCATCAAGAAATTTCTCTTTCTTCCTTTGCTTCGATCACTTTTGTTTATCCCTTTCTTTTGCTTTTTCTTGTCTCTTTTCTATCCGTTTATATTTCAGTTTTTCAAGTCATTTTTTCTTTTAATCTTTGTTTCTATAATAGTTTTGCAATGTACCTGAGGTTATTACAAATAGTATCTTTTCTTTTATTCCTGATGTTTTCTTTTTTGGTACTTTATCTGGCCATGTAAGGGCTCGTTTGAAATGAGATGGTATCAGAGATTTTTGTGTGTGCTGTTTAATATCAAATTAGGTTAAAATGTTTTTTTCTCCCTGGTGTTGTAGCTGGTATAGGTTATTATTTCTTTTGGTTTTGGAACATCTACCAGTTTTGACAACATTTTCTTTGGTTTTGAAACTTCTGGTTCTGGAGTGGCTAGAGATTCTGACAGTATTTCTTCTAGTTCCGAATTTTTTTCACCGTTTCCAATGTCCATTGTCTTTGGAAAAAATTTACTGCTTTTGAAATATTTCCTTTTTGTTCTGTTGTAACAACTTCTATCTCTTCAATAAAGTCAATAGAGAATTGTAACAAATCATCTGTTAAAACTGAAAGACAGCAATCAAACAATACTTCTTCATCCACCTGTTTCTTCAGTGACATTCTTTTTATATTTTTTCATACAGTAAGTTAATCCGTGATCTTTCACATCAATATTTTCTTCCCATTTGTCATTTTTCAGATATTTGTTAAAATTATTAATTTTTTGCTGCTCTATTTCTGCCTCTAAAATCTGAAGACTGGAAAAATAGTTGATTTAATTTCTAATGCCTTATGATTTTCGATGCATACTGGAGCTTGCTGATCAACAGACACTGGATTTTCTTCTGTAGTAGAATGAGGTGTCAGCTTAAAATTGATTGTCTCTACATTACAATGATATATCCCATTTTCGGAAACCATTGCACAAAATGATGGGTGTAACAGCATCCTTTATAGCAGAATGTAATAAAGGAGCAAAATGTCTTTTCAATTCTTTACCTATATTAGATTCCTCTTGCCTCCATTTATGATTTTCTCTTTCCAGAAACTTTAAACTGAAGATGGCCACATCTATTGGTTGGATAATACGGGTGGCCTTGGGATACAAGGCTACCAAAATAATTTCATTTTTACGACAAAATGTACTATACAGAAATAGAATGACTGGCAATTGTATCTTATTCTTCAGTAGCCATGGGTAAAAAATATTTATAATATATTTGTAGAGAATTAATTTTGTCATTCATCCTTTATCACTGTTTCCAATTTCCCAATCTGATTTCATACTGATGGACATACGTCTCCAGCAGCATTACCATTCATCATAACTGTCGGGCACTATTTTTCATTGACATTCACAATTAAATAAATACATTTCTCTCAACTAGTATATAACACCTTGTTACCTTTTGCGTCATCTGCACTAAATATCCTTTTGGGGTATTGTATATCCATCAAATTGATCTTTTCTAGGTACTCACTAATTACTTTATGCCAAGATCTTAACTTTTCTTCTGTGGCACTGGCTCTGGATGAAGTTAAGTTTTGAGCAGTCCACATGATCATTTCTGGGCGTCTTCAAAGAAATGCTTCATACCAGTGACAAGTTTCTATTATTTGTGAATGAAAAAATTCTTTCTAGATTCTTTTTTAATAGGTATATAAATAAGTTTTCTCAGCTTTAGATTTCACAGGACGCAAATCACCGTTTACATGTAACGTATTAGTCCGCCCTCTTGCGGTTTTATAGCACTGACATTTGGTCTTTCGAAACATCATGCGATTTGGCGTTTGATGCACATAACTTCAATAATTAGCTGTGTAATAAAGTAAAGTAATTCTGGGAACATTTAATCTTCTTGAAGCTTTTGAATAAGACATTCCACTGGTATTGTACAGTTTATTGTAGGAATTTTCCATATATAATCTGTATGGTTACTTTTTTCAAAATGTAAATATTTAACTAATATTTTAGCATCTCCAATATATTTTTTTAATTAAAAAAATGAAAATACTGAAAGAAATTAGTAGTGCTATTGGTAAAATACGGCCATTTTACTACAAGCTCTCGGTGTCTTGGTGTAAATTAAACCCGAAATTTATATTTACAATCTAAATAGTTTTAGTGGAATAAAAACAATCATTTAAAAAGAAAACTAGGATTCGTAGGCTGAATCATTAATATAAATAGTTTGAAACAATACAATATTTAATAATTTCTCAGCAAACACAGGGTTGTCGAGATAAATCCAAAAAATTATTATACAATGAAAATAACATTAACATACAAGAAAGATTAAATTTATTAACATGAAAATTAGCATAATTAAAGTAAATTATATTGAGAATTATATTCAGTGTAGCGGCCACGATATTCTCGAAGCGGTACCTAAACCTGCTGCAGCTCAACACAATTTCCTCCTTGTCCATATGAGTCATTACCGTCATGATGAAGGCCCTTAAGTTGTCCTTGGTGTTATGATGTCTCTCATTGACTTCTTCAACCATGCCTCACACGTAGGAGTCAAGAGGAATGTTTTTCTTAGTCGACAGTTAGCAGTTCTTGAGGATGAAAGTCCTAGTATACTAGACTGACTTTTGCCACGCCCATTCTGTCATTGTTTGGTTAGTTATGGTCCACCTAAGATCCTAATCGATCTTCTCTTTCAATTTGCGGACTAATTCATTACTTTATTGCTTGATGTTAATTGCTTGTTAGGAGGTATCCCCTCCTAGTGGTCAGATTCCTTGTATTTCTTAGCTATGTTATAAATATGGATCTTTTTGTAGGCAAACCACGCAATAATTTCTGTCGATAATTTTTTAGCGCAGAGATTTTAGTATAGCAACTTCTGCGATCGTGTTCTCAGTTTATTTTGTTGACAATAGTAGATCGTTGATTATGCGAAGCTAACTTGTGTTATCTAATAGGGAATTGTACATGCGTAGGGTAAGGTGGGGCAGGTTCGGACAGTTTTTTCAAACTAATATTTCAAAGATAAGAGAAAATTTAAGACTTAATTTGAGTCCTACGGACACCTTAGTCTATTTCCAGCATGCTGACTTTATTTTAAACAAAAAAAATGCAGTGATTTTTGTTCAGGTAATTTTTCTCTTGAAATATACATCTATCCGAAACTGATGCATTATCAAGAGTAAAACTTCAATATATTCCCCCTTTTGGAAAGACAAAGGTCCTGGAACTTCTTTACAAAATCCTTGAATTGTCTATTGAAGAAGAGATTCAGAGGTTGGATCAATTCGCTTTTGGAGGAATGGTTTTCTTGGCAATAGTGTTGGCAGGCTTAACAGACTCCATCATTTTGTTATTGTTGAATGTTGTTTGGAGTTTGGTGAATACGGTCATCACGGAAGTACTCCGTAGTTCTTACCTTATTCATAATGGCAGAGGTGTTGGCCACGACATGAATGTTTGGGTGACAAAATAGAGACTTGATTTATCTCTTTCATACATACATACAAAGGAGACATAAGCTGATTGGCTGTAGTTATTGAAAGCATAACCGTAAATGAACATTGGATGACATTTGGAATTTGGATATATATAATGATTGCCTTCTCTCTTTGAACTCCCGAACTGCAACCCGAAATTACTTTTTTAGTTAAGCCTGTTTAATTAATGTTGATTACTTGTTTTGGTAGAAAGTCATCTGAAATGAATAACTGGACTTCCAAGGCAAACTGATCTTTTTCGTCAGCAATCTAGAAAGATACAATGCGATTCGCTTTCTATCAGTTGTAAATGAAAAATTGAGATGCAGAATTGCGATGAAGAAAGTGCTTAGAAGAAAGTCTTATTAACGAGAATGCCCTATCGTTGATACTTATTTGTGTATAATTAAATGGTTTCTCATTTCGAGATCCTTCACTTTTCTTCTGTGCTTTGTATCCATGGAAGGGTATTGGTTTATAAATAATATTTAACGGTTGATGAATATTACCTCATAATTTATGTGTTGTCAATGAAGTATCGTTTTCTGATTATTGGTATGCTGTTGTATACCATTTCGAGTATTTGTGAGTACCCTCCAGCGCAGTAAGAGATGGTTCTTGTTTTTTCCTGTGAAATAAGATGATAATCGTCCTGTTCTTGTTCTCTACTTGTTTCGTCTTCTCTTTGACATAAAGTCGAGATTCATATCTGTTTCAAAAAAAGCAAAAGTGCCAGACCGAAATTCGAACCGGCTACCTCGAGCACCCAACTAAAAAATGGCCTTAATATGAATTATCGTGGAAAAGGAGCCTCACACACACACAAAAAAAACTCCATAATCCAAGCATAAAAAAAAACTTTTTATCAAAATCCAGGATTTACAGCTGGGAATATTCCCTTATTAGATGTGGTTTCGCTTTGATTAGTTTTTGCAATTCAGATTAAGTTTAATATGGTATAATGAAGGACATTAATGCATATCTATTGAAGCATTATATATTGGATATTTTCTTTAATTTTCCAGTTATATAATTTCATTGGAGAAGTAAATAATAATTCTTTAGAATACCAAATAATTAAATTTTTTGGAAGACAAAATAGAAAACATTATGTTTCTAATTAAAACGTTCTATATTTTTAGGGAGTTTGCGACAGATCCGGAAAAAAACACGATATGGGACACCACCTACGAAGAACAACTCAACAAATCAGACTCTACTCACAATTCGGAGACTTCAAGCAACGTTAGTGAACATAAAGGTAAGGCGAAAATTTCCGTTCTGAATTTATCTTATCTCGAATTGCTACTGCATTTGTAGATAAGGATCAGTCTCAGTCGGCCACTGCAGATGTCAAGAACAACTCAAAAAATGGCTCCATTAACTTCAACGAGCAGGGCGGAGAAGACATTTTAAGCGATTCATCTCTGTGTGTTGTCGAATGCACAGAAAGCAAAATAATCAAAACGGAAATTCCGCTTATAATAAGTCAGAAAAGTTCAGATATTTCTTCTGTAAAGAAGCAAACTTCCACCAAGTGTCTTAAACCAGAGTTAAGCCAGGCTTTGCAATCCAACAAGGAGAACTTGCCTCTTTACGGCCAAAATTTGTTTATCGATGCTAGCAGTTTAAATGAAAACGTGGTTAATAATGAAAACATTATGTCAACACAGATTTTTCCAGATATATGCAGTAGTCGTTACTTACAAACCAAAACTATTGTTAAAGAAGAAAATGTAGAGTTGATACAGCAGCTGTCAAATAAAAGTAATTTGAAACACAAAATATTGTACAGCAATGATAATTTGGAATCTATTAAGCTGCCATGCACTACCAACAAGGCGCTGAACAAAACTACTATGAAAGAGGAAACCATGGAAATCACTCAACAGTTAGTTAGTGTAAATAAAAGTATCTTGAAGCACAAGACACTCATTGATAGCGATACCATGGAGTTAACTCGGCAGTTATCTTATAGGGGAGATAATATGCAACTTAAGAATAAAACCATCGTTAGAGAGGAAACTATGGAGTTAACTCAACAGTTGCCAGGTATTAATAAGAGCGGATTAAACTACAAAATAACTTCTGAAGATTGTTGCATAACGGTGTCTTCTGGCAGGGATGTTAATAAAATGACGGCACCAAATAGAACTATTCTAAAAGATGAAACCATGGAAGTAACTCAACCAATATTTGATATAACAAAACAGAGTCCAAAGCTTATGGAGCCTATTCATCATTTGCCATATAATAGAGACAACATGGGCGTTAAGAATAAAACTATTTTAAAAGAAGAGACTATGGAATTGACTCGACCGATGTCAGGTGTAAATGAAAATGATTTAGAGCACAACATTGAAGTTGGTGGTTTTAATAAATTACACCAACAGATTAATAAAGAGGTTCGAGAGAAAAATAAAACTATCATCAATGATGAAAGTTTGGAAGTGACTCAGCAACTGCCGAATTCCAATAAAAGTAACTCGATGCGTAAAACACTTATAGATTATGATACTATGGAGTTCACTCAACACATACCTTCTAACAATGACACAAAGGAAGTTAAGAATAAAACAATCGTTATAGAGGAGACCATGGATTTGACCCGGCAGTTGTCAGGTATCCATGAAAGTGATTTAAAGCGTAATGCAGGTGTTAGAGTTTGTAATAAGACGCCTTCTGAGTACTTCGATGAAACACGAAAAACAAATAAAACTACCGTTAAGAATGACAGCATGGAAGTGACTCAACAACTGACAGATTCAAATAAAAGCAGCTCAAAACATAAAACACTTATAGATTGCGATACTATGGAATTGACTCGCCAATTACCCTACACCAGTGACGGCGCAAAAATTAAAAATAAAACTATCTTTGATGAAGAAACCACGGAATTGACTCGACAGCTGCCAGGTGTCAATAAAAATTTAAAACACTCAGCAGAAGAATGCCTAAAGAAACTAAATCCACCATTTTCTTGCAGTGATGATAATAAAATGAAAGGTGGGAACGAAACTGTGATTCAAGATGAAAGCATGGAAGTTACTCAACATTTACGTGGCATGAATAAATATGCAACTTTCGATAATGGTAGTGAAAGGAATTTAATTCAGCAGTTATCTTTCAATGACGACGAAATGAAAGGGAGAAATAAAACTATAATTCAAGATGAAAGCATGGAAATAACTCGACACTTATCCACTAATACTACGAAACGAAAGAATAAAACTATCATTCAAGATGAAAGCATGGAATTCACTCAGCATATTCCAGACTTGATTGTAATCGATTCAGATACATCAGACTACAACATGGAAATAACCAAACCGTTTTCTGTTTTGAATAAAAGCACAATTTATATAGAAGATGAGAGTGAACACAGCACTGATGATGTGGAGTTTACTAAACAAGTTCAAGTGAGTTCTTACGAGGAAAGTTCTATAAAAGATAACAACCATCTTCAATTTGTCGAAAATGAAAACAAGGAGTTTTCCCCCGTGAGCATTCCAAGAATTAGATGCAGCCAGCGACCTAAAAATGTTGCTCTAGAGATTAAGATGGAAATTACAAATACTGCTGATGGGTGTAATAAAACTAATAATGGTGAACTCGATGATAAATCAGCTTCTTGCACTGTTCCTTCAAATGTGCAAGTTGGCGATTGCATGAAATTTACTACAGGATTGTTTGAAGAACGAAAGACCGATCATTTTACAAAAAACGCAATGCAATCTACAATTCTTCAGGCAAATTACCTTTCACTGGCAAAGGAAGAAAATGATGAAAGGTCACCTCTCGTCCCAATAATCAATTTAAATAGTGAAATTTTGGATCTTAATGAAGAGAAATCAGAAAACAAACAAATTTTGAGTAGAATGAAGCAAGAAAATATAATACTTCAAAATTCTGAAATTACTACAGGTGATGATAAAGCTAATGTTGGTTTAAAAGTTTTTGAAGCAACTTTAAATTCTCCTGCAGATACGGAAAATGAAATGGAAATCAGTATTGATGATGTGAGCAATATTCCAACAAAAGAATCGGAAATTGTTCAAGAACCTTCTTCATTCACAGTAAAACAAGTCCAAAACCCTAATGTTTCTTTTTGCCTTCAAGAGGCGATAAGAAAAGAATATAAAAATGATTTTAATAAAACGAATATTCGAATATCACCTACAGAATTTAAAGAAATTGAAATATCTAACGAAATTTTGCCTCCTGAATCTATTACAGAAAAAGAACAACGTGAAGAATTGTTATCTTATAATGAAACATCATTTATTTCTACGACCCGGAGAAGTCTAGGAATTTTACCAGAAATGTCTTCGTCATTGACTACAAAAGTACATGAGATGATTTTAGAAGACAATCAGGTTGATCGGGAAGTGGTATCTTCTTTAAACATCATAAAAAGTGTTCCAGAAATCGATCAGAAATCAGTTATGGTGGATGATAAAAAAGTAATTTCTTCTTCTGAACTGCCAATTAGAAATGATCCTGACTTAATCATAGAATTAGTTGAAGACGCAGAAGATATGAATGACAAAAAATTAAGTCTTACTGAGAAAAATTCGGAGCAGAAAGTTTGTCATGAAATATCACCTTTGATCAGAGATTTTAGCATTGCCCAGAAGTTTGGAGTAAAAAATGATATAAATAATAAGGGAGCATCACTTTGTGAAATAATCAGTATGGATAAAAAACAAACTGACATTTCGATTACCAAATCAATTGAAGGGGAGAATAATAGTAGATATTCAGAAATGGAAATAGAGTATGAAGAAAGCATGAATGTTATCGGTGATAATGTGAACGACCAAGTGGAACTCGTCGAAAAAACTCCTGCAACTTGCGTGAAGCATGAAGATGTAGATGCGGGAAAACAAGAAATTAAATGTGAAATTGTTACTTGCTATGATAAAATAATAGATGCAGTTAAGAATACTTCGGAAAATACAGAGCTTTTAGGGCAAGTGGAAGAAAAAAGTTATGGGGATGTTGTTGCGAAACATGGAACAGAAACATGCTCTATAGAAATTCCTGTTAATAAACTGAAACTAGCTGAGCCCACTGATAATGTTGCAGATAACGAGCGACCAAGTATTTTGCCAAGTGGTGATCTTAATGCAAACAAATCTTATTTTTCATCAATTACAGTGACGCTTGAAGCTGAGAAAACTGAAGAGCAAGTGATGAAAGACACTAGGAACTTTGATGAATCTAACACCACTAAAACCATTGATAGAACATATACTATAAGAAGGAAATTTGATGTTAAATGTAATACTCAAGATGTAAAGCAATTGAGTGAATTGGAAGATGATAAAATTTGCCCTCCTGACTTTGATAGTAATAAAACGATACAACTTGCGTCAGTACAGAGGATTTCTCAACCGGAAGAAAATATCATGTTTAAAGGTCATGAGAACTTCAAATCTTTTATCCCAAAAGAAAATATAGAAGATAGCAATATAGAAACTACCAGCTCATCTTTTCATTCTAAAACTATTGATAGAACATATACTATAAGAGGCAAATCTGACGTTCACTGTAATACTCAAAATGATAAACAATTGAATGAAGCGGGAAAAAACGACAATAAAATAATACAACTTGCATCTATACAGAATATTTCTCATCCAGAAGAAAATATCCCATCTAAAGGTCATGGTAACTTTGAATGTTTCATCCCAAGAGGAAATATGAATATAACAAAAGAAAACATAGAAGATAGCAATATCAAAACTCCAGGCTCATCCTTCCATATGAATTTGACCCCATTTAGCCCTTCTTTTGATGACACTCAACATCTCATAAACTACAACCTAAGTCGTAAGTGCCCCAAGTCTGATTTTTCCAAAATTATAACAGGCGAATTGAACCCCTCCTTCCTGAGCTCGAAGTTCATGTGCCTGAGCGAATTCGAAAGTGACGTTTTTCCCGTGTCATTAGATAGCACCCGCAATCATCAAGTTTTAACTGACAACACAGAAGGAGACAAAGAAAGCGAAGAGGGCGCGAGAAAGCGAAAATCTCTGGAAGCTTTGGAGCCCGAAATCGCTTGCAAAAAGCTTCTGCTCGACTCTGATGTAGAGGCCAATTTGCGGGCGAATACGCAACAGATGGAAGTTGTCGAAAATCAAGCCGTAAATATTTCGCAGGAAAATCTCACTCTGTCCGACGCTATGTTGTCTACCGATGATTCATTTACACACATTAGTTTATCTGCACAACAAGTTATTCTAAACATCACCAAAAACGCTACTAACATCTCTGGTATTAATGGCGATGTGACACTCGAGCAACCTTGCAGTAATGAAGACGAATTGTGGCAGAATTACTCAAAGCAGGCTTCTCTGCATGAAATTCGACTGCAAAAGTTCATCAAACAGCTGTCGGAACGTAATAGCGAAATTGCAAGAAAAACTAAGTTGAATCAAGAACTGCAAGCTGAGGAGAGAAAGCTAATATCTATGTGCTGCAAGCAGCCTGCTTTTGACGACGTTGAGTTAAGCTGTGATTCAAGCTATGAGTGTAGTTTAACCGACCAACTATCAGAAGAAAGGCAGCTGATGCTCCAAGACACCGATACGGATACCACAGCAGACAGTGAGAAGATCTTGACGCTTAGGGAGAAAATTGAACAGAAGCAAAAAAGGTGAGTGTCAATCTTTATTGTGTAGTTCTTAAGAGGTTTGAAGTATCCTTCATTAATTATTGTACAGTCGATTGATTGTTTTAAGTATTGAAAAAAGTGCTTGTAATCTTCTATTCTATTATACTTATAGGCAGGTTTTAAGTTTGGTGTGAACATCTGTTAAAATACTTGTTATTTAAAAACTTGTTAATTAAAACTCTAAAATCATTGTTCTTGATGTTGTATCATTTTTTGCACTTTTATGTACATGAACTGCTCTAAGAATTTCGTTAGTTAAATTATCTGGCCCAGAAGCTTTTTTAGATTTTGTGTTCGTTATCACTGATTGTTTTAATTAAGTTATTCTTTGATATTTTTGTTATTGTATGTAGGTACAACAATTCTTTTATTATATTTTCTCTCTGCTGTTCAATTAATGTGATCTTTGGTTTTTTAAATAATTTGGCCCATGGGTCACCATTAATTTCTTCTAACAAAACTCTTCCGACTATTTTCTTTGGATCTCAGGATTTTATTTTTGTTTTGTTTTTTTCTAGCTATAGAGTATCTGTTTTGGATTTCATTTTTTGTTTCTTCTGTTATATTCTATTTGTTTATTCTTCAATTTCCTTTTTTGAACTAAACATAATTTCCTTTTTTTTTACTATTTCTGTATTCCACCAATACGTTTATTTTTAATTTTTTGTACTGCATGATTTACTCTATGTTATTTCACGTGTTTTCTGTATTCTGGTGTAATATTCTAATGTAATTTTTATATTTTTCTAATTCTTTTTTTAATCGATGGTTAAATTTGTATTTACTGATATATCTTTGATTATAAACGTTATATTTTTGTGCAGACTAAAATTTTCTTCTTCTTTAACTTTCCAATTATAGCACTTGTCAAAGTGTTACGTTAATGTATGATTCTTGGTTTTGTCTTATAAAGATTGGTGTGCTTCTATTATTCAGTCATTTTTTAGTATCCATTTGGCTATAATTTGTCCCCTATGATTAGTTTCCTGGTTTTCCCAGTCGTTAGACTTAGCGTTAAAGTCTCCCACTAATACTATTCCTTTTTGTTATTCTTCTTTTATCTTTATAAAATTTTCTATATTTGTCCATACGTTTTCAAAGACTCTATTTTAAATATTCGGATATATGTAGCAATTTATTAAAAATGTTTCTTTGAGTTCAATCCACGTATACCCCTCACTTTTCCCGTAGTCGTAAATTTTTATGTTATTATTTAGTATCTTTATTGGTGACATATTCTATTGTCAGTTATCCAACCTATGTTCCTTACCATGTTCTAATTCGGTTC
Source organism: Sinelater perroti (assembly GCA_036346155.1). Classification (NCBI taxonomy): domain Eukaryota; kingdom Metazoa; phylum Arthropoda; class Insecta; order Coleoptera; family Elateridae; genus Sinelater; species Sinelater perroti. The sequence goes on along the minus strand of JARFIY010000355.1, from coordinate 922,325 downwards.
GTTGAGTAATAATAGTATGTCTATTTCTATTTTTTTAAATGTTGCCATGAGTGTGTCGTGAGATATTTTACTCCTTCCTATATTAACCTATAGAATTTTAATTTTTATTTCCATGTCCAGCATAGTGTCTATCATATCCTTTTGATCTTTGAGGATTAGTCTCTTCCCTCAGTAGTTCTCTGTATCTCGGCCATTTTATGCTATCCGCTCTATGTTCTTTCGTTTCGCAAGTTATGTAGTAGCTCTCTTCTTGGCAATCCTTGCCCCTGTGGCCTGTCTTTCCACATTTTAAGTAGTTATCTAATCTTTCCACACTGCTGCAGTCCCTGGACTTGTGCCCATATTCCAAGAATCGGTAGTATCTGTTTAGTATCAGTTTTTCTTCTATTCTGCAATGTATCCATCCTATTTTGATATTTTATTTCTTTATTTTGAGAGCGCGACAGCCGCGACGTAAAGGCTTCGGCCTGCCAGACTAACGCGCGGCGGGCCCTGGGTTCGACTCCCAGGTCAAAATAACGGCAAACATCGAGTGCTCTCCGGCCATCATACAAACACCTTTGGCGGTCGTAAAGTAAATTCTCCTTCTTCTAACGGGTCAGACTAGCCACCTACCCGGGTACGCCCAATATGGCTCATAGTACTACACGAAATGTGTAGTTAGAAACAGGCTAATAGCCTATTAGAAGAAGAAGAAGAAGAAGATTTCTTTATTTGTTCTATTGCGTATGTTCTATGCCCACCGACACGATCGCCGTTTGATTTCTGGTCCGGTTGTCTTGTAGGCTTCTCGCGTTTATTTCTTCCTTTTCTGCTCTTACCACTTCACATAATGTGTTCTCCACCTTTTCTTTAGTCATGTCCCCATCTATATCATATATGTACAGCGTTTTATCTGTTTCTCATCTTCGCGTTCGTTCATACTTTGATTATTATCTCCTCTTTCAGGGCATTTGCTTTAGTCTTACCTTCGTCTATTTCTATGAGCATATCACCCGTTCCTGCCTTCTTGATTTTCCGAACTTAACTCCTATGCCTTTCGTGTTTATGTTGTCTTTCATTGTCTTTAATAGGTTTGCATATGTCTCACAGCTTCTTGGGGGGGTTAACCTAGTTAAAGACAACCTGTTATAAAAGTTATAGATTTTTAGATTTTCCTGAAATGACAAATATCTATCACTGTACTGCAACTATATTTATAAATGGATTGGGCAAAACTCTCTCTAATTTTAAAGAGAAATTATGATGTGATGGGTGGTCCGAAGGTAGAGGAAGTGATTACATTAGGTGCAGGTAGTTGTTGAGTTTTTCCTAGAAAAATCGTAATTAGTTTTTCCGCCGTTAACCGTTTCTTTAGGATAACATTAACTTAATTAATGAGTCTGATTTTAACTTATGTGTCACTCAACTTACTCCCATTTTCTATTAATCCATGGCGCTAGACTCTTTGCATCAAATGCCTTTTACTGTCTTGTCCCGTTATTTTTTTTGTATCGTTTTTTCTTCTCGTTTTTGTTCCTGTTTGTACACACTGTTAATCTATATAGGTAATAACATTCTTTTATTAACATGTGAACGCATATGATTTTCTCGTCTTAGTCAAATTGTGTAAGTACTATAAACTCTCAGCATGGACTCGTGTCTTAATTGTTTCGTGCCATATTAGCGTTGAACAAGATAGATTGTATTATCATGTTCATAACCTTCCTCTTATTGGCCAAGGGACATCTTACATTGGTAGTAAATCCTAAGAACCTACTTGTATTTTCGGGCCTTGTTGATCACTCTCTAAATATCTAATGTTAGGGATTGTAACGTTTTTGCTCCCAACAGTGGTGAATAACGCGCGTAATTTATTTAAAGTACTTATTTACTTACAGGAAATTGAAGTGTTGACTAACATTTATGTATAACACTATGTAGCACTGGCACAGTCACTTCGTTTTCAATACTTTCTTCGACTCCTTCGCTGTGTGATATCAGGACCGGTTCTGAGGCCTACAAGAACCATCTTATAAACATCTGGAAGTTTTCCCATTGTTCTAGCCCTCTCACGTGCGCGGCTGCATACATGAAAGGCATTATGTTCGCCGCTCGATCGTGACGGCTCAGCGGCAACCCCGGGATTAGCTACGACGTCTAGCGTTATGGTGCGCCTATGGGAAGCATTCGGAAATTTTACTCAATATAAATTGCTTCATAAGTAATCACCACTGGTCCTTGATATGTATAATCTTTATCTCTTTTAATTCAAAGTATATGTTATATGCTTGTCTAGAACTATTAGTTGTCCAGACAGCATTTTTTTGCTACATGCAGGCTTATATAGCTTTTCCATTTGAATATCTTTTAGAACTCCTATTTTTATAACATTATCATATATTGTCGACACTTAACCGTTTATCGAGTATACACGACTATATTTAGTATACTCTTCCAAGTTTGTATGTTTTTTTATTATTTATGTAGTAATGAGTTTGGCTTAGAGATCTGGAAATTTATTTTGCCATGCCTTTAGGAATACCTAACCGTTTTTGGTGGTGAAACCATTGGGTCCTGGAGATTTTTCTAACTTTAGTTTTATATGTACCTTTAGCACTTCCGTATCATTAATACACAATTTAGATATTGAACTATATTTGGTATAAATTTTTCCTTGGTTTTGCTAGTAGATAAATTAAAAATACATTTAGTATTTCTTGTTTAGTCAAGGTTATTTATGGATTTGCTAATTAATAATAATTTTGTATCTCTCTTCGTAAATGTTCACATTTAATTTTACTAGTTGGACTTCTTATTGGTATTTTTATTAACAATGGTTTTTCCCTTTCCAAAATAGTCATTTGAGAGAATTTATTATAAGTCTTAAAAAGCTGATGCCAACACCTTAATAACGGTTGGTACGTTTTTTGGAGCGCAGTTCATCTCACACAGTCCAATATTTGGATTGCTGTTTCATTTATAGTGTATAGTGATACATTCATCTGTAGTCCATAGTCAGTAAAACGCCGCAAAAATTCGTTGGATTCTTCTAAACACGTATTATATAAAGCTTATTTATGTTCCTATGCGAATTTTCTTTTGATCTGGAATGACCAGATCTGGTACCATTTTACGCATCATTTTAAGATGTGTAATTTGTTATGCAAAAGGAAGTGAGCTCTTCCAGTTAAGAGGCCCGTGCCATCTGCTAATTCGCATACTTCCAACATATGTTATAGGCTATTATTGATTTTTGGCGTAACAACTGTTTTTAAAGCTTCAGGGCGTTATATGTCTTTGAAACTGGTTTTGCTGCGCTTTAATTCGTTAGTTTAAAGTTGAACGGTTATTAAGCACCCAATGAAGACAAAATCCTTTCATGATTTCCTTTGGTGTTTTCCCATTCATTTTCGTTTTGCCTATGTTGTACTATCTCTTGAACGTTTATACATTTGTATCATTATGATTTAACGACAGCACGTATAAAAAAAATTTATGATCACATGTACAGTTGTTGCTATTACTATAAATGTGCGAACCAAATTACTTATCAAACCATCTGCGTGTATCACGCAAGAGCTTATATATTTCTCACTCGTTTGCCGAATTAATAAACTTTGTGATTTTTATTAACAATAACAATACTTGTCTTCTTGTTCTTAATGTTTTCTTTGCTTTGCTACGTCAACGTTTTTACTGCGTGCTCTTACCAGAGTCAAATCATAACCAAATCAAATCTCTATTGCAATTAGTCTTCTGTCGTGCGGCTCTTAAGACCTCTTTAAACACTTTGTAATTGATGTTATTCGGTTTATGATTATTTTAGTGAAAGTAGGAATACTACATATCATTTTCTCGATTTGATTGGATATAACACTTAATCAGATATATTTTCTGCTCAACTTCTTAGGGTCCTATTTGTATTCTTTCAACCTTCAAAAGTACGTCATTTAGTTTTTCCAAAGATACCACTACCATTTCCTTTGTACGTGAACTTTATTGATTTTATTATAAATGTATTCGTTATGTTCCTTTACGGCTTTTTGGAAGTCCTCTTCCGATATTTCATTGATATATTTAATTTGTAGAGCCATATTATTTTCTTGCATCATGCCTTGAATTTGCTCCCTCTTGTCCCTTAAATGAATGTAACAATTTTTCTTTGGTCGTTTTTCTTATACGTTTTATCACATCTATTGTCCTCTTTTGTAATTTAGATTTTAGTTTATTTAATTGTTTCTACAATGAACGCGTCATACCGAAAATATTGTCCAGTCAATCGTATTTTATCAAGTATCTTTCTTATAATTTTATATTTCTTATAATAAAAACTTTCATTTATAATAAAAAGGATATAGTAATATTTGAAATAATTGTACTCTTTTTTGCTTTATAAGAACATTACGGTGACACTTTTCTCCTTGGCCCTTTTTTTCATCTTCGTATTTCATCATATGCAGGAAAGTTATCACTTTCCTCATCACGTGGCATTTAGTTTTCCCTTATTTCTGGATATTTTCTAAATAGTTGTTTCTCTTTTTTATCAATTTTTGGATTTGGCAATCATCAAGTATGTCTTTTTCTCTCAATCATCATATGATGTTTGAGATTCCGCATCTATCTCGCAAAATTTTTCTCAATGAGCCTACCAATACAGTGAACTATTTGGTTTTCGTATGTAGCTTCAAATTTTCCTGTATAACTTTATTGCATCATATATTCTCTTTTATAGTTTCAATAAAATCATACTATGTTCTGTTATTTCTGATTGTTTTAGAACATAAGGATTTTTTTTCTTAGGCTTTCTACCTTGCTTTAGCATTATTTATATACATCTCAACATTAATTTAATCATGCTTTTTATTTTTAATAAGATGACACAGTTAAGAAGTAATTTAGGAATTGAGTCTCACCTCGCAAACGCGCCCTCTATTTATTTTATGTATTAATACATAAACCGCCAGCGTAGTTGCTTATTCTATTATTCTTTGACCATCTCTTTTTGTACTGAATCCAAAATACAGCAGATTAATTATACTAAGTTTCTTTTTTACACTCCTAAAAAGTAGCCATATTTTGTTTGATATATGGGACATTTTATTCAGTTCTATTCAATAAGAATTTTTATATTTTCTAACACTAAAATTATGTACATTACGAAATACGAAATTGTCATCCGCAAGACTGTTTTATGTTGTACCTCAGTGCTTTGGTACTGAAGAGTTAAGACATTAAAAATCATTTCTAGACATTCTCATTTGGATTACCCAAAAATTATTGAGTACAAATAGTAATTTTGGATGAAGTACAACAGATGAACTCTTTCACCACACTCTGTGCTCAATGATTCTTATATTAGGTTATTCTAAGAATGTTAAAGCTTTTAGGTAGGAGTTTTCATACGTCTGTATCATCATTGTCATGGTTGCTTTACGCACTGAGTTGTAAGATCAAGCATCTAATTTTTCTATAGTATACTAAACAGCATTTTTTATTTCATAAAGTAACTTCTTCCACTTCTACCAAATAAGTGGGAGTCTTTTATTCATGTTCATTTTTTTTTCTTAACAAAAAAACGAAGTTATAATTGGGTCGATATTAGTCGGCTAATGAACTTACGACGCATATCCATCATTTTTTTGTTTTGTTCTTTGTACGTGGGTTAAGTAAGGACAAATTGTACAGTTTATTTATGATATTTTTCATTAAATCAGATGACTTAATTACTTATTTAAAGATGTCAAAAACTTAGAAAGAAAAATTTAATTTTGTTTGTATATATTGTAAACATATGTCATTTTTCTTTCCTTCTTTATCTGAGTACTGCTTTATTTTTATAGTTTTCTTTATAACCTCTCTGTCTTTTTCGCTTTTTCTTGGTTATATGTTACAGATAACTCAACATAGCCAATAAATTTAAAATATCCTAAAGTATATGGCGTTGACCATCTACAGGTAGTTTTGTATACTTTTGTATACTTCTAGTTATCTGGTTTATCTACTCCATACTTTAAATTAAGTATTTTAAATAAATTTCGAATTTCATATCGTAACAATATTTATTGTTGACTTTGTTAGCAACGATTAGGTAACGTGAAATTCAATTTTTGAAAAAATCTCATTTTTTATTGCTAAGGAAATTTTAAAGGCCGAAATGAGAGTCTCTGAGTTAGCACAGCGCTGGTTGCTCAGGCTTTGGAAAATATAAATTTCCGTTGATAAAAATTTAGGTGAATAGGGTCTAATTTTCTGTAATGATGATTGTTTCATTAGGTTGCAAGAAGAAACAGTAGACGACGCTTTCTCTAAACGGCTATACAGTCACCAGATATTCATAGGATGAAAACTTGCTCTTGCATCCTATCCAGGGTATTTCACAATTCAAGCTCTATTCATGATTATTGTACAGAATTTATTTTTCATTGAAGATTACAATATGGTTCAAAAAATCTGTTACGCCTGAGCAACTCTAATATATGCATTTTTTGCATTCTGTCAATTCATTCAGAATCCATCTATCAAGTTTGTTTTAACTTTTCCAATATTATGAATATAATGGACTTTTACTCGCTTTGAATACTTCAAATTTCTCCGTTAGGCACTAAACAGTAATTAATGCATTTTGTTTATTTTTTTATCCTTAACTCACCTTAATAGCCTTAGGAGTCATTAATTTTTGAAACTAACATTGTATTTTATTAATTCTTTTTTAAATCATAACAGAAAGTGTTCTTTAATTTCCTCGTTATTTGATTGGGTTTATTGGTTAGCAACATCAAAACTAACATATTTGAAACGCTAAAGGGGGTCTTTACAAATTAGGCAAAACAGCGATTTATTTGAAAACATATTAACAATTAAAATAGACGTACATATTAGTACAGCTGATGATTATGAGAGACACTAATTAGTAGCTTTAACAATTTTTAATGTTTCAGATCGAAATGTTTATGGGAAATACTTTCAACAGAAAATGAAGAATGTAAATTCCTCACCATGTTTAAAACACTACAGTTGACTGTTCGTTTAAATACAGGAACAGAAATTGTGGACAACATCCATGTATGTTCAAAGATATCAGGTGTGCACTATATTGGCCAATTAGGCAAAATCATGAACTACTTTTGTTCCAGACATGTCAGATCCGACAGCGCTATTCGTTCACAAAATTTTCAGAGAACAGTTGGCGACTGAGCAAATACGGGCGGCAGTCGGGGAGCAGTATGACATCCTAACACTGCTGGATTATATAAACATAAACATGCGAAGCATGATTAAAGTCTTGAAAGAACTCAGCACCCTGGCTAAGAGGTACCACTTGGAAATGGACAGGACTTTCAAAACTACATTCAAAATAGTTGACATATTTTTGGGATCCACATGGTGCATCTCTGTGGACTTGTCCGACTTTGAACATATATCAGAGGACTTTGTCACAGCTTACGCTAAATATGGAACATTAAAAGAAGAAGACATTAAAGCTCTGGTAAAGAATTGCCCCAAAGGAGTACAATTTCTGGGTAACTTTGTAAATAGTATTATCGATTACAAGACAACTTTAAAAAGAAAGAAGAATTTTTTAAAAATGGGAGTTTAATTAAGTGCCATTTTATGCTAAGTTTGTATATTATTGCAATTTATATAATAAATATTTTAATTATTTTATTTCTTAAAAACATATATTGAAAGACTTATTTCAATTACTTACTAATATGTTCATATATTTGTTTAAAAAACACAAGGGTCAACAAAAAAACCTGAGGGTGGATCTTTACTCCCATACAAGGACAAAATCGCCAAACAACTGGTTTGAAACTCGGGTTGCAAATCAGTCGACCTGTGTGCGAATGGCCTAACTGCATTTTTCTGCTTTTCATGTGCTTTGAGAATATGTGCTAAAATAAAACTGTAAGCACTAAGTTCCAATTTTAAATGATTTAGCTTATCGCATATTCTGTGACTTAATTCTATCTTAATTAAAATGAAAATAACAAAAGGCGTAAGTGCAAAGCTAAATTGATATAACATCAGGACTACTGTCATCACAATCACTACTAATTAGCAAAGTACATCAATACAACTTCTCTTTTTCTCTCATAACATAATAAACTTTGTTGGATTCTAAACTATCAAGTTAAGTAATTTGAAAGTGTCGAGAAATAATAATTAACAGTGGTATTTTTTTGAAAAATTTATATTCTTATATTATGGTTTGGAACTAATCTGGAGGTTGAACTCTTGCCAATTAATCCAATTTTTTTTTTATTTCTATAATAATATCAGTCATACTTTGAAACATGTTTTTTGATCCCCAAATTTATTTGCCATATCTTGTTGAAGATGAAATGTCGTTTTCTTGTCTACTCTGAATATGAAAATTTAAACATTTCAACCACATATTAAGGTATATTTGGCATTGTATCTGATTTACTCTAATAGCATCCCCCGTAATGTATTATTTAAATGCAAATATAAAATAATAGAAAAGGGCCATTGGAGTGGTTGAAAAGAAGTTTACCATTTCACAGGGTGTTACAATTAGATGTATCCCATGACATTTTGTTTTTTTAACCACACAGGCATGGTATTTTCATGTCAATGTAGCATTCCTAAATTTAGATCCGGTTTTATTTTTGACCATGGTATGTGAGAGATTCCAAAATCAATTTTCCAGTCTTTTCCTTTAACCTCCTTTCCAGGTGCCCTTGCAATTGTAATAGCTTTTCCTTGCACCTTACTGTTTTTCTTTTTTAATTTTTACGCGCAAGACAAATAAAACATAACCTCTCACTGAGATCAAATAGATGCTCGCGTATTTATAATAAGACAGCCTTGAGCACAATATGATGAATTTTTTGCTAACATCACTAATTTGTGCTAACAGTCAAAGAAATGGTTTATTAAGAAAAAGACTGGTTGTATGTTAGTTGGAAAAATGTTTTTATGTTCACACTTTCTATTGAATAAAAATGATAATAATGTTTGTATGATTGGTTGGAATCTACTGAATACACTTTAAAACTTGAATTTAAAATGATCAAAATAGTCTTGTTATCATGCCTATCATTCTATGGAAAGTATAAATCTTAAATTTATAAAAGTCCTTACAATAAACTCTAAAACTAAATGTGTGATTTGTAGAGTCTGTAATAAAGGCACAAATTCTAGACTAGAAGTATAATGATGCCGTGTCTGTAGGGTGTTTTACAACAGTCATTATAACATTGGTTTTAGGTGATCTGGGCCTTTAAAAGCACCATACACACAGTTGAAAGAAGTTCTGAACGCATGTTTCCAGCAGGTAAAAACTATCGACAAATTCAGAAATGTTTGAAAAGCGTTTCATCGTATGTAAAAAGTAAGGTGAAGCATGTTGCTACTGGATGAATTATGTGATAGTTACCTGGAGGTCTTCTTTACAGACACTTGAGAGAGCTTGAATCCACCTAGAGGCTGAATGATACATGAGGGTTACTTTCAATCGTTGACTGAAAAAATATTTCACTATTTTTTGCTGTAAATAATACCTGCTTGAGAGATAATACTTTGAAGTAGAGGTACTAGACCAAAGTCTTGAAAAAAAATAAGTACCCTGACTCGTGATCATGGCAAGAATATCAAAACAGATTTCATTGGCGAAAAATATTTCTGACTTCTCCGGTCGTACATCTTTTCAATGAACTTCTGACCAACAAAAAAGGTCGTCATAATTAATTTAAAAAAAATAGGTACAGACATCATTCAGGGGTGCATTATGAAAGTGTGACAATAAAAGTAACATTAACGCCAGCTAGAGAACAAATTTATAAAATTCAGTAGAGTTTTTAAGCCTTGGTCAAAATTTTGATGTTAGCAAAGGGGTAAATGAATTTGTCATACAATCCTAACAAGATTGCTAGAAAACAGACTTTGTAATATAAGCAAATAGTACAATGTTATACTAATTACTTGCTTTGAATAGGTTGCTTAAAGCCTCCAGTAATTAATGATTAGATGTCTGTCAAAAAGCTAGTATCCATAAAGAGCCTAAGTAAAGCATCAGGATGAGAATGTATCATGGGATGTCACCATTTTGCAAATTTCGAAAATATAAGTTGAATATTCACACAATAAACTGATACCACATACATATAAAAACGTAATAGAAAGAAATCTAGTATGCTTCTTGATTGTTTTAAGCAGATAAGAATTGGAAAGTGATAATAAAGGAGAGGGTAAGTACCCTCGTCGTATATTTTATAATTCAAAAGGTTCACTATGAATGCTTTGAGTGTACTCTTCTAAAAGTTGATGGAACATGTTCTAATAGTTGAAAGAACAAGTGAAAGTGTACATGATGCTCTGCTTTTTTTTAAAGAAAATGCTATTGTTAATATAGACGAGTAATTAGATTACACCTTGAAAAAACCTGCGTTTTACAAATTATAAGGGCGATCTTTAACAATGTCTCAGTTACGTTATTTTATTCACTCTTGACTAGGTTTAGTCGTTCCTCCCACCTATATCTAAATTAAATTTGTTGCTGTTGTGATTTTTTGTAACTCGGTTATGAATTGTGAGCAACGTACTTTTTGGTAAGTTTGGATTATTTGACAACAATCGCCAAGTTCTTGTTATAATGATAGATAAGGTTAGAATGTCAATGAGGAGACACCACTTCATCACTAACATAAAGACTAATTCAAAGCATTGCTGCCTTAATTGCTCGGCTTAGAGGACCCCACCTCTAAAAACCTGTGAGTCACCAGGTTTACCTCACAGTATAAATGCCCTCCCCCTGAAATGGACGTTACCTAAGGGGTGGCCGTTTTTTTGACTACTCGTGAGACTACCATGAAAGATGAAAAACCTAAATCAAAATTTAACTTAAATATAGCATATACATAATTTTACAGAAGCAACTCCATTGGATCAGCACAACAAAGTAAAAGAAAGCTAGACGATAACCCTTTTGGACAAAGGAATCTATTAAAAAGAAGGAAAGCTCTATAGCTCTTGCCCTATTGGAAACTGAATTGTAAGGTGTTTTCTAGAATTGGACAAGAGGCCCGATGAAAACCCAAACACAAAGCGGGAGATCAAAGAGATTGTGCTTAAACTTCGGAAAAACACTAAAGAAGGGCGTCACAAGCGACTGACTAGAAGAACACATGGGAAAAATAGAAATCCCAAAATAAGACGTAGACTTTCAGGCAAATGTAAATACACAAACTAAAGATATGGCTACTCAAACAGAGTAGTGTGGAGTGTAAGTGTCAAGTTTAATCACATGCCCTAATGAAATGGAGTAAACAATTTAGAAGATTGGAAAAGAATAGAAGGAAAAATATGGGAAGAAAATATATATGAAAACAGATTAAAATGGGAAATCCATTAAATACCAAAGCCGCAGTCGTAAAAGTGGTAATTGTAGAACCCTACGATATAGAAAACTATACATATAAAAATATCCAAACTAATGGGAGTAACGGGAATATTCGAAGTATTCGAACAAATTACACGGACTAGTTTCTGTAATGCCAACGAATCGACTAACCACAGTTAACTAAACTAAAAGAAGAGACTAAAGGAAAAGAGTAGCTTGCACTTCACCATATTAGGTTCATGAATTTGGAACATATGACGAAGATGGTGGAATGTATTTTTTTTACAAAAGTTATTATTTATACAAACAAAGATGAGAGTACTATGGATACTGCTTCTAATCTAAAAAGAGAAAAAAACTAATGCCTTAGTCGTAAATGATGGCGGAAGAGAAAAACTTTACGGAAGGTTGAGACAGTGATAAAAAAACACCAGCCATAACTGGGCTAAAAGATACTAAGGACGGCAAACTATTAATAACTACGGAGAAGAACAAAAAGTTCACTGAGGAAATAAGACAGGTCATAAAAACCTTTTCCAATAAAATGACAGCCGGGAAAGCAAATGCTCTGGGTAGAATTGAAAATATACATATAAGAAGACTCGTGACCAAAACTATTAATAGCCATTGAATAAACTATACCGTAGGAAAGCTCATATCAAATGTAAATAACACGCGAGCACCAACAATAACGACCAAGAAGCATGCAGAAAAAATACTACGAAAATCTCACATAAGAGTTCGGTTGAAAGTAGAATAAAAATCGGAAGATGCAGAAACATTATGTTTGACATGTGGAAAAACGGGACATAAAATCAAAAAATATCAAGACAAAACGCCTAGCCTGTGTCCAAATTAAGAAAGAATCATAGTGTTGGTACTTAAACTACTCCCGTCAAATCCCGGACTGGTAAAATATAAAATTACTACAAAGATAACTACCAGATTTATCCAAACTAATGTTGCCAGATGATATGATAGAGCAACAAAACAAACATTGAAAAAACTCATAAGTGAACCTAATAAAAAGTAGTCAAAATGAAGTTTAGATAAGAGACAACCTCTTTAATGTTGCAATCAAAATCTTAAAGACAAATATAAAGACATTCAAAAGCGAAAAAGATATGCAGTTATGTTTAGATAAAATTATTGAAAAATAGAACACCTGGAAACAATTGAAACTAAAAGAACTTACTTCTGAACATTCGAATGTAAACACCAATAGCTTCAGTGCTAATGAAAGTTAGATTTATATAAAAAAAACAGTATGCTGCAAATAGAGAAACAATTGCTAAAGCCTGATAGAGAACGAAAAAAGTGCTAGATAACAAACGATATTTTAGATTTGATGCGTTAAAAAAGAATATGGAAAAATACAGATTAGAATAAATACAATGAAGGGCATGGACATATACGACGAAAAATAATGGAGTTACTTTTAAAGAAACACGATTACTACAATGCACATAAAGAAATTAAACAAACATTACACATGCATGGGAAAAGAAGAAAAAAGACACTGTTTAATGAAAATAATATACTTATTACCGATGACAATGAAATAACGCAAAAGTATTTTGAGGCCTTATTTACGAAGATAGGGGGGAGGTTGAAGTCAATTACAATGACACAAGTGAATTACCAATCGACTGTACACCTTTGTACCTATTCCAAAGAAAAGCAATCCCAAAACATGTGGAGATTATAGACTTATTAACATAATGAGTCAAGTATTTAAAACGTTTTTTAACAATAACAATAACAACAAAGAATCTATAAGAAAAGCGAAGATTGTTTGGATGAATCACAGTTTGATTTTCGCAAAGTATTAGGTACTAGGGAAGCTCTTTACAACATACAAGTGTTAGTACAAGACACGTCTAGATCATCAAAAACCAACATATATTTGTTGATGTCGATGTCGAAAAGGCATTCGATACTGTTAATCATATAGGACTCATACGCACTCTAGAAAGTATAAACATAGGATATAAAGATCTACATATCATAAAGGAGCTTTACTGGAATCGGACTGCAATCATGAAAATAAGTAACATCGAGATGAACAAACCAAACACTAATAAATTAGTTAGACAGGGATGCATACTTTCGCCAACACTTTTTAATATTTAGTCAGAGATTATGTTATAAAAGCCTTAACCAACAAACCGAAAGGAATAAAAATTAATGGAGAATACCTCAGCTATATTCGATATGCTGACGACATGACAATTCTCGCAAATAACATTGAAAATTTAAACCATTTATTAAGAAAGATAAACGACGAATACGCTAATATAGTCCTGAAAAGTAACGAAGAAAACTAAACTAATGATTATTATTAAAAAGCCCCATAAACAACTAATTACTCCTTTTAGATGGTAAACAAATCGAACAGGTTAGTAGATATAATTACCTCAGATGTCAAAATAAACAAAACATGGGATCCAGATCAAGAAGTTAAAATCAGAATCGAGATAGCCCCAAACGTCTTCACTAAAATGAAACGGATACTATGCAACTTGACATAGATATTCGATGGAGAATGATCCAATGTTATGTATTGCCAGTTCTATGAAAATGAATGAACAGGCTGGAGTCATTTAAAATGTAAATATATCGCCGAACGCTTCGCATCTCAAGCATAGCAGAAGTTCCAAACGATGAAGTGCTGAGAAGAATGGAAAGAGAACGACAGCTATTAACAATCATAAAACGTCGTAAAGCCGACACATGCTCCAACTTATCATGATGGGTAAAATAGAGGGAAAACGAAAAGTAGGTTGACGAAACATATTTTGGTTTAGGAATTTCAGAAATTGGGCTGGTTTGGGAAAAATTTTTTAATATTAGTGTAAAGAGAAAAAAATGCTCTGTCGAATGGTAACATAAATTAACACGTTCTAATTTAAAAAAAATGCAAAAAGGCGTAACTAAAAAACAATTGAAGAAAACACAATTTCGAGTATTCCCAAATGTAGATAAAAATTACATACAAAACTTTTGTATTCATCTCCATACTTTTAATTAATCCTGTATATCTCTAAACATAACCGATGGTCTTGACGAAATACGACCAGACTTAGAAAATCTAATAATAATAACAAAAAAGGCATTTAATAAATGAATAGTAATAGCTAGTGAAATGCCAGCGTGGTAGCGTAGTTTAGGTGCGGATTGCAGTGCAGACGGACGCGGGTTCAATTCCCGGAGCTCTCTGATGCCTGACGGGTGGCCTACTCAGTCACTAAAAATAATTGAATACCTGCATTCTCGAAGTGAACGTCAACAATATAACATTTAACATAAAAGACATAATACAAATTAATATAAGCAGAATACATATAGAAGATCGGCGGAACTCTAAACGAAAAACCAGGGATAAATTTAAAGAAAAGAGAAAAGATTAATCACATAATCGCCCCGGAGATTTATGCAAAAATAATAGAGAAAGTTTGCGAAAATGCAGTCAATAAACCTAAGCACTTACAGGATGTATGGGAAGAAACAAAAACTCGGGCAAAAACCAGTATATGGAAATAAGAAAAGAATATGAAATAGGGATTTTAAGAGCAAAAACAAATAAATAGAAACAACTGTTAGAAGAATTAGACAGAGACCCATGGGAATGGGATATAAAATAGCAACAAGAAAATTATTTAAACGAACCAACATTACATTGAAAGTTGCGTAAACGTAAAACAGTTAATGAACTTTTCCCAAAAAACGAAGGTCGAAGCGGTTTTAAATTTCTTTTGGTGATTCTTTTAGTAAAATCAAACAACTTTTGTTCTTATTAATTTTTTTCTAAACTTTTTATTTCGTCCGGAAAAAAGGCTCAAAGTTCAAAAAATTGGAAAAACTTGACCTTGAATTTTCGGCCAATCCACTCACTACGAAAAAAATACAAGGGAAATTTTTTGTGTATTTTTTAACGTAGAAAACAATTCCGTAAAGTAAAATTTAAAATAACGCTGTTTTTAATTTTTTTTTTCATTTTGTCAATTTTTTTCCGACTTCCGGTCTTATTTCCGGTTTTTAACCATATATATAAAAAGCGCCACACGGGATCATAAAGTTGAGGCTTCAAGCTTTCATTTGCACTAAGAATCGACTTATAAAAGTGCGTTAAAAATGGGTAGGTGGGGGTGTTCGATTTCCCGAAGAATTATATATATATATATATATATATATATATGTATATAACAAATATGCGATATGCCGAAGATCGCATTAATAATGTATTCCAAATAAGGCTTCTCATTCTTAATCCCTTCCTAAATCGCATTTGTGTATCATTGATGCGTTCTCTAAATTTCTTGTATATTCTCTTATGAATGACTTTAAGAAATATTTTCAATGTATGAGTCATCAGTGCTATAGTTCTATACCATATACAGTTCTTTGTATTATTTTTCTTTGGTATTGCTATAAAAGTTGACGTCGATCATTCTTCTGGGCTAACATCTGCTCTATAAATTGCATTAAAAAGGTTATATCCATTGTATCGTTTATAAGTTTTAACAATTCTACTGGAATTCCATCTGACCTACAGTTTTCTGCTTTTGCGTCACTTCTTAATATTTCTGGTCTCGTCTCTACCGTTTGGTTTTCTACTAGCTTAGATCTATCGTCCTTAAAAAGTTCTTCTATGTATTTTTTCCATGTCTGTAATTTTTGTTTTATAAAAATGATTATTCTCGTCTTTTAATACTTATATATTGAATTGTTTTGCTTTTTGAATACCTGCTAGTTACTGAGTCTTCCTGTGCATATTGAAATTATCATATTTGCCCTCATATTCTTCAATTTCTCTGCACTTTTCAACAAACCATGTTTCTTTTGCTTCTTTAATATTTATTTTAATTACCGATTAATTTCTTTATATTTTTGTTCATTTTTAGCTTTGTTGTTCCGCCTTTTTTCCATCAAGTCTAAACTTTCTTCTGTCATCCAAACTTTTTTCTTAACTCTAGCTGGAATTAAGGTCTCTTTACCAATTTTTATTAAGGCAGCCTGTATGTTTTTCCAATTTTCATTTACGTTGTCAGTGTTCTTGTTTTGTTGTTCAGCAGTTCTGAGATTGTGATTAACTTTTTCTTTTGCGTTGTTGTATGTACTTTCCTCATTTAATGCCTTTACATTTATTATTTGTCTGTTACAAATTAATATTTAATGTTGCTGCAGTGTTGCTAACAGTGTCTTTTCCCCACCACTGGCGTGTGTTTGGCTGGCGAACACCCTCTGGAACATACATCATGGACTGTCTCCGCTCCAGCATGGTAGCGGCTCTATTCTGGTCTTCGGTATCGATTTCCACCTCCCTTTTCTCTACCTGAACTAGAGGCTGTGCTGCATGAAGAATGGCTTCCACTCGCCACTATTCAGGACTTGTATCGGTCTATTCTGTTAAGAATTCAAGCCGCAATGCGTGCTAAAGGTGGACCAGCACCGTATTAATACAAGATGTTTGGACTTCCACAAGTGCTTCCATTATTTTGTCGTCTACCTGTATCATCGAGGTAATGCTACAGAAGGAAGACTGGAGAGACATTGCAAGGTTAAAAGCACCCTTTCAGGATGACGATTTGGTAATTTTTTTTTATATATATGTAAAGTACTTGATAAGCTGGATACAATGATACCATTATTATTTTGGGCAGACGATAAATAAAAAAGTTATAAATAATTTTTTTTTTGAATTTCGCGCCATTATTTCACATCGTCGCCAAGGCAACCGTTTAAAATTTAAATGTGGCGCAACTATTTCGCGTCGTTACCTAAGTGACCGTTAAAATTTGAATTTATTCGCATGTAGCGCCATTCATTGACATCACCCACGCAGTGAACATTGCTTTGAACAGCGTCAATCTTGTTTTACGTATATTGTTTGGGGTTTTTTGGTAAGTATTAATTTATTTAATTATCTTCATTGTATTTATTGATATTGTTTAAGCAGATAATGACTGCAAGGCCGGTTTGGAACCTCAGGCGGCTGCCGAGAAACTCCGCTGAAGGGCGTCAATGGGCCTACGACGAGGGCTCGTGCCGATGCAGAGAATCTGCAAAGGAAAAACCACGGACCGTGCGCCTTCTACGATCAAGACACGTTTGGTCGTTTTCGGTGCTTGCGATGCCGAAAGGAGAAGGGTCGCACTCACCAGTGGGCTGCTACTGCCGGCACGTGGTTCGAGCTGCCCCCCGATCAAGTCGCATTTATTATGTATGGCTTTTCGGAGGACTGGCAGTATGACGTCACTCGGCGTGAGGCCTGGGATGTGGCGCATCCCAACGTTCGTCCGGCCTCGTTCAGTCAGCCTACGCTGACTCACTGGTATGTTTGGTGGTTGTAAACATTCAGTAGCATATTCTAATTCATTTTTTAGGTATCGATATTGCAGGGAGATGGTGGTGGACCACTTCTCCCGCCATCAGTGGCAAGGCCAGATCGGTGGCCCAGGCGTCGTCGTGCAGATCGACGAATCTGTCTTTGGCCACCGAAAATACGAGCGTGGTCGCATCATCCCTGGACATTGGGTGCTAGGGATGATAGCAAATGATAGCGAGGACATCCGCATGGTGGTTGTGGAGCGCCGGGATGCTGAAACACTCATCCCGGCAATTTTAAAGCACGTGGCGCGTGGAAGCATCATCCATACCGATGGTTGGCGGGGCTACATGAGCCTCCACGAGCATGGATACACGCACCACGTTGTCAACCACAGCGACCCGATGCATCGCTTTGTTGGTAAGTCAAAACGGTAGACATTAAAAAGTTTCTAATTATTTTATTTCAGCCCTCGATGGTATGCATACGCAGCGGATCGATGGCATCCTGGCGTCCTGCGAAGGATTTCTTCAGGAGCCGGCCACGCTGCAACGATGAAACCTTCGGTGACCACCTCAGCGAGTACCTGTGGCGCCGGTACTGCGCAAAGAACAACATCGACAAGTTTGAATACTTGTTGGAGGCTGTCCGCGCGGGTATGGTGACCATCGTCTTTAGATGTGTCCCTACTCAAACAGCTCTTTTCAGGGCTCCTCTCTAATGAAGATTTACTGAAGGGAGGAGAGTGATGCTGATCGCCTCCGCGTGGTGCTCTCCGGCAACAGTTTAACTGGCTAAACGATCAGCAATTTAGGTTAAGCACAGTAATGTTTTGTCTGAAATTCTAATTTTTTGTCTGAATATGTAATATTTTAGGAAATTTTTGAAATAAAACATGCATTTAATGTAAATTTGTTTCATTCTCTACCATTAACCAATTAAAAATTAATAGATGTATAAAAAAATACTGAACCAAAGCAAATGTTCACAGTCGACGAGAAAAAAAGGGCACTCGCCATAGGATCCATATGAAACAATGGTGCTACATGCGAATAAATTCAAATTTTAACTGTCGCTTAGGTAACGACGCGAAATAGTTGCGCCACATTTAAATTTTAAACGGTTGCCTTGGCGACGATGTGAAATAATGGCGCGAAATTCAAAAAAAATAATTATTTATAACTTTTTTATTTATCGTCTGCCCAAAATAATAATGTATCATTGTATCCAGCTTATCAAGTACTTTTCACATATATAAAAAAAAATTACCAAATCGTGTTGATAATAAGTAAACGGCAGCCGAAAAAATTATTTCTTTATACTTATATTAAATTTGGCACTCCTGCGGTTTTATACGCCTTTTTTATATCGATATTTCGTGGTTGTCGAGTTGAGGTTATACTCTGCAATGAACTCCCTGGATGTCGGCAAGACGCTATCTTTTCTTAAGCTAGTAAACAATTTGAAGCACAGCGTTCGGAAGGGGTGGGAGTATCGAGGCGTACAGAACCCCGAGAGCATCGCCAGCCACATGTATAGCATGGGCATGATGACCTTCCTCTTGGGCGACGACTCCAAGCTGGACCGGCTGCACTGTCTGCAGCTGGCAGTGGTGCACGATTTGGCGGAGTGTATCGTGGGCGACATTACGCCCCAGGACAACGTCCCTAAGGACGTGAAGCACCGGCTGGAAGACACTGCCATGCAGCAGATCACTGCAGACCTTGGCGAAGACGTCGGAAAAGTGATATATGATCTGTACAAGGAATATGAGAAGCAGGAAACTCCGGAAGCAAAATTCGTTAAGGACCTGGACCGGTTCGACATGGTCTTGACGGCTGCGGAATATGAGCATCAGCAGAAGCGGCCGGGGGAGCTCCAGGAGTTCTTTGATTCGACCCGGGGGAAATTTGAACATCCCTTCATACAGAAACTTGTAGCAGAGGTAGAATGTCAGCGTGCAGGTACTGCTGATTGACAGTGATTTATGTTAGGTTGAATTATTCCTTGCTGCACACTTATTTGAGCATCGGAGAGGTGTTGCTCAAATAAGTGAGTTATTTATTAACACAACAATTGAAGTTTACAAGATATTTATATCTGCTTCTATATTCGACTTAATGCGATGCACTGGTTTGGTGGAAGCATAAAGAACGTAGTATTTATTTGATTCCACAAGTAGTGAAAATAATAGTAGATGACTGAGGTAGTACCAGAGTTAATGCTTCAACTGCCCTTTTATAACTTTTAATGTTCAAGGTTTATGCTGCTTCCCTATACATTACTTCCAATTGCTATTTATTCTTCGAAGAAGGAAAGAACTTCATCAAATTATATAGTCTTAAGGTTTTTAAAGGCTTTGGATTACTCTAAGAACATCACACCATGTATATTAATGTGAAACGATTGTTTTGAATAAATAATTGTTTGTAGATGTATGCATTTAGTGTATTTACATTTAAAAAAAATGGTGTAATACCAAAAAGATCAATCGTAAATCGAAATAAAATCGTAAGGGAAAACTTATTACTGATTAATGATTATGAAATAAGTGGTCTTGAGTTATAATGTAATGAGATATGAATATTATACACACATAATGAATCATTTTAGTATGAATATTTGTTTGCTGTATTATAGAAACACCCTTATACTCGAAAATAATGGCTTTCCATAACTTCACAATCCAATTGCAATGCGCCCGAACCTAATACAAACGCTGTTAGTGATGGCATACCTCAAGCAGTGTTCTGTTCATCACTGGTATAGCTGCTGCCCCCTGAAATTAATCAATTGCACACTATAATGATGACATGTGAATACCCTACCAGACTCATCGTTTCCGAAGTTTGCCCTTTATCAAACTCTCATACATCGGCTTTTTTCATGCTACAACTGAACACTCTTATGTATGGAAAGCTAGTTCCTTCCCCTGTCGTTTCGTCTCCAGGCACATGTTCAAAGTTGATTATAATGTATTGCTTCAGTGCATGTACAATAAAATGCTAGATGTAAGATAATTAACAACTACATGTTTTCATGTCAAGGGGTCTTCAAAACATAGGTTTTGTCTTTTAAAACCATCATCAAAATATATTACCCAATTTGTTGGTACTCTAAGCATTATATTTATTATGTTTTATAAGGCCCAAAAGACAGATATTGATCATTAATAGCATTTTGTAATTCTCATTTGTAACAATTTTTTATACTATGTTTTTCGTTTGGTTGGATGTTGTAAAGCAGTTGAAAACCTGCAACTCATGATTAAGGTAGCTTTGTATCTTGAAACACTTTTAAGACAGTTATTTGCTGGCTTCTGATAACATATTGCACTAAAATAGATATTTGAGAGATAGTGAGCTTGGTTACTTTTTCCATAGATTGAAACTTTTTGAATCTTGACTACTTTCAATTTTAGGTTTAACCATCATAAACACACTTGTAGAACGCTATTTTCCAAATTCATCTTTATGCAATTATTCTGCAATAAGCGTTACAATATGGGTAGAGAATACTCAACAATTGTATTTCGAGGGATGATGTCCTTCTATTAGAGTGTTATTCCCAAACAAGTCGGCTTTCACCAACAATGTGGTGAAATTGTAGTTAAGGTAGAAATTAGTCATGATATTCAGAGCATAATGGTTACCAACTTATATTTTCTTACTTGATTGCTACGGTTTTGCATTTGTTTTGGATGTGACTAGTGTATCTTCAATTACACCATTGTACTTCGCAATTTTCTTAAGATGGTGCCTGAAACTTTATGGTTTAGTTCTGATGATTCACTTTTTCTATACAAAACAGACATATTTATTGTGTGCCCCATTATTGAAACTTTAAAGAGAGATCAGATTTTGGAACACAATTATAAAGTAATGTGTAAACAAATTACTTGAAAAGGTATTCACAACTAATCTTTATACCTTCCTTTTCAAGTAATATCCATGCTAATTGGCAATAAAAAATTATCTAAATAATATTACTGGTTCAATTGTTGGTATTATTGAGAGTCTAATTTGACTTTGCTTATGACAAGCCAATGTTCCTATTATTGACTATTGAAAATTTACTCATCAATTAAGAAATATTAGGGTAAAATATTGAATAAATGATAACAATTTTGATTTCTTCTTTATTAATCCTGTTTTAAGTAAAATTATATATATAAAAAAAATTATGAGTGCTGCTGTCACATAGGTCAAAGTTCAACTATTGCTGTCACACAGGTTCGTGCCTTTCCGTGCCGACCCGAACGCCTCCGAATGACAAATTCTGGCTTGGCGGCAGGCGCGGCCGAAGTATTATATTTCCAGAACCACAAGCGATAAAAAATTTTCGTTTGAGAGCGGGTAATAAAGCACTCGTATATTTAAAAAAAATGTTTCTACACCAAATATAGTCACCAAAGTACAAAAAAGTTATAAATATTTTCTAATTTGGTTATTTCTAGAATATAATAGTGACCCCCTAATGTTTTTTAACTGTGAGGTCCTAACTAAAATTTTGATATCACCGTTGGAATAAAAAAGTACATCTTTGACTGGCCATTTCCAGTCCTTTCCTGCCATGGTCATTACTTTAACATTTGCACCATCTTCCATTATTTCTAGTATCATCCTTGGAAAATATTCTTCCTCATAGTCCACAACTGCAAATTAATTTACTTTCTCCTCTTTATTTGGTTCATCTAAGTTATCAGGATGTTGATTGTTACATACCGCTGATTCTTGAGGATCATCAGGATTACTCTCATCGGGAAATGTTTCTTTCTTCCTTTACTTTGGTTACTTTTGTTTATCCTTTTCTTTTGCTTTTTCTTGTCTTTTTTCCATCCGTTTATATTTTAGTCTTTCGAGATCTTTTTTCTTTTCTTCTTTGTTTCTATAATAGTGCACCTGATGATATTGCAAATGGTATTTTTTTCTTTTATTCTTGATGTTTGGTACTTCATCCGGCTATGTAAGGGCTCGTTCGAAAGGACAAGCTATTAGAGATTTTTTATGTGCTGTTTAATGTCAAATTACTTGGAGGTCCGGATGTTTTCTCCCCTGGTGTTGTGACTCATATAGGTTCTAATATTCTTTTTGGTTTTGAAACATCTACAGGTTCTGACAATAATTTCTTTGGTTTTGAAGTGTTTACAGGTTCTGACAATATTTCCTTTGGTTTTGAAACTTCTGGTTCTGGAAGCACCAGAGGTTCTGACAATATTTTTCCTGGTTTTTAATTTTTTTTTCGATTCTAAAATGCCTTTTGGTTCTAACATTTTTTCTACCATTGTCCATTGGCTTTGAAATACCTTCTGCTGCTTTTGAAATAATTTCTATTGGTTCTGTTGTAACAACTTCTATCTTTTCAATAAAGTCAATAGGGAATTATGAAAATCATCTTCTGTTAAAACTGAAACCATCAAATAGTATTTGCTCATCCACCTCTGTTTCTTCAGTGACTTTCTTTTTTAATTTTTTCAAACAGTAAATTAATCCATGATCCTTCACATCAATATTTTCTTCTCATTTGTCATTTTTCAGATATTTGTAAAAATTATTAATTTTTTGCTGCTGTATTTCTGTCTCTAAAAGTTTGAAGACTGAAAAAATATTTGGTTCCATTCCTAATGCATTGTGATTTTCAATGCATACTGGGGTTTGCTGAATAACCGACATTGAATTTTCTTTTGTAGTAGAATAAGGTAGCAGTTTAAAATTGATTGCCTCTACATTCAAAGGATATATCCCACATTTTCAGAAACTATTGCACGAAATGATGGGTATAACAGCATTCTGTATAGCAAAGTATAATAAAGGAGCAAAATGTCTTCTTTTCAATTCTTTACCTGTATTGTATCTTTTCAACGTATAGGAGATAGCCACATCCATTGGTTGGATAATCTTAGTGGCATTGGGGTACAATACCACCAAAATTATTCTATTTTCACTACAAAATGTGTTTGTGTACAAACTTTAATCGGAAAAGTGACCATCTAGAAATAAAATGATTGGCTATTGTATTTTTTCTTCATTAGCCATGGGTGAAAAATATTTGTAATATATTCGTAAAAAAATGGATGTCATCCATCCATTATCACTTTTTTCAATGTCCCAATCTGTAGGCATAGAATCCACAATATCTTAGGGAATTCTTTCATACTGATAAACTATCATAAATGGACATGCGTCTCCAGCAGCATTACCATTCATCATGACTATCAGGCACTTTTTTTCATTAACATTCACCATTGAATAAACATATTTCTCTCCTGTTTAATATAACACCATGTTCCCTTTTGGGAAAAATGCCCCCAAATATGCATTAAATATCATTTGGAAGTGTTGTAATATATTCATCAAATTGGCCTTCTCAAGGTATTCACTAAAATCTTTGTGCCACGATTTTAACTTTTCTTCTGAATAAAGTTACGTTTTGAGCAGTCCCTATAGTAATTTCTGGGTGTCGTCGAAGAAATGCCTCATATCAGTGATGAGCTGCGACTGGAAAAATTCTCGTTGAATTTTTCTTTTTTAAATCCATGACTAATTTGGATACACTTTCAAAAAGTCCATCTTTAGTAACGGAAAATCCTACTTTTTCCATAGAGAGAATCATTTTACACAAAATTTTTCAGTGCTACATTTCGATTTGAAAAACTTTCCTTGCGTTTTATATAGTAAAGTAATTCTGGGAACATTGAATCTACTTGAAGCCTCTGAACAAGACATTTCTGGTTTGTACGTCTTGAATTGCATCTTTAATTTGTTCTTCAGTATATTGCCTTTGAAGGTTTTTTGTTGTAGTTAGCGTTGGGGTTGATTTCTTTTTAAGTACTTTTCTGAAACGGAAAAACAGAGATCATAAGATTTGCGCTTCATCACCTGAGTGGGGTGCTAAAGCATTTGTAACTAGAGCTAAGTAATATTTAATATTGGATATTGATGGTTTAAAACAAAAAAGTTCATGTGAACCAAAAATGCAAAGGTTGCATAATAAGTATACATCATTTGCTTATTTTTGATATGAATAACGACCATTTTAATGGTATTTCACAATATACAACCACCTAGGAGCAGATCTGCAAGTAAAAAGGAGTATACAAACGCACCATAACTGAGATGAGTGTTCTTAACAGGTAGTAACTTCATGAAGAACATTACTGCCATTTATCACAGAACACGGGGCTTTCCGGACATACGTTTATATGAACTTGTTTGCTCCTTCTGATTAGGAATTGTTTAAAAGTTTACTATAATAAATATTCACTCTGTGTATCTGTAATTTATAACTTATACAATGCGCTAATATTTTATACGCAGTATTTGTTAATCTAATTTATCTATCATTTCTCACACATGGATTTATCTAATTTTTGTTTGTGTTACCGGTATCTTTGTATAGTTTTTAGTTTCTCACTATTTTATTTATTTTGTCACTATATCATTCTCTCCACAGCATTTGTGGTTTTTAAGACTTTTAACAATCTTCTTAAATTGGACTTCTATTGATGGTTTGACTTTTGTCCTTATAATCTTAATTCATCTATTTGTTGTCTCCGTCCTGTTTCTATTTAAAAGGTCACCGAATAATTCTTTCTATTTTTACTAAGTTCCCTCTTCATCTATGTAATGCTTCTGTGTAAAATAAAACCCTCTTCTTCTCTTTCTTCCCGATCGATTTGTCTTTTTTTAATTAGTCTTAACCACTTTGTTGGTTTTCCTTAATAACTCTTGTATATTCTATTGTTTATTGTCCATTAACTATTAATTTCCGATAACCTACTTTCAAATGTTTCCTTTATTTGTTGTAACTTATTTCTGTATAAAAAAACCCAATGTAGTAGACACGCCTAATAACGTACTAAGTTTTGATATGGTGTCAGTGTTATGTAGCCCTTTTCTACTTCCACATTTTAAGGCAGACTTCTCATCAATTGATCATAGATTTTGTGAGAATTCCAGTCCTCCATCGATATGATAAACAGCAAGTATTCAATAGGGAGGGTTGAGGTGAAAATTTTGGGTTGGGTATTTGGTTGAACTGGGCCAATTTCAAATTGTATTTTGGTGTTAACAACGTAAAATTGCTTATAGTCCTCGACAGTTATGAATGCAAAAAACCAAACCACAGTATTAAAAACATACAATACAATTTTATAACTTTCACACATCCATCAGTGTACTGCAATTGGTAGGGTGTTTGTCACTCCACTGGATACTCTCCTATTATCCTAATATCTAATGATAACATGTTTGAACCATTATAAATGACAGGCATCATTCTCTATAGTGATCATAGCTGTGTGGCACACTTCTATGGAGTCTTTGGTTACTGTTTGTGACAGCCATACAGCTTGACGTCACCATACATTAGAAGTTTTGATGGTTTGAATCTGTTAATGTTTAGCTGGTCATTTCACTACATTATTCAAAATCATGGGGATATCTGGAATTTACTTAAACTCAAACAAGTAGAATAATCAAAACCTATAGACACCAACATTCAACATCACTATGTCATCTTGATATTGACTTGCATGGGTATCCCACTTATTTTTCATGAAGTGTACAGTGAACAAAAACATTGGCATTTTAAAATATAACTTTTGCACAGATTTATTTTATTGAAGTTTACATATGAGCTTTTATCATTACATTTGATGCTTCGTAAAAAAATACTTTAACAACTAATTTCACATATCCAATAAAAACATTTGGTGTTTCACTACAAATATAACAAATTTGTCTTATTTGCTACTTTCCTGCTATTTCAGTTGCAGTTGAGTAACCTTGAAATGCACGAACACTTAAAAATACGCTCAATCATTTCTTTATAAATGCAATATACTTTTAAAAAATGATTCAAAGTTGAGCAGATTGTTCTTTCTTTATACAATGGTCTCGAAGAAATTCGCTTATAGATTACTACAACTAACTTAACATTATGTCGACAACAGACAATAACAAACAAGAATGTAGCCATTTCAATCATCTGCGCTGCTTAAATTGATAAATAACCGTAATGGGTGTACTAACAGTTCTTAAATGCTACAGCATATAATCTAAAATACAGATGCTTAGAGATCAGTTGAGAAATGTCTTCTACATAATTACAATATTAGTGAAGTCTCACATAAATATTTTTAAAGCATAAAGGTACTAAACACTACATCTAAAACTATGCCTTATTTGAGCTATATAAAATTTCTTATCTATACAACCTCATAGAGTCATAACAGTCCAAGTATTCGGATTCTTTAAATTCCCAGCTGACTAGTAAATATGTATATTCTGTTGTAACTTTTTTCATCAGCTAGAATATAAACATTCTGATGATTAAATTATAAGTTATAATTCAACAGTTAATATAAAACACTGGGGCACTTCACAGGTATAAAATTCTGGGTAATCGACTGCTAAAAAATATACGCGCAGTACACCTACCCAAACACGATTAAAAACCAAATTTAAGAACAAAGAACAATTTCAAAGCAAATAAAATAGGCAAATCACCCTATGTTTATTATGTGCAATCTAATCTATGATATGGTCATACCAGCAGGTAATTCAGAAGTAACCTTCAAACATCATCATTGGGATGTAGAGGTATAACAAACTTGGAGCCAAACGGTGATTTGTATTTAATGCCGACTTCAAAAAAGACCTCGAGTGGGAACCCCAAGTTGCATAAGTAGATCTTGCCATTATCAGACGAGTGAGCAAGGGGTAGCACAGGCACAAGGGTATACTTTGAAATAATTCCGGGAGTGCCAACAGGGGGCGGGTCCAGGGCCAAGACGGGTGCCTTGTTGTTATTGGTCCAGTCAGCCAGGTCGGTGGGCACTGCTGGATTATCAGAGTCTTCACAGAGAGAAACGATGATGAGGTCGGCGAGTTGGGGCAGCTTCGCGACCGTTGTCACCACCTTGTTCTTCGTGAGCTTGTAGAGCGCCAGCTCTTGTTGAGTTTCTGGCGTGTCGGCAGATACTATATATAGAATGGTGTTCACGCCATGGCTCGCCAGATGCCTTGCTGCGTTTATTCCCAATGCACCTTGCCTAAGGACAAATGCAGAGTTTATATATAATTTATTTAGATTTCGAAAAATTTGAAAAATACTGATAAAGCTTTAATGGAGCAGTGAGATAGGGGGAACATAAATCTTGTTTTGAGAAAAGATAGTATAAACAGAAGGCCTCTAAAACAAATTATGAAAACAACGCTGTATAAATCTTAAAACTTTCTAAAGAAGGGATTTTGTAGTGTGACACCCACATAAATGGTATAAGAGAAAAACGAAAAATAATGAAATGTAAATTGGTGAAATAACTTCTAAATATTTATTTAAGGATGTAGGAGTTCAAGAAATAAATAAAATGAAAAACAAACTTAGAACTAAGCTGAGGCTATACGAGTATTTTATAATACTACAAGAAAAGTAGATAAAAACCTCACAACTTAATAGTACGACGCAATTTAAAAGGGGTACCAAAACAGAATAGAGATTGTTAACTTTCCCAAGTAAATAATAGTTCAATATGAATACAATATAACTAATTTCTTCTGCACCAATCCCAGATTCTCAGTGGCTTACACTGCTCATGGGCGTCATTACTCACCATCTCAAAAAGAGCATGAACGCCATCCCACTAATTTTTATAATTAGCGGCCTAGATTAAATTGAGAACTTTGAAGGAATGGAATAGCATTATTGTGGGTGACAAGTGTTCAAAACGGATAGTATAAATGCGAATGCGCCTAAATACCGAATAGCTGTCATCATGATAAGCTTCCTTATGGCTTAGAGCTGTTTTTCTTACACCTGGATAGGCCCCAGTAGAAATCAAAACCGCAATAAGAAAATGTGCAGTGGATAGGTTCACTTACCAGCAATATAATCTGAAGCACTACAGTAAAGCTATTTTACAATTATCGATCGGCATGTCACAGATTAACTTAGCTAGGAATTAGCTTAAATCAATAATGCCCAATTAAGGCTCACTAAAGAATAATGTACTCTGACTTGTTGATTTTTGGAAGTTTATATAGCTGATTCTAACAAGAGCATTATTATCACTTAATCCTATACAATTTGACTGACATCAGGAGAGTTGTGAATTTGAACGGCCATAATTTAGAGCATCAAAAGTTTGACTCGGTTTGCTAAGTTAGAGGATAAAAGCCACTTCAATTGATAAGAGTTCATTTAGCTGAAGCAGTTGGTGCTTGACAAATTGTTTGACTCTATGAACTACCACTGCAAGATAGTCATCAAATAATAATACCTATATTAGATCATCTGCTGACTTCATAGGACCATAGAGATGGTTTGTTAGCAGCTGCTTTTTTAACCCATAAAATGGTTTGTTGGCTTAGGTTATACCCCTTTTCACTTCTGCACTGTGACTATTAGCATTATCAATTAAAACACTCAGATAAATGAATTATCTTTCCTTTTGCTGCTTTAATATCCTGATTTCATCATCATCATATATCATATAGCTCCTCAGTTGGAGCAAAGGGCGCCGTATTAGAGCGTTTCGTTAGCTTATAGACTTTTAGTGGTGAGAGTGCTATTCTCACACACTGTATGAGGTCCGTTCCGTTGTCACAATTCTTTTTATTAATGTCTTCCATTTTTCCCTGTTCCTTGCTATTCTTTTTGCTTCGTTCCAATTTAAGTTCACCTGCTTTAGTTCTTCTGTGATTGTTCTTTTCCAAGTATTACTTGGTCTGCCTCTCTTCCCTATCCTGTATACTCCAATGCTTGTCTTGTGATGTTTCTGAGAGTGTTTCTGGCCAAAAAATGCCACAAATAGTTCTAAGGCATTTATTGATAAATGTTTGTAGTTTCTTATAGTATTTTCTATCTTCTTTCCAAGTTTCTGCTCCATAGAGTAGTGTGCTTTTTTAATATCCTGCTTTGATCTGCCCAAATAGGTGAAGACCATCTGCATAAGCTATTATTTAGGTTGATTTATTAAATATGATTCCTACAGTTTGCATTCTCGATTTTCTGATTATTACTTTGAGGGCTATGTTAAGGATTAGGGAGATCTCCTTGTTCGAGTCCTTTACAAGTTTTATTACCCGATAAGATGTTTATTAATGTTTAGTTTAGTCTATTAATGCTATCATATGCTGATTTAAAATCGAAAAATACCTGGTGTCTGCATTTCTATATTTTTCGTAAGATTTGATTGAGCATAAATATTTGAGCTATTGTTGACCTACCATTGCTGAAGCCAGCTTGGTAATTGGCAATTTTCCCATCCACACGTGTCTGGTTTATAATATACATGAGAATATTTTATATGAGACATTTAATAGCCTTTATTATTATAGTCCTGTGGAATTGGTCACATTTTTTATAAATGACGCATGTTATTCTAATATTGCATTCTTTTGGTATGGTCATTTTTTGCTAATTTTTTCTACCTTCCAGTGCGACATCCCTTTTTTGAATAATCCTGCTCTTAACTTGCATGTGCTTATTGTTTTTTCTTATTTGTATGCCGCATGTATTGTGCATCTGCCTGAATTATGTTTGGAATGTTTAAGGCTCGTTCAAAATGCATTCTCTAGCTTTAAAGAACTTAATTTTTCCACTTACAATAGTGCCTTCTTGATTTTTACACGTTGCAATTTGTAGTTTAAAATTCTTTTTTATATCGTTACCTTTTTAATAGAAATTTCTTGAGTCATTTAGGTTATGTAGCTTTGCAGTTCTTGTTCATAAAAGTTTTGTTTTCTAGCTTTATATATTTTCTTCTTCTCTTTTCGACTTGTGTGAAAAAATCGATATCTACTATTGTTCCTGTTGTTTGTGATACATTTATCAAAGCTTTGGCAGAGATAATGTAGATGTTTGAGTAGGCAATGTTATAAAATAAGACTGAGTACAGTATCCATTATAACTGCTGATATTTCTCAATATCCATTTTAAAAGTTATATATTAATGATTTTTTTAATAAATGCAAGTTTTACAAAAATTTTGTAGGTAAACAGTCTGAAAAATTTTAACCCGTCCAAATAGTAGTTGGTGTCTTGCTCTGCAAAATAGGCGTCTATGGTTGCGATAACCTCCTCGTTTAGGAAACAGGAAATAGTCACTGGGAGACAGATCCGGTATGTTGTCTTGATGGAAGAAGGCTTTCTTCTGTTCCAAATGGGGCCGTTTTTCAGAACGATGTGTAGTACAACTCCATTATTATTTTCCCTTTTTCTAAGTAATTGATGAACAGAATTCCACTAATTATTCCAAAAAACAGTTGCCATCACCTTCCCGACCGATAAAACCGTTTTCGTTTTTTAGGCAAGTTCGCCCTTCGCAGTCTACTATTTTGAATGTCCTTTCGTCTCAGAGTGTAATGGTGAACCCAAGTTTCATCTACTGTCCAACTCGTTTCGTGAAACCATTTCAGCAGTCTTGGAAAGGTTCATTCAAATGAATTTTTGGGGTTTAATGTCAGCAAGCACGGAACCCAACGTGTGGACAGCTTTCTCATGCCCAATTCTTCAGTCAATATATGACAAACGCGTTCTTTCGATATGCCCACAGCCTCTGCTATTTCTCTAATCTTGATTAGATGGTCGTCTGATACTATTTAGTGTACTTTTTCAATGTTATTGGTGTAAGTTGCAATTGTTGGTCGTCCCGAACGCTCATCAGCCAAGCTAGTACAACCACGTTCATATTTAGCTGCCCATCTTTCACAATGGCAAATGATGGGGGGGCAGAGTCCCTGTAAACGGCGTCCAACTCGGCTTTAATTTGCGTAGGCGTATTGCCTTTCAAGTGCAAGTACTTAATTACGGCACGATATTCGATTTTTTCCATTTTTACAAAAGCACTGACATTGGCTGATACAAACGACTGTCAAACAACAACTAAGGGTCCAAAGCGGTTGAAATTTTTACTGCTATCTATCTTTCAAAGCATGTATGATTGTATTAGTAAAATGGTTTTGATGAGTAGAGTCATCGTGTTGAGGCTCAAAACTTTTTAGACTGACCACATGTCTGTAGAGTTGTTTTTTTCCTGCCCTAAATTGGAAATATTCATAAAGATACCATTTTAAGGCAAGACCATTATCATAGTCTGTAGTAACGCATTTATTTTGCATAGTAATTAACTTTTATTATGTATAACAAAATAAGTAGATAAATAAAAACATGAAAACTTCATTCCTAAAGCACGACTGTTCCTCTATTTTTTTGTTCAGATGAGTCAAGTAAAAAGTCTATCTTTTTCTTCAAATCTCTCACAGGTAAATAAACTCATTTTTTCTAATATTCTCCTAGCATCCTTCTAAAAGCCTTATTGGTGTAATCAGAAACTTTTGAGCTTCATAGAAATTTATAGTTGTTAGAATTAATTACTTAATTTAACACCGTCTTACCCATTATAATGCTAGCACGAAAACCAACATGCCGAAAGCATTGACGACGAAAGTCGTTATGCCGAATGACGATTCACAGATAATTATATTTATTGTATTTACAATTATAATTATAATTTTATTTTCACATTAAAACAACTTAACATTTTTTAAATTAACAGTTATTTTTATTTTGTCTTAAATTTTGAGAAAATTAAATAAAAGTGAATTAGATTGCCTTTAGCTTCAATAAATAAAATGAAAACAATGTAGTACCAACAAAGATACAGTTTTATAATACACAGGAGTCAATAATAAATTTCCACTAATACAAAGATATGTAAAATAATATTTGCCAGCAATATAACAGTGAAGCAAAGAAACCATTATAAACTATAACAATAGGATTAATAAGAAGCTTGACCAGCATAATAGTTGTATGAACTATAAAAATCCAACACTTCTAATATTAATGGTAAATTATAACTAAGATTGGCACTTTTAAAATAATGAATAGTACAAAAACAATATGACAGGAGTACCCAAATGTGTAACAGTTTAAAAACTGTATAAAAGACGAGACTAGTGTTCAGCTTAATAATTAGCCTGAATATCAAAATTGTGAGCTACACCGGTTAAGTAGTCATCGAGATCTCTATTCTCGTAGTCCAAGACAATTGTTTTTATTTGCTGGGCAGTGTCTCTGTACGACTTGCGGCCAGCTGGAGGTTGTTCGCCAGCAATATATTGGTTGACTTTTAATATATTTAAACTTTGGTCCTTTGTAACCCTTCAATTAGTTTCCAAATAGTTAGATAACATGCCGAAAGCAGAGAGCTGAAGCTCCTGTGCCATCCTCCACAGAGTTATTCATTTTTGGTAGATCTTCTAGTGTCCATTGATGGCAATTCCACATTTGCAGGGGAAATTTTGGAGGCCTTCTTGTGCCATATATCCGAGCCATGTATCTTCAAAGTAATTTAGTACAGGTTCCAAAGTTTTGCTGATTTGCATGTAAAAAGGATGACTATGTGAACTTTTCAAAGCACATAACGACATCTGCTACAGGAACAAAAGCTAAAGCAACCAATTGGCGAATGTACAATGCGAAATCATGGTTCGGAGTATTTTCATATTGCATTCAGAAGTCATTGTTGGCTTAGATGACTTTCCATATGTATTGCATGAAATGGAAGAAACATCCATAACTTCCGGAAATTCCTCTTGCAATGCGTTGATTTGGGCAGTTTCAAAATCTGTCATTACTGACTAGGGATTTAATTGACCATTGATGCCCTTGATCGCCTGCATAACGCACAAACAGGTAACTTTTTGCTTGTTGGGCAAGAGTGCATATACCGATGGCAAAACATTGTTGTAACGTGTAAACCATGAATAGTGTATACCTGTTAGAAGAATGGCAGAGTGCTCTTGAAAGTGCCATCAGCGTACCAGTGATCGGCCTGTGCCATCATTTCAAGGTTACGTGCCATAGAAAATATCAAAATTCTGTCATCGCCTAGCCCAGAATCAAAGTGATGAGCCTTGTGATGTTTTAGTGTATTCCTCCGGCAAATGCATGTCATTGAGCGAAATTGGTGATGGCAATGTTCTGTAAACAGCTTTTCGTGTTCGTTTCGTCATAGCTCTCACTGGTGGCAATTTCCCAGACACTGTTTTTGATACAGATGATGTTGCATGTGATAGAATTTGCTGAGCTGTTTCGGTTCCATTAGCTGCTCGTTCTTTGATATTTTGCAATACCTATTTGAAACGTGGCAAGTGATTATGCGTGTGCATTTCAACAATTTGTCCCTCTAAATCGCCATTCGCCTTGACAAGGCATTTTGCAACTTTATATTCTACACATTTCCAATAAATTTTCAAATCCATAACCTTTGAATGAGTATAGCGGAAGCTTCTGTATGCCAGCTGTAATTCCCTTTGTCACTTCGTATATATATTTAGGATCCATGCTGAAACTGAATAAGTTTAAAAACAAAAAATTTAAATCAATAAAATTTAAAATTACAAGGCGTTTTTAAATTTGAATATTTTTAAATTTTGTGTATCAAGCTACAAACGCTGTGATGGCAGAAATAAAAAACCGGTTAAAATTAAAAGTAATTAAAAACATTTTAAATATTCGTTTGATATAAAATTATTTATACACAAGATGGAAAACAAAAACAAAAAAATGTGAAGGGATGTAAACATGTGATTCGTAGGGGTTACAGTCGAATAGACCACAAAGCATTGCTGTGGCTTTGTTTATAGCGAGAGTCGTTGAAGGTAAGTGCAATCTAATTCACTTTTATTTAATTATCTTGCAATTTTTAAGTTGCTATAAGAAAAACCACAAATTTACAAAAATTTCAACTTGATGTTTTAATTAGTGGTAATGCAAGTATTAGTGACTTACAATTGAATGGTAAAGTAAATAAATTATAAATCATGTAATTGAAAGTTAATTACAATCTAATTAACTGATTACATTTTGTTCCTTTATGTTCTTGGTATAATTTCACTGAATTGGATATTATGTAAATTATGTAAGTATGTAAGTCGTAAATTACAATTAAGTTAAGAAAAATTAGAATTATTGTCTAAGTGTCTCTGCAAGTAAATCAAGCATGTACATTTACAAAAGTTAATAATCAGTTAATTAAATAGTGGATTGTAATTTAAATTATTTACAATTTACTAACTTAAGGTTTGTAATAATTTAATTAAATTTTTGTTTACAATTTAAGCATTTGTACTTTAATTGTAATTTAGTAATTACTGCAATTTAGAATATTAAGTTGTTTTATTCGGAAAGTAAAATATAATTATCTGTGAATCGCTATTCGGCATAATAGCGATTTGCCATAAATGCCATTCGGCATAATGACTTTTGTCGTCATGTCATGGTACCATTATAATATAGAAATAGTGCATGTTACGACAGTGTGCAGTGGGAGACACAAAATTAACCTCACAAGAGTGCCCGATCAAGTATAACCGAGACACCTCTAAGTATGCCAAGATACCAACATCTAAAGGCTCAACCTCAGACTGCACATACAGTATGAGGCAATACTAGGTGAGATTGCCTCAATTTCTATCTGAGCTAGTTTGGATGCAGCTAATAAAAAAGTTTCAACAAACAAAAATTCTAATACACTTGAATGTTTCAAATGAGAAAGTATATAATTAAAATAATTTAACTCTTATGCTGCTTATCAAGTACCTGCCAGATCCACAAATGACGACTATGGTAGGGCACTGGTGCGTGTTATGTGGATTAAGGCGATGCCCTCCACCAACTAGTTGCAGAGCCATTTCTGCAGCAGCCCGCCCCATCAGTTCAACTCGCCTTTCCCAAATCAAACCAACTTGGTCAGCAGATGCCCACAGTTTATTGCGCAGTGACTTGGATATGCTGGGGATTATCAAGCCCTCATCTGTTACATATTCGCAGAACTCTTGTTTAGGCACTGTGATTTGTCGGTACATGGTCGGTAATCCTGTTAAAACATTTTCATCATGCCTATAAAAAAGATTATCGTTACACAGCAAAAAATATTGCAAACCAAATACATACCGGTACTTGGTTACAGGTCTCCGCCCATGGTCTGTCTGTCGAACTACATCAGGCTTCTGGGAATTAATTTCATCCCATATGGCCTGCTTATCAAACAAAGCCAGATTCTTTTCAAAGTCAAACTCCTTATTTATGCTGCTGTCCAAAGGAGAGCCAAAGCACAGCTCGTCCTTCCAGCCCTTCTTCCACTTACTCTTAGAACTGTCTCGTTTGACTCTTGAACGATGTGGGCAGGTCATACAAGCTCATCTGCGCCTTTACATCCTTCATGTCTATGTCAATGGGCTTTGACTTGCTCAAATTAGGAGTGCCGTTTTTATTGGAGGGGGTGGTTTCCGAGCAGCTGAAGGTGCGGCTTATACGTTTGGGGATCGGCTTGGCTACCGTTACCGTGCTCTGCCCGGATGGACTCGACTGCTTCTCTATCAGATGCAGATTCAGTATTTCGTCCGCCCTGTGAATTACGAATTAATCAAAGTGTCTGTAAAAAGCTGGCTGAATTACCGAATCGTGACCTCTGTGGTTGTGCAAGGGATGCCGTTGCAAAACGCCTTGATTAATGTGATTTCGGAGCCGCTGGCAGCGGATATTTCCCCCTGGTAGGTGCCCTTATCTTCCGTGACAACAGAGACCATGTAACCAATCCACTGGGCCATTTCTATTTTTCTTTTAACAAGGAGGCACAATTACAAATAATTTCAACAAATAACGTTAACAACGAGTACGCAACTTGCTCGAGTAGCAACTGCTCTATTTATCACACAGCTGACACACTTAGAGGTTAGGTTACAATTTTTAAAATTGTATATATAGGGTGCTTGAAAAGTTTACAGCTTTGTTTAATGATGAAATTATATATGTAATAATTTTTAAATTAGTTAATAAAGAAATTCTGCAAATAATATAGTCAAAAACTTGTAGAAGAAATAAAATAAACAGTTTAAAACTAAAGATTATTTGGGTTATCAGAGAAATGCAGCTTGTTTCTAAATTCTCAATAAAAAATGAAATTAAAAAATGAGGGATAAGACAGTTAAATTTAATGATTATGAATATATTTTTAATCTGTATTATAAGTATTAATTCTAAAAGTAAATATTATAAAAGTGATTAAGATGTATAATTTCTACTTTCTACTTATCTACTCTATAAAACTGCAAAAATGTAACTGTGTGTGTTTTGTTTATAACTAATATTGCAACTCCTCCTACAAATATGAAACGATTTCAAAGGTCAATATCTCATTCAAACTGGTATGTTGCCAAACATCGCATAAATGATTGAGGTCACGGTTGAACTGTTATAGGTCAAAACATTAATTATCATGAAGTAATTTGACAGTTTGCGTCCCGTATAGGTGTTTCATGCACTAGGTGGCCAATTCTTGCCATTAGTAGGCTCATGTGGCACAACTTTGATTTATGTCATTATGCTTAGATATGGCTGATAAAACGATTATTGGCTCATTGTTTCTTCAATTGTCAATGAAACTCTGAACCAAATATTTAGCTTGGGATGCTTGTCTTTGGGACGAGGCTTTTTACTAATAGAGTTATATCAGACTTATATTATTACGACGCTTTAGATGGGAAATCGCTTTTTAATTTTCTTCTTAAAAGTGTTAATTCTTTTAGAAAAATGCAAAATTCGGATTCATTTTTACTTCTTCAACCGAATAGTTTATTGCGCACGCTTTTTGGACCCCTCTGTATTTAAGATATTGGAGCAATAAAAATTGTATTCGGCAACAATATGGAATTGACAGTTTTTAATGAGAGCTTTTCGTCCAGTTTATTGCCGTTATTTGTCATTCGATGCGAATCAGCTACCATAGTTTTGAATGCAAATGCTTCTATTTTCGCAGAAATTCCACTAGAAAGGTATTCCTACTTCATATCGCTGTATTAATCCAGAGCTGTGATCATTAAACTCTCCGCCTTACCTACTTATTTCGAAATTGTTGAAGAGATTACAGGAAAGTGCTGCTTCTAATTAAGAAAATGGTGCTGGTGATTAGTCAAGAAACATTCGACGATGCCGTTAAAGAGAACATCAACGAGCTTGAAATGTCCCCTGAGGAGGCTATCGAGGATGCCGTCAAGCAGTTCCAAGCACAGGTGAGTAAACTTTTAAATTGACTCGATCACTACCAGTGGCTTCTTAATGAAGTTCTCTTTTGAGTACATTTTTTATGCAGAAAAAATAAATTTTGCTGTAATCGACTGAAAATATTCCTCATAGATGGATCATCTTGATTTCATTTAAATTTCAACAGCATTAAAGCTAAGCATTCTTCACTCACAATGATCCTAGAAATCATATATGACTAGAAAATCCAGCCAGCTATGCTTGGCTGCTATGAAGAATGCAAGTGTTACGAACTTTCTGTGACAATAGTTACTATTCTGCAGCTATTTCTTCCGATGTTCTTTGAGAACGTCGCAGTCGCCTTGCTTGGTTTTCTACCTCAACTTCCTTCGGAGTCCTTTCAGCACATATACGTCGCCTCGCTTCATTTATTGTTGCCCTTTCATCCACAGCCTGCTCACTTCTTCGTTTTCTCATGTAATTTCTGTGGTGCTCAGCTGTTTGTACCCGTTCCATACCAAATAATGCTTATTTGCAAAAAAGAACAGAAAAACTAAAACAGTAGGATAAATAATTTAATTTCAATTTAAGTTTTTAAAATTGCTGTGTGCTTTAAAGATATTACGATCGTTCGTGTATTTCCACATGGCCGCAAATGCGTTACTCTGGCATGCAATGCTTTTCACACGGTCGGGGGACCGGGGACCTCTGCATCGTGCTTTAATGATATTAGATAGATTAGATTAGATAATAATAGTTAAGGGTATGCTTGCCATTTCATTAAGTTTAAAGCACACGTCAACGCGTCATATTATTATATTATTGGATGTTTCACCGTAGAACATCCAATTTTGAAGCAATATGTTAAAGTTATGGGTTAAAAATTCTATAGTTAATTCTAACTGTGTTACAGAGTTGATCTAATGTCCTTGTGAATCAGCACACCGATTTTGTTGACATTTTTCTAGGTCGAAAGCTTGATAAAATTCTTTAAGCATCTCAGACTTGATAAATTTTATACAGGGTTGGGAAAAACTCTCCTCAATAGGTAGAGAAAGTGATTTCATTAGATGCAAGTAGTCAGCGAGTTTTGCCTAGATATATTGTGGACAAACGAAGAGAAAGCTTTTATTATCATTTTGGAATTGTGACCCTGTTGTGACTGCATATGTTTTTTAGACGTATCTTAACTTATTGTGGGTAGGAAACTTCAGAAGTACTGATTCTGTAGTGAAAAGGTGAAGAGGGTGATATTAAAGTTCACAAATATCTATGCAGTAAAAGTTCCATTTTGTAGTTTCCAGGGCGATCTGTGCATAAACATGTTGTTGCTTTTCACATATCTAGCCGTATTGTATGGTGAATTTTGCATCAAGACCTTCTTTCTCACCAATACAAGATAGTTGTACAGGAACTTTCCAAACGTAATTAGCAAAATCACTTAGAATCACCTTTTTTTATTTATTTTTCGTTATTAGAGTGATAACAACCCACGAGATATCCACGATATGTCACTCTTTGTTGTGCAGTGAGTAAAGTTAGAGTCGTTGGCCCTTACTTTTTTGAAAAGAAAGGGTAATGTGTTACTGTCACTTCCAATTAATATGTGAAAATGTATCAACAATTTTTTTGCTCTGAATCTCGAAACCAAAAAATATTTGGTTTCAATAAGATACTTACAATTAGTATTCCCATAAATATTGTTACAAAATCAAAACGACCCTTGCTTTACACAACATCAATATATAGTTAACATAAGTCTCTCTTCTGCACGACTACGGTGGCTGGAATTTTCTGAACACGGTCTCTTCGACAAGGCGTTGCAATAATCGCTATGGTCCATCTTAGAATTGTATTGCTGGAGCTTTTCGATCCATATTGCTACTTGGCCATTTGGACATTCAAAATTCAAGAGCCACTTTAGTGCAGCATGAACAGTCTTCAAGAAGAACCTTCTGCCATACAAATATTTATAAACATGTTCCACAACAAGTAGCTCTCTCCTAGTTACGCAATTATTGTTTTAATAATAGTCGATGAGTTTTTCTTGACTATTTTGTAACTGTGACAACACACTCCCAGTTAAATACTCGCATCTGTGTCCAAAATAAACTTTTCTTCTGGCTGTGGGTAATTTAGTTTTCGTGCATTTACCAAGGCACGTTTCAGGTTCTTGAAAGCGTCTCGAAACTTTGACCTTCTTCCGTTAGTCGTGTCAGAGGTTTCGCAATGTTGGCAAATTCAAACACATATTGTCTGTAGTAAGTGCGTAATCCCAGGAAACTGCCAACCTCGTTCTTGTCTTTTGCTACTGACCATTCTTTCACGCTTCTAACTTTCTCGGGATCAGCTGCGATATCCTCATCACTGACATGCCCAAGACAGTTCACGTTTTACTTGAAGAGAGAGCAAATTTTCGGACTTAATTTTAGATTGGCGCTAAATGAACAAAAATCAATAATGATTTATATATAGTTGATGTGTTGACCCTCTGTTGGATTTTTGTCATTTTTTCTATTTCTATAGGCTTTCTATAGCTGCATGCGGATAATGCATTTTGTTTTGTTAGTTTGGTTCTGGTCTTCCTATTTACTTCTTTTTCTGTGTTTGATCAGTTAGTGACCCCGAATGAGTACATCACTAATGGCATTGCCTACCTGTTTATTGTTTTTATTTTGTGTTTACTATTGTGTTCTATGTTCAGTATTTTGTCTACTCTGTTAAGGAGTGCATTTTTTATATTCCTTTTTTTATATATTTTACATGTTTGTTCATATTCTAATTATAGCCTAAATATTTATATGTATTTGTTTCACTCAAGTACGTAAAATTTAGGTTTCTGCCTTGCTCTGATTCTTGTGTTGTTCAGGTCAGTTCTTTAACTGCTTTTCAAATTCTGCATATAATTTTAAATCGTTGACGTTAAAGAGATGGCTTATTGTTTCTTGTGTTGTGTTTGTTTCAAGTCTGAAACCTATGTTTGTACAGTGTAATAGTTTAAACGTTAGTTGACGATAGTTCAGGGCTAGTATAAACCAGGGGGGATGAAGTAAATCTTTTATTGTATCTACTTTTCATTTTTAATTTTTTTATTCTGTGTTTATGTGTAATTCTTTTAATCTTCTTTTTCCTAAAATGGTTGAATCTGTAATTCTCTTTACTTGTATGATTCGAAAAGTCATTACAACAGCAGGGCAAAATTTATCGGGCAAACGAATTTAACTAGTTAAAAGAATCACACTAGATGAGTTTAATACTATCGAGCATGGGTTGCTGTATGTAAACCAGGCGAACTGACCAACGTTATCGTAATGAGAAAATGCAATGGCAGCGAGTAAACTATCAAAGGCAGTGAGTTACTGCCCGGCCGTCGCGCACCAGGTCTGATGCGGGGCGATGTGGCAAGCACCGTGCCTTACACGACCGCCATTTATTACCCCTTTCTCGAGCGAGCGCAGGCACTCAGGAATCAGAGAGCTTCGGGATTGGAACCCGGGTTCGTCCGTCAATTTTGTGGCAAACTTTCCAAACGTTCCCAGTCCGGCGTTTCCAGGTGTTGCCCGCGTTATTAGCCATAGTGGAGAGTTGCAATATATGTTTAAAATTGAAGGACTGGTGATTCTCAACTGAAAGAGTTTTATATGTCAAAAAGCTTCTGTTGAGGCCATTTGGAGATACAGAGACATATTTAAAACAGAAAATAAAGCCAAGTTCAAGCTCTCTTCGTTTCTCGGAAGGAGTACTTATTTGCAAAGAGTATAATAAAAATCAACAACCTGTATTGAACCCAGTTTAAACTGTTTTTATTTTATTTACATTCCACACGACAAAGTTTATTTCCAACTTCCTCACATCTACTTGTGATACGAGACAACTACGTTGTTCTAGGAATGTGATATCTGGCAGAAATTCGGAATTTATCTTCCATTTCAGACTTGGAGAGCAGGCGACAATCATAAAATGTACATAATATTAGTTATAGGAATTCAATCAGGTTTTGCACCATGTGGGAGGCAATTTCAGGAATACTTTAATCACATTTCTGATTATCTAATCTTTAATTTTTCCTACAACTCTGTGATATGCTCGTGATTAGCGGGTTATATACACCATATTTAATTCCAAACAGTCTTGAGCAGGCGTTGTATATTATGAACGTTTGGTGCTGTTGTACTATTGAGTAACATTTCAATCTCTTTGAACTTCCACCACAGCTTTATACATTTGGAGCTCCCGAACTGTTGTTCGCTGGATGACATCAAGCAAATATAGGCCAATTCACATAGTCCACTTGTATACACAGCATTCACAGCCACAGTACACGCATTCTTGATATTAAGATAACTATGATTTTTACACTACTACTAACGTGGACTTCTTTGCGCTACTAGTGTCACCACGTGTTCTCAGTACAACATATATTTAGAATCACTTTCAAGTGGGACACAAGACTGTTGGGCAATCTTCCCATCTCCTCTTTCAATTTCATATGATATTTAGTTTATGGATGTGAGTGTAGTTTTATTATACAATTTTCTGTTCTATGCTTTGCATTGTATAACAGTAAAAGTTCTTTTTATTATTAGAAACTCATGCAGACTCATGTACTTTGAATGCAACTATGCCAACCACAAATAGCATTCAATTTCAAGATTATTCAGTTCTTAATTGACTGAATAGGCAATCATAGAGTATATTGTAATAGTGAGGAAGAATGGCAACCAGCATTTTTTTTAATCTTAAGAAAACAAAAATAATGGGGAGGATCAAGAATTAGAATGCATTGAAATTTAATTTTAAGAAGTTCGTTAGTGCAAAAATGGGATTGTGTTTCCAGGCTATCTGAAGCATAATAAGAAGAAACTGTTAGCCTTGCACAAGGCGAATAAATTTTTTACAAGAAAAGTTTGGGTTGTTATGCTTTACATGCTCTTTATACGATAAAATCTAGACAAATTAGGACGCTTTATAAATCATAATCCATATGATAATAATGATGAAGCTTTACACTCCATGAGGGACCTTAATGAGAGGACTGGAAGGTCAAGGCTTTCCCACTTCAATCACTGCCCGATTATCGTGCACCATCTCTCGTACGAGGCGATATGGCGAGTAACATGCCTTAAACAATTGCATTATTGCCTTTTGTTCAAGTCTAACGCAGGTACTTTAGTGAAAAGCCGCCGTCCATCAGGCATTTAGACCCCAAGTGTGTCTTTTTACCCCTTGACCTAAACTGATTGACAATCATTACATTAATTGGAAATACATAAATCTGGAATTTTCGACTTCAACTCATTTGATAATGGTTCAAAGCTATCCCTTTTCCTATAT
The DNA here is from genome assembly GCA_036346155.1 of Sinelater perroti. NCBI lineage: Eukaryota > Metazoa > Arthropoda > Insecta > Coleoptera > Elateridae > Sinelater > Sinelater perroti. Next base: position 879,264 of record JARFIY010000355.1, on the reverse strand, counting down.
GCATTTGTGAAAAAATATCTAATAAATGATATTCGTTTAATTTCTCCACTGCTTCAAGGATCTTCTTTAATAACATCACCTCTCAGTTCATGAAACTGACGATTGAAAAATTCTGTTTTGCTTCCAGATCACGAAGTGTTTTTACAATAATAGAAATTGAACTTTGTTTGCCTGTTAATTTATTTGACATATAAAAATTTTAAAAACCCAGAAGCTAAGATTTCGTTAAATTAATTCAACAGAAAGTAGGCTCTTCAATTAAATAACTGTCAATTTACTTGTTCATGCGAAAATAATTGTATATAATTTTACACAGGGCGTTGACTTGAGCAACATAATAAAAGACCTGATGATTTCCAAAGCTGGTGATACTCATATCGTGAGTGCGGCATTATCCGAGCTTGGCCATCTGGCAAAAGAGAAGTCGCCTCCGAAACCCGAAGATGTGCAGGCGAAGCTGCTTATCATAAAGAATGAATGCGACAGGGGTTTGGAGTACAGAGTCTTTGCTGGTAATTTGCCAGATTTATCTTTAGAATAAAGCTCAGACTGAAGTTTGTTGCAGGCAAAGAAGGTGCTTACAATATAATCATGGATGTGATGTTGAGGCACGAGGAAAATATTGACTGTGACGAAAGACTGCCTCAAAACCTTAACGGCGCTTATGACCAAACAACCGGATCTGCTGACTAAAGAAGGCATCAACACCATGATTGCATACCTTGACAAGCAGAAGGACCCAGAAGTGCTGCGGCAGCTGTTGAAATGGATCAAGGAATGTTGTGTGATGCACGAAATGAACAGGTAAGACTACTTAAAGGTGTAGTTGCACCAACGTTTGTTTCACTTTTTACAGGCAGCATATATTTCAAGCAGCTATTTTGGATCATCTTAAGCCACTTTTGGAAGAAGCTACTCCTACCATGGTTCGAGATGTATTAGCTGTATTAAGAGCTTTGGTTTTGGATGATGATGTGCGAGTTGAGTTTGGACGTTCTCACGAGCATGCACGTGCTATTGCTAGTGATGTTTTATGTAACATAACTTCATTCCTATCAAGTAAGTAAAACCAAACTGTTATAATTCTTGTACATCAAAAGTTATTTACAGAATATAAAACTGACGAGGCACTCATGAGTGATTTAATGCTGACATTATCCTCACTGCTGGTGCGCAACGAATTTTGTAAGAAAGTTGAAGATGCAGGAGGTCTTGATACAATTAAGGATGGAATGATTACATTCTATGAGAAAGAAGTTAGAAGTATTTTGTGTCGTATGTTGAATTTTGTGTTTACTTTATTTGTTTTCAGAAAATTATTAAGCAATGCTTTTAAGCTAATAAAAGCATTAGCTGGTAATGATGAAGTTAAAGTTCACTTGATACAGAAAGAGTTTGTGCCTATATTAATTTCATCACTAGATAGGCATAAGGTAGGTTATAAAATTGGAATTTTTTAAGAAAATTTTTCGATTTTATACTTTAAACAGAATTCTGTAGCCACAGCTGCAGCAGGCTTAGGGTGTTTAGCAACCATAACACTACGAAGCCCTGATAACAGTAAAGTAATTTTTGAAGCTGGCGCTGCAGAAGTAATTGTAGAGTGTATGAAGTGTCATCCTAATGATATCACTGTGCAGGTAACTTTGGCATTTGTGTTATTATGTGGAGCTTATGTTCCTTTTGTGATACAGAAAAACGGGAGCTGGGCTATTAGGAACATGGTATCCAGGAGCCGATACCAGAACGAGAAATTCCTATCTCTGGGGGTGGAGGATGTTCTTGTTCAGGATTTGAAGAAGTTCCCGCAGTCTGAATATGACTTCAAATCTGCACTGCGGGATCTTGGCTGCAATGTACAGCTACGGGAGGAATGGACTGGAAAGGGTGGAATGCTAACTTCTCAGGCAAAAAAAGATTGAGCTTCATTTTGCTTACGTCTGTGAACTTGTTACTTTACTACTTTTATATATTTTTACATACCTAACAATAACTTTTAATTTATTACTAATCATTTATTAATTTATTTTAATGCTTAAGGCAGTTTTTTAATAAAGCAAATTTTATAACAGCAATGTTGTATTGAGCATCAAAATAGGGTACCAATTATTTTCATTTGTCAGAAATTGCTTGTTATAGATATTTTTGGTTACAATGTTTCCAACTTTGAGAAGTATCACTACAAAAACCATTTATGCCACAGAATTAACAATAAAATTACGCTGATAGATCAAAAAATAAGATTAAAAAAGAATAAGAAGTTTGAACTTTAATAAGGCATTCTTTGAGTGATGAATTTAATGAAAATGCACAATGAGAATTCACAAAACTATAAAACTCTGTTCAGTTGATTTGTTAAATTTTGGATAAGGCATTGATTTGATGAACTACTGAAGTATTTCAGATTTTGTTTTGAATGGGATAGGATTGGAGATCAGGGAGAGCAGGAAACAATCTATGGATGGACCCCAGAGTGACATTATGTAAAATAAGTTTCCATTCATAGATGGAACCATTTGAGATGTTGGTTTTCACCAAAATGCCAACTCATTCAATTCCAAGCGTATCACTAAAGTAGTAATCCTTTTTAGTACAAGCCAACCATAGCATGCTGCAGTACACCTATCTTTGTGAAATTTTTTTTAAAAGAAAGTGTAATACACCATGAAGTTGCAGTCTGCGGTATCCATTTATATTTAATGCAAAGGAGATGAGGTTTTATTAAGAAAATGCATCCTTTATCATTATATTGTTTTTGACTGTGCTTTATGAACTTGGGGTTTGTTGAGATGACATACCTTATTCTGATGCTAGTAAACAAACCTTAATCGTTAAATAGAACTAGAGACCTCTAATACACAACAAGAAACCGAGTTGAAGGCAGTTTTAGTTGAATTAGCGATTTTGTGTGGTAGACGATTCGATTGTCTTGAGCAGTTGTTTGTTGTGATCAAGCATTTTTCCTGCTCTTTTACTTGTATCTAAAAAAGGAATCATACAAATAGCTATAGTTATCAAAACGTTAATTAATTCTGACTGTCATTGTGTAAGTTGGCGGAGTAGCCCTAGTAAAGTGTTATTATACTAAATAATACCTAATCACTGACTCAATATGCTATAGTGTTTCTTAATGACTGATGATAAATGGATGCTTGAAAAACTTATATTGGAGGATTGGCTATTCTCATTATGCAACCATACATATACCATTTGGCAGTAGTTTTAGGCAAAAAACAAACAAACTATGTAAGTTGGCTTTTTTTATAAAAACATATGAAACAAGACGGACTGGGGTTCAGATATCTAGCAGATGACCTACTCAATTACTAAAAATAGTTGAGTAGCTGCATTCACTTCGAACAAAATGTAATGTCATCGTTTCAGGCGCAGTTCTTGTTACATCACCCTTTACAAGAGATGGTGTAGTGAGGTTAAACATATGTGAACCTCAACCTCTTAGTTTGTAAGCCTTGCCCCTACACAGGGAGTAAGGTATCACCATTATTTCAGTGTACTATTGGACTTAATGAACAGTGCTCAATTTCTTAATTGCTACAAAAGAGAGACCTGCCATTAGTATTTACATTATTTGATCAGTACTTGAGCAAATTATCAAGCCACGATAAGAATAATTAACCTAAAGAAATTCAACCAAAAGACATTTTAAAGTTAGAAACTCTACATATCCTTATTAATTATCTTGATGTATATAGTAAATATCTGCATATAATAGTAATAACAAATCTTGTAATTGTTTTAGAGACAGGCAATTGATTAAGGTCAAAATTGTCAAAAGCCTACTTATAGAACTATCAAAATAGTTGTAAGACTCCATCACGCCCTTAGATAGCAGAATTCGTCCACCTTTGGTATTATTGATATGCTATTGTTGTCTGCAAGTCTGTTAACTTTCTTGCGTTATCTGCAAAACTCAGATTTTTATCTCAAGGCCTCGCAATTAGCGTAATATTTTTAAGTGCAGTAGATTGCTTCAATAAAAAATATATGATGTTTTCTGAAACTCCAGATCTTTACATCGGTGTTTATTTTTCTTCTAGATGCTATTAAATACTTTCCCAAAGTTCCAATTGATTAAATTTAACAAATGGCGTTGTTGGGTAGTATACATCCAATTTGGACATTCTGTTAATTTAGCTCCATTATTTTTTTCTATTGGATCATCTTCAAAATTAAAAAATAAATTATGGAAATGGTATTATTGTCTTGATGTACTTTTAAGGACTTCTGCCAAAATGTTTGTCCAAGGAGCTTTCCCATTTTTCATTTACCTAATAGTATTTTTAGTTCTATAAGCCATTTTGTAAATAGTTTCCAGAGACTTATTCCTATCCTTTTTGTGTGTTTTGAAATTACAATCGATTGTCGAGACTAGTTATACACACACCAAATGTACAAGTATAAAATGGGGATTTTTTTAAATTCGGAAGAATGAGAAAAAGTAGTTTATTCAAAATATGCTCCATTGTTGGTTACACATTTTTCCATCTTTTGGGTAAAAATCTTTCCCTTTTGCCTCGAACCATTCATCGATCTATTTTTTACTTTCCTTATCGTAAAATAAGGAAAGTAATGTAATCGGCGGAAATTGGCCCTACCCAGTTTTTCACATTTCTGGACGAATTATAGCCTCAGGACACCAAAAAAGTTGGTTTGGGCCATTGGTTCGTGTGTATGTGTTTGTCTGTCAGTAAACAGGATATCTTGAGAACCATAAGAGCTAGATACTTGAAATTTGGTACGCAAGTTACTTGTAGGTAGGGAACGCAGTGCAAAACTTTTGGTAAAAATCGGCTGAGGCGTTTGGTCGCAAGGTCGCAAAATCGGTCACGAATCTAAACGGTTGAAGATACAAAAAATTCATGAGAATAAAAATGATTTGTTATCACGAGATAAACATGAATTTAAAGTAAAAGTTGGTAAAATAGGAACTCGAAAAAAAATTGAAGCCCAGGATTTTTGCCAGAATTAAAAAATTACCCAAATAATAGTATAAGGAAAGTCGTGTGATGTTCACACCAGATTTTTTACATCTTTGAATGAACCAAAGCGCTGTTCAGCAAGTGTGTGGCCCATCGATGCAAACAAGTGGTAATCGGAAGGAGCCAAGTCTGATGAGTAAGCCACATGGGTAGCATTTCCTAGTTGAGTGCTTCCAACCACGAACCAGTTTTGCCGTATGTGATGGAGCAATGTCATGGAGGAAAATGATCTTGTGTTGCCTTTTTGGATATTCTGGTCGTTTTGCGAGTAGCGAACGGTTCAAATCGATCAATTGTTGTTGGTAGCGTTTGGTATTAACTATTTCACCAGGCTTTAACAGCTCATAGTAGACCACACCTTTCTGGTCTGGTTCCACCAAACACAGATCATCGTTTTCCTGCCAAAGCGATTCGGTCTTGCGGTTGATGTGGATGCTGTGCCTCGGTTTACCCATGATTTTTTGCGCTTGGGATTCTCAAAATCTATGCACTTTTCATCCCCAGTAAATACGATGCAAAAACGACTTTCTTTTGTATCGTTCGAGCAAAATATCAGAAGTGTTTTTGCGCCTTTCCATCTGCCTCTCGTTCAGCTCATGTGGTATCCATCTGCCGACCTTCTAAATCTTTTCCATCTCTCGTAGGCGATTGGAAACAGCTTGTTGACTAACGTTCAATTGCTCTGCGAGTTGTTTTTGTGTTTTTGAATCGTCTTTGCCCAACAATGTTTGCAATTCCATATCTTTGTACTTTTTTGGCAAGTTTTCTGTGTTCCTTGTCTGCAACATCAAAATCGCCACTTTTGAAACGCCGAAATCATCGTTCACACGTATCTTGCGATAGAGCAAGTTCACGATAAGCTTCTCCAAGTAATCGGTATGATTAAGCAGCTGTTTTTTTCCAATGAAAACAAAAAATTAATGCTGTCCACGAATGCTCTTTATTTGGCACAAATTTCGACATATTGAAAACAGAAAAACAATACTATGCTAACACTTTTTCAACATCACTTGTGCGCGTTGACTCTTGTTGGTGGCACAACAAAATGGCAAACGTCAAATTTTTATACTCCACGCTGCATTTGGCGCATCATCTATTGTCTCAAATCCGCACTTCATACATGTACACCTGACACTCGCACGCACGCACGCGATATTTGAAAATTGTCCCAAGAAACCTATAACACCACGTTGAATGGAAAATCCGGAACAAAAAAGGCTAGTGCTCTAGTTTGGCCAATTACACAATTACTTGGTAATCACAGGTAATAATCCAGCCAATGATGAATTACTGTTCGTGGTGCGTTTGGAAAGGGGCGAAGCTTAGCGCAGCCGAGAGTAGTAGCGGGACTCAGCGTGAGGACTCACGTAGCGCTCGAAAATAAAGAGAGGGAAGAGAGAGCTTCATTAAACGCGCATCATTGCGAGGCCCGCTTAGGCAGCCGCGCGGTTCTCAGAAATTAAACGAGCTAAATAAAATAAATGCACCGATGAATCGTTCGCAATATTCGAGTCTACAGTAACAAAAGTATCTGCATTAAACTCTGCAATTTTAATGTTTCAAACGCTTTTTTAAACTTATAATAGATAAGTTTATTTTACGTTTAAATTTTGGTGGCCCTGGAAAGGGCCGATTAAAATATTGCAAATGCTGCTCTATGTGGCTGCCAGTTTTTCAAGCACAAGTTGTGCTCTTCGATACACCTTTTGGGTGGCTTTCTATGGTTATGCTGAATACCGCGACAATCTTCTCCCGACAAAAGTCCTGATATGGTACGGGCGTCCTGTACATAATTTCTCTTGGTTGCGCTAACCCCTTTTCGCATACACCGCGAGCAGTAATTCATCATTGACCGGCTTATTACCTCGCACAGGTTAAGTTGACAGTACACATGTTATTTTAATTTTTAGTTATCAACCACACATAATTATGCATTAAAAAAATATTAACTAATTAAAATTTGTATTTATTTCTTTTCGTTTACTTTTTTTTAATACAACCTGTATAGCACAAATTTACAACACTGTAAGTCGTTTTGACATTCTCCAACCCAAACACCATGTGACAAAGCAAACGTCATTTTGACATCTTAAAAGTTAGCTTGACAGCAAATACGTCTTTTTAAATTTAGTTACTGACCACATAGCCATAAGTGTTGAAATAGTATATCACCAAACGTTACCTTAATATTTACCAACTTAAACTCATATTAGTGGTAATATCGAGGTGCAATTACGAAGCGTTAGTTTTTCCGTCAGTCGGCGGTTGCGCTGCGGCTATCGTCCGAGGTGGTAATCCTTCGGGCATTTTCGGGCCCATGCGGTAATACACGAATAAAAAAGCGACGGATAGACCGTACCCAATAGGCTTGTTCTATTTTTATAATAGCCTAAAATCTAGATAATTATATCTTTAGAATACTTGGTGAAAGAGGGATTAAACTTCTAGATACATTTCTTATATAGAAGAAGTGTTAGGTAGACGTATAATAACCAGTTAATTTTTTGAATTGCTGCGTGTATGAAGATGTAAAAGGAAAAATTGAAAACGTTGCCAGAAAGAAAAAGGTTGTGCGGAGATAGAAAAACTTAGAAAACAGGATTTGTTAAAGAAAAAAAAATCAGAGGAGTATTGGTTTACCTTCAAGAGAATGGACATAAACTTTTTATTTCTGGATTACTTATTGCAACTACAATGGGCACTTCAATTATTGCATGTGAACGCATTTCACTCATTATCACATTCGTATTGCTTAGCATTTGAATTTTTATTTATTTGACAGAACCATTTCGGCATCGCTTCCAAAATTATCGTGTTTCATCCATGCAATAGTGTAATCAAAATCCGAAATAATAAATTTTAGTGTAACACATCCAGCATGGCTAAGAGTATAGGTAAAGCGGTTTAGATTTCTGCCTGAAGACCGCGTAAGGTCACACGACTGCTGTGTTAACAGGACCTGGCCCAGGTGCATACTTACTGCCAACCACCGTCGGTTACAACGGACACGATGCATCCCGCCATCGCAGCCCGCAGTACAGCATGCAAAAAAAGTTTCCCATCGGGCCTAAGCCGTTCGGACCTGGCCCAAACTACAACGTGGATAAGTTAACCAGACACGGGAAAGTCTCGCCGCCCGCATACTCCGTGACATCTAGAATGAAGCCATTGAGTAAGCATATTGCAACTACATGAACAAATCTGTGTTCACTCCTTTATATGCAGTTAGAAATATATCGTTTGATTATCGCTAGAAATTCAAAATTTGAAGATTAAGGGCGGAATTTATAAGAGAAGAGTATAAAACGTTCATTTAAATGACTTCTTTCAAAGAAGTTTAGCATATCGGTGAATGTTAAATCTGTCTATTGAACATAATTAATCGGTCATCATAATTAATTCTCAAGAAAGTTGATCAAATCTCTATAGCGTTAAAACACTAACTTTTCCAATAAAAAACATTCTTGTAGATGTTAATGTATCTTATATTAATGGTTTCGAACAGTTCAAATTAAAAGCCTACACCTTCACTACCGCTCATGGAAGTACGGACACTAAATAAGAAATAAATATATTTAATGTAAGAAAACAATTTATTATTATATAACACGTAAAAAACAAATAAAAATTATCATGAACGCCTTACCCCGTGGCGCGTGTAACCCATAAAACTGCAGGTGGAGCTACCCTATCCCACATCCTACAGCCGCCTGTAGTAATGATGTGGGGTAGAGATTCACGCAAGTGAACTCGCCAAACGAGGCAGGAGAAATCCTGGCTACACGAGTTCTATCGGCATGGAGTGTTTGCTATATCGATTTAGGTCCCAGGCCTACGGAGACGTTAGACCACATCCGTTAAAACTGTTATGCAGTCTATCCAATCGCTGCACAGAGGGCAACGGACGCCGGTAGCAGTAGCGATATGTGGTAGAGGCTCGCCCAAGCGACCTCGACGGCTGCTCGTCTAACGTGGTGGAGAAAACTACCGACACGAGTGGGCCTGCGTGTACTTCACGATGCAGACTCATAAAGGTGCTTCTAGCTACTCAATCCTACAATTGTGGGCAACGAATGCGAAAAGCGTCAATACGATGTGGAGGAGAGGCTCACACAAGTGACCTCGACGGCTGCTCGTCTAACGTGGTAAAGGAAACTTTACCGACACGAGTGGGTCTTACCCCGTGGCGCGTGTAACTCGTAAAACTGCTGGGGGAGCTATCCCATCCCACATCAGTGGGTAACGGATGCCGCCTGACAGTAATAGTGGGGTAGAGAATTCACGTAAGTGACCTCGACGGCGACTCGTCAAACGTGGTAAGGGAAGCCTTACCGACACGAGGACTAAGGTGAAGGGGATAGCCAACCGGGGCGGGCTTCCCGGTTCCCCCTCAATGGTGTTGGACTCTTAGGGGTGGTGGCACCGCTTTAGGGACAGGAGGGCCTTGCTAACCTCATGTGAGCACATGCCCTTAAGTGGGGGGTGGGGTGTTTGGCCTGCTCCCGCCATCCGTCAAAAGCCCGTCCGGCCTCTGTCGGCACACTGACTGATAAAATTTTGTGGTGCTTCTTTTGTGATTCTAGGCATTCTTTCATTATATTTTTTATTATTTCACTAATAAATATCTGGGCACCTTGAAAAAAACTCCAAAGATGATTTTTGGAGGTGGATTGCTCCTTTTTTACTATTCTGACCAGCTCATGACATAACAACTATGTGGTGGCCTTCTGACCATCATGAGCTACGTGTATGTTTAGGATCGTTGCTTTGCATAATCAAGAATCCCTTCCCAATTAATCGCAACCCAGATGGTATGGTGTTTTCCATTAAATTTTTTTCATAACGTTCTTTTCTCATAATGTCTTCTATTTTTACTAAATTCCCTACACCAGCCAAAGAGAAGCACCACCACACTGAAACATACCCACCTCTGTGCTTGACAGTCGGAACAATACAGTCCTGGATCATCTATTCAGTCTTAGACCGTCGCACGAAGATTCTTTGCTTCTGACTGAAAATTTTCAAATTTGGATTCGTCGATCTATATGTTTTGTCACTATTCAGTTGCCTAGGAACGATGCTTTTGCGCCCACTGAAGCCGTTTAGCCTTATTAACATGCCGTAACAACGGTCTTTTGGTCGTAATACGATCATGACGATTACTCTCCCGAAGACACCGCTTTATTGTGCTGACTGATATTGTTTTATCACGTCTCCGGTTAAACTCTGCAGCAATGTCTGGGGCAGTTAATCTTCTATTTCGCTTACGCATCAGTCTGACGAACTGATCGAATGTTACTCGTGATGGCCCAGGGCTCGTCGCCTAAGACACAAATCCCTAATGTTTTCGCGATGTCACATACTGATAGCATTTCTCGATGTAAAATGAGAATGGCTGAACAAGTTTCTGTAGAAAAAGGCTTATCACGGGCTAGCGAATGCAAAAATTCAAAACGAGACGTGAAAAAACTAAAGCAAGCCGCAGAAAGTCTGATGATAAACTGAGCGCTCGAAAGTTGGAGCTCCTAACGGCACACAGTTTTTTTTTAACGTGAACAAACATCTAAAACAAGGGATAGGGACAGAAAGAAAGATTCTAAGTGTTGAGTGACAGATGAAGGACATAAAAGCATTGTAATATTTTTATTATATGTATATTATTTATATGTAATATATTTATTACGAACGGTATAACTGAATTTTAATAAGGTGTCCAAACTTCCATGAGCTTAAATCCATCTCCGTTCTTTATCTGCTGATATATATGGATACCTCCAATAATGCCTTTCCATGTTTAGAAAAATACGAAAACGCCGCTTTCTTTAAAACACACCTGGATAGAAGGAAGCGGAATAATGTTTTATATATATTCTTTTGATAACTAACTGGCAACTGTTGCTTATTTATTTCTCTTAAAAAGCCAGCTCTTCTATTTATAGATTACTCTAAGTTACTATAAGGTGCTATTGCACTTGAGAGCAAAACAATTGACTTGACAACCTGCTCGAGTTTTGAGAGAATGTGTATCCACTCAGATAGCATTTCAAGTAAAGTTTAGTGTAATGTTTGAAACTTTAAAAACTGATTTTAAATTATACCACTTATGTTAGAATCGGGCCTGTGCTGGCAAGGTTATCGACCTAAGAATATATGTAATACAAAAAAGTTGAAACATGCTCAATTAGATTCAAGTCTGGGCCACACGGAGGCCAGTCCATTTTTGGTATACCGACGTCAGCCGGGTAGATAGTGGTCACTTGCACGGTGTAGCATCGTGCGTTAGCATGAAGTTCCTCCAGAATGTCCCTGACGTAGCAGTTCGCTGCTAAATCTGCTCCGTATCCTCCACTAGACACGAAAACCAACTCACCTTTTCTTGAATACAGCAATGAGCAAATCGCTCCCCTCGCCTTTTATACACGCTACGTCTCCTGTCGTTGCCATGTAAGCAAGTCCTTAACTTAATAATATCTGAATCCAATGGCCGAGGTGCCAATTGAGATGTTCGCGAGCAAATTCCAGTCGCCTTTGCTTTTAGACTGCAGTCAGCTTGGGACCCGTAGCTGCCTTTTTTGGCGTCAGGTTGGCGGCTTTCAGTCTTCTTTTCAGTGTTCAAGCGCTGGCGATCACACCTCTGACGGTATTCAGCTCTTGCTGGAGGTCAACGCCAATCATACGTCGATTTTTGAGGGATATTGAGACGAGAAATCGATCGTTTCTCTGCGTTATCACGCACCTACGGCGGCCTCCTTCTCGGCGGATGTAGTCACCGGTTTCCTGGTACCAAAGCCACACTCTCGACAGTTGATTGAGTCAGATTTAGTGGATTTGCCACGGCCCTCTGAATGAGACCCTCTCTCAACAACGCTGGGGGGCTTTGGCGGTTGTGGTATCCATTTTCTTGCGAATCACTCGAGCACTTACCTCCACTTCCGATAAGTGACTGAAATGAATTACCAGATTGCAAGCGTATTGTAGGCCAATCACAGCCGTCGCGCATGTGCGTTCTACTTAATAAGATTTTTTTGAATGCGTCATCCGATGCGACGGTTTTTTAAAGCTCACACCTTGCACTTTAATGTTTTTATTTTCATTTTCCATAGACTGAAACAGGAGACGAAAATGCGCGTGCAGCTAGTGAGTCGATTATTATGCTCTCAAGTGTAGATTACTCTAAATTACTGTAAAGTAAATAGATCATCCAGCTCCTCCAAAACGTCTAAAACTATGGATGGTATTTCATTATCTTGTTTTCTGCATCTTAATAATAAGATACAACAGTTGGAGTACAACGGTAATGGAGTTTCAAGCCATTGATAAAAGGTGAACACAGCAAAATTGAAACACTGAAAATTAAATACAATACTGTATGTAAGTACATTCGTTTATGAGCTGCCTATCTAAACAGACTGTCCAGTCCGCGCAAAAATATCAGTTGATAAGGACAAACTTGTCTAGATGAATCAGCTGGCACGATATTGAATAAAGTGGAACACCAAAAATTAATTTTGTACGAACGCATCCACAATTCCAACCTGAGTACTCGTTAGCTTGATCGAAAAGCAAATGTTCCTAATTCTACTGTCGTTTGTGTGTTAAAACAGTTTAAAGAACGGCTTACGGTGAAAAGGAAATCAGGGAGTTGAGATGAACATGAAGTGACAGCTTAGAAGAAGGCACAGATAGTGTTGCAGCTTTTTAAAGACAATCCGAAGATTTCTTCGCCGGAGATGACTAAGAAAATGTCGCAGTCTTTTATGTAAAAAGTAAAAGCTACAGCCGGTCTGAAAAGTTTTTGGGCTCAAACAGCCTCTGATCGAGATGTAAAATAGAATCAAACAGCACAGTTCCGATTTTGTAAGTTGAACGAAAATCTGTTGACACGATATCAGTGTGTAGTGATGAATGATGAGATATAGTGATTCGTCAACTTCACTTATATTGCAGGGTAAGATTAGTACACTACTAGCAGCCGGAAAGACACTCTAGAGAACTGCAAAATAAAGTGAAAAGCAAAATTTCTGAAGAAATTCCTTGTCCAGCAGGCCATATGCAGTTGCGGTTTGAAGAGAGAGCTTTCATTACCACTGGAACTATCAACTCGGACGTCTATCGAAAAGAGTGTTTGCAAAAACGTCTTTTGCCGTTCCTGCAGCAGTACGATGTTAAACCGCTGTTTTGGCCAGATCTCGCGACGTGCCATTACTATAAAGTAAAAAAAGAGTAGTACGCTGCTAATGTACCAAAACAAATGAATCCACCAAACAGTCCAGAATTCAGGCTCATTGAGCAATATTGGTCCATCATAAAGGGGATCTTAAAGAAGAAAACAGGTTCAACAGCCCAAATCATGAAGAGTTCAGATCCAAGTGGTTCTAGGCATCACGGAAAAGTTCAAACGGAGTTCGTGCACCCGTACGTCGTAATGTGTGCTTAGTGGAATACCGCAATGTTCTTGCATGAAAAACTGCTTTGTAGTTTAAAACCTAATATTTGAAGTCTCATAAATTGCTTCAACTTTCGTGCTCCAATTTTGGTGTGTTTACCCTTTATTAAAGCCTTTTCACAAAATGAGGTTACGAAAATAATTGCCGTTTTTCAGTGATATACAAGTTGTTTCGTCTAAAAGACATAAACAAGTTCAGAAACCGTTGTCCTCGATAATTATTGCCATGCTGGTCCTTAGGCAACGTCGGTGACTTCATTTTCAACTGCTTCTCATTTTTCCAATAATTGCTTATAGCACGCCTATACTTGAGTTTTCTTAAAAGTGTTACCCTCAAAGTGTGTTTTAAATCTTCTCAAAATTTTGGAAGGTTTTGTTGTGAAAAACTTGAAAATCCGTTGCGCAACAGACGAGAGTACCTTTTGCTCTGGCATCGTAATGCTGACTAAAAAAGGGGTGGTGCAAGGGGGTCACATTCCCTATATACATGTTCCTACCTACAACGCTAAGCACTGCCCCCCTCCATTCACTTTACTGAAACGTAAACAATCTGATTTATATTTTATCCACCTACATAAACAATGCACATATATAAAAAAACCGAACAAACTTCAGCAAGAAAAAAATATACTTTCAAATTAGATTAAAATAACCATGAAACTTCAAACTCCCCTTTGCTAAAAAATTAAAAGTAAACTATAATTGCTAATAGTTCTCTTCGGTTCCATTCAAATAATTTATTTACAAAAATCACCAATTTTAAATATAATTGGAATGCAATTATCAAAACGTACCTACACCACGAAGATTTTACGCAAAACTGAACAGCAAATCATAAATTTTAGAGAACAAATTTTGTGTATGTAATGCAAAGTAGCAGCGTATAATCAAGATACAAGGATTTCAAATTATCCAATCGCACTAGAGAGGGGGGGGGGTAGTTTATGTATAGCTTTGGTTTTCTTTGAGTTAATGGATAACTAACTGTCCGATTTTCTTAATCAAGTTCTTCTAGCATCTACGAAACTTCTCTCTTTGTGAAGTGAAGGTGAATGATAAAATTCTAATTGTTTAAAACGATAATGATTTCGGAAAACATAACAAATATTGACAGGATTGTATTATTTTGGTGTACATCTTTCTGTATTAAGACAATCATCTGCTTTTATGCACACAATTGATTTTGTACCGATTGCCATATCCTTGAATATTTTTTCATAGTTATAAAAGTACTAGTAGATGTAATTTTAATTAAATAAATACAGCTTATTTGTCGTATTACGTGAATGTGCATTGTACATAAGAAACACTGACACCAGTATGAAACAATAAATTTAGTTTTAGACTCAGTTTTAGTAGGTATTATTATATTATGTATTTAACTGTTATGTGGAGTAGTTTGAAATCTTATCTTTAATCATGGACATCATTGTACTAACGTCGAAACTAAGTTTAAAGGAAAATGTTTTCAGAAATTTTGCTTTCTGCTTTCTATTACAGTCCCCTGCAGCATCTTTCCGACTGAGAACATTGTAGTAATCTTGCCCAGCATTATAGTTGAAGTTGGCGAGGCTATAGATTTTCGTACAACTTACGGGAACGGGACTGTGCTGTTTGATTCTGTTTTACACCCCAATCAGAGGCTGTTTGAGCTCTAAAACTTTTCAGAACGCCTGTAGCTTTTACTTTTTGCATAAAGACTGCGACATTTTGACTTTCTTGGCCATCTCTCGCGAAGAAATCTTCGGATTGTCTTTAAAAACCTTTAACGCTTTCTGTTCCTTCTTATGATCTGTCATTTCATGTTCACTTCAACTTCCTGGTTTCCTTCCAATCGTAAGTCGTCCCCTAAACTGTTTTAGCACACAAACGACAGTAGAATTAGCAACATTTGCTTTTCGCACTCAGGTTGGGATTGTAGACGCGTTCGTGCAAAATTAATTTGCGGTTTTCCAGTTTATTCAACATCGAGGCAACTGACCCGTCTAGACAAGTTTGCCCTTATCAAAAAATATTTTTGCGCTAACTGGACAATTTGTTTGGCTAAGCAGTTTATAAACTGCTCTATTTAAAATGTTATATTTAATTTTCGGAGTTACTATTTTGTTGTGTTCATCCTTTAACTATAGGTGTGCATCCAGGTATTTCCGTATTTCATTGTAATCTGGTGCTTATATAGCTCCCACTGACCGAAAAACTTTCTCTAGGTGCTTCGCAAAGATCTATGTGTTTTCAGAATCGCTCTTAGTTCAGCTACCATCACCTTTACATATCGGCGGTATTGTTTGCCGTGGCTACCTAAGGCGTTTAGTGGCCTTCCACAGAGAGTAATCACTAGCTTTAGTAGCAGTTAACCCCTCTATGTACCCTGTAAAAGCTCTATTATTGTATTAATTTATCATTTTTAAGCTCTGCGTTTGTTATTACACCTTCCTTGTATCATTTGAATATCATTTGGTCTGTCAAAACTTACACAGTCTTCTTTTTTCAGTTTTAGAGGTTGAGATTTTATTGCAGTAATATTCCAGGCTGCATTTTGTATAATTGTAGTTAGAGTGTCAATGGCACATCCATTATTTTCGGAGTTTTTCAAAAATACATTTAAGGAGAGATGTGCGTCTATCATTTCTCTGAAGTCATCCCAATCAGTTAAATGTGTGTGTAGTTGTAGAACCTTACTTTTCAGTATAATGGATGAACTTAGGGTTAAGATAACTGACGAATGATCGGAATATAAATCAAAGCTTTCGTCCACCTATATATATATATATATATTTTCTATACCATTGGTGATACAGTTATCTATGCAATCAGCGATTTTTTCCAAATTGAATGGCCAGTAGGTAGGTTTACCTGTTAACACTGTGTGGAAACGTCTTTCATTCGTCACAGTTTGTAGTAGTCTACCTCCAGGATAACATAACCTGAACTACCATTAGTGGTGCTTTGCATTGAAATCTCATCTAGAAATAAATCTTCATCCTAACAATTGAAAATATTTAATGAAACCGTATTTATTTGGCCTGTATCTTGGTAGGCAGTAGCATCACTGTGGTTGCTTGACTGTATTCTGTTTTATATTTGGTTGCATCTTGGTGTTTTATATTTTGCTTAGTGATTATTGCAGTACCCCTCCCTCCTAGCATCACCATCTGGACGCTTAGTGCCATGCATCCCGAATCCAGGAATTTATGCAATGTTCTGTGAAGTGGCCTTCAGAAATGAATAATACGTCTATTTGGTTTGTGATTATAAAAACTTCTATTCCCCTACGATGTTTCGTCAGGCCTATTGTGTTCTATGTAGCGATTTTATAATAATCCGTTATTGGTAAAACTGCCAAAAAGTCACTAGGGTACGACCTTATTACAGGACGAGTCTTAAAAAAGTTGTCAAAAAAACATATAGCGTTAATAACGTACATTTTTAACGTTATACTAAGAACTGATTATTTCCCTACCTAATGGAAAGTCGCAAAGATCATCTTAATTCTTAAGCCAGGTAAACCACCTAATGACGCTTCATAGACCGATAAGCCTTTTACCGATCTCGAGTAAAATGTTTGAGAAACTGTTACTTAACGCCTATCTTACATGAAGAAGGAATAATACCAGACCATCAATTCGGTTTTAGGAAGCAGCATTCGACAGTCGATCAGATTCATCGTGTAGTAAATCATATAAACGCATCGTTTAAAGCAAAAAAATACTCCAGCTATTTTTATTGATGTAAGCTAAAAATTCGGTAAAGTTTGGCATGAAGGGCTCTTTTTTAAACTAAAGGAACGCCTACCTCATAATTTTTACCTAAAATTAAAATCTACGTGAAAGATACTTTCTGGTAAAGCATGAAGAAGAGACCACTAATTTGATGACGATAAAGTCGGGTGTTCTCTAAGGAAGTGTTATATGGCCATTACTATACCTCATTTATATAGCCAATCAAGATGATGTATTTGCTGCATTTTCTGATGACACTGTCATTCTAACTGTAGAAGAAGATCCTGTAAGAGTAGTATATAAGCTACAGAATACTTTAAACCAGGTTCGTCAATACTTCAAAAAAATAACACATAAAACTAAATGAGGCCAAGTCTGCTTACGTTCTCTTCACGAAATGAAAAGGTCTGTGCCCCGTTATCACTCTAAATGGAATTAGCAATACCATCATCTGACAATGCCGAATTCAACATTAACCTCAAATGTGTTCGGTTAGACGTAAATGGTGCTCGCAAGTGAATGTTGTCTTAATAGACTACAAAGACACTCTAATTACCTAGCACTAAACTTATTAGAAAGTAGTGAGGACTACTGCAGGCTTAAGAGATATTATACTCTGGACTTATCCTATATTAGCATACCTTTCTTACAATCCGGACTTTGTCAAAACATCAATGGCACAACCGCCCCCATTTTACCATAGTAGTAACAAAATACTACCTGTGTTTCTAAGTCAGGAGATCTTTCTTACTTTCTTTCATTAGTCTCTGGTACCCTTAAGGGTGTGGGGTTTAAGTCAGGAGATCATGTAGAAAAATAACTTTGAATGTTATATTCTTACGATGCATCAATAACATGTAAAAAAATAATTCCGGTTTATACTTGATTCATCCGCTTATAATAGACAGCAAGGCAAATCAAATTTTATCTTTACCTTTATCAAGTCAGGCAACTTATATTGCTGAAGATTTTGCCACTACCTATCGAAAGACCGGTTATAAAATGAAGTCGGGGTTGCTCTTCTTATTTTGTTTGATTTGTTTTTTCCAGTTTTCCCGTTCTTTGATATTTCGATTCTTTATCCTAGAAAAGTTAAGAGCTGTAAGCATTAAAGAGGGAACCATAAAAGACCTTCTGACGCTTACAAATATGAGATAAACATCACACCTTAAAAGATATTCCTTAAAAACAACGAGATTTAAATACTCCACGTTTGATTGCAATAGTTCCTATTCTATTCTCATAACTTTAAATGAAAATCTGCTTAGTTACGTAACTGGTAGAGGAAATTGATTAATAACCCTGAATATTGTGGTCCTACAGAATGTAGACACTGTTAAAAAACTGAATGTTTTTTCATCGCATAATATTAACCTAGAAAATACATTTTGTTGAACACCAACAGTTTAACTCCTTGAACGTTTTTCCTCATTTTTCCTTTTACTGTTATCATAAATCATTCAGGTCAACTGACTCTTCCTTTACCTTTTCAAGATCATTTACCACAATGAAAAAGGGAAGAACCTTAACATTTTATGTGAATACATAAATTTTCTAGGAAATATTTCTAACGATTTTTAAATCTCTGATATTATTAGAGGACCTAATAGTAACGGTTACAATTTTTCATAGTTCATAGTGAATATTTCTGACCTTTACTAATATTCCCACATAAAATCTAATTAATTCTGATTCCTTTTTTGTCTTATGTGATGTTTAACAGTTTTCTTCTTTCCATTTTTGCTTCAGCCAATTATTTGATGATTGCCCCTGTTGTATCTTGTATTATCTACTCTAGAAAACTGCAAAAATGTAGCTGTGTGTGTGTTTGTTTGTAACTAACACTGCAACTCCTCTTAAAGTTATGAACCGATATCAGTTTGAACCGGTTTGTTGCTAAACCTCGCATGAAGGTTTTAGATTTTCGATTTAGGCCACGATTGACCTGTTGTAAGTTACAACATATATATTATCATGAAGTAATTAGACAGTTTGCGTCCCCTATCGGTGCACTACGTGGCCAATTCTTGCCCTTAGTAGACGCATGCGGCACAGCTTTGATTTATTTGAAACCGAATATTGTCAAACGAATGTCATCATGCTTAGATATGGTTGACGATTATTGAGTCATTTTTTTCTTCAATTGTCGACGAAACTCTGAACCAAATATTTAGCTTGGGTTGCCCGTCCTTAGGATGAGCCTTTTTACTAGTCATATAAAACAACATTACAAACAAAATCTTCTATCACCAACAATCCATTTCATAAAATATAGAACAACACTTTTTCCTTCTAAAAGTATCTATCCATTAGTTTTCAATAGATTGCTTATAACATAGAATGACAAATCAAAAGTGCCTTGTTTAGTCGCTTTTTATTGTTACCAGCGCGTCGAGACATTTCAAAAATTTACCGTGACGTTTATAAACCATTTTGCTTGCCTGCAGAACCCTTTCTGACACCTGCGCCAGGCGCTTACAGTCCAGAGAAAGGCCCTAGAATGAGGGAGCCCAGGCCGCCGGCGTACTCGATGAAATCTCGAATCCCGCCCCTCAAGAAGTTCAATACTCCGGGTCCGAACCAGTACGCCGTCCCGTCCACGATAGGCCCTAAGGTCCCCAACAAGCCAGCAGCCGCCGCTTACAGCATGTACGTTCGATCGTTCAATGGCAGTAGCGCTATCCATGCAGCGGCGTCTGTTGCAGGTTACTGAAGCCCGAGCTGATAAGCAAAGAAAGGTCTCCCGGCCCTGCACAATACGGAGAAATCAGTGGCAATGTCTACAAACGCAAGAACCCTGAGTACTCGATGGCGAAGAAGACGGAGTTCGTCAAGGAGAAGAACCCTTCGCCTGGGCCAGCGGCCTATCTGCCTGCGTTTGCTCCTCACATGCCTGGCGGCAGGTCCTTCGGCAGGCGCGTTCCGATAACGCCGTACATCACTGCAGAGGACGCGCTGCCCTGCATCGATTAATTCGGTTGGCAGCATCGATCAGCGTTTAACCACCTATTGCTCATTTCCGTGAGAGTGGTTATATGTGGCTATAAGCTTTGTGTTTGTGTCTTGCAACTCGACCGTTACAATTGTAGAAGAAAACCTTAAATATACATTATATAATTTTTAATATGCTTATGCTATGTTAAAATTTATTTTCCTAGCTAAAATATACAGAAAATCACCACTACTATTTTCATAAGTTTTATTTTCAAAACCAAAATGGCGAAAAGTAATTTTTTATTTAAATATAAGAATTCTTCCATTGAACTTTAAGATTATTTCATTCATATCACTTTGTCTCTTTATCCACTGCCAAATTAGCCATGTCTTCTTCCTTAACCCTGTGGATTTTACTCCATGTTTTACCTAGTGAGATTCCTCTAATCCTTTTTGAGTGTGTGGCCTAATTAAATTAAAGTCTGT
Organism: Sinelater perroti; assembly: GCA_036346155.1. Taxonomy (NCBI): domain Eukaryota; kingdom Metazoa; phylum Arthropoda; class Insecta; order Coleoptera; family Elateridae; genus Sinelater; species Sinelater perroti. The sequence continues at coordinate 858,679 of JARFIY010000355.1, read as the reverse complement.
AAATGTGAGATATATTAAACTGCCTGTAATTCAATGAGTCATTTCTGTGTTGTGCAATGTATTGATTTTATCAATGCGTGATCTTATAAGATGGAATCATTCTTGATTTTTACCCATTATTTTCTGTAAAAACCTGTTAATGCCATATTTTTAGTAGTTCTGCTCTTGGATAAGATCTTTGTTGTTTGGTAAAGGATTTTTGTATTATACTTATTGGCAGCAGTTTACGCTTCTTCATCCAGGTCGTTTTGCATTTAGGTACTCCCCGAAGAAATTAATATTCTTGTTGCTTCTCTGTTATTGTTATGGAAAATTTGTTTTTTACTTCTTCAAAGGTGAATTGCATTCCAAATTTCATCAAAAATTCAATTCGTTGTGTCTTCTAAACTTCATGTTATGATCTTAACAAATTCTTCGACAAAGTAACAACCAGTAAAAGTCGATGACAGAAGTGGTATACTCGCTTCATATCTAGTAATACAGACTTGGAGGACGTTAAACATCAGATTTAACATTCTTCTGGCGACTGTGCAAAAGACGAAAGTTGCTACCTCAAAAAACTCTGGCAAGCAAATGGGTAGTTTGAATTGATTTTCAACGAATTTAAAAAGTTCGTTACTGAATTCCATATGTCTGTCGGTCTGTCGGTCCGTCACAAAATTTGAGATTTTTTAAAATTTGAAAATGTATTCTTATAGGAAATTTCTATCTCGAATCATTTTCGAGATATTCGATTTCGAATTTTAAGTTCGTTCTGGGATTGCTTACAGAGCAATCTCTTCGCCGGCCCCATGTTTTTTATTTTTATTTTATTATTTATTTATATATATTATTTTATTTATTTGTTCTTCACTAAAAATTGGTTTAAATAACGCCAAATTATTATGCGTCAACCTAATGCTAATCCACTAGAAAGTGAATTCTATTTCATAAAGCCTCTTTTAATTTCTGATCATCATAAAGCCAACGGCTCCTATGATCAAATTTATTTTTCTCCAAGTAAAATTATATGCTTATATCCTTCTTTTTTTTCTTTAAAGGCTAGCCAGCCTAACAATTCTACGTTATGTTGTTCCACCAGTGTTCTTGTTAGATTAACCTGCTCTGTCTTTTAAGACATTCCAATATCCAATCATAGAAGAAACACTGGATTTATAATTTTATACACTACAATTTTCTGGTCTACCGTCTATAATTAGGTTTGTTCACTCATTCAGTTACTTAAAAATATTGTAACTCAAACACAAAATTTATCTCTGCATTCAATTTCTTAGTAGCCCATAGTAGCCCTTGTCGCTATTGGCAAAAAACTGGGACAGTCGATTTTCACAAGCTTCTCTTGAGGCGAATTTTTCACCAGCTAAATAATTCGCCATGGACAGGAACAGGTGGTAATCATTTGGTGCCAGATCCGGACTAAAGGTGGATGCATAAGAACCTCCTAAACCAAGCTCCCACAGCTTCTGGCGAGTCGCTATCGATGTATGTGGCCTGGCGTTGTCTTGATGAAACATAATTCCTATCCTAGTGGTCCAAGTTGGCCGCTTTTGGGCGATTGCTTTCTTCAGGCGGTCCAATTGTTCACAGTACAAGTTCTAATTAAGAGTTTGACCGTAGGGAGCAGCTCATGGTATATGATTCCTTGCCAATTCCACCAAACGCACAGCAAAACCTTCCTGGCTTGGCCACCGTTTGCTCACCGCGCTTCGACCACGACCGTTTTCGCTTGACGTATATATATATATATATATATATATATAAGAGAGAGAGAGAGAGAGCTCCCTCATATTTTAGATCTCATCTTCATTTTCTTATGCCCTTCTTCGAATCTTCCATCACTGCTTCGCGGCATCATTTTCTCGGACTCCTTTTTCTTTTCTTGTATAGTGATGTTTTCCAGGCTATTGTTTTTGGTATTCCTCGTTCTCCCATTCTTCCCATGTGCCCCAACCACTGCACTCTTCTAGCTTTGACTATCTTGTTTATTGTCGGATCCTTGTATATTTCATAAATCTCTCTGTTATTTCTTCTTTCGCATCCATTTTCTATTTTATTTCCTTCGACAATTTTGATAATTTTCCGTTTCCATCTTTGCAGTCTTACTTGTATTTTTTTACTTAAAAATTCCAAGTTTGTTGGTCTGATAACTGTTTTGCATAATCTGAACTTTCTCGACGTTTTGATCTTAATAGGCGATACAAGCTTTCCTGCACATTTGTTTGCCTTTGTCAGCCTGGCCTCTACTTATTTCTCTTCCCGCACATACATAATATTCTTGCTCTTAGGTAAACAAAACTCATCTACGATTTTAAATTTCATTTTTCCTAATCCCGTTGTCAGTTCTAGCGTTCCATCACATTACTCTTCGCTGAATATCATTACTTTGCACTTGTCTGAATTCGGCTATAATCCCACTTTGTATGCATTATCCACTAATATTTTTACTATCTCTTCCATCTCTTTTTTGTTCCTAATTATAACAGCTATATCATCTGCATATCCTAACACTTAGTGACTTTTATACATTATGTCGTTTGTTTGTCCAACACCATATTAAATAATAAGGTTGACAAAGGATCTCCCTGTCTCAGTCCAGTTCTGATCGTGAAGTCCTTTGATATTTGATCTTGCGCTTTCACATTACTTGTTGTCCTGCTCAGTAACATTATGTTCAGTCTTACTAGTTTCTGAGGTACTTCTAGGTCTTCTAAGGTTTCTATCACTTTACTTCTTTTAATTGAATCCATACGCTTTTCTTGAATCTATGAATAATACCATCATAGGAATTTTATACTCAAAGCAGATTGTTAGGACTTCCTTCATGATGAATATTTGATCTGTTGTTCTTCTTCCTCTTCTAAAACCCGCTTGGTATTCTCTTAGTTGTGGTTCAATGACCTTTTCTTAATAGTATTGCTACAACTTTGCATATCACATCCAGTAGGGATATGCCTCTATAGTTGTGGCATTCTGTTTGTCTCCATTTTTGAATAGTGGGATGATCGTGGACCCTTTTCCAATCTTTAGGCATTTGCTCTTTTTGCCATGTTCTTTGCACCGGCTGATTTATCTTGTTACTCCATATTTCAGGTTGTCAAGCGTTATTCCATTGCTTCCTGAGCTTTTGTTGTTTTAAGTTTTTTTTGTTATCTCTGTAAATTCGTCTTTGGTGGGTTCTTTTATTTGTCTAATATCTTGTGTTTTCACCGTTAATTCTTCTTCTTCTTCTGTTCCTTCATTTAGCATCTTCTCGAAATATTTGTGCCATCTTACTATGATTTTTTCTTCCTCCCCTTTTAGGTTTCCTTCTTTATCTTTGATGTATACTATTTGCTTGTGGTCCTTTTTCCCTTTCTTCACTTCTCTGTAGAAATTTCGAATTTATTTTCTTTTATAATAGCCCTCTATTTCTGCAACTTTTTGTTTTTTTGTCTGCTTATTTTCTTGGCTCTTGCTCTCTGTCTTTTGTATTTGTTTTTGTCTTCTTCTGCTTGGAATTGTAACGCTTTCTTTTGCAGTTTGTTTCTCAATTCAATTTTCTTCCTACAGTCTTCGTCAAACCACTTCTCCTTCCCCTGATTTACTTTATTTGGTATCGCCTCCTTTAATACCTTTTTCGTGACCAACTCTATTCTTTTCCACTTTTCTTCTATCTCCTGGAAAATTTGTTGTTTCTGTGCTCCATATCCTCTCATTATTGCTTATCTATATTTGCTCTGGATTTCTCCACTTCATAATTCTTCAAAATTGTATCTTTGTTTTGCTTCTGTCTTCTCTTTTTTATCGTTGCTTTATCTTTCACTTTTATATCCGTTCTCACGAGGAAATGATCCGAGTTTATGTCCGCTCATCTACAACATTTTTATCATGTTCTGATGTTTCTCAGTAATAAAGTTCCATCCGGCGATTTCTATGTTCATTTGTAGATATCCTTTCTCTTAAAGTGTGTACTCATTATCTTCATAAGATTCTCTTCCGCTAGTTCTATGAGTCTCTTGCCATTATCGTTGCTATTAGAATGTTTGTTTTCTTCCCCAGTAATACGTATGTACATTTTGTCTCTGCCGATTTTAGCTTTCGCATATCCGCTATGTGACCCTTTCCTCCAACTTCTTTCAGTTTCAGTATTAGAACCTTCTTTTCTTGTTGGATGTTCTTGGAGTAGTCCTCGTCTATTTCTTTTTAGCTTTTCCGCGCTTCTTAATATCATAAATTTCGTGCTTTCCTTAGTTACCTTGACCAATATCGGTCTTTTTTTCCCTCTTGAATATTTTCCAATCCTTCTCACTTCATCAACATCCTCTATTTTATCCGGATTTATTCCTACCTGTTGTATTATTCTACTTACGTTTTCTTTTGTTTTTTTCTCTCTCTCTCTCTCTCACATTTGACATCGACAATTCCTTTCACTACTATGTTTTTCTTACATACTTCTCTTTCAAGGTTTTCTATTCTTTATTCTTGTTTTATCATATTTTCTTTCAATTTTGTGTTTTCTTCCTGTATCTGTTCCATTTCTGTTCTTAAAACGTCTGGTTTTCCGTTCATTTGGTGTACGTTTAGAATTATTTCTTCAAAGATCTCTTCTATTTTTTCTATCTCCATCATTTCCAGCTACTTACACAAATCTATGATCGCGCAAAAAACAGACCTCAGTCAACCCGTCGGAAGTCTAGCTTTTATCAAACTTCGTCCTATTAGCCTTTGTACTTAATCTACTGCTCCCGCGATCTTATTGCTACCTATTTACACTTAGTTCGGAATTCCCCTCTTAATTGCTGTTGGTTGATTGAAAGAAAATTTCCTCAAAGTTTGAGCAAACTCGGCCGATTAGTTTTTGAGTAATCGTGGTCGCAAATTTCAAAAATGTTGTTTCGAGAAAAACGCGATTAAAGTTTCGACTACCGAAAAATAATGCTTAAGACTCAATCAGCGATTATAGGAGCGTACAAAAGGCCTTAAAAAAAATTAGAAAGAGTTCGAATTTCGTCTTAAAACTTTCACGAGTGGATTCTACGGGAAATTTCCTAACTTTTAATGGAAACAAAGTCGATTTTTGGACTCTCTTTCATTTTCTTATGCTTCATTTTCCTAGGAAATTTTACTTTACTTCTTTGTTGCCTATCCTATAAACATTTTATGCATATCTCTAGCTTGTTTATTCCACTTACCTATTTTTAAGCATGCAATTCCCTTCTTTATTTAGATTTCTCTTAACCTAAACTAATTCTTAATTATTGTTAAATTTACTCACTTCTCTACTAATGTTGAGTTTGTCCTTTCAATTTTATACAGTATTATCCCTTAGTTTTCCTGTCTGATTACTTTCTTGCGTTTTAGTTAGCTTGATGCGGTCTCAATTAGACTTTAATATCAAAACACCAAAACACAATGTTGCACTTACAATCAAATATATATGATGTCTCAGGACTCACATTATACTTATCCTCATTTTGTTCTTTTGTCTACTAATTCTTATCCTAACACCCCCATAGCAATTACATTACGTGCAGTAATGACCAGAGCTTTTGAGGCACTGCTCAAAATATTACCAAACTAGGTAAAGTATCTGCTTATATGAAGGCAACTCCAAATTAGACACCTATACTGAATTAGAAATAGATTTTTATTATCAATATCTGCTCTGCTATTATGAAAAGATTGACAATAGCAATTTTACCATATTTTTGCTAAAGAGTAACTGTATATTCGTCTTTTATTCTTTAACATGTCATTGAATACTGAACAGGGAAAATGTAAGTTTTTGATGAATGAAAATAAATTCTAATTCTTATATTAATTTATAATTATGCAGATATAATATATATGTTATGATAATTATCTGGTATATACTATGAAATTAACAATACCAGAAATATGTCTGATAACAAAAAAAATTTTGGTGTGAACATCACACGACTTTCCTTATTCTATTATTTGGGTAAGTCTCTAGCTCTTACGGTTCTCGAGATATCCTGTTTACTGACAGACCGACAGACACACACACACACACACACACGAACCAATGGCCCAAACCAACTTTTTTGGTGTCCTGAGACTATATTTCGTCCAGAAATGTGAAAAACTGGGTAGGTGAAATTTCCGCCGATTACATTACTTTCCTTATTATAGGATAAGGAAAGTAATAATAGACTTTTTAATCTTTTTTCTACTTTTGCGTCGCCAAGTGCCTATAAAATATGTATTTAATGTAACTTCATATTTACACAGCATTTATCAATAATTAATATTTGTTTTTTTGCAGTTAATCTGATAAAATATCTTTAAAAATGGTGACGTTTATTAGACGTGACAACGTCGCACGTGCTGTTATTGAATCGAAAGGTAACCTTTTAAAATCCGCTGTAATTTAACTTAATTAACATTAACCCAATAAAATGTCCGGGAAAATCGCTGCAGGATTTGTGATTTTCCGCAAATGTGCAAATACAATTCAGTACCTTCTCTTACAAACCTCGTATGGAGAACATCACTGGACACCACCTAAAGGTACAATTTTTCTCTACCTAAATTATCTAAGACTGATTTACACAGATGCATTGTAGGACATGTGGACCCTGGCGAAAACGATGAAATGGTGACGGCCCTACGCGAAACCCGGGAGGAGTCGGGGCTACTGGAGTCCGATTTGAAAATCTACGAGGATTCTAAACGAGTCTTGAAGTATGACGTGAAAGGATCGCCGAAGACTGTTATTTACTGGTTGGCAGAGCTGGTGAACCCGAAAGCTGAAGTCAAACTCTCCGATGAGCACCAAGACTTCAAGTGGCTTAATCTTCAAGACGCCTGCACGTTTGGCAAATACAGCGACATGCAGGACATGCTCAAATATTTCGATGATTTTATAAAAAACAAGTTTAAATAAATGATTGCGAATAATTCCGTGTTTACATTTGGCAACGCTGCTTGCCCTGTGAAACAGGTCGGCTGTCAGTCGGCTGTCAAAGCCTACATATTCTGCAAGTTTTATTAGTCATACGTAATTGCGTATGTTGCAGTACTGGTGGAGGTTTAGTTAAATTTAACAGGGTGCAGGCACGCGGACAAGATGAGCTTCTTTTCCAATCTATTCGGCGGCAAGAAGGAGGCGAAGGCCCCCACAACGGGCGAAGCCATCCAGAAGCTACGGGAGACCGAAGAAATGTTGATCAAGAAACAGGAGTTCTTGGAGAAGAAAATAGAGATGGAGATCGAGATTGCGAAAAAGAACGCGTCGAAGAATAAAAGGGCCGCCATACAGGCGCTCAAGCGCAAGAAGCGGTATGCGAAGCAGCTCGAGCAGATCGATGGCACGCTCAGCACAATCGAAATGCAAAGGGAGGCGCTGGAGGGCGCGAACACGAACACTGCCGTCCTGACTACCATGAAGGACGCCGCCGAGTCTCTTAAGCAAGCGCACAAACACATGTAAGTATATGTCGGTACTGGTAAGTTGCGAAAGGTTTGTTAATGTGTAACAGAAAAGGCTTTACTTTTCATAACTGTGAAGTGTATATAAGACCTTTGCACTACAAAGTACAGAAAAGAAAGAATACCGATCATTTTCAAGTTATATTATTTTATAGTCCTTTGTTTTGTAAATTCTTGAAATTTTGACACAATCAAGTTATATCAGAATTTTTGTACATTCATAGTGACAGGTACTAGCAGACGGTGATGTCAAATGATGCTTAGAAGATTTTTATTTTTAGCAAATTAAGCAAAACTAGCCTGAGAGATATTCACAAGAATATCTTGATATTACACATTGTAGACAGCTGTAAAAAGTATTAATTATTTTCATCATCCATACAGATTAGATGGTTGCAAGAGACAACTTATACATGAACAACTTGATGTGTGGCGTTGCAATGACAGTGGTATGGATGCTCTGATTGCCACTGTCTGTACACACAGATATCTAATGGTTCTATATGTGGATGGTTTAATGAATAACTTGTATACTCCTAAACGGTGACACTAATAACTGTACATGTGGTCAAAAGTTTTCTTCTTATAACATTGAAGGTGCGCTACATCTCGGAGGTCTAAAAGCCAAATATTGTCAAAAAAGTTTATGATATGGCTTTAGTTGACAGGCAATTGAAAATGCGTAAGTCAGCAGAGGCTAATACATATGCAAAAGATTATGCGCTGGATGGGTGGCATATCTACTTGCTCCAGAATAAAGGAAATTCATATCGTCAGCTGATTGTTTGCAAGTGTTAAAGAAGAACTGAATTTTTGCAGCATTATTTATTCAATAAATGCGAATTTGTATTATCATAAATTTTTTTAGGCTACCAATAGTAATGTAACAAAGAACTAATCTTTCAAGTATATTTCATCCTTGTCCACATCTAGTTTTCACGGCAATGAAAGTTACAATGATAATACTTGGAGTAAAAGAAAAATGTTAGAATGAACAACCACCTTCAAAAACCGCTAACTTACTTCTTTGGTATCTCGGAAATGGTTAAGAATTCGACCCTTGTTTATTGGAACTTTTTTGTTTAAAATATTTCAAAGAACATATATACAAAATGTATAGACACCCTATATTAGAAGAGGTAAACAAATTTATTTAGGATTGTTAAGGAAACCCACAAACAAAAGCAACTGGGGTAATAAGTTGTAACACACAAGCGAGTCTTAAAACTTATTATGCAAATAAAACTTTGTTTAAAAGTAATAAATGAGCAAAAGGATAAAAATTAGACTATAATTAGGATATAATAAAATACATAAAAGTTAGAATGATTGGGACACATACTCAGAAAAAAAGGATGATACAATAAATAAAGTTCCGAGATGGAAACCAATAGAAGATAGGCAGGCAGAAGACCTAGACTGATAAAGTTATAAATGATTTCAGTATTATGAAAATCACAAATTTGAGGGAAAAATTAAAAACAAGAAAAACGGAAAGAGACACTTAAAACAACAAAGTTACGGTATAAAATGTAAAAAAATATGAATTTGTGAATTGATGAAAGTGTACTGAACAATAAGGTAAATAGTCTGCCTCAAAAATTAAATATGAAAAGCTTGTATGAGTGGCTAAATTGCTTAACCATGTTAAGTCATTTATTATTGTTATTAAGATTTGAGTGTCGCTCTGCCTTGCCCAGATTAGAACCTGTTTTCAAAACACAAAACTTTCCTAACTAGACGAAAATTAGCGTCAAATGAAAAAATGATAGGAAGTACTTTAAGGGATTTAAACTACGTTAAAATTGAAGGGGGAGGAATAAAAGCCAAGATACTTTTGAAGCTACCTTTGTATATGGATAGTCTGACTCAAAGTTGCATTATTCTGAAAATAAACCGTAAACATATTGTGGTTTAATATTGAATTGTTAGGAAAAAAGACAGATGGCAGAATCTTGAACTCAAGATAGTTTTTTAACCTGGCTGGTAATTAATATTTGAAAAACGGTTATAAAGGCGCAAGTTTCCGAGTAAATTCCCAAAGAAAAGTTTTTGTGTGGTGGAACTAAATCAACTAACTAGGAGAGAATACAAAAAACGATGCAATTATCATTGAATGGCTTGGTATGCAACCTACATTCTGTGATTAACTTTGTGTGTGAGAATATAAAGGAGTTGGTTATTTTCTGAAGTACGTATTTGTAGTTTAAATCAGTGATTCATAGTATAGCTTTGATAGCAGTATCGTACAATAAATATTGCTTACAAAAATAAATCGAGATTACGGTTTATCAATTCTAGAACAAAGAATTTTTAAGTTTATATGCAATGCTCATATTTTGCTCTAATTTGTGCTTAATTATGGATATCCCCATTCATCCTTTATGTAGGGTTACAATTTAATTCTATTCAAGTTTATTATTCTTATCTGTGGAACATTTACACCATAAAAAGTAGTGCAGAAGATATATTAATATGACAAATAATGTTGGGTAAATATAATCTTCAAAAAGAAAATGCACAAAAGAAAATTAACTGGAATAGAAAAAAATAAAACAAGAAAAGGCAGCTAAGTTAGATAAGCGATATCTTACTTATTGCTTTCAAAAAAAAAAAAAAAAATTTGACTATAGTACGAAGATAGAAGAGAAGACTATTAGAAAATCTAATCAAAACTTAAAGATTTTCGTTCAACGAAGATTACAGAGGAATAGTAAGCCAACGCTAAATTGTGCAATTGCAGAAAACTCTCTGAAACGGAGGAAGGGAGTTAAAAATCATGTTAAAATATAATGAATGAGTTACAGGACCTAATTATCTAAAAAATAGAAAACTAAAAGAAGCAGAATGAGAAAAACAAAAAACAATAGAGGAATCTAAGGGAAAAATACTATGGACATTATAAGGAATGTGGATAACATATTATTTCAGTTTGCTTGCAAAAAATCGATATGCTAAAATAAGAAATTTAAAAAAGAAATAAAATGCTACTACTAGAAAAGGGTATTAAATATGAGGAACTTGATAATGTTATTAATAACTGCAGAAATAATAAAGCAGCCGAGTTAAATGGCATCATAAATGAAATGGTAAGGTGTGGTGAAAAAAGTCGGGTAGGAAATATATGAATTTAGCAGAAAATATTAATTTGTAAGACCGAAAATGGAGAACAAATAATAATAAATAAGGGTGGAAGGAAGGACACATATGCAAACTACCATGATATGACTGTATTCAAAAATGATTGGCGCTCCTTTTCAAAATTCCGATTGTGTCGCAAATTGAAATACTTGTCCAGTGTGAAAATAGGTCATATTGCCACGTGGTGCCACCAGATAGCGCGTGTGACGCACAGAAAGAAAGGTAGTGAGTAATTTATACAGTGAGTGCAGCTGACAAAGCGCAAAACCATGAACGCAGACAATCATAGGCAGTTGGTTTCTTTGGAGGAAAAAATGATTGCTTTATACATTTATACGAGGTTAATAGCCGTGTATGAGAACACAGCATTCGAGAAATTATATTTCGCTACATATCTGAGACTGTACTGGAAAAGACAAGTCTAACCGACTTGATCATGGTGTACAGACAAATCACATTTCACCAATTGGCGCATGCAACAGGTTTGCGTACCATCATTTATGAGGACTTGCAAGGTGGCAAAGGTCTGTGACAATATTTCCTTGGTACTCCCGCCACTCAGTAGAAGCAGAAATGGGTGGAAATATTTTTTGAGTATCTGATTATAGTAGACGAATCGTGGTTCTGGCACGAGACGCTGAAAAAAGCATGTCTGGAGAATGATAGTACATTGGAAACCTTCATCTCAAGAAACAACGGCTGGGAATGTTTATTTCAAAACAAATGATATTGCCTTTTGAGATCAGGAGGGGAGAATATTACTAGTGAACATTATTGAGAGTCACTAAAGCAACTTCGCCGGCGTATTCAGTAAAGTTGCCACGGGATATGGAAACGTGATACGTTGCTGCAACATGATAATTCGTGTCCGCATGTCACTTGCCGCCCTGTAGTTTTTTGGATACACTATACTGCTTCGCGCTCCATATTCTCCAGATTTTGCACTGAGCGACTATGTTCTATTAGACCTAATCAAAGGGGTGTGATAAGGAGTTCTCCTCCAACAACAAACTTCAATTGGCTGTCCACAAGAGGTGTCGTGCTACACTCAAAGAATGATTTGCAGCAGCTTTATGGAAACTAATGGAGCGATGACAAAAGTACATAGACGTTGAATGGGAATATCTCTATAGAAATATGTAATTACTTCTTTATAAAAAAAAAAAAAAAAATGAGAAAACATTTGCAGTGCCAATTATATTTGAATGCTCAGCAGTTACAAATTAATTGAGCAATGATGCATTAGTGAACTTTTGGACAATATTCTGTAATGATGCTCAGGTGTGACTCTGCTCTTATTTACTCCTTTAGTTTTGCCTAAATTCACATCATAGCATATATGACATTTTTAAGTTATTTGCGATTATAACGTATTATGGAGTTTTCTGTTAGGCAAATAGCAAATACAATTTATGTAAAAAAATCAAATCTTTTGAGAGTAGTACTTTGTAAAAAAAATATGCAAAGTCACTGTTAATGATAATGGCCTAATACAATGAACTACTATCATAAACCTAAAAATCTTAAGGCGGGATATAATAATGATGAGGCTTTGTACTCTGTAATGAAGTATTACCTGTAATCTTGAAGGTCAAGGCTTCTACATGTTGTCATTTGCAAGCTGGTTGTCACGCATCATCTTTGGTATGGGACGTGTCAAGCACCATGCATTACACGATCACATTATTATCCCTTGTTAATAATGAATATAGGTACTCTTTTTTTTTTTAGTGACAGAGCGATCCATTTTGTAGAAATCTGATATTTAGAATTGAATTTAAGTTTTTTTTTTTTTTTTGTAATAAGAACAAACTCTTTACCATTTGGGTATGAACTGACTTGAGACGGGGGATATATATGAAAACATATGGTATGCTGACTGGCCGTCCTGAAAAAGAAAAAGTATGGCTGCTTTAGACAATGAAACGTCAAGCCTGAAATAAATCCATAGAACTTACTTTAAAGTTTTTGCTTATGAGTTAAAAACGTCTCGACATCTTCAAAGTAATATTTAGGAAATTATTTTAATGTATATACGCTTCATTCCATTGAAGAAATTATGGATGCAAAGAAGTATATAGACGTTTGAGAAATATTACTTTCAATACTATGAAATTAGATTTTCATGACAATGAAATATTCCAGCACCTGCCTTTTTACCACCATTTTAAGCTTTTCAAAAAAGTTAGGCTACTAGAGTGTCAAGAAAATTTTTACCATCTAAACTTAAAAAAAGTTAGTGCTTCTCTAAGATGAAGTGCAGTATTAATACCAAAATTATAAAAACTATCATCCAAGTTTAGTTTTGAGACTTTGGAACCTACAATTTTTAAAACGGTGCTTTATCAAATTATGTTGACAATTTTTTGAGGTTGTTAAACTGCAAAATTAGCAACAATTTTGAGTTGGTGTTTTAGACAACAATTACATTAGTTTCCAGAATTTTCGCTTACTTATATGCAATTTCCTGATTGAAGTGAATTGTATTAGACTTTTTACCAAGCTAAAACAATATAAAGGCTTAGGTGGCCAAACACTGAAGTGTATTTTGGCAAAAAAGTTTATGCACACACTCCTCATAAAAAAAAAACATACCGTTGGACGCAAAACAAATAAGTACATTAGGTAGGTATTAATATACTGTATGTTTATAAGAATGCCCTAAAAATTTACTTCTTCATCTGACCATTTTCCTAGTTAACCCAGGAACAGATAGAAATTTTAGAATTCATGCGTCATTGGAGGTCTTATTTTATCACATTTTTATCTATTCCTTCAATAGTTATGTTGCATTTAGAACTTATATTTGTTAGTATTTAGTTAAAGATAGCAAAAACCGAAACACAGATTTTTGAAAGCATTTGATGTTGATGAAATTATCTTTGCGAGTCATAATGGTATAAGCCTTCTTATGAATGCTTCAGTTTATTGGGATTACTTAGTGATACCAATTCAAACAATTTTAGGGTGTAAGGGATCTACCACAGTAGTTTAAAGTTGTCATTGATAATTGGGGAGGCTGCCTTTAATTATGTTAAAATATCATTGATTTTGTTTTTATAGTTATTCTTGGAACAATCTAATATTTTATATCTTTTGCTCAAAAACGTTTGTGGCACCATTGGTGGAGAAATCAAAAACTTTTCGTCCTAAACAGATCTTTGTTGAAGGTTCTACTGCAGTTTTAAAATCTGGCAATTTTAGCCTAGTTTACGTAAGCATTTTTTTGTTTTGATAATATTGGCATTAGCTTTCCTGTACATGCTTTTAGATTTGACTGTTATCTCATTTTTATATTCTGCAAATTCCAGGGATGTCGACCAAGTCCATGATATGATGGATGACATTGCTGAACAGCAAGACGTGGCCAGAGAAATATCAGACGCCATTAGCAACCCGGTGGCTTTCGGTGCTGATGTAGATGAAGACGAGTTGGAGAAGGAACTGGAGGAACTAGAACAGGAATCTCTGGAGAATGAGTTGTTGAAGGTTGTCCCGGAAAATCTGCCAGCAGTGCCTCAAGGCGAGGTCGTCAAGCCTAAACCTGCCAGTGAGTGTCAAATCTTCTTCATAACTTACAGTTGTATGGAATCATATAAATTACATTTTGTTTACTTATAGGAAAAGTCGAAGAAGATGATGACATGAAGGAATTGGAAGCTTGGGCTTCGTAATTTTAAAACATGTTGCAGCTATTACAGGTAATATTATGAGCAAGAGGGATCTGTCCATTATGTTACTAACTTAAAATTGGAATTACAAAATGTTCTTTGATCAAGTTACACAATTAAACATTGTTAAGGCAAACATAGCAAAGCTTGCATTTAATATTACCAGTAATATAACCCAAAGTGATGTTACAGCTGAAGAGTTACTTGCATATAGTTTGTTTTTGCACTTTGCATGCTCTCAAAAATTAACGAATAAAAGCGAGTAGGGGCAATTGGAAATTTTGTTGAAGTCAATAAGAGCGGGCTTTGCTTTTTTACTATAATGTATATATATTGTAGACTATGAGAAATAAAATAACAGACATGTAATAACTTCAATTGTGTCTTTTAGTTCAATTTGTAATGAAACAATATTATTACTTCTATGGTGGTTATAGATGTCTTGATGCCTTAAGTATAGAATTACTTTTAACTATGTGATGTTTATTTTTTTATGGTGTACTTGAAGCATTGTAAACGGCAAAATAGACTTTAACTACACGAAATTTGTCTTGTGTGTTTTGAGTTTTCTTGTTGGGTGCCCCCAAGACACACATCCAATTAAGTTATGAAGTTATAACTAGATAAAATATTCTGCGTTTTTATTTACTTAATTAACAAAAAGATTTACCATATTTATTACAATCACATTTTTTTACCAGAGTTGTTTAAAAATTAGCTTTTTCCAGAAATAAATTTCTATCGGGTAAGAACTTTGCAATTGCATTCCTCATACAGAGCTTACAAATAACTTCTTCATCAAGAACACTAAACATCTACTTGTAAGTAACGGGAATTTATCAGTTTTGTCCCTAGTCTGATTAACTATCTGTTTAATTACAACATGTCATTGTCAATTTTTCAAATGAAGTTTTGAACACTACTATCTATGCATTAATTCTTTCACCCAAGTTTAGTAGTTTTGATGGAATTTGTTTATTTGTGTGTAATTGCAAGTGCACTTCTGGTAATTTCAAACAATAACGATAAAAGCAGCCTTATTTTTTGCAAGTGCATCATCTTTCCATCTGTATCAAAATAATTCTATTGAGGTTTGTAAGGATTCTTAAGATTTGCTGGTACTGCTAAATCAATTTAGCATTAGTTTTGTAATTGGCTAAAAGTTTTTATAGCAGGCTTCCTGTTTGTTAGGATAGTTACTTTGATAGTTTCTAGTATGACTTTAGTAGTGTACCTAAGTTACTTGATGATTTTCCTTAAAGTACACTGTTTAAGAATTAATGTAGTTTAAGATAAAATATCCAATTATATTTTGCAGTCAAGTTTTATGGAGCTCTGTGATATCTATGGCCAACGTCTTGATATATTAGATTTGTGGACTATTAAGTCTGGTTTGAGGTTTGGAAACAATATTTTGTTCTTAGTTGCCAGTTAGACAATATAAAGAGGGGCTTTTCACATTCTTTGCTGGTCAAAATAAATCACATACTACTATTGTAGTACTGTAATGGCTTCTACCTTGTACTTGTTTAGAACCATATCTATCTAATTTGTAAATGAATTATAAAGGATAAAAGTTTTGCCTACCATTTTCAATACTAATTGAGGTATGCATCTATTGAGTTTTATTGTTCTTTTTATTTATGTCTACAATAGCCATTCACATGTAAGTCTTCCAGCTTAATGTTCCTCTTTGGATGATGCTATGGAGAAACTTATATGAGCCATTAAAATTTACTGGAATGCTATACCACTACAACCAATTGTCAATGTTATTTGTGGTGGTCCTATCTACAAATTGTCCAAATGCTTATCTCTTATAGTGGCACGTTGGCTTAATGGCAGTTATGTGAATGACCTTTGAAACATTAACTACAAGAGAAAGACCTAATGGTTAGTTTTAATGTAATGCCGATAGAGATGTTCGTATCAAGCACATATTACAAACAAAAACAGGGTAGCTGTCGGAAGCTATTGGTGTCAGTATCTTGGGTTTTTTTACATGATGTGTTATAAATGTCTTGAGAAGCAAACTTTATTCACTTCTAGTTTTATTAATTAATTATCCTGCAGCTCCTTGATAGAGCAAAGGGGACTACGATGTTTCAAATGCCTAAAAGTTTTGTAGCAGGATGGCTAACCCTACGCACTATTTTTAACCACTTTTCTACAAATTTCTTTCATCTCTTCCTAACTTCTGCTATTTTTAAAGCACTCCCCTTGTAGTACCAGTAGTTTTGTCTTCTATGTACTTCATTATCCAATCTATAACTATGTTAAACAGGGTCGGTGACAATATATACTCTTGTCTTACTCCCCTCTCTGTTTTGAATGCATAGGATAGTAGTCTTTCATGTTCTACTTGCGTTTCAGATTTTTCATAGATTTTTATAAATCGTATATATTATTCTGGTATGCCAAGTTGTTCTAATATTTTCCACATTGCACTTCTATTGATGGAGTCGAAGTTCATGAAATTTATATATATATATATATATATATATATATATATATATATATATATATATATCATCACACACACACAATATATATATATATATATATCTTCCCTTTCACTTCGGCTGTTTGTTCCAGGATAATTCTCAGGGTTCCTATGGGATCTATGCAAGTTCTGTTATGTCTAAAGCCACTTTGACTTTACTGCAGTTTGTCATTAATCGGCATTTTCATCGTTTCCCATATCATTCTTGTCATGTTTTGCTGGCCACATTTAATAGTATTATTGGTCGCCAATTCTCACATTTACTTAGATTGCGCTTTTTAGATAGTTTAATCATTATACCATTTTCCCACTATTTTGGTACTTCCATTTCTAAATCTATACGACTTTTTAATAATTCAGCTGTTATTCCATCAGTTCCAGTAGCTTTATTATTCTTCTGATTTTTTACTGTCGTTTTTGTTTCTTCCTTGATAAATGTATCTTACGTACTTTTTAACTTAATCATCAGCTATCTAGTTCATTCCTAGTTATATATATATATATATATATATATTGATATATATTACTATTTTTGTTTCTTCCTTGATAAATGTATCTTCTCTTGTATTTAACTTTACATAATCATTTTGCGCTTTAATCCCTAGTTCAATTTGTTCGGTTGAGGCTTTATATATATATCCGGCAGTACATTCCTATGTGGAATTGTTGCCGCTCTTTCGAGCTCTTCTGACTTTTAAATTAGTGGAGTGGTTCGTCACTCCTCTCCACTGTTCTTTACAATCCTTTGTGATTCTTTGCTTTCTCTACTATTTCTCTCCATAATTTTCTATTTTTAATTTTTTCTCTCCAATTGTCAATTCTCATTGTTTTTATGTCCTCTATTACTTAGTCTTCCCATCTTGTCTTCGGTCTCCCCTTGGTCTCATTTTCTGTGGTTTCCATTTCATTATTTTCTATGTAATTGAGTTTTCATCTTTTCTATTTATGTGTCCATACCAACGTATTCTTCTGGCTTTTATTTCTTTTACTATATTTTCTCCTTTTAGTAGATCCTCTATTTCTTGGTTTGTTAATCTTATATATAATTCTTCGTTTGTCGTCTTTGGTCCATATATTCTTCTAATTATTTTCTTTCGAATATTTTAATTTTTCTGCGTCTTTATTTGTAATACACATGGTTTCGCTTGCATATAATACTGCTGATCTTATTGCAACCTTGTAAACTCTCATTTTTGTTTTCTTGCTTATCTGTTTACTTCTCATTTCTTTAAATCTGTGGTATGCATTATATCCTGCTTTTATTCTTTGTTCTATTTCGATTGTTCTCTCGTTTCTATTACTTATTACTGTTCCAAGATATTTAAATGTTTGGACTTTATGTTCGAATTTATGTTTTCCCAGTGTTATTTCTAGTTTATTTTCTGGTGTTTGATCTTTACTTATTTTCATATATTTGGTTTTCTTTTGATTTATTTCTAACTGAGGCTTTATATACCTCTGCAAAATACAATGCCCATCCTTCTCTTATTTCTTCCTGTGCTGTATATTTCGTCTTGTTTTCTCTTATTTTGAATGTATTGATATATTTCTTTCCTTTTATGGTTTTTGAGAGGACATATAGTGTCTTCATGTGTTGTTTCATTCCTGCTTCTTCAGCTCTCTTTGTTATCTTTTCCATGTATAATCTCTTGTCTTTCCTCGCACTTTATTTCTTTTTTTTTTGTTCTACTCATTTATAAGTCTTTTTGTTCTTGGGTTGTCATAGTTATCTTAATTTTTAGTTTTTCTATTTTCTATTTTTTCAAAGCTTAAAATTAAATTTGTCAGATGCAGATTGAAGCAACAAAAAAAAAGTTTTAGTAACTATTAACAAATAGATATCAAAAACTAGATGGCTTTGAAAAAGGCTACACTGGTAAAAATAAATAATATATAAACAAGATAGCAAAACAATTCTTAGGATTTAGGAATAATAAGAGAGAAACAAGTATGGACGTGGAACTCCGGTTCTGCAGATATCCGGGGCTTCTATACATAAACAAAAATTTGCGACCACTTCTGATCAAACCGGTCTCGAGATTTTCCTTAGTTGAATACTGAAAACGTTATTTTTCTATCTATCACAAATCAAAAATTATAAGGCTTGGCAGATACAGAAACTTGTCTCTAGCTTGGAACCTGCTTTGACCAAAAGTTGAAAAATAAAAGGACGGACAGACAGACGACGTTGCTTTCTACATAAGGCTTCTCATTTTAATGTATAGAAGCCTAAAACGGATCACGGAAAGAACATGGAGGAAGATTGAAAAAAATTCTACTTACAGGTTATACAAGTTAACAATGCTATTTATATACACACTACATAAACTATTAACGTAAACGGTACATTATGTTAACAAAGTTCTCGCGCTTAGATTCGCTCGCCGGCATCACTTCGAACTCGGAATTCCGGCCATTCCGCCGGGCGATATTCCCGAACAGTCGCGAACCATCGAGAGGAATCGCACTTGAACCTTCTGGAAAATCTCGACGAACACGTGCGCGTTAGCTGGATTTCTAGAAGTGTCAGGTTGCCGAGTCAGATGGAATGTGGATGTCTATCAGCCGCGTTACGGAGCGTGTTCGTAAATTTGTTACACTGCCCCCTCCCCCCCTTCTTAAGGATGATTCGTTTTGGATCATTCTCTCCCGACATTTGGATGAGTAATGGAGGTCCTTACAGTCTTGACCTTTATTGCATTGAGACGTCAGGTAGAAGTAACAGTCCACGGATCTTCTGTGGAATTACCGGCTTCTGCGAATGGTAACTGCAAAATAGGACATCAATGCCAGAACCTCAAAACAGCCCTTGTATCATGTTCCTAACTATTCTCTAGTCGAGGTCGTCCAATCTGCACGCGTTTTAGTATTGAAAGGTTTAAAATATTTTCATTTAACTGATGACTGCGTAGTTTCGTCAGTGTTTCCCACAATGGGCGATAAGTGGGTTTGTCCTGTGAAGGTTCTTTGGTCACAAGGTAGCAGATATTTCTGCCGTCGTAATGAATGCGCAGCGTCTTTCTTACTTCTTGGCGTTGTTTTCTTAATTCTCCTACTGAACCAATTTTGCTCGAAATACACTTCAATTCCTCTGGATATCTTCAGATCTTTACAATAGGTCTTGTTGTAGTTCTCTGGTAACACTAAAACGTACTCGCCGAGTTCTATTTATTGAACCTGTAACGTCTCCGAACACTGCTTCACACTTCAAGCACATTAGATCCCCTGACCGCGGCGTTCCATCTCTAACAACAGGACACAGTCGAATGAAATAGACGATCTTAGGCTTGCCACTAGTCTAGCTTCTGGATTCGGTCTACGACAATTTATTTTTTCAGCACTTCGTATGGACCTTCGTAGGAACGTTGAAGTTTTGGGGACAACCCACGTCGCCGCCTTTGATTATATAACCATACTCCATAGCGATCCTTCGTCCGGTCACTCGCGATGTTGAGGTATTGCACGTTGTCCTGGATCTCTATCATTCTTTTTCTCTGGTCACTGACGTAGTTTTTCCCTACCGTGCTTTCTTCAGGTTTACTTCCAAAGAATAGGTTACATGGTAGGTTCAGTTTACGACGAAAGTACATTGGATAGTGCTTGACAAGTAGACAGATAAACGGTACGCCAATAGGAACAGATTGAGATATTGGTCCCAGTCTTGTTGATGGTCAAAGACAGCTTTTGCTAGGTACTTCCCCATTGTCCTGTTCATGCGCTCGAAGATGGGGGTGTAAAGGGGTCATTCTGGTTTTTCTAATGCCCAGTAGTCCGCATACTTGCGTGAACACCGGTAATTCGAAATTTAGACCTTGGTCTGAATGTAGTTCTAGCGGGACTGCAAATCTGCTGATTAGTTCTTTTACCAACACCTCCGCGTTGGTTGTGGCTTCTTGATTTGGTAATGCATAAACTTTATTTCCACTGTCACTTGTAGGGAACGGACCAGCTATGTTAATGCCAATTTCTTCGAAGGGACTCCTGAAGTTATACTATCTCACTGGTACCTTCGGCTTCTTCTGCGGGCTGTTGCTTGTTGCACATACTATATATTTTTGTCACCAATATTTAACATCTTTATCAATTCACTCAGTAAAACCTTTAGCGAACCTTCATTAAAGTCTTTAAAATTTCCTTATGCCCACCAGACACACCGTCATAGAGTTGTTGCAACATTTCTAGAATCCTCTTCTGCTGTAACGCATGGTCTTTTAGGGTGATGGAATCCCATTGTGTCCAATACAATTTTAGTGCTAGCGAACACGGAGCCACTTCTGTCCATTTGGGTTTTCTTCCATTCCCAGACATCCTTCAAAGTCGGGTTTTCTTTTTGTTCACGTTTTAATTCGCTAGGTTGCCACAAGTCATCGGTCAGAGTCGTTTGGAGCGTAGAGGTGATTTTCTCCTCTGTACGACTATAGTAGCTGCAGTCTGCTGGGTACGGTCTCCTCGAGAAGGCATCAACATTACGGTAGTTATTTCTAGCTCTATGCTCCGTCTCAAAGGGCCACTTCAGTGCAACATGATCAGTCCTCAAAAAGAATCTTCTGCCATACAAATATTTGTGAAGGTGATCCATAAATTTAACAACGGCAAGGAGCTCTTTCCTAGTTACGCTAAGGCTTTGATAACGCTTTACTAAAATAACCGATGACTGTTTCTTGGCTATTTTATAACTGTAACAACACGCTCCCAATTACCATATTACTCGCATCTGTATCCAAAATAAACTTTCCTTCTGGCTGCGGGTAATTTAGTATTGGTGCATTTACCAAGGCACGCTTCAGGTTTTCGAAAGGGTCTTGATACTCTTTGCTCCACTCGAAACTTTGTCCTTCTTCCGTTAGTCGTTTCAGAGGCTTTGCAATGTTGGAAAATTCAAACCCATATTGTGGGTAGTAAATGCACAGTCCCAGAAAACTTCTCACGTTGTGCTTGTCTTTTGGTACTGGCTATTCTTTCAGCCAATATTATACCTTCATTACTCACTATATGTCCTTCTTCCTGAAGAGAGAGCACATTTTCGGATTTAATTTCCGATTGGCGTTTCTCAGACGTTGAAACAGCCGCTAAGTTCTTTAGATGCTCTTCAAATGTTTTTCCAGTCACTAGATTTTATCCTCATACACCAGCCATGCTTTCTAGGATAGCCCATTAAGCACTGTTTTTATTATTTTTTCGAAGGTCGAAGGTACGTTGCAAAGTTTAAATGGCATCATCGTAAACTGCCATAGCCCAGACCTAATAGAAAAAACTGCCTTTTCTTTGTCTTTGGGATCCATTGTGACGTATCAATATTCGTTCTTTAGGTCTAATTAGGAGAACCATTTGGATCAGGCCAGGGTGCCTAGCATTTTATCACTGTGCGATAGTGGATAACTATCTTTCTCTATGACATCGTTGAGACGACAAAATCTGGTGGACCCATCCTTATTCTTAACTAAAACCACTGGCAAAGTCTATGGGCTTATTGAAAGTTTAATTGCGCCATCCTTTTTCATATCTGAGATTATCTTTTCAGCTTCCTTTCGTTTGGCTAGTGATAAACGTCTAGCACTCTGTCGTATGGGACTGCCATTGCCGGCGTCTATTTTGTGACGCACAATATTGGTCCTATCTTTTGAAACCTTATCATATTGGAATACGCCTTGGTTTTGGTGCAACAGATCTTTAACTTTGCTGATCGGGACTCTAACTACTGCAGGATGTGGCGATCACCGATTTCAATTCATCAGGTAATCTGCTTACGTTGCCTGGATGTTGTCGATTTGACGAACCCCTGAGAAGACTTGAAGTGCAATGGCCGAGAATTGTGCCTTTTTTTCAACGTCCAAGGATACCCATTAACATTAATCACGCGCTCAGTTAAGACCATTGTCTTCCCAACCAGTATCGCCTTTTCGGTCCTCTTTTCATTATTATTTGGTTCTATCAGGATGTAAGATCGCAATCTAAAACTGTATCTACTATACGTTCACTGCGTTCTGGAAGAATGGAGCTACTTTTACTTGTGCCATGACTCTGTCTCGATCATGGAGAACAACCTCTTCTCTGTTTATCTTTAGTATCGCATGCTCCAAGTCTACTTTACATCCATAAGTTTTTAAAATGTCCATTCCGAGGATTACATTATTTTCAAAGTAAGCTACCGGTATACGATGTATAAAGGTCGTGTTTCCGATGTTTATTTGGGTTTATATCTCTCCATAAATCTTTGCTGAAGCCCCAGTTGCCGTCTGAAGTTTCCATTTGGTCACCAGAAAATGTTCGGATGTTTCGATAACATTGGATTTTGCAATCGTTTTCGTCGCGCCTGTGTCTAGTAGAAAAGCACGCAGCTTTCCATTTACTTGGCCGTCGATATAAACACTATTGGAATTATGCTTGAGAGTTGCAATCTGCATTTTTGTGACTGAGGCTTCACCGTTATGACGCCCCTTCCCATCAATCCGTTTGTTTTCCTGTTGAGGGGTCCCAGAAGCTCTTTGTGACTTCTTGCACCGACTTCTGTTATGGCCTATCTCACCGCAATTCCAGTCACGTAATCGCCTCGATCTTTTTTCCAATAGCTTAGCCACGTCCCCGGGACCCTTGTTTGGTAGCTTCAAATTTAAGAGCGTACGTGAGCGCATTAATCAATGTTTTTGGTCTGGCCAACCTTATTGCTTATTGGATCTCTCGATCGTTAATTCGTTCAATAAATATTCGCAAAGCTAGTACCTCCAACAAGTCATCTGGTGCTATTGGGTATAAAATATTAACCAGACGGCCTATGTCTGCTTCAAATTCTTCGAGAGTTTCGCTTGATTTTTGTACACGATTCTGAAACTTCCAAATGAGCATGGCCGTAACACACTTCAAGGCGTTTGACAAGCTGGCTATAGTTCTCTTACTCTTTAATGGGCACGGTCTTTAATACGTCGAAAACATCGCTACGCAGAGCAACAATTAAAGCAGTCACCTTTTCAATTTCCGACGATCCATTCATTTTAGCCGCCGCCTCAAACTATTTTTGATAATTCGTCCAAGAAGACTTACCATGAAATGTTGGAGGCTAGACTTTGGCCCTCATCATATCGGCGCACGGCATTAAATTCGTCAGGCACGCCACTGGAAGTAATCTTGATCGAAGCACAGAACCTACATTAAATTTCTTTCCTCTTGAAGAACATCAATTTTTCTCGTCCTGTTCATCTATCACAACCTTTACTTTGCTAATTTCACTTGATTCATTTTATCGTCGATTGTTCTAGAAAATTTTGTTATTTATATTAGAGTTCAAATCTACTATACCCGTGTGGACATTTGCTTTTACATTATTTATATTCTAGTTCAGATTTGCTATATTTGAATTCAAATCTGCTTTTAAACCACTCAGCATGGCGCTAACGTCATCCACAATTTCAAAACAAAAACGTTCTGGATCCTCACCAGCGTCCAATAAGGCCTGCTTAAGTCGAAGCTGTAATATGGTTTTATTTCCAGTAATCTCTAAACCTGACATCAGTTGTAACGTTTCTGCTTTTTACAATGGCTAATAAAATGTGAAAATTTACTAAAGTTACTTATTTATTCTATTTGCAGATTATACAGATTAATAACTATATTTATATACACACTACATATAACTATTAATGTAATTCGCTGGCGTCACTTTGAACTTGGAATTCTGGCCGTCTGTTCGGGTAATATTTATGTCTATTCGGTGATATTTCCGAACAGTCGCGAAACATCAGGAAGTATCACACTCGAACCTTCTAGAAAATCTCTATGAACAGATAAGCACCAGCTGGATTCCTAGAAGTGTCAGGTTGTCGAGTCAGATGGAATGCGATGTTTATCAGTCGTGTTACGGGGGGCGTTTGGAAATTCGTTACAGCATTATTAAAGAAAATAAATACATATTCACCACGACTAGTAAGGCTATCAGCAAACAAGTGACAAACACTAAGAATACGTAACATCCCACCAGAGTTCCTCAAAAAGAACATTGAAATGTTAATAGATATACTACACCTGATATAATAAAAATATGGAAAACAAACTTGATTCCTAGAGAACGGAAAAAGGCCTGCTAATCAAAATATTAAAAATGAAGCATAACTGACTACAAAAATTAGAAAGGTGTAACTTTACTCTGCTTCAAGCAACATTTTGTCAAGGATCGTTCTAAACAGATTTAGACACCAAACCAAAAAACATGTTTAGAGATAACAGGAAGTATTTCTTAGCAACAAATCTTGCATTGGCCAGATAAACACGCTTTGCAATATAACAAAACAATGCTCAGAATATGTAACTAATCTTCATCCACTACTTGTAGACTTTTGAAAGGCGTTTAACCTAGTAAGAAGGGACAGGCTATGGTACTTAACTCAAAAATAGCGAATGCGCAATAGAATTGTTAATTTTATCAAACAGGTGTATGAGATATATACAAGTTATATGCTAAAATAAAACAGAACTAATACAGGTAACAAGAAATACATAGCCTTGAAGAAGGAAAAACCTTTGGTTTAAGAATTAATTGTTACAAAACAGGGTTATTAAGATTTAATGCTTAAAACTAAAAGAATTTCTAACAAAGTCAATATAAAGGAGGTTGCGTAATTTACATATGTAGATAATATACTAACAAAAACAGGCGGTACAGGTGAAAATAAAAATGCAAAAAGCAAACGCGGCCTTTATTCAACTGTAGTTAATAAGGAGAGCATCAAAAATATATTTTTTTAATTTATTTATTTAAATAAATTTATTAAATAGAACATGTTACAACTAATTTAAAATCTACCGAGTAAAGTCCAAAGGTTTATATCTAAATGTTGAATGTTCATAATGATATCAAATCACTGAGAATGTCATTGTTTCTAATAAAATAGGGAGCGTCACACATAGCTCGTAGCACTTTTCCTGAAATCGTTCTATAAATGCGATATTAGAGTTCGCTGCTGTGCCCCACAGTTGAATGCTGTACGACAAAATTGATTTAAATGCAACATTGTACACCAATAGTTTGTTTTGTAGGGATAGTTTAGACTTTTTGCCGAGCAGCCAGTAGTGTTTATTGAATTTAGCGCTAAGCTGTTTCCTCTTACTCATTATGTGCTTTTTCCAAGTAGAACCTTTATCTAAATGCATGCCCAGATATTTGACCTCTGTAACCTGTGGTAGCGGTGTATTATTTATTTATACTTCCGGTGTTAAAGGTGATGTGAAGAGATTTTGCTTTATTGATCTTGATTCTCCATTTTACTCTCAATTTGTCAATACGGTGTAAATGAGTTTGCAGCTTTGCAACAGTTATTTTTGGATCTTAATGTCTGCACATGATTGCCTTATCATCTGCAAAGGTAGCTGTAAGTACTTGTTCGTCGGTAGGCACATCAGCAATATAAAGGCCATATAGAAGATGTCCCAGTACACTCCCCTGGGGTACGCCTGATTTAATAGGATAGAGTTCTGTGAGATGTTGGCTGTACTTCACTTGGAAGAATCGTTCTTCTAGATAAGCTTTTAAGGTAACATAATAAAAGTGTGGGAGGAGAGTACTTTTTAATTTAAAGACGAGTCCATCATGCCATGCCTTGTCGAATGCCTGTGTGTCGTTGCGGAAGGCCACTGTGCAATAAGATTTTTCTTCGAAGGATTGATCGACATAATCGGCTACTCTATGAACTTGCTGTATTGACGAATGTTCTTTTCTAAAACCATGCCCGGGTATTACACTCGTATTTTCAACAATTGACATAAGTCGTCTAGCGATAAGTTTTTCAAGAAATTTACCTAGTACAGACAGCAAACTAATTGGCCGATAAGAAGTTACTTCATTAGCCGGTTTGCCTTGTTTTGGTATCACTATAAGCTGAGCCACCTTCAACTGAACCGGATAACATCCCAACTTCAGAACTGCATTATATAGCATGGTAAGCATTACCATACCCTTTCGAGGCATTTCTTTTAGTAGTAGTCCTGTTATTAAGTCAAAGCTTGGAGACTTTTTTGGGCTGACATCAGATTTAATCGCCTCTTTGACTTCCTTCACGGTAAGTAGCTTTGGCATGGAGACATTTGGTACGAGGTTTCCACAAATTTTTGTATGTTAGACTCTTCTTCGGGAGTTATGACCGTCGGTAAAGGTTTAAAGACTTTCTCGAAATGTTGAGTTTACTGTTCGTATGGGAGGAATTGATTGAACTTATTATTAGGACTTAAATTTTCCAGATACTCCTGAAAGTTCTTATTTTTTAGATTTTTAATTGCTCTTTTGAGATCTGAGCATGCCTGGTTGTAACGTGTTTTGTCAGACGGGTATCTTGTGTTTTTCCATATTCTCCCCAATCTTTTTTTCAGCGATTTTCTTTTTAATTGTAATTGGGCAGCATTCCTTTTTCCTAGTAGGGGGAATTTGTGGAGTAGCTTCCCAAGCTACTTCTTGGGTAATTCTGGTAAAGTCGTCTACTGCTAATTCTACTTCTTCCTTAGTCGTTAAAGGTATTTTCATATTTAACCTAGTGCCCATTAAATATCTAAAATGATCCCAATTGGTTTTCTTGTTAAATAATTTAACTGGCTCTTCTTTTACAGTGATCAAAAATATCAAAATTAAGCTGAAATTTTCCAGAACTACCATAAAGTCTGTTTTTGTATGGCAGTGAAACCTTTTTTTAAGTTTATTTATAAGTTTACAATCTGTCACTTAAGTTTTGGTAATTAACAAATAACTTAAACACTACAGTACACCTTAAACAAAATGATTTGTTAGGTCCGTTGGCTTAAATCTCTTGAATTTGGGTTCCTCATCGTCAAAATTTAATAGAATCTCGACCAGGGAATTAGGATGAACACTTATTCTGTCATGCTAGCGAACACTGCACTTCTGTATTTGCCCGTTTACCGTAGTAATACCTAGGTCTTGGCGTATGACCTCGTTCGGAACGAACCATGGAGCGTCTATTAAAGAGCGCAGGACTTTTGCTTGGAATCTTTTAATAATGCCGATGTTTGATTTGCTTGCAGCTTGCCATAGTTGTATTTCACAGGACCAAATACGGCGTATGATCTATTGTAAAGTAATATTTTACTTTTCAAAGACAGCTGGGATTTGCGACCAATTAGCCTATACATTTGCCAAATCTTTAAACTCAGTTGCTTTAGTTTACTAAAAATATGTTTTTTCCACGTAAGACGCCTATCTAAATACACGCCAAAGTATTTGACATTGTCATTTTACGGTATTTGTCTGTTATTTAATATAACGGGTGGGCAGGTATTTCTTCTGGTCGTAAAAGTTACGTAGACTGATTTAGTTTCGTTTATGTGGATACGGCATTTTTGAAACCATATTTCTAAGTTGCGCAAACACCTTTGTACATAGCCAAATGTCATATTTGGATCCGAATGCAATTAAAGGACTGCTGTATCATCAGTGAAAGTAGCGATTACAGCTCCTGATGAGGTAGGTAGATTAGCAGTATACAGTAAATATAGGAGCGGACCCAACACGCTTCCTTGGGGGACACCGGCTACTCTTGGGAATAAAGAGGTATAAGAATCCCTGTACTTGACGATAAAGTGTCTATTGGTGAGATAAGCTTTAAGTACTGCACATTAGTCTGACGGAAGTAGCTTTTTAATTTTGAATAACAAACCTTCGTGCCAGACCTTGTCGAAGGCCTGCGCGACATCAAGGAATACGGCTGAACAATATCTTTTATTTTCGAAATCTTTTAATATTGTATCCACAACTCTACGTATTTGTTCAATTGTGGCGTGCTGCTTGCGGAAGCCAAATTGATGGTTGGGAATATTATTCTCTAGAACTATAACCATTGGTTTCTGCAAAAATAGCTTTTCAAAAACCTTTGATTGGTAGAAGCCTAATTGGCCTAAAAAAAGATAGCTCATCGCTTATTTTGTCCTGTATGATTGTTGCAATCTCCACTGCTCGGGAAAGCATTGGAATCTTATCACGGCGACAGTTTTGTCAGGGTTACTTCTAGCCCAGCTATCGTTTTCTAATCGTATGGGCGATATATGTTTCTGAGGCTGTTTTAATTGTTGTTGCTTTTCAGAGCAAATATTCTGTTGCCTCGGTAGGTGAAAGACGCTTTAGATTGAAAATTCCTTATATCGGAGCAAATTTTTGAAATCTGTTAGTCAATTAAGATTTCTTGTATTTTCGGGATGTTTTGTTGTTTGCCACTTTCTTCTTTGTTTGCGCCTTTCAGCTATTTCCTTCTTAACTTTACAGAGGAAAATTGGGTGTATATTATTTAACATTTTCTTAGGTGTTGTTTTCTAAGCTGCTTGTTGGAATACTCCATTGAAGTGTTCCACTGCTGCTATTATATCCTTATCATTTTTCAAAGATATATCTAGTGATAATATTTCATTTACTATTTTCCTGTAGCGATTCCAGTCCGCGAATTTGTTGCTGAAAATAATAGGATATTCTATGTATAATACCTAAGTAGACAATGTCATAATTATTAGCGAATGATCAAAACACAAATCTAAACAAGACTCAACTTTACAGTAGTTTGGATTGATGCCCTTTATAATACAAAAGTCTAGTAGGCCAGGTATTTTCATCATGTCTGAAGGCCAATATCTTGGCTCACCTGTGGATAGATAGTGTAATCCTTTGTTCGTTATTGCCTTCAGCAGTTCTCTACTTCTTGTAGTGGTTACTCTTGATTCTCGTGTTTGGCATTGTAGTCTCCGACCCAGATAAATCTGTTACCTAATGTTTCAAAGTGCTCCTTTTTAACTTTGTGTTTTGGATGATAATACGCAGCTATGTTTAATGGGCCTTTCCAATCTTCAATCGTAATTGTAGTTGATTGTAGTTATTCTGAGTTGTATCTGGTGGTTCATTTTGTTTAATTAATTATAATTGCTGGCTCAGCATGTGCGGTGCCATCTGGATGTTGTGTGGCATAAACGGTGTAGCCTGGGATCTTCAGGTAACTCCTCTCTGTATAGTGAGATTCCCATATTAACTTAATCTCGATGGATTGGTTTGTAAGGATTGCTGTTAGTTCATCTTTATGGTTTCTTAGGCCATTGGGATTTCACTCGGCTATTTTAAGCTGCAAGGCCGTGGCTTATTTTTAGTTAAAAGACTTAGTAAAGTTCCCATCTGCTCCATTAGGGTTTTTAACATTTTTTTAGCTCAACTAAATCATTAGATTTGGTATATTGTTGCCGTTGAGTAATGTTACCACCAGTCTGATTGATGTTGTTTCTTACTACTTGATCGTAGAAGGGGTTTTGTTGGCGTTGTTGCTCTGTGTGTTGCTTCGTATTTGGTAGTTGTTTCTTTCGTAGAGGCGGATACATTTTTTTAAATTCTTTGTAAATTTGACTTCTTTTGTAATTGGCCGGACGGTTGCCATTACAATTAATACACTTAACCTTGCTATCTTTCACTTTTCGTAGATATTGGGAAGTTGGGTGGCTATCGGCGCATTTCACACAACACGGATTTCTGCTACAGATATTCTTAGTGTGACCCACAGATTATGTAATCTGCGGTGTAACATGTCGTTGACATCTGGCACATTGCGGTACCTCGTGTTTAGTAATTGGTGGTTCAAAGTTTACAATAGAATGTACTAGTCTAGTAATATAGCAAACATGGGTAATGGAGTTTTGGTTATTCTTCCTGTGATGTATTTTCACTTAAGATTTCATATTTATTAGAGGGTTTTTTTGCTTTGCTTTTGCTTTTGCTTGGCTTTGCGATTTTTCAAAATTATACCCTTGTTTTTTACTTTCAACTACTCGCTATTCAGCGTTCTGAGGTAACGGATTGTGTGTGTCTGATGAACTAGATTGTTCTGGTAAAATGAGCTTGTATTTTGTGTTTGCGGGATATTATTTAGTTGCATTATTTGGATATATATCATTTATCAGCAGTTGCTGCTGAATCTGTTAATTTTGTTGTGGATAATGGAATTGATAATTCTGTTTTACTTGTGTTGGCACAAACTGTTGTGCGTTTTGTATAGGTGAATCTGAATTAATATAAACCATTTCTATTGTTACTTAAATTAGCCTCGACTGTAGGGTCGTTCGATTATTACTTTCCTTATCCTATAATAAGGAAAGTAATGTAATCGGCGGAAATTTGACCTACCCAGTTTTTCACATTTCTAGACGAATTATAGCATCAGGACACCAAAAAAGTTGGTTTGAGCCGTTGGTTCGTCTCTCTCTCTCTCTCTCTCTCTCTCTCTCTCTCTCTCTCTCTGTCTTGTGTGTGTGTGTGTGTGTGTGTGTGGGTGTGTGGTGTGTGGTGTGTGTGTGTGTGTGTGTGTGTGTGTGTGTGTGTGTGTGTGTGTGTGTGTGTTGTGTGTCTCTGTCTGTGTGTCTGTCTGTCGGTCTGTCAGTAAACAGGAGACACTTAATAACTAACACTTAATATCTGATTTCTACTATACTTATATAGTTTTGTACAGCAATTTTTAGTATTGACGCAGAGTAAAAGCTGTTATACAAGCTTTGCTATGACGACAAGAAACCCGCTGCAATGCTTCTTTCCCTCAAAATAGCGACTGTGGCAGTAGGAACGACGGCAAGGAGCGGCAAGCCAGATGATCTACAAGGTCCATCCCAAAAGAAATGAGCCTTATTTTTTTTCGGACGCGAGTGTACATTCCGGCGTGCTCTGACGCTTGGGGCAAGTGGTGGGGGGTCTTAGCTTCCATACGCGGTCGGTGCAAGTCGGCTCTGAGCTCTCGGAGCGGCAGGACGGGTGTTTCCGTGAATGTCTATTTTCAATTTTCGACACGGCGCGATGGATTCAAAAATCGATCAACGCTACGCAATTAAATTCTGCTTCAAACTCGGCAAGAATGCTACCGAAACGTTTGGAATGCTTCAGGAGGCCTTCAAGGATGATTGTTTATCGTACTCGCAAGTTAAAAAGTGGCACAAAGCATTTAAGGAGGGCCGGGAAGAGGTGGCCGACGAACCTCGGTCTGGACGACCGTCAACCTCCCGAACCGACGAGAACGTGCAGCGAGTGCGCGATTTTTTGAACGCCGATCGTCGGTTCAGTGTTTATCAAGTAGCAGATGCCCTAAACATTCCGAAATCGACAGTACATCGAGTCATTTCCGAGGATTTATCGATGCGGATTCAACTCGGCGTGGTTCCCCAGCCTCCCTACAGCCCGGACTTGTCTCCCCCGGACTTCTTTTTGTTTCCGCGGTTGAAAAGAGTGCTAAAGGGCAAGCACTGGGACTCGGTTGAGGACATCCAAGAGAATGTCACAGCAGCCCTCAAGGACATCCCTAAGGAGGCCTACCAGGAAGCCTTCCGGACTTGGAAGACCCGTCTCCAAAAGTGCATTGATGCAGGAGGATCCTATTTTGAAGAATTTTGAGGTGTTGTAGCGATCTGCTCAATAAAACTATTTTTTTTTGAAAAAGGCTCATTTCTTTTGGGATGGACCCTGTAGGCTACGTTGATGGCGGGCGCGAGGCCCCATCCAAACGCTGGTTTTCTCAGCACGGGCAAATTTTGATACTTGCTACAGAGAACGCGAACTATTGACACAACATGTCCGTTCGCTTTGAATGCACGAATCTAACACAGTGAAACCTAAATAAATTTTATGTTCATCCTTAAAAAATTTCAGACTTTCAGATGTCTTACAATTAGAAAAATCTAAAATATTTTATTGCAACGTAATCAATAATGAAGAACTGTGATAATAAGTATAGACGAAATCTATAATTTAACAAATTAAAGAAAAATGGAAGTGACTTGGGTACAACCTACAGTTTTTTTAAAAATAAGCATGAAAATAGAATTCGAGAACAAAGAAAGTGCAGCAGACAGAAAACAGGCATTTATTTTTGACAAAACTAAAACTACATCTTCCTAGCCAACTCTACCTCTTATTGAAGTTGTATTTCACGGACCAATTTTATTAAATTAAAGTGAACAATACATTGTCCGACTACCGTCCAATCACCACTGGTTTTATGTAAGGCAGTATCCTGAGTCCACTGTAGTACCTACTATTCACCTCGGATGCAACAACCACGGGTACTACTGTACTTTCCACATTCGCGGATGACACAGCCATCTTTTCAGTCAAAAAATCGCCAGAAGCAGCAACAGAATATCTTCAAGGATACTTCAACTCTCTACAAGACTGGTTCCTTAAGTGGAAAATTACAGTCAACCCCGACAAATCTGCACAAGTAATCTTTACCACCAGACGAGTTGAATGTCTAGATCTAGATCTAAAACTCAAGAAATTGACTTGGTTACTTGAAGAAGCTCTCAACTAGCCCTGTCAAACAAACAGTTATTTTATAAAACTATTTTGAAGCCAATTTGGACCTATAGGATCCAGTTCTGGGGCTGTGCTAAACCATCGCATACTAATATACTACAACAGTTCCGATCCAAGACCCTCCAAGCGATAGCGAACGCTCCCTAGTATATTTCCAACGACACGCTTTACATCGACCTAAGAATCACCTATATAGCCAATGAAATTCAGAAGCTTTCGACTGCGTACACCCCAAACTCTTCAGACACCCCAATTTCCTCATCGAACAACTCGCCCACCAACCAAATATTACAAGACGGCTAAAGCAAACCTGGCCACTTCATTTTGTGCACCAGTACAACCAGGTTTGAAATTATCTCCACCTGGAGATTAGTACTGGCTAATAGCTCCTTATGACACTTCTGCCATACAATTTACTTAATACTCATATATTATAAGAAGCAGATTGTAAATCTGCAAATGATAATAGAAAAATGGAATCTCTAAGGAATGCGCAAAATAGAAATACAAGTTAAACTAATGAACAATAGAAACAGAACTAAGAGCACCCGGTAAATCATGAAATGCGGTCAAGATACTAGTCAAAAACAGAATTTGGTCAAGTTAAGTAAGTCTTACAATTTCAAAGAACACCTAAGTGACTCAAATTGATTTTAAAGTGACTGAAGTTTAATCCAGAAGGACTTAAAATGACTGGTAATTAAAGGATCTAAGGTATCTCAAATTGAATCTTTGACTTGATAAGGATGTAAAGGACAAAGGAATATGCTGAAACCCAAAATTGACTTCTACATTTCTAGAGCAAACCAAAATTATTCCAAAGGGAAAGCTGCTTCAAAAAGACTTAAAACGATTTTATGAAGATCTAAGTTGATTTCGTTGTTTTCAATTAATTCATATGATCCAAAAAGCATTTAAAATTGATTTTTGCAATCTTAAAGGTGTAACTAATTCATACTTCAATAGGATGCAAGATCGTTTCAAAGAGACCTACAACGAATAAAAAGAATTAAATCGACTAAAATAATCTCAAAAAAAGTTGAAATGACTTAAAATTAACTTAAAGTATCTAAAATGATACCAAAGGAAATGGAAACGATGTTATTTATTTCGGTTAATTTTACATGTTCAACACTTGGTTGATTTTGATCATTTAAATCGATTGCTACGAACTACAACTTACATAATTAGATGACCCTAAAATGACTAAAAAAAAGTACATAAGGTAACATAAAATTGTTTGATGACTGATGTTGATTGCTTAATTTCAAAATTACTTCAGATGATTCTAAACTAGTCCAAAGGGATACAAAAAGACTCAAAGATGATTCTAATAATTCTAAATCGACCTCAGAACTTGATCATTATCTTAAAATTTGCTTTAAAAAATGTACAAAATTTGGATAACCGCAAAAAATCTATGGATATATAAAATTACTTCAATGACATAAAAAAGACTTGAATGATATCAACCCCAACAGATTTTAAAATGACTAAAAAAGTGAATCCAATAACTGAAAATGAAAATATCTAAATTGACTCGTGAAACCCTAGCATTATTCCATAGACAAATTGATCGATAAATTTAAAAAGACTTAGAATAAGACAAATTTGCTTCACTCAAGAAAGAACTTTTGAATTAAATTAATAGTGATTCGAGAATCAATTATTGTATTGCGGTCCTGCAACCCACAATACGTATAATTGTATATTTCTACAATACTTAATAAAAAATGAATAGAACTTAAAAACAATATATAATAATATCTTATAAAGTATCTTAAATATTTTTATATTTCGTTTTAATACTAAATAATTATTTAAATAAATCTAGGTTGAATTTTGTTACCTATAGATGTCACTACAAACCTAAAACCGTTATAAGTTTAAATTCAAATGCAAACTGACATTGTTGTCAACGAAAAGAGGGTTAAAAGTGCGGCTTAGTATAGCGATTTCTTTGAAGTGTCATAATGAAGCGAAGAAGCGACGAAAAGCCCCAGCAACCGGCCAAGACGCCCAGAATGTTGAGTCGCGAAAAGAACGCGTCGAACCCCTCGTTAAACAAAGACCCGGTGCAGGTCTTCTGCAGGCTGCGACCTTTACAAGGGGACCCCGAAACGAGCTGTGTAAAACTGATTTCGCCCACCACGCTGTCGTTAAGCTCGGAGACTAAGGCTCGGAAGGCGTTCAACTACGTGTTTCGGCACATATTCACTTCTTATGCCAGCCAGAAGGAGGTCTTTGAGCACGTTGCCTTGCCCCTACTGCAGGATTTAATTGAAGGCAAAAGCGGTTTGTTGTTTACATATGGAGTTACTGGTTCCGGGAAGACATTTACGCTAACTGGGGATCAATCCAATCCTGGTATTATGCCCAGGTGTATAGATACGCTTTTCAACACGATTGCCGAGTATCAGGCACAGAAGTTTTTATTAAATCAGACAAAATGAACGGCTTTGAGGTGCAATCAGAAAGTGAAGCACTCGAGGATAGATTTTTGGAGACAAAGTCTAATGCAAAAAAGTTAAAAAATTTGAAAAGGAATGTTGGAGACAGTCCGATCATTTATAAGAATGATGGAACAAAGCTTTCAAATTTTGTAGAAAGTAATCGATATGCGGTTTTTGTAACTTACACAGAAATCTATAATAATACTGTGTATGATCTCCTAGATGAGTCTGCTGGAAAAGTTCTGCAAGCTAAAATAATTCGAGAGGATTCCCAGAAGAGTATGTACATTAATGGTGTGGTCGAAGTTGAGGTAAAATCAGCTGCAGAGGCATTTGAACTGTTTTATATGGGGCAGAAGCGGAAGCGAATGGCACACACAGCACTCAACGCCGAATCTAGCCGTAGCCATTCTATATTTAATATTCGCGTTGTGCAGCTGCAACAGACTGTGAGAAACGATAAAGGTCTACTTATGGTGCCTGAGCAAAACTTACTCAAAGTTGGCCAGCTCAGTTTAGTAGACCTTGCTGGTTCAGAGCGATGTAGTCGAACACAAACTACAGGAGTTAGACTCAAAGAGGCCAGCAGTATCAACAATTCTCTCATGTCTCTGCGTACTTGTTTGGAATTTTTGAGGGAAAATCAACAAAATGGGACGAACAAGTTGGTGCCATATCGTGACAGCCGGTTAACACTACTATTTAAGAATTATTTTGAGGGAGAAGGGCAGGTGCGCATGATTGTCTGTGTAAATCCGTCAATTCAAGATTATGAAGAAAATTTACAGGTAATTTTTTTGTATTTACTGTATTAGTCAGCTTTGAAGTTTTTTCATTTTAGGTATTAAAGTTTGCTGAAATGACTCAAGACGTGAAAGTACCAATATCAGAGGTAAAGTACACTCCATATCATAGAAAGCCTAAAACAGTGAAGAAAGGTGCAAGGACGGCTCAAACTCCATCAACTATAAAGGCCAAGAAGCCATTATCATTCACTTTTGGTCCAGAAATACCAATTATTAAATTAAATTTTGATGAAAATATTCAGGAAAGTGAATCCCAATTTGATAGTCTTATAAGAGTGTTGCGCTTAAGGAAACAAAAAAGAGATGTTTATTGTAAAGAGCTTCAACAGAAGGAACAGCATTTTCGGAAACGATTGGTGCAGTTGAGTGAAGATGCTTTGCTTAGTAAATCGGAAATAAAAAATGGTAAAGCTTTATTGCAAAAGCACAGGCAAACTACTGGTAATTTGGAGGCTAAAATATCTGACCTTGAAACTGTTAATGACAGTCTCGCAGCTAAGAATGAAGAGTTGCACGAAATCATTCGTACATTGCAAGCTACCATTGAGGAGAAAAACCTGAAAATCAGCCAAAACGTCCTGGAGCGCCAGAAAAGTAAACAGAAGTTGGTCCTGCAGAGTGCGATAATGAACAAGGAGCTCGAGGAAAAGCTGCGCAGGCAACGAGAGCATCACGAAGCTGCGCTTCAAACTAAGGATGCGAAGTTGCAAAAAGTTAAAGAGATTCTTAATGCTGATACTACATCAATTCCCAGTACTCCAAAGCAGGCTGACTTTGAACCACAACAAGCATCTCAAGTACAAATAAATCATCGAAGGAATGCTGTGCAGTCTAATCGTCATCGTAGGTCACGATCAGCTGGAGAAGTTTGGCTTGAACACAACGCAGTTAAGCCAGTGCCTCTTGGAACAGTGTTTCAGCCCTCCATGAAGAAGCGTAAGTCTGTCACTAAACTGGACAAAGCCAAGGACATTACAAATCCGAAGCAAAACCGGTACTGCCTTATAGCCCAAGAAGCACAAACAGGTGGAGAGCTGGAAACGAAGTTATATAAAGGAGATATTGTGCCTACTTATGGTGGAGGTGCACAAGTAATCTTTAATGATGTTGAAAGGTTACGACAAGAATCGCCTACTAATGGTGAAAAAAATTAATATTATCTGTGTTCTTAATTATTTAGTCATTTATATTCCATATTTGTTTTTTACAATTATTGTAATTATATAGTAGGTCTAGTACTTATCAGTTCTTTAAAATATAATTTTACATCTATCAAACACAGGATGTTCCATCAATAAAATGTTAAAATTGTTAAATTCTAAATAATCAACATGTACAGTGAGGTACAACTAATGTGCTATTTTGTTGAACGGTTGTAACACAACAATTTGATTTGTTTCTTGTGCTTGTAAGTTATTACCACTTTTCGAACAGGGCAATTGAAGTTGCACTTCTTTTGTTTATAATAATTTTATGATTAAATATTTCCAAAAGAAATGTTAAATTTATAGTAAACACGTGCTGATATTGCATAATTTGCTGCATGATACTATTAGTACCTCATTGAAAGTTGACCTTGCGGCTAAACGTTAAAAACTGGAGAATGTGCCTTGTTCAAATAATTATTTTGTCAAAGTGACTACTTAAATGATCGAGAAAGCTTTGTTTTTATTGTCGAATTAATATTTCTTTTTCACTCCTCGGTACACAAGCAGTGAATGTTGTGGGTTGAAAATCAATAAGTTTCTCCCCCCCTTCTTAAACCCATCAATATTTAAAACCTCTGCTCCCATCCCACTCTCGGTGGAGGGGAGTCTGAGGCTTCTTTCTCTTCCAATAAGGTAGTTGTATATCAAATTTGCTAGACGAACCCATAGAATCACGAAAAAAACTTATGATTGCGGTTGTCACGCTAATGCTTTATGAATAACGGCATAGTATAACATTAAATTAACCCTATTTGCTTTCTAATATATAATATTAAGGGTAGCGTGATGAACATTGACGTTCTATTAAGGAATTTAAGAAAATTATTGAAAGATCCTTGTAGTGTGCATATTGCGTGGCCCTGCGAATCGCATGTTCTTATCACCTTCGTGATAACATTGCAAAGTCACTTGGAAGTGAGACGCCGACGACGCATGTAGCGACACCGCGACGTTGACAAATAAATAAAATGATTGAAGGTTAGATCAGCTGTTGCATGTTGATGACTACCGAAGGCAGCCTTAATAATGTTTCTCTCTCTTTTCCGAAAAAAATCAGAGGACAGCCCAGTGAAAATTCAGCAGCCAGAACCGCTGAATAACAGCGATTTGCGCGACACTGTCTATGGTAATCGAAAAAAGCTAATCGCTAAATTACGTCACAGTCTTGCCATGCTTTAGATTTCATTCGCACTATAAGGGACCCTGAGAAACCAAATACTCTTGAAGAGCTAAACGTTGTGTATGAGGATGGCGTGATTGTAAGTGAAGTGGAGTTGAGGGCCAAATTTACCTCTAGCAATGTTTCAGATCAAGCCCCCGACGGCAACAAATGTGAGCGTGGTGCGAGTGGAGTTCAATCCGACCGTGCCACATTGCTCACTTGCCACTTTGATTGGTCTGTGCATTAGAATAAAGCTGGAGCGCAGCATTCCACAGCAAATGAAGTTGGATATTTTTATTAAGAAAGGTGCACACTCTACCGAAGACGAAAGTAAGTGTACTACAAAAAGCTCGAATTTGTTTTTGAAAAGGATAATTTTTATGCGTTATTGAAAACTTTCTTTATGAATAAATCACAATGTTAGCTTAAGTACACCAGGATATTTACTTAACGATATTCTTATATTGACTATTCGTTTTGATTAGCCAGTTCAATCGGTTAGGGTAGAGTTTTTATAGCAATCCTTAGATGTGTATATTTGAACTTTATGCACCAAGAAAAGTTTATAGATACTTATATAGTTGCAGGATTCCACAAATAAATTTAAATGTTACTAATACTATCACTACATCTAATTATATGAACATGCACTGTTTATAGTTAGAATTGAGCGTGTTCTGTAAGTACATTTCTGAAGCATAATTAAAAAATGTGTTTATAAAATACAAGGAAATGAATATACAGTTGAAATTCATCATAGAATATGATGATTGATTTCATGAAATCTATAAATATACTTATAATTGGAACATGAAATAGATTTCTCTACTCGACAAAAGTTGAAAAAGGGAGAAACTTATTGGTAAAAAAAAAGGTTCTATACCGGTATATAAGTGATAAACATGATGTGCTCATACTACTCAATATGCACAAGTGGAAATGGCAGAAATATGAAATCCTAACAGGAAAAATTCAATGAAACCTAATATAATTAGAGATTATAATATAGGAATCTTGTGAATTGATTTATCCAATCAAATGTTCTTTTATTACTCAGTGCTAAAAAAGACATGTGTCATTTATTTGAAATATATATGTAAAATAATTGTACTTTATATGCCAAAGCAAATGGATGATAACTAATTTGAAGTTGAAATTTATAATAGTTTTCATTGGACATGGACATGAGAGCAAGTCTTTGCACCTTACTATGTTATAGCATCTTATATCATGTTTGTCCACCATCATATCAAAGCTACATGTAATCTTTATGGTGTATATTCAATATATCACTCTCCTGCCTTTTTTTTGACTTTTTGGCTATGTTGATTCCAGGTGAATTTTGAGTCAAAAATAACTCCCAGATATTTTACGTTGTCTGTTAACTTTATTTCTGCATCTTGAAGTTTAAGTTTCTTCTTGTAAATGTTACTATGGTAAATTATGATGATGTTTAGTCCCTCTGCATTGGTTCAGTTTGTAACCTTTGCATATATTTCTTAACTATACTGTTACATCTTCCTTGGGATAGTATGATCAAGCTATGTACATATCCTAGTGCTCTGTATCAATTCCTTTTGAGTGTCTTCAACAGCCTGTCCATTACAACACATTAGGAATACATACATTATATTTTTACTCTTCAATGCTCTAATAATTCAATCTAGGAATGTATTATATGCTGCTCCCTCATTATCCAAAAAGCCAGCTAAAGTACCCATTTTATTGTACAGAATTTTCTGCTTTGGTAACAAGATGCAAAGCTGTTTCTATAGATATTCCTGCTTTTGTATGCATACTAACATAGAGGTGGAGTGACGAATACACCATCTCTGATAAGCCTGTCAAACAGTTTTTTTAGATTTTTCAGTACAAGACATCAAACTAACTAGTTTTAGTACTTTAACTGCACCCTTTATTGTTTTCCTAGGTTTTGGTACAAACCTAGCTCTAATTAGTCTTCCCGGATAAGACTTGTCACGTCCCTTCTACAACAAATTAAGATAAATATTGTCAGCTTTGTTGCAGTCAGTTAGGACTTTTATATAATTGTCCCATTTCTCGCGTTCTTTGCTGTATTGAATTGCTTTCTTACCTGTTTTTTCAGTCGAGCAAGGTCTCTTTTCACCTAAAGATAGTTATTTTCATACATTGAGATTACAGCATCCTGCCATTGCCCTGCTGCAATCTTTAGCTCTATACTGTCCCTAAATCGTTCTGTCCACCCCTCTAAGATTGTGTTCTAGGTGTGCTTGGTAGACTTCCCAGTTTGTCTTTTAAGAGTTTCAATATGTTTCTTATATAGTATTGATATACCTCCAATTTCAAAGTAGATGTATCTATAGTTAGAATAAAGTACCTCTTCAGACATGCCAATTTCTGACAAAGCTACTAGCAATCATGTCTATTGTTATATGTATAACCTTTTTTTGTGTATTACTAAAGGTAGCTTTATTGGCTACATTCAGTAAATCTAAATTATTTGCCATAATGAATTGCAGAACAGACTTACTTACCTCGCTTCATTG
This sequence comes from Sinelater perroti, assembly GCA_036346155.1. NCBI lineage: Eukaryota > Metazoa > Arthropoda > Insecta > Coleoptera > Elateridae > Sinelater > Sinelater perroti. The sequence goes on along the minus strand of JARFIY010000355.1, from coordinate 817,461 downwards.
TAGTTGGTACTTCCCCAATTAATGTGGTGTGAGTTTACATCACTATCATTGATGAGTTGCAAACCATTTTCTTGCGTCCCATCACCAGTTGCTCACTTCTCTGGTTGGCGGGAGGATGGGATCATTATAATTTGGATTGTAATGTAGGTCTTAGGGACGTCTGAGAATTTTTTGACTATAAATCAGTTCTACACTTTTCCTCTAGACCTTCAATTTTGTCCCTGTTTATGCCAGGTTCTCTGAAATGCAGGAAGAACTGCAGAAGCTGCTTTACTATGTTATAAGTTCACCTGGAATACTTGGATCGCCATTTCTTCCACCAAAATCCTTTAGGACCTGAAGCTAACCCTTTCAGCCTATAAGCCTTAAACTGAGTCAATAGAGTATGCAACGAGTTGCCCCTCTTCTTCTACCTTTCTACTCAGGAGAGGCCAGCTTTCTGCTCTTAGATCAGAGTTTTGTTTCCCTAGACGTGTTTTTGGATTTCTTCAGAAGATCCTTGGACTAGGACCTAGGTCACCAATTGTCCTTCTAAGCCAGTCTTTAGTATCAGCATTAGTGAAGGTCATCCACAAGAACCCTTCACTAAATTATTGAATTTTAATGGACTGTTGCTCCCAGTAGGCGTATTGTCCTCTTTTTTGATAAGTTGTTCTTGAACTAGGTTGGCTTCTTCCTGGTTCAGAGTTGTTTCAGAATGGCGTTTGTCAATTATTGCTACCTTAAGTCCATTAGCCGCCTTATTATATGTGCCAGTCTACACTAGGGTGCTTCTGGGTTTTTTTAGTTGTTTGTAGCTGGTGTCCAATTGACCTCTTTTAGTCCTTTTTCTCTCTCTACTTTGTTCGTCTTGGCGTATTCTAATCAGCCTATGTTTATGCCTCAATCTTCTTAGCTTTGACAATCTTTTTGCTGGGCCCCAGACAGTCCGTTTGTGAAGTCATTGGAAGTCTTTTCCTTCTCTGAGATTTCCATGTCTTGGTCTGCCACAGGTATTAGGTTAATGGTCTGTGCTCCCATGGTCCTTCTCAGATATTATGTTTTGACCAGTGTTTTTTTTTCTTCCATACTGCTCCCACGAATATGAAGGAAAAGAATACTTGAGGAGCCCCCTGCACAAATGTAAGGGTAACTATTATGGGAAGTCAAATCATATCCCAAAGGTTCCGTTACCGATACTACATACCTCCAGTGTCATTCATCCCTTGGCACAGGTTACGTTCCATCTTTGATTGAGTTCAGAAAGCTTTGCGTTTCTTGTGCAATTTTCTGAGCGGCTTTAATTTAGTAGAGAAGAGGATTACTTATTGATCTGTACAGATTAACTCTGTCTTGGACCTAGGAGGACTGTATAGTGCAAGGCTCTCCTAAAATTTCTAGTTGGTCTATGGAGTAGTTTTCACCTAAACCATGTAGCCGCACAAACATGACTACTTACTTTTTGCTATTTGCAGTTTTGAAACTGCTCAGATCTCTCTGGATCATTGCAAGTGATAGATATATGACCACTCTTCCCAGATTAGTTAACTATGTCAAGAACAAAAATTAGCTACCCTGAGATTTACATATCTGCCTCCTGACACGCGCCTGATAGATAAATTATTCTGTGGGTAAATTATCTTAAAAATAATAAAATAGGAGAGTCAAGCAAAATTCTGTTTATCTCTTTAAAATAAACGTATCCAACTAAGCCTTTCAATTCTGTTCATCTCTAAGAAGATTGTGTGGTAGAGGAGTAATTAAAGATAACTCATTCTAGCCTTTGGCAAGTGACTTCCTAGAGAGTTGCAACCCTAAATGGTTGCAGTTTCAAATTAGACATCCTTAATTTAGAAGATAATCTGATTCAATATGTGTTTGTTTTTCATTTTTATTAAATACGGACTTACAATATACAGAGACAAATATTTTTAACTGTAACTATAACGTGAAATATTATCAATTACAAAAATTTCTAATAACAATTTGCAATATGATCAACAAATACAATTATACTAATGTTAATGGAAAATAATTGGTTATGTGTCACACTTTATCTCTATCAATTTGTCTTACTCTGCTGGAAGGGACTATTTTAAATATTCAGAAAGTTCAGATCAGCTGGGTTTAAAGACTATTCTTTAATGCAACTCGAGTTGAGAATGCCCAAAGCTGGTTCTAAAATATTTTTAAATGCAAGGCAAGACTGGAGCTTCAAAAATGCAGTATACATTTTAATTTACTTTCAGTCTTTTAAATATATATATAGTATTTGGTGCAGGCGATGTCCTCACCAATGTTTGCGTCATCACCTATCTGTCAGCTGTCAGGCTTTGATTTATGTGGTCCGTATTTGGGACGGGCCTTTTCATCTGTCAACTGTCAAAAGGCGCATGCTTTGATTTATGTGGCCCATATTTGGGACGGGCTTCTTTACTAGTATAAGAAGAGAAGTGATTCCTTTTTAACAAATTCCACCTCACTTAAGGAGTTAATACTCCTTGGTGATCCTTACCCACATCAAATGATTCTGAACGTTTATAATACCACTTTCTGCCATTTAGGTTATTGTGAGCTACTCAGTTGTAAAAACATTCCTATTGGTGAAAAGGATATTTAATAGTAACCAGCAGGATCGTCAATTTTTTGTTTGATATAACATTTCTTGAAAATGTTCTTTTCCTTTTTGGGTATTCCCATTATGCTTGAACTCCTGAAACTACATCACAGTCTTTGTAAATGTTGCATGAAACATCATGGATTCATACAATATTATACTAGTGTTTTTCATGTTTAATAATTTAATAAACCTGCAAAGCTTGCAACGCATAGCGAAGTGGCGAAGCAGTCTCCCAAATTTGAAAACCCTCTAGTCTAGTTGACCTTTGACCAATCAGTTTCAAAATCAGTAGCAAACAAGCCTTTTGGTCACCTGTTGATTGGTGAAAACAGAATTTGGAAATTCCCAGCCGTTCTCAAGTTATTGGTCGGACGGACAGACGGACAACATGAAGTTAGTAAGTTACTCCGCTTCGCTTTGCCACTTAATAATAATTGCGATATTGAAATTATCACTGCAGAATAATAAAATGTTAACAGTTGCAAATTTGAATACTAGTGAAAAACCTTGTATATTCTCCATAATAATATATTTGGCTCTGTCAGTTATTGCCATCCTCTTTATGATAAACAGCTCATCCTGTTAATAACTGAAACTCTTTTTCAGTAAATAAGCAAATCAATGATAAGGAACGGATAGCTGCAGCTATGGAGAATCCCAACCTGAAAGAGATGGTGGAGAATTGCATTAAAGAAGAAGACTGATTTTATTATATTTTAGTCATGTATAGTAGGTTAATAATTTTACACAATGAATTTGTTAGTCATGTTGAATTGGGTGTTTTATTGTAACAATGTTTTTAAGATAAAAATCTGATTGTCAGCAGTAACAGATTTATTATCTAAACAGCAGCCTTGTATTGGATAAAGGATACAACTCAGTGAATGTGAAAAAGCAAATATAAAATTATTACAAAGGTACTCGGAAGTATCAGAAAATACCTTACCGTAATACTGTGTTGTCAAATATTGTGTATAATCCTTATTATAAATGTATATTCTTAATTGCTCCCCATTAATGCCCCTATTTATGAATGTTGAAAATTCTAAAAATTTGTAGTTATTAGCTTTTTTCTCATTATTTCTACTTGACTTACAGCATCTTCCTTGAATAGGCAATTAATAAACACATGTAAGGTGTTGCCTTTCTTTTCACCTTTGTTGCAGCTTTTTGAATCTTATCACAGTAGATTGCAAATTGACATACCTTTTTATGATCCAAGTATTGTTTTGGATGTCCACATGTTTTATGTATTATGTTTATGATAGACAGAAACATCCTTATATGTTATCTTGTTTATAATATTCGGTGTTTTTAATATTGACGCATTTGCATTGTTTTTTTGCGTTTAGGGTATGTCTTCCTTAATGGATCCATGTTAACTGCAGCCTATGGCTTATTGTGATTACCCTAATTAAATAAATTCACAACCAATCTGTAATTGATGTCCCCTGAATCAGCAGATACAGGTCCTTTACAGGGTATGTCTGGAAATTTTCCGGTTCCAGGATTGGTTTCCCGAATATATGTTGCCTTTTCTTGCACAGCGCATCGCACTTGCATAGTGTAAGGCTGTTTCTGGTTCCTTGCTACAAAGTCTGCATGCAAGGTCACCATTGAAGCTCCATTTAGCTCTATTTTGGCAAGGTCCCTTGTTAAAGAGGTTTTGCTGAAATAATGCCCTGGTCGGTTCTTCCTGTATATTTGATGATGAGTGTCCTCTCCTTAATAAAGCTTCGGGCAGCACTTCGTGAAATTCCGAATGCAGGTTCAGGGCCTATAAAAGCCTCACTAGATCCCTGCCTGGCCAGTTCATTGGCTTTCTCGTTGCCTTAGATACCGCAATGCCCAGTTAACATTGTTATTCACTGATAATAGTCTTTTCATAATAGATCTCGTCCTTTTTCATAAATTACTAATTTTTGGAGCTGAACGTTACCATGTAATATCTATAATGTTGCTATGGTTAGCATTTGTGGAGTATCTTTCTTTCAGGTGGCTTGGCAATGATCTCCATCTTTTCTCTGAGGTTCATTTTTGATGCATTGTTTTCCACCTTCATCTAGACTCTGAGTGGAGAAAAATAGACTTTTTAAGTTGTTTATAAATAATCCACTTACGAATTGTATTACAAACAGAACCAATGAACAGCAACAATTTGTTAAAAACAAATGCAACGAATTTTTTAATGAAATATAGAGAAAGCGATAAATCGTACAAGATCAGGTTTGTGGTGGAATAATTCAAGTAGACATATCAGTTTATATCTATATAGAAATGCATTTGTTTTTTTTTTATTCGCTAGTATGGTCTTTTTAAAGCTGGTTGTTTTGGAATAAAAAAATTTGATATTATGTGACTGCTTTACAGACTATGTGCTAAATAGTATTGTTTGCATTGGTTAAACAATTAAAATAACTAATTGGTTCACATTTGGGCACAGAATATAGTCAAGTAATGAAAATTATGAAAACATACTTTCATCAAGGATGTCTATTATTTGTTGATAATTGGTTGACGAATCCATTATTGTGTCCACATGATTACAAAACAAGCGCTTGCTTGTACAAAGGAGCTGAAGAAAATGTTAATATTTAGAAAACAACAGAAAAGTGTTTTTGGAAGTAGCTATATGCATACATATTACGCGATCCTAAATATGAGAGAATAAAAAAGAAGTGCCTATGTTGATATTACCACATCGCCAAGGTAAAGCTATGGTTAAACTGAAATACATTCAAGATTATAATGAACACATGAAGTACAAAAATGTGATAGGCTGGGTAGGTTAGTATCCTAAAAAAGAAAGCAGAGTTTTATTATGCCTCAGAATAATATCAGCTATATCTAAGCATGATGACGTTCGTTCGGCTATATTTCGTTCCACATAAATCAAAGTTGTGCCATATGCACCTACTAATGGCAAGAATTGGCTATGAAACCTATAGGTGGCGCAAACTGTCAAACTTCATGATAATTTATGTTTTGACCTATAACAGGTCAACCATGACCTAAATCGAAAATCTAAAACCTTTATGCGAAGTGTGGCAACAAACCGGTTCGAATGAGGTATTGACCTTTGAAATTGGTTCATAACTATAGAAGTCACAAACACACATACTTATATTTTTGCAGTTTTATAGAGTAGATTACATTTTTAATAATTGCAATTTTGTTTCGTATATCGGGAAACATACGGGCCCACAGGATTCTTGCTAATTTGTCTAAATAGAAACTGGTATATAATAGTCCACTGTATTATACGAGGGTAAGGTGAAAAGTTCTTGGCCTGACACAGAGATGGTGCTGCAATCGGCAAACAATTATGTTTCCTGCTTGGGTGCATGTGTCATTAGTTCGTATGACCAGTTTTTCAACTTGTTCGCTCAAGTAGTTTGTTTACACGAAATTTTTCAGTAGACATGTTGCATGTTTTTTGTTAAAATGGATAAACTTGAATATCGTGCGGTTATAAAATTCTTCGTTTTGTATGGATTAACCCCTAAGGAAATTCACCCGAAGTTGACAAAAGTTTACGGCGACTCTGCTCCTTTTATGTCAACTGTTAAAAAGTGGGCAGCTGAATTTAAACGTGGTCACACATCCCCCGAAGATGACCCACGTGAAGGACGGCCAAAAACCGCAACCACACCGGAAACCATCGAAAAAGTGCATGATATCGTGTTGGATGATAGGCGAGTGAAGGTGAATGAGATAGCTGAGGCTGTGGGGATATCGGAAGAAAGGGTGCGAAACATCTTGCACGAAGAATTAAGGATGCGAGAGCTCTGCGCAAGATGGGTGCCGCATTTGCTGAATGCCGATCAAAAGCAAATGCGCAAACGATTTTCGCAGCAATATTTGGACCGATTCAACAGGGGATGAGACATGGGTCCACCACTACACGCCAGAAACGAAACAGCAATCCAAGCAGTGGGTGGAAGCCGGTGGTTCAGCGCCAAAGAAAGCGAAATAGATCACATCTGCCGGAAAGGTAGCCAGCGTGTTTTGGGATGCGAAAGGGATCCTGTTAATTGATTATCTTGTAAAAGGCAGAACAATTACAGGCGAATATTACTCCAACCATCTTGATCAGCTGGATGCCAAAATTCGCGAGAAGAGGCCTGGCTTGAGGAAGAAAAAAATCATCTTTCACCAAGACAACGCACCTGCGTTAGCTATGGGAAAACTGCGGGATTTTGGGTATGATTTGCTCGGCCATCCCCCCTATTCTCCTGATTTGGCACCCTCAGACTTCCATCTGTTCCCAAACTTAAAAAAATTTATTTCTGGGAAGCGCTTCGCATCCAATGAAGAAGTTGATGAATATTTTCACAATCTTTCAGATTCTCACTTTCGAGAAGGAATACTGATGTTGGAGAGGCGCTGGATCAAGTGTATTGAAGTCAAGGGAGATTATGTAGAAAAATAAAATTATTTTTTAACTGAAAGTCGCAGTCTTTCATTGTCAGGCCGAGAACTTTTCACCTTACCCTCGTACATTTATACATTAGTGGTGCCTTGGAAAATAAAGAATACTACCTATCAATATTCTTAGACGTAAATCAAGGTCTAGTATCTTGGGTTAATATATAAAATAAAAAGATTTTACCTACGTTCTTTAAATTATTCGAATCTTGCTTGGTGAAGTGCAATTTTGTACAAGGGTAAATCACGATGGCTCACCTGTAGATCCCATAAATTCAGAATCAAGACAGTGTCTTATGAACTCTGTTGTTCACCTCTGATTTTACAACGACCGATAGTATTATACTGGAAACGTTTGCAAATGATACAGTGAATCTTACTTCAAACACAAATATCAATCAGGCCTAATCAATTCTTCAAGGATATTTGAACACGCCCCAAGTATGGCTTTAAAAATAGAGAATTAAAATAAAACAGCAAAAGTCATTCTGTGTTACTTTTACTCTACGCCGATTTATATAAACAACACAGAAATTCCTCGGGCAGCCTGGGTCAAATATTTGTGTCTGTACCTAGATAACAAACTAACAACACATTAGCAAGAAAAGGAAACAAATGGATATAAAACAAAAAAAATGTTTTGATTATTAGAACGGAAGTCCCATCAGCTATTGGAAATAAGCTTCTGCTTTATAAAAACACAAGGGGTTATCCACAAAAATCTGTTTTTGCATCCTAGGCTGACAGTTTTTCACTCGCCTTCCCTCAAATTTTTGCAAGGTGGGAATGTATAAATTTTTAATTGGATCGACTTCTTTCTTGGATTGGGAATGTGGAAAAATTTAACTTACAATCGAAGATCTGCTCGGCGGAAGTTAACCAAATGGCCGTGGCAGACGCCCTTTTTGTGTTCGGCAATGCAGCGGTCCGATAGCCGCGGCCGTCCGACTATTCAGGAAAGAGCGAGAGCGGCCTCGACGTGCGTCCACGAACGCATGGACCTCCTCGTGTAAATTAAGCGCTCGGGGAGCGCCAATTAAAGTTCGAGGTAGCAAAAATTATATAAAATGAAATAATCACTCAGTTTCATTAACTGCAGTTTTCGTATTCAAGTATTTCACTGATAACTTTATTAGAGAACGTCTTACCCTTTAAAAGTTAAACAAAATCTTAATATCAGTATTTTCTAACTGCATAAAGATTGGGATTGTTAATGAACTACAAAGTGTAACAGAATGCAAGCAAATGGAAAACTTCCATAAATAATTATATTGGTGTAGTAGTAAATAAAAAAAAATTGGTTATTTCAAAACACTTAAGGATATGTGAAGCAGAATGTTGCATTGAGTTAAAAGTAACATAAGTGATGTCTCTAGTGTATTCAGGCAATGAATTAGAACAAAATTTTTATTTTTTACTAAGGCTGCCTTAATAGGATTCTCAAGAGCTTCTCCAAAGAACAGCAGTGTTGTCTAGTTGCATTTTTTCTTTTTATGTAATGGTTAAAGTAAGGTTGCACTACAAACAGGTATTAACTTCTGGGTTGTGAACCATAAAACAAAATGTCTAAAAGCTGCACTCTAAAAGTACAATAATAAGAACAATAATTCGACTTATTTGTAGTTGGAGTTTCTATTGAAAACAATAATGTTTTCATAAGTCGAGTCAATAAGTTCAACGTTTTCTATCATCTGCCACTGATTAAATTAGTTGATTTTCACAATTAACGTGAAACTCTCATCTATTGATGTATACATAGCAAATAACTGTGGTCTAAAATGAATTGTACAAAAATGATTATGAATTTTTGAATGCGAATAAAAGATTTAATCATTTAGTGCAATTAAATATTTCTTCATAAGTTCAGAGGTAGCCTTTTGCGGCTAGTTTATTAAAGTCAATTGTAATCCCGTTCCAAACAATCGAGGCTCAAGTAATTTGAATTAATCCACCATTCTTCAAATTAATGACAACGGTTTTATCTAGGTTTTCAGTAAACTACAATTATATGAGTAGGGCCCTTAATGGTATGGATGTCTCCAGACTATATGTTTCATGATTTAACCTAAATAAAAGTTTGTAAAAATTGAAAGAGAGCCAAGCGTCACTTTAATTTTAACTTTATCTTTTGATCATAGAAACTAATCATGGAAGTGGTTGGTTCTGAATTTGCCATTTCAATATATAACGAGTTTTATTACAGTTCTAAGTGATCTCTTTTGTTTTTTATCTTCTTGTTGGAAACCACCAAATTATGTTGATAGATTAGTCTCCTCCCGATCATTTCCAGAATGCTTGGAAAGATTGCAGTCTATACTAAATGAGAACGAAATCATACCGATTTCTTAGTTTGGTTTCCGGCAAGAACACAGCACTATAGAGCAGGTCCACAGAATAGTTAATAATATCAATAAGGTACTAGAAGGAAACGAGTACTGCACAGTACCTATGTTAGACATAAGCTAAGCTTTTGATAAAGTGTAGCATCAGAGCTTACTATTTAAAATAAGACAATACTCACCTCACTTTATTTATGGCATATTGAAATCATACCTTAGCGGTAGATTTTTTAAGGTAAAATTTCAGTCCGAACAAACCTCACTTTATCCCACACAAGCTGGTATGCCGTAGGCAGCATCTTGGGCTCAATATTGTACACTCTATGTACTGCAGATTTACCAGTGATCGAAAACGGCCAAATTGCAACCTGTGCAGATGACACCGCTTTACAAGTCATCAACATAGGTCTAATTGTAGCATCAAGGCATCTTCAGAAAGAGCTAAATGAAACTCTGAGAAATGGCGTATTAGAGCAAACGAAAGTAAATCTGTTCAAATTAAATTTACAATGCGTCGACAAATGTGTCCACCTGTAAGGTTAAACGGCCAAAGATTATACAGTGTTAAATACCTGGGCGTACACTTAGATACACGTCTTACGTGGAGAACGCATATTTGGTCCAAGCGCAAACAGCTTAATCTACAAGCCGCTAAATTGAACTGGCTAATAGGTAGAAACTCAAGAATGTCACTCGAAAATAAACTGCTTATATATAAATCCATATTAAAGCCTATATGGGCCCATATGGGTCTGGGATACCACTCTGGAGTAATTCAAATATTGAGATCCTACAAGATATCAATCCAAGGTATTGCGTATCATTACTGGATCACTCTCTGACATACACCAAATATAACTCTACATAGAAATCTCGCCATGCCAACAGTTAAAGAAGGGGTATGTGAAATGAGCAGCAACTATTAAATGAGACTAGAAACCAACCCCAATTATTTGTCAGTCAACTTGCTTGACAATAGCAGAGTGAGATGAAGACTGAACTGGCAACATTCAACAGACTTATTCCAGTAGTGCTGGTGCATAAAGTGAAGTTTAAACAGTAAAAAAAAAACTATTTTTAGGAGTGACATCAATGGGTGTTTACTTCGTTTACCTCTTGACTGTATACTTGTATAGATATTGGCACTATTTTTAACAATACATTTACTTTGTTGTTCAGTTATTGAATAGATTGTAAATTTTGCATTGGAGTAAAAAAAAATATCTTAAAGAAAGAATAAATATTCATTTATGATTCCACTCGTTCTCGTGTATTAGTAAAAGTTGCAATAGTTTTTTAATTTTTCTTTATTTACACAAATAACCTCAAAACATGTAAACCAACGTTCTTTGATCATTTTACTTTTACTTGTTGGAGCAAAAATGTTTAATCAGAGGAAATTTGTTTGGTTTAATTTGACTTGTACACCCTAGATTTTTTTGTATATATTATATCTTGTTTACTTTTCATCTACACACCTTGTAGTTTCATTATATTGCTATATAAGGTGAAGAGGACTGGTGGCTTGTGCTACCCATAATAAACACTTTAATTCCTGTTATTTGTGGCATTGCAATTTGTTAGTAAAATAGTGGTGTACTTTAGGAAACAAACCTAGTTTTTTCTTGGGTATATTTTTAGTTTTCACATTTATCACTTTGTCCATTGTATATTATATTATATATTTTTTCATTTCCATTTAATAGAACATGAGTTACGAGTCTTTTGGGTTTCCTTATCTTTTACCCTTTCTTGATTGACCGATTATAAGGTGGGGGGGTTATGATAGGTTATGAGTCTGTTTTTTTCATTTCATCTCTTTAGTCTTAGGTAAGCAAAATTGTTTCATTATTTTCTTGAAATAACCTAATGTCTCTTTTCTAATACCCGTTCTTTTGAATGTTCTTTTTTAGGTGGGAGTATCCTGTTATAAGTCTTATCAGCAATCTTTATTTGAAATAGTATATATTAAAATATGCAGTGAGTAGAATATTGCTTCTTTGGTCATGCTTTTATTGCTGTTCAAATATTACACAAGAGCAGGTCCTAGTTCTATAAGTGAGATAACTGTTACCAGTTTTAGTGAGGACATCATGAACCAAGAATGCTCTTGTAAGTTTTGAACCCAATGCATATAGATCTGCCTATCAATCAAAACATTAATGCATTGTAGGGCATATCTGCAACTTATATTCTCCTGTATACATTGCATTGTTTCAAATATTTCAGATTGAAAGACATTGGCACCCAAGATAAACCCATGCTTGTTTTTACTGTTATATAATATATGCCTACTTCATCAGACAGGTCTATTTGCCAGGAAAGATACCTCATCTTTCCTTATTCATAATCATTTTGGTCATATCTTAAAATCACGTCCTTTAAAAAGAAACAATTCAGGAATGATGCGGTCAATACTCATAAATTTGCAATTACTAGTTTAAGTTCATCAGTATATTCATATATTGACATTTCATGGAATACAAGAATTATTATCACATAATGTCATGTTATTGCAGATAATATATACTTCCAACATCTACACAAACAATAAAAATTGCAACATTTCTCAAATAAAGTATGCCAAATAAATATATAACTCTTACCAAATAAACAAGAATAGTGTAAAAAAAATGTTTGAACTTAACTTCAATTGCTCTAAACTAAAAACAAATTAATGTAACACAAACATAAAATTAGACACATTTGACAAAAGCATTCAAATTATGCTGCAACAGAGTTTGTATCTGCATCTGGTATTTTGACGATGGTGTTGTTGAGGCCCTCGATGCTTTCGGTGGTGACGTTCACTTCCATTTCCTCTTCTTCATTTGACTCGCAACTGGAAATAGTAGGATCCAGTTCGGCGTTCGAGAACAGATCACGCACAGGTTGAAGCTTGCATTTCTTGTTGATTATTACATCTCCTTTGCCATTGTTCTCTCCAACTAGATTTTCAAATACCATCTCAGGAATTCTGAAACAATGAAAAATTGTTAATATTGAAACTTCCCATTTAAGGTACACCTACATTTTTAACAGCTCAACGCCCCCTACTCGATAGTTATCACCACCTAATATATTTTCAGTTTCAACACATACTCCATAGTCTTTGCAGTGGTGGAACATCGATGTTTGAATGGTCAAGCTGCAGTTTTCATAAGTCTTGATTCCCACATTAACATCACAAATCTCACAGTTTTTCAAAGTAATTGCAGCGCCCTGATTGGCTACTATAGCTGTGTAAAACTTGTTCACATCGCAGTCCATCATATTCAATGCCCCACCAGCAAGCACTATTATGCCTTGATGTGTTGATGACTTCCCATCACCCACGATTGTGCAGTTCTGTAAAGTAAGTGTGCCAGAACGAATTAGAAAACCACACTGGACTGAACTAGCATTGATAGTTAAATTCGCCAAAGTCAAGTCACCTCTGCAATCTAGCATTACAATATCATTTGTTGTAGTTATAATTGTGTCAGCTTTAGCATACAATCCTTTCAATGTGCCACCTTCTTGTAGCGCACCCAAAGATGCTAAAGAATGCTTGGAGTTACTCAAGAAAATTGAGTCGTTTGGACTTGCACTCTCTAGAGCTGAACCTAATGTAGAGATAAATGTGACGTTTTTATCAGCAATGTGAGGCCTAACTTGATTTAATAGTGCCATGTATTCATCTATATTGCCCTGATCATACACTAACCAATTCACCGGACTGTCACTTTCCTTAGTATTTAGCTGCTTCTGCTTGCGCAACAAAGCGCTGCGCAAAAGAGGGTCTTCTAAGACCTCTACCTCACTTCGAATTTGCAACAAACGCACGTGAATGTCTAGAACGACATCAAGCTGCTCATTTTCAGTGTCATCATTAATTGCCATTTCTTCCTTCCCATCTAACTGCACAGCAAGTTGTTCCTGGCGTGCTTGTAGGCGGCGAGCTTCTGCAAGTAGATACTTGATGTGCTCTGCCATTGAGCGGGGGATTATGCCATGGCAAATATCATAGTAAAGGCGCAATCGGGGCTCCAAATGCTTACTCAACCAGTCCACACAGTTGTCCTCCTCAAGGTCCCAAGGCATGAAGATGTTTGTGTAAAAGAACCGCAGCATATCTATAGTATTTGCTGTAGACTCCAAGTTTAAGACAACGGTACTATCTTGCTCCTTAGTGGGCCACAACTGGATGAGTGGGACGGCGTGCCGCATCGGCAAGTGGATGTCATCGTCTTGAACAGCCAAAATCTTTACTTTCACTTTCAGCTCGGCACAGTCCACGTTCTCGACGTACACCAAGACGATGGTGGGAAACTCAATCTGCAACTCTTCGCATGTGATTCGGGGGATCTTCCAGATCGCTTGCCAACCGATGGAATCTATCGCCAGCTCCACGTAGAAGGACCATTCTTTCTTGATTTGGGACACCGTAACGGGCGAGTGGCTAGCCAGTACGTCCATGTACTCCGTCAGTCTTTCTTGGTACGTTTTGTCGTACGTAATTACTTGATCCATGTTTTCTTCGAAAGCGGCTTGTATCGAAAACGACCCACTTTGAGAAGTTCTAACCGAAAACTTGGACTGTTGGTGTTTTTGATTTGAAATTTTGATTATTATACTGATGTATAGAGGGCGCCTTTACTTTTTCAAAGTATCATTTACCCATCTCCATTGTAAAGCCTGTTTTACATAAGACTACATTTTTTAATTTACATATTTTTAGATTATACAGACGTACATTTTTTACATTTATGATTTCACATATATTAATTTTCTTCTATTAAAATATGTCGTATATTAATTCTCTCACCTGCCCCCGTCATGACAAGATGTTCTACTAGGTATTGTAAATTGTTTATATATAGGTTGTTTTAAAAATTAGTTTGTGATGTTTAATTTATGATATGTAATAATAAAAACATTAGAGTTTGTTTACCAGACTTTTATTATCCTACTTTACAAATTAAAAAAATTAAATAAAAATGACAAAAAAATTATGTTATTGAGCAATTGTCTTCATCAAATTGTTGTACAAGTCCGAGCGTTTAGTTATTATTTTATTAACTTATTGTGTAAATAATGCAGACAAGGTATTCCTTACATATAACAATGTAATATGGGTGTTATATGTTTATATTTCGCTTGAAGTTCGTGTTTTCTAATTATGTTTGCCAATTTAATGTTATCAATATATGAATTATTATAGTGAAGTGTCTTCAATAAAGATGAGGATAAACAGCAATTTTTAAGATAGGTTTACTGGTACTTGGAATTATATTCAGTATCACTGGGACTATTTAATTGTGGAAAATCTTGCTAATGGCTGTTATTCTACGAAATGCTTTCTCCAAATTGGATGTGGCAAACATAGCTTTAGTTGATGTTGTGCTCTAAGATTTTCAGAGAAATTAAATATAGATGATAGTTGATGCAGTTTAATAATGAACTTTCCTTCTTTTAGTGTTAATCAGTTTTTTCTTTTTTTCTGTATGATGTTTAGATTATCAAATTTTGAATCTTTCAGCTATGATTTAATGATTGCAAAATATAAAGCGGTCGCCTTCTAGTTTTCTCTAGTTTATCAGTAAACTTCAGACTGACTTGTTTGTTTTGAAAGTGTTTGGTAAGATTGATCACCTACTAGGGAGTATTGGTGCTTTTGTTATGGTTTGAAGATTTAAGTCTAGTTGAAATTTGGCTGTTTGGCCTAGTGTAGGCGTTATGTAGTAGAATAGCAGCTTTGACTACAAACGGATTATGTAACGCTTTGTTTTAAGCAATAAAGCGTATTGTTTCTTTGAAAATGTATTGATGAGGAGAAGGTGTGTTGCACTTATCTTTTTGCCAAATGCTTTCTATTGTTTTGCCTTTTAGCTGCTTCTTTATTCTTTTAATTTCTATTATAGTTTTCTCTGTCATCCGTTGCTTGATTTGGATACATTTTTTAGTTGATATTATTTTTCTACCAGAATCTTTATTTCATTATTTTACCGTTTTGTCTTTTTAGTGTATTTTCTAAATTTGCTTTTCCTATATATTTTCTCTGGTGCGTTTATTCAAAGACTGCTTATTTTTCCCCCATAACCCATTCTAGTTTTTAACTTTCTACTTTTTTATTTTGGTACCTTTTTCTTTTCGGTTTATAAATTGTCAATTTGCTGTATTCTTTTTTTTATTTATATTATTAGCATGAATTAAGTATTTTTCCACTAATAATATTTGTTGGACCATAAATTGTATTATATTGATTTTTTGTAGTTGTAAACATATTACTATCATTTATGGGTTGTCAATAAATTTTAATTAAGTTTTTGGTTAATTTAAATATATTTATAAATATTAAAATAAAAATCTCACGTACACTACGGGGATCTCAATGGTAGCGGATTTTACATCGACGCCGCAGAAGCCATCCTTATATTAGCTGCGAACTTTGCAAAGTGACGACGGCTTTACAGCCGCGTTCGGAAATTCGTTATACTACGTTTGTAATTTTTTGAATTTGTTTGCTGTTCTGGTTTCTTGATTTTCCGTCATTGCTTTGTTCCAATTCTTCTAGTGTGCAAAACTTTTCATTTACTATAAATTTGTTGTAGACTACTTTTGTTTTAAATTATTTTGCTTTTGAGCCTCTCATATATGAAATTAATATTTCCTGTTCCTGAGTCTCTCTCATATTGACACCAAATGTTTTTTTTTTAAATTTAAGGTCCTAGTCTTTGTTATGATCTCTATTTTTTTTTGTTTTACAATATTATTTCATCTATATTAGGCGTATTTTTTTCCCACTCATAGAGTACTAATAGTCGCGAAAGCTTTTAGGAACCAGTTTTTGAGTAGGCTTGGGACTATGCGAAAATTTGAAGTGAGAACATTTGAGAAACTGTGCGATATGATAGCGTTGTAGAGGATGAGAACGATGCCATATTGGATATGACGTTACATTTGACTTTGTTGAAATTTTAAAGAGAATCGTGTTTATTTAGATTAGTACATCCTGATGTATCTTTTTTTGGTTTAGGGAGATAGTTGATGAGTTGGAAAAGAAAGAGAAGGTGAATCACCATACAGTTGATCCTTCAATCCTGTGTGGTAAAAGACCCTTACTGGAATGGTAAGTAACCTGAATAGTAGAGTAAAAGTCGTGAATCTTTAAAGGTTTCCTCCTTTTCCTGATAGAAATATTATAACAGTGTCATTACTGGCGTGAATAAGAATGGAGCGATGTACTGACAAAAGAGCAAAATTGTCATAAAAGAAGATGTTTTACAGGAAGAAGTACATTATTGGTTACCGACAGTTTAAGTATGTATTAGTATGAAATAATAATAAAAATAACTTTATAATCTAAATTTACATGTTATTTGATTGCGAGGTTTGAAACAATTACTAATTAAAATTTATTTTCTATTGTTAGAGTAATTTATGATTGGCCTATGTAGATATTCAATGTGCGTTTCAGTAAAATACCCACTTTCACTCCGTTCTCGCTTTCCCTTTATATTTATTACTCATGCAGGTCCGTCAAATGAATATTCCTACAATTAAGCTACACATATAATTTATAAATAACAGCAAAAAAGTTTAATATAGCTAATAAACAGCAAAATAAATTATGCAAATAAATTTATGTGATAATTTCCTTAAATTTTTTATTTATAATTCAAATTATGGTGCTGCATATTTAGAAGAAGGTGATCAGTGTGTAAGTGAATAATAAATAGTTATTTAACTGGTTTTTAAATTTATTTGAAAAATGAGCGCGAAGCATCTGCGCGCGCTTGCGCACCCGGCCAATCAGCTGGTCGTCTCATGTTTGTACGTCAGAAGAGCGTGAGTGCGAAGTTTCCTTTGACAGTTCAAAATAGATTTCTGCGAGGGGTATGTCACTGTGGTGCGCGAGTGCGTAAATATGAACGAGTCCTTCAGGAACCGCGTGTACTACGCAGCGAGGGATGGGATGGCCATCACGCTGTACACCCTCCTGAGCGATAAGAACAGGGCGGAAGTTAACCAGTTGCTGAACAACGTAAGTTGCGGGGCCGCGGCTTTGTCAAAGGGCAATGCCACCCGGTGGTCACTGCCTCTCCTTGGCACGGCCGGCCGCTAATTTAGGCGCAATTAGAGGCGCACCCGCGGGGTTGCGAAACGGCCGCAGCTGTGACCTCACGCGTCTTTGTCTTCCAGTCGGTGGTGGAGGACGAGGGCCAGCACTGCACGCCCCTCATCATCGCGGCCCGCTACGGGCACGAGAAGGTGGTCAAGATGCTGCTGTCCAAGTTCAGCCCCGATCTGGAGCAGGAGGGCACCGTCAAGTTCGACGGCTACGTTATCGAAGGGGCGAGCGCGCTGTGGTGCGCAGCCGGAGCAGGTAAAGCTAATTGAATGATCGTCGGTCAATTGGTCAATGGGGGGTCACTTGTAAGCAGCTTTGAAGTGCTGTGCTTAGGAAGCTGAAAGAATTGAGAGAGTAACGCTGAAAGTGATTCGATAGAGCATATATAATGTTATTAATTAACATGCAAATCTCTAAGAGATTGCCGCAAATTCCTATCAGTTAAAGTATCAGGAGGTTTTCCACCCTCCGTCATGGAGGATGGAAACCAATTCTTGAATTACTAGCATTCTATATTATTGTGTATAGTACCATTTTAAATTTTATTAGAGAATTGCAAACAATTTTTTATGTATGTGTATTTTGTGCTAAATTAAGTAAATGAGTATGTTTATCTCACAGTAGCTCACAGATATCACTTTTGGTTCTAATGGGGATGATGTAATTTTGCATGTAATTGAAATAATTGTTTTCCTTAGAATATATCAACAATACAGGGCGAGCCATAAGTTTTGGCGTATTTTTTATCCTTTCCGCCTTCTTTTGCTTATTGTTTTTTTATACGAATTCAAATTTTCAACCCATTCAATGTTCATTGATTATGTAACTACTTTGTCGATGGATCCGGAGTGATTACAATGGTCGTCACCTGTCGTTTCTGTTTCTTTAAATCACTAGATTACATAACTGCATATTAATGGACGCCTAAAAATGCTACCGCAATTTCCTCCATCTTTTTGTCTCTTCGTCTCGAATAAGCAAAGGCCGGTGGACTTTTCTCCTTTATTTGAGACAGTATTAATATGTGGTAGAAGTAAAAATCATTTGTCAAAAACCAAATGTCACATAAAGGGGAAAGAACAATTACTAAAGAAGGGAGTAAAAGAAAAATTTTTGCACCAAGGCTTTTGGCCTAGCCTGTAGTATCGCGGTAATTAAATCGATTTGTGCATTAGACCTTAATGTTGTAAAATGTAGAATCCCGGTATTGAGGATGTTTTTTGTAAATGAGTTTATTTTATTAAGATCTATTTTTATATTATACTTTAATACAGGGTGACGCAAAACGTTGTTCTTATTTGTTAGTTTGAATGAATAAATAACGATAGGATTTATACAAAATTTAATTTTACGGGGTAAAACTACAGAAGTTTTATTTCAATGTGTTTTAAACAGCATATAGACCACGTGGTGTCCCTTAATTTTGATGCACTCTTAAAGTTGTATTAGGAGGTTCTTAATTACTCTTTCCAACATGTGTTGAGGAGCATGCCTGATTTCGTAGGATTTGGAGGATCCTACGACGATGTTTATAAACCTCGTCCTTGAGATATCCTCATAGGAAGAAGTCACATGAAGCAAGATCAGGTGATCGAACTGTCCAAGCGACACTACCGTGTTGAGAGATTAGGTGACCAAGAAATATGTCATTGATGTGTGGGCGGAGGCCTCATCTTGTTGGAATCAAACGTTTTCCAGTTGAAGTGTATCGAAATTTCATCCGAAAAGTGGCCACAACAGTGTCATTGGTTCAAAGATAAGCTTTGTTAGCAAAATTTCTCTATTCGTGTATATAATGGCTATTAAGGGCCCCTATAGACAAATTTACAAATTACTTGCGTTTAATGAAAGTACTTCTTCCATTCTTGGACCATACTTCGATTCATAATCTTCCTTTGAAATTAGGGAGGAATATCAGAATACTGATCAACAAAGTAATATCCAGTAGTGTTTGAATTTTTACTATTCTTTTGGTAGATGACGAATACTCTCTTAATAAAAGTAATGCATTTTTGATCTCGAAATTTGTAAACCGGAAATCTATCAAATAGTGTTGCAGGAACTAGAATAAGGGGAAAGCCTGTTGGAAAAAGGTTTTGCGAATACTTCAGTTGTGATAGAATTTTCTAAACGAATAATGCCCATGTGTGATATTGAGTTTGCATAGATCTGTTTTTCCTAAGAGCTCTTTTGCGTTCAATTTCGCCACTTAAAAACTTATCAGCAATTTGCCCGATTTGGCAACTTGTAACTTGTATCTTATTTAATGCACATTTTAAGATAAATGTTGATGGACCACTAGGATTAACCTACGTTTGTTGTCTTTTGGAATTGTAACAATATATCCAATTTTTAATATTAGAGCATGTGGAACAAAATAATCTTTTTGAATTTAACTCAGATTTCCTAATCAGATATTGTTTGCTTGGTATGGATTTTTTTTATCGTCCTATTCGAACTTTTTGGTTGTCCAAGCCGTTTGTTACCCTTCAGATTAGAGTTTCCATCCCGTAATCTTTGGAACTGTTTTTTGCAACTTCTAGAATATAATAATACTGTTCTCACTCCCTGCATGGGAGCACGGCTTACGAACTGAAAGGTTAAGGGTCTCATATCTTCGCTCAGTGTGCCCGGTCGTCGCGCACCATCTCTGATAGACGACCACCATTATTACCTCTTATTCGAAATGAACGCAGGTACTCAATTATTTTTAGTGACCGAGTAAGCCATCCGCCAGGTATCAGAGAGGATCGGGGAATGAACCCGGGTTCGTCAACATCGCAGCCCGCCCCTCAACCACGAGACCACGCTAGCTTAAGTTCTAGAATACACAGGATTTTATTTTAATATCGTACAAATCAATTTCTTTTCTTTGGATGTGTTTTTTTAATTGCAAGATAACAGTCAAACTGTACCGAATGTGTTGCATAATAGATGCCATCTTGTTTACTATGCGTACGAAGAATTATTTGGGGTTGCCAGCTTTATATTATTTTAATATTTTATTGTATTGATATAATATAGTTGAAGACGGAAACTTTCTTCGTACAATTAATTTAATATTAGGACTAAAAATTATAAAGATTTTTTTTGCCTTAAGATGCATTTCAGGTTTATTGATTATTTAAGTAATATACACTACACAAGGACAAAAACAAAAAATAAGAAAGAGTATATGGCAAAGTTTGGATGATTATGATAGGGGGTTAGATGCGGTTAGGACCAGAAATGAGAATTGGATGCAATTACGCAAGATAGAATGTTAGGAGGATGTACCAGATAAATGTCAAAAAGAGAAAATGTGAATACAAGACACTGAGAAATTTGTTTCTCCAAATGGTTGTTTTTTTGTTACTATGCTGATTGAACTGTCCATAATTTCATCTTTCAATATCCTGCACCTCTATTAGAATCTCTAATTATTGCAAAACCGGAATTTTCTACCAAATTGATAGTCTAGTAGGACATTGCACAAGGTGGTCAAATTTTGTGATTTTTAATGAAGATCCGAAAAAGCAACTTATTGGTAAAATTTATTGGAATTAATGTATGAAAACTATAGCAGTTTCATAGAATGGAATAGAGAGTTTTTGGGCATTATGTATGAGCCTGGAAAATATTTGAATAGTTTGGAGCTCGACTGGCAGTAAAGCCATATTTTGACTCTCTCAAACAATTTTAATATATTTTTCAGATGCATTTTGGATATAAAATTAGTTTTCAAATACATTTTTTATTTTATTGTTTTTCACGCTTTGGTTGTGTTAATAAATCTAAAACGCATCTTAGGTTTCGACTTGTCCAATATTGGTCTTGAGTTCTCTTCTATTGTTTTGTAAATTTTAAAAGAATTTTTAATATATGCTGGGGTCTAGTTTAATGATGATTCACTTCTACGCTTTTTGTCGTGTTGAGTAGGGCATTCTTGATTTATGGCGCGTTAATGTTGAAAATTAAGCTTTCTTTCTTAATCTTTCTTTGATTTTCCCCTTTTTGGGAGTGTACACGTATTTGCATTTTTTATTCTAGTATGGTTCTCCCAAGTTGGTTGTGATTTTTTTCACCTTTGGCGACCATAACAAACAGTGTGCCTTCTTTTACAAAGAGGAGTGAAAATAACAAGAAATACTGTAACTTTAGAGGCGAAAATATTAGTGATCAGAAAAATGGAAGCTGGAGAGAATCGTGCTAGTATTTGTATTTCTCTTTGCTTTATATTGTCTATAGTATCAATGGTTATGCTGAAAAAATAAAACAGGAAATTGGAAAGCTGTTTATTATATTGGACGTTCTAACACAAAAATAAAAGTAATTGCTACGAATTGATGATTTAAATAAAAAAATAATTTCTCTCACTTAGTGTATTATTGTTGAAGGATTATATTTTTTAATGAATTCAATAATAAATGATGTTAATAAGACATTCACTGTTAGTAAAGGATAAATTAATGCACAGAAAAATAGAAAAACAAAGAGGTAAAAAAAATTAGAAATCAAATATCAATTTGATCATCTTATTTAATTTTGTTGAGGTATCATAAAGTCATTGACAAATAAATTTCATTTTTTTTACTTCATCTCCTGGCTTACAAACATATTTTTTTCAAGAAAAATTTCTTCTTAAGTGCTTTTTTTAGTGGTCCACACAATAATCGCAAGGCGATAAGTTCGAACTGTACATTGATTTAGTGTTTCCTTATTTTTTATCGAGTTTGGGCAGCTGTATATTGGTCGGGCATTGTCGTGAAGTATGATAACATATCTGATTGCAAACTCACATCTTTCCAACGATATGCAAGTTTTGTTTTGTCCTAAAGTTGATATAAGCAATTTCAGCAACCGTCAATTTGCAATAATCGTTGAGAAGGTGAAGAACGCTGCGAATATTTTCTTCAGTAACGCCGACGCTTGGACGATGTCGGTGAACTTCATTTTCAACTGTTTCTCGTACTCTCAAAAATTATTTATGTCATGTGAACACTTAAGGGTGTTGTTCCCAACTGTGTTAAATTTGGAAGGGTGTTATGCCTCCCATCGTGAAAACTTGATAATCTTTTGAGTAACAAATGAAGGTATTTTCTTTTAATTGTCGGTGTGGTTTTAATAAACATAATTCGTTTATTTAAAATTGTCATAATATAAATATTTAGGGCGTTTAAAAATGGTTTTCTCTAAAACTCTGGTTGTATCGCAGATTTAAGTATGTGCTTAGTGCGCATGTGAAAATAGATTATAGTGCCACCTGAAACCACCAGATAGAGTTGCTGTAACTACTGAAGGTATGATAGTGAGCCCTTTATGAAGTGCTGGCAGTGTAATTGTGGACAAATAAGGAAACTATGGAAACTAATGGAAAGCGATTGATGCAGTCGTTTATTTGGAGGCAGGGAGACATTGCTTTGGACATTCCCTCGAGATTAGTGGAAGAAAGCAGTATTGAATTGCAGGACTGTACTTTTCTGAATATTTGAGTTCAAAGGCGACAAGGAATTTGTTAAAAAAGGAATAGTAGCTGACGTCTAATAAATGCCCTCAAGTCACACATTATTCAAATTGTGTCCGACTTGTTAATGGTAAACAGACGAATTACATTGGTGCACTGGCGGAACTTTGTATACCACCGTTCACGAGGACATGAAGATGGTCTGTCTGTGCACGATGTGTTCCCTATAATCTCGCCTCTTAGCAGAAGTAGAAGGGTGGGGAAGTATGTTACCTGTTACTTATTACACCATTCTCACTGTGATAGCTTTAGGGTATATCGTGTTGCATTACGCCCCATAGTCATTAAATTTTACGTCAAGCTTCTGCACTCTGGTTGACGCAACAAAAGAGGCAGCTTCAGTCGGCTGTCCCTAAGTGGTACCGTGCAGTAGCTTTACGGAAACTGCCGAAACGATGAAAAAACTGCATAAGCATGTAATTATGTACTTCTTAATAAAAGGTTAGTGAAGAGAAAACAATTGTAGTGCCAATTATTTTTGAAGACCCCAACTAAATATTGGAAAGTATGTAATTGTTTTACTAATTTCTTGGTTCAAGAACAGATACCAATTTAAAACATTTAAATGCTACTGGTTTTACGACGATTAGATTTATAACCAAATAGTCCAAAATTGTCTTGAAACGAAATTCAATTGTATTTGATTTTTTTTTGCATACTTCACTCTTTTATTGACAAATATTTTATTTGTAGACATCTTTGTAAAATTTCGCATATTGTCAAAGTTTAGGTGTTCTATTATTTTTCATTCATTCTTCAGAAATAATTTAAAAGATAAATTGGTGGCTTTTGGTTAATTTTATGTTTGATATCCACAATGTCTTCATTTTTATAAATTCTAACTTTCTCACCATGAATGTCATTTAACTTATTTTATGGGGTTCGACACTCGTCAAAATTTAAATCTAATCAGAAACAAGGAGAGTAGAGTGCCGCTTAGACTATCGATTTTGTGTCAAAAGTGAATTATATTTCTTTAATGTTCCCCTGTTTGCGTCACTGATTTTATCGTGGATCATTGTTATCTATCCCTTAGATGAAAATGCGGTTTTTCATCATTTTTTAATGCAGATAAACGCGAAGGTCTTTTTATATGCCTGTTTTAATTGTAGAATCGAGTATTAAAATAAATTTACAAATGAAAAATGTTAGTTCACGGCACTTAAAGCTACATTATCATTTTTATCTGATTTTACTTCTTGTTTTTATAACGAATAAAACGCTGTTTTGATTTTATTATAGCTAAAATAGAAATGGTGATTGGTTGACCCTATAAGTACTCGAATGGAACCGAGACGAGCTTAAACTCTAGTTGGTTCATACTTAAAATTGAAAAATTATTCCATTAGTCAACAATTTTAATAGAGAAATAAAAATCGTGTGACCGATTTGGAAAAATATTTTATTTATCAAAATAGACACTGAATGCGGACAGCTGATTTTGCTTATGAGACTTTAATAAGAACCGAGCGGATCGAAGTACGATAATGAGGTTTAATGGAAAGAGTTTAAATGAATTTTGAATATGAATTACACACTAACAACAAAAAGAAAAATAAGAAACGAAAGATATTTGAAACAAAATATTTAAAATAATTAAATTATTTGAGTATTATAAAATAACAGCAAAGTAAACGGATGGTATGAAAACATAAAAAATTTCAATTAATTCACTATAAACGTACTCCATATGTTGACAGAAAATATATTTAAGAATATTGCAATATAATCCATTGTGCTAAAGTTCTCATGAAGTAAGTAGATGTTGCGATCTAAAGCTAATCAAAATTCAATGAGAAGTATAGGAATCAAATATAGCCATATCTCCTTACTTCCTTCAATCCTCTCGGTACCTAAATATATAGCTAAGAAACATACATCTGTCTAAATCTGGTAAGAACCCTCGAAGATATAAAAAATTTAAAAATATTTAAATGCATTTTTCTCAAAAGGGGTGGGGACCCTTTCAGGAATCTTGCTTATTTATAAACTGTAGATACATAGCTAACAAGTGTGATCTAAATCTGACAAAAACTGTGAAAGGGTGGGGGGTCGAGGTCTGTGGGGCACGAAACGAAGAACTACAGTAATTTTTTTTTGAATTTATGATATGAAGGATTCTGCAATATTTCGACGAAATCTACCCAAGAGATTAAAAACAACTGTAAAAAATAAAGAAAAAGGTAAAAGCATTCACGATCGTGTTTTTGCACTGTAAGACATAACTGAAAAACTGTAGGTGACAAGAACGACTCCTTAACCTTTATAGATATGGAAATAAAACTTGAAACATATTAAGAAAGAAAAATGAGCAATTGCTTAATAGTATACAGTGTACTTGGGAAATATTGAAAAATATTGCATTTTCAGTATTCACATGTTTATCATAATATTGGATGAACAGCAATATCAAACAAAAGTGATCGAAGTACATCAATAGAGTGCTACAGTACAGGGAATAGCAAGTTAAATATATTACAAAAAAGAAGAGAAAACTTATGAGACCTAAAGAAATAAAAAGAGCAGCGAAAATGAGAAATAATAAGTGGAAAAGTGTTATAAAACTGCCAACAAAATTGAAGCATTGAAATAACTTTTCGTCTAATTTAAATTAGTCCCAATAGAATAAAGTTTTAGATAGTCTGTGATTAATTTGTTGCAATAATAATTTTAATTTTATAGAGAAAGCAGCATAATGCCGTAAATTAGTTTTTTAGTAGAATATTAGTTTGGGGTAGGTTGGAGATGTAAAATTATTATTGTTATTGATATAATACTAAATTAATAGAATAATTCTAGAATAGTACCATTATAACGATCAATATTTGGCATGTCTACTTTTTGCTTGTACAAGTGGTGCTATTCTTGTAGCCAATGAATTAAATACATTTAATAGATTTAAAACCGCCAGAGTGGTCCAGTGGATGAAGCGCGTACTGCGATACCGATGGACCCAGGTTCTATTCCCGGAGCTCTCTGATACCTAGAAGGTGGTTTTATCAGTCACTAAAAATAATTGAGTACTTGCGTTTACTTAGAACAAGGAGTAATCATGGCGGTCGTCTAAGGCGCGGTGCTTGCCACATCGCCCCGTATCAGAGATGGTATGCGACGACCGGCGAAAGAAAGCGAACGCATGAGAGCCTTAACCTCTCAGTTTGCGACGCGAAGCCAAAGCCTGACCATTATTAAATAGATTTAAATAAAAGTTTGCAAAACTTTATACCATTTTATTACAATATATTACAACATTTGTTTACGTTTCTATGACGTCTTTTGATTTTTTGCAGTCCAAGTAATCTCACACATGCTCTACTAAATTCACATCAGAGGTTTGTGGCGATCTCATCACTGTTTTAAAATATTTTTTCGAATATCTCTCTTAAATGTTGTAACTAGTCGACTCAAGTACTTAGAATTCTTGACCTGTTACAACATAAGTTTCTTCCAATTAATCAGCCTCTTGACGAAATAATATGGTTTTGAAATATTGCCAACAGTCGCTGTGCAGTTTGTTATTTATTTTAAATACAATTTTCAATAAAATGCTTTGATGCTATTTACTACAAAAAATTGCTTTCGTGAGTCTACAACATCCCTTTTCACATTTCTGTGGCGTACTTGGGGAGTTTTTATTATTATGACGAAATAATTTGCATTGTTACACAATTGTGCCCGTTGCATTTTGTAATTTTAGAGGGAATTTCCTAGAATATTCCTATTTGTATTCTGAACGTATTTACAAAACATATTTTGAAATTTTTGATAAATGTGGTATATTGCAGTTTTTGAAAAACTCGCCTATTACTCGATTTATGGCGACCTATAACTTTTGCGTTCCACTGTATACTTTTCGAATTTTCTACCTAAGGTTATTCAATATAAACAAGCTAATTCCCAATGTGGTATTCTGAATGTGAATTAAGCAACTAATCACCGTTCCCTTCGAGAAATGTTTGATAATGGACAACTAAATAAAAACAAGCAACAAAAAGTTGTTCAAACACACCCACTCCAACATTCTTGCTTTTTTTGCCAAAAATCATTTTTGATGTCTTGCATACTACTCAGCAATTTATTTTAGAAAATTTAAAGCAAATACAAACCTTAAACATGTTTAGAATTGCTTCTAGAATAAGATGTTTATTAGGATATTATTGCGTAATAACTGTAAAAAAATTTGCAGTATTAAAAAGACTATAACATACACAGAAATCGTGCGTCAACTTTATGGAACCGCACATAGGAAGCGAGGGGGAGAGGGCTAGCTGACGCAATTGAAAAATCTTGTATTGTTCCTTCGTTGGATAACACTTTCGGTTTCATTTTAATTTTAAGTAGTTTATGAGTTAGTAAGTTTGCATAAACATTTTTTTCTAAAATTGTAAAGACTTCTTTATATTAAAAGTAGTTTTCTGAAATAAAGTGTGGTCTTTGGAGAACATAAGTTTGTAAGTATGTTATAGGTGTTCATCGCGATCAATCTACTGCTATTATCTCTTTCTATTATGGTATATATTATTATCGAAGGTTACGATTCTTCTCAAAAGCAATGTCATCATATTTATTACAATAGAAAGCTAGCAATTTTAAATCTGCATTGCTTTTGCAATTTGTTCAAATCGTGAGGAATCTTACTTATCGAGTTTTTTTTTTGTTTGTAGTGATTATCGATGGTTTCGGACATACTCCAAGCTTTTCTGCGAGATATTTAACAACTGCTGTTTGTGTGATCAATAAACGATTGACAAACACTCCCGCATATCATATTATAAGATTTGATGTCTTGTTTGTAGAGACATTTGTTTGGACATTTCAGAGGTTTCTCATTTTATTAAATTGACTTATGCACGTTATTAACACTAAAAGCATTAATTATCCGAGTTTCACTTTCATTTTTTTTGGAGCAGTTTGTTGCTGCAGAAGCACCCCCCCCTAATCACTACAACACAAGTAATAATTGTTTTTCCCATCGGTACTTCAATTTATTTATTAGATTTTGTTATAATGGCAATGCGGCATTGAAGTTATGTACACCTCAACTCCGTGATATCGTTAATCGTATTTTGTCACAGTGTCTGCATGAGTTAATTATTATTGCTTCTAGGTCTATAATTTGTTGATGTTTGGGATTCTGCAGTGATTTTTAAATCTGGAACAGTCTTTTTGATTCCGCAGATTTTTTTACAAACATTATACGGTATTGTCAATTAATTTTAGATCGCCGTACATAAAATAATTCTTATTCCAAATATATTTAGGGTTTATATTTATTTTAAAGCTTGAAATAAGGTAAAAATAGGTTTCCAAAATATAATATAAAAATATATAATAACGATGAAAGATGGACGTGGAATAAAGGAATGAAATATTCGAGAAAGCAATTAGCCAAAAAATAGTGCAAAAAACTAGAGTTCAAAGGTAAACGGATTACAATACAGGCTACGGAAATAGACAAGAGAAAGACAAGCGAACAGATAGGCAAAGAAAGGATGATAAACTTGGTAACGAAAAAGGATAACGTCATGGAGATAAAGTAACACATATAGGTCAAACATGTAATAGAACAAAGTAGAGAGGTAATTAGAATAGGAACGTGGAACGTAAGGGGAACAAACGAAGAAGGGTCAATTAGACATATCGTTAAAATAAAAAATAGACATACTCGTGCTACAAGAAACGAAACAAAAAGAGGCTGGAATAAACACGATACAAGGATATAATTTTTTAATAGTGACGGAGAAAACATTTAGGAGTAGGTTTCATCGTTAATAAAAAACTAACAACTACCGTACTGAATTTTGAGACCATTTCAGACAGAATATGTAAAATAAGATTAAAAAGGAGGCATGGAAAAATAACTATAATTAATGTTCACTCAACTACAGAAGATAAGGACTCAAATGCCAGAAATGAATTTTATGAAGAGACAGGGTAAGAATACCGAATTATCAGATAAAAATTTTAATTGGAGGCATGAATGCGAAAATTGGGAGTGAAATGTAACATTGGGTAAACGTAAACACAAGGAAAGTAATGGAAATGGAAAAGTAATAATTTAATTTGTAGAAGAAAAGTCAGAAGCACAGCATTCGATCACAAAGACACGTGGATCTCGCCGGATGAAAAAAAAAGGAATCAAATTTGCCACCTCTTAATAGAATACAAACATCATCGAGATATTAAAGATGTGTGAAGCTTGAGATGAGCAGATGCAAACTCCGACCACGTGCTAGTAATAGCAAAATTGAAACAAGAACTATCAATAAGGTTAAAGACAAATAGTTCAAGGATACAAAAGTACAATATTGACGAATTGCTCAAAAAGGGTATAATACAAAGAACAGAAGAATAGTTACACAAGAAATTGGAAACAAATTCTCAGGAATAGGACATTCAGAATTGGGATCAGATAGAAGAAGCTATGAAAGAGAGTTTACAACACGTGCGACCTAGGAAACTCAAAGAAAGCAAAGAGTGATTTACGAAAAATTGTAAAAGAATACTAGAAGAACGAAACCAACCAAGATTAATGTTCTTGAATAGACAAACAGTAGACAATAAAAAAAGATACGAAATATCAAAAAAAAGACCAAAACAAGCATGTAGGCAAAGAAAAAGAAACCATATAAATAATAATCTGAAAATAATAATGAAATAAGGGACATTTACAAGGTTGCTAAAAAACCAGACACTTCACAAAATGTAACGCCATACCTTAAGAATAAAGACGGCGAATTAATAGGAAATGTGGAAGCAAAATTAAATAGGTGGTTGGAGTATTTCGACGAAATCTTAAATATGGGAAGTTACGAAGAACAAAATGAGGTAGAAATATCAGAAAATAATAAACAAGATGAAGTTGAAGAACTAACAGATCGAGAGATAGAAGATGAATGCGGAAAACTAAAGAATAATAAAAGTGCAGGAGAAAACGGCATTCTCGCAAAAGTGCTGAAATATGTAGGAGGTAAATTAAAAAAGAGAATTGGCACACTGATAAAGACAATATGGCACGAAAAACGAATGCTTCAGCAATGGAGAAATGCCCTGATATGTTCGATTTCAAAAAAGAAAGGCAGAACTAACTGCTGAAATTACAGGGAGATTTTACTGCTTGACGTTGCGTATAAATTATTGGCAAGAATAATTACAAACGGATTAAGCCGCTATTACGACAACCTGATTTAGTGCCTTTTCGTGCGTTGTCTAAAACCTCTATTTGCTTCGATGCGGTTTCGCGCGCTGACCTGGGAGAGACCACTAATCCGGTCCTACAAACTCACTAGCAATTAGATTGTTTAGCTCCGAATTTTCTTATTATAGGCATTGCAAGTTTTTAAACTACATGATTATTTATTATTACGTTATGACTAAACGTTAACGTAACAGAAATATTTCTAAATCAACACGTTTGAGAGCAGAAAATAATTTCATAAACAATAATAATTTATTGACATATTATTTGTACAACTATAATAAATAATATAAATATTACAATTTGATAATATATGCAAGATGGTTCAAACACTGACCTATAGATTTTCTTCCTTTTTTATAATCTCCAACAGTTTGTTGAATACGTTGATTTAAGACTTGGTACTTCTTAGCTCTTTTGTGTGGAGCCATATGAAGTTCCACTTGGGTTTTCACTATCGCATAGTGTTCCGCTTCATTTTTAAAACCGATAACAGCTCAGAAATATTGCACAACTGAGATTATATTGGTTGCACGATTAGTGCTTCCTATGTCTGCGTGGAATAGGCGGCAACAACTGTTAAAGGTTCCATCATCAAAAAATGTTTACTTTTCATCAAAATTTCATGGACACGTTGCTCGAAAATGCAAGAATCCAGTTATCATCCACGCTATTGTCGATGAACAAAAAATTTTCCGACAATTGTTTTGGCAGAAGAATTTTATGTCTGTTTGCAAATGATGTAACACTAAGAGCTTGTCGCCGTTGCCTGTACAGAGATGCTTTCTTCGACATAAAGTTTGGAACTGTCGTGACGAAATCTAGTTCGATATCGTTTGCCTTCGAAATTTCTTCGTTAAAAAGTTTCGACATTGGCGTCAATTCTTCATGGTCCTGTTTTCGACATCTTTGTATGCACTTTTCCACTTCCACTTTGCCACATTAGGGATGTCCGAATGTTCACTCTTTTCTTGTAGAGCATGTGTAAAATTACTTGAACTGCAAAAAGTTAAAAGACATTACAGAAACGCAATTGAGTGTTTTCCAATATTAGAGGAACGGTATGAAGTTATGTAGTTTCATTGCAAGTTATTTTATTTATCTGACAGCACTTAGAAGAGCAAAAGTATTCATTGTTTTAACGCATGAATTACAATTCTAGTATTGTTGGGTGCTTAGTTTACTGCATTAATAAAAATAATAATTTTATATCTTATACCACACTCTATACTAATATTCTACTATAAAAGCTAACTTACTTGATTTGAAATCGCCTTACTGGTCTAAAACTAATTTACTACAAGTTGGTACAAATGTGACCGGGACTTTTTTTGTACAACAAAAAACAAATTGTTAAACGCTTAGCATCCTAATGCCTTTTTAAAAAAAGGCTTTTGGTTGGTGGCGTATCCACTTCGAAATAGTCTGGATGACGACGTCATTGTCCGCAAACCACATGCCTTGCAAGTCTGTTTTGAGCTTTCCAAATAGGTAGAAATTACATGGGGCCAAATCGGGACTGTAGGGTGAATGTGACAGAAGGTTTTATTTCAATTTCAGCAAGGTTCCCATTGTTTTTTTGCCCGTATGGAGGCGTGTATTGTCTCGAATGAAGGCTACCACGTTTTCCACCCGTGTTTTGCTTAGATCGGATCTTTTTCTTCATGTCTGTTGTCAGGAGGTCTGAGTAATAAGCTACATTGATTGTTCTACAGTACCAACACTAATGGACAGCATTGCTCCAAGTTCCTTGACAGTGCTGCACATATTGTCACGAATAAGCGCGTCTATACGATCAATGTTTGGCTCGGTGACGGATGTTCGTGGCCGACGATCATGCGGTTCATTCTCCACGCGTTCTCTCTCTTTTCTGAAGCACTTACACCACTCTTCCCCATACTGTTGTTGGAGTTTGTAGTGAATTTCAGCAGACGGGATGTTTTCTCCAACGAGGAATTTGATCACAATGCATTGTTTCACGTTTCGCGGTAACTTTTGTTCGCTCATCACTCTAACAACTCCCAAACAGGCCGGAACAGGTTCTAACCCGAGCAGCAGAGAGGGTGGAGGTTGTGGCTGCACTCTGTCAAGGTCGCACAGATGTTGTGCAGTGCGGCTTGTTTACACACAAATCAGTTCCGATCATATTTAAACCACCTTATATATAAACTTGTTGCCATCTCTAGAACATCAACTATAAAATTAAATTGTTCTCCTCACAAATTAACTACAATGTATCCAAAGCCTATTAGTATCAATTTATATGGATTCAAAAGTGTTTCCATTGTTTTAATTTTGATAGTGTCTTAATGTTTTACCATTACCATTTTCACTGCTGTTTTTATTTATTTAGGTCTTACAAGGTTTTCTTTTAATACATTTAACTTGTTACTCTCTCTGCTGTTATTCTTTTAACATACCATCTTTATGTGATGTCGTATTATCCATAATCATATATAAAATGAGAAAACTGAGAACCCGATCTTACTTTAAGCTTGTTTCAAAAGCTGACGTTAGTGACTTACATTTCCGAAGAAAACTCTTTTTAATACCAATTACGCTATTGCTGACTCTTCTGCATTAATAGAGTATTTCAAATTTTATTTTCATGAAAAGTTCTGCTTATTTACGAATATTCTTATCAATTATCGTTTTTCTGTAAGCATGTTCCCGAATACCTTTTACGTATCTGTGTTTTGTTTATTTTGTTATGGTTGCTTTTAATCTTTTAAGTAGATTTCGTAGGTGTATTATCTTTCGTGGAATTTTTCATGCCATGTTTTTCGTTTCATGTCTCATATACTTCAAAACCACCTACGTTCAAAAATTTAGCAAATACACTCTTTAGCTATAGGTAAAGTAAAAAAAAATGTAGGCGATTTAATGAAGGGTCGGGGGAGGGGGGTTGGTTAGATATATCATTTTTATAAATATATTTTATATGTTTTTGATTTTTACACTTAACTACAAGCTACAATACGAAATCTACTCGACTCTTGATGGATTTGCTGCAAGAGATTTTTTTCTAATATTTTTGAGTATATTTTCTATATGGATGTACGATGTAACAGTGCCAATTTTTGGATAATGAACTATTCACAATTAATGTAGATGATATAATTTTCCTGTTTACTATTTTTATTTTCCTTCAATGCTTCTTGCTAATATTTTGTGCTGTTTTTTCATTATTCGTATTTTTACTACCTATCTTAATTCAATATTTAATTTAATGGAATGTTCTATTCTATTTTATTTTTAGATAATTAGTTAATAGATGAAATATTCAAAATGTTAAAAATTGTTTTAATATAAATAGAACTTATTTGGGAACAACCAACTTCTTATAATTAAAAAAAAAGAATATTGAAATATGGCTGTACAGATTTTGAAAAATTTCATTTTTTGAAGATCGCTTAAAAGAAGAATTTTGAGCTCCTTACTCTTTCACCAGTGAAAATTAATGTTTTTGTTTGTTTTCTGTAAGAAACAAAAACTGTAAATGAAAAGGAAAATGTTATTACACTGATGGCGATCATTAAGCTTCATTATAGTTCTCGAAAGTTCTTTCATTACTTAATTGTAATGTATGTGGCGTGCGCTGCTTTTATCCACAATAAATGTGTTATTGCCGGCAGTGAATCCATTAATTAAATTCATTCCTAAAACTCCAAATTTATTTTAGGTAACAGAAATTACAGCTTGTACTTTATCCTACCCGGTAATTTGGCTAGCGTATTATTATCATTCTGTGTTATTCTTTTCAATTGCTAGCTAGTTAGAGCAAGAGAAGAATGTTAACACAGCTTACATATGCGAGCTTAGCAAAAAGTAGATAATAATAAAAAATAAAGTAATAACAAGCTTGTGTTGGGAGAGATCAGTGTGAAGGAGATAAAATTGGCAGGAGAGATTAAATGACATATTAAACATTATATATTTATTGTTATATATATAAACCAATGGATATGGACGCGCTTTGAATTAAATTAGAGATAGACCTGAGGTACTTGTTTTGATAAAACAGTTTATTGATATTTTGTTCTGTTTTATATTTATCAGTGGTTATAATTGCTTACAACACTAGTAAAGGATTTTTCTTTTTTTGTTACAAATATATCCAATAGTCTGTTGAATGGTTTAAGGTAGTTTTCTTGTTTTTCTCTAAATTTTATAAAACAATGTGGAAAGATGTATTCAACTGATCTTATAAACATTTCATAAAGTATCATTTGTAGACTCATTCTTCAGATATTTTTACAGCAACAAAAAGGTATAAACAATTTCCAGTAGAATGAACCCAAATATTTTATGTAGTCTGTTATAACAACATAAAATATTAAGTTTCATTTGTTACAAGAATAGATAGAATAAAGGAAGGAAGGGAAAATGATGTATTTAAGTGGTTGATTAGATGAATGAAAGTATTTTGAGTCCTAGAGATGGACCGGTTATACAAACCAATTCTGAGAATTGCTGTTCTTTCTTAGATGCACATGGTAATGAATAAATAAAGTAACAGGAGAAGAGTCATTCAGAGGATGTGTTGGTGCATTCCGTTGTAGATTTTTAAATTGTATGTTTAAATTTATTGCTTTCTTTTTTTTACATTTGTCTGTGAAAATTTTATTTTGGTGCTTTTAAAAATTTGGCTAAGTGATTAAGTTTTCATAATTACTTTATTGTCGTTATAGCATTTAAAATGGTATTATTATACCATCATTAATATACTTTTTTTGATCCATAAAAACCAAATGTAGTATTTCATTATGCAATGAAACTGTTCTAAAGGACGCTTCTTCAACGTGATGTGCTTTTACAAATTCTTGCCTCAAGCGTATTAAAATGATGATGTAGATCTCTGTATTATGTATGCGGAGACTTTTATTTTCAAGAGCAAAATAATGCGTTACCTGATGAAAAATATCCAGACTTCTATTCAAAACTGTTACTAGACTTACGTTATGCTACAAGTTTCAGTAATCGACGTTAATATAGAGTTGGTCTACTCTTTACTTCGATGGCAGTTCTGTGTGGAGACGAGCTGTCAGAATGACTCTGCGAAAATAGCAACTCCCTTTTTTCCTGAAGAATTGCAGCCCAATATTTGCGATATTGTTCTTTGAGGTCTAGAGCGAAGTCGGTGTTCTAATTTATCTCAAAAGTGTTTAATGCAGGTTTTGGTCTAGGCAGTCCATTTTGTATTGTTGTTGTCTGTAAGTCATTTTCTCACAGGCTCTACTTTACGAGGCCGAGCTTCGTCATGCTGATGCAAACAACCCGAATTATTCTTCTATCACCACCTTCTCGAAATTGTATATTGGCACTACATATTCTGACAAGTATCGATTTCTAGCTATTCGTCACACCCTCTTATTAGATTACCACATGATAAAGCGTAATTAGTTACTCCAAAATATACATTTCCAGTCTCTCACAGTTCAGTGCCGTCGTTTAGTATTTACAGTTAGATTGTCTAATTTTTCTACGTATACGCGATGCTGATTGTATAATCAATCTCCTTCTGCTTGTGCCGTATCCTCATTGGACGTTGGCGATCAGTCTGGCCCTTGCCATCCTGATTTTTCTTGGGAATATAATGAGGTAGTTTCCCGTTGCTTTCCTCATCGCAGTGTTACAGCCGGGTGTATCATAATTTGATAGCCACCTGTAAGTATATGATGACAAGCCTGCTACCGAAGTCATTCTTCTGCAGCCTTGACTCATTAATGACACAGCTGCTTTCTATGCCATGCTAGTTTTGGTCCGCCCTTGGTATTTCATTTCCCAGGTACCACCCATATCTGGGAGGCATTCCCCTATCCGCCACCTGGGGAGGCGCCCGATGGGGGACTAGCAACCCCCCACACGGGGTATAATCAATAGCCATGAGAAACTCTTGGTTGATTTTTTTATTTTTTATTAAGACCACCGTGCGTAGAAAAACTTCGTTCGCAATCATATAAAAAAAAAAAAAAAACGAAACTCTTGGTTAATTTTTTTATATGATTGCGAACGAAGTTTTTCTACGCACGGTGGTCTTTCTCTGTGGTTTATCCGATCATGATTTTGTCTTTACGTTTTCGCTTTACACTCATGTTACTAACAATTAACTGGGCAAATTGAAAAGCTGAAATATCTCTCTGATTGATTTTTTGCTTATATGGTAACCAATAACTAGACCACGTTCTAAATCACCAAGCTCTTTTGACTTGCGCATTTCTCTCGTGCTGCATAGCATTAAAAACGCATGGCTCGTGTTTTTTTATGTTTATTGGTCAGGTTATAGCGACCTCTAAACGTTATGTTACGAGTTAGAGACACTTGTCCGGATACTTATGATTTTTTTTCTGAAGTGTGAATAAAAGTATCGCCATAAAAGTGTTCTAAGAAGGGCATTTTGCGACAAGGTTTTGCACTTTAACAATTTTTCGGAAGGAAGTTAATGTTTCTTGGCTATTTAATATTTTATTCCAGTTGTTTGTAACCAGTATGAGTTCCAGACATACATTGAGTTTAAAATAATAATAATAATAAATATTCCGCCAAGCATTTTAAAGCGGAAAAAATCCAAATCGAGGACATTAAAAACCGCTGTCTAATTGAACTCCATTTATTTATTCGATTTAGTTTATCTATAATCTTTAAATTCTTTATGTACCTAATAAAGTTTTCGTTTTTAGTCATTATCTCGGTCTAGACTACCAAGTCGCTTGGAGAAGTTAAAATATTTTCGAGGGAAGCTTCTATGAGTTGCCACCATTGCAACTTATCATATTCTTTGAAATATTTTGAAATCTTTATTTTGTTTTAGAAAGGTCAACTAATAATTTACCCATTAATTTGGTACATATTTTCTTGTGGTTGATTGTAGTGGATGGTTTGAGTAACTGATATGGTGCTACTTTTATTACTACTTAGATCCGAAACTGATGATTTATTGATAAATAGGTATTGGTATGTGGTATTTCCTAGCGGATATCGCATAAGTATTATTCGTTTGAAACATGGTTTATAGCTTTCATTCGTTTTTGAAAAAATAACAGGCGACTCCGTATTGGTTTCTCACTTTGTTCTAAGAAAGAAGATAAAGGTTAAAAGTCGTCTAAAGGCCTTTTTACATGGATAATTCTAAATAATGGTATAACATAGGAGTGATCAAACGGATAATTTGCTGTGGACTTCGAGCAATAGTTTCTCTTGAGTTTTTGTCCTTTGCAATCACGACGATCGTTGGCAACCTTAAGCAACCTATTATTCACCAGTTTAGCTGCGATTGACCTGTTCGTGTGAAAGATCCCTAAATATGTATGTTCTCAGCGAGAGTTGAACCTATACAACTAAAGAGATGTAAGATGGAAATAAACTTATGAGACTATTGCGGTATATGAATTTAGTTACTGTTACTTCAAGTCGATGTGGACGATTCTATATTTATGTACACGTGATATTTTTGTTGGGGTTTCAAAAGCATGACTGCGACGAAATAGTCAAGTATGTGACACTTTTTATGCAATTTGCAGTTTTTCAAGGTAAATGGTAAAATTTGCCCAAAATATAGATATTTTAATTTAAATGCAAAGTTAATATACATCAACTAAGATATGGGTTTGAAATAAAACTAACATGCATCATCTGATGTTATTTTATTTTCAAAGGTATTAAAAATATGACTTTGCATTTGTTCGCAACTGGTTTGCTGAATTGAAAGCTGGTATTCTCAACGTCGATTATTATGTGCACGCCGAGGAAGGCTGTCTCTTCTATTTATGATGATTAATGAGATGATAATTGAAAATTGCTGCGTTATACTGTATGAAATATTGCGGAGATAAATTTTCTTTATATTACTAAAGTTCGTTTGATTAATAAAAAGTATATCGACAATTAAACAAAGTTGAGACGCGCTAATTTAACAGAAATGGGTGATGGTCAACCAATAAGTTGATTGATTTTGAAGGTCACTTTTTCAATAAGTGCTAATAAATTTTATTTTAGGCTGTCTTCAAAGTTTTTTTTATATTCGATGTTGACATTACTGCAGAATTTTTGAGTATGCCCTAATTTAGTAAGGCAAATTAAAATTATATTTTTAATTTTAACAGGAATTAGTTTTATCTTATATATATAAGGTTTGGATTTGGGTTTGGATAGTATTATATAGGAACATATCGAGACTATATTAGTATTTTGTGACTAAGAGAAACAATTAATTTTTATAAATACCGATTCTATTGTTCATTTTTCTTGCTTAAGATGAGTTCTGAGCCGAAGGAATTTTTAAGTTGTTTGTCAATTAGTTAATTGTTGAGAGTAAATAAGAAAACGAGAAGCTATTTCAAAGCTAATTTCCGAATAGTAAAAAGTTAAAAACGGATGAAAAATTGTATTGCACGCAAAATTTACAAAATGGTAATGGCGGTCTAAATTAAAAGTGGATTTAAATTTTAATTGGAACGATTTTTGAATAGCTTTTATGATTGAGCATTGATGCACACAATCTCCGATTAAATATGAGAAATTATGTCTGACAAATGGTCACTTCGGCTTCAGTTGTAAGTCTTAGTTCTTTTAACAAATGTTTCGATTACAATTTCCTACCTGTTTTGATCAATTTCCTTTTTTGAACTCAACTGTTCGTGGATTGCTAGTGTAGATCTTGGATATTAGGTAACTCCACAAAGAGAAGTTGCATGCTGTTACATCACAAGATTTTAGTGGCTAGTTGATGCTAGGGAATTATTAGTGCAGTAAATCGACTGTTAGAACTGTATGGTAGGTAGCGTCGTCCTGTTGTAACCATATTTGTCCTAGATTTGTTTTGCCTAGTTGGCGTCAAAAAATTAGATTATTATATAATGGTGATAATCGTCATTTACATTTACATTTCCAGCATCATATTTGAAGAAGTATCACACCTCCTGTCTATGAATTATTAACTTGCCGAGTTAAAAATGCGCCTTATTGCTAAAGATGATTTTCACCTAAACTAAGATTTCACTTAATCATGTTCTAAAAACCAATTGATGAATTGTCGATGGAAATTGGACAACAAACTTAAGATCTTGCGTCAGTTGAATTTTTTATGTATGAAGATTTAGTTGTGGACGATGTCGAGTCGATGTTTTCGTATTTGTAGCAATATCTTGATTAACCATGGCATTATTCTTACGGGACCTTACCCTACGCTAAAACTTATAAGATCTTTCAACCATTACCGATCTATTTTTATCAAACGTCCATCATTAAGCAATATAAACAACATGATATCTAGCCATTTGTTGTCTGTTTTTTGTTTTTTTCCTTTATAAATCGAATCTATATATACATTTAAAATTCCGTCGAGAAATCGAGCTTCTTCTTGGTAACAGAAGGAATGTTAAAACTTCGCAAATATTAGTATAGAGTATAGAGTATTGAGAGATTGTGTTGGTAACATTGCGGACATATCGGTAACAATCTTCTAAATGTTGCTTTATAATTGTTTGTGGTAGTATACGAGATTTACCCCAAAAAAATCTAGGTAGTGCTAATATAATTCAAATAGTTTACGCCGCTGCAGTGTAATCCGACAGCCAATGAGAGTGGACTGTAATACGCATGCGTGAATGAGGACGTGCAATCGTCGCCTTTACAATAACTGATCCAATTGAGTAGCGAATCTGCATCAAAGTTGGTGCGAAGCTGGAACTATTTGGATAATTCAAAGGGCTTTAGGAAACGTAGCAATGAGTACAACACGAATAAAGGCATGGCAAGAACCGGCGAATACTATTCCGATAACTGGAAGATGAACTGAGAACTCCGAAAACCAATGTGTGACATTTTGACATTTTGCATGAAACATATCGACGAGATTCAGGTTAATGCGACATGGTAGTTATTCGCAATTCTAACACAGGACTTTGCGGAACAGCGAAAACGATGTTGAACAAAAAATATGAGATTTTAAGGTGTTTACTTGAAGCAAGCCGAAGTTACGCACAATGTTTCTTGTATTTTCTATCATGTTTACTACACAGATTTTTTGTAATTACAATTGTAATATCTTGCATGACATGCAAGTTCGATATTTTTGGAACATACTATGTATGTATTAATGATGTGATATAGAAAGGTAGTAACGCAAATTTGATGTGCGATTAAATTTGTTTGAAATTCAAAGATTTTCGAAAACAGTTCAGGCGTAACAACAACATAAACTAATGGTGGCATAAGTATTTAGATACATTAGGTTACCCTAACTATTTGATACTAGTCGAACAGATTTTCTCTAAAGGGTCTTTCATTAAGGGGTGTCCATTTAAATTGTAAAAAAACGCAAATTTTTGAGAATCATTGATGTTTTTATTTAATTTCGGAGCACAAAAGTCTGTTATTAATCATGGAATACAATATCTCCCAAGTGGCTGCCTCGGCTTTCCTTCCAGATCGATAATTTGTGTGATGAAATTTTTTATAATGTTTTCGCACAAATAAGATTTAATTTCACAAATTACAGTTCTAATATTGTCTTTGAGTGTTTGGAACATTGATGTAGTCCAACAGAAAAAGTTTAATGCTGTCAGATCTTATTATACGGGCGGCCAATTGAAGTCCCAATTTCGAAAAATTATTCGCCCAGGACATTTCTCGTGTAATAACGCAATTGTTTCACAACTTGTGTGACATGTAGCGCCGTCCTGTTGGAAATAAAGGTTGTTCCCGATTATGGCATTTAATTGTGGCCAAACAAGTCAGTCAGCATTTCACGATAACCCACACCATTCGCTGAAATGGCGAAATCAATAAATTCGGATGTTTCCCAACACTTTCAGCTACAGCGACATTTTCAACATCCCACTGGCCAAGCACGTTTTGGGTTTTTTACATCCGAAACTGGAATTTTCCGATTAGTTTTACAGTTGTTGTGAGACAAGGCGCTTCATTTGGATCGGAATGCGTACAGTATTAACGCAATTTTTATAGTGAATTTTTACAATTTCATTTTTGTTAACTGTATACTTTTTACTATTCACATGTTGAATAGCGGGAGCTCTAACATCAACAGATAAAAAATAGCGATAACTTTAAAATTATACCTTTTAATTGAAGACACCTTATTAAAATTTAACTTGAAATGCTAGTTACAGAAGTGTGGATAACTTCCAAAAAGTTAATAGACTAGTTTATAAGGGGATTACCTTAGCGAAGTAGGAGTTACGATTTTGTCTATTCAGTGTTATTTTTTAAACTATTATAGCATATTTGAATTCTCTCTGATGTGTATTATAAGTTGTGCTTTATTATGTAACACTTTCAAGTGTGACAACCCTAAAGTCATATTCTTCAAAAAGATACGGTAAATAACTTAGTATTTCTGGTAATATATTTCAAAGGATAGTTCTAGTTTTAGTGGATTGATTGTTCTTTTGTTAATTTTGTCATTGGCTAGAAGATGGCGTTATGAGATAGTATTTAGCGCAATTCCAACTTACTAGTGGACAGCATATATTATTCTGGAATATTAGTTGTGCCGGAGTATGTAAAGTCGATAATTGATAGGAAACATAAATATGGAGCAAGACGTTGCATTTTTAGAAATGTTTTTATATTTTTGCAAAGAAGAAAGCGGGACCCAGGCCAAAAAGAGATATGTATTGTGCACGTAGAAAATGCCGTAGGCGCTTGTGTGCCTAAAAATATTTTGTGAAATTTTGTTCTGGTGTTACATTTCAAAGATAATGAATGCTCAGGTACGCTATTGGGGGTTGACGTTGACCAAACCCAGGTATTGATTGATAGCATAAGTAACCGAAATACCTCACAAGATCGTTATGAACCCCTTGCACACGCTTGGCTATGCGTCTCGATTTTAGTATGTCATAAATTAAGCGAAAACAATTAACAGACCATTCTATTTTGTTTTTTTTTATCTAAACACAATGAAAACCTTCCACTTTTAAAACGGGCGACGAAAAATCGATTGTTTATAATAATATAGAGTTCAAAACATTCTCGAGGATACGAAATCAACTGCTGCAAACCATACCGAAGAAGAATATTTATATAACAAAAAGTCATACTTGGTGGAATTGGAAAGGAATCATGTACTACTGTGGCAAAACCATGCAATTGATTGTCAGTATTATTCATAATTTGGAAGCAGTACCCAATGGGAAGCTTAACTAAACTTAAGTGAGGTTATGGTGTCTATTTCACTAAGGCAACGTCAGATCTTACGTATATTTGGCAAATTGGCGAAATTTTGATTGGAACGTCTTGTTTCATTTACTTTATTTATCTGACTTGACGTCATTTATTTAGACCTTTTTAGAATATCCCAATGGAAAAAAATGACGTCTTTCGAGGTTTAAAAAAAGCATCTTTTTCTCACAGAAATCTTTGATGATGTTGGTGAATAGTAGCATACATGTTGTTCAATAAACCTGCAAAGCTTGCAACGCATAGCGAAGTGGCGAAGCAGTCTCCCCAAAAAAAAAACCCTCTGGTTGACCTTTGACCAATCAGTTTCAAAAACACTAGCAAACAAGCCTTTTTGGTCACCTGTCGATTGGTGAAAACAGAATTTGGAAATTCCCAGCCGTTCTCGAGTTATTACTCGGACGGGCGGACAGACGGACAGACAGACGGACAACACGAAGTTAGTAAGTGACTCCGCTTCGCTTCGCCACTTAATAAATGTATTTTTAATGCAAGAATTTTGTATTAAATTATACCTAAAAGTATATGAATTTCCTCTTTACTGATATTTCTTTTTTGCTAGTCGTTGATGCGTTTCTGCAACTGCAAATTATTTTCTAAAATTCCTTGTCAGTTGCATCAATATCATTTCTGCAATTTTTATTTTTTATTTAATTGTAATAAAATAACACTCGTAACATTTCACTAGAAT
The DNA here is from genome assembly GCA_036346155.1 of Sinelater perroti. NCBI lineage: Eukaryota > Metazoa > Arthropoda > Insecta > Coleoptera > Elateridae > Sinelater > Sinelater perroti. The sequence continues at coordinate 774,389 of JARFIY010000355.1, read as the reverse complement.
TAAAGCTGGAGCAATTCACTGCACGCCAATTGCTGAAGGCAATTACATTTCGTTTTTGTTCGAATTGTCACTTTCTTTCCTAGTAGAGCGTATTTGGACATTCGTGTAGCCAACCGCATTGTTTCAATTACTGTAATTACATCATTGCTTTTTAAAATTTAATTTGAAGGTATATTAGGCCGGATACGACATGACCATGAAATTTGTTTATAATTAATATATTTTGCGAAAGTTGACCGTTTTGCTTGCACTTTATTACAAAACGTGAGATTAGGGGCATAGTACGATATTGCACCGTTTATATTTATGTAAGGTGTGAAAATTAATTTTCTGTTTTGATTTTTCACTGCCAACAACATTGTTTCAATATTCTTTGTGTACAACCTTTATCTTAAGAAAATGTTCTGAAATTATCGATGTTTGTGAAAAAGTGCAGTTAATTAAAGGACACCTATAATTAATACCATTTTTTTTGTTATAAATATTTTGTTATAAAAATTAAAAATCTGTCATTGATATTTTTCAATGTCCTTTTTGTAAAATGAAACTGTTTTGCTAGTAAAATATTCTTCGAGTGCAGTTGTGATGGCCATTGTAGTAGGAAATGTTTCATCTGAAAATATGGTAATCTGATGGGCAGTATTTGAGTGATTCCGCCGCAAGGGTTATTGCGCTATTATGCTAAAGAATGACATCATTTCTAATAATAAACAAATCTTGGACGTTTTTTATGTAAAACAATATTTAGCCTATCAAGCTACATGGAGTCATTCGACAGTTCCGATTTTATTAGGACTCTAAACCTTACAATGCTTAATTCTCGTAACATCCCAATACATTGCTAACAGTTTTTTAGGGTGAAGAGCTACCTTTGTTGTAGGCTAGCAATGATGTTAATTATTCTTGCTATATTAAATCTACTGATCATTTCCAGTAACAGTTTTCTTTACGGTGAATCTTATTCTCAAATGAAGTTAATGAGGAAGCCAGTTGTTTCAAACTATGTTTTAAGTTAGATTTTGAATGGTTTGCTAGGGATCAGAGAATACAAGATTCTTGTCAGTTTTAATATGTTTTCCAAAATGGGTCTGTCGGAAAGATTATAATAATCGTTTGTAAACTAGATTTTAAACAGATTTTAATATTCAAAGCACTAGAATAAATAAAATTATGGCATTAGTGTCACTAGTGATATTGTTACTTTATTGTAACACTTTGATATTCTATTCCCAAATTCTTTTAAAGCTTCATAATTTCAGAACAATCATAATAAATCCCAATACATTAAATTAGATTATATAATAAGAAATCATATTCATGAATAAGATACCAATGTTTATTCAGTCTGAAAAAACGATATTTTTTTTAGGTGCCTTTTAATATAAAGTACTAAAGAGTCCATTGTAAAAATGAAGTCAACATGAATTTAACCTCTCCTGAAACGAAGAAACGGTTTGATTTTATCTAAAAATGAAAACGTAAAGTCAGTCGTTTGTTTTCGTTTTTGCCAAAGCCAGATTATTTAAGAGATTAATTTCTGCTTGATAAAAAATGATTTAAGTTTTTGAAGGCTTAAAAAGCTGTGATATATGTTTTTTACAATTTTTGCCAATTGTTTAGAACCTTGAAAACAGTTATTTTATGAATTTTATGATTGTTGTACGAAAATGTTAGTTATCAGTCAGTGAACGTATTATATTCTTCTTAGCTTGTCTGCAACTCCTACAGCTCGTGTTACAACCTTGGAAATGTTACTTTGTTTGATGTTTTGTACGCTAGCCATAACTCTAGTGTAACTCGTCCCAATTTGCTTACAATACTTCTAGTTTCTTTTACAGAATTTTGACAGATGACAATTTGGCTGGCGGCTGGTGTGTGCGAGTGGTTAGAAGGGTTTTAAACACGCTGGACCTCACCAAAATCATTTCTACAAAACAATTTGCAAACTTGTTAAGGGCAACCAAAAACGCTGAATTTTAAAATATTGTAACAAGGGATGTAGGATTTGCAGATGAGCTACAGGAGTGGAATGCATCTTCTGAGTGATAACGAATATTTTCATATTATAGCTATTTCTATAAAAACTGCTTCCAATTTGCCAAGCTGCTAAATGATTACTGAATTGCTGAACAGATTTTTGTTATTTTGTGAGTAAAATTGTTAGTTTTTTTTCATATATTGCAGTGTGTCGACTATTGCCATTTTTAGTTTTAATTAATTTAATTTTTCTATCGTAGAGCTTTTATTTCGTTTTAGTTTATTTTTTTAACAGCAAGGTGGAAGAAGGTTTGTACAATAAATTTCTCATACTTTTAATGCTTAAGTTGGTGTTGGTTGGTATTTTAAAAGTGGTGTTTTTTATGTGTACGGGTGTCACAAATTTCTTAACGTCTGCGTATTATTATTATTTGTTTGTTCCGTTGAAATCACGAGAGTAATTTGTTAGCATATGTTTTACTTACTAATGCGTGTATAAACTTCGAGATGATCGATTGACTTTTGTAAAAAATATTAACCTTTGGCGTAAAATGAATGATTGAAATATAGAGTGGCGAGTTAATATTAAATTTTTTAATGAACATCTGCACAACTATTGCTGACACGTCGTAATTGTTGGTGGCATGTAGTGTGTAGCTCTGAAATAAATTCATTGCGTGATATGAAGATAGAAATGATGATTCTAGAAATAGGCAATTACCAATAAAAATTACTGTTGTAAATGTTTAACATATAGTCTTAACATACGATTATATAAGTCTGCAATTAACGATTGAATTACAAATAAATCCAGAAACAAACCGTCGTTGATATTAGCATAATTTGATAAAGTACTATGAAAAAAAGTTTCAGGCCTATTTTCAGAAATGGATCCTTAATGTATCGTTCTAAATGTGTTTTTACGGATACATTCCAATAATATTGTCGCGTTTCGTATTTAATTCCTATTATTACCTACATAAGTGCAGGTATCACTCATTTAAGGGGACATTCCAATGTGACGGGTTGAAAAATTCGAATTTTTTTTTTGAATTTTTCGATAGTTTTTACCCATAGAATTGATATCCCAAAGTCGGTTTAGGTGATTCTTGCCTTGTTGACCAGCTATAATGCTCCAAAAGAGAAGCTCAAACAGCTCGCGCTCGAATTTCGGAACAGGTTTACGAATTAAACATTCGACCAGCTATTCTGTGTTAATACCTGCATCTATTCTTACAGGTATACAATAGAGACGTCCGTTTTCATGATTTTAAGTAACAGTTTCGTGAAACGACCAGTATTATTTGAGATGTCGTCGTGGAAAGAGCGTTGTTTTTCAGAACTTGGATAAATAAAAATGGATGAGAAACAGCGTAGATCATCTTCAAGACGTCCTAGTTATCCTGTTAAAAAAAAATTCCATGGAAATCAAAATTCAGATGAAACTAGAACTGATTTTGCTAGTACATCAGCAAATAAATTGAGAGGGAGTCAGGATGACAGTTTTACTGTGAGTGAAAGCGACTCTGCCACTTACTGTTTTCTCCAGTTCGCTCTTGTGTTTTCATCACTTCAAGCTATCGTAAAATGTCGAGAGTGTGATTCAAGCATTACTTTTTTGAAATATGGTCAACGAGGACTTGGTTTTAAAATCAAATTACTTTGCCAGTGAGGAGAGATTCATATACTCGTGTCATATGATTTTTCATTTTGAAAAATTTAAAACGCGTTTTTCGCAAAACGATATTTTTGCACCTGGTGCAGGTGATTTCTCAAAAATCACCGGGCGTACCGACTTGAAATTTTAACATGATATTCAGGCTATCATGGCTTTGTCCCGAACCTCCAACTTGTTGATATTTAGATTTTAACTTATAATTTCACCTTATTTATTATGCAAAAATACGTGTTTTTGGATACATTTTTGCAAGAAAACATTTTGCCATTTCGTTAATTTTCGATAAAATAAAAAAGTGGAGGTATGGGACATAGGGGCGATGACATAAATTAAGAAACTTTTCGATTTTCTGTTTAACATCACCAGGAGGGCCAAAATCACCTGCATATGCAGAAAACTTTTTTTTTAACATAGATATGTTATATTATAAGTAAACAAAGAAATATTTTTTATGACCAACAAATTTTTTTCCCACTCTTTTTGATCATACCTTTAAGGGGAAAAAACGTTTGTCTGATTATTTTCAATAGTGCTAGAGAAAAAAATTGTTGAAAATATGCTTTTTTTGACGTTCACATTGGAATGTCCCCATAACTTTAACGTTGAAAAAGCGTACTACATTTATTGATTGTAGTTCTTAAAGTAAAATAACGAAAAATGCAATTGTTGACTGACAGAATAATTGCTTTGTTTTCACCGTTATGAAATTAAACGAACATTTTCGTAGTAAATTGTTTGATTTGGCTTGTAGAATCAAACAATGAGCTTTAAGGTAAAGGTACATTCGAAATCTGTTTTTTAAAGAACTATTTTTTTTTAGATTTTAATGTCTTATATAACTCAACTACTTAATCAGTTCCGCATTTAGATAACACACAATATATTTATTAGGTGTTGTTGAAGTCATTTAGAGTGCATTTGTTTAAAATTTCACTTAATTTGCCAGGAGAATTTATACATTATATTGCGGGGTTATTTTGTGAAGTTTCTATATACCAGTTTTTTTCAACTGTAGGACACTGTATATATGAATAAAAAGACAAATGAATAAACATAAGTTATATGTGTATCTAAGACGCAATTCTGTTTCTAAGAATATCATTTACATAACTTGTTCTACTGTATTTCGTACTCTTGAATTTTTACTGTTGAGTAGCAGTACAAATTAAAAAAGCAATGCCATTTGTTAGTTCCAGTATATTAAGCCCAGCGTTATCAGAGTATGGATCATTAAAGACCGTGTTATGAAGCGGCTAATCACGTTTTACGATTGGGCAGTCAGGTAGAAGTGTGTGACGAACATTAAGAGAACGTGCAACGTCAATAGGGATGTTTCATAATGCAAGCGTATTGGTTTCGGGGAACATCCATGTGGTGTGACTAAGGTTTATTGATTTTAGAGAATGCATTATATGACATTGAAGGACAAAACTGCTAATTAATTTATGACGATGTTTCTGTATATTCAGATATAGTTCGATGAAAAAGGGGTGCAATAAATGTAATGCTTTGTTCTCACGTCCTAGATTCATATACAGAGGGTGATTTACATGAATAAATTCATGCAAGGTTTAACCGCTGAACCTTAGGTGCTAGTTTCGAATTATTATAGTGAATCAATTTAAATTGATTTTTACAAATTAGTTGACAGGAATTAAGAAATTCAACTAATTTAAAAGATGAATATTTAATTAGTCTGCTATTTGTGATGGCTAATGGCAAATTGATGAAGATCCCAGAGTTTAAAATTCAAATTGTAGCAATTATGGCGAGTTTTAAATTACATGGGTAAAATAAACAAACATATTTGCAAGAAAAAGGATATTACATGGCGATTTCAATTAAATTGGCGTAAGTGTTGCAAACCAAGCCAAAGCTTTATAATATTGCATTGCTGCGAAAGTAATTTTGGCTCGGCAACTATGTAAAATCTACCAAATACACGTGGTGTATTTTTGTGATGAGGATACTCAGGTCCATTTATTAGCGTCACAATCACATGCTAGTGTCGTGCTCAATCGGTGACCGTGAGTTATTATACGACTTCAAATCTGATCTGAAAGCAGTAGAATCGTCAAATCGTTGTGTTAATGCTACGTTTAGCAAAATCGGTCGTTTTTGGAATGCCGATTTTGACCTTATAATTTAGCTTCGTTCAGGACGACCCTCAAGCGTTAATTTACGATTTCACATCTGACTGAGCGTGAGAGTGTAAACAGGCTTGGGGTACATTGTAGCATCATGTTAACGCTAGATTCAATTCCATTGTGACGGGAGATGAAAAGTGGTATCGTTGCGCCACTGCCAATTGCAAAAGGTAGCTACTGAACGAAATAATGCAAGCAATCACAACTCATTTGTGAAAGGTTTTGATTTGCGTTTGAGGGATTCTCCACGGTGAATTCAAGTTCGGTTGCTATACGACAATGCGCGACTACACGTTGCGTGGGCGACCCGGGAAGATTGCTTAAGCTTGGTAACATGGAAATTCTGCCCTTTCCGCCATATAGCCTCGATCTTACGCCAACGGATTGCCATTTTTTAGAGTACTGTAAGGACAGGAGTTTAACAACAAAGTGAAGTTCTAACATTGGATAGACAATTTTTGACTATCTAAGCTGGCAACGTTCTACAAAATTGGGATCGATAAGTTACTTGAAGGTTAGCAAGTCAACGATGTTGATGAAGAATATCGACAAAAAGAAAAGAAAGCACACTTATAAATCAAACATGAAAAAAGTTTTTCTTTTAATACCACAAGTATACAAGATCTTTCTTTTGGCATATACACAATTTTAAGTTTCCACAATCATTCATATTACATTCTACAATGTATATACACGGACATGTTTTAGCTTGATGACATTTGGATGCTTTATGCAAGGGCGGATCCAGCTTTCAAGTCGGGGGAGAGGGGGAGGAGTCATATAGTCGAGGTTTACTCAGGACAGGTTTCAATTCGATTATAATAATAAATCTAATTAAAAAGAAATAGTATTTTATTGTTATACGTCAAAATAATTTTAATCAAATAACAAAATCAGTTTTTCTCTTTTGTTTTCTCGCGAAACTTGTTATGACTTCCTCCGCTTGAATGGGTATGCTTTTGAGAACGTGAAGAAGTGCCAGTCCAGTTAGGCGGTCTTCTGCCATTGATGCTCTAAGCTAATTATCACTAGTCGATCTAGACCCGGGGGTTATGACCCCAATGACCCCCCCCCTGGATCCGCCCTTGGCTTTATGAAGGTGCTGAACCATAGCAGATGAAATTTGTAGAGTACAAGTTATAATCTAATTGTCACCAGAATTTATAGAAGGCTGACCATAAGGGCATATTTAGTTTAAAAGATTTATCAATGTTTGATTTGAAGAGTGCTACTGAAAATCTTTATTACAAAAGATGATGTTGCTGAGATAAATTATTGCTGTTAGGATTCGTTTTTTATTCACTTTGTCGGTAGTAAACCATAATATGATTTGAAGTAGGATGATGACTTATTTGGCTTATTGTAGTCTTCTCATTGAATGTATAGTATAGTCTAGTCTGCCACTTTGGATGATGTATTTAATTAGTGAATGGAATTTTTCTGTCCTAGGCGTTTTCCTATCGAATTTTTGTTTATGTTACTGCATAGTTAACCCTTTTTTGGTTATTGACACGATCAATACCAATCGTCAGATAATACGCCTTTTAGAAATCTCAGTTTTCCCAATGACTTTTCTCAAATTATATGATTTAATTGCATTATTCCATCATGGAAGTTAAACAACGTTTTACGTTTCTGCTAGAGAAGTTGTTGCAATGTCAAAATATGTAATGATTATTATCTTGGATTATTCCACAAAATATAAAAAGTTTCTGAAGCTAACAACTTTTAAAAAATATAATATATATCTTGCCATAAATGAAACAAAAAAATTATCAGTATTATTTATTTAAATTTATAATTTAAATTTTGCTAGTGATGTAATAAGATAAGCGCGTATATTATTGGTTGTACCTGTTTGACTATCTTTTTATTTGTATCACTGTTTCTTTTCAACTTATTTTATTACGTCGCTTTAGGCGGGAAACCAGTTTCATTTTTTCTTGAAAATAACAATTATTTCTGAAAAATGCAAAAATATCTTACTTTTATTTTTTAAAAACCTATTTAATTTAGAAATTTTATTTTATTATTTCTTGAGTGGAATAGTTTATTTTTTATACCAGAAAATGGGTGTATTTTGCAGTGATGACATACAATTAATTACATTGGTTAGAAATTTAAAGAGATATATTTCTTATCAAACGATTTTATAGAAATGAACGCCGCTAGATAACCGGAACCTCTACATTTTTCTTCGGCATTTATGGATTTATTACTATTCACATAGAAGAAGGTTATCGGAAGTAATTGCAAATTATTTTGTTGATAGATTGCAATTATTTATGTTTATGGATTTTAAGTTTTTTAGTTCAATCTTAAATGCAATCTTAATACAACTTTTAAATATATGCCCCCAAGAATATCCTTTAAAAATAATTTGGTTTTAGGCATTTATATCGCCTAGGTTTTTAGCTAAAAATGAACTAATTTGTTAGTTTCTTAATGTACTTAATTAATGTTTGTAATTTATATTCAGACAGGTTTTGCTTTCTATTAGACAATGTTTTCATTAATTGCAAATTTTATGCGCTGTTTTTTTTTATTGGAAAGGAGTGAAATGCCGTAATTACCGATTTACTGCATCAGAGGACATGCGCTTTTTTACAGTATAATTCAAAAGTACGAACATTTTTAAGGTTTTTTAGCAATGTTGTATTTAAAGTAATTTAAATACATTATTTTAACATTAATTGCTAATTTATAGAATTGCGATTTTGATACTTTTGTAGTGTACAAATATTAATATTGTTGTCTCATATATTTCACTTGCTTTATTATTATTTTTTGCGATTTTTGTTTTAGCAAAGCAATGTTCTCTTACATATGACGTATTGTGAATTATAAATTCATAGACTAAATTTGAAAAAAAAATGTTTTCATATGTCATTCAATTCGGATTTTACCGTTTACCTTTTCGTTCAATTTTATAAAACTATCTGTGTAAATTACAATATATTGCTAAATACCAGCCGTTTGGATTTGTGTTATTTGTACACTCATTGTAATAAAATTGCTTTATACAGAAGGAAATGTCGAAATAAAATGAAATGATATAAATAATTGATTACAGCATCAAGGCAAACGCACCTTTTTCGGTCAAAACTACAGTTGGAAAGTACCTTTAATGTATTGTTGCACAGCTTCTAGTGTGGATATATGTAGCGATATGATCTACTTCTAACCAACTGTTACGAATCTGTTGATGGTTGAAGTTTTATAGGTGACAAATCTAGAGACTGAGTGGGCCAAGGAAGAATGTTGGCAGCACGAAGATAGTCTTAGGAAACCCGTACTGCTTATGAGTGATCATTATATTGTTGGAAAATTGTCTGATAGAGCCGTGTCGTAGAGGAAAGTATATGAGGCAGCAGAATTTCCAGGACGTGCCGTTATGTCAGTGTTTCTAAGATCACTGTTAACGAAAATATCTACAACTAGATATTTTTTTAAACTAAGGCTTCGCTGGTTATGTCGATATATTGCTTAATAATAACCATACTCGGATCTGTGGTTATCCACCATTCGAACAAGTTCCGGATTTGTTATTAAAGACTATGCGTTGCCATTCCTCAGGCGTCCATGCCACCGGCTCATGACAAAATTGCAATGATGGCGCAAGGTTGTCGAGGATATAAGTCGCTTTGTAGTAAAGCGGGTCGCTAGTAATGTTACTGCACGTCTCTGGATAATGGAAAAATACCGTTGGGTGAGTGTACATGCTTGTCTGATGATGTCACGATTCTTTATCTGGTGGTCATTCCGAGTCGCTCAGAGCCTTTCCGACGCGTACGTGTCTCATCATGTTCCTATTTCTCACAACGTCCTCGTATAATTCGGTCGCAATGGCCTAGGTGACGCCTAATTGTGATAGAACGATCAGTTTGCCTCCCATAGTTTACTGATTCGTTTTTTCTCAATAAGTTGCAGTACTTAACTTCGTTCTTCAAGCATATCGATCTTCTGCACAAGGCTCCGTCTTATGGCTGTTTATGTTAACGAGAGTTATTGCGGTATTATTCGTGATGATGCTGCATCCATCTTAACTTTCGTCTTTTTTGGATAATTCGTTCTGGATAGTGGTCATTTTTATAGCACTGGGTGTATTTGTATATTTAAACAAGATGGTATTGATGCAATTACAATGGTTTGTAATGTCATGCGGAGTTTTTAAAATCAGTTTTAGTATGTAACTGTGAAATTTTAGTGGCTGAAAAAGGAAGAGGTTTTATAAAGAATGCCCGATGTTTAACAAAAAATGATAGTGAAAATTGTAAATTATCGTACTAAGCTACAAATATCACTTAGATTGTTATGAATAGCAAGACCTCATTAGTATATTGTAATTGTTGCACCCATTTTCCCTTTATTTTTAAATGAAGGCATTTTTTCCATATATGATGACTGTTGCCAAATCATTATATCAATAGACGTTTTTGAAATTAATAGATTTTTATTTTATATTAGTTCTTAGTTTATTATGCTATGTCACTCCGTTTGCATAATTAATTCTAAACATTCTACATTTTTTGTATCGGTCTGACGATTTTTTCAGTTTTTGAAGAAGTTCGAATGTGTATGTACTCGGTTAATTTCCATATGGGAATCTAAAGCTGCTTTAATCATTATTTGTTATTTTTTAAACAAAATTGTTGATACTGAAAGTTACAATTAAGTAGCGAGCATGATGCATGAAGTAATTACATTTTGCCGTTATTTACTGCTTCAAATGGCCTGTATGTGCTACTTATATGCATATAAACGTTCTGCCTTGACGGGGTCAGCCTTTAGTGCTTTTGCAAATGCTGCATGCTTCAAGGTAAAGCCTTTTCTATAACGTGAAAACTACTTTAGTCGGAGGAAACCGATTCTCAAGCTAGCGTGACTTTAGCGACCGTTAAGTTGGTCGTTTTGCCTTACGAGCTCTTGGAGTTTTTTTTCTAGAACTGCTGGCGTCCTTTATATTTATGTATAAGTATGACCTTATTATGGGGATTTTCTAGTAAACAGCAATACAGTAATACCTTGTCCTTTTTTATCTTTAATAGTTTTAATATTGTTCTTAATTTAATTCTTGAATGTTTCTAGATTTAGATTCCTCCTCCCCATGCGGAAATTATTTCTCAAAATATATTTTTGTATTGAAGGTATCTTTTTTTGGGAAACATAAAATGTTCAAGGGACCATTAAAAAAGTGTAAAAAGAGTTTTATAAATCGCTTATTGAATTCCGTGGACACATAAATAAGGTGTTATGTTCTTTATCATAAGCAGATGTATTTTATGTTTTTTTTTGTTGAAAGGACATGTTTCCCTGTAAACGGTAAACTTTTCATACTTGAATTTGATCAAGTCTTGACCAGATAACTTCTATGGTATACGGAATTTTAAGAGAAAATGACAAACGAACGAGTTATAGCGATTTTTGGCACTGAAAATATTATGAATAATTATGGTTTCTTTGATCTGGGGAAAGTAGGATTATTGTGAACCTCATGATTTCAAACTTATGTTTTGTTAATGGAGACCTTCAGTTCTTCCTGTTTCTCTGCCTTTTGTACTTTGGAAAGTTTATGTAGCGTTATTTATCTTGTAGGGGTTACATTACTTACCCGTTTTTCTTTTTGTAAACATTGTTTTGACTCGGACCTTCTTCTCTTTATTTGTCTTCTCGTTCTTTTGCTTGGCAATTCTGACGCAAATTAATATTTTCGTTTTTCGTCTGTATCTCGTGAATTGTTCACTTGCGCCAAATTAAATTTATATTTTTATAAATATCTTGTCGAGACAATTTTTTAAGTATGAATCGTCTAGGACTGTGTCTTTTTTGCTGTCTCTCACGACAAAGCATTTCTTAAATATCACGAGTTGTTTGCCTATGATTTTTAATTTCCTTACTGTAAGTAATTTATTTATGAATAAGCATATTGGGATGAATTTTCATCACTAGATCGATGTGACTGGGTTTGATGATAATTATTCATGACTTCGCGTCGTCTGAAAATAAGTTTTTGAGGTCCAGATTTTGGCCGGTGTTACTTGGGGCTTACACTCATTTGATATAGTTATCCTAGGTCTGTTTTATTCAATGTTTGACTTTGATCGCTAATTTTTTTAGATGAACTTCAAAGTCGCACAACTTCAAAATTATAAGGTTTTAGATGTTGATTCTTCTTGTTACACGTTCAATTTGTTTTGGGATATCACGTGCAGCTCTCCTTGGTAATGGTGCTGGATGATATACCTACTGTTACAGTACGGAAAAATATCATTGGTAAAACGCGTAGTAGGGGAAAATGAAAAAAAAATATTTTTTTTAGAAAAAAAAAGAAAAACGGAACAAAACAAAACAATAATATGCAATTTCTCTTACATTTGAAAAATAAGTCCTGCGAAGGTTTACAAATTTAAAGCTGTATATGGTAGGTATATGGAAAAAAATCATAATCGGCTCTGCCATCTCCACGATTGATTTGCAACGATTTAGCATTCGGAATATATATTAAGCTTTCATAAGAACCCGTATGTAATAAACACTACTGAATTTCCATGTTCGAACGATAAATGTTATCTTAAACGTAAATACGATATCAAGAACTACCGTTTCAGACTTTGTAGGTATGTTCGATTTTTTCAGAGTTTTGGGACAAAAGGAACGTGCAGAATTTTATTTTTCTAGTTCCGTTAATTAAATTTAGTTTGTTATTAATTAGTAAGTGAATGAGTTAGTCAGATAGCGTTATATACAAATATTATTTTATCTCCCTATATTTCATTCAGACCAACAATTTTGGGATATAAGTAGGCACATAAAGTTTATAAAATCTTTCAATACTTTACGAAATTAAACAAATATTCTTATTTTTAGTGAATGTTTTGAGCCTGACCTATATCACAGAAAATTAGCTATTACGTTGTTTTGCTGTGTTGGTTTAATAGTCAATTACCATCGATCAATAATAAATAATTAGAGTTGTAAAAATAAAGATTTACATTAGTGACATGAATGTGCCTAAAATAATTGGATAAGAGGCGCTGTTTAGTAGATTTGTATCCCCAATGCAAAATATTTCCTACTAGCAGTTTTAGTTTTACTTGCTGATAATTAATTCTGTTATCAGGTTCAGTACAATTTAAAGCTCTATTTATGGAATTATAATTTCCGTTTGTGTGCAAAACATTTCCATTCTCCTATTCACACGTGATTTATGGTTTATATAGCTTAATGATAATTTATTGCATATTTATTGCGATTTAATTTCGAGTCGAGCTATTATTGATATGCTGTGTTTATTCTAATGATCCAACAGTTCGTGAATTTTAAATGAAAAAAGTAATAGAAGTAATGATTTTTAGTTCCGTTTGTTTGTGATCTATTTTTTTACACAATCGCCTTATAAAAGGGACACAAGAAAGTCAATTTGACACAGACGCTATGTTTTTTTCTGTCAATCCAGCTTTATTTTTTTTTTAGTTTAAGGCTTGCCATTTTTTACTATGGAGGATATTTTTACATTTTGTAGTTTTGAAAATTAGAGTGTCAACTTGACAAGTTTTCTTGGTAACTTTCGTTATTATGCGTTGATAAATTCCACATGGTCTTTAACGAATGAACGAATTCCATTTTTTGTCGTTGGGATGTTTCCTAATGGGAGAAACATATGGTTGTGTGTATATTTGATCTTAATGTTTTTTTCCACGATTTCGTCAAACATGACCGTCATTGTAGACATCTGTTGTCTAGCCTCTTTTAGTCGTGATGTACTCCTTGAACCTTTGAAGACAACATTATGGTTGTTAAAGAGTTCAATATCAAGGACCATGCTTGATCCCCAACGAAAAAGTGATTTCTCATTCTTAAGTCGCTTTAGGATGTCCTCGGCAAATTTAATATTTTCTTCTCTTCTGGCTTTATGATATATGGCGCGTGAAGACATATTTAGTTTTCATTTAGAGTAAGGTTGGTTTTGAGGAAACTGTTGTCTCTTCACATATTTTCAAATTGAATTGAAGTTCTTTATCAACAATCGTTCGAAGTGCAGGTACACGTCCATCTGATGTTAAGTATCAAGCGCGACTTTCTTTTGATTTATCAGTTGTAGTAACGTAATCGCTTTTGAAGTGCGAAAATGTATTCTAAATAGGTTTTACTTACCAAGACAACTCGGTGTAACATTTTGCTATTATTTACTCTGAAAATGCTATACGTAAATTTTTGGCAGCTAGGAATACACCATTTCACTTTTTGATGACACCTATTCTTATTGCTCATTTGGAAATTTGAAATTTATATTAATTTTTAATGTATCAACTATTAATATTGAGTACAAATTATATCAACATTATGCAAATACAAAGGGGAAAACTATGGAATTTTGGAATTCCAAATGTATTTAACTGTTTCAGTTAACAACAATTATCAAGTAATTATAGATATACGCACGTATAACAAATCGGTCTTCTACTACCTTCTAGTACATGATAATATGGTGTATAGTACTTTTTTGTATCGCTTCTCCTAAGATATGCCAAACTAACATTAACTAAGCAATGTCAGTCCATCATTATTTTTAAGAAAAGTAGTAATTTCAGTCGTATTTTGGAGCGCCTTACGACCCAGAAACGAGCAGAGCTACATTAATGACGTTACGAAAATATTGTAATCATCAAGCCCCAAACGATCACATTGTGAAAGGACAAGTGCATTATTGATCTTGCAACATCTTAAAATATGTCAGGCTACATAGTCCTGATAAGTTTTATCGGATTCTATTGAATTAGAGGGCTTAAAAAATGGAATTTTTAAACATTTATAATATATCACATATAGAAATATGTATCTACTACACCGATCATGCTGATTACATCATTATATTTCCTTAAAGTTCAGATCACTGTTCTTTTTCTGAAAATATGACAGGTAATGCCATTACTGTTAACGTGAGAGATACTGTAAGATATTGCACAACTTTTAGAAATTTTAATTGTACCGGCTTTAGAGAAACATTGTGTCAATAAAACAACACTACGACTCATACATCTAAGAAAACCATTAACCTATTACAAACCATTTTTCTAAGTAATATCTTCTGGTCATTGAGGTTGTCTGTTTGACTACCTAAAAGATGAATTACCAATACATGAACATTTAAGTTATAGTCGACATACTACCCGAAACTTTAGATACATTGATGCTGAATGAAATAAAAGAAGTGAGTGACTAATGTAATGAAAAGAAAAATTCATTTTATTCACTTGCCTCGCGTTAGTACTCACAGTTGAAGATTGCCCGATACACGATTCGTCGTTTGTGTTCTCACTTTACACGTAGATAATTTGACGATGAATTTGTCAATGTTGATAACACTTCTGTATGGTGCGTCATACTCGCACGGTAACTACTTGCCTAATGTATTTGGTACAGCCGTACTATTTCGACACATTATGACTGTACTGATACGCTACACTAACGCGATATTTTTGTTGTACAACGAGAACCATTTTTATCGTAGATTTACCATCTCGTCAATCATTTACCATGTTAATAAGAAAAATCGCCGAAGACAAGAGGCTTTAGAAGGTCGTTAGAAAATACAAAATTTACCTATCATAGTTTTAAATAGTTTGTAGTTTTGTTGAATAATAGAAGCTACTATCGAAGCCCACAACAACAAACATTCGACGAGAGCTACATTCTTGATTTTTTTTAAAGTTTATGTCTCATTCACTCATGTAGGCAGTTACATTCATTGTCATGTAGTCTTACAAGGAAACTCAGAATCGCGGATTCGAGTTTCAAAAACTCCTTTCAGCAAAAAGTTAGCTTTTTGAACTAAAAAAAGATTTCCGTTTTCAAAACTTGCCCGATCGACCCACATGATCTTTAGAAATGACCTCAAAGTTTCAATTTGTCCCATACATTTGCTTGATACATGTATACCTAGATACATATATATCGAGAAATAAAGTGGCTAGTAAAAATGCCTCATTAATTTTTGTTGTAAATGTAGTTCAATAAAAGTTTTGTTAGTAGTACCCATTACAACGTGGAAAATCTCACGTGCTAATGGGAAATTTAAGGACGTGTTTTTCAACTAATCGCTGAGTTTGTTGCGCAAGAGTTTTTTTTCTTATTGTAAGATTAGATTTAGGCTGTTTGCGTATAGAATGTTGCTGTAAGAGTTTTTTTTTTAATATTCAAAAAACAGAACAAATAAAGTGGTTACTTATTTGATCATGTTTGGATCGAGATGATATAAATATCGCTCTTTTTGAGTTCGAATATTAACCAGATCTTGAACATCTTGAATATTTATTTTTATTTTAAAACTTTTGTCGCTAAAATGTGTAATATGTAAAACACAAATATTTATTAGCAGTGCGAATCTGGGAATTTCCTGGTGATTCGAAAAGTTTATGCCTTCTTTTAAAAATCTTGAAAATGATAAACCTGTGCCTTACAATATTTGAGTCATTTGAATTTGAAAAAGATCATTTTAGAGATGTTGCTGCCTTGGTTTTGGATGGCATTACATTGGATTTTCGTACACCTCTTCATATTTCTTCATAAAGGGATACTGAGATGTGATTAATCAACAATACGTTCGTATTTTTTAAGAGGGGGAATAATTCGACCTGTTTTTCTGTTTATGAATGATTATACACCTCCCCATCCAGCGAATCCAACATTAAGTTACTTTTCTGTTCACTAGTTTTCTTCCAGATTGAGAATTTAGTGTATGAGCAGTTTAATTGTCTTTCTAAATAAGTATGACCATTATAATTGTTGTAGTCTTTTGATTTGAATTAAATTGTATTTATTTTATAGATAAGGTCATCTAGGAGTATTTTTCATAAGGAGAGATAGGAACATTTTTTTTGTACGTGTTCTCTGCCTACAGAGATTTTACTGTGTTACTAAAAAGTATGTTTAGGTACATCCACCACTGAACATACATTTTCAAATAACATCACTGCCATTACTTCGAATATGTATTTTTTAATTTCTGGGAAAGTTCTAGTGAATTATGTATTTCTAATATTTGTTGGTGAAATATTGGTTTTTATAATTTAACCTTTTTCGACTGGTACAGAGTATTATTTATATATGTTAATTGATATAATTAGGCTCTTTATGTACGTTGTAACACTTTTAGTGGAAATGTTTCTATAAATTTTGTAGGATGGGGTGTTAGGGCTGTTACTCCTTTGTATGATAAATCAATTATATCTTAATAGACTTCCGTTTTTAAGACTTTGTCATTGTTTCAGGTCATTTAAATGTTGTAAAAATTTTAGTTAAGGCGGGGGCGAATGTAAACCACCCCACAAGAACGAATTCCACCCCGCTGAGAGCGGCGTGTTTCGACGGCAGGCTCGACATAGTGAAATACCTGACCGACCACTACGCAAACATTCACATCGCCAACAAGTACAACAATACTTGTCTCATGATTGCCGCCTACAAGGGCCACCTGGACGTGGTACGTATTACAAGTCCTTTTTGTACGCAACTGTTGAGGTCACTTGACATTTGTGTTTTATACAGGTTAGTTTTTTGTTAGAAAACGGGGCCAATCCGAACGAGAAGGCCAATTGCGGCGCGACGGCGCTCTATTTTGCCGCCGAGAGCGGGCACATCGCAATTGTGAAAGAATTGCTAAAGTACAACGCGCAATTTACCGTGAACGATGTGGGAATGACTGCCTTGAAGGCTGCAGCAGAGAGGACCAGGGCGGAAATTGTCGAGTATTTAATCAAGCATCCCGGTATTAGTAAGGAGGAGCAGATCGAGGCCTTGGAACTGCTCGGCGCTTCCTATGCCAATGATAAAGATAATTATTGCTTGGAACTAGCCTATAAATATCTTCACAGAACAATGAAAATGAGGTGTGTATCGGGTATTGATTAAATTGAATGTTTTAATAAAACACAGAGAGCTGTGAAAATTGGTAGAACACGTGTAGAGCTTATATCAAATATATTTTTAGCACTCTCGATATTTTGGTAACATGAAAACGTACTGTAATTTCTCATGAACACGCGTATGTAACAGTGACATAGTTGTTTAAAAATTTGGAAAATTCCGTTTCAGCTCTTCTGAGTATATTTTGGTGACGCAGCAGATATTTTACATTTTTGTTTACAAACACCGTCTAGTTATTTTTGGTGCGAAAATTGGATTTTGTTTTCGTTTACTAACAAAGAAAAGCCACTTTTAGAATTCACGTTTTTTTAAATGTAATTAATTGCTTCTATTAACATTTCATGTGTAGATATAGCGATCCAAGCAACATAATAAAGAAAAAGTTGATACCGCCAATACGTGCATACGAGAATTGGGTAGAATGCCAAACTGTACAGGAACTAGAAGCAATCGCCAGAAATCCGAATGCTTTGCACATGGAAGCTCTCACGATTCGGGAACGAATACTAGGCAGACACAATCCAGAAGTGCCTCATCCTGTGATATTTAGGGGAGCCGTCTTTGCCGACAATGCGCGATTTGACCGGTGTATTGAGCTTTGGCTACATGCTCTCGAGCTGCGCCAGCTCAATAACGTATCTGTGGTGAAAGATCTGCTGAGGTTTGCTCAGGTTTTCTCTCAAATGCTGCATGTAGGCGTTGAGCTGTCATACAGTCATGTGGTTCTTGTGCTGCAAGCAGCTATTCTCGAGCTTGAAAGGAACAAGGGAAAGATAGCGAATCCAGGCCCCAAAGATGACTCAGAAACTGTCTTGGTAAATTAAAGAATTGGAAATTGTATTGGAAAAAAACTAACTTGTTTGATTACAGGAAGAAATGGAAGGCAATTTAACGACAACACTGTACTTGATTACAATCCTGACAAAGTTGATCAAGTCTTGTTCAGAAGAAGAGAAATTTAATATACGCAGGTTGATATTCACACTAAACCAGCTTAACATTGCTTTACGTGATGGACAGACCTTGTTACATCTCTCCTGTAATGCAGAGACACCTGTTGATGATTTCCACACAAATGATGTATGCAAGTAAGTGAGCTTGTTGTTGTCATGTTTGATTAATATTTCATTTCCTCATTATAGCAATTTCCTGTTTTATTTTTCTTTTCTAAATGATTGCAACAAAGTTTTAAAATTTAAAAAATGTGTTGTTTGTAATTGTAAAAATTAAAAATGTACACCAAATGTTTAGCTCTTATGTATTATAAATTAACATGAAAAATTAATTTGGATACATACGTTGATTATCTGGTTCTCTGCATTATTTTTATGTAGTACATAATAAAGACAAATATTGTTATGACATTGAATACACCAATTTTGCCATACCAGACAATTGTTGATTGCAACTTAAAAAAAACAGTAAAAATACAGTATAGTATCCAAGTAGTGATGATTTTAGTAATCCAAGTTGAAAAAAACATTAAGTGATTAAGCGTTTTCTTGGCTTATACGGTTTAAACTATTAAAGATATCAAATTGATACATTAAAATATTGTTGTTCATAAAATGTTGCAACATTATGTATGTAACTTTGAAATATAGCACGTTATAAATGATATTCATTGTGGTTTGTGGAAAAAATTTAAATTGCTTTCTATGAAGCCAGGGTAGGTTGTTAGTGATCGATATTTTACAAATCCAATAGAAAAGTAGGTGAACAACAATCACAAACATTTGTAGTTGCTAACATTTTTTTCTGTGCACAGGGTTATAGAATGGATAGGGAAAATTCTGAGTCAGCATAAAGCATCATTACAATAAAAATACATAATCTGTTACAACTAGCTAAGGGGAAACCATAATATACACCAGGAATATACATAATGCACGTGTTGCTCATGCAATCAGATTTACATTGGCATTATAGAAGGAATTGTTACAACACGAATAAAATAGCATTTATATTTGTACCTCACTATATGAATATATTTGTAATTCAATGCATCCTAGAAAATCTTAATTATGATACTGTCTTTAAATACTAGTACTGTTTAGTTTTAAGAATTACTGAGGTTTTGCAGGGAGGCTGGTGAACTTTGTAAAAATAATTTTAACAGACACATATCTATTTACTTAATTTTTTAGAGATTAGAAATTGAGTGTCATAATAAAAAGCAGATCCCCTGATTTTATGAGCAGTAGTTAAGAAATTGCTATTCCACCATCATCTTTACCAAACGAATGCGAATATAAAGGCGGATTATATGTGAGAGACTGTACTTTTGAAAGATTTTTCCAAATATACTTACTGCATCCAATGCCACAAGTTTTAATATTGGTTTGTCCAAATTTCCACACGGTTTAATTTTATTGAAAATGAAATGGGAAAAGCTAGAAAAGTGTAATTTTAGTATGTTCAAAGGTAATTTCAATGATGGACGTCACAAATATTTTGGAAAAGAAACAGTCTCTACTCATGATGGTATTGTTGAAGGGAGCTTGTGTTAGTTACTTTGTTGATTTTCACCGAGGTGGTATTTTAAAGGATTATGATACCTATTTTATTGTACTTTTCGTAAGCTTCAAATTTTTATTCATAATTTTCTGGAACGTGTGAATTGAGATAAGCTTTTTTCTAGATTTCTTCAGTTTTCCTATGACTACCTTTTTTTCCTTGTTCTTTAATAATTTTGTATGCTCCACTTCTATGTTTATTGACGTTTGTATTCCCATCTCTGATTTACTTGACTCATTATTTGATTATACATTTGTTTTAAACCTGACTACAGAAGGCTTTCATCAGCTGTTGATGTTTTATAAACATGTTTTTTGATAAAATTGTTTTTGTTTTGTTAGTTAGTATCTTGCTCATTTTTACAATATGCATCATATTTTGGACTTAATGACAATGTGATTTCATTTCATTTTTCTTAAATTTAACATTTTACACTTTTAATAGTAAAAAGCCGAAACTTCTTAACGAGTTGGTAATGTTCTTATCACTGACGAATTTAAATATTCAAATCATTTTGGCAAGCTGTATCAAGGAAGGTTGTTAGGTTGTGGTGTATCAGTTATCATGACCTACATCTGACAGCATGCTGGACGAAGAGAAGTGTATGCTTGGGAAATTATTGAAAGATAAGAGACACATTAAGATAGTAAAAAGCTATAGAACTTGGTAATCAATAATAGTCTGAATAAATGGGCAATCATTTAGAAAGAGCCAGATTAAATGGGAAACTGAGATAAAAAAATATTTTACTAGGTACTCTGACTCATCTAGATATGTCTTCTCTTATTTCATTTTGTCTTTCCACCAAATGCACCAACATAAGCTTAAGTAAAAGATTCAGTAATGTTATGGCATTCTCATTATTTCTGACACAAGAATGTATTTATTTGGTATGTTTTTTAGATTCCCTTGTGCTGATACAGCAAAATTGTTAATACAATGCGGAGCTGATGTCAACGCCATGGACTTAGAACGCAACACGCCATTGCATGTCATCGTTCATTATCATAAACCATTCTCAGATTTTGCCACACTGCATTCAATCATTGTAGACCTCACAGAAGCTGGGGCACATGTTGACTGTGTCAACATTCGTGGAGAAACTCCTTTGGATTCATCAGCCACGGGTAATGAAGTTGTTTCAGTTTGTTTAAAGTGATTAATGCTGAGTTTCATATTGACAGGAGTAGCTGAGATTATATTGAAGACACAGGCTAAGCTGAGCTTAAAGTGCATTGCTGCAAAAGCCGTTAAGACATTTAATCTTACATATCAAGGACATGTACCTCATGCTCTAGAAGCTTTTATAGAACTGCATGGGCCAGGGTCCATTAAGCAAGGCTAGTCAATTAATTGTAGCTATGTATTTTTTGTAAATAATGCTGTGTATAATGCGTAACTTACTGCCTGATAATGTTTTCTCATCTTGGTATATTTTGAATCATTAATGGTGCTAACATGATTTTATATTAACATAATGTCTTTGTAAAGAAATTGTATTTATTTTAATATACGTAATTGAAACACGTTTTTGTGTATTTGTGTCACAGTGCTAATTTTGAGAGCATATCTTCGTAAAATAGACAGCATTACTATGTAGAGTGATTCATTGAAAAGATGTAGTAATGTAAATACTGCAATTTTGAGTTTATTACAGTGTAAAGTTTCGTTGTTTTTATTAGGCTTAATAACTTTTTCAAATAAATTGTTGAAACTTTTTTAAAGTCAATTTTTTAATTTTTAATGGTTAAAGTTTTACAACTGAAAAGCTAAGTGAGATTGCAGTTAGTTTTTCATAAGAACAACAATTATGTGTATGTGCTTTATAGTTTTCCTGATAAGTTATTACATTAGATATTAATTTGATAAGTGGCTAATTGCATTGTCAAGTATTGGTTTTTTAAAATGCATTTTTTTGCTGTCTTAGTCAATTTGGGATTGTTGAAGGTGTCAGAACAGGATCTTTGGATCTAATACTAAATACTTTTACACCAGTATTTTTCAAGCAAAAATATATGCAATTGAGAAATGCACTGGGTTTAATCTTGACAGATACATATCGGACATCTAGACGACATTTAAGACGCAAAGTTCATTTACCATTAGTGTTATAATTATATGGAAATGCAAATAAACGTTGAATACATTAGACAAACAAAATACAACCACTCTGTTGGTTTATTGGTCATAAAAAAATAGAGGGAAAGAATCAGATTTGCTTGTTGGGCAATCAGCAACTTCCCCACTGACAGATCCAGAACGTTTTGTGAAATTAAACAATGAAAAATTTATAAGGTTCTTAGGTTAGAAAGCAAAGTAAAATACTGGAGATATGAAAGATTACCAAAGTTTTAAAGAATCCAGAGCTTTACTTACAAATTTGAAAAGAAAGAGTACGATGGAATTTGCGTACAGCAGGAATAATGAATTGAAATAGTGAAGGTGAATGGGTTGGCTAGATTTTATGAAATAAAAAATGCACATTCTAATTGAACGTGGAGCAACCATCCATGGTTGGTAAAGAGCCTTTGGAAAGCCAACACAACTTTCATTTTGATGAAGTAGTAGCAAATAGCTTTCTGAGACCAAATCCAAATATTAGACAAAAATTAATAAGCAGCTATAGAGAAGAACTGAAGAATAAAAAATGAAAGGAAAACTGAAAAGGCAGACAAATACGAAAGTAAAAACAACATTGTACTCAAGGGTGTAGAGATGGATAACACATATGTTAAAAAAGATGAAAAATATGAATGAGTACATGTAGTTAGTTAGGTAGCAGATAGGTACTCCTATGCGATCCCGGCATGGAACAGACCTATTACAGGGACGCGACCCTGCCTTATGCGAGCAATGATTTGCCCCTACCTCCACTTCTGGGGGAAAATCATTTCCTACCCTTTACACCTACCCATCTCCCCTACCTACCCCATCCCTTATCAAACTCGCCAACACGCAATGGCAAGCGTGGCGTTTTTAATGCCAAATACCCCTCATTCTCTTTATTTGAGGGAGACCTATGCCCAATACTGGGCGCAATGAGGGTTAAAGAAGAACATGTAGTTAGACGTAGAAGTACCTGTAATGAATTTAGTTTATAAGTTGAATTATTTATTTCCATTGAACAAATTCTCGGCACACAGCCACTATTTCTTCCTACAACAGATTAGTCATTAATTAACTAAACCCACTGTCGCTAATTATCTATTTTTATTGTCTGATCTCTTTAAGTACACTTAGATTGCCACTATATGCACTTCTTTTTGATTGTTCCTTGTATGCTTAAATATTTCTGTATTTGATCTAGAATCCTCTCAGCTCTGCATTGGCGTGCCGAGCAAATTACTGGAACTGTTCCAAAATCGTGATAATCTAAGCCATGTGTGGTGAAATTGCTTTACTACCCTTGAGTTGTACGTGTTCTGATGGTGGAAGTAGTAGGGAATTGTGGATGACTCATGATTTGGTATTGCTTATGCTCTAGACTCATTGATAAGATAATCCACAACTACTAAGGTATTTGTTGTCCGTCTTTGGGGATTTGTCAGAAATGTTGACTGTTATTTTCCTCGAGATTTTTACATTGGGTTGCCTAATAGGCGCTATTTTTTTTTTCCAAGAAGGCTATTTTCTACGCATATGATTTGCAATTGCCGCATAATGCCTTTAGGTGTTTTCTACAATTCACTTAATAGAACCGCTTTTGAACCTTCTGCATAGTCTCCTTGATTTCAAAATGTCTGTCTGACGCCCCACTATGCAATTATGTGGAACTTCAAACATTTAGATTTTTGGCGCTAATAGCCATGACCTGTATTCAACGCTGTCGTCGTTCTCTGAGGTTTCAGAAGCAAACTCATGCATAACAAGTCTTTATCACTGGGTTCAGTGTGTTAATTTCTTTCTATTGTGGTCTCGCCTCGTGGAAATACTCTTAATTTCGAGTCAAGCTCCTGTTCTCACTGTAGCTCGTTAATCACAACAGCTCCTTTCAATTTACAGACGTTTTCTTCTGGTTGCAAATGGTTGCTTTATCAACAACGTATCTGCTTCTATCTCTAATTTTGTTAACTCCTTTTCCAATTTCTCTTTCTTTTCTGAATATTCTTCCATAATCTTTAATTCCATTTGAAACCTTTTTTGCGTTTCTTTGCGTTTATCTTTAGTTCTTCTTTCAGGTTTCTGAAATGCTCTTTCGCGTTTACCTATAACTCTTTTTCAGCACTTCTGGAATATTAGATCGCGTTTATTTTTACCTCTTTTCTTAAATTTTGGAAGTATTTTTTGTGTTTATTGTTATTGTTTACAATTCTGCTCCATATGTTTTGTACATATTTTTGAATAGTGTTATGCGTCTATCTTTGTTTCTTGTAATCATTCTTTTACTTCCCTGATTAAACTTCTGGAATATTTTTTATAGCTGTCTTATATTTCTTCTTTTAAACTTCCAAAAACTCAGTATTCTGACTTAATTCATTTCACATCTTTTTGAACAGATATGTTTGTATCTGTCAATATATTTGCACTATTTATGTATGTTCCAGTGGGTTAGTAGCTAATTAATTAACACACTAATTATTTATTTTTACTCGTCGATCTGTTTCCTCGATCACTTAGACATGAACTGTATCTTATCACAACTGACTAATTGCTTTTTGATACACGTGGGTCTGGAATCCTTGTCGCTTTGTATTGGCGTGCCTAAGATTGCAAAACCGCTAAACTGAGATTAGTTGTGAACCTTGGCAGTATTATTTAGTCGCCTCCTTGAAGGTACCGCTTCTTGGGGTCAACAATTATATATGGATGGAGAATGTTAAGAAAAGTATACTACCAAAATGAAAATTTTTTGAAGAAAAGTGGAAATTAAATAAAACAAATAAATTGGAAAATGTGCAAAGACTTAAAGTATACATTAAGTGTAAAAAACGATATACAAACAAATTAAAGGAAAAACAGAAAAGTAGAAACTAGATGGAAGCAATGGATATTAGAGCTCTACAAGGAAAACAAACTAATAGAAATTAATAGCAGAAAAATAAAAGGTCAGTTTAGAAAAAAAAATTGACCAACAAACCATAATTTTGGAGAAAAAGAAGGTAAAAGCAATGGTAAAGGATCGTGAATTAGGAAATACACAACTGTATAATGCTAGGAAAAGGTATAATTTAGTGGCGTTTTTAGAATAGAAGCTTACATTGAAAGGAATAAGAACTAGTAGATGGATTTCTACAACCAAAAATGCACAGAGACTGATATAAATTGGAAAGACCAGCGTGATTATAGTCGAAGAAATAGCTAGTAGGAAAAATCGGAAAAAACTTCTTCAGATTTAAACTCGATGAGACAGAGATTATCCGTCGTATTTCTACATAATTTGCGCATTATTAGAAAGAGCACAAAATTCTACGTCGATTGAGCATTTCAAAAGTTGCCGAAACTGTAAGCCTCATAGTTAAAGTTTGATTTGAAATGGATGAAGTTTAGGATTTTTTACTAATAATTCATTTATGGTGGGATTTACGAGATCAACAACTAGTGCAATAATCGTTGTTAAAGCTCTTAAATAGCTCTATTTATCTTTCACTGATTTTGGTGTTGTAGTTATTTCTAATTTCATTTGTCTGTTTTTTTCTTAATGATATTCTTACACATTTTATATTTTTGTTTTATTCGTTAATTTTTAGGCTTTTATGCATTAAAATGAGAAGCCTTATGTAGAGAGTCTGTGTGTCCGTCCTTTTATTTTTCAACTTTTGATCAAGTTTCTATTTCTGTCATTTCTGACATTTGTCAAATTTTCAGTATTAAACTAAGGACCATAAGTCAAGTCCAGACGCTAAATCAGCCTGCAGATCGGAAAATCTCGAGACCGGTTTGACCGGAAGTGGCCGCAAATTTTTGTTTATGTATAGAAGCCTCGGACATCTGTGGAACTGGAGTTCTACGTCTGTACTTGTTTTATTTCTACTTCTAATTGTTTACTTTTATTTTTTTAATAGGTTTTTTAGGGTTCTATTGATACTTGTGTAAGCTGGAGTTTCTCTTTGATTATTTTTAAATAGTTCTCTTCAAACACATTTTTTGTTTTCCCACTCCATTTTTTGTTTGTTTTTTATTATTGCTGTTTTATGATCTGCCTCTTTCACTATTTTGTTCTTTATCTATACTTTGTTTATTTAGTCTTTTTCTAATATTTTTTAATTTTTGGTGATAATCTTCTGTTATTTCTTAATTGTTTCCTGTTTAGTTTTGTTTTTTATTCTTACTGTCTTATTTTTTCTAGTTTCATATTAATTATTAGTCTATCACACACCATTTTTTGGTCTTTACAAGAGTCGAATATGTTTAATACTGATAAGTTCTTGACTAACTCTTTATGAGCTGATAGTGCAGTTCACTTCGTTATTCGTGCGTCCGGCAGGACTTATCTAGGTACATATGCTGTTGTCCTTTTTTTTAAAGAATGTTTTTATTATAAATAGGGGCTGTTGCTCTAGATAGTTAATAAGTATTTGCCGTCTGTTGATTATTTTATCCAATCCGAAGGAGTCTATTTTATCTATTTTATTAGTGAAATTTTCTATAGTTAAAGCATATTTACAGGGATGATATTCCTTTGTCGTTGTTACTTTGTCAAAATATTTTTGTGTTTATAATTGGCTGTTAAGTCCAGGTGTGCAATTGAAGGATTTTCAAGTTGCTATGTTTGGATATTTGCACTGTGATGTAATTCACTTTATTGGATATTTATTTATATAAGGTTATATATGGCGCTGCCTTTTTATTCATTACGAATCCAACTCCTTTATTTTCGTCTTCGTTTTGTTTTTGATAGTACAGAATGCTTCCTGATATTATTTTTAAACACCCTTCTCATTTTGTCTAGTCTAACGATATCCTAAGTTATTCTTTTTAGTTCTTCCAATTCTTCCAACATTTTATCTGTTCTTATTGT
Source organism: Sinelater perroti (assembly GCA_036346155.1). Taxonomy (NCBI): domain Eukaryota; kingdom Metazoa; phylum Arthropoda; class Insecta; order Coleoptera; family Elateridae; genus Sinelater; species Sinelater perroti. The sequence continues at coordinate 747,187 of JARFIY010000355.1, read as the reverse complement.
ACGTATATTATATGTAGCCGCACTTATTTTTGTATTTTTCCTCTGCTCGTTTTTCTTTGTTTTATATTGGCGAGCTTTTATACCTCCCCCCAGGATCTGTGAGACAGATTGGGTAATCGGTGTGGGATTGTGGGTTAGTAGTCCCACTCATCTGGGGTGATTTTGTTTTAAGGATTGTCATTTTTCCATCTTTTTTGGAGGTTGTTTGGCCTAAATCTTCAAGTAGGTTGAAGTTATTTTTCAGCTGCCTATTATAGGTACAGTTATAGTTTGTAGCAATTCAGCTAATGTCTATAAAATAAATCATTGATTGAACTATTATTATTTAGTGCGATAAGAATTAATCTTTAAGGCAACGTTGATACAATTTTTTGCTTAATAAATCATTAGGTTTTCACTATTGTTATCGTCATTTTTATGTTAGCTTTTTTATAAAGATTAGTTGAGAAACTTTTTAAGACATTTCATAAGAATCTTATATTTCTTGACTGTTTAATCCTGACTGACGACTTTAGATTCACATTCTTTACGTTATACTTTTATAAATATTGTTATAAACCGATTCAAAGCCTAAATAAAGGGATTAGGAATTTTCCTCTATTTTTAGGGATTATTGATGATTAAATATGTACCGTTAGCTTCTATATAATCCTGGATAATCGTCTAGGGTTGGACCCGTTGCAAAAGTTGTTGACTGTAGCCTATAGGGTTTGGTTTAAAGAATCTGTACTGGGATGTCTCATTGAACCAAAATGATTATCGGTGTCTCTATCATAACACATTTCTCTCTAAATTAATATGTATGCTTATTTGAGAAACCCAGTCTACAACTTATAATTTTGTTTGTTAAAGGATTTTTCTTTAACTTTTTCATCTGTAAACAGAATTTTTACTTAGTCATCATGTGGGTGTTTAGTCAACAATTACATTAATTTTTTTCTCCTACCTATCAAATTTCTCGCAGATGCTTTCTAAGTAGGTAGTTTCAACTCTTGCTTGGTAATGGGAAACACGATATATGAAAAGGATTTCGTTCAATTTGAGCACTTATAGTTTTGACTGTCTAAATAGTCTGAACTGAAGCGCTTGATGCTGTGTAAAGCAAAGGTAGGTTGAGCTTGTAATAGTATTTGTGAGAACATCAGGTAAAAGTAAGTTGTTTATATGTTGCTTTTTAAAATGTTAGTATTGTGAATCTGCAGTTATAAAATGATGTGTTGCATATTTGTTACATACAGTTATTTGAGTGTGTAACATATTTATTTTTTTTAATGTTTTAGGTTTGATTCTTTTCTTCTGAGTCAAGGAATGATTATGTTTGAAATACTAGGACAGCTAACTCTTTTCAGAAGAAATGTGTATTTCTTCATTTCCTGTTGTGTAATGGTTAGTACATTAAATTTGTAATTTTGTTTCATTGCACATATCATAAATTATTGCTAAATACGAGACTTTCATATATTAATGTACAGTAAAAGTATGTAGCTGAAAAATATGTTCGTGCCATCTAAATAAGTGTAAAAATAATCTGTTTTGCAATAAAAAATATTTACAATTAACCTCTATACAGGATTCAACCAAACTTTTGGAATATATTGTAATTATATGTAAATATATACAAATGCGCACTAAGTTTCTGGATTCACACATGGATGGCGCTAACGACACATGTAGTCGACATACATGTCTGAAGTTGTTTTTTATAGCTTGGGCATCTGTTAACAATAACCAGTGGTAATACCAACACATATTGCAATGCAAATATATTTTTTCTAACAACGAAGATGTCGAGTTTTGTGCCAAATAAACAGCATTTGCGGGAAGCTAGGCTTTTCTGTTTTAATTTGAAAAAAAAATGCAGTTGAGGCACGTCGTTTGCTTGAGGAGGCGTACGGCGAACATGCACCATTGAAAACTACCCGTGAAGATTGGTTTAAACATTTCAGAAGTGGCGATTTTGACACTGAGGATAAGGAGCGCTTTGGAAGACCAAAAACAATTGGGAACGCCGATCTGCAAGCGTTATTGAATGAAAATGATACGCAAACACAAGATCAGCTGGCAGAGGCATTGAACGTGACTCGCCAAGGCATTTCCAAACGTTTAGATGCCATGGGAAAAATTCAAAAGGAAGGAAAATGGGTGCCACATGAGTTGACTGAGAGACGGATGGAAAATTGAAGAGCCACTCCTGAAATTTTGTTTTGCGGTATTGAAGAAAGAGTTTTCTGCATCGAATTATTGACGATGAGAAGTGGCTTTTACCTGGCGAAACCGCTTCGGGAAGAAGACCAGAAAGGAATCGTGTACTATGAGCTGCTGAAACCGGGAGAAACTGTCAATGGGCATCGCTACCGACAATTGATCAATTTCAACTGTGCATTGCTCGAAAAATGGCCAGAATGGGACTCGAACGAGTGATATTGCAGCACGACAACGCTCCGTGCCATTGTCCAGGATACCATCAAAACACTGAAATGGGATCTGCTACCGCACCCGCCGTATTTGCCAGACCTGGCTCCTTTTGATTATCACGTGTTACGGTCGATGGCGCATGGCTTGGCTGAGCTACACTTGGCCAATTTTGAAGAAGTGCAAAATTGGTTGGATGAATGCTTTCGGTCCAAAGACGCGTTGTTTTATCGTCGCGGTATTCATGTATTGCCACAGAGTTAGCAAAAATGTGTAGTTAGCGAGGGACGATACTTTGAATAAACCATTTTTTGTATTCTCTTGAAATTTTCCATTTTTCATTGATAAAAAAATCTGGAAACTTAGTTGCGTTACTAATAGGATGTCTATATAGGTAGCAAACGAAATAAAATAAATACATTTTTATAGTTTTAAACAAGTACGGACGTGGATACGTTCTACAGATTTCTATAAACAAACAAAAATTTGCAGCTACTTCCGGTCAAACCGGTCTCGAGATTTTCCGACCAGGCTGATTTTTGGCGGCTGCACTTGACTTATGGTCTATAGTTTATTACTGAAAACGTTATGTCTCTATCTATCACAGATCAAAATTTATAAGGCGTGACAGATGTCAGAAATGACAGCAATAGAAGCTGGTCTCTAGCTTGGAAGCTGCCTTGATCAAAAGTTATAAGGAATGACATATTGGAAACTGGATCCGCTAAAAACCCTTATTGCATTGTTGTAGGACATCTCATCTATGTCGGCTCGCGGATGTGAACCCGGTAGACCACAGGCTTTCGAGTGATATCCCCCTTATGTCTTTAGGTTCGATAATTCTCGAGTTGTGACGGACAGACAGACGTCCGCACAGTTTTAATTAGGCTTTCCTTTCAGGTATAGAAGCCTAAAAGTGCGCTACAGAGAGTTTTTTTTGAGTAACGTGTAAACTAAATGAATCCATTTTTGTATGAATAGAGATTCATTAATTTTCAGTAGATATTATGAATTTTGAAAGCTTTTCACCTAACAAGTTACTCTTGTGAAAAGTTGGAAATATTCAAAATGTTAGAGTAATTTTCACCTGTAAATCATTGGGATAATTGCCAAAGAGATGAATGTGCTGTGCTTAATCCACCACTGATTTCGCTTGTGCTACAACTCTGATTTTCTTTAAAAACTAAAGAACCGCTTTCACCAATGCAGAGGTTTTGGTAGTTCTTGAATATTCTCATTCAATGGTTCTTTATTTGGAAGACGTATTGATGCGAAGATGTGTGTTGAATTAAATTTTTTAAAAATGTTTAAGATTGGTGTTTTCTTAAATATTTTGTGATATGGTAAATAGCGGCATGGAAAAGTTTTAACAATGCATATTGTCTATATGTTGTTGATCAAGTGTCTCCGAGTTGCGGGTACAGGAATGCTTCCCAGATATGGGTGGTGCCTGGAAAATGGAATATTTGGGATGGATCAAAATTATTTATTCAGGAATGTCTGTACTCAGGATGTCTTTAGGTTAAGAGTGTCAAGCAGCAATAGCAAGCGTGGAATATAAAAGTCAAACATTCCTCTTAATAGTAATAATGATCCAAAGAAAAACATGACCCTCAGTCTGCAGTAGCCCTGGTTATGGCGGAAATTGACATGAGAAAAGAACAGAAGGTGTTAAGAATTCTTGCTTAAAGAAAGACTGTTAAACAAGTGGAAAATTGTTATAAAATGGCAATAACGACTTATAACATCAATGAATATTGATGACAAACTAAGAGAATTAGAAGAATAAAAATAGATGACATGTAATATAATTAGACTACGTGAGAACAAATAAAAAATGAAAAATCTGTAAAATTACATCATATTATTTTACATAGTAGTAGACAAAGAAGAAGAAAATATCGAAGGAATGGACAAAAATATAGCCACTAATTCACAATTAAATATCAAGCAGAGTAGCATACATAATATTATAACAATCAAAACACCGTTGACTAAAAACATTCAAATGTAATCTCTAATGACCGCATATGACAAAAATACTTTATGATAAAAATCGCCTCCAATACACGTTAGTAATAAGTGACTTCAATGCTAAAATGGGAAATTAAATCGATCTAAATGGAGATAAAATAGTTAAATTTAGTTTAGGTAAGAGAAATTAACCTGGTCAGATTCAAATAAAACTTATTATAAAAAAATACAAAAAAATGGGGATGCCAGAGTGGTCGCGCGGTTGGGGTGGATAACTGTGGTGAGGATGGACCTGGGTTCAGTCTCGGATCTCAGATGCCTGGCGGGTGGTTTACTCAGCCACTAAAATAATTGAATACCTGCGTTCATTGTGAACAAAGGGTAATAATGCGGTTGTTTGAGGTGCGGTGCTTGCCATATAGCTCCGTATCAGAGATGGTGCGCGACAACCGGACAGAGAGGGAGAACGTACAATAGCTGTGCTATTATGTGGGGGTTTGAGCCTTATCATTATTATTACAGAAAACGGAGCCGGGTAAGTTGAAATGAAGAACTAAATGACGAAAGACACTTTACATTGACAACATAAAAATATAGTAAAATGTAACTGTCATTAATACTATTAGTACTGGAAGTGGCCATAGTAAATTACGAACAAGAAGGAAAATAAACATGAAAAAAGAAAGAAATAGGATAAGAAATTGTTGAGTATGTTAAAAGAAGAGAAGTAAAGATTACCAAAATAAATAAGGAAGAAAATAGAAAAAAGAAATAACTCAATAATAAAAATATAGAAAATTAAACCAAGTTTTACCAAGTGCCCTAATAAAATAGTGAAAAAAGTATAAAAAAATATTGTTGGGAAGTAGCAAAACTAAAGAACTTTAAGAAACAAGAAAATTATTAAATTAAGAAAACAAATATGATCCAATATGTAGAAACCAATAAAACCCTCAGAACTTAATTAACGACAACAAAAGAAAATAATCAGAGAAGAATAAAAATAAGAATCTGTTGAAAATAATCTAGTACAAGTAACAATTAACAATATGAAAATGACAAGGAAAAATACTTAAAGAGTACTAAGATTGAAAATTACTATGGACAAAAATTATTTACTGTATTATATGAGAAAATAACTGAAGAAAATAATTAATTTAAACTTAGAAGAAATGCCCGAAAATATGGAAGAAAAAATAATAACATTTAAAAACATGAAAAATAATGACATCAGATTTGAATGAGGTGTGAACCTAACTACTAAGAGAAGGTGAAGACGTGACAATTCAACTATTAATTTACTTTTTTACTTAACTTAATCCTTATGCCTTTTTTACCGTTAGGCGTAAGGCAGGTGGGAGAAGGGTTTGTTATGCTGCTTTATATTTTTCTTTCCATAGCTTTCTGTCCTGGGCTACTTGTTTTATACCTTCCCAGTTTATTCCCTTGTTTTTTGTCCTTGGCATTTCTCTTTGATTTTTACCCGGCACTCGCGATTCATACACTCTTTTCACTAATATGTTTTTCGCATACGACACACATGACCAAACCACCTTAGTTGTCCTTCTTCTATTTTTTCCATTATAGGTTTTATCTTTAAGTCTTGTCTGTACGTTTTATTTCGGATTTTATCTCTTTTCGTTTTATTTTGTAGCCTTCTTAGGAACCTCACCTCCATTACATTTAGTCTTATTTTATATTTTTCTGTCAAAGACCACGATTCACTACTATACATTATTGACGGTCTCACCACTTTTTTTACTACTTCTGTTTTTATTTTTCTTGGTACTTATTTCTTTCCTAAAAAGTACGTTTTCAGAGTATTGTAGATTCTCGCTGGTTTCTCCATTCTATCATTAATTTCTTTATCTATTTTGCCGTTGTTCTCGATTATGGATCCTAGATATCTAAAACTTTCTACCTGTTCAATTTGTTTTTCTTGTATTTTTATTTTGTGTGTTGTATTCTCTCTTGCCACTACCATACTTTTAGTTTTCGCTATGTTTATTTTCATGTTTGTTTTCCGTAGCTCTGTTTCTAACACCTCTAGGTTGTCTTGTAGATTCTCTTCTGTGTCGGCTATTATCGTCATGTCGTCAGCGAACATCAGTTCGTTTATTTCTGTTTGTTCCATTTGCCAGTATCCCAATTTTATCTTCTTCATCTTTTCTTTGCATTTTCATCGCCTCGTCTAGCACTATTGAGAACAGCAAGGGCTTAGCACGCATCCTTGCTTTACTCCTATTTCTGTTACGAACTCTTGTGACTCTTCATTGTTAGTCCTTACTACGTTTTTATTACTTCTGTACATTGCTTTTACTATTTCTATCGTTCTTTCCTCTATTCCTATTTTTTCTAGTGCTTTCCATGTTTGTTCTCTTTGTATTCTGTCAAAAGATTTTTCTAAATCTATAAAGCACATATGTATTTCCCTTCCTTTTTTAATAAATTTTTCGCTGATTTGTCTAATGATGAATATTAAATCTTATGTCTCCCCTTCCTAAAACCACATTGAGTCTCTTCTATTGTATTTTCTATTCTGTCCCTTATTCTTTGCTCAATTATTCTGGCCAGTATTTTTGCAGGTGATACTTATTAACGTAATTCCTCTATAATTACCACATTCGCTTTTGTCACCTTTCTTATGTATGGGGAGTATGATTCCTATATTCCAATCCTTTGGTATTATCATTGTCTTCATTAAGCAATTCTGTAAATTTGGTTATTCCTTCATTTCCCATTATCATTTCCGGTGTTATTTTGTCTCTTCCTGCTGCTTTTCCTAACTTAATTTTCTTTATGGCCTCCCTAACTTCTTTCTCTTGTATTTCTTCGATTTCTTCTCTTTCGTATAGTTCTTTTCTTTCATCTGTTGTATTGTTTTCTGCTTTTGTTAGTTCTTCGAAATGTTCTTTCCATCTTTGGATTATTTTATCTTCTTCTCTTATTATTTTCCGTCCTTTTTCTTTATGTTCATCATATTATATTCCTTTTTCTTCCTAAGTTGTTTTAAGGTTCCGTAAAATAGTTTTTGGTTCTCCCGAAAGTTTTTCCTCATCTTTTCTCCAAATTTTATCCATGTTTCTTCTTTTGATTTTCTCACCGCCGCTTTCGTTTCTGTTCTTGTTTCTTTATATTTTTCGTAGTCGTCTGTTTTTTTTTGTACTTAAGTACCTCTTCCATGCCTGCTTTTTCTCTTTGATCTTTACTTTTAAATCTTTGTTCCACTATGCCGTTTTTTCATATTTTTATTAGCTTTTTTCTTTGTCCCGCAACTCTCTCTCGCAGCGTTTAATATGGTATCTTTAAATCTTTCCCACTTTTCTTCTACCCCTTTAGTAATATCTTTTGTTCTAAATTTTTTGGTATGAATTTCCCTATATGGTTCTCTGTCTCTTTTAGTTTATATGTTTTTATAGTTTCCACTGATTTCTTTCTCCTCTTATCTTCTTTTTCTTCTTTTTTATTCTTTAGGTCCATCTTTACCAAGTAGTGGTCGCTTCCTATCTCTGCTTGTCTTGTTACTTTGCGTCTTGTACCTTTTTCCATTTTGGTTTACTTATTAAGAAATAGTCAATAATTGACTTCTCGTTCCTGCTTTCTACTACTCTTGTAAATTTGTGTATATCCTTATGTTTGAATTTTGTGTTTGATATCACTAAATTGTTTTCTGTGCTGATTTCTATGATTCTGTTCCTGTTATTATTTCTGGTGGTTTCTCTTTTTTTCCCTAAGTACTTTTCTATACCTGTATTCTGTTTTCCTACTCGTCCATTTAAGTCTCCCATAACAATTACATTTTCTCCTCCATTATCTATTTATCTTGGTACTTCCTCAAAGAACTTATCTTTATCTTCTTTTCTAGCATTTTCGTTTTCTCCGTATGCTATTATCACACTCCATATTTCTTCTCCTATTAGCTTCATTTCTAATCTTAAAATCCGTTCATTTATGTATTCTTTCTTTATAATGTCTTTTAGCATGTCTGGATTTATTATTAATCCTACCCCACATCTTGCTCCTTCCGTTTCCTTCACTCCTGACCAAAATAGCCAGTATCCTTTATGGATTCGTTTCATACCTTTTCCTTTCTTCTTGGTTTCTGTTACTCCTAGGATTTTTACTTGATGTTCTATCATTTCTTCTACTAAATCTTCTTCTTTGTCTTTAATGCTCCTCACATTCCATGTTCCTATTCTCAATTTTCCTGTTGCATTTTGCTTACTTTCCTCTTATCCTTTTCTTTCTCTTTACTTTTGTCTATTCCTACGCTCTTCATTTTGTTGTCCATCGCATAATTCTTTATAAGTTCGGCCTGGTTCTTTTTTGTTATCAGTTTTTTGATTTCTCTATAACCCCTTTTTTCTCATCATCCTAGACGTATTCCACTCCTTCTGTGATGATTTTCTTATAACCGATTTTCGTACTTCTATCTTTACTTCTCTCTTCTTTTGCAATTTTTGTTATTTCGGCCTGTATTCCTCTCCCTTTTGGCGTCATATAATTGTCTATGTATACGGTGGGTCCTCTCAGTTTATATTTATTTTTTCATGACCTTCTGTTTATTATCCCAGTCTTTCATTTCAACCAGACTTGTAGTTGTACCTTTATTTCCTTGCAGTGTTACTACATTCTTTACTTCTACTTCTACTCCCAATTTTTCTGCGAGGAATTGTTTTGTTTCTTCTTCTTTTCGATCTTCTACTAATTTTACACCCTTGATTATCAACCTACACTTTCGTTTTTCTTTTTCTATTTTTTCAAACTTATCTTCTAGTTGTTCGATTCTTTTTTGGAGTTGTTTTTTCTCCGATTCCTATTTTATCTCCCGTTTTGCCATTTCCTCTCGTAGTCTCTGATTTTCTTCGGTACTTTTCTTAATTTCATCTCTCATAATTTTAATCATGTCTTTAATTTCTTTTAGATCTCCCATTTTCCTGCACTTACTGTTATTTTTTCTGTTTTTAGTGTTGGTGATCTAATTACTATTTTACTTTTCTTAAAGATATCTTCATTTTCTTCGCTACTGTTTAGATCTCTATCTCTTTTAGGTCCTGAACTCATTGATAATCCTCTTTTTGTCAATATTTTATCTGAATTTAGATTTTTGTACGTTTGGTAAATAAACTTTCCGTATCGTCCGGGTCGCGTTATCTCCCGTCTGCCGGCCGTGCAAGGCAGGGAACGTGTGGCCTTCGGGTTAAAAACTCTCTTCGTTTGTATTCTTGATTGTTCCTATTTACACTGCTCTATAATCGCTCCTTATTTATAATTATCTACTCACTGTTATTAAATTGCTAATAATTTTCACTTTCAGATTCAGTTAGCTACACTTCACGAAAAAGTCGGTGTGACAAAGCCCGTATTCGAGTATTTTATCGCCACTAGCCAATTTCATTTTCAACTATTAATTTACTATTTAATAATATATGTTTAAATGAAGAGAACGTGTCAAATGAATGAAATACTTCCTGGGAAATTATACTCTTGAATAAGATTAAAAAATATCAGACAATTACCAAGTAGAATCGGTACTATTAGAAACATAAATTATTCACTAAAACTCTATTTTATAGGATAGGAAAAATTGAAATCAATTCAAGTAATATATAATTAAGAGTTGCTTAATATTTTATTAGTGATTATCAAAAAGCCTTGAAATATAGGTGATAGAAAGAGCTCTAAAAAACAACAGATGTGGACACAGAAACACTCATTTCATTGTAGTAATTTACCAGAAGGCTCAAGTAGTAGTAGAAGCACACAATGGAACAAGATCCGTATTTGTAAGTCTAGGAATTATAGAAGGAGATTCAGTGCGTTCAAATTTATGTAATGCCCCAGTGAAAAACCAGTTCAAAAAGTTAGATTGCGAAAATAAAGGAAGGAACATAAATAGTTAGACTAAATAAACCACGTCTGTTTTAATTTTAATTTAATTTTGAAGACTAATGATATGTGAATTGGAAAGTTCCATAAGAAAAGTGACACTGCAACTCAGTCAAAATAAAATTAACCACAACATTTGATCATGAATAACTATAAATATGCTTAGGAGAAGTATTAAAATTCTTAATCAGACAAAAGAAATGGAAAGAAGAATTATATTAACAAATAAAAGAATTCTCCAGAAACTAAGAAAAACTATCTATGATCAATGCTCACTACTGTAGGGCTTTCATATGGAAACTTACAAAAAACATAATGAAATCATGGAGTATAATCCAATGAAGTATGGGGCGTCAGATATTAACATAAAACAAGATATAATACAGAGACAGAAAACCAGGTTAATAGACGCTAAGAAATAAATGAGCAAGCTTAAAATGGATATGGGCAGAGTATATAATGAGAAGTTACAAGAATAGAGACTTTACCTAGGCTGAAGATTAAGATGGCAACTACAAGATGAATAATATTAACTTTTAGCAAACTTTCAGTGGTAATTGACGAATTTACCCTTAAAACACTGACTAGAGCCTCTATCCATTTTAGACTCTTTGGAGTGACTCGTTGCATGTTTGAATACAGAATTGATTTTGGAATCAAATTTATGTTCTAAATTTTGTAATTTCAGCTTCAACGGTTTATGAGTTATTACAAAAAGTCATATCTAAATATGTGGTCTGTTCCAAAAGCGTTGAGTTCTGATAATATAACAAATTACACAAAACCTATGCATTTAGTATAACTAGGACAATATATAAGAAATATTGAACGTAGCCTTAGTCTCTTTTAAAGCAGAAATTTTGAAATTTCACACTTTTATAGCATCGTTTTTATTGTTCAAAACATTCTGCGAGTTCTGTGTTGGAATTGCAAATAATTATTTCGTCTAATTGGCCTAAATAAGGTGGATGATTTGGAATCTCTTTTTTAAAAGTGATTTCAGTTCTGGAAACAGATAGAGATTTCAGAGCAACAAATTTGGACTGTAGGATCTACACAAAAAATTCTATACATTTTTAACATTTTGCTTGTTGTTGGTTTCCCAGAACGTAGATCATTTTTAATAGATGTGCGGCCATCTTTGATTAATTATTATTGTATCGTTCCCGAGAGTCTCCCAAGTCATCCGAATGGTTTTTGCAGGTTAATGTTCTAGATTTTTAACTCCCAACTAATTTGGAACGAGGGTTCCCGTTGTGCCGCTATTTTACCAGACTGGTGTTTTTTCCGACGACTCATACCATGATTCGCATGCCAGACACCCAAAGAACGTCTCCGGATTTACATTGTACAACTGCAGCAACTGCTAGCTAGCATACCTTCACAAGCTTCTACTTCTGCTGAATAGTGGGAGTATAGGGAATCTATTGACTTTAATCATTCTTTATGGATGATAGTATGCAAAGTCCCGCGAGACAGACACTGTTGTATCCGTCGGTTTATCGAATGTGATTTGCCTGTTTGCTAGTATCAAGTTGGCTACACGCTGGATAGTGTGTGGTTTATACGGACATTTGTTGTATGAATGTCCAAAGCAATCGCTTTTTCTTTCTAAAGAAACAGTACCGTCTATCGCTGCTCATGATTGTTATAGTTTCTTGCTTTCTCCACAAGTGCACTGCACAAATGACTCGCTACCTTTTCTTCTGTGTATTCTAGTAATACCATCCTGTGTGGGGTGCGTATTTCAAGCTGTGACAACCGGAGTTTCAAGAGAGAGTGTATGGTAGATTCTATACCCTTTTTGGAAAGAGATAAAATTATCTTGCATTTATACAAATTTTAAATGCGTAGATACGTGAATCTGCATTTTAGAATTCTAAGTAAGACTTTAACAACTTGTGTAACAATGGTAAATTTCTCAATGTCCACATAACATCTGGTGATATCCATAGAAGAAGTGTAGATAGTTTAATAGAACAAAGTTCTACGATGAATTTGTAACAGTTGTTGCTTAACTTAAGATTTCTAAACATTTACTACACATAAATAATTTAAGGATATATGCAAGTGCAAATCAGCAACTCAAAGCTATAGAGATTTTCGGCGTGGATACTAACATGGAGTTTGAAATAGATAAATGTAACACATACTCCATAGTCATAGGTAAAATACAGGGTCCAATACGGGAGTATGGTGTTTTTGAAAAAACTGACACTTATTTTCGAACGAATTACAAAATTTGTTGTTTTTACATTACTGGCACATTGCCATTTGAGTATATATAACGAAACATAAGAAAAAAATTATCAGCTTCAAAAAATTACATCAGTCAGGCGCCGTCCATTTTTGTCGAGGGATTCTTGTAGATGGCTGGCGAAATTGTCCATACTCTCTTGAAGCATGTCACGCAGAACTCTTTGAATTTTTTGCGTTATGGTTTCGGAAAGGGTTTAAGGTTATGAGGTTTGTCTATGTAAATTTTAGTTTTTAGGTCTTCTTTCTTCTTCTTCAGACTTCTTCCTACACTTCGTTTTGTAGTCCTGGGTCTCCAGTTAATTATAATGTTCGTCCAGTGGTCATGTGATTGTCTGGCAACGTGCCCCACCAATTCTACTTGTTGTGACTAATTATCTTTATTACATCTTCTACCCCAGTTCTCCTTATTTCTTCATTCCTAATTTTATCTCTCAGGCTTACTTACAGTATTGCGCGCTCCATGCCTCGTGCTACCCTCAATTTATTCGCCGAGTTCTTTGTGAATATCATGGTTTCTAATCCATAAGTTAATACCGGTGTGATACATTTGTTATATACTTCACGTTTTAAACCATTTAGGATATCTGACTTCAGTACGTATGAAAGTCGTCCGAAAGCTGCCCATCCTAGTTTTATTCTTCTGTCTATTTCTTCACCTTGATTTTCTTTCCAAGTTTAATTGTGTATCCTAGGTATATATACTCTGTAACATTTTGTATCTGTTTTCCGTTTATTAATATTTGTTCTTGATCTGGGCTCATAACCTTTGTTTTCGATGCATTTACTCTTACAAGTAAGGTTACTAATTGCTTACTCTCAAAATTTATTTTAACCTCAATAAAAACAGCTAGTAAGGGGCACTGATTTCAAAAATGATAGTCAAACTGGATGACGATTCTAGTTTAGGCGCTAGAGGGCGTTTTCTGAAAATCTGTTTTCGCAGTTTTTTCCCTTATATTTACCCGGATGGAAAAAGTAATTACATCGGCATATGCACCTAACATCTCCTTATCATAGGTAATTAAATCACGCATGCGCAGATAATTTTACCCTAAAAATAGCAGTTTAAATTCCAAAAATTGCGGCATTCACAACTATTATTAGAAATTAGCATATCTCATTAGCAATAGGTGGCGCTGACTACAAATAGTCAAAAGTGCTAACGAATTTCCAGCCAATCAGGAGCCAGCACTACAAATACAAATATTAAAACTCTTATGCCTTATATTCAAGCTATGAGGCATAATCAATTAAATAAAATAATAAAAACGTGTATCGCAGATACACCACTTGATTTCACAAGAACAATGAAAACGTTTCATGGAATACACTTATATTAAGTATTATATAAAAATGATTTATGGTAGCGATTCAAAACTAAGTTATAAAAGTTAGAAATTATAGTAAATATAAAGTAGAAGGCATTAAAATCGATAACAAGAGCAGATAGTGTCTCAAAACTTCAGAAACTATTAAACAAAACAAACGTATATACAGGCTTAATGGAAAAACATAATGCACGGTTTGACATGCCGATGTATGTAAAATAATATATAAAGTTCTTGTGGAGATATACATGCTAGTAGATAATCTAAAATCATCGTACAAATATAAATTACAAGCAGTTTCGGAAAATACAAATTATTATCTTACATTAACAACTTTATAATAATACCGTATGCTTGATCTTGATATGTACTTGTTCTAGTAATTACAAAGAGAGCTGCTTGAGCTTAAAAAAATAATAGTAATAATAAGGTTCTGCACTCTGTGTGGGAGTATGGTCTTATACACTAGAAGGTTAAAGCTCTCACATATTTGCTTTTGTTGCTCTGATTGTTATGTAGCTTTCTTCATATGGTAAGCACCGTGAACCCAGATATACAATTATTTTTAGTGAGTGGCTAGGCCACCCGATAAGCACCTAGAAGCCAAGGATTAAACCCGTAGCCAAGTACGTTAACTGCTAGACCATGAATTGACTTTTTTACTAAAAGATATTAATTAAGTGTATGACACTTTGGTAAAATAGATGTATAGTGAAAGTCGCTCGTACTTTTTTGGATTAACTTAAAATTTTGTATAAAACCTGTATGAATTTTTTAAATTTTACTGTGGTGTTTTGGTGGTTATAGATAGTTGAAGAACAGAAATAGTTCAATTTTGAAAAGCTCAAGTTCTGATAACTTTTAGATGGGCTACTCAAAAAAAAAGGAAAATCTGCGTTACCCAAGTTTTGAAAAATAAAGGACTCTAAATAATTATTATTTTCAAAAGAATAGTTAAAAGGCGGTTTCCACTTAAAGTGATGTAACAGAATTGAGTAATAGAATAGAAGTGGAAAAGGAAAGCAATACTAATAAAAAGTTAGGCAAAGAGCTGCAACCAATAATACATGCTTTTATCCTGTTACGTCACGAGCAAAATTGGAATCATAAACTTAAATTAAATTAAATCTATAATACTGACTTTTCTGTGTGACTTATGTCAATTTATTTAATTACCTATGTATTTTTAAAACTGTTGCGTTGATAAACTTTTTATTTTTTGTTGAATAGTCCATTTGTGATCTCTGGCCCGGTCAAAATCGAATCAAAAGTTAATGGGTCTAATAAGTAAAGTAAATTTTTGCATATATAATTTAATAAATGATACTAATTAAATCAGAACAAAATCCTTAAAATGTTCTTCAGTTAATATATTTTCTTTGGCAACTTCGATGGATGTTTCTATCTTGAGAATATATGATCCGTCGTTTAATTCTATCAGTGGATATTCGTCGTTGAAAAGTTTCTCTATATATTCTTCTCACATTTTCTTTTTATTTTTTATATCTAACTCTGTTGTTTTTGTTATTCATAACATTTACTTGAGTTTTCCTTTTAAACAAACTGGTAGCTTCTTTAATATTTTGATCCATTTCTCTGTCCTTATGTAAAACTCTCACATCCTTTATCTGCGTATATTTTTTTTGTAGGCATTTTTCTTTAGCTTCTTTAATTTTTTTATTTGCTAACGCATTTAATTCTTCATATTGAACGATGTCTTTGTTTTTCTCTTTTATATATATATATATATATATATATATATATATATATATATATATATATATATATGTAATTTCAGTTCTGCTGCTTCTGTAATTCCGTTTTTCATACAATTCAATTTCTATAATTGTTTTGGTGTTGTTGTTATTGCTGTTGCCATTGTAAATTTGTGCAGCTTCTGTGTTTAAAGTGGGATCGTTCAATTTATTTGTAATGCATGGTTGGTATTCTTTAATCTTAGTTTCACTGCTATTTCTCCAATCAATTTTGGATGTTTTAATTCTGATATAGTTACTAAACTAACGAAACCATATAATATAATGTATAGTAGTGTAATGCCAGTTAAATTACCAAGAAAACAGATCTGTTAAATGTGAAGATCATCGCAATATAAGTGTAACGAGCTATGCTTTAAAAATATTTTTGAGAATTATATACAACCGTATAAGAAACAGGTGTAAAGAGTTTCGTAGTAAAACATAGTACGGTTTTCGTAAAAAATTAGGCACACGATAGGCTAGTAATACCAGCAGAAAGATGCTTGGTATGAAAAGAATTGTATTTATCTTACGTATACTACGAAAAAAGCATTTGACAGAATAAGGCACGATAGATTACTGGACATATTATTAGATTTAGGTTTGGATGGCAAAGACATTAGAATAATTTGAAATCTATACTAGAACCAGAAAGATTGCATTCGAGTTGACAATGAAAGAACAAAATCTATTGACATCAGAAGAGGTGTAAGGCAAGGATGTGTGTTGACACCAATTTTATTTAATGTCTATGCTGAATACATAATAAACGAATCAATAAAGAATAGAGAAGAAGGAGTGAATATAAATGGCACGAAAATGAACAACATTTGATATGTAGATGATACCAAAAGCTAAAAAATGGGACAAACAAAAAACAAAGACAATGGTATTTAGTAGACAGTTAAATCCAGTAAATCCAAATATACGCTTAAACGGAACATACATATAAAATATCAATAGTTACATATATTTAGGAGGAGAAATTAACAGTATATTAGACCATTCAAAAGAAATAAGACGCCGCATAGAAATTGCTAGAGCGGGCCTTATTAAAATGCGGACAATATTATGTAATCTAAAATTATCAAAACACATCAGACTGCGGGTACTGAAATGTTATATATATGTTCTTTATTGTTATATGCTTGCGAGACATGGACGTTAAAGAAAAATGATATAAAGCTGTTACAAAGTTTTGAAATGTGGCAATACAGAAGGATGCAGAGGATAAGTTGGATAGAGAAAATTCGCAACGAAGACGTACTTAACAGATTAGAAACCTAAGCACAATTAATAAGCTTGGTGAAAACAAGAAAAACACCATACTTTGGATACCTAATGCAACACGAAGAATACAAACAGTTGCAAGGCAAGACCAAAGAAAAAATGAGTATAGAAAGAAAAAGAAAATCATGCCTAAGGAACATAAGAGAATGGACAAAACAGAATGCAGCGACATTATTTGATGTAGCTCAAGACAGAGAACAATTCGCCATAATAACCGTCAACCTCGATGGAGACCGCACTTAGGGAGAGGAGGAGTAATGAAATGACATTTTAAGAGTATCTGGTTTTCATTTCTAATTAGACCCATTCACATTTCTTTGCGTTTCTGCCTCGTATGTTAATATAAAAAGTGGTCTAAATTGAATACCTGATTTAAAATTCACGCCTTTTTCTTAATTTGTGATTGACAATTCTCATTCCTTGGTAGATGTCTTTTACAATTCTTGCGGTTAACAAATATGGAACGCTATGTGAAAGAACAAAGAGTTACTATTATCAAAAATCATCCCAAATTCGCTGAAAATTTAGCGAAACATTTTTGGGTAAATTAATGCACCAAATAAACCAACTGTTCCAAGATTGACGAGACTGGAACGCTAATAGATACAAGACCCTGTGGGTATTAGTGTGGGTTAGGGTCCTAAGAGAATATTGTGGAGCGAAAACTTGCAAAATAATTTCCTATAACGGTCACCATTGCTTTAGGGTCGGTTCGCACAGACCGCAATTATCCCATGCCAAAATATTTTGGCATTCGGTTTCTTTTATCTGGCAAGATTATAAGAGATATTTTTCTTTTCCCACATTTACTAAGGTTGTGGAGTGTCGATTCTTTTGCCTATTTAAATTTGTCTATGTATGCTTGTCTGCACAGATATAGCGTAGGTTAAAAGTATATTAATATATCGATTGTATTTTTATTTACAAGTTGCCACCTCAGTGCCTATAGGATCATAGATAAAATGTCGTCTATAAATGCGAAAACGTCAATATTTCGAGAAGTTCTTTTCAGCAAAGAATTACTAAAGAGCTGTATAAAATTCAAATGATATAAGAGCTTAAGCTTTTTGAACAGTTTTACCGTCGACAATTATGGAGTGAAATTTTAGTTTAGTCAAAAAATTATCTTTAGTGATGAGGTGCATTTTAAGTAGACAGGTCCGTAAATAAATAAAATTTTTGCATTTTTGCATTTTTTCACACCGAATGAGTCACTGTTTGGTGTAGATTTCGGCCATTGGCTTAATAAGCTCATACTTTATCTAAGATTATACTGGAAATTCTGTATTTGTGAATGATGATCGTTGCCCTTACATAGTAACTTAGTTTTTTCTTTGGTGTCAGCTGGATAACATGGATCTGCAACAAGTGATTCCAGCAGGCCGGCGCTACGTGCCATAGACCCAACATTTGTAGCCGGAGATGAGGTGGCCATTTGTCAAACATAATTTTCCATAATTAATCAGAAATTGTGTGTTTTAATAGTCAATAAAAATCTAATCATAAAATAAATGTAAAAGTTGTTTTATTTAAAATTTAAATTTGGCTTTCAATTTTTTAGCTAAGTCAGTTAGCCTCAATCAATTTTTAAATTGTAATTTTGTTTACGTTCATATAGAAAATAGATTTATATTAATAACATTAAATTGTTAAATCAGTTTACTTACCATTAACATCTAAATTTATTTTATCCATTTAATTTCCTATGCTTTTTGCTCACCACCAAACTTTCAAAGCGCCAGTAATTTTAGAAATTGTAGACTCGTTATACAAAACACAAAATGCTGTGTAATTAATGGGGTATGAAATTAATAAAATAAAGCTAATTACACGTGTAAATAATAGTAGCTGTTTTCTCTACTTCACAGAGTACTTCCGCTTTATTTATTTGCTCAGTGGCACTATAATTAATAATACCAAGCCCGTATAGAAACTAAAGATCAACTTTGTTTTATAAGAATCAAAAGGTCTAATTTTGTAAATTACACATAGGATTGCTTATAAATCTGTAACGTATTTTATGAATTTGCAACATATAAACTAGGCATCCGGTCATTTTTAGCAAAGAAGGCGTTTAGTAAATATGAGTAATCATTTTGTGTCTTGGAATGCGCAAGTACCCTGTCCGTTGTGACTGTGTAGGGATGATTTCCAAAAGGGAGCACAAATTTAGAGCTTGGGCTCTCACAATCGACTGTATGTAGAATTTTCAATAAGATACTAAAGTATAAGTTTTACAAGTTAATGACAAAGTTGTGCCTTTAAACAGCTGGATAGAAATGCAAATGAGTCTTAAAGCTGAAGGTTTAGCAATAAAATAAATGTCTATCTATTTAGAAAAGTAACTGGCTTCAATACGTTCATCTGGAGGACCAAAAATCTCCGAGTAGACTCGGAATGTGAAGGTCTTCTGAGGTATTTTAAAAGGGAAGCTACGTGGGCTATTTTTCTTTAGAGCCCACCGTCATTAGAGTGATTTACTTGGACATGTAGGAAAATTGGGTGATGCCACAGTTGAATGAAAACAGTAACAGCTATATCTTTCAACAAGATGGCCGCCCGGTTACCTGTCCCGGAAAACCAGAACACATATTAATGCTGTGGCTACCCTAATTCCCTGATTTAAGCCCTTGTCACTTTCTCTTGTGGGGGTTGTGAAGGACACTGTCTTGTTACCGCTATTTTTCGCTAACTACAAGTTTTGTAACTGTATCATTGCTGTTATAGCTCTGGTCGACCCACATAGCATGGTTTAAAAAAAATGGTTTAATATATAGATGTCTATTATATAACCAAATGTAGATATATTGAGCACTTGTGAAATACGTAAGAAAAAACTTGATGCGATGATGAAAATCTGTTTTCATCATTTATTTTTGTACAGTTTAATTTCAATGTGCTGTTCTGTTAAATATTTTCATTCTTTTGTTTGATCTTCTTGTTAATAATTTTATTTAATATTTATTAATGATATTTTTATGGTTTTTGTATATTTGTACCTTCTTTAGCCATAACACCATCTTTTCAGTCATTTGTTGTTTTTTGTGTCTTTTGTGCAGTTGATATTAATGTTTTTTGTTTCTGTTTAACTGCAGTTAGTTTTTTGTTTATTTTGTCTCTCGTTTCCGTATATGGTTTCTATTCTCTTAATCATTTGGTATGTACAGCATGTTGGGTATCTTTATTTTTTAGTTCTTTGCGCAGATTTCGTAGAAATCTTACCTCTTGTACGACTTTCAAACATTTCATTATATTGTGGACCACATAAATGACATAATTTTGTCAGGTTTTATTGAAATTTGTACACACATTTTTTCTTTTACAGTTTTCACCTGCTGTAGGTTAAAATTGATGTGTATATTTCTAAGATTAAATACAGTCGTAATGGAGGGGATCGGATAAGGGAGTATGTAAATATTTTGACTTCTCTGCGTAATTCACATTCTGATAAGATTCATTCACATCAAATCGCTATAATACAAAATTTACCTTTTGGGGCATTTGTCATAAAGATTTTTTTATTTTAATGCTGATTGCTGGTGCTAGTGAATTATGGTCAGACCTTATGTTTATACCTGAGGTATGTTGTAGTTTTCATTACTGAATTTTTGAAAAAGGTAGAATTTCAGGTATAAATATGTCATTTGGGAAACGTGGAAAATTTTATACGACAAAGTTCTTGCTTTGCTCATTTCGGTCTCCCAGCCTGTATTTGCTAACATAAGTTTTCACTTTAGTCTTTCCAACTTTGGCGTTGAAATCGCCTATTATAGTTGTGGCTCTTTTTTTTATTGGTTTAAGAATTTTACTGAGATTTTTATAGAATTCTTCAATCTTATTGTCTTCTTTGTCTGCAGTTGATGCCTATACCTGTAAATGTTAATAGGTGTGGTATTTATCTGAAGTTTTATCGTTATGATTAGATTAGAGTAGGGGGTAAAAGTAATTACAGATTTATTAACTTTCTACAGCGGAGCTTGTAGTAGAAAGTTAATGAGATTATCATCCTGTCTGTCTGTCTGTGTGTCTGGAGACACCATAACTTCCGTTCTATTCAACGGATTCACTTCAAACTTGGCATACACACATCTTAGGTTAGTACCTTTCATGGGATTGATTTTCAGCCAAATCGGTTAACGGCAACCGGAAGTGACCGTTCTTGTTTATTTTGTGTCTTAAAATAAATGCGACACCGTATCTATGATCTGGGCTGTTGTTTCTAGTATAGTCTATCATGCTATTGTTAGTGGGGAATTAACCTATTCATGGACAATGTGCCACTTGTGCCCAGAATGTCAATATTAAGACGTTCCATTTCAGCTATAGCATTGTTTATTGTGATATTTTACGTCATATCTCTCACAGTTGACTTGGGCATTCTTGATGTTCTCTGATTCCTTATGGTCGATTGGGGTTGAGAGGGTTAAGTATTGTTGTTTGACAACGTATGAAACTGTTCTTGCTGAAGATTCGAAAGAGAAAGTATTAACTTTGGAATATTTAGTTATGATGATTTTACTAGGGTTATTCAATATAGGATCTTTTATGCAGTGGTTCTTCGTTGTTTTCTGCGTTGCAATGTTGCTGGTCACTCAACGAATTATTTACTTTTAGGGACGATTTTTCTTTTCAAGGACAAGAAAGTGCCCGTTTCTTGTCAGCTGCTCTATCTCACTTATAGCGGCGACCACTCGGTTAACAAAGCTTCGTTAGTTATCCAGCGGGTTGCACTGTGAGCAAGTAAGGATGCCATTATGTGCTATCGTCCCTTACACTCCCTTAATGCACTACTCTCTTAATATTGTAGAACTGAACAATAACAAGTTTGTCATTCATACCCAAGAAGTTAAATGCTTTCTGATAAATCAATATTGACATAATTTGTATTTTTGAAAACAAATGTATATTAAAAGCTATTTTAAAATGCCCAACTATATTGTGTAAAATTTAAAGCAACTAAGCGGGAAAACAATAGGTGAGGAGTGTAATTATTACTAAAAGTAGTATAAAATATGAAATTTCAAAATTCTCTTAAAATGACTTTTAAGCTATCAGCGTACTAATCAAAAACAACTTCAGAAAGTTTGTCATGTCTGCCGTATATTATCCTCCATGTTATGTAATCGATAACTGTAAGTGCGGTACTTGCTATCTTTGGTGGCGACACGATACTGATGGATTCACATTGTGTTCCATTTGTAGTCTCCAGATAAATAGAAATTACCCGCGTAAAATAGAATATCGTATCAAGAAACTGGCGTATTAGAATTAACTTACTTTTCCCTGCATTTTTATTGCATAGATTAGGAAGTTGTTATATATTATTGTCCATTCTAAACTCATGTATCTACACAATATAACAAAATTTATTTCATACTTTAAAATCTTGATTGGTTTTTACATCGTTGAGTTTTCGCAACGCCAGCAGGATACAGATGCAAATTATGACAAATAGAAAGATTTATTTTGTCATTTTTTTTTTTATTACATAACTCAAAATATTGATGAGATTGTGTTGTTTCGTTGCGATGTTCAGATTGTGGATGATTTCTCTGTGGAGCTGGAGAAGTGATTTTTCTTCTAGATGTATAAGCTACTACACTCACAATGCATTTACTACAAATATGTCTTATGCAGTTCACAAAACGGGCCACAATTATTTATTGCCTGTGATTTTGATTCGATAACTTATCCAGAAAATTGACTCCACGCATATTAATGTTATATTTGATGTTTGGGTGCGAGACAGATAGGTATAGTGGTGTTAGATTGCTTCCACTTGGTTGCAAGTAGTTGCGATTGCCACAATAGAATTATCAGCTCTTTAAACCAATAGTCAAAGAAACCTCTCTTTTGCTTCAACATGCTAAATGAAAGATTGAGCGCGCTTACTTAATTCTATTTCTTTTCAATGCGTCAGTTTTGTGAAATTCCAAAGGCTTTATTTCAGTTCGTAGATTTAGAAACTTAAGAAAATTATAAAATAATATTAAAAAATAGTAAATTTCAGTAAATTTGCTACAATATTTCTTCCCAATTTTACATTGAGGTTCTTTCGCAAATATAGAAGTATTTGTCATATGAAGTCGGATATCAAGAGTTCTATGCAACTTTTATGGGTTTACTCATATTGAATGATCATTTGTTTATTTGCTCTGAAGTTTTCTTGGAAAATCTCAAATTGTTTGAAATTTATATGTATTTATGTATTATCGGCTGAGTGAAGGTTTTCATTTATGTCTCTATATGTTTGTCTACTTAGGGCCTGTCATACTGTAGGGAACAATAAAGCATTATCCAGGAATCATTACATTTTTCCCTGTGGAAGCAAATTGCAGTCAGTAATAAGTGAAATTCTAATGAATCCCTTATTGATTTTCTCTGTAGCTGTAAATTCATATTTGTTGTTTTCATTCGCATAGTCTACCTCAAATGTGAGACATCAGGATGACTCGAATATTGATCAACATCTTTTGTTAGCAACTTGAAAACTCGTACTGGTCTAGTATTAGATTTTCTTTTTTCTTTCCTAGTGGAAGTTCCTGGCGTTTTGTAAATTGAATTCGACGCCTAGGGTTAAGGTCTATCTATATTGTCGTTAGTTTTGTGTATCTTCAGATGACCCAACATGTCATGCGGAAGTTAATCGTTATCTTCTTCTTCAGTAATTTTTGTAGGTTCGGTAATGTTACGATGTCAGCTTATCTATCTTCTGAATTGGTAAGGATTTGATCAAGCACTTTATCGATTGTCGAGAATGTCTGTAGTTTATTGGCAAGAATAGGATGATGAACACCGACAAGAAGTAAGATTAGATATGTAAAAAATACTCTTTTGTAGTTGATGTTGCAAAAATATATCAGCGATACCTCAGAGTACATAGATTAAATAAGCAATGGAAAATTAACTATAAACAGGTCTTTGTGCGATGCCCAGTTGTCAAATCAATAAGTAATAACATGTTCTTATGCCAAACTGTACGTATTTCAAGTCTGAAAATGTACTGTGGATAGTTTACTCCTATTTTAAATAATCTCTGAATAACAATAACCAATACCTCCAGGTATTAGCTTCAGATATTCAAGGACATACGAGTTACTTGTTGATATATTTTGTATTTTTATTTATGTTAAATGTTATATTCTCGTAATTATGTTTTTTACTTGATGTTTATATGGACAGTATTGGAGTTAATAATAAAAATGTAGTTCAGAATACACCACACAAAAATGTTCTTATAGTTCTTACAGTTCGGGTAATAAAAACCAAAATCAATAATAACGTCAATGAGAGAGCGTCGGGAACTTTTGACTTGACCCCTATGTATCCATTTAATGAGAAAAGTTTTTCGGCACAGAGAACTAATATAATTGAATGTGTGTAATTGCTGTTTATCACTGCACTTAGGTAACAAAGATGTCATTGCAAAAAGTTTCTACTGCAATTACATGGAGATGCTTTCAGTAGAAACTTCCAAATTAGAAAGTAAAATAGTTCCTTACGATTAACGAATTGTTGCAGGCATCACACTAAAACGCATTTTTTGCAAGTATAAACAAAATAATTCGGAGAATGTCTCTTGCCACAAACAAGTTCCTTCCTGATGTTTCTCTTTAAGCCGGATTGTTATTATCATAAAATATTAAGCGGCGTAGTTATCTTCTTCATGTTTATATATTAGCTTTAGACACTTACTAAGATAAATTGCTAAGTTTGTAAAATTTACAATCACAAGGATATTTTAATGTGAATGTACATTACGTAAAAATTATTTAAACACAAAGACAGAATAATAATGACATTTCTTCTAGGTATTATCTAACATTTGTGGATTTCCGACACCTCTATAGAAGCTATTGTATGCTTGTTTTCTGGAAATAACGATAAATTTGAATTATAGCATGCAAATTTAAGGGTTCTCCGACCCAGTTTATGCAGTATATCTCTAGTCAACTGTAGTGTGCGTAGTTTCGTGTTGTTTAGGTGGAAAATTGCGCTTCAGTTTAAAATATTCTTTTGCTTTGACTTACAAATCTTGTACGGAGTGTAGCACTTTAGTGGTATGGCATATAGATTTATATATTGGAGATGAGCTGGATAGAGAGGACCACTAACACAGAAATAAGAAAACGAGCACAGGAGAATGAGAGAATTATACAGGTATATAGGATAAAAAGGAAGAGACGCAAATTAGACACATCCTATAAAGAGTGAAAATTATTGTAGAAGGAGCTATCGATGGACGAAATGGATGTGGAAGGCCAAGGCTATAATATCTCAAATCATAGAAAACTTGTAGTGCAGTAGTTACATTAAATTGAAAAGAGTGACTGAAAATGAAATAAAATAAAAGCAGATAGGGTAGAGAAATCGGTCAAGAAGATTGATAACTGAAAGAGAAAAGAGTTCAAGCCCGATGTTTGTAAACCTCAACCTTGAGATATCCCCATAGAAAGAAGGGGATGAGATGCGGAAACGGAGTTTTCCAAGTGATGTCACCGCATTGAGAGATTAAATTTTCAAGAAACATCTTATGCACCACTTGGAGAAGCTCTTGTGTGTGGGCTGTAGTCACGTCCTATTGGAATCAAATATTTTGAGATTGGAGTGTATCCTGATTTGGTAAGAATTTCTTCATGTTCATTAGACGTGATAGTAAAATGTTGACCCCCTTTAAAAAAATAGGGGTTAATGACTTGACCTTTACTCATCGCACACTAAGCAGTAACAAGGCTTTTCGTGGTTATCTCGTAGATCGCTATCACTCTAATAACAAAAGTTTTGTTTATTAACGCATTCCGACAGGTGGAAATGTGCTTTACCGATAAAGAAAACAATTGCAATTACCTTAATATTCCTATACATTTAAGCGATTTTGTCAATCACATTCGAACAACAACCATATTGTATTGATGAAAACGAGGTCTTGGTGCACATTTTGTTGTATAGTACGACTAGATCAGTGAACAGCAACAGAATGTTTACGTGTAGATTATGTCGGATACTGCAAAATGGAATGTCTTACTATATTGATGTTTTTCTGTGTTAACGATCTCCAAAGTCTTCCTCATCTTTTCATTATAGAACCAGTGCTTTTAAATTTTCTTACCCACGACAAAAAGAATTTTTGATCATTCCAAGTGCAAGATAAAAGTGCGTTCGAAAAGCACATGAATCCACAACAGAGTCGTTGTTTCAAATGTTTCAAAAGTTTCGGTAGCAAAAGCTCTCTGTTCGTTCGTCCATAATATGATGGCTATTAAGGACCCTTGTAGTAACATCGCGCTCCTTACCCTTGGACCATTTATCGGTACATAAGTTTTCTTTGAAATTGTAAAACAAATTTTGCCCCACATTGTATACAACAAGTTACTGTAATATTGTTTTTGATCATTTTTACAATTTACAAAAATGATTCTTATATTGTCTTAAGAAATTGCACACAAAGCTTAGAGAAGGTTGCTCGCTGGAGCACACCTCTACATGCTACTTGTACTAATCAGAAAATATTTTTGCTTGTAAAAACAAATTATGCAGTAAACTTCGAAATTTTTTTGCTTTTACTAATTCACGTTTTTAATAACAAATCTACATTTTCATGCGTGTCAAATCATTAAGATATTTGATAAATTTTTGAAGCCTAAATTTGGCTGGAGAAATTTGGTATAGAGCTACTTTTACGGTATTATGTAGATTTATGGTACTCAGTTATCTAGTAACACTTAATCCTATTTCTAATTATTTTAACAACAACCTTTTTTTTTCTTTTCACTAGTTGAATATTTTCGCCAGTAATTCTCGTTTTTGGACGTTGTTAATGAAGTTTATTTTAGATTTTTTGCAACCTTCATTGAATACATTGCAGCAACGATACACTTGTGATCTACTCCCAAACAGATTAAACAGTTACACATAAATTTGAATCACTGAAACGTATTTAGCCACTTCAAACTAGATAATAATGCGCTAACGGATCTTTCATTTAGGATATAGCTGCAAAAATGTTCATCATTCAGTAAAATAGAAACATTTTTTCAAATTTATTATAGCTGGCTCTGCAATTTAATATGCAATACACTGCTAAGTTAAAATACAATAGATTAACAATATAATAAGCTAACAGTAAGTATTTAATTTATATAAAAACAGGGAAGAGTTGAGGAATTAGTGAAAAACACATACCTCTATCATGAGTTTGCAGTTAAATTAAGTCCTGTGGTAATTTACGCTTAAGGCGTGTGGAGGCTTTTTCCCCGAGGTTGAACTTGGTAGCACTAGAACATAGTTGGGTTTGAAGAACTTCACTGTAGATTTGGATAAACTCAGTTATAGTAGGAACATTAACTCCCAGTGTATTTGGGTATTGCGCACATACCATGGGCACTTGATAGCAATTCGTAGCACTTTTTGTTTGCATTATTTGAAGCTTTTTAACGATGTTTGTGAAGCATTGCACCATATAGGGCAGGCGTAGGTAAGTAGAGGTCTAAGGATTCCTTTATAGAGAAGGACTATGCATTCCGCACGAAGATTTGACTTCCGGTTGATAAGCGGGTATAGTGCTTCCCAATCTGTTATGGCACTCGTTAAGTTTTTGTTTATGTGTAATCCCAGTTCAGCTTAGAGTGAAGATGTACTCTAAGTACTTGACTGCTTGATCCTTAGGATTCCAGTCTATTTCCTTATTTCTTAGTTGGATTTTTGGGAGAGTTGTTATAACGTTTGAGTGTAAACATTTTAGTTTGGCACTTACCCGGGTTGATTTTAATTTTCCATTTTGTGAACCAATTGCAGTCTCGGGACAGGAACTTTGTGCAATTATAGCCGTATTATCAGCGAATATGACTAGTGTAGAAGGAATTTCTGTTGGGATATCGTGAACATACAGATTAAAAAGCGTGGGTCCCAAGATACTACCCTGCGGGACTCCTGCCTCTATAGATTTTAAGCTAGAGAAGGTTGAGTTCACTCTGACTTGGAATGATCTGTTGTTGAGAAAGGATTGAATAATTTTAATGAGGTAGAGTGGAATTTCTATAATTAGCAATTTGTAGAGGAGTCCATCATGCCAAACTTTATCGAAGGCTCTCTGCAGGTCGATGAATACAACGACTGTTTATTGTTTGTTCTCAAATCCTCTTTCTATTGTTTCAGTTATCCTAAGCAGTTGATGTGAGGTTGAGTGAGCAGCTCTAAAACCAAATTGATGAGGGGAACAATTTCTTTTTGCTGGAGGTTATCTTGTAATCGGGTAAGTATTACCTTTTCCAAGAGCTTGGCCAAGGTTGGCAGGAGACTAATGGGTCTGTAACTATCCGGATTTTCCTTGGGTTTACCAGCTTTATAGATGGGTAGAATTATCGCGGTTTTCCATGAAGTCGGGAAGTGTCCAATGCGTAGACAAGCATTAAAGATTGATGTTAAATATACTAGTGCCTTAGTTGAAAGGTGCTGTAGCATGTCATTAGTGATAAGGTCAAAGCCAGGGGATTTGCGCTTAGGTAGTAGTTCGATGAGAGATTTAATTTCTTCAGGGGAGGTTGGGACTATTTCATCATTAGCTTGTGAATTTAGATTATCAATTGCGCTTTTCACTTGGGTTTCGATGAGTTCATCATGTGCCTCATTATTTGGGGTGAACACTTGTTCGAGATGTGTTGATAGTATGTCCGCTTTTTCTTCTTCAGTGGAGTATTTGTTGTTACGTGAAACCATTGGATAAATTACGTTCGGTTGTCTAAGGATCCTTTTGGTGGCGAGCCACATGGAGGGGTCACCCGGTTGTATTGCTTCGAGATAGGAATTGTATTTCTGGATTCTGAGTGTATCTAGTTCGTGTTTAACTATATGACAGTGTTGGTTATACAAGGTTTTGAGGTAAGGGGTTCTCTGCCATTCCCTTCTATATCTACTATTATTTTTTATTAGGTCCAGTATATAAATGGGTGTTCTCATATTATCTGGTGCTTTTCTATGTCTCCAAGGTGTGGTTGATTCTTGTATACTTTCTTGTAAGACCGTAGTAAATTTTAAAACAGCATCGTCAATCTCCGAGGGTAGATTTAGAGGTCCCGTCAGTTTCATCTTTTGGTTGAAAGTAGTCTCGAACGTGTCCCAGTCTGTTTTGCCACAAGCTAGTCTAGGCGCAGGAGGTATATTTTGAGGTATGCTTTGAAAGTTAATGACGACTGGAAGATGGTCGGAATCGAGTTCGGTATGTACTGTTTGGTACACAGGGGTCAGAATATTTTTGTACAATATAACATCTAAGATGTCGGGTTGGCGATCCGGCCGATACGGGTAGTAAGTATATCCATCCGAGGCAGATAAATTGATGCCGTAGTCAGTCATGATGTTATATAGTTTGATTCCATCCGGGTTGGTTGCTCTACATCTCCAGATGGTGTTTTTTTGCGTTTAAGTCGCCAAGAACTAGAGTGGGCTCTTCATGGTCGAATAATTTACTAATTTCACTTTCAAGCAGTCGTTTGTTTGGCGGTTTGTAGGCAGAAATAATAATTAATAGGATATTATTTTGAATGGAGAGTTTGATAGCAACAGCTTCAATGTTGTGTAGGTCTTCTAAAAGAAGAAGGTGATGTCTAAGTTTCTTTTTAATTATTATTGCTACACCCCCTGATGCGATCACTGCTTCTCTATCTTTCCGATATACATAGTATCCCGGAATCCTAATCCTTTCTGTGCTAACGAAGTGAGTCTCGGTAATACACGCAATATCAACGTTGTGCCTTATTAAGAATTCGATAAAGATTGATCGTTGAGATTTGAGACCATTGGCGTTCCAGTTGGTCAAGGTTATATTATTTATTAGTGGGGAACTATTTAGATCCATTTGTTAATAATGTAGGAAGTAGTGTTGTTATAAGTGGCGTTAATTTGTCTAAGTGTCGGATTAAGAACTCTACAATTTTCTGGACTATAATTGTTATGAGATCAGTTGATGCCTGCTGGTCCCTTGTGAGATTGGCGTTTAACTTGAGGGTGGGACGACTAGAGGGTTGCGGCTCATTTGTCTGGGTTTCTTGTCTAGTTTGTACTGTTTGAGAGAATGTTCTATTATTTGTTCTAAGGCTTGAAGTTCTCGTTTGATTTTGTCGTACTTGTACAAAATAACTACAACCTTTATAGTTAGCCGGGTGCTTTTCTAAGCAGTTCACACATTGAGGGTCGACTCCAGGTCGTTTGGGGCAATCACTAAAGAGATGATCGCCAGTACACTTAACACAGCGTGCTTTGGAATGGCAATAATTATGAGTATGGCCATATAATTGGCAACGTTTACATTGAGGGATTTCTTTAGCTCCACTTCTACAATACAGTGGAACAGTTTTGTTAAATTGAAAATTTCCTTCCCCTCTTGTGTATCGCTGAGATCGACTGCGCAAAGTGAGATCGGATATCTATCCTTATTGTAGAATCTGGCTACTTTTGTACAGGTTACTTTAGCGTAGTTAATTCCTGTTGTATTTCATTTTCTGTGAGAGAAACAGGGAGATTTAGAATAATTACAGATAAATTATTTACTTTGGGGTTTTTGAACGTGTGGTAGCTTAAATTATTATCGGTATAATGCTTAGTCATTACCCGATAATCGTCCATGCTAGATAGATTTACTCTTAACTGCTTGTTTCGAATTACTGTGGAGAATTCTTTTGTGGCCTTTCCCTTGAGATCAAAAATGATTTCTTCGAAGTTCAATTTATCCGCATTGTGAAGGTAAATTTGGGGGATTTTGATTAGTTTTTCTTTATCTTTGTTATCTTCAGGTTATTGCGAAGTAGATTCAGATGTTTCCATAGAGTTTATTGTTGCGGCGAGTTTTCCTTGATAAATTATTTATTAGCATTCTCGATTTGTATTTCAGTTAAAAGAAATTCATTTTTGGCTATTAATGTTTTGGGTTAAAATAAATACTTTTTATTTGGTTCAGTTACAGGTGGAGATAGTTCTGAACTGTTTCGTTTACTCATCTTGATAGGGAATCCCTTCGCAGGGGTTCTTGAAGCTGATGGGTATGATTAGCGATCAGAATGTACTTAATTTATGATATACGTTAAAATAGGAATACAAAGTTTACCAGAGGTTGAGGCGGATAACCTCTTGGTTATCATTCTCGATAACGTTGCACTTGCACAGTCTAGCACTTGTTTACGCTTCGAAAGCCAAATAACGAATCAGAAACATTTATAGCTGAAATTGATGTCCAACATGAGGAAATGTTCTTTGTACTTATTTCTATAGCCACATCGTAAGCTTTTGGTATAAATTGTAAAAAAGGATATAAAATTGAAAAAATAAAATGAAAGGCAATATCTTATAATCTGGAAGAGATGTTTGTATTAAAAATATTTTTTTTAAATTTGATTTTTTTTAATGAGAAATTTTGCCATCTATTCTCATGTTGAGTATAGTTTTTTATTATAACAAATATAGTAGCATCTAGTTTAGATATATTCATTTAAATAACGAATTTCTTGTAAATAAGAAACCTCCTTTTAAGGTAAGCTTTTTTTACATGTTTAGAAATTATTTTTTTTTAATTTTTAACCAGAATTCCTGATCCTGGCGTTTACTTATAATTAGTGACAAAGAAATATGCCCATCTTTATTTTGCAAGAACATGTGTATGAGGACATGACCTTTTATTCATTGAAAAGTCATATTTTTTTATGATTCAGTGCAAAACAACTTTTTGGCATTGCTGCTTCATAATGTTTTTACAGATGCAATCGCTTTTTTAAATTTTAAGCATATTTGCTATTACTTTTTAATATCATTTTATATTGTTCTATTTGTTAAAAAATGTTTGCAATATTATTGATATACTAATATCGGTTTATAATTTTTGAAATTGCATATTATGTACGACTTTTCCTTTTATTGCGGTTTATGTATACAAGAGTGTCAGAGTAAATAAACTCTTAATAAAAGTTAGTAATTTAGAGTAGTATAGTATATTATGAAAAGCAGAATAAAATCATTAAATATTTTTAACAATTTATTATTGTTTGACCATGCCAAGTCACCTGGATGCAAAGATCTAGATGATTTTAGTTGCGTGTCTTGCAATAAGGAATAAGTCCATGTTTAAAATATCCTTACCAACAGTGAATTGAGTTATTTATTAATATAAAGAAGCGATAAATAAT
The DNA here is from genome assembly GCA_036346155.1 of Sinelater perroti. Classification (NCBI taxonomy): domain Eukaryota; kingdom Metazoa; phylum Arthropoda; class Insecta; order Coleoptera; family Elateridae; genus Sinelater; species Sinelater perroti. The sequence continues at coordinate 715,108 of JARFIY010000355.1, read as the reverse complement.
CAGCACTGTTACGAGCCGGCTTCTCAGGTAGCTTATAAATGTGGTAAGAGTGGTAGTAAAAGATCTTAAAAATCCTCGAACAGTAGCTCAACTAAGATATACAAAAATCACCAAAAGAACTTTTTTCCGACATCTTCCAGAAAAAGCACCGCAAGAATTGGCCAACAGCTATATGCGTTTTCTACCAAATGACTTTTGGCGGTTTGTCAATTTTTATATATAAAAACCAATACCACCAATTTAGTGATTGAACCTTGGTATGGAGGCGTTCGTTTAATTAATTGGGCGATAAGTTCTTTTACTAGACTTGGCATGATGTATTACGTTAAAATTTGTTGACGTGATACAGATTAAAACAGTACTTTACGGAACGTTTTGAATATTAAAAACAACGCTGAGAAGTGTGTAACATCCCAAAATATTTATTTTGAAGGGTGCTGAAACTGATTGTAATGTTTTTGGTATCTTGTAACATTCTACTAAAGATCCTGATTTCTTGTTGTTCTAAGTGTAATTTATTTTATTCCATGGCCCAATACTTGCGAAACAGACTATATATGCATTTTAAACTGCCTGTACAAGGTTTAAACAAAGCAGAATGAATCGGCAGAATTGGAGTTTACAACAGATCCTAGTTTAGTCAAAGTGAAGCTATATTAAAGGAGTTATGAAAACTGTTGTGCTTAAAAATACATGCGTGGTTACTACTCAATAGTACACAACTACGAGGTGCATTCAAGTTATAACATCTCACATACTAATCACACGAAAATTGTGAAACTTGTGTCACTTCTCAACGTAATCTCTCTGCAGGCATACACATTTTTTACAACGTCCACGCCATGAATCCATGGTCGCTGCGAACGCTTCTTTAGGAGTCTTTTTTGACTAATGGAAAATCGATGATGCAATAGCGGCACGATTAGTGACTTTGCGATCAAGGACAGTGTCTTTCATCGTTGGAAACAGCCAAAAGCCGCTAGAAGTCAGGTCAGGTGGGTAGGGAGCATGAGAAATCACTTTAAAGTTGTCGGCATTCGCGGCACCCACTTGGAGGATTGTGTGCACAGATCCCACAGAAATTCCAACTTTGGAGGCAATGTGTTCCACATTCGTTCAGCGATCCTCCAAAGCAAGTTTCTCTACTCGCTTGATCATATTGTCAGACCGGCTCGTGCGAGGCCGAGGTTGTCTTGGTTTGTTGTCAAACGTCGTTATACCTTCTTTGAACTGTCGCACCCACAAACCCACATCGGACACACTCATAATACCATCACCACATATTTCACTCAACTGGTGATGAATTTCAATCGGTGTCACACTACGCAAATGGAGGAAACGAATGATTACACGCTGTTCTTGTAATGAAAACGTCGCCATTTTAAGTATAAAAAAGACTCTTCTCTTTCGCCGCTAGAGTCCTGTGTGCCGTGCAGTACTGGCATCTTTGTCACGCATTCACAAAAAGTGCGCGCGTATTTTGAAATAAACCGCATGTTTCTATCTGTTCCCAGCCTTGAAAAAAATTTGAAAATGTTATAATTTAAATGTACCTTGTATGTTTGCTAACTTGTTTACGGTGCGTCAGAAGTGAGTTCATTCTGTACAATTGCAAGTTTCAAATCAAACACAGATAAATCAAAGTTAAACTTTAAACATGTTGTTTTTTGTAGTTATCAGGAAATGTTTCATTTATGTTTTGAAACCTGCTTTTTCTGAATGCGTAAATATGTTGAATTCTATAATAAATATCTAAAAAAAGTAATAAAAATAATTTTTGGTTGCAAAATTTTACTTCATTAAATTGTCACTCTCGTATAATAAGGGAAAGAGAATTAACACTGAATATTAAGTGTTATCTAAAAATTTTATTTCTGAATAGATATTTTTAAGATGTTACTCTTTTGCGTTAACTTAATATTCTGACAATATCGTGTACATTTACAATGTCACGGTATGTAGACGTTACACACTTTCACTGTCAGAAAATTTAATTCTTTAAACTTTAATAACCTTAATCATTCAAGGCTAATAGAAAGAAAGTAGCTATTAAAGTCCGTGCGTTTTTAAAAGCAAATTAATTAATCTGTTATCAAATGTAAACTAAAGTATTACGTAACTTATGTAACTGACTTAGATTGCCAGGTTTTAAATTACCAACATTTAGCAAGCTAGAAAGCATCCTATTAAACAAATCGAAGTATAATTAACATATACCTAATAAATTATACACAATGCTGTTATAATTACAATTTTACATATTATTGGATTATTTAAAAAAAAAAAACGAAATGTCAGTTAAAAAATTCAACCACATTGTAAACCGCAAATACATAACAGAAGAGTAAGTTATAATAATAAATATAAAACAAAGTTTCATAAAATTTACTTAAAATAGCTGTCTTGCTTCTTGACGCATTTTTTACTACTATTTTTGCCAAAGATGACTATGCTAATTTATCTTATGATGCAACATGACTTATTTTATCCAAATATAACTATAAATTCTTATCCAAAGGGTTTACATGCGAATTTGAATGAAGGCTTTACACAATCAATAATCAAATAAATTACTAAAGACATGGTTTTAATAACGTAGTGAGGTCTATAGAGCGCTGGCTTCCAATGAGTAATTCGAAAATAAATTATTATCAGTTAATAACCTTTTAGGGTTTCTTCGTGTAATTAGACGTTCACTTTTTGAATAATAAGAATTATGTGTTACGGGGAAGGATAATGCTATAAAAGCATAAAAAACTATTTTTATTACTTGTAGCTTCTGGTATTTGGCTGGCCACTTCATCATAGATTGCAAAAAATTATTTACAAGTAAAAAAGTCACTTTAACCTTAAAATGTTTTTGGCACAACTTTGAAGTACACCATGAGGTGATAAATGGCAAACGAATATCGGCATGCGCAGAAACGACATTACTTTCTGGTCCCCCTATTACATTCATATCCTAGAAAACATCAGAAAAGAAATAATCCACAATAGAATTAGTTACCTTTAAAGATACTTTATAATATTGCAGATACTGAGTAAATGTTAAATAAAATATTAAACAATTAATATTTTACTGATAATAAGAAGCTTGTTTTAGAAAACTATTAATTACGATATAGCTTTGCTCCAGCACTAATGTAAAAATTTGTAGCTATACAGTTGAAGTCGTTATACAGGCAAAGCAAATTTTAAAATAAATGACCAGTAAAGACCTCATTAATAAGTGATGACTCATATTTAAGCTTTGTTCAAATAAAATATGAAAACAGACACAGATTATTTAAACAAAGCTCTGCTTTTTTAATATACAGGGCCTCCATTATGTGACGTAAACGATAAAACATTTATTATTAAAAAAACTACGCAAGATAAAATTCCAATGTTTTTTTATTAAGATGATGAATAAATAAATGGAATTTAGGGCATTATGCTTTCAAAATGACTGGCTTTACTAGAAATGGTCATTTTAACCCTTTTCCCGAAACTCTCAATTGCGACTTTTCTGTAGAAATGCCCAGAACTTCTTCTGTGATGCAATTCTTGAGTTTGTCGATCGAATGGAGTTTGTTCCGATAAATCCTAATCTTAAGAAAACCCCATAAGAAGAAATCACATGGTTTAAATTGGGGGAATTTAGGGACCCCTCGATACAACATTCTGTCTTACGGGGGACGTCTAGATTTATGATCCTCTTTCCAAAGACTTCTGTAAGGATATCAAAAATTCCCGAGTCTTATAGACGGTGACTCCATCTTGCTGAAGCCAGTATTAGTTGACATATATTTTGTGAGAAACAGTAGGCTGATAATTCCATAGTGGAAAATTGTACACCATACATTAACTTTTTGTGGGTGCAATCGACGAATTTCGGTCAAAAGTGTGTTTTCGGTATCACAATTTTGCAATTTTGTTTTGTTGACGTAGGTCTCATTCGTGAAATGAACGTGTTTTATGTCTAGCTTTTGGGTCCAAATCATCTCCAAGATCACTTTTGCGAAAATGAATCTTTTGCCAATATTGACCTCGGTCAGAGGCGTTTGCAATTGAATCTTTTACGAAAATAATTCAATTTCTTGGTGATGATGGTGTACATAGAGCCCACACTCACACCGAATTGAGCTGCGTCTTTAGAGGCCAAAGTTGTGGGCTTTTGTTTATAAAGCCCCCGAGCTTGTTCTAAGATTTCGGAAGTGGTCACAGTAACCGGCCTCCTGCCCGTTCTTAACAAATTGTCATCTAGTACACTTTCTGTCTTCTCAAACTTTTCAATCAGCCAATTATAACATGATAAAATAAACAATTTAATTATAGAGTAAATTTTATTATGGTATTTTTTACCTTGCTATTGTAGTAGCAAGTACCATTAATACTTCGGCCCTTCTCGTAAAAGGCGGCCACAATGACTACCCTTTCTTCGGTTGGATAGCTGGTCTTAGCTGACGCCATATTCAGTGTTGACTTAGCAACATTGAAACAAGCATCCAAACATTGACTTAGCTGTAATTACCGTCAAACATAAAATTGGCTAAAAAGTTTGACCATCATAATAAAAAATCGTTTGCGTGACATAGGCCCGTACCTATGTTGGATCACCCATTGTATTTATTATAATTCGTTTTGTGTGATTATTATAGTTGTCCAAAATTAAATTTTAAATAGTACATGGAGGTCAAACTCTGGGGTAATAATAGGCGGTCGGTACGTAGCGCTAGCTACGTTACTACCCTTGTGTACCGTAGGCTTTAGATTGTAGCAGACCTATCTTGTTACGATTCCAAAGGGTCTTCGTGGCCTAATACGGGAATTATTATTGTTATTATTATTATTACAAAATTCAACATTCTGATGAATAGTATCTGTTATATGGATATTCTAGTCGTCTAAGCCACTGTAACAAAAATTGTGCAAGCAGTTTCATAAGAGGATTTACAACAATTAATATATGTTCTACTAGAACGTGCTAAAACGACGAGTTTTACTACGTGATCTTTGCAAATTTTTTAAACATACTGTGTTATTATTGTCATCTTTTATCGCAGCAGTTTTTATTCTGAGATCTTAATTTTCATCCCAGAATGATTTTTGCTCTTTTGACACATAAGCGATCTAAGTTTGTTTTGGTTTTATAATTTATCTTATTATTTGTTATCATATCTACTTGTGCTTTTTATTTCCTAAGACTAGTTGTAATAAAAAAATTAGTACTTTTTATATATTTTGAAGTGATACCCCCGTTTTTTTACAACTAGTCATTTGTACGTTTTAATCGTCCTCTTTGTTGAGTAGCTTTTTTCTTGTTTATTTATAAGTATCATTATTCTTAAATTTTTTTATCATAATCTAGAATAACACAAGACCCGCATCAAATATTTCTGCCAATTAAGGAATTAATTGTATCAAAGGAACAAAATGTGGTGTCATAGAGGCGCTACAAAGAATGATTTAACAGGACATTCGAGTCACGTATAGAATTGTTATGAGCACTTTGAAAATTGACATGATTAAAATACACAATATTTAACATACTGTATAAAGAAATGTTGTCATCATAATTTAATTTTATAGATGTAATCTGGTAGTCGATGATAATGCTTTGTAATGCGCCTGCATGAGTGGGGACGATTTAACTGGGCAGGTCAGTTGAGAATTAGAAGCCGGTGAGTGACTATGTATTGTGTGATTATCGCATTTGTAATGACCGAGCGGGTAAATTTTGTGCAATACTGTCTAGATGATTTAAAAAGATTTAAGGAACGATGCAGCTTAAAGACATTCAGAAATAGCCTGGAATATGTTCAGATCAATGCACGTTGGGATGGGGATTTCAAAAAATTAATTTTTTATCTTCTATTTGACTAACCCGAACTTTGAAAATGTGGATTAAATATAAACAAAATATTGAGTTTTTAATATTTTTTTCGGTTAAAAGTTTTATGTAACAGTCTGTAATAACACTAGTTACTGTCCGTTTAATCATTGTGATTATACGAACATGGAAAGGCGACCACTTATTTGAAGTTAATCTATACATTCACACATTCACGATGTGGTGGGAATTGCAAAAATTAAGTGCGTGAAATTTAGACAGAAGCTGAAATGTATTGAGGCAACATTTGTTGACGTGATTCAGACCAATATGATGTGATTCGAATACATGGATGTTTTGAACAGTGGAAACGACGTTGACAGAAGTGTGTAATTTATATTCACTTATGCATGTTCAGTTTGGAGTAACGCATCTAAAACATTATCGAATAAATTTTAAACCATGCAGAACAAAGTTTTGAAATCTACTGCCCTTGGTTCTTACTTCTTCTTCAGCCTTCTGCCATCCACTTCTGAATGTAGGCCTCACCCATTTCTCTCCATCTGTGTCGGTCACTGGTTTGTTTTGTCCAGTTACTACCAGCTATCTTCCGAATGTCATCCACCCATCGTTTCTGAGGTCGACCTTTTTTTCGCTTAGTTTCACGGGGGCGCCATAATAGTGATTTCGTTGTCCACCTCTCAACCACCTGTCTCGCGATATGTCCGGCCCGTCTCCATTTGAGGCTTGCTATGCGTTCTAAGACGTCAGTTATTTTGGTTCTTCGTCGGATTTCTTCATTTCGGATTTTATCTCTTAATGATATCCCCAGCATAGCACGCTCCATAGCTCTCTACAGCACTCTCAACCTATTTGCATTCCATTTTGTAAGAGCCATCGTTTCCATACCGTATGTAGTCACTGGTAGGATACAAGTATCGTGAACTTTACGTTTGAGGTTGATCGGTACATCTGGATTCTTTAGGATATATGACAATTTGCCAAAGGCGGCCCATGTCAGAGATATTCGTCTTGCAATTTCAGTACCTTGGTTTTCTTTTCCTAATTGATGATTAGTATATTATATATATATATATATATTATATATATATATATATATTAGTATATATATATATTCTGTCACGTTCTCCAGCGTTTGGCCGTCTACTGTAATTTGCATATTGTATTGGCTCGTGATTTTAGTCTTAGCAGGATTTATCTTCAGGCCTGATTTTTCTGCTGCTTGTTTGAGTGCTTGCATCATTTTTAGTTTTTAGTTCCTCTGGGTCTTCAGACATAATCACCACATCATCAGCAAAGCGTAGGTGACTGAGGAAGCAACCGTCAATTTTTAAACCCTTCTCTTGCCATTGAAGTTTCTTAAAAACATCTTCTAAAACTAGCGTGAAAAGTTTTGGGAGATAACGTCCCCCTGTCGTACGCCTCTCCTGATGTTTATTTTGTCCGTTTTAAGATCTTGATTTATTTTCACGTGCATTGTTGCCTTTTCGTAGATGTCTTTTATTATAGTAGTATATCTACTGTAGATTCTTGCGTTATTCATTGATTCTAATATATGAGCCGTACTTATAGAATCGAATGCCTTGTAGAAATCTATGAAGGCTAGATGTATGGGCACATTCTACTCGGTCGTCTTCTCTATGATAGTGCGTAGAGTCTGTAGATGGTCAATAGTGCTATATCCTTTGCGGAAGCCCGCCTGCTCCACTGGTTGGTAGTAATCGAATTTGTTTGTCAGGCGGTTGGTAATAATTCTCGTCAACAGTTTATATAGTTGTGATAGTAAACTGATTGGGCGGTAGTTCTCTATGTTAGTAATCGCACCTTTTTTGAATAGGAGTACTGTTTCCGCATTATGCCATTGTCAGGTATTCTTCCTTCTCGTAGGCACTTCTTTAGTAAAATATGTATTGCGCGTTCGAGATTTATTCCTCCAAGTTTTATCATCTCTGTTGTTACGCGATCTTCTCCGGGGCATCTATTGTTTTTCATTTGTTTCAGAGCTAGTCTAATTTCATCAATGGATATCTCTGGAATATCTTCAGAGCCTGCATTGAGTATATTTCTTTGTGTTTGTGATTCCCTATGCGGTGTATGTGGTGCATATAATTCCGTATAGAAGTGTTCAATTGCTTTGATGATGTATTCCGGTTTTGTCACTTCTATTCCTTCTTTGTTCTTTATTTTTGTCATCTTCTGCCGTCCGTTGGATATTTTTGATCTTAGTATTCTCATGTTGGCGTTGTCTTCAATAGTCATCAAAATGGTTCTAGTTCTATGTTCTCTTATGTCTTTTCTTATTGCTTTCTTTACTTCTTTGTTTATTGATTTATATTCGTCTGTTCCTTTTTCCAATTTTCTCCTTTTTTCTATGAGTTGGTATTTTTGAGTTTTTGGTCTATTTGGCCCTTCTTTCTTGAGCACAATTTCTTTGTCGTTATTTGGATAGTAGTTGTAAATCTGTAATTTATTTGGTTAATGTCCATGTCTGATAGTGTAGTTGTATCAAGTCTCTTTGAGAGTTCTTGTTTATATTCATCTTGCTTTTTCGTTATTTCGGTGTTAGTGGGAAAACGTTGTTGTCTAACTAATTTATGTCTTTCTTGTTTAATTTTGATGCTTATCAGTGCTCGGACCATCCTGTGGTCGCTCCCAGTATCGAATCTGTTCAGAACTGATACGTCTCTACATATTTTTCGATCTCGGCAGAGGATGAAATCTATCTCATTTTTTATCTTGTTGTCGGGGCTGCGCGATGTCCATTTTCTCTGTGGTGGTTTCTTAAAGAATGTGTTGAGGCAGTATAGCTGTTCGTTTTGAAGAAAGTTGGAAAGTGTATCCCCTCTGTTATTTCTAATACCTAGACCATAATTATCTATAAATTCCATATCATTTTGTGTTTTCTTTCCTATTTTTGCATTGAAATCTCCGGTAATGACCAAGTAGTGAGATTTTTCCTGTTGTTTCGCCGTTGATATGTCTTCATAAAATTGCATAATTTCCTCGACTTCCGCTGTACTTGTTGGAGCATATACATTTATGATTTGAAGTGAATTACATACGTTTAGTCTAATTAGTATGTATATGACGCGGTCCGATATGGCCTGGTATTTGATTACTCTATGTTTAATCTTTTTGTTCACTATGAAACCTACACCTCCTATGTAGTCTTTCGTGTCAGAATTTTTGTTATAGAGTATATGGCCACTTTTCAGTTAAGTGGTTTTTTCTCCCTGTAGTCGTGTTTCTGCCAGTCCGACTACATCCCATTTTATAAATTTTAGTTCGTTTTGTAATTCCTCTATTTTTTCTTCTGATCTCATTGTTTGTATGTTATATGTGGCAATATATAAATTGTTTGTAAACTTCTTTTTCAGTTTTTTCGAATTTTTGCCCCCTCTCCAGAATCCATGGGGCTGACTGATATTTCCGTGTGAGACTTTGAGTTTTTAACTCTACTCACCTGGGGTCTATTTCCGTGGTTTTTGAAATTCGACATTTGGTTTGGTTTGGGTGGTTTTGGCAATTAAAACGCCTCGATTGCCCTGCGTGTTGGCGAATTTTTCTTTACCGGCCGATCCTCTGGATGCAGACACCGTTTGCAGCCGCCCAATATGGGTCAGACGCTGCTGCTAGTTTTGGTCCGCCCCGGGTATTTTATTTCCCCGGTACCCACCATATCTGGTGAGCATTCCCCTATCCGCCACCTGGGGAGGCGCCCGATGGGGGACTAGCAACCCCACACGGGTTGGTTCATACGCAACAGCCAAATACATCGAGAGTTAAATGTTCCACTAATCACAGATTACATCTACAAATTAAGTAGTAATTTCTTTAAAAAATCAGTGGTGTGTACAAGTGCAACGAAATTAAACCTTGGAAAAAAGAACATACACACAAGGTTTAAGCGTAAGCTACCATAAGACTCAATCTAAATTAATTAATTTTAAGTAATATTAGAACCTAAATGTACTAAGCTAGAGGTGTAAATACACTCGCTTAATTCTTTCTTCAAATTGATGTACTCCTAGTATCTTTATTGTACCAAAGCATCTTGTTTGCAAAGCCAACTATTCTTTAATTAAAAAAAGATTTTTTGTTATTGTAATTGTAATTTATTTTATTGCACGGCTTGATATTTTTGAAATAGACCGTATATGCATATAACATGTATGCATTTATACCTCAATTAAAGCAACAATAGGCAAAATTGGAGTTTTCAACAGATCTTAGTTCGGTTAAAGTGAAGGGTCTATGAAAACTGCCGTGCTCAAAAATAAACGGGCGGGTATTACTCAATAGTACACAACTATACGTTTGCCAGACCTTACTTAAAAGGCTCGTCTTTTGGCACACCACTCATACGCAAATAAAGCGAAGCTAAAATTGCTAAAGTATCTACCATACAATGCTAATGTAACGTCTTATGATTACTTTTTTATTTGTGTGACTAAGACAAAAAACCAAAAATACTGTAAAAAGTTTTAAAAATATTATTTATGATTTGAAAATTGCTTTTAATAAATGCGTAAACGCAATGAGCGCAAAGTAAATATTTTAAAAAGCAGTAATAAAAAACATGGGGCCGGCGAAGAGATTGCTCTGTAAGCAATCCCAGAACGAACTTAAAAAAACCTTTCGATTTCGATTTCGAATTTCGGGAAAATTCGAAATCGAATATCTAGAAAATTATTCGACATAGAATTTTTTCGACTTCATTTTCGAATTCAGCGTAAAATTTCCTATAAGAATCCATTTTAAAATTTTCAAAAATCCATAATTTTGTGACAGCGACAGACAGACAGACAGACCGACAGACCGACAGACATATAGAATTCAGTAACGAACTTTTTAAGTTCGTTGATAATGTTAGCTGTAAAATTTTGGTTCATTAAATTGCACAAATGTTTGGTGCTACTCTCGTATCGCAGGAGAGAAGAGAAATAGTATTGAATATTAAGTGCTATCTAATAATTTTATTTCTGAATGGATATTTTTGAAATGTAAATTTTTTGCTTTGACTTTAACAGACTGACAGTCTCGTGTACATTTACATATCGTTGCACGTCCTAGACTTTCACTATCAGAAAATTTAATTCTTTAAACTTTAATAACCTTATTCATTCAAGGCAAATAGAAAGAAAGTGGCTGTTAATGTCTTTAGGCTTTTAAAAGCAAATTAATTAGCTCGTCATCAAATGTAAACTAAACTTTTATGTAACTTATGTAACTGACTTAAATCGCAAGGTTTTAGATCACTACCATTTAGCAAGTTAGAAAGTACTTTTTTATTTAAATTAGATTAGAATGAATGAAGTATCCACTTACACAATTAATTACGTTATAATTATATATAATGCTTGGCTTATGACCAAAATTTTAACTATATTTTAAACAGTAAATCGATCACAGAGGGGTAAATTACACTAATTAATATAATACAAAGTCACATAACATTTGCTTTAAATGTCCGTCTTCCTCTTGACATAGTTTAATCAGTTTCCCAACTTTCCTTTTTGACTATGTTGATTTAAACTATCGCATGGTGCATTACAAACTCTTTATTCTGAATATAACTGTAAATTATTATTTAAATAATTTATTTAAAGGAAGCCGTTTTTTTTTTAATCAAAAATGGGATATTTATTCAAAGTATTGTCCATCGCTAGCCACTACTTTTCCCCATATTTCTGGCAGCATACGGATACCGCGTCGGAAGAACGCTTCATCTTTTGAGGCTATCCACGAATTGACTAAATTTTTGGTATCTTCATATGATGTGAAGTGCTGCTCAGATAGGTCATGTGCCATCGATCGGAACAAGAGATAATGAGAAGGGGCAATGTCTGGTGAATGCGGCGGGTGGGGTAGGACTTCCCAGTTGAGTGTTTTCAAGTAGGTTTTGACCGGCGTCGCAAAATGTGGACGAGCATTATCATGCAGGAGAATAATTTTGTCGTGTCTGGAGTAGTAGTGGGCAGGTTTTTCCTTGAGTGCTCGTCAATTTCATCAATTGTGTTCGGTAGAGAACCCCAGTAATCATTTCGTTTGGTATGAGCAACTCATAATACACGACACCAAGCTGATCCCATCAAATACACAACATGAGTATTTTTCCATGAATATTCGGCTTGGCTGCCGATGTTGAAGCATGGCCACGTGGTCTCCATGATTTCCTCTTCTTTGGGTTATTGTAGTGGATCCATTTTTTATCACCAGTGACTATAAGATGCAAAAAACTCTTTCATTTATGCTTGGCAAGCAGCATTTCACATGTGCAACATAGGCGTTGAACGTTTCTTGGCTTCAGTTTATATGGAACCCAATTTCCTTGCTTTTGAATCATTCCCAACGATTTTAAACGATGTGAAAGTGCTTGTTGAGTGACTCCTAATGTAAGTGCAAGTTCTTCTTGCGTTTGGCAGGAATCTTCCTCCAATAATGCTTCCAATTCCGCGTCTTCGTACACTTTCGGCCTTTCATTACGTTTTTTGTTTTCGACGTCAAACTCACCGTTCTTAAACTTACGAAACCACTCACAACAACTTCTCTCACTTAAAGCAGCCTCACCACATGCTTCTACAAGTAATCGATGCGTCTCAGTTGCAGATTTCTTCAAATTAAAGAAGTAAATCAAAAGTTCCCGCAAGTGACGCTGATTTGGCGCAAAACTCGACATTTTCGCACGAAAAAAGTTATATGATGTTGATAGAAAATGGCTAATATTTTAAGGTTATGGTGTTGCCAGATGTCCAGTCTTACGATATGACGTTTTACATCTGACAATTTCAACCATAAATTACTGGTGGGGCCATCTTTTGTTAAACGGCGGAGACTTATTTGTACTCCCTTTATATTGGAATTTCAGAAAGACTATATGATCAATAAATTTATGTTCAAATCACTTTTAAAATAAACCAGCCTTATAAAACGGTTCAGTTTATTTAAATTGCTTATTATCAAAGCGTTCTTATTACTTTCCTCATTTGACTATCATAACTCACTATTGTTCCAGTTTTAATATCGTCTATAACATGTTGGGGATAGGTAGGACCTAAGTAGGACAAACCATAAGCTCGGAGGAGTAACAGTTTTATAAGTTTTAAATCAGATATGCCAATTTTTATTTGACAATCAAAATATTTCCATTAAAAATCAATACTTAGTGTTGGTTACACTGTTAAAGAGGCAACTCCTTCCGTTTTTATTTTTTTTTGGAGAACTAGGAAACATACCTATGGAGCAAAAAGATATTAGTGTTAGACTAAAAAGCTTTATAGAAAAATTGTATGAAGAAATAAGCAAGAAAGATTTCACTACAAAAAAGAAAAAAGATAGAGGAAAATAAAAAAGACTTAATACTAAGAGATGAGTTTGGTAAAGTAGAGAAAGATTTAAAAAAGAAGAAAGCTTCGACGATAGATGAATTAAGAGCAAAAAAACCGTTATGATAGTAATACCAAAAAAGTAAAATAATGAATGTGCAAATCATCTAACTCTTAACTTAACATAGTATGCATTAAAGATACTCACATATATAGTATACAGTTGAATAAAAAATAGGAGAGAAGAATCTGCAAGATGATTAGTTTGGCTTTAGGAAACATTCAGGGATCATAGAAGCCGTTTCACCCTTCAGACTAAAGATGAAGGAAAGGAAAAGATAAATAAACTTATACTGCGTTCATAAATATTGAGAAGGTTTTTGATAATGTGAACCAATTGGAGTAAAATAAAATGATAGAAGAATAATTCACAATCTGTATCAAAACAAACGGCAATAATTAAATGCGTATGTTAGTGGAAGCTAATATCAGACGAGGAGTGAGGCAGAGACGTGCATTATCACTACAATTATTTAAGATAAACATAGAAATCCTATTAACCAAGTGAGAGACAATATTAATGCAGAAATAACACTAGGTGAAAAAGATATTGAACTTTTGGTAGAAAATTAAAAGGAACTAGAAGAATAACTGAACGAGATGCAGCGCATTTTAAAGCAAAGACATAATATTAAGATAATTAAAACAAAAACAAAATAATAGTTAGCGGAAAGCCTGAACATGGGCAAACACGAATAAAAGTGAAAAATGAAAGAATAAAGGAAGTTAAGGAATTCTGCTGTTTAAGCAGCTTTATAACAGTAGACGGAAAATATAAGAGGGAAACAAGTAGTAAAACTCAACAGGTAAATAAGCTTTCTACAAGATAAAATACTTACTTGTATCGAACAACAATTTACTAAACCAAAGGATGTACGTATGGACTATTGTACTTTATAGTTGCGAGAGCTGGACAGTTGGAACGTGACAAATAAAAATTAGAAGCACTAGAGATTTGGTGTTACCGAAGAATATTGAAAGTAAAATGTATTGACAGAGTCACGAATGAAGAACCCTTGAGGAGAATATGATAGGATAAGAACTTATTGAAATAAATAGTAAAAAGAAGATATGACAACAGGAGGCATATCATGATATGTTAAAAATTAAATTAGAGAGAAGAATAAGAAGAAAAAATGGGAGGGGGAAGGGCAAAAATGGGGTATCTCCAGCAAGTTATAAAGAATTCAGTATGTAACAGATATACAGGATTAACCTGTTTGGCTGAGGACTGAACAGTGAAAATCTGCAATAAAAAAACTTAAATGATTATTAAGAGATATTTCTAGATTCTCATTAATTATCTTTTTCAAAAGTTTTCTTAATAAAAAATAAACTTCTGTATAAGCATAGAATTTTTTTGAATTAAGATACGAACAGTTTTGATGACTCTTAGTGTTTGAATAGAGCGAGGTCCGTTGGATCGCTTAAATGATAATGTTTTTCGATAGTATTTTTGGTATAAGATGGTATTTCGAGTATACTAAATGGATATGCAAATTAAGGCAACTGCTTTGTTTAGTTTATAAACGTCACAGTTCATGTTAGAAGGAGTACTACAATTAGTCCTGAAATAAATATATAAATATATCTTTCTTAGTTTTAATTTTGAACAAGTTTAAGCATGTTCTTAAACGTAAAAATGGAGAAAAACATAAAAAAGAACAAAATTGTTGGTAAAGTAATTTTTATCATAAAAAATATCAAAATATTATGCAAAAGAAAACGCCACAGTTTTTGTTTAGAAGCGGCCAAAAAGTGCGTTCAGTAAAACATTTTCAAGGTGTCATTAAACGACTAACCCATAATTAACGAACAAAAATATGTGACGCTTAATTGCCGGTTTAATTACACAAAAAGGCGCGGAAGTGATACAAAGAGAAATTCTCCGCCGGTAAATTGTTGATTTCATACTTCAAAGTGTAAATATACATACAGGAAGTGCTTTCCGTGTTTCAGCCTGCCTTAACGGAAGCATCTTCATGGGTCCCCGATTTATTGATGAAGCGTTGTTATGCCCCATCGCTCATCGACAACAGAGAGATAATTTGAATTGCCTTTCCTAAAAGGTTTGTTTTATTAACTCACGTTTTAAGGTACTATTACATGAGACTTGACAGAGAATTTTTTTGGAGAATTGTGCCGCTTATTTATCATTTATTGTGTGTTTAATTTTCGTCTTTATGAATACTTCTTATTACATTCTTTAAAAATTAAAACAAAATTTAATGCACAACTAATAAAGTTAACGCTTGCAAGATGATGCTCAGCGTTTTCAATGAGCAAACATCAATAGTTTTTAAACTTTGATTCTCGTGCAAACACCAAAAACAGTCAATATAATGTTTGAAGACAAGCGATTACGTTTATCTATTTTGCCTAGCTTGGATGACTCAGTTTAGCAAATTTTAGATAAGATTTATTTTGAGTACAAAGAGTTTAAGTTTTATTAAATCTATAAATGTAGAATGATTTTTAAATTAATTTAAATATTTTTTTCAAATATATTTTAGCAAAAATGATTATATGGCTGTTTACTTGTTTATGATTAGAAAAAATTACAAAAGAAACACTTTATTTAACTTATTTATCTACATAGGTTACTATATAGTAATTACAAAAATTATGAGTACAAGTCTTTTAAAGTACTTTCCATATCACTATGCGTACTTTTCCGTTCTTCGAAATCAGTCGTCAAACCAACTCTTTTATGTTTTGTTATAGTTCTTGTTATCCCATACTATTAGAACAACTTTGTTTTTGGAAAACCTTGTTTTGGACTTTAACGGTCATGTCATAAATTGTTATGATGCTGTCGGTTAAGGCATGGAGTGCCCGAGTTAAATAATGATATAAATTTTCATTGGAGGAACGTCCAAATATTTTTAATTTGGCAATAGATTATTTGCTCACCGGATTTAAGCATCTTCGTGGCAGTAGCAATGTTTTGGATGTACTAATATAGGTGCATCTTCCAAATTTCTTTGCAACTACCGATATCATCTAATCGTACGATAAGGAAAACATCTTCTAAACAGGCACCATTTCCTCCAAACACTGATCAACTTTGTGGGAAGTTGACCAAGATGACATGGCATGTTTTCTTTATTGCCATTTTACCAATTTACACAAGATTCAACTTGTCCCAATTTGCTATGATCTATGCTAAAACCCCATGTAAGTATTTGCAAAGTAATTGGTCTTTTTGATTATAAATATTAGCGTTCGTTATTTGTAGCATTTTCGGTTAAGGTTTATTATTTAAACGTACAAAATTTTAATTTGAGGAAAAACTTCACGACATTATGTACGAGGGCTATTTACTGACCAATGGTTTACATACAAATAGTATACAAATAAAGAATACTAATTAATTAAACTATTAATGATATAAGACAATAGATAGGAGAAACAATTTATTTGGTCTAAAATAATAATAAATCCCGTAAATGCATTTTTTGAAATCTATTTAGAAAATAATTGATGCTTTAAGAGCAGCTAATTATTTTGGCGGAGATGGTACTTAATTATTCAAAATAAATATTTGTTTTGCCATTAGGTTGTTGTCTGACTGTTTAATAAATTCGATTTGCAAGATAGCAACATTTTCTTTGATAGTACATAGTCAACAAAAAATACTTTTATACTAACAGAATTGTAGTAATTGTTTAGTATTTTGAGTCACTCTAAAAATGTTTGTTATCATACAGGAATGGCACACTACCCTCTTATATCTCGTATGCAACCCTTGCACATTTTGTTAGAATCTTTTGAGGTTCGGTATTTTTTAATGCTCTTAGCAACCCTGCCAATTGCTTTTAAAATACTTATTCTATTTACTCTAATAACATCTTTTGAGACTGTGCATTTTGTAGTTTATTTTGACAGCGCGAATCGCAAAAATGCTGTGTTCGCACCCCAAACGCTTGCCAAATTGTCTTCTAGTATATTCAAAGATCGGATAAACGTGTTAGGAATTGTGCATCTAAATTGTTATGGATCTTGAACATATATCCATTTTCGTCAAAATTTGTTTGATGTTACAGGAAAAAAGTAAGAAACAATTTTAGTATTTTGCCCTGTGTTACATTGATTTCTCAGTTGTACTTCTTTGCGCTGATTTTGGATTTTCAGTAGTTGTCTTACAGGTGGTTCGATATCGACGAAAGAAAAACTATCTTGCCAGTCCACAAGAAGTAAAGTCGCTTTATTTTTCTACGGATTCCACTCATTAATATTTTCTAAGAAAAAGTTTTTTTGTGCGACGTATTATATTAGTAATTATTACTAAATTAATGAATTATTACTAAATATATTAAATTGTTTTTACTTTTTACGAAACAATTCACAATAAAGATTGCGTTGCTAAATGGCTAAAATGTTTAAAAATTTGTATTGGTGTTCTGCATATATTGGAAATTTTGACTTACATTCTGTTTCAAAAGTATAGTAACAAAAGATTATTAAGCAGAACTTTTTCCAGAACGAATATTTTGAAAAGCGGTTTTCACTTTTGAATTCATCATGTTCAACTACATTATATACAATCATCAGCCAAAAAAAGTGTGCAAGCGCAACTTATTCCAAAATTATAGCAACAAGTGAGTTTTTACTCAATGCCGCTTCGTGCTGTTATTTTTGACTGCATATTTTTCGTAATTATGCCGCGCTTTCAGATTTTTGTCTGTTGTTATAATGGAATGACAATTTGAAAGATTGGATAGAAGCTTGGTCGATTCCACAATATTATTGTGAGGTTTTTCAAAATCAAACAATCGCGACGTCGCGTGTTCAAAGAAGTTGACAGAACATAGTGCAAAATTTTTGGTTCGATCTTTTGTGTAAACGAACATTAGCTAACGTGGGAAAAGATGGCCAAAAATTGAAATTTTTAACTTTATTTTGCACTGCGTTATTGTTTAATTTGAATGCCTTAAACGATTAGAATATGCGCGCCGATCCGAATAATTTTGGTGGAGGTTTGATGACAGTTTGGAAGATATTCTGTGAAAACGGGACGTTAAAGCTAACGTTTATCTTTCACAAGATGAACAGCGAAGACCTCCAAAAGATGTTGAAAACAAATTTGAAGCTGTTCTTCAATACCCATTGTCAGAAGACTTGCAAGTTCTGATAGGATAACATCTTCATTTACAAGAGCCGCAACGCTCAACAGTGTTTGTTGACGAACAAGATCAAGATTATTTCTTAACCAGCTTGCTTACCGGAATTAAACCCAATGGAAATCTGTGACTAGCCATTATTAATGCTTGGAACAAAATCCCGAAGTTAACGCTGAAAACGCTGGTGGACATTAAAAGTATAACCAGAATGGAAAAACTGTAATTATAAATATAATAGTTCTTTATTTTAAACAAAAATTGCTTTGTTACTATAATTTTGAACTAGTTTGTGCACACGCTCTTATTTTGTTGGCTACTGATCGTGGGATTCCAAATTTGTGGAACAAATGTAATAGAATATAAGGATACCGTAGTAAAAACTGCTTTTTAAAATTTTTATCCTGGAAAAGCTATACTCAAAACACGTTTGTTGCTGTATTTTTAGGATAACCTATAGAAACCTCCACACTGATCAAAGCAATGACAAAAAAAGTAGAATCTTTTGAAAAGTGGCTGTACAGAGAGATACTTAGAATATTATACGTTGGCAGAGTTACTAACAATGAGGTTCTAAGAAGACTATCAAAAGAAGTAGAACGAACCGATGAAATAAAGAAACGTAAACTTCAGTATCTAGGTCGTGTAATGAGGGAAAAGAGATACCAGCTATTAGAAATCATTAAACAAGACAAAATTATAGAAAGACGCAGTATTGGGCGAAGACGAATGTCATGACTTCGCAACGAGAATGATTTAAAAATCTTTAGAGCAGCAGTTAACAAAATGCAAGTATCATGATGATCGCCAATCTTCAAGAAAAGACGACCTTAAGAAGAAAAAGTACAATTTTTTGAATAACATTAGTGAAAATAAAAATTTTGTAACTTAATACTTTTTTAAAAGAGAAACCTTTATAAAAAAAAGCATAGCATAAATTGTATAATTAGATACTGCAATTGGAAGCACTAGATTACAGGCAATTTTGCCTTAAATTCTACTATGAAATCGGCTAGTAACGGTTAAAGTAAGATCAAATATTAGGTTGCACATTTACCTTGCGTTTTATTAAAGACATTCCTGGATAGAAATAGTAAAAGGCGGTTTGACATCAACAACGACGTTTTTCTGGCCCAGGTTGATCAAGTTATACTGCCATTAAAGCCAAAAGACCGCAGAAAAAGAACTAAATCGTCTTCTGTCATAACATTGCTCGCTTCCGACCGTGTGGTTGAATTAATCGTCATTAAGAGATGGGATGTGCTCATTTATCCACTTTATTTGCCTACTGAGGCTCTGATGGACTATTATGTAAAGTGTTTGCTAAAAAACTGGTAAGTTGACAAATAAACAGCAGTAATTGGTGATTACGCTTTAGAATGATCATTGTGTTTAAAAAAAAAAGGATAATTATGTATCAAAACTTAAAATAATTATTAAATAATTGATTGATGCACATACGAGCAGTAGTTAATGCAAAAAGAATAAAAACAATAAACCTTACCTAGTTTTATGCATGACAAAACATTGTTTTTAGAGAACAATAATATACATAAGATAATAGTTGTGTCAAGTAAAAAAAATCAAGGATTTGCTTTTTTTGGCCCCAAAAAATTAATTTATGTTTAGTTAGACCTTTTTTGATTAGATTAAGAACAATTAATTAATTTATTAATGGATTTCTCCTGATAATTTAAAAGAAAGTCCTTAAAGTTTCTATTATTCCTATATATGGCAAAAATGACCAAAATTGCAAGTAAACAAGTAATTAGTTAACGTCTAATTAAGTATTACCAAAAAATACATAACTAGCAGACAATTACCTAAAAACGGGGGGTGGGGGCAGGTGTGCAGGAATTTAGTAAAAAAATTACAAATTTAAGCACGTTTTGTAACCATGGTACAACTTTAGATTACTTACGATTTTGAAGAATTCTAATATAAAAAACAGTAACAAAAGCAACCCTTAGCAGTATAACTAAGAAATATTTGCTAGTAGAGAATATATAGCAAAATGGACAAACAAAAAAAAAAAAACAGGTAAACTAGTGGCAGTTCTATGTTTGAGCAAAAGAGAACAGGTAACAAGACCAAATCTGAATGCTTATGAAACAAACAAATTAATGACAAAGAAACAAAAAGAAGGATTAAAGTATACCGGTGATATGAATTGAAAATCTATAGAATTTTACCATTACCAAAATGTGATGTCGAGATCATTCATTCACGTGATATTGCTATTAGTATTTATATAGAGATGTCTTCCTTCTGGTTTTAGACCGGATATTCTGTTTATTTATAATATTGTTACTCAAAACGAGTATTTGGAATATACCACAGTTAATTTCAGTTAACTATAACTGGTTTTTAGCATGCTCAGTATTGACTCTAGCAAATGTACAACTAAATTTTTGAATAATCTTTCTTACTTTCTATTCACTTGCCCCATTCTTCGGGAACTCGAATTTCACATCGAAAAAGGTTCTTTGCGGTTAATGAATTCTTGACTGTTCAGGTTGTTCAACATCATGCAGATCAAAATCTCTTAAAACGTTGCAATTATTTTCTGTACATACTGCAGGAGCAACAATTTTTTCTAAATCTGTTTTTGAATCTCTGAAGATTTGAACCGAGGACTTGCATTCAAGCTCAGCATTTTAAATTCCACACCACGAAACTTTTATAGGTCATTAAGATGAAACAAAAAGATTTAAGTTTTTGCCTCAGAAAGTATTAAAGGAAACAATGGTGAAAACAGGGGAATCTAATGTCACTAACCTTGACATTGCAGTGATGCTAGTTAAATTTCAACTGTAAATGGCGAAATAAAATTACTTAATAGGAATAAGGCACAGAAGTTGTAGTATAAGGTAGGATATTCCCAGACTTAGCATAAACCAGCCATCAACAGCAGAAGCACAGTCGTTTGGTTGATCTCACTTCCGTATGGCATACATCAGCAAGCGGCTATTTGAATTTGCCTTCCTATAAGAAGCTCGCGGAGATTAGCAGTTCTCTTCCTCTTCGGCGCCGTACCCTGCCCCAAACTGCGACAGCGCATACTTAGTGCTCGCTTCTCGGTGAAAGTGCTCGCGACTTGACATTCTCGGGGGCCGCCTCTGAGGACTGCAGCTGCATGTCTCGATGGGACTTGGAGGGTGCTCCGAAGGCAGGTTTCGTTCGGCGCGTGCATTTTTTCGGGGGCACTTACGTAAACCCACCCGGCGGCTGCGGAGAAATGCTGGTCGCATTGTTCGATTGGGCAATGGTGCAGGCCGCGTAGAAAGCTCGCTGGAAGAGCGTCTCCATCTCGGCCGGTCAGTTTTGCCGGCGCATCGACTCGGTGATGCTTACCTCCGCGTCGAATGCGGTGCCCGGAGCCCTTGACGGACGCGTTCAGTGATCTACGGATAGGTGGTGTGAAAGTGATCCACGTTCGTGTTTGCTTTGTGATATTTGTTGGGGGTGCCTTTTCCTTCATCGCGTGGTTTTGATGGTTAACTGATGGATGACGTTTGATGGTAAGAGTCACTTTACTGTTTTGTACTACAAATATTTGTTGATTACAACAATAAATATATATTTGGTTTACTTTAAATATTAGAGGTATTTATATAGAATATCAATATTTTAATTACTTATTAATTATATTAACAATCCTGCTGAAGTAAGATAGAGTTTATAAATGTAAAATAGAAGAAAATTATATTGGAGAAGAAGAAGAAGAAGACGATATGTGTCAAATGTTGCACATTATTAATTGATTATATTCATTTATTTTATCTACTTACATCCAAAGTGTTTTCTTGGAGGTAAAGAATGCTGAGCAGAGCTGGCTATCATGAATAACGAGAAAACTTCATGAAATAGGAATATCTTAAAGAAAATTCATAGTAATGTTTAACATATAAATTCTTATTTATTTGCAATAACTCTTGTATAATTGCTATAGAGCTTGGATTTTTGTATTATTTAGTTGCATAATCTGTTGTATGCAATAATTGCATCAGGATTTTAAAACAATCGTGAGCACGAGCAGATGTTGAGCATACGTGCTTTTGCAACTTATATGTAGTGTTGCCAATTATAGGCAATATTTTAGAGAATGTAGGTATCAAGAAGAATTTTCTGTATTCTAGGTACTTTTAAACATGTGCACTAAAGTTGAGAAATAAAAATTTTGTCTTATTTTTTCTTTTTAGTAATGTCTGCGTATCATATGATCTAATATATCTACTAACTAGGTTGTAATAAGCTTTTTAATACTTGCAAATAAATTAATGCGAAAAACAGAAAATATTCTGTATCACTGACATTTTACCAGTGTTTTGTTAAGTTGTCTTTCAAGTTGATTAAACGACTCAATATGGCGACCGCACAAAAAGTGCACCATAGATCGAAGTAGGCCGGAATCAAAAGCTTATAAGGTTGGGGCTGTAAACTAGAGTTGGTAAGACTTCTAATTTCATTTAATTTAGCAATTTTGGCTGTGGCCTTTGCGACACAAAGAGCGACACGTTGTCTTGTTGAAGAAAAGGCAGTTTATCGAAATCGAGTATTTCTTTGTGATCTAAGTTTTCCATTTGAAATTAAATTCAAAGTGTACAATACCGTCAAATCGAGACCATGACTTTCTTGCCAGAACGATCTTGTTGAATAATTAGCGGCGGTTATTGGAATTAAGGAATTCAGCACGTAGAATGACCACGATTAACAAGATAAACCCGTCCTTTTTATACCATTTCGGTTAAAAGTCCCCTTTTCAAGCATTAGCGAACTAAAACGCAAAGTTCACTTGTGTCAACTATTATTTGCAATCCAAAGGCGAAGATTGTTGTCACATCATAAATACAAAAAAAAGTATAAAAACAATTTTTAAGAAATTTTTAAAGAAAATTTGATATTTTAATGTTTTTTTTACCTGTTGTATTCATATTTATATATATATTTTAGCTTCTTGTTTCTTTCTTGTTCTTTTTTTATAAAATAAAATATTGGGAAATTTTTAAATATAAAGTATACATAATTGGAAAGTTCTGGTAATAGATGAGACAATAGTTAGAGGCAAAATCAAAAATCATCGAAGAAGTTGCAGTAGAAAAAAATCTACAAAAAGTTAAATTTTCGTTTGTCAGTGTAGGTTTGTAGATTAAATGAAACAGACACACCTGATCTTATACATATATCGATAGGAAACTGAGGAAAACTTAGGATATAGACCTCCCATACCCCACAAAAAGATAAGAGTAAGTTTTAATTGTATGTAAGATAACGTTAAGTGTATAAGAACAAGTAGATTCTGTTAAAAATAATCTATGTTAAAGATGCCCTATTGATAAAAAATATTTAAAACGTAGTGTAGTAAAATATTTCTAGGCGATAAAAGAATAAGGACAAGATAAAAACTAAAACAGATTCTTTGAAATATTTTTTTGATATGAATAGTTAGCTCAAAGTGAACGTTAAAAGTATTTTTGGTATGTGGTTTACTTTGAGATATTCTCTACAAATAATTTAAAATCGATTTTATTATTAACTTATAGGTTTGTCAGTGTTTATTTTGTATTTGGAGCTAGAATGCTTTCAACTAACTTAAGTTGCTCACTACTTATAAGTTTTGTATAGATTTTTTTTAACTTAAAATAAAAGAACTTTGAGATTCACCATCATTGAAAAAAATTGGTAAAAAACTTTTTTCTATACTATTAAAATGTTACTTCAACTCCATAAATAGGTGTGCACTACATCCAAACCAAAAGAGGAATGTTAGCATTCAGGATAATTAAATTTTAATTTTAATAAAAATTGTATTGAAGCGAAAAAGCTAAAGATTAAAAAATCTTCAGTTAATTGTTACCCACTGCTTCTTTTATTGAGTCAAATAGAACGTAATAATTAGTTGTAAGATACGGAGAATATGGGGCGTGGCAACTGACATGTGACTGCACATTGCGATGTTGAAGCACCGTGTCTTCACTGCTCATACCGGTCTTGCTGAAGTCGATTCGGAGATTCGCAGTACTGCTCACGAGGGGGATCAATCAATCTATTAGAATCTTCTCAAAATCCCAAAAGACAATTGTGATTTGGTTTAGGAATAAACAATTCTGACCGTGAACTATGATTTGTCTGCTGGTACACTCCAAGAACGTTTCTGAATCTACGCGGTACAATTGAAGCCCATAACTATCTGCTTCTACGGTTTTTTTCTTTGTACACAACTGTTTTTGCAGTATTGCACAATTAATTTCCTCTATGTATTCTAACATTGTCATCTGGTGGAATCACACGGCACTATGGTATATTTTATATATACACACATATCGGTTACGCATTAGAATATGAGGCAAAAGTGAAATTTTTTTATAACTTTTTTGAAGTTATTTATTTCCACACATTTAGCTTTCTATGTTAGTTGAAGACATAATATTGCGTATTGTTCGCGATGGTAAAAACAAATTGTGATGCATTCCTCAATGATGAATTAAGATTGCATATTCCTCGATGCTTTTGTCAAAGATTTCACTTGTGAAAGTTTATATTTCTTCTTATTTTTTTGGTAGCGCAATGCGAATATATGTAAACAGATTTGAAATAACAGTGGTTAAGTTGGACGTCAATTAGCGTCTACTTGAATCTCTCGTATAAACTGGAAGATTTTATAGCGTTGGTTAATAATAATTCTTAATCTTAGTGTGCTTACGTGTTCATTTTATTAACGAAATATTACGATATATCCAGAGTTGTAGCCAATTTTGTAGTTTTACAAAAAATATATAAAAAATTGGTATGACTAATAAGATGATCCGAAATTGTGATTCTGTTTAAAAGGAAATTTATGTAAATAGTTACAAGGATTTTATAAATTTTTACAAAAGTAATAGTAGCGATTAGCTACTACGTTTTGGGAGTCTACTTCTTATTGATTTTAATTAGAAGGTATAGTTATTTAATTATGTCATATAAATTGTAAAATTATGCATGTCATTAAAAATATTATTGAGATATGCTAATGTTTGTTTGCTTTTTTGAACGACAAAGTTGTAGAATAAGACAGTAATATTGGAAATTGCAGTGTAAGAGTAAAAAGTAAATTTAGCAGAAAAGATCAGTGAATTATAAAGTTAGAATTGATTATTCTTAAATGTTTATTGAACGGTGTTCAAATATTTTTCATTTGACAAAGTTACAAACATTTGACATTATAGTGTAATTGTAAAATTTTTTTTCTTTAATTTGTACGTTATATATAAACTCAAACATGCCACAGTAAGTAGTTAATTGATAAAATTGTTGTCGCAATGAATTTTCAACAAGGCCCATTAGATGAAAATAGAAGTTACCTTTGAAAACTATTTTTCGATCCACATATGGTGGGCTCCTAGTCAAATTGACGTTTATTATTTCGGGACACATTTCTGATTTAATTAGAAACATTAGTTGTGTGATACTGTAAATTTTGCTCATGTGAGGCTAGCAGTCAAATTTTATTTTTATTCTGTTATCAACTTTGAAACTTCTTTGAATTTGTACCTCCTCAGAGTGCTTTTAAAATATTTTGTTGTTATTTATATCATAGGAAATGAGAAAACTGTATAGCCGAAAATTAGGTAGCAAATAAACTTAAAGCTTTTTAACTTAATCAAGTGATTGTAATTAGTATGTATTAATATTTAAATTTGTTGGTAAACTCGAATTATATGTTAAAAACATCTTGCATTTGGTAATAAATCTATAAATTTCTTTCATTTTGTTAGATTTACACAGACAACTTTCTGGGACATAAAATATTTCTATAAATTGCACAAATATAGATAACTTTTATACATTATAATAGTGCAAATTCAAATCTTGAATGGGATCAGACTTTAGGTATTATTTAGAGAAATATTGTGACACTAATAATCAAGCTAATTTGTTTCATATGTAATAATTATAGATTAAAATTTATACAGATTCTTGTTAAATATTTCCATAACAGACTTGTATAACAAAATATGTACGAATCAAATGCAATTCAATGTTATAGTTTTTAGATTCGAATAACTAGATAGTTGTTCTGTCTGACTTACATCAAGTGTACAATCTAAAATAATATAGGGTGATCCCAATTGAACTTTAGGATTTGAATTGCGCGCCGTTTGCCTAATGTGAAAATTGGAACATGGTATTTATATTGTTGGTATACATCACTCAAGTTTATTATAAATATTGAGTGATAGAGCTTAATTTTCTTTAAATGGCTTTGTGAATCGTAAAAATTGTTGCATCTGGAGTGGTGAAAAGCCAGGTGCTCTTCACAAAAAACCAATGCATTCAAAAAATACACTGTTGGGTGTGCATTGTGGACTGAAGGAATTATTCGGCCTACTTTTTTGGGGACGAAGCTGTTACTGCTGTATGCTATCAAGAAATGCTGAACAATTTTTTAATAAAACCAATAATTTTAACTTGAATGATATGTGATGGTTTTGCGATCTAACTCTATTAGACTTGTATTAGATGTGTAATTATGCAATTATGGAAAAGCATTATAGAAACTTTGTTAGAAGTTTGTATTGTTCCAATATTTTTTGTTAAATTTGGATCACCATGCAGAATGCGTTAATGGGATTTTTGAGCACAGCAATTGCATTATTTTATTTTGTATGTTGTTATCCAAAGCATAAACATAGGCCAACAAAGACCATAAATA
The DNA here is from genome assembly GCA_036346155.1 of Sinelater perroti. Lineage (NCBI taxonomy): Eukaryota > Metazoa > Arthropoda > Insecta > Coleoptera > Elateridae > Sinelater > Sinelater perroti. The sequence continues at coordinate 688,075 of JARFIY010000355.1, read as the reverse complement.
GTAGCTCCAAAATAGATCAATAGAGATTATTAATTTTACCACGAAATAGCAATTTCTCTAAATTAAAAACTCTATCAGCAAACATTATGTCTTTGAATATTTTCCCCTATGCTTAACTTAACATAGTTACTTGTTGGCTTTCGTTCAAGATTTTCTAATGATTTTTTATGCATCCTCAAAAGTTTAGATATAGGTTTTCAAGTAAAATAATTCGGAGGATAAATAATAAATAATTTTATTATTTTTTTAAGCGAGGATGTATAATAGCAGGAAAAAGTTTCCTGGCAATATGGTCTTTTTCTTGACATTGAAATAAAAAGTGGTTTGTAGTTTGCCTTATCAGAGTAAGATTTTAGGCTACTTAAAAGAGAAAACACGGTTTAGAGGGCCACTTAGGGCAGTCATTCGAGTTGCCTGACCCTTAATTCACCCCCGGCGTATGAAATGCGTATTCTCATTATCATTTCTCTGTATTTTGTAATAATATAGTATAGGTGTTAATTTTCTTGAATCTTGCAAAGAACCTATAGGGTAGAGTGGAGTATGTTAGGATTTGGTTGCCTTAATCCCTTGTACAAACACAAGAGATTGTCCGCAAAAAATGTTTTTTTTGCATTCAGGGCTGACAATTTTTCACCTGCTTTTCCTCAAATTTTTACAAAGTAGGAGCATATAAATCTTTAACTTAATTGGCCGCCCGGCTCTAAAGGTCCATTTGGCAAGGAGAGAGAGCTGCCCCGACGTGCGTATACAAACGCACGGACCCCCATATAAATCAAGAGTTCGCCCGTGCTACCGTTCATATTAGCTGTCTTTGTTTAGTTTCCATTCAAATATATAGACTGTTTTTGTTTACTAGGCACGGATCTCTTCGTGTAAATTAAGAGCCGAGGACCACGCCAGATTTCTTGTTTACTTTCTGTTCAAATGTATAGATAGACATGACTAAAAACTGCTTTAATAAATTGCAAAATACTTAACATTTTTGTATTTAAATTGACATTAAGCAGTTTTCATGTAAATAAAATTTTCGAAATAAGTTACACATATCCGAAAGTGCCCTACAGTACTATACCTTTGAACGAGAATAAAATAGCTTTAAACATAAATTATTATTATAATAATATTAAATTTATAAAAATGTAAATATTCAACAACAAGCAAATTTTATTAACTTTAACATTACAAGGTCTGTTCGGAAAGTAATGCGCTATACTTTTTTCTGCCGTGACTATCCGTCGCACAGCGTTACCGCTTGCACAGAAGGGTAGGGGGAGTCTTGGGAACACAGCGCGACCCACGCCAGTCAGCTCCGAGCTCCTGGAGCGTCACATTGTCTGTTTCCGTGAACCCTTGTGTGAGTGCGCTGTCGAAATTAAAATGGAACAAACTCTCGAGCAGCGATACGCGATAAAGTTTTGTTATAAACTTGAAAAGACGCCGTCGCAGACTTTTGAGTTGCCTCACAAGGCTTTTGATGAGGACTGTATGCCATATTCACAGTGCAAAAAGGTGGCATAAAATGTTAAAGGAGGGTCGTGAGGAGGTCGCCGACGAACAACGATCAGGTCGCCCCTCAACGTCGCGAGATGAAAGTTCGGTTGACAAAGTGCGCGAATTGTTGGACTCTGATCGAAGAATGAGTGTCCGCCTAATGTCAGAAATACTTGACGTTCCGAAAACCAATGTGCACGAGATTGTGACGAAAAACTTTCAAATGCGGAAGGTGTGCGCCAAACTTGTACCGAGTGTGCTCACCGATGACCAAAAGAACAATCTCAACGCTCCTCCAGCCGCTCTACAGTCCTGATGTGGCCCCGCCCGACTTCTTTTTGTTCCCGAAGATTAAAAAATCCCTCAAAGAACAGCATTTGGGGACCCTGGAGAACATCAAGGCGGCTACGACGAGGTTACTAAAGGACATTCCAGTGAAGGACTTCCAGGACGCATATAAAGCATGGAAATCTCGTTGGAACAAGTGCGTTGAAGCAGGAGGGATGTATTTCGAAGAATATTAAGTAATTGTACGAATCGGTTCAATAAATTTCTTAAACCAAAAATGGGCGTATTACTTTCCGGATAGACCTTGTATGTCATTAACGGGGGATAAGTAAAAACGATTATTTAAATATAGCACTAGAATTCTCTGTATTTTTTAAGACTTATTGCTTAATCTACCCAATTAAAACGTTTTTATCGTCTAGAAATCTTCTTAAAATATAATCACCCTGAAGGATTTGTATATCATTTATAAAGATGTGTTAGGTAATACTATATAAGTGAGTTAATATTAAATTATTTATCGGCAACGAAGTCCAGAAGAACTTCATTTGAGGGGTAAATTAGGAGTCAAATTTAAAGCTTGGGGGGATATAAGTTTATACGAATTAACTACTGTTTTGTAATTTAGGACTAAAAATAAAGCTAAAACTTGGGGTACTTAATTGATAGAGGATAAAAATAACTGGCTGTAGCTCGCATCCCCATCAATTTTCCGTTAGCTTGAAACGGCGATTTTTCTGACCAGAAACGAGAATGTCTTTCTTACTACGATAATCTGCTAGTATCGCGTCACGCAACTATGAGGTAGGGAAATCTACTGTTAGTTTGGTAAAATCATGCAAAAAATCAAATGTGTGTCAAAAGGTCGAATAACATGCCTGTTCTTATTTATTATACCATTGTGCTGGAGAATGATTTAGTCAAGTGGATATTCGTGATAGTGCAAACTAAAATTAATTTAAAATTTTTCTTCACATTTAGATAAACAGCTCTATAAAAAAATTGTCAGCAGAAATAAATCCTCTTAATGCAATTAAAACGTTTTTCTATCGAATACTGAAAACAGCAGATAATTTTGGTATAAATTGTTTTGATTGTTCTAAAGATTGTATGTTGTTTGCTTTCTGGGGTTACTTCCCGCGGATTTTGCGTGTAAGAGTGTAAGAGGTTATTATGGTCAAATTTTGTTGAGATATCCAAATCAGATAAACAGCTTTAAACTTTATTTTTTTAAGTTTTGATTAAGTTTAAGGGTGGAATACCATTGTTTTCTTTTTTAAATTTTCGATACTATATTACTGTTTTTATAGCATCGGTGTCCTCAGTAGATAACGTTTTCTTAGCTTTAGTTTGTTTTCTAAATATGATTTCCTAGTTCTTTAAAGAATACTAATGTATGTTCTCGGCTTGCTGAGTCTAGTTTCCTTATCGGTATTTATAATACTGATCTTAGTTTATTGAAATAAAGTTAATTGTAGGTGTTATAGTTTTGTCTATAATTTCCTTCAAAATTAAAAGCATCATTGCTCTTATATTACCTAAGTTTCTATCTGATTAATACCAAGCGCATTGACATCAATTAAACCTGACCATCATGTGGAATTGTTCTTTACTTAGAATAGTTCACGGCATATAATACAAAAAATCATCCTCTTCAAGAGAACGGTTAATAGATCACAATTTTGTACTTGTAAAATCGCTTAATATTTTCTAGTGAGAAATTTTGTATCTTCTTCTGGCAGTGCCTATCCGTTTCGGATGTTGGCTATTAACATGGCTATCCTAGCTTTATTGGCTGCTGTACGGAAAAGTTGAGTTGTTGTTAAAGAGAACCATTTCCTTAGGTTCTGTAGCCATGATGTTCTTCTACGTCCTGGGCCTCGTTTTCCGTACACTTTCCCCTGCAAGATGAGTTGCAGTAGGCCATATCGATGTTCGTTACGCATTATGTGCCCCAGGTATTCCATTTTACGTTTTTTGACAGTGATGATTATTTCACAGTCTTTCTGCATTCTACGCAGTACTTCTCTATTTGTAATCCGGTCGACCCATGAGATTTTCAGGATGCGTCTATAACACCACATTTCGAACGCCTCTAACTTCTTGGTAGTAGCCTCGGTCAGCGTCTAAGATTCCACCCCGTACAGGAGCACTGCGAATACGTAGCATCTCAGTAAACGAATTTTTATTGGTATTAAGAGGGCGTGGCTTTTGAATATTGTGTTCATTTTAATGAACGTTGCCTTGGCTTTTTCAATTCTTTGTTTTATTTCAGTTGAGTGATCCCATTGTTCGTTTAGACTTGTCCCTAGATATGTGTATTTCTCAACTCGTGTTATCTGTTGTTGGTTAACTATTAGACGTCCCGGTGGTATTGGATTCTTGCTGATGACCATGTATTTAGTTTTTTGTATGTTAAAGTTTAGACCATATTTTTGGCTTGATTCTGTTACGCGTGTTATTAGGGCTTGTAGGCCTTCTAGGTTATCTGACAGTATAATTGTATCGTCAGTATCTTCTAAGGCTGTTTTCATGATGTGTTCGGAGTAGATGTTAAATAGTAGCGGAGATAGCACACAGCCTTGTCTCACACCTCTTTCTATTTTGATCTCCTCAGTCATTTGGTTATCTATCTTGATAGTTGCTAATTGGTTATAGTAAATGTTGTTAATGATACGTAGATCTTTATCATCTAGACCAATTGTTTTTAAGATTGATATTAACTCGTCGTGTTTGACCCGATCGAAAGCCTTTTGATAGTCTACAAAACACATATACACGTCACAGTTCACGTCTCTGCATCTTTGTATGAGGACTTGAATGGCGAAAAGAGCGTCTCTTGTACCTAATGAGTCTCGAAAGCCAAATTGTGTGCGAGTTAGTTGCGCTTCGCATTTATTGTATGTCCTCCTATGTATTGTTTTAGCATTATTTTAAGAAGGTGGCTCATTAGACTAATAATTCTATAGTCTTCACATTTTTCGCATTCGGTTTTTCGGTAGGGTTATAAATGTGGATTTAAGCCATTCAAGTGGGATTACTCCTGTTTCGTATATGTTATTAAACATGGCCGTGAGCCATTTAATTTCATCGTTCTCCATGTTTTTTAGAATTTCTGCGTGGAAGTTGTCTGGCCCCGTCGCCTTTCCGCCCTTTATTCCTTTTATTGCGGCTAACACTTCTTCTTGAGTAATTTCCGGTCCTGTGTTACCTATGGAGTCCCCTGTTTTTAGTGTATCGTTGTTTCTCTTATCTTCGAAGGTCTTCTCAACATAGTTTTTCCAAACTGTTTTTATTTCATTTACATCTAATATTGTATTGCCCTCATTATCTTGTAAGCATCCGGTTTTCTTTGGTCATTGTAATCCTGCTGCTTCTTTCACTTTTTTGTGCAGATTGAAAGTCATGCTTACCATCTAGTGATTCAATCTCTTTGCACTTTTCCTCCATCCAAGCGTTTTTGGCATCTCTAATCTTTTTCTTTATTTCTTTGTCGATTTGTGTGTATCTGGTATTGTCTTTGTTCTTATTTTTCCGTCTTTTCTCCATCATATTCAATATGTCGTCTGTCATCCACATCTTCTTTTTCGCTCTCATTGGGCGTAAATATATGTCAAGAATTTCTTGATTTGTCTCTTTAAGTTTCTGGATTTTCTCTTTTGTGTCGGCTGCTATATCTGTTTCTTTGATTTTTCTTTTAATATGTTGCTGTATTTCTTGTTTTATATCTTTATCCTTCAGTTTCCTCAAATCGTATTTCTTCGCTTGTTGTTGTTTAACTTTCTTCAATTTGAGTGTTATCGTGCCGACAAGAGGGTTATGGTCAGATTTGGCATCCGCACTTGGATATGTTTTTACTGCTGTTATTGCATTTCTGTATCTTTTATTGATCAAGATATAGTCGATCTGATTTCTGACGACGTGTTGTGGGTTATCTTGGGGGGACCTCCAAGTGTATAGGCGTCTTGGTGGTAACTTGAAGAACGTGTTGGTGATGACTAGTTGTTGTTCTGTTGCAAAAATACTTAATCGATTTCCTCGTTCATTACGTTCTCCCAGTCCAAACGGTCCTATGATTTCACCACAGCTTCCTTGGCCTATCTTGGCATTGAAGTCGCCCATTACTAATGTCAGTTCATTCTTTTTTACTTTCTTCATGACGTTATTCAGATCATCATAAAATGTTTCAATTATATCGTCGGATTTGTCAGCCGTTGGTGCGTATATTTGGATTATATTGGTTTTGATGGGGAAGGTGTTAATCTGAATTAGAAGTATTCTCTCAGAGATTGGGACAAAGTTTGTAATATATCTGCTAATTTTTGTTAAGGATAATGCCAACTCCATGTATATGTTCACCGTTAGTGTTTCCTGAGTAGTAAATATTGTGTTCGTTTATTAAGCATTGTCCTGATTCAGTCCATCGCATCTCACTGATCCCCAGAATATCTACGGATAGCCTTGTCATTTCCTTGATGGTATTGTGTATTTTACCAGCTTCGTACATGGTTTTCACATTCCATGTACCTATCTTAGTAGTTCGTAGGTATTCAAGACAGGTGTGTTTTTATTGAAAATGTAGGGATTTCGCGTGCTGACGACCTGAGAGGCCCTACTTTTTGAAGGATGTCCTCTCCTGCCGGATCTTGGAGTCCGATGATCTCCATGATCAGTAACGAATCTATTATCTTGAGTCTGTGCCATGTTAGTTGTACTAGGGAAAACATAATGGGGTGGTTTCCCGTTGCCTTCCCCATCGCAGTCTTCTAGCCGATTAATCTGAAGTGATTGTCGCCTAGAAGTCTCTGTTGTTGGGCCCTTAAGGAAGTCATTCTTCAGTGGTCACAACACAGTGATGTCGTAGCTGCTGCCCTACGTCATGCCAGTTTTGGCCACCTGGGGAGGCGCCCGATGGGGGATCTAGCAACCCCGCACGGGAAATTTTGTATAAGAGGTTTAAAAGTTAATCTGATCATATAATGAGCCATAAGCTGTTGGTGCTTTAATTGACCTAATAATCTCGGAACAGTAATTTAAAAAGCAATTATTTATTAAAGAGGCATTTCACCACCGGTAAAATTATAGCATAACATGTAATTCGTGAATTGGTCTCCACAAAAATACAACAATCAAACCCTTTTCCAGTTTTACTAATAATTGTATGGATCCACATCACTATAGATATTTAAAATGCATCTGGGGACGAATTTATGTCTTGTACATTTATGAAAAGTGTAACTATGTGTGCTTGTTAAAACAGATGTTCTTGCAATACTGGTGTTCTCGAATTTATAAGGTGAAGTTTTTGATGTCTTCTTATAATGCCCCCATCCATTTGACCATTTTGTTTATATGTCAATGTTCAGGATAGACAGGCACACTAAAAAGAAACAGAATGTAACATAATTTTTTCTTCCAATGTTTGTACCATTCAAGATTTTGGTTATATGGCACTCAAATATTTATTATTTCTCATGCATTTCTTAAAATCTAGGAAGTTGTAAATGGAAAATAAATTGTGCTTCAAAATATTGGTAAATAATTCATTAGAACTTGACATTTTACCAGTATTAAATAAATACTATTACGAACATCGATAATATAGCCGGCAGAAGCCGTCAAATTTAAGTCTAAAGGTGCTCTATGTCCTAAGAATTTAGCGTAACATGCCAACAAAGCGGTTTAATTCTGACGATATGAAATATGCTTGCATTATGAATTCTGTTGAATTTCATTGTTATACTAATTTCGCACGCCAGCAAAGTTTGAAATAAGGTATGTGTGTAAGTGGGTTGCATTTCTGTTATATGTAGTTTAAATAGTTGGGATTCATTCATATCTCTATTGAATAATTGTATTAGATTTAAATAAGGCTGTTTTTGTAATGACGCAATTAACGGTCCATATGGTAACGTGTAACATTCCTTATTTTATCAAATTTAAAATTGAAATGGCTATCATACATGTGTATAACGCCCATTAAAATATCATTATGGCAAAATCATTTAAATATGAATTTTAAAACATGGTTTCTTTTTTAATTTATGCAGTCTGAGTAATAATTTAAAAATATTTTTTGCTTCCGATGTGCTTTAGGCTTTTGACAAAATTTTTATTTGCCAGTTTTCAACATTAGAAATGAAAAAATACTTTTATTATGTATTCTTAAAAAAGAAATAAAATAGATAAAGATATAATTGTTTCTATTAATTTAGGTATTTGTTTTTTGTTATATTTACATTTAATTTAATTTTGTTTTGTTTTTTTCTTAAGAACGTTTCTCACTAATGCCTGTAACGATTATTTCTCTACCAAAAAATTTTTAAAAAAGTTTCTTTATATGATATATTTTAATAGAATTCTAGAAGATTGTATTCGTATTGTATAAATCAAATTGACATTTTTTAAATTTAACTTCTATATATTTACAATATGTTCTACACAAATAATAAATAAATGTCTTATTATTATAATAAATAAAATAAATAAATATCTTGTGTAATTTAGTTGATCAGATCTGGCTTAAAACATTTAATCCTCCGAACTTCATGGGTGTTATCTAGAACAGTTTCGGCTAGTGCTTTTTTGTTTTGTATTACATGTAATAGTTTTTAATTTCTTCATTTGGAGGCCACTTTGTATTATGTAGTTTGGTACATATTACGAGGTGTTAACATTTTATTTTGAAATCTTTGGAGTATTTTAGTATTTGAAGAACTAGTAGTTGCCCACAGTGATATAGTATATGTCCATACGGACTTCAAATAAGATTTGTACACTAGTAGCTTATTTTTTAATATCAAATGTGATAACAGCCTATAAGCCAGTATAGTTTTCTGCTTCCGTCTCGTAAATATATGTTTGCACCATGTCAGTTTTGGTCGAGATGAATTCAAAATATTTCACATCTTCGGTTCGTGGCAGTTATTTAGCATTACCGCAAGGCATGAGTTTTCTTTACTCTAAAAGTTATGCGCACAGATTTTGTTCTACTAGCTGTTGTACCTTATTTTCCTGGTTAATTAAGCAATCTGATTTATATTGTTAAATGAATGCAGCAGCAGTATTTATGGGCGAAGCTAGCACTGACGTATCATGGGCCAATGTGGCTATAGTTGCAAATTCAGTAGTTTGGTAGGTCAAATGTGTATATAAATCAAAACACCGACCCCAATACGATATTTTGTAGCACACAAGATATTGTGTATGCCTCTTGTTGCTATTTAAAAATCAACCGTTTTCTAGATACGTCTTCAAGATTTGATGGCGATAGTGTTTGGCTTATATGTAGTAACGCAGCAGAATAATACTTTTTGCATTCCAAATTTTTGTTAATCTGCTCGATTGTATTATGTTCAATTATAAATTTAATTTGATGATTTGGTATACATTTTTTAAATCTAATACCAGTTTAAATCTTTTGAATAACATTTTTTCGAATACTATGGATGACAAAAGGAAGGGGACTTATGGAACCGTACGACGTTATATTGAGTGAATTTTCTCCTGGTTTGGATATCTTTGTAGTCTGAGCTACCTCTAATTGGCTGGAAAAACTGTTGAATCTTAATATAGTGTTAAAAATGAATTTTATGAATTTCAGATATTTACAAATAATTTTTGTAGCACTTTGCCAATAATTAATTCAATTAACTGGATATTGCAATGTTTTGATTTTTATCGTGACTTTCCAGTGCAAGTGATCAGTAGTAGCTTTATCAAAAAAATTAGCTTGGTACTCTTAAACAGATATGCTTATTAACGTTTATTTAATTTTTTTGCTAATGTCCGATTTAGTTTGTAGCCATCTTCCTTTCTTAATATTTTTTTTTGTTTAAGTGTCATTGGACATGTTTTCTTAATTTGTATTATGTTCTGATCAGGAGTTACTTGTTAGGCTGTTTTGGTATGGTTTCGGTAAATTGATTAACCACAATGTCATGGTCATTTTCTGTTTTCAAAGGTTTTGTGTTGTCATTTAATTGGGTTGTGAAATCATTCAATTAACGTTTTTGTTGAAAAGTGTTGGTTGTTTTTTTTCTATCCAATTCATATTATAAACGTATATCATTGTGACTCAAATATTAATTTATTTATTTATATATGTAGGTAGTGTTTTGAGAATGGGCGCTGTCGAGAACCGTTGAAGGTCTATATTGACAGTTTGAGTAACTTATCCATTAAGTCAGCTTTATAATGGTAGTGGTTAGTAGGTTTAATATGTTTATTCGTTTTGCTAATTTTTTCACCATATCTTTAAGCTTGTAAATGTTATTTGGTTGTGATAAAACTTATATTTGGTATGAATTGTGGTTTCTGAAACATAATACTTGCTTATTATGAGTAGGATCTTTTATGTTACCTGAACTTTATAGGTGCTTTAGCTGTTTATGATCAATACGACCCCCCCACAGTTTACACGTATTAGCTTACTATTTTTCCATTTTGTGACTTAAGTGACTTATTCGCGCATTTAACGTAACTTGAAGGTGGGTAGAAAAAATTCTTGATGTTTCCGAATCTTTGATATTTTACGCACTGTAGGATTTTCTGTGTGACTTGAGGTGCATCAAATTGAACTATATAATTGTACAATAGTTTTATGTTGTAAATATCCTTGCTATTATATGATTTGCGTGGCAATATTTTTGATTTTCATTAATAATGGTTTTTATTAATTGTTTTCTGGTTAATCTATCGTTGGCTGTCTGTACCTGTTATGATTGAACAAGATTTTTTGGGGCGCAGTTAGTGGCATTACAGCCTCAATGGGTTATTGTGTTTACTAACATGCAACATTACGGATAATTTACACACTAGAAACTCACATACATCCATGAGTTTCCAGATTTTTGAACAAAATTATTTAACGGATAGTTATGTTGCCTTTTTGATTGCGGATTTTTTTTTGTTGTATTTTATTGTTTATCGAATAGTGAATAAAACTAAGAATAGTTATCGTTATCTTGCAACGAATTTGGAGTGAGCCAATCCTTATTTTTTGTTTTTTATTTATTTAGCCCCTCTGTAACGAAGGCTACTAGCACCAAATACAGAAAATTTTTTTTGTCAATGAAATATTATCTTGTTTTTTCGTTAATTTTTGTGTGAGCTGGGGCCCATACAAATTGCATGGATTTTTGTTTTAGAATATGAATTATTCTAGTATGTTAACGATTAACGAACTATTAGTATATAATTTTTGAATGTATTATAGTCTCATAAAGTCGGTAGAAATGACCATATTTAAGGTCAACACTTGATGAGTTTCTTCCTCTTTCAAAAAAAAAACATGGCTGCTAGTGTAAGCGTGTCGTCTGTTTATTGGATTGTACGCTTAGACTGGGGTATCAGATAAGCCACCTCAACTTTATCAGATGTGGATGTGACTGTGACTGTGGCTGTGTATATGACAGTTGTTTTAATACCCTTGCCATGAAAATTTTTAGTTGACACAGTTGGGTAACACATATTATAGTGCAGTAAATCGAAGGAGGGGAAATAAAATATTATTTATTAAATAAGACATTAACCTTTTTGAGAGTGTTTTATGGTGAAGTTGATTTTTATAATATTCTATATGTGAGATTCAAAAATTGTCTAGAAGTTATGCTGGAAGTGGTACAGTAAGGTTCTAAGCTATGTGATGTACATACAAGAGTTTTTAGTAGGCGTATACTTGTATGCCTCTTTCTATATGTGTTGTATGATTTCTCTAAAGGATACTTAGATATTTGAATTAGATAATGGCATAAATTTTAGATTTTTAGAAAAAATAAAATGCATATTGTTTTCTCCGGGGAAAATCTAAAGACTTTTTGTTGAAATCACTTTTTAGTGAAAACTAACAAATATGGTCTAATCATTAGCATATAATACTTGATAATTCGATGTTAAATAAAGATTGTATCTCTTAATAAATGAGAAAATTATTTTTTAATTAACAAGTAGACCTATAACTGCAGCTAGTCTTGTAGTTATAAATTTATTACAATAAAATTACATTTATATGTTGACTATTCATTTTTATTTTGTGTATTCTGTAACTTAAAAATATTGTTGCTTTATTTCGCGTGCAATTAAGTTTGGTTTTGTATATTGTTATTTTACAAAAGCATAATTTTGTTATCGTACTTGTAAGATATTAAACTTGGTTTTAATTATTATTTTAAAAAGATATAAAATTTATTTAATAAATATCGTTTTAGTTACAATGTGGCTAATGTTGTATTAATGTATCGACTCGAGCAAATTTCCTAGTCGATAGTATGGATTGTCAACCTTGTTAGCATGTCAAAAAATATCTGTTAAATTTTTTCTCTCCAATAGTGGTGAATTTGTGAAAATGATTTTTGACAACATTGGTAAACTAAGCACAAAATAAGATTATTTAAATTTTGATAGACTGAACAGATGAAAAATGTAAGATATTTAAAGTATAACATATTTGTCTATGATGTTATTTTTTTAAATTTTAACATTTTATTGGTACTAAGAATTATCTTATTTTAATTAGTGCCTCTGTTTTTACACTAAATGGTGTACAAATCCCCATCCAACAGGAAGTAAAATATCTTGGTTTGACCCTCGACAGGCGATTAACATGGAAACCCCATATTACAAAAAAGAGAAGGCAACTGGATGCTATGGTATTGGCTTCTTGGAAAAAGATCCAAGTTATCGATAGAAAATAAAGTGTTAGTGTACAAGATAGTTTTAGTTCCGGTGTGGGCGTACGGCATACATCTATGGGGCACTGCTAAAACATCAAACATTGATATTCTGCAAAGATTCCAGAGCAAAACTCTTCGTGTAAAGACCAACGCTGAATGGTTCATTAGCAACAAAACACTTCACGACGACCTAAAAGTTACATGGATTAGAGATGAGGTTAAAAGACGAACAGTCACCTATGTCAATCGATTAAGAACTCACCCCAATGTGTTAGTGCTAAATTTACTAGACATTAATAATGCCACTCGTAGATTAAAAAGACTTAAAACACTAGATCTTACTAACTAGTATATTCAGGGACTCGCCAATGGGCGACACTCCCTCCACATGTCAGTACTTTAGTTTAGTTTAGTATTTAAGTATTACATCAAATTTGCTCGTTAGTCTTAGGAGTAATAATAAATTAAGCTTATAAAATAAACGAAAAAAAATTAGTGTCTCGTCATAAGTTATAAATTTATTAACAAAAGCTGATTTTAGCTTTTTGTGTTTCTTTGTCATAGTTTAAGATTCCTTCAACCTCTTTTGTCAGTTTCGTTAGCTATGGCACTTCAATAATTATACATTGGGTTATTTTATTGTTTTCAGGCTAATAAAAGTTATTGTATCTTTCATTAATGAGCTACCGTTATGTCTTTTTTTAGTTGTTATGCTATTTATTTATTTCAATATGCTTGTTCCTCATTCGTTATAGCTATACAATTTAAATGATTTTTATTTAACTTACACTTTGTAATGTTTTATTAACGATTATTTTGCCATAGTTAAAAGTTTTTAAAAAGTCTAAAAAATATGAAATGTTATGAATATGCATGACTTATTTCAAGATGGGGCAAAATTACCCTTACTTTAATTAAATTCATATTACTCGTTGATAATTGGTGAAATTTAAGAATAATAGCTTAAAAATGCTTAGTTTTTAAAATAGTTTATAAGAGAAAAAATAAAGGGAAAAAAATGTATGTGGGCTAGGAGCAAATATGTTAATTATAAAAATTCTCTTCTATAAAAAACATTTTTGAAATATTTTAAAGATAATGATAATTATCATAATCTAGAGTGCATTACATATTTTCGCAGGCTATGAGGTGCAAAGGATAAATTATGTGCAAGATTTGTAATATGTGAACTCATTATTAGTGTGATTTGTGCAAAAAGATTTTTTTTTGTTAAACATACAGAATTTTGTAATTAAGCTGTTTGGGCTAAAATTTGGAATAAAGTTTAATAAATTTAAATTCACATAGGCTTTCAACTTTTTTTGGTACTACTGAGTGTCCCAAATTCACGCAAGAATTTTGCGTTATTGGTGCGGTAAAGTGTTGCCAGCGAAACAGCTTGACAGCTGACGGTTGAGGGTTATTAAAAAGGAGCGCTACACGAAAGGATAACGCGTTTTCATTGTTAAGAAATATTTTAAAAATCTGGCAGCTACAGTTCGCAATTTTCGTACAAAATATGGTCGGAATAGTGATTTAAATTCATCAACTATACAGAGATTAATTAAGAAATTCAGGGAGACTGGATCAATCATTGACAATAAACACTCTGAACGCCCTTCGACAAGTTGTTCAATACAAAACATCAAAACAATTCGTGAGAGTGTTGCTGAGAATCCAGGAATATCAATTTAACACCGTGGTCAAAAATTGGACATTTCGAGAAGCTCTCTACAGCGTATTCTCACGAAAGATTTGCATCTTTATGTTTACAAGGTTCACTTGACTTAAGAACTAAAGCCTACTGATCACCCACAGCGAAGAGACTTTGTTGAATGGATTATGGAATAACAAGTGGACGTTAATTTTTCAGACAAAATTAGTTTCAGCGATGAAGCTCATTTTTATCTTGAGGGCTTCGTTAATTGTCAAAATTGTGGCATTTGGGGTTCAGAAAATTCACGAGTAATTGTTGAGTAACAAATGCATCCACAACGTGTCACTGTTTGGTGCGGATTTTGGACTGGAGGCATTATCGAACCATTCTTTGAAAATGTGGCTGGTCGCTATCGCGACATGATAATCCAGTTTTTTTGTGCCTAAATTGCAAAATATGGATGTAGATGACATGTGGCTTCAACAAGACGGCGCCACATGCCATATAGTTTACGAAACAATTCAATTACTGCATTAATCATTCTGGTTGTGCAATTTGAAGCCGTTGGACTTCTTTCTTTGGGTTTTTTAAGTCTAAGGTTTATGTCCAAGCCCACGACCACCCACGCCTTGAAAGAGAAAATTAAGTGCTGAATCAATGATACTCAGCCACATTTATGTAAAAGAGTTATGGAAAATTTCAACAAAGAGTGCGCATGTTCCAGCAAAGCCGTGGAGGTCACTTACCCGGGATTCTATTCCATACGTAAACCTATATTGTATAGTTTATGAATCAATACAAATTTGCAATTTTTAATTAAAAACCCGTGTTTTCTATCAAAATTATTTCTTGCGTGAATTTTGGGACACCCTTTATGTTGCATTTTTATGTTATAGTAATAGTATCACACCATTTTTACCAAAAACAAACAATGTTATTAGTAAGTATTTATAGTTCGATTGGGGGGCTACTATATTGTTATATCTTTCGCTATGGGAGTGTATTATCAAATTAGATAAGCTGATTTTTAAATCCTGTTAGCTCAGATTCTGTCAATTTAATTTTTATTTTTTTTTAAATTGTTAATTATTTTTTATTTCATTTATTTTTATTTATTTTTATTTTATGATTATGTGCTATATTATATGCTGCCATTTATACTTTACTAAAGAAATTCCATCAAAGTCATTACATTTATCTAGTCTTTTTCTTCTAATGTACACTTTTATATTTCTTAGGGTATCACCTGTATTATGTGTATTTTATCTTTCCTGTCTAATAAGTAGAAATATCTTCGTATTGGTATTTTAAAGTTAGCAAATGCCATTTAATTTTGAATTTTATTTTTTTAACTCATATCCCACGTTTTGTGTTAAACTTGATGTATATGTATCTATCTTTCTTGACTTAATCCTACATTTGTGTTTTCTTTATTTTTATTTAGTTTGTCGTATGGTATACTTAGTTTAAGTAACATGTACTTAAGGTTTTGTTGTTTTCAGATTACATTTTATTTTCTTATTATAGGTTCTGTTAATTAACGATTTATTTCACATTTTTGAATAAAAATTATAGGTACTTCCTTATTTGTTATTTGTCTTTAGCTTTTCCTTTCAACAAAACTATATGTATATATTTATGTTTTTTATTTTTATCATTTTTCTCTAAATACCTACTATAACATTTGGCTTTCTTGATATTTTGATGGAAGTATTAGGCCTGGATTCATGTTTATCATTTAATTGGAGATTTTGTGCTAATATTAATTTACTTGTTAACTAATTTTTGTTGCATAATATTTGTATGATCTACTGTATTTTGAATTTATTTAAAATCTTTTTGCAAAGTATCATTACTTTGTCAAACATTTAATCATGAGCGTAATTGTTGATTCCATTTTTTGTTTTATAATTTTAAAAATAAGTTTATATCTTTGTTCTTTAAAAGCCAGTTACTTGAATAGGCTAACTAGTAGCTGAGCATGACCCTCAGAGAAAACAGCATATGTCAGAATGCTGTGAAAGCAATCGTGATAAGCCATTAAGAATAGTTTTGTAGATATCACGTTTTAGGTTATTTTAATGTATGCAGTGTTTTTAGTTTCCCTTCATTAAGGTAATTTTATATTTTAGGGTAAAAATTAGTCTTGTATTATTCTGCAACCGTAAAGTGGTGAAATCTATTATTAATATATTATTAATTAGGTTGGTATAGAAAAATAGCCACGATAATAAATTACTCTACTTTCATAGCAACAAGTGTAAAAAATCTGTGGGAAAAATTCTAAAACTAAAAATAATCTGAGTTTCGTTACCACAATGGTAGTTACAAAAAAACTTGTAATTTGGCATTATGCATGTCATTTTTAACAACTTGAGTGATTTTTCAAAACGGAGCTAATTTTGTATTTTATTGATTTTTAGTTATAATGGTATTGAGTAAATTAGTTTTGTATATATTACTAGAGTTTAAGGCGTTTATCATTAAATTTTGAAAGAAAAACGCCCAATCTCTTTATATTTTGAAATAATCAAAATTAACCGATTTATTGCAGGACGAAATTATTTAAATGATAATTGAGATCACTTAACTACTTTTTGATATATTAGGGTCCAAATCCTTTCTAAAGCTTTATTTTCTTATTTTTGCTATATAACTTTATTTTGGAGTAAAACAAAAGTTTACTGTTTACTGTAGTTTTGAATGAAGCTTTCGAAAAGATAAAAACCATGTGAAATAATAATAGAATACATACAAATTTTAACATTGTTATACGCGCACGATATTGTCAGCATTACAAAATATAAAAGGAAAATGAATACTTACAATAAGAGCTTAAGATCAATAATTCAAAACAAAAACGATGATTATAAGCAGGCAAGAGAAAACATCAGATAAAATTGGAAGAAACAACATTGGACCAAGGCAACAAGTTTAAGTACTTAGGGATGACAATATCACAAAACGGAAGAATAGACGAAGAAATAAATGCAAGGACGGGAGCAGCAAGAAGACTCTTCAACGCAGTGAAGGACACCTTTCTGGCAAAAAATACCGAAGGAAGAAAAGGGAATTTAAAAAAATAGCCACTCCGATCTTTATTTACGGGCTTGAGACATGGAGTCTAACACAAGAAAACTCAAAGGTCAGAAATGAAATTAATACGGAGAATAGAAGGAAAAACTGAAAAAAATAAAATAAATAACTATATTTTTAACTGAAAACAAAACCAATACAAGATACAGTAAAGAAAGGAAAACTGAAATGGTTCGGACACGTAATGAGGATGAAAGAAAAGAAAACTGTAAGAACAGCGTTCGAAGCCAAACTTTATGAAAAGAAAAAGAAAGGAAGATCGAGAAGAACATATTAAATGGCATGAACTGAAACAAAATGCACAAGCCAGAAAAGAATAAAAAGAGATATCTTCTTCTTCTCTTTAGAATAAGCCTGGGGCTTGTTTATTTGTCCAGTCACGTCCCGTCTTTAATTTCTTGTGAAGTAGAGGTCTACGCTTCTAGCCGTCGCTTCGGTGGTCTGCCAGGGAGTCTGTGTGCTAGGGGCTTTCCATCTTTTGCTATTCTTAGTCTGTCTTTTCCCATTCGTAAAACGTGCTCGTTCCAGCCTCATCTCTTTCCCCGGACCTATCTCTTTGTCGTATTACCGCATTTGGAATTTTGTTTCTTATGGCATGTCCAGTTATTCTTCTTATAACCTTCATTTCGGTCGTTCTTAGTACGGATTTCGTTTTTGTTAATTTGGTATCTTACATCGCTTACTCTGTCTTGATGCGCTGTTAGATTTACTTTTAGGTATTGGAATAATATGACTTGTTCAATTATAGTGTCGGAAAGAGATATGTAAACGAAAAACACAATAACTCATCTCCAATCGCCTCACACCCGTAAAGGTAGAAAGGCCTTAAGATTAAGTAAGTATAATTTTATTTTTTTTAAATAAAAGAATTTAAAATTTGTGGAGATATTAAATCATTTAATATACATTACATATTAAGTTTACTTTTTAAGTTGCTCTTAAATATACTTTTTTATTTTGCAAATAATTATTTTTAAACCTAAATGGGTTTTAATCGTTTTATCAAAAAATTTAAAATACAAAGGTACTAATTTCCTAAAAATTCTGGACATTTTTCAGTTTTCTTCGTAGCTATAATTTTTAACTTATGCATAAAACGTTATTTAGTATATAAAAAGTACACAAATTCACACAGATGGAACACTTTCCACTGAGTGTTCCATTGCCTGGTTTTGTGTACTCAAATTAAATGAAAGCGAAGCTGGTGGTATGATAGCGTAGTTTATGTATGTTACTGTAACGCCTTCACTGCCCATTATACATGCACATTGCAATGAGAAGTTAAATGGCTTCTTGGACAGTTTTACTTTTTTTATCTATTTGGATCCGTAACTCGATGATCCCTGCAAAACGTAGGCCGATATCATCACACCCATGCAGGGCGTTCACTTCGGGCGGCCAAACTAAGCGGCAACAGCATTCCTTTTGTCCCTGAGCACGACTTTTCAGCACGAAAGATTTCAATAGACAAGGCGGCGTGAATTTTTGGAAGGATATTTATTCGCTTTGTTTGGGCGGCAGGTATGAACGCATCTTGGCAGCACCCGGCTCGCTTCATGGCCACGGCTGCTAATTACGCATTTCTCTTATTACGTGGAGTGTGAAATATCAGACGGTAAATTAGACGAGCAGGTGCATTTCAGATGCGCTCAACGGAATGATGACTGCACTTGTGTGTAAGACCACGAGTTTGCTTTAACAGATCAAAACATTTTCCACTGAATCCGCCGTCATTCTACTGTTGCTAAAATTGATGAATCAGAACTTTCTCTTTCGTCATTTTTTTAATTCGGCGATTACCGAATCGGGTGAGAGTTGCGGCTGTTGGCTCTGTCCACCTGTTACACGCAAACTTGGTGTTTTTTATCTGGTTTTATTATCATCGCTTTAAAATAGGACGCATCTGAATTTAATAAAAACGTGAATTCAGAAGTGAAATTGTTGTTCAAAGTAAGTGGGACTCAAATACCTACAACATATGGTATCCGTTAGAAACTTCGTACTGACCTTGAGATTAGAACGATCGTAAGAGCAAAGCTGCGATTTACAGAACTAACCATAATTAAATAGAAATTGAACTTGGAGAATA
This sequence comes from Sinelater perroti, assembly GCA_036346155.1. NCBI lineage: Eukaryota > Metazoa > Arthropoda > Insecta > Coleoptera > Elateridae > Sinelater > Sinelater perroti. The sequence continues at coordinate 668,778 of JARFIY010000355.1, read as the reverse complement.
AGTGGCCACATTAAAGCTTAATTAACAGTTTTATTGATTATTGCAAGCCAAAGTGCGATTGCAACACCCTGAGAGATTTTAATGATACATTAGAAAACGAATCATGAATTGATTTTGCTAAAAAATAAAAAAGAAAGTAAACGGTGACAAAGTGTAGAAACTTGTGTTTTAATATTCTAGTTGTAGATATTTAGTTTGTTCTTAAATTATAAGTTTTAATATTGTATGTCATTATTAGAATAATTTGGATTTATCTATATTAAATTTTCTGTTTTAGTAATGTAACTTAAAGTTTAAATATGTGATTGAGTTTGATTTTCCGAAAGTAGTTTATCGTTAATGCTAATTTAGACAGTAGCATTTTGTTTAACAACGTGAACTGAAACATTCTCTTATTTTTTAAGTAACGCCAAGTCCCTATATTACATCTCTACAAATTATTTTTTCTATCCTTATCAGACTTAGTCTATCCGTCTATCTAAGTGGCGAGAATATGGCTGATTCTTTCTTCTCCTACATAAACAACTAACAAAAGAGGTTTAGTCTCCCACAGCCTGTTGAATCTCGATGGCGGCAACAACTAAATAAAGCTGCGGACAGAGAGTTCTCAAAATTTCCCGAAACCGATCGGCTTGCCGCCAAGAAGAAAGATAATGACAATGATTATGTATAAAAAATTCTGACATTAATAAAACTGAAAAATGATCATACAAATAAGAACTATCCACAATATTTAAACATAATCTTTCAAAGCGAACATCACAGAATTGAAAATTAACTGAAAAAGGTTAAGTAGAATATTATAAAATTATGTAAGATGTGCCTCAGAGAAGAAGAGCTAAAAAATTTGAAACTAGTACATGCAAATGTACTGCTATGAAGATAAAGACAAACAAATAGGACCTTGCGGTGCCGAGGTCTTGAACCACTTTTGTATGGCGTTCTGTTTCTTGCGAGTAGCTTAATTTTTTCTAAGTCTGCGTATTTTGTCTCTCAACCTATGTCGTTTTTAGCAATTCCGAGTCTGCGAATCTATATACCTTGCATAGGTGATAAGCTCAATGATGAGAGTCCTGTTATCTTGAGATAACCGGCTTTTGGTCTACAACTGGTATAAATTTTTTCATCTGCCAACTAAGGGAAGCGCTCTTTAGAAGTGTGATCTCCCGAGAGAAAGACAAATAAACTGACAAAAAGTGAAAGAAAAAGAACAAGGTTTAGAAAATAGAATATAGTCCGAGCATCCATTAAATTTAAGCTGTCCTAGCGTAACAAAAGACAATAAGACACTAGAAGAGAATTTTATAGTAAAGTTACTAAAATAGACACTTTTATCAATAATATCAAAAAATGTTTAACCTCTCTATAAAAACAAAATCATATTCCAATTAGTCAGAGTAACTTATTGATAATACTGAGAAGATATGAAAAGGAGATCGCGGTGGTGTGGTAAGGCTCTAACGCCCAGCGTGGGATCATGGCTTGCGAACTGAGAGGTTAAGATTTTTATATGTTTGCCACTGTGTCCGGTCGTTGCGCACTATCTTTCTGGTCTCCCATCTACATAAAAAATCTCGACATTCATCAGCCGTTACGGTTTGAGAAGGAACAAGTACTTGTTTAATTAAAAAAACAGTGAAACATACTGAACCTTTGATGTTGGTCTTTGATATTACAGAAAACGATGTTACAGTTAAAGCTTTTAGCCAGTGGTGTATCGATATTTAAACATGTATGAAAGTTCTACACCGTACGTAAGAATACACTATAACAATAACATAAAACCACTTAACAGAAGTAATATACAAGCACACGCAATGTCGTCAAAAGTCTTTGCCTTCAAAAAAATTATACGGTTCATAGAAGTATTAATATAAACGGTAAGAGATTAAACAATTTTGTGTTGCGCTTATTGCTGATGATATACACGAAACTGAAGAAGTTCTCAGGAAGGTAAATGATGCTATAAAAAATGTAGGCTTTGCACATAAGCAAACACCAAACTAGTGACTAATCTAGTGCTTGGGAGAGTCATAATGTTACCATACAAAAAAAATATAAAAGGGATGATTAACTATTAAGAAGAATACGGTTTTGATAAACAATCTGTAGCAATAAGTCCAAAATCTATATTATTATTAGTTTAAAATGTAAGGTGTACAATCAACATGCCCTTTCTATTGTGATATTTGGAGCAGATATTTTAAAGTTTAAGATAGCGAACGCAAATAATTAACGGTTATTTAATGGAAAAAGGAACGGTTGCTGTTGCATGAAGCTAAATACTCCGATCTTAACTACGAAAAAGGACACTGCTAAAATATTTAACCATTATCTTCAAAACAGTTTATTTGTAATTTCAGTTAATATTTTTCTCCATATTTCTCTCATTCGTGTAAAATGTTATTTTAATAGTTGCAATACTCCTCTATGGATAACCTTAATCTTTCTCTGGAGGTTCTTGCGTAACACTTTCGTGGTCGTTTTACTGACACTTTAAAATTCTGCTATAAAAAAAACAAAGCACTTCTTAATATGTAAAACAAACTCATTTCAAATGTATTACCACATCTATGATGTGGGGTTGTCCGCAAAAAGGCATTTTTAGCCTTCTAGGCTGACAATTTTTCACTCACCTTCCTTCAAAGGTTTATAAGGTGGGAACGTGGAACAATTTATCTACAAATGATAACAGTGGTGACCTTAAAAAAGTAAGATATGCAAAACGATCCTGAAAATAGGCAACCAAACGCACGCTCAGAGCTCAGCCACGTCACATTTTATATCTTTTATGTCTATAATATATATTATATTTGTTTACTTTCTGTTTAAATGTATAGGTTGTCTTTGTTTATTTTCTGTTCAAATGTATAGTAGATGGCTCTAGTGTTAATGAATCAGTCAGTAAGACTCTTTTCGAATATTTTTTAACTTTTGGAGGGTCTTGAGATTTGTGAAATCCAATAATAATTTTGTAGTTATTATGATTATTTTATTTTATTATAGAAAACGTACATAACTTTATTAGTACAGTTTAAAAAGATTCTCAGAAAAATTTGTTTATTTTAATCATTAGATATATAGTGTTTGAAGTTGTGATAATAAGTATGTAGTAGGAATAGGTATTTTGGATATTTTACAAATATTATTAATTCTTTCGTATATTTTTTAATTACCTTTTTGTTTTTATTAGCATTCTTTATACCTGTTAATTATTTTGAAATATAGAATGATTCAAATTGAACTTCAGAAAGTTTTTTTCTGAATAAATCACAAAATACTGAAATATCCGAATTTTATTGCTATTAGTGCAAGGACGAGACTGAGCAGTTACGTCGGTCAAATGCCGTGTACGACTCCGCTGACATGTGACCTTTGGTTTAGCAAAGTTTTCCATAATGGTTTCTGACAAATAAGGCTCTATTTCAGCAATTACGAGTCTAACGTTTTTTGTTAACCCTGAAATCGTAGCAGGTTTGTCGATGTAAACTCTTATCTTCAAATAACTCCAGAGTAAAAAGTTTAATAAGGTTAGATCCTCAAGACCGCAGTAGCTAATCGATCCCACCCCTGAGAGATAACCAGAAAATTTAGTTTGAAGTAAAGTGAGTGTTTTACGTGCTGCGCAACATGTGGCTCCATTTTTGTTGAAACTACATACTACATTTAAATTCAAATCGTTGTTTCATTGAAACAAAAAGTTGTTTAGTATTTCCAAATAACCTATACCATTGATAGTAGCAGCGTTGCTAACTTTGTCTTCAAAAAAGTACGGGCCAATTCTTCTTTCTGCCCACAACGCACACCAAATAGTGCGTTTTTTGGATACATTAAGTTTTTATGAATAGCAAGAGGACTTTTATTACACCAGTTGCAACAATTTTAACAATTCGCAGAGCCATAACTGATTGCCTGTTTTTATAATAGACTTGAATAATACCGATGCTACTCACTGTAAGGACCATGCTGACTTTTCCATATGTTTAGATACCAATTGTTCAAATTTAAACTTTCAACGTTTACAGAACGCAAACGGCAAACAATTTAAATTCTAAAGTTTAATTTAGATTATCTTCTAGTTACATTCTGTTTGTTTTTATAAGTGTTTTTATTATATATTTTCTTAATTTTTTTTTGAAATATTACTGATTTTTTACTATATATGTATTTAAAGTGTTCAGAAATGATTGGCACTCTACCTAGAAATTCCAGTATATCAAAAGCACAGATGTGGACAAAACGGAAGACCATGGAAGTAGACGATTATAAATAGAGATGGATGTTACTTTTTTTCAGAAGAAAGGGATTGTTTTGGAGATGAATATGAAGTTGGTAGCTGTGTGCGAGAACTCAGCATCGAACTGTAGAACTGCGTTTCGTTTCATAATGGAATTCGAAGGATTATGCCGAGAAAAACATAAGTAACAGGAGTCTTATAAATACATATAAGTTACATTTTAGTCTATTTTTATTTGATTTGGTAATAGTAAACATATTCTATACACTGGTGGACGCAGAACTGTTCATACAATTATCTATGCGTACTTGCAGACAACAAAAGTTTGTACATAACGGGTTCCCCATACTCCGACTGTTCAGCAGAAGTAATAGCGTGTGGAAATATATTAGGAGTTGTACTGTGCGGATCCAGAAAAGTTCTTTGCGTGTTCTGTTACAACAGACGAATCATGTACGAAATGCCAAAAGACAAGCTCCACTCTTAGACCACTTCTAACCACAGCCGGGATTTTATATTCCAACACGAATGCCAATAGTCTTTTAAAATCAGAAGGGGTTTCTTCTGACGGATTGCGTACCCTCTTCCGAGAGCATTATCAACCACTTATTGAAACAACTTTGTTGTGGAAAATAGAGTTTTGCTTCAACATGCCAATCTTGCTATGCCTTTGTCTCGCTATGGGTTTTGGTTACCTTGTGCAGCCTTATACCCCAGAAACTTACGCAAAGCTACTACGCTTTGTTTGACGTAATAAAGAGGCAGTGCGCGGTAAGAATTTCTTTAATGACTAGCTTCAGTTGCCATTCTACGCATAAGAAATTGTTTGCAGCAGCTTTACAAACATTTTCAAAGCAATAAAAAATGTATATGTGTATATATATATATATATATATATATATATATATATATATATATATATATATATATATATATATATATATATATATATATATATATATATGTATATATATATATATATATACGAGGTGTGGCAAAAAAGTAATGGGACTGGCAGCACTGCAAGCGATCTGGCAACGCTACGCTATTGTCCTTGATAGAGCACGTTTATAAATATCTTCCCACAGCTCAGTGCGAGTTTCAACTCGTTCCGTTAACTACGTGATTTTTGTGACTGCTATTAGTGAAGTTGTATTTTGGTTGTGCGTCACGCAAAATGGAACAGCGGAATTTCAGGGAGGCCTTCAACTTCGAAAACCGACGAAAACATCGAACGTGTGAACACTCTTGTGAGATCAGACCGTCGTTTAACATTAAGAATGTTGAGTGAACAATTAAATTTGAACAGATTTACCGTTCATCAAATTTTGACTGAACATTTGCACATGCGAAAGGGACCTCAAAAGGCATTCCTGTGGTTCCCCAGTCCACCTATTCACCTGACCTCAGTCCCTGTGACTTTTTTCTTTTTCCTAAACTGAAAAATTCCTTCAAAGGACGTCATTTTGGGATTTTAGAAAACATCGGATAGGTTCCGCGGTTAACTATGTTTAAACAACTTAGTCTTATTCAAAGACTCATAGCTTTCATTGGGGAGTAGGCAGATTGAGACCCCGAGTGAAGAGCTAACCTCTTAACAATATCTCCAGTGCAATTATTAATCAGGTTATAGTATTCTTTCCTTTTTCTGTTTTTGTTTTTAAAAGTTCAATGTATTAGAGTATATATGTTTCTAGTTTGTAAATTCTGCCCTAAATTTTCAAAATCTTTATATTGAACCGTATTAATATTAACTTTAAATTTAAAAAATGCTTCTGATCTTTCCCATCTTAAAATATAAATAATAGCCCTTTTGCGCAACTACATTATAAATTATTTGTGTTTTGAGTTTGCAAAATTGCAGCTTGCTCTACATCCTGATGAAGTGCAGTAGTTTTCTTACTGTGATTGTGCATTGTAACACGATGTAATTGAAGTTTGTAAACTATACTTTTAAATGCAATGCACAACATCAGCCCTTCTTATTTGTGGGCATCTGCTTACATACCGTTATAATTATGTCCTCCCTTTTTGTCGTATTTGAATACTCATTTTTTTATTCACGCCACGTTGTACCGATTGCTATAATTTGTATTCTAAAAAATATTTATAGTGTTACAATATTATTTTATTATGTTACTTTCTATAATTTGACTTTCTATCTATAAACATTTTTTAACTATGATTATTTTATACATTTTTTAGAAATGTGTTACTTGCACCAATTTTCTTCATATTTTGTAAAATGTAATTTTTTGTTAACCCTTAAGTTAAATTTTGGAGAATTGTGGATTAAAGTATATAAAAACATATTATGATATTTTCTTTCACACAACGTCTGTACTAATTAATTTATTTCATAAATTGTTAAAAATTATTCTGCTTTATTTATTAAACCAATACAATAATAATTCATAATTACAATATTAGATTATTATTTTTTAATTGGTTCAATTATGCAAATTTTGACAAAAGTTATTTCAGCTTTGCTGCCTGACTGTTTCATTTATTTCTCAGACTTATTTTAGTGATATATTCAGTAGATATAGTTTAAAGACATACATATTATTTACTATCATATAAGACGCATTTATAAATATGGGGTGTTTTACGACGTATGGTTTGTTTATCAATTACTTTACAGTCTTCATCACTCCACAACTCGGTCCTTCCGTTCTGCCGGTGATATTTATATGGAGATATCAACAACTTATCCTGGTCATTAGGAATAGGATATATTTTTGCATGTTGGTATAGAGACGGGTTTAGAATAGGGACGCGCAATATGCATGTAATTAATTACATTGCCTGTTGATAATATCTGAAATTTTGTAAATTCTAATACTTTAAAAAAATGATTTTTGTCTAATTCGAGTAACTGTGTAGGTCTATAGGTTAGTTTTAGGTGGTTCATGATAGAAACTAATTCGGGATTTGAAATGATTTCTAAATTTGTGTTTTCCGAAAATGCTAGCGAAATGGTTCTTTCTATATGTTCCAGGATACTTATCATTTTTGAACTGAGATACTAATTATATTGTACGTTTAATTGTATTTCGAAAATGTCGCTCATATTTTTTAGTGCGTTGAATGATAAAAATAAGTTTTCTTGAATGGTTTTAAAGTTTGCGAAAGATGTGAATTTGTCCATTTGTTTGATAATTTTATCTTCATTCTTGTAAAGATTATTTAAGTTTTTATTTATTTCCGCGAGATCACTATTATTCGGGTTACCTGTAATGTATTTTATTGTTGTTCCTAGAGCATCTATTAAACCTCGTTTTGTTCTGTGTTTGAATTTTGCTAATTGGTGTTCAATAGATAGACAATTTTCTTTAAGGGCGTTTACGAGTTGGCGTGTGATGGGATTGACGGATTTTGTTTCTAAAATAATTATATTACTTAATATTTTACGATAACTAATTTCTAGGTCACTAATATTAATATAAAAATAAAATTTATGAAAATGGCTTAGAATTTATGCGTGACCTAGGTCTTCAGCAAAAAAAAACATTAATTTGGATCTCTTCTATTTGAAGGGCCTGGCTCCTGGTCAGAGGCCGATTCTGCAACGGAAATTTCTTTTTAATCCTTTTTATTTTTCTGTTATGTATATTGGCGGATCTTTTTGACAGTTATCTTATTAAATTATTATTTTCGTTGTAAAAATGTTTTTATATATTTTACATAGGGATATTATTTAGAACTTTCCTCGAAATTAAGATGTTCAGTACGTATAATTTTCGTGATATCTAATTCTGAACAGAGACAACTTGGGGTAGCCAAATGAAAATTATTAACCGGTTCCGCTATTAAAGGGTGGAGAAAATTTATTTCTATATTTCTTCCTCTAATGGTATTGTACACAATCCATTTTTGCAAAGGCAATCGATTCTGGAATAGTGTAGTTACCTATTTTGGTTTCAGGAATAATTACCGGGCCTTCTTCGATATTGGTGGGAATTTTTATATGTGTTTTGGAAATTTGTTTAAAAGGTTTGAAATTGTTCGGATTTAATTCCATAAAAAATGGAATTTTAAAATTATTTATTTGTAGTGTTTGCTCTTTATAATCAATTTTTGCTCCTAATTTTTTAAAATAGTCGCTTCCTATTAAGGCGTCAAAGCGGTCATGCCACTTAATGATATGAAAATTGATATTATTTTTTATGCCAAATTCCTGTAAAATGGGAAATGATATATTTTTGTCATCTGTTACTATCTGATTTAGGCTTTTTACTGTAAATGGTTATAATTGAATTTGATGCACCACTGTCGATCAAAATTTTTAGATTTGGTGTCGGTATAGTGATAAATGGTAATTTTGGTTTATTCCTGGAAAAATTTAGGTCAACAATCGTTCTTCCGAGGCTCTTATAAGAAAATTTTCGGCTTTTTCATCATAACAGTCTTGGGAATCGTCATCATACTCGTAATTTTCATCATTTTGCACTTGTGATTGCTGTTCTTCGAGTTCTTCAACATTATGAAGTTCTTCTGAGATAAAATTACCAGTACTGCGGAAGTAATTAGCCTGTGGTCGATTCGGAATGTTGTTTTGATAAGACTTATTTGTATTTCTAGTGCAAATTGACATTGTAAGTTTCGGCTTTCCTTTAGAAATTACTGATTGAAATTTTTGAAATATTGCTGGTCGAGGTTTAAATTTAACAAAGTTTGGTATGCGATTATGAGTTGTTAAAAATGGTTTGGATAATACTTTGATTAAAATTTGTTTGATATATTGTTGAGTTAAATTTATTTGATATTTTGATTTTGTTTTTGAATTTGTTTTAAAAGTCGGTTTTATGGAAGTTTTTTTTAATAAAATTTAAAAAGGTAACCTGTTGTTTATGATTATCAAAATTTCGAAATTGCAGTATGCATTCTTCTAGTGAGTTAACATTTTTGTATAATATAAAAGATTTATAAGGTTCTAATAATCCTGCTTTGAATGTATTTAACGCTTTTTGTGTATATAAATCTATTTTATACTTGCTAAGATTGTTGTCGACTTCACGTATGTATACGTGCTCCAGCAATTGTTGTAATTTATTTTTAATTTTTTCGTAATATTGGTCATACATTTAGTTTGATTCTTGATAACAAGTTGCAAGATCATTTTCTAAAACGGTTTCATTTCTCGGATCTCCAAAACGATTCAAAAGAGTATCTCTAGCACTGCCAGTTAGTTTTGAGCAACAAATTTCGAAAAACAAATTATTAAACGTGCAATTTTCTGCTTCCTCTCTCGTATTGAGGAATCATTTCTTCAGCAATACTAAGTTCTGTGTAATTATCTATTGCGTTACGATCAATTGGAACAAGTTCGCGATTATTTTTTCTAATAGGCGATCTTTCACGAAATGTATTCATACGGTACAATACATGTATAATGCGACTATAAAGGATAATTAAAAGGTACTTACAGGACTAAAGTTGATAATAACATTTGGTAGATGGTTTGCAGGCGGTTTCTTTCTGCGAAAATGCCCAGGCGAAGCGGAATTGCGGGTGGACTCGGGACCTCCATGCAGGCGAAATACGCCGGTTAATTACCGTCCGGCTATCCTGTTCGCAGCGCCAATTAAGTCGAACACTTTAGAGAATTTCTTAAAATAAATTTTTATTTAGAAATTACAAAGTGCCAATATTTTACATGTAATGTTATTACTAAAGACAGTTGTTACTTACTGACTACTATTCTAAATGTTGGCCGCATTTATACATAAATTGTCAGCACACCGGTATCCCACGGCACCGGAATCCCACGGTAATGCTTAGAACGTAGATAAGATATGAGTACTAAGAAGCAAATACAAAAAATCTGGTGTGAACATCACACGACTTTCCTTATCCTATTATTATATATTATACCGGGTTCATCGTCTCGGCCCTGCGCTGCTTTCGTCCCGGAACTTGTTATTTAAAAAAAAGGGACGAGGTGCGAGTCCAACACTCGAAGCCTGATTAAAATAAACAGTACAAGACAATAATTGACTCGTACTTACAATTTTGCTACGTCACTGAAGGTAACCGTGCGAGTTCGGCCACACAGCCTTCCCCATTATCGCCTGCGTGCTCCCTCCTAGCGGCCAAGCGCTTCACCCCGTCCTCCTGCAGTCGGCCAGAAGCTCTCCGAGCGAGCTGTGATTGGTCCGTTTAATGAATTTTTAATCGGCTATAACTTATTTATTTGACCTCGAATCAAAAAATGTCATGTTGTTCGCCTCGATCTGATCTATCCGGTAATATAAATTTCCCGAAACATTTTATGAACACCCGATATATTAAAAATCCTGAGCTTCAATTTTTTTCGAGTTCCTATTTTACCAACTTTTATTTTAAATTCATGTTTATCATCTCATGATAACAAATCATTTTTATTCTCATGAATTTTTTGTATCTTCAACCGTTTAGATTTGCGACCGCTTTGCGGCCTTGCGACCAACTCGGCAGATTTTTACCAAAAAACTTTGCACTGCGTTCACTACCTACAAGTAACTTGTATACCAAATTTCAAGTCTCTAGCTCTTACGGTTCTCGAGATATCCTGTTTACTGACAGACCGACAGACAGACAGACAGACAGACATACACACTGGGTAGGTCAAATTTCCGCCGATTACATTACTTTCCTTATTATAGGATAAGGAAAATAAAAAGGTGCTTATATGAGATAAACGCTGCAAGCTTCTAAATGGTGATCTAACTTCTCACGGTAGTACTTAGAATTATTTAACTATGCTGATTTAACTATATGTATTGCAGAATGTAAACAGCAGCAGTCGTTGGTGTTCTCGAATAAGTAGAAGTTTAAATTTCATTGTTTGCAGATTGCGTAGGTTACAGTGTGTATATCGTTGGTCGAAACTGGTCTTGTACCTGTATTTTGTTGCTGTCCATATTGTTTTTATTATACTGCGGTTTAACTTACGGTTATCTTGCGTGTCAAGCAAATTTATATGCACGTCTGAGGTTTTTCTTATCTGATACATGTAGCACTGGGAATTGTTAGTAGACTGCGTTGAATTAAAGGTTAACAAACTTGTCATAATGGTATGTATAAGGAAGGGTTAAATTAGTAAAAATACTAAAAAGCCTGATATTTAAATTAGCTGATTTAAAAGATAAAAATTTGTGCTTCATATAGCTGCAACAGCAATATGTTCTTGCAGTTTCTTTTTATCTTGAAATATTTGTGTTCTTTAAGCATCGTCATCTCTTTTCGTGTTGTATTAGTATTTTTGGTATTTTAACACGTAAGAGCTTTTGCTTTGCTACGTTCTTTAACATAATTTTTATAAGGGTTTTTGCTTTATTCGCTTATTTTTTAAAATTACCTACAGCTTGATGGTACAAAATGAAATTATTAGACCTTGTAGCTTAAATTAATTTGATTGTCAAATTTAAGAGTTGGGTTACAAAAATATTTTGTGTTTTATTAAATATAATAATTTTATGTATTTGTGTTTTAAAATAACAATTGTCAAAACGTTTCTATTTATTTTTATTAATAACACTAAGCAAGATTGGGGCGAACCCGTATTCATCTTCCAAAGTATATTTTTGTATACTTTTTCTAAAATAAACATGTTATTACTGCATTATAACATTTTGAAACTGATTGGTCAAAGTTCAACTAGAGGGTTCTCAAATTTGGGCGACTGCTTCGCCACTTCGCTATGCGTTACAAGCTTTGCAGTTTATTTCTTAGGTGTTGCCACAAGTGAGTTATAGTAGATATTTTTATATAAATTTTATAATTTCTCATTTATAGATGAAATGTTCAAATGACTTTATTTGCGAGAAATCACGATACGTCTATCATGAATCGAATAAGTTTAGACAGGAAGTGGTTGTAGAAGTAAAATTTACCACCAATAAGCCAATATATTTTCTGTATTTTAATATCAAGTTGTTTTATTTTTGTCTATTTAGGTTTTCCAGGTTAGCCGTTCGCTAGATGTATTCCAAAATAACTAATATGGTCGGTTTGAGCTATTTGTCAATTATTAACGAGACTAATGGGTAAGCGCCTTTTCGGTAGTAAAAGTCACATGAGCTTTGTTTAGTTTAAATAGATGCGTATTTTTTACACCAACCCTTCAATTAAAATAGATGGTTTTGAAGATACTTAAATGCTGTGTTGGAAGTCAGGGCAAAAAGATAGTAAAACAGTATCGCGTTAAAAATTCCAACTTCTGATGTAAAAAGCAAATACACTGCTTTGAAAAACATATGCATTAATAGGTTATAAAGATATTTGGGCTGCAACATGTTTGGTAAGAAAGGTCATATTAAAGAGATGTAATTGAAGTATTCGGCGATAGTCGAAAGTATGGTACTATTAGTTTTCGTGCCACATTTTGTCAAAAACTTATTTAACATCTGTAAAAACTGCCTAGTTGTATCATTTATTTTTAAAATTTTAAAGTATTGCATCTACTACTTTATGTACTTGTTGTATTATGATGTAGTGACTTTGAAAGCCAAATTGATAATTTTGTATAAGTTGATTGTCTATAAGCATTGGTAGCAAGCTAATTGATCTATATGACGACAATTTTTAATGGTTTTTCTGGTTTGAGTATTAGGATAATCGTAGCTATCTTACATTACTCGAGAAAATACCGTAGCCTAAGAATCGCGTTCTATAAATAAGTAATACATCTGTAGCCCTTCTTAGATAAGTACTCTTCCGGTTATAAAGTCATAGTCTGCTGCTTAGTAAGTGTTTCAGTATAATAAAATTAATATATTTAAAATAGTTTAATAAGTAGAGACAGTTGAAAAGGTGCCTGAAAAAATATCTTTTCTTCTTAGCGACTTTAGTGGCAGATGGTCAAAATAGTATTTCGTTTAAATATCCTGTAGCCCATATTTTATTCTCTAGACGAAGAGGTGTATTATATACTGTTATAGTTTTTTCAGCTTCTTAACGGCTTTTCACAGTGAGTAATATAATAATCTTGCACTGCCTAGTTTTCGATTAGAATTTGAGTTAATTCGTTGCACAATTCAAAGCTCTTTTGTCGCCTGGGTGACGTGTGTGCGTCTTTTCGCAATCTTATTTTATAATTATTTATAACTATAATGAGACAGTTATGATTTATATTATTTTGAGCTTTCTTAGATGTAGCTTGCCATGCAGCTTGCTTACTTAGTCTGGTAAATTTTGTATTTGCTACAATGAGGACTTGTTCGGTTTTTAAAGCTAATTCTAATGTAATAAATTTGTTAATTAATTTCCGAACGGGTTTCCAGTTGGTTTTGGATCGCACTTATATGCACACTGTCACTATAATTGGAAAATACTAATTAGCAAGATCTAATCAGTATTATGCTTTGAGATTGTATGTGCTAATGTTTTTAATGATGCAGAAATCCAGTAAATCGGGCTTTTGTGTTATTGCTCATTAGTGCTTTCAAAGGTTTCCTGCCTTTAGTAGTGCTTAATATTGAGCCTTGAGTGACATGCTTAGCATGGTAGTTGCTACCGGAGAGAAATATGTTTACCGGTGTACATAAATAGTGTTCTTAGTGTTGTTTTTTGTTATGCCGTGTGGGCAATAAACTGCTAAAATGGTTAGAGGACTATTCCAGTATTCATTGGTTACTGTTATAGTTTAACGATGTTTAAGGCTGTATTTGAGAAGTTTGTAATGTTTTGATGAACTTTTGACAATAATAGGATTTGCTGTACCATCTGGGTGATAAGTTGCATAGATTGTATATTTAGGTACTTTTAGGTGACTTCTCTGCGTAAAGTGCGATTCAAACATTAGTATTATATCGATTATTTCGTCTTTCTGATTTGTTAAGCTACAAGGTGGTTTAAAAGTCATCACTTGATTTCCTAAGGCAGTAACTGTGTAAATAAGAGTAATTGGTTATGTTTATTGATTGTTTCACAGAAGTTTCCACGACTACCGTATTCACTCGAAAATAAGACCCCTCTTAATTTTTAACGTATTTTTTATAGAATAATGTTTTGTGTGCACATATTAAAATATTAGACCTATAAGGAAATAAAAGTAACAGAATTCTAGAGCCGTATCCAAAGGAAAACTAAGTTTTTAGAAATTTATTGTCAAGGGAATACAATACATGTCTAAGTCAATAGAAGGATTAAGCTCTGCCCAAGGACATACCGTACTTTACCCTCTAGCAGTAACTTTTAGCAGAAACAATGAGATCGCACGGGGACGGAAGCAGGTAGGTCCGCTTGAATTTCAGCATTAAAGCTCGATTTTCTAAAATCGGTAGTCAGTCTTTTGCTTGAGTGCTAATGTTTAGTCATTTGTAAATCAATACTGCATGAGAAAATGAATTCCCGGAAAAGTTATACTGGAGCTTTTAAGTTGAATGTTCTTGCATTTGTCGAGGAAAATGGAGGAAGGCTGTAAGTAGTGAGTTCTCAGTGCAGCCGAACATGGTTAGATATTGGAACAACCAAACAGAAAAAATTCGAGCCGCGAAGAAAAGAACTCGCTCCTTCCGAGGCCTGAAAAAAGGACGCCTCAATGGATGGATGGTGCCGTTCTGGATTGGGTGGAAGAGAAAAGAAAAGAAGGTAGTGCCGTTACATGCGAAATGATTCAAATGAAAGTCCGAGAAATCGCAAGACAAGTGACCTCAAGGCCAGTCGAGGTTGGGTGGTAAGACTGATGAGAAGGAAGGGTTACAGTTTGAGGACAACAACATCATTGTATCAACGGTTGCCAGCAGACTACACTGATTAAGTATTGCAGTTTCAGTGTTTCGCGTTGCGCCAGAGAGGAACACATCAGTACATGTTCTCACAAATTGGTAATGCTGATAAAACGCCACTGTATTTTGAAATGCCGCGTAATGTTATGTACAATACAATGATCTTTACTTAGTTATAACCTAGGTAATTTCTCAAATTGCATTTTCATATTCGAATTTAAGACTCAATGCGAATATAAGACTCTCCTAATTTTAAAGACAAAAATCTAATGAAAACGGGGGTCTTATTTTCGAGTAAATACTGTATTTTCAAAACTTCTGGCAATAAATTCTTCACTTCTTGCCACATATCCTCCTTTTGGGGCCGTCAAGGTCTGTCGCTTGTTTGTACGGATCCGTGACTTCAAAAAGAAAGACGTCTGGAACGTCTTGAAGCTCTTTGTTGATGGGAAAGCGCTGTTCTTCCAGACGTCTTTTCAGCTCTCTATCTCTGTCGAACCACTTGGTCAACTTGCTGAACAAGGCGTTCACTAGCGACCAACTTGCGCCCTTGTCCACCTTTATAATGACCAACAGTTCGGTCATCTTTAAATTACCTACACCAAGCAAGGCTCGTAATCGTGAGGACATGGCAACGGCCCTCGGATTCTGTTTACTTAGATCTTGGTTCACCGTTCTTAAAAAGCAGAAAAAAAAATCGCTATGCAGTGAAAAAGCAAACGACGCCAGCAAATGCTAACGGGTCGATTTACGTCAACAGTTAGCTCGGTTGTCAGCAACTATTTCTACCATATGCGCATGAGTATAAAAGCAAAAGCGCATAGGAATGTTAGAAATGTTAAAAGTTATTTTTTGAAGGTGTCCGCCGCAGTTGTGGACGAAACGTCAAGAGCTTTCAAACTCTTGCAACGGTCTAACAATTTGAGACCTAACAATAATATGCATCAAAACACCAGTCGCAAAAGCCTTCACATTTATTAGATAATTGTTATAATTCGCAGGATTATTTACCCTAACAATTACTATAAGCGACTTCATTATTTCTCGCTTTGAGTTGACACTAAAATGTAGTGTGATTCTTAGTTTGCACTTTACACATCTTACAATTAGACTTCTGCTGCATAAATTGTTAGTATGCCTAAACCTTTGGCAATTTGAGGAATTTGACACTTTACCATCGATGGTTCTATCACCACTGAATGCGCCAATATGTATATTTTATAAATATCCTTATAATTTTTTGCTAATTTTAATTCGGCAAAGAATAGAGGCAGTGCAATGTTGGCAAATACATGATCTTTTATTTGGAGTTTTTGTTTTAATTTTTCTGGGTTAGTAAAATGATAGTATTCTCACTCTTACCTTTTTTTTGTTACATATGTATGAAATTCAGTTTTTCGTTTTGCTAAGGCTTTAATCATATTCTGAGCATTTATTTGATTTATATAGTTCTTACACTTTGTCTTCATTTAATATTTTTATAACGTACTTTTTTTTAGTTTCAAAAGTAGCATTAATGATTCAATTTTTCAATTAAACATAAAGATTGGTGGTGATTTGAAAATTTTAATCTCGATTTAACGTAAGTGTTTGTAATGGTTTGTAGAAAAAGTGTTTCAAGTTTCCAGATTAGTAATAACAATAATGGTGAGAGTTTATGCCCCGCATCGAGGTAAGGCCTGCGAACTAAGATGTTAAGGCTTTTATATGTTTATCCTCATTTTCCTGTCGTTGCGTACTATCACTGATAAAGAGCGATGTGGTAAGCACTACGGCTTAGATGCAGGTAGGTACTCAATTATTTTTGTGACTGGGTAGGTCACTCTTCATACCAGGTCAGGAGATTAAGTAGAAAAATATTTTTGTATGTTTGTATTTTTATGATATTTCAATCAATTTAAAAAATAATTTCTATTATATTGTATTCTCCCACAAAGCCATTTATTTTTAAAGAAAGTTTATTATTTGTTAAGAGGGCGTATTTATTAATAATAATTGACTTCGCGTATGAATTTTTTTAGTATTTTTATAAAATTTTGTGTAAAATTGTAGCTATTCCATATTAATTTTTAAAAACTTCTATAATTTTTTTCAAATAACTATAGAATTTAAGATATGAAATTAAGGTATGAAAAAATTATTGATATATCTTCTCTTTCTTCTTCTCTAATCCTTCATGCCCTTTCGAGCGTCGGATGATGGTCTCTAGTCCCGTATCCATTCTTTCCACCTTCTCCTGTCTCTCGCTATTGTTTTAATTTTCTCCACTGTCACACCTTTTATTGATATACAAAAATAATAAAATTTGTGAAGTTTCAACAGTAGTATATGCAAAACATAGCGTTTCAATTACATGAATGTATTATACAGAAACTGAGATCTGTTTGCAAAATTGGCAATGCAGTATCTTGCTTATAATTGAAGTTATTTTATGCGTTGACAAATCATAGATGCTATTTAAAATAATCAGATTATATTTAAAAAGTTCAAGACAATTAAGGGACCCACTGTTTCTTATTTGTTTGTTATATGCAAAAATATAACATTAACTACATTAATCATAAACTTTGCGAGGAGTGTAGGAAACATATCAGTAGTATTTTAATACTACTGTTACAGAAATATTTTGTTTAAATACAACATTCCAAATTTTTCCGCTTGTATTTAATTTTACTGTTATTTTTTTATAAAATTATACATCAGATTTTATGGGCATTTACTTACTCATCGACGAACATACAGACATTAATGTTTTGATCTTATAACAAATAACGAGATATTGGTGTAGTTCATGATTTTTATATTAAATTGAAAAACTCAGAATAAAAGTATATTTTATTGCCAACAAATTGTAACTAGTTGGATTGTGTTTACATTTCTTTGGAGTAGACAACAGTATTGTATAAAGTTACGAAAGTTAGAATACATATTTAAATATTAAATAAAACTATTTTTAAATTTCTTTTTTGTTTAAAGTTTTATTGATCATTAAAGTATATTACTATGTTGTTCTGATTAATTTTATTAATAGCGCCTTGAATTTTATACTTTGGATCATCAATGTATATCTATTATTGGAGTAGCTTTTAGATTTCAGAAGACACCACAAAGAGAAGCTCGATATTAAATGACAAGGTCTTGATGGCCAGCTGATGTCGGTATTTCGTGACCAGAAAATTGGTGGTGCAAAAAATCGATT
The DNA here is from genome assembly GCA_036346155.1 of Sinelater perroti. NCBI lineage: Eukaryota > Metazoa > Arthropoda > Insecta > Coleoptera > Elateridae > Sinelater > Sinelater perroti. The sequence continues at coordinate 650,630 of JARFIY010000355.1, read as the reverse complement.
GCTTTTTGAGTTGTATAGCAGGTGGTACTGTCCTGATAGAACTAAAATTTTAGGACCATGTTCTTCAGTTGGAATCAAAAAAGGGTTTACTGTCTAACGATAATTGTCGCCATTTACAATTACAGCATTTCTAGCATTATTCTTTGTCACTTACCTAAAATGCACATCAAACAGTGACTTATTAAGGATACATTTACGCGAGGATTTTTTGAACTCCAAATGCGACATTCTGTTTTGTTTACGAACCTGTCGAGTTGAACATACACCTCATTGCTATAGGTTTTGACCAAACTGAGAATCCATTTTATGATACATTTGAACAATAATAACTTTTGATCTTTCGTAGCTAATTGGAAGAATGGTAGATGCCATTTGTCGAAGTATCAGAGTTGTAGATCGTAAAACAATAAAAGGAGCAAAGTTTAAATTTGACGTTCAATTTGGGCTACATTTATTTGCTGAATTTTTGTTTAAAACAATAACTGACATACATGTCTGTTATTAATAAACGACACACAGTTTTTCTGTTTTTCAGTACTCAACCACATATTTTTTTTTACGTTCTGGCTGTTTTACTACTGACAACTTTTTATTTTAATTTTTAGTTTCTCCTAAGTATTTCTTGTTTTAATCTTTTTTTATCTATTTTCTTCCATTTCATTAACATGTCCAAATAATATTAAACTTTTTTGTACTTCTTTGTATTTATTACTTGTAGTTATTACCATGATGTTTTTTTCTATTTCTAACATTTTCTGAATTTGATTTCTAACTACTAGTTTTGTTTTTCTGCAGCTTCTTTTGAAATCATTTATTTTTACTATTAGCATCTATTTTTGTTTAATTTACATTCTGTATTTTTGCCTTATAAATTACTATACTTCGATTAGTAATTTTACATATGCTCTTTTTACTATTTTTTGTTCTATATTTAAAATTTTTGTAATTGTTTTCTCTGTAGTTATTTTATTTTTTATTATATTTGTTAGTCTTCGCACGTTTAATCAATCCAAATTCCATATAAGCTTTTTTTACATATTCTATATAGTGGGCCTTTAGTTTCCATAATTCCTTTTTGTTGCAATTCCTGAATCCGTAGTTCTTATTGATAGCTTCTAGACCTTATAAAGTACCACATTTTCAGATATAACTGTTTGGTTATCTGTGAAGCATAGAGAATTATTTGATATTAGTAGTTTCATTTTTTAAGACTATATTTTCATGTTTTTTTACCTTGTTTTATTTTGTTGCATACGGTTTTCCTTTCATTATTTTATATCTGTACAAACGCTAAGGTACACATTTTATTCATTTTATTGCTTTATGAGTTTTATAAAGGGTGTCCCCGAATTAACGCAAGATTTAAATTTGCCGCCATTTATGCAGTACAGTGTTGACAACCCTAAAACAAAAACAAATCGACAGTTAACAGTTTAGGGTTAGTAAAAATGGAGCGTTACACAATAGAACAACGTGTCTTCATTATTGAACAATATTTCAAAAATAATGAAGGCTTGGCGGCCGCTGTTCGAAAATTTCATACAAAATATGGTCGGAATAGTGTTTTAATTTCGTCAACTGTGAAGAGATTAATTGAAAATTCCGAGAGACAGGATCCGTTGGAGACGCCAAACACACTGGTCGTCCAAAAACAAGCCGTTCAAATGTCAACATCGAAGCAGTGCGTGAGAGTGTCGGTGACAATCCAGGAACCTCAATTCGGCGTCGTGGACAAGAATTGCAAATTTCAAGAAGCTCTCTACAGCTCTCTACATCTACAGATTATTGAGCATCAACAAATGGATGCTGATTTTTCGAGCAAAATCATCCTAAGCGACGAAGCACATTTTCACCTTGATGGGTTTGTTAATCGCCAAAATTGCCGCTTTTGGGGTTCTGAGAACCCATTTGTGATTGTCGAAAAACAAATGCATCCACAACGTGTCACTTTGGTGTGGATTTTGGGCTGGAGGCATAATTGGATCATACTTTTTTGAAAATGAGGCTGGTCAAGCAGTGACTGTTACTGGTGCTCGATATCGCGACATGATAACACAGTTCTTTTTGCCGAAATTGGATGGTTTCAACAAGACGGTGCCACATGCCATACAGCCCGTGAAACACTTCAATTACTGCATGAGACATTTCCAGGTCGTGTACTCTCTCATTTCGGTGATCAGAATTGGCCAACTAGATCGTGTGATTTAACACCATTAGATTTCTTTTTATGGGGTTATTTAAAATCACAGGTCTATGTCAACAAGCCCACAACCACGCGTGCATTAAAGGAGGAGATTCAACGTTGCATCAACGAAATTCAGCCACATTTATGCAGAATGGTCATGGAAAATTTCGACAAACGAGTGCGTATGTGTATGCAAAGCCGTGGAGGCCATTTACCCGATTTGTTATTCCATAAATAACCCTATCCTATGTACTTTATGATTCAATAAAAAAATTACAATCAAAAGACTAAAAACTGTGTTTTCTATTTAATTCAAATCTTGCGTTAATTTTGGGACACCTTTTATTTGTTTTATGTGCTCACATTCTTGCATTAGTGTTTTATTTTCACCTTTATCTATTTAGTCGCCTTTGATATAAGTAAAATATGTCGTTATTTTAAAAGGTTATTAAATTAAGTTTCTTATTTGTTATTTGAGTTATGTACATTTTTTTTATATAAAAGTATATACATTAGGGACGACTAAATAATAATTGTTATCGGAAACCACACTTCTCTTTAAATTTATATCTAATATATCACATAAAACGCATTTTATAAGTAAGATTTGTTTTCTAATGTAAAATACTATGAAAGTTATAAGTAAATTGTTATAACCAAAGGAACATATATTTACACTATGTGATTTTCTAGCGTGTCTGCTTATCCCATTGTCAAATAAGTGTGCCGACAATGTCCTAAATACCATTTACACCGTGTTTGAATTTATCATTCTTTCAAATCATTGAGATAACAGCCAATCAATCATTTGGAGCCAAGTAGAATCCGTAAAGTAAATAGTCAACCGTTTTTCAGCGAAGTTATCGCAATATATGAATAGTTGACATACTTCCACTAGACGGTAACGTCGTTTTTTTTTAATATTACAACATGCATTGGCAGAAATGGTTTTTCTACGTTAAAAAAATCATTGAGTAAGACTTTTTTTTACTTCAGAAAATTGTAACCATGATTATTTTTGCCGAAGGTGCTTGTTTATATTTTATAGTCAACTTACCCTACAGATATGCATGAGCTATCAGTAACTCGCTCACACTGGAAACATCCAGAAGACCAGTCAATTACAGGGACGGCTCTTGCAGAAACTTGCCTAATCTTCTTCACTTTTGTTAAAAATAAGTGCCGTTATTGCATAACTTACTATTTTACTTAATAATGTGATTAAACAAATTATGTTCTGTATTTTGGCATTGCCGTAAAAATATTGAAGGTGCAACCACATGCTTTTTTTGTGTTTTTCGGTTAGCGTGTTTCTCATCCACCTGGAATACAATTCTCCGCCTTCTTTTTGTTCTTCTCACAGCTATTTTCTATTCGTTTTCAAGTTTCGGACAAAAGCCTTCTTTTTATGTTTCCAATTATCATTAAATGTTGTTTTTCTTAACCAAGTTTCGCATTTGACTTTGTGATATCGTATGACCATCTCGGTTTTGAACGGCCTACACTTCTTCCTCCCGCTTTAGGAATGCCACTTCAGGATTTTTCTATTTCATCTTTCATCTTGACATCTAGTAAAGTGTCCGGCCTAGCGCCATTTTAATTATAAAACCATAAAACACTTTTACCAAATTATCTGTCATTATACTAAGCTAACTGCTGTGTCTTTTACCAGGAATATTTGTTCTGTCTTATTGAATTAAACGACACTATTATTTAACCCTACACTAGCCCATAAACAACATAAATGTGTACATATATTTTAGCATAATTGTTTTTCATATACGATCGGATTACTCCATAAATTAATAATTGTTTACATTTAGATACTAGATTTTATTAAAGTACAGTGACTTTATCATCCTTTTTTCAAAATACAATTTACAGACTTCATTCAAAATTGTGCCTCGTGGATATTAATTTTCTCGAATATTGTACCCATGTATATTTGTGTATGTTCCTATGAGTCAAAAAAGAATGGTTATTTTTATTTTAAAATGTGTACAAGTCAATCAATGTATCTCTATTATAGTGTAATGTTTTTTATCATGCGCTTTATTATTGTTTTTTCTATTTTCTTGTAGTAAAGGACATCTACTATTAAAAGTCACATTGAACTTTTTACAAATGACTTTTAAATTGATTTTATGTTTGGATTTGTGGATAATAAAGTATTAAAATCTTGGTTCTCTTCACAAAATTTCGCTGGTATTTTATTTAATTTGTAAAAAATAGTTATGCATCTTGAAGTGAAGAAATTACGTGGTGTTAAATGATAAGATGTTGGCCAGTTGATGTTAGAATTTTACAAAATTACGCAACCAGAAATTGCTCGTGCTGTATGGCAGGTCGTGCCACCTTGCTGGAATTATATTTGTTCCAGATCGGTATTGCCCAGTTGGGGTATTTTTGAAAACATATGGGCTTATCACGCTACTTACCCAAAATCCATACCAAACAAAAACTTGTTGGGAGTGCATTTGCTTTTCATGAGTTCGACAGGGATTTCTAAGTCTTCAAATATGATGATTTTGGAAAATGTGCATCGTAGTTAAAGATGATTTTTTGACTAAACTAAGAATCCAATTTACGAATTGCCGGTGTTGATAATAGTTAGCAGTCTTAAGCTCTCACATCAGTTAAATTTTGTAGGCACGTAGGTGTAGTGAGTGTTCGCCGAAGAGAACATTTTGAAATGTCCAATTATTGTGAATGACACAGAGTCAATGTTTTCGGATTTGCAACAACACTTTTACCAATTCTGATAATATTCTCTGGAGACCTTACCCCATGTCGTTACTCACGAGATCTTGTATCCATTGACTATCCTGTTGTATTATCTTTGGTCAGTTAATTTATTTGGCGCTATATTTCAATCAAAATTTCATAGAGTTTTTGTATCGTTCTTGCAAAATTTTCAATGATTTTTAATGTGCTTTAACAACGATAAATTGGTATTTTTTTTGTATAGCGTTCTGGCTAATCGGAAAAATTGTAATTAATTAATTAAGTAAATTAATAAGTATTAAAAATGTTTTTTATTTTATGGCAGATTAAAACATTTTTGTAATATCTTTTCATGCGTTCTTATACTTGCGTTTTTAAAATATATTTTTAAAATATTTTATTGAAATTAGCTTTATAATCAATTTTCATATAAACATTTTTATATAATGTTTATAAAAGTGTATTCAACAATACTGTTTTTCTTTTGTAAAGATTTAAAATTTGCGTGACTTATCAAAAAGAAGACAAAAACTAAAAAATAGTTTTAAATTGAACAAGCTAATTTTAAAATTTTATATTTACTAATTTTTAAATGAATTTAAACTAATACACACAGTTATTGATTGCATTGATTCTTTATTTCTTTTTTGAAAACGCTTAAACAGTTTGAGTTGGAGAGAGTTTCTCAGATTGCTAGTTATTTTTATGCAGTACTTTCTAAATTGCGCACGATTTGAATATGATTTGTATTGAATGCATATTTCCTGTGGCTCGATTGCATTTTAGGCATACAATTTGATGCAGACAGTTACAGGCACAGCTCTAATTTTTTTTGTTGCTTAACACAATGGCTTGCAAAAGTCAGGGATACTCGGTGCGCTAAAAACCTGTCCTATTTAGCGGTTGTAGGCTGTGTAGGAGTAATCGAGGCATTAAAATACCAAATGCCAATTTAGGAAAATAGCATCTGTTCGTCTTAGAAAGCAGATCCGTACGCATTCAAAGTAGGTGAACGCATACCGAGCTTGAGATTCTTTTATCTTGTTTTTTTAGTTAATTATTTGGTTATTTTTATTGTATTTTATGGTAATGTTTTTGGCGATATTTTTTTTTATATCACACAAAGAGAAAAAAAGTGCTGTTAAGCATAATGTATATTACGATTTGTAACCTTTGTAAGTATCTCTTATAATTTGCGAAATTGGTAATATGGGGATATTTTAATACAAATTAGCATCAACTAAGTGTTTAATTTCTCTAGACAAAGCCTCGTGAAGTTTCAAATTTACAACATTCATAAGCCTGCTCTTAATATAATATTGCTTCAAGAACAAGCTTGCACAATCAAATAATAATAAAACAACTTATTTGTCATCTATAAAAAAATTTATAAAAGCTTTAATAAGCTAATCGCATCTTCCTATATATTTTTTTTCGATAATATAAGGGTTATTTTTAAGTAATCCGCATAGATGTGAAAGGAAACCCAAGTGATACCGTAATATATTTAGTACATTTAGTCTCTAATTACAGTATTGTCTAAGAAAAAACATTTAACGACTACCCAGAAATTTATCGCCCAACTAATAGAATGAGCACTTTCTGTGGCACACAATAGCAAAATGAAAAGACCTCTAGTTTTTAGTCCACCAATTTGCAGAGCTAACGGATCATGGGTGCGTAGTGATCAATAAACTAGAGCACTGCAAGTAGACGCAGAACTACTTGAATACCTTGAATCTCCACTTAATCTTGATCTACCAATAACACCCCGCACATACGAAGAAAAAATAAATGCAATTAAGTTTTCCATATGCACAAGCCGCCAGCTAGTGATCAAATTACGACAAAATCACTTCGTGAACTTCCAAGGAAAATCAGTAAGAACAAAAATATTTAAGCCGTCTTGAGCACTCAATATTTTCCAATGCAATGGAAATTCGCTCAAGTAATGCTCATATATAAACCAGACAAACTAGCACACCAATCACCTTCATCCTTTCACAGATTGATCAGCATCATTGAAAAAACGGTAAAAATATTTAACAACAAAAAAAAATGACAGGGTAGTAGACATCATCAAAAGTGATTTTAAAGAAAAAGATTAGGCATTTGATCAAGTTTGGCATCCTGGCCTATTATATAAAATCAAAAAGCAGCTTTTTCCCCAATATTAATTCAAATCATATTTAGAAGACAGATTTTTCCAAATCAAGTTAAATGACAGCTACTCTTTGATTCACCCCGGTCTAGGAGGTATATCACAAGGCAGCGTATTGGGTCTTATGCTTTACCAACTATTTACGGCTGAAAAGTCTTAAGGCATAACTTGTAACGAAAACATTATTATTGCTACACTCATCTACGACGCGGCCATAATGTCCTTCTACAAAAATCTAGCCCAAGGTATAGCTAATCTACAAAATAATCTGGAAATTTCTCTAGGAATGGATACAAGAATGGCGCATTAAAGGCAAAAAAATAATAAATCAACATCAATCACTTTTACAACTCAGAAAATAGATCATCTCCAAGTAATGAATAACAAAGCTGATATATCCCCTAAAGAGGACGCAAGATACCTAAGTATGCATCTATGCAAACTAATGTGGAAACACATCCAATCCAAACGGAAACAGTTCGATATGCACTGGTTATTAGGGGAAGATTAACCCTTGACAATAGGGCTTTGCTTTATAAAACAATTGTACTGCTAGTTTGGTCATATGGTATTCGGTTATGAAGCTGTGCTAAATAATTCAACTTTAAAATTTCACAACGCTTTCAAAGCAGAATTCTCTGTATGATAACAAACGCAAATTGGTACATCAACAACAAAATAATCCATAATGAAAAGACCAAAGAAAGTAACCGGTGCTACTGAATTTTTTTTTAACTGCTGGGGCTGGTGTTATTTAAATTTGTTTTGTTCTAAGAAACTCTGGGCTGCTGACATTTATGTATTAATTTTTTTTTCTATAATGATGTTTCTAATTTCTTTTGGGTTTTATAACAGCTGTATTTTTACATATTGTTATTGTGTAAATATTATATACAATTATTTACAAACACCTCAATCTCTACATCTAGTTTTTGTTCATTTCTGATCACTTCTGAAAGATTCACTTTTTGTGTAAGGGTTTATCTAAAACTTTTATAGTCTGTTGATTTGTTCACCAAGGTTTGCTTCTTTTCTTAATGATCATATTTTCACTAAAGTTAATGTAAAGTGAATGTGATCAGGATTCATGTTCTTCTATGTGCAGATAGTTATTAGATATATTTTTGATAATGTAAAAGTCAATACGATTAGGAGATTTGTTTGAATCAGTCGTTTCACATTTATATGTTTTCTAAACGTCTTTAGAAGGTCTTCTGTTGTTGACAACCTAGACCTCCAGTAAGTTCTTTGGTTTCTGTCATGAATCGCTTTATTAAATTTTTAAAAAAATCTTTAAATCAGATAAATGATTCTATAGTAAAATGTATTTGAAATATTAGATATGTATTTGTTTTACCGATCTCTAGGACTGCTTTTAATTCTTGCGGGTGCTGTAACAGCCTATTGGAGTTTTATTCCAATATTCTGAGATTAGCCATTTTTTTATTTGGCAATACCTTCTTTTGTGTTGTCTAAATTAGTTTAGAATTTTAGAGTATTTGTTTTTGCTATTTAGTTAATCCAACATCAGTTTTAAGGTCTGATTAATAGACCAACTTCGCAGGTCTTTAGTTGGTTAGGCGTTTATTAGTGCTTGTGCTATCACTTCAGTATATATAACGGATGTATTATTGGTTTTGAGTGTTTAATTAAAAAAAATAATTTTGTATTGCTGTTGTGGTACTGTTACCCTGTTGTTTTTCTTTTATGGTCTGTTTAGGTTGACTTGGTTTCTTGTGTAGATTATTCTTTATTTTGTGCATTAATGTAACTATGGTTTCTCCTCGGTAATTTGTTGAATGATTTCTGCCAGTGTGTGCATTTTGGCTGCACTTTTTTTGGTTTAGTACAATTGGCAGTAAGATGTTTATCAGTGGATTTGCCACATTGCGGCTCTTTAGCACAATACTTCTATCTGCGTCCATATGTTTAGCATTACTTACATTGTGGAATTAGTTTAGATTTAATGATTGGTTGTATTTCTACTCTGATAGCCGTTGTGATGGTAATGTTATATGTTTATGTCATGCCTAAATGATAATGCTAATAGTTTGAAATAAGATATTACAAAATTTGTTTACGATCGTTTTTGAATTCCAAGAGTAATGTGTTCTATTTACCTTCGTGTAAATGCTGTACCATATTATTGGCTAGGAGCATTTTAGTTAACTCTCTGTAAAATTCACCGACAGCTATGTTCATTTTTATATTTTCGTTATTTACTGCTCTTTTCTTAAGTTTAGTCATTAAGTTAGTTCTTCATAAAGCTTGTTAAAATTTAATATGCCATTTATTACAATCGGTGGAGGCGGAAGTATTCCCTTATTTAACTTTTGTGTACTAGTTAATAGATCTTGTTCTTTATTTTGTGGTCTATTTCATAGCTACTTTTTCTTCTTTATCCATTTCATCTTTTCCTGTTTTGAATTTTTTTCTAACTTTGCATACTTCTGTAAATAATTATAGTATTTCTTTCATATTCTGACGGTTTATTATACAGGAATTGTTCATTTTGCGATATTATACTTTTCCTGAAATAATTCATTATATCTTTGTATTAATGCTACTTTATTTGACGTCAGTGGTTGTGGAAAATGATTGTAATTATCTTTAATCAAACTCGGTTAGTAGCAAGAGTTTTAGAGATAAAATTTTGGTGTGAAGAATACTCCTCAATTGTCACGGAGGAGAATATCCCTGCTGTCAGGAAGATGGTCGAGTCCAACAGGTGTGTGACCTACTTATCGCCAAATAGAATTGTGTTTAGACATTTTTACACCAGAAAATCATATTATCCTGCACGACCACCTTAAAACTAGAAGAGTTATTTGCTTTGGACACTCTGTACCTTTACTAACGAGTAGATTGGTTTGGTGATGCTCAATAAGTTTAAAAATAGAACTCACTACGCCAACAGTATTGTAATAAGTGACAAAACCTAGGTTTATTTTTATAACATGCGCGCTATAATCAACAATTTTTTTTTTACTTGAGACCATAAGTGCGTTTAGGGCCATAAAGAAACGTAGTTTCGAAGGAGCATACAAGTGCATGGAGTGTAGTAGAAAGTATTTTTAAAGATTCATAAAATTAAAGCTGAAAAATTTTCTAGTGCTCTATGTATTTTTTGTTAGATTCGGTTGTTCTCTTTGTTTGAATTTGATAGTTATTTTTGTAAAACTCTTTACAGATCCGTTTGACTGTTAATGCTTTGACTTACGGTAGTTGTAATTTTACGGTATGCTGTACCTCTATCTCGCGTTTGAAGCCGTAAGGTATTCGTGTTTATATAGTGTTGCAATTTTCGTGCACGGTGGTGTAATTGTTGCTTCTTGGGTATATCCTGTAAGCACTGCAGATATGCAGGTATGTGCAGGATCTACTAGGAAATTGGAAATGGGTACTGATGTTACACAATACGAGTTCGAACTGCGGGTGCAATTACCGAGCAACGTGATCGAAGCCACTGCGGTAACGATTAATTACTGATTGAATAGAAGTGCTGCGTGAAACCTTCTCCGGCGTTAGTTACGTGAGCACTCCGAAGTTAAATAAATATCCTAAATAATAGGTAGCAGTTGCTTGTTGAATAATCAGCGCCGTGTTATTTATTTGTAAACAATCTACTGTTGTGCAAAATCGTGGAGTGGCTTTCGAGAGTATTTATTACATACAGCTGAAAGCTGATCTTGCCTTTAAAAGAACGTTTTACATAACTTTAGCGAATATATTGTCTAAGCGTTGGTGGATATTAAATTCTAAGAATACTTGTATTGATAACCAAAGTAGCACTATGTTGTAAAACCTCCAATGCCTGATAAAATATTATTTGGAAAACTTTATTAACAATATTGATGCTGTTGTCTGTTTGTGGTACATTGAGACTTATTATATACAGAAAACGGTTAGTAGTTAGATTTACAACGTCTATATTTGTGTTTTTCCTTCTATATGTTACAGTACATCTGATGCTATTCCACATATTTTTTTTTGTTCTTAGAATTTATTACGTTCTCTGTTGCTGGTTTATGTTTTCTTTGTTACATTTAACTAACAGTGCTAGGCGTAGAAATCGGTATTTTGATAAATTACGTTAAATTTAAGATGAATTTAAAAATCAACAAGTGTAAGATCGTAGGACCTTGTCAGCCATTTTTCGTTACCGTGCAAAGAAATCACTCGTTAGGAATTTTTCATGGAGTAAAATAACCGTCCCATACAAAGTGAGGTAGGTCGCTCCAGTCTGCTGAAACTAGATATTTTTAATCTCCATATCTTTAAAGGTAGGCTACAACTAATTGGATATCATGTTACAGTAACGTTTTTTATTGACGGTAAATGCGGTCTCTTTATCGACTTCAAAGAAAAACGGCCCTTTCATTCCACCTACCAAAAAATCACAACATACAGTCGTTTTTAGTGAATGCATTCTATGCTCGTAGATTATTCCAAGATGTTTATTTTCTTATATCCGGCAGTTCTGGTTATTGACGAACCTACTCAAGTGAAAATGGGCGTTGTGACTTTGTCTTGCACAACGATATGTTGCTCTATTTGACCAGATCGATTTTGCGCACACGATTTTACCGTTCACACTAAACTAGTCGTCTAAAATTTCCTCACTAATCTTCACACTGTAGATCGGTATATTCACCAGTTTGGTAAAATGTTTTAACAATAAAAAAACGCTACTGAGTTGTAAACTATTTCATGACGAAAACGAAACAAAGTAATAGTTGATAAAAAAATGCTTCCAATTCAATTATGACGCCCTTTATGCAACACCTTTTATATCTGAGATAGATTTAAGTATAATTATTGTAACCGGAATTAATATAAACTAAAAACATTTATATGGTAAACATTGTCTGATTAGTTTTTGGCGCCTTAGACTGATAAATGTGTACCCACATTTTTTACGTTTGAGGCGTTATCAAAAGAATTATAAAAAGCTGACTGTTTAGACAATGCATTTATTTGATTTTTTAAATTTTTGTTACTTACCTACACTGCAATACCATGTTTACATATACTTACATATCAATGATAAAAAATAAAAACAAATATCTATTTTTTTATTTAAAATTTTTTCCCCTTGCTTTACAACTAGCAAACCTTTGAACTATGTCATCACAGAAAAAACTCAATCTTAATAGATAAAAGTGCAACGCCTGCCATTTTTTCTTGTTTTAGTGTAAAAAGTTTTTCAATCTCTTGAAAGCAGAAAAGGATTGTTCAGAGTAGTGAGTAAATGTCATTCTTAGAAAAGTTCTTAGAATGATGGCAGTTTTGGGAAAAGTAGACTGTACGTCTCATGACTTTAATAATGCTAGAATGTTTGTGGTTCTAATTGTGTGGTATTATTATTTTCTTTATCAATACTTTTAATGATTCTTTAAAATGCCGTTAAATGCTCATATTCTTCGGGGAATTAAAAGCATACTTTTTTAATAGTTGATTTGCTCTCTGTTGCCTTAATCTGCCATTTTTAATTTGAGTGATTTTCTATAGAAATCCGCAATCCTTATGTATTTCTGTGTAGATTGTTGTTTTTTATACTAAGTCTTCTTTTAGAAAACTAATTGGAACATAATATGTTTCTATCATAAACATCTTGCCTAAAAAAAATTGTAGTTCCGAAGGGAACTTTTGATTTTCTCTTTCTTGTAATGTCAGTTTTGTAGACGCTCGCTTTGCACATCAATAATGATGTGACAGTTGTTTGAAAAGTTTATATACAAAATTAAAACTAAAATGTCGAACACTGTCTTCTACCATTGCGGTCGCCTTGATGGAGGCACTACACACGCTATATTCTGCAATTCGTGTTCTCATTGGTCACGCTGAATGCGTGTCCTTAACTGATATTGATGTTGTGGAGTAGAGAAAATTACTCTCTCTTTGGTTTTGCCAATCTTCTGTCAATGGAGCCACCCAAGAACCAGAATCCTCAAACTCTATGATTGAATGTCAACATTGTCACAAATTATTTAATAAGACAAGACTACAGATTTATCTCTCAAGGAATCTCAAGGACGTTGGACCCCAAACTGATATTTCAAATTTGGAATAACATAGTTCCTTTGCAGTAGACCTTGCAAATCTAAAGAGAAATTTTAGAGTTCTTAAGAGAATCTTAAAGGAGCCCGAATTGTCACAGCTTACTCACCTGCTGATCTCATAAATGACTGCGTGAACAAAAACGACAAATCTTGGCGATCTTTACTTCCATTCATCCGTAAGGCCAAACGTTCCTTCCGGAATTGAGACTGCTCTTCCATAGAGCCTTAATGGCAGGAATGTGGTAAGTCAGTCTACATTTTTACAATTTTCTATCTGTTTTCGCTATGTTTATAATATTGCTTTATTTTTTCATAACCTTTATGTCTGCTCTTTAGCTCTGGCTTCCCATAATATGCAGGTCGTTTTCTATTTGGGTCACTTGGCCACCTTTGTCTTAGTCTACCTTTTGATTTAGTTTTATATAGTTTTATAAAGTTTACTATGACTTATTGTAGTATGCTTCTTATTTCAAAATTCATCAGCTGTTTGTATTTTTCTTCTTTTGTTTTATTGGAGCCTATTATTTTTCTAATGATTTTACGTTCTAAAGCTTTTAAGCTTTTCTCATATTTCTTGGTTAACAAATAACAAGAAGTCCGTTACATATAATGTAAAATGCAACATTAAAATAAAGGCTTTTTTCGTTATCTAAAAAGATTAAGCCTATTACCAGCTTTCCGAGACGTGTCAAAAATAAGGTGTCTGATGGAGATATTTCCGGAAGCGTTCGGACCCTTTCCTCTTCCGAAGAGCTAGTCCCAGAAGATTTGTCTACCTAAACAAAATTACTCAAAAAAATACTTTATTGATGCACCATAGCTTGATTTCAGTTTTACTCCTCTAAGAGTCACTGAGGATGACGTTATCTTGTCAATCAAATCTTTTAAAAGATCTGCAGAAAGGTTAGGCAGATTCACTCCTTAACATTTTATGGATTTATGCGCTTTTGTTAGAAATCATCTCAACAACTTAGTTCTTCTTCTCACAAAATTGTGGAATGTGGTGCTTGCTGGTAAAATTATTTTGTCAATAACCTCTATCTTGTATGAAAAACATCTGTGTGCCCTTTCTAAGATTGATGGTGGAGTCCGGAAGTTTATTTAGAATATTGGCTTCAAAGATTGCTTGTAAATCAATTTACTCCAGTAAATTGGCTTTATCGCTCGGGGTGAATGTGAAGTTCCTATAAATTTTCTAAGAAATTACATTATCCGTTATTCAGGGTCTCAGAAAGTTATTCTTAAAGTCAATATCAAGAACGCCTTTAATACTTTCGAATATGTGAATATGTTGGAAACTATTAAGGATAAAATTCTATCACTTTATTCCTTTTTCCTGCAACGTTATAGTCAAGATTCTCTACTTTTTAATGGCTTGCAATCTATTAACTCGAGGACTAATGCACAATAAGGTGATACTTTCGGACCTTTATTCTTTAGCTTGTGCATCTATCCTAAAATTACGAAACTTAAATTAGAAATAAATGTGTGGTATCTAGATAATGGAACAATAGCAAGAGTTTTCAATACTATCTTAAAATATTTCCTATACATTAAAAAACATTTTGAGTCTTTGGAACTTATCATCAACCCAAACAAATGTGAGCTGTTTTTTTTTGGTGATGACCTATCTATAGTAACTAAATTCAACGCTATCTCACCAGGGATAACAATAGTCAAAAAAGGTCTTTCTTTACTTGGAGCTCCAGTTCAACAGATTGCAATTTTTCCAATTTTTGAAAAAAAATTGTCGGAATTAAATTTACTCATTTTCCATCTCAAAACCATTAAACCTAACTTTGCATATTATCTTCGTAGTACTCCTGTCTTCAAAGTGTCGGGGCTCCTAGATGCTGTGGATAATCTATTCAAATCTGGATTAGAATTTCTTCTTCATGTTTCTCTTAGTAATCATCAATGATTAAAAGCATTGTTACCCGTTAATTATGGAGATCTAAGAATAGGGAGGACAATGGATCTTTTTCTACCTGTCTTTCTTTTTTTTAGTAGTTCTAGTCAATTCAGTACTACTTTTTCCTTAAGACTTGGCTACTGTCGATGCTTATCAGGATGATTTAAAAATGCGAAAAAAGTTAAATGGAAAATCAGTTTCGAAATGCCCCACTTTTCAAAAGGTTTGGGATATTAACTTGAAACGAAAAATTGATTTAATTAATTTTTGAAGTGATTAACAGAGGATCTGTTTTGAATCCTTCGCTTAGCTCAATGTACTACCTTCTTTTGCTCTAGGCACATTTAATGATTAAAAAAATGTAAGAAGAGCGCAAGAAAACACTGTAGACATAAAAGAATTAATGAAGTTTTAAAGCGTGCAATTTCTTCTATTGGTACACCTTCTTGGAAACCAATGGTTTGTGTCGCCGTAAATGTGCTGGTTTGGGATTTTACATCTAGTGACACAATGACCCCTTCATACTTGGACGTTCCTTTAAAGAACACTGGTTCTATAGCCGAACTAGTTGCTACAAAAAAGGAATAAATTCAAAATCATCATTGATCAAGGTTATTTATTCATCTCTTTTTGCTGCTGAGACTTACTGCTTACTTACTGCTGGTCCTTGGTGTGAGGAGGCTATCACTTTATGATATTAGTTTATGTCTACTAATTGTCACTAGTGAATTACGTTCTCGTTCGTATCTATCCCAGCGTATTCGTTTGTAAGTTTAACGTGGGATTGCTGTCTGCATTATGGGAACCTGCCCTTCTAACGTTCTCATGGAAAAACTTTTTACTTACATTAATTTTTATTTTTTTTGCTTGTCACAAATTTTCCTTTTCGAAATATTTTAATAGAAATAAATAAATTTTGCTTTGTTTTCTAGTTTTAAAAACTTATCTTTGTTTGGAAGAGTGTTTATAAAAACCTTTAAAGTACTATATAGAGTAATAACCTTTGTTGTGTCTGTACTTTTTTCTTAAAGCCATTCACTTATTTTCGAGACAACAGGAACGTGGTTCCTGAAACATGCCATTAATACCGTTTCAAAACTTTTAAGTTTTTCTATTATCATGTTTTACTGTGCGTCCTTCGTCTGATCAGTGTCATGGGTAATGTATGTCAGAGCATCAAGAATTGGCACAATTTATAAAATGCTGACTGGCGTGAGCACGGGCACTCCATCGGTTTGCCGGTAAAATTCTTAAAGATAAGGAGCCATTTTTAAGGTGAAAATGAGACTGCAAGGTATCCCAGTTTTTAGTCGAAGGACTAACAAATTTATATATTTACTGTTCAAAAAAAAAAAAAAATTAATAGAGTACTTGCTGTTCTCCGAAGTTGCAGAGTCAAATTGTAAAGACTGGCTCTTCCAAAAGATGTAGGTGGCCAGGGGATTTATTTCTTTTATTCTAGCCTGAAGACCTTTGTAGCACCCAGATAAGTTGCTAGCCTTGTCGTAGCCCTACAGACTGCAATATCTACAATTGACATTACAGAATTTGCCATATTTTTACCTTTAGGGTTATATATAAGAATAAACATTAAAAATCGTCCAACAGGAGTTTCCGTAAGTAGCACAGAACGTAACACAAAAGCTAGTTGGTCTGTGTGCTATTCATCTCGCGTTGAGTTTACAATTTTGGAATAATATTTGGCATTTACAATAAATTGGTGCGCTAACTGTATAATGAATTTATTGATAGTTGTACTTGATAAGTATATATTTCCAAATTTTATTACCTGTTCAGCCATAAAATGATTGAATTTTGAAAATAGTTCTTCTTGACCGTATATCAAGAAGATTACCGTTTCTTACAGAGCCTAATACTTCATTATTGCCATAAATTGGCAATCAACGGGAGACTAAAAGTTTCACAACTTTAATAACTCTTAAGAAAACATTTCACCAAGACAAAGTTTCTTTCTTATATTGCGTTTAAAGTTGTAGTTATGATCGTTCGTAGTTGTCGTTGCTCCATGGAGTTGACGCACAAATACTCGACTGGCTGATTTTGAATAAACCAAACAATGCTAGATTATAAAGTCCTACAATTGTGTCCACTTCTTTGAAAGTATTTTCAAAGCTGTAGGAGCTCAAAGCCTCTTGTAGCTCTTGCACTACAGTTTGAGCTAGAAAGTCACTGAAGTCGATGGTGATGATTGTGATTGTTGCACACTATGTGAGAAAAAGTGTTTATTTTTATTATAGTATTTTCTTGATCTTAGCACCCTTCCGTTCAATATGCACTTTAGATTATTTTCTGAATTCTGCTTCAATTGTTTTTTTTTCACAAAATCTCGACCGTATTTGTTAGTAATCTCTTCCCTTTTCCCTTCTATAAATAATAAGGATAGCATATAAAATCCCCTAGCCGCCGGTTCATTTTGGAAAAAACAAAAGGGACAGTCAAATTTGGCGTAGAATCCGAATCCGCGATCTGAAATTTAATAAAACCAGTGCAAGTGGCCTAAAAATAGCCTCCTTCACATCTATATGCCAGTGGCCACATTTTAGTGGAGGAAAAGATGAGGCTTGTACTTCTTACAAAGCGCGAAGCGCCTCAACGCACACCGCTCGAAAGCTTTACCATCTCATGCATAGAAGAATATTTTAACAAGGCCGCCAAGCGGCCTTTAGGTTATAATTTTTTTATTAAATTAACTTAAAAAAATGTGTATTGAATGACGATTTTACTTTAAAACTAAACTTTATTCACAATACTAATTTATTTGCATGGTTAGTCTTTGTTACATGACTTTTTTTATTCGACTGACTTTTTAGTCAGCCTTTTATGTAATCGTTCGGTTCAGAAGAATTTGAGGGCGCCGCTAGAAATGGAGCGAACAGTGAAGATTATTTTGGTAAGTTGCTGAATAATTTCTTTGTGATATGTTGTTATATAATTGTTTAAATATTCCTGATATGTCAATGAACGATGAAGCACGATTTTAATAGTTATAACCTATTTAAAGTTATTCTGACTGAGCTCACTTTTTCGTTTACTCAACACAATACTTTGCATCTTCTAAATTTTGGTGCTCTAGGCTGCAAGTTACTTAGCCTACGGGTTAATTAGGCTTGTATCTGGATTGAAGAATACGTATTGTGATATTTTAAAAAACACATGTAGAGTTTTTAAATAAGTAAAATTTTTATAATAAATGCTGTAAACATGTATGCAGAGTATTCCTAATAATTATAGGTTTTTATTAAAGTCAAAGTTTAACTTATATTTTTTGCATCATCATTGAGATTAATAGATACGATTGGAGACGACAAATAAAAATAATTAACATTTTTCTTGATTTATTTTAAGAGTTTTAAAAACTGTTATTACAGAATCTGTTTATATGATTTTAATAATTGGGTTTTGAGTGTCCAATTGTTTTTACAATATTTTGTTTAGTTTTGCAAGTATATATAATTCAAATTTAATTTCATCGCTTATCACTTTTCTAAATAATTAAATTTCCATGTCAACTCGTTATTTTTTGGCTTTGCATAAAATTTGTTACAGATTCGCTGCTGTACTTGCTGTATTATTTTAAGTTGCACACTTATATACGTGTAACTTTTAACCAGTTCGGCCAGTAAAATTGTTCTCATTTAGGCAAGAACATTACAATTCGCTCTAATCAACTGCTAGGTTATATCTCGACCGTGCAAACTGCTTCCATGTATTAACATTTGCTAGATATTTTCGCGTAGACCGCGTATATGTTCTTTTATTGCAATAATTATAATTTATTTCTTTTTGCTATCTGCAGACATAACAATAATAGTAATCTTCAATTGAGAATTGTTATTCCGTGCTTGTGTCTTGTAGCAAGCGGACGTGTGCCTGAGCTTGGTGATATAGGTACCTGAAGTGCATAGAAATTCACCTGGGCAACTAAATGTCAGTATGACTTATTGTTACTCACCTAACATACAAATAAATCTAAATAAGTAGTTCTATCTTATACAAGTTAATCAAAATTATTACTCGCAGTATGTGCCACTAAATTATAAGTGTTCAAGCAACAGTCAGTTAACAATAATTTATATACATAACTTTCCATAAATAACAAATCAAAGTATATTCTTTCAAAATGATGTCATCTATCAGTGACCTCATCAGGAGTTTGAAGAACACGAATTAGAAAGTGCTGAAATGATTACTCAAACGGAACACAAAAACTGTGAACTATTGGTTGCATTACAGAAGTCGATTTGAACTGCTAAAGAAAACTTGATAAAGATCAAATAAAAAATTTAAGTTGTAGACGCTGATAAGTATTTAATCTTAATTCAAGCTTTAACAGATAAAAATATTTTACAGTGATTATTAAAAACCTATACCCAAGAATCAATATAGATGAAATAAAAGATGGACTTAAAATACACGTTTATCAAATTATCATCACATGGAATGTAAAGAAGGTAATATGAAGCAATAATTACCTCTCTTTTTTGTATATTTCAAGTTTATAAAATTAACACAATTGGGCACTTAGTACTGAAAATTAAACTTCGCTATGTAAAACGTCGGAAGCCTTAATGTGGAAAATCCCAGCGGTTCGGTTACACAAAAAACTTCTGTAACAGAAGCTCGAGATGTTTTAATGTAGCGATAACCATCTAACTTTTCATTGTCGGCGTAAAGAGAACACCAATGACGTAATACACGTCAACTGAAACGAAAATCACTCGGCCAACTATAGTGGTTGTTGTGTATATAAAGAACTTTAACAAAAAATGTTTTCCCTTTTATGAAAAGAGCAAATCACAGTTGCAACTCGGAATCTAACACAACCACATTTCGCACACGCTCAGATTGTAAGAAGGAAATTTCCAATATTATATATATAATAAAATATCTATCTACCCATGAGAGTGTAAAGGTAATTCCCAATATTACCACAATAAAATTCAATAAAGAATTTCTCGAATGATATAAATGAGCTCAAAGAAATGATGGAGGTGCTAATAAGGCAAATTGAGGCCATATTAAATAATACGTATAGAATCAGTTTCTACAGCATCATGATGAAGTAATGTCCTTTTTTAGAAATCAACGCATTAATACTATTTTTATATCCGAATTACACTTTACAGACAGAATTTATTTAAAAATTGCAGGGTATGCAATATATACAACATAACAATCTGATAGTAGAGCCTATGCTGGTACAGTAGAAATTGTTAAAAGCGTGATTAAGCGTTATGTACTTGTACAATATAAACAAGTGTTGCTGAAGCTTGAGCAGAGCCAATAACATTGTCAGTAGTACATATATTGTCCCCTGCGACATGAAAATAAACAGGATTACTAGGAGGACTACTTCAATGCATTAGAAATAAGATTTATAGCAGCTGGCTGTATAATGCTAAAAAGTTGTATAGGAATCAAGGTTTAACTAAGACTGAAGGTAAAAAAACTAATGAAATTATAGTGGTTTATATTATATGTTGACGGGAAAGCCTAATACTGACTCAGCGATCTGATAAAACCACCAGATTTACTCGACTTTGTGTAATTTAAGAACAAATTGGAACATCTTAGGTTCAAGCGAAGTGAAATGAAGAGAAGAAGAATGTACGCAACTAGCCTCAGGTCACACTCTTTATTATAGAGGAAATAAAGAACAAAGTATATGGGGTTTTGGATTTCTAATAAATAAAACTATAAATAATTAACGGATATAGCAAGCGTATCGGGTAGTAAAGTACAGGTAATACAAGCTTACGCACCAACAAAAAACCAAAGTGACGAGGAGATCAAAGAATTTTACGACGATGTTAGTAATTGTCTAAGGTAAAAACAATGCAAGTACCACATGTTAATAGGAAGATTTGAACGCCAAACTGGGCACATGAAAATATGCACAAAAACGAAATGTGGGGCAGTATGGCCTAAGAAATAAACATGACCATGGATACATGTTGATAAACTTTCTCGAGAGCAACACTCCGTATGCAATGAACACTTTCTTCTATAAAAAGCCTAAAAGACGATGGATCTGTATAAGTCCAGATGAAAAGACCCGAAATGCGATAAATTATATCATATCATCACATAACAATATAATCCAAGATGTAGTGCTAAGTAGATTCATCACTAATAATGATTACAGATTAATTTAAAATTGACAGCTGTCAAGACAAAATTGTGCTCCACACAAAATATTATATTTTTGTAATTTATAGATCTTATCACTGTGTAAATACTTGTAAAAACGTATACGGGCCGTATGCGTGCAACAAAGGACTCTACAGTACGCATTTGACTTTCGTGGCGAGGAGGCGTACAAACGGTTGTCGCCCCGAGAGCAAGAAGGTTCAAGTGCTGGCATGTCGCGCGCCACGTGAGCGACAGCAAAGCCGAATTTATTTGAAAATTGCCTACAACTGCAAAATAATAAGTAAGCTTATAGAATTGAGTTAGTTCTCGCTTTACTTTCAAGCAGCTAAGACATATACGCTCCCATCGCGACTCGAAAGTGCAAGTGTGCTAATCAACACTCGGTCTTAGCGATAACCGCAAACAATCAACATTCTTTTACATTTTATATTCTGGCAACAAAATTTAATTTCATTTATTAAGTTTTAATAACCGCAAGCATATCCCACGCCCCCTCTTTAGGGGGTAACCGCTTCAATCGCCATGTCCAAAAGAAACTCAAATCACCTATCCCCACCGATCACCGACTAACAAAAAAAATATCAATGGCAACCAAATTCTCTAATTGAAAAAAATAAATATTACTTACCCAGCCATCTGGAACCCTCTGCTGAAGACATGGATAACTCAACCAAAGAACCATTCAAAATTAAAATCCCACCTATTTATCTGCATGGTCCAATTAATCACAAAGCAGTAATCAGCGACATAAAATCCCTCATCAAAGCTGAATTCACTACATCTCTAAGTTCCAATAACTTAAAAATTACCCTAACAACCCAGGAAGATTATAGAGCATTAGCCAAACATTACATAGAAAACAAAATAGAACACTATACATTTCAAGATCCAAATAGCAGACCCTTTTCAGTAATAATTAAAAACGTCCCACCCTCATTAACTGAATCAGACATTCTTGAAGAACTCACATCTTATAAACTACCAATTATACGGATAACCAGATTACTCAATAAAGATAAAACATCAATACCAGTCTGTGCAGTCCTTCTCACCGCAGATGAAAATGCAAATAAAATATTTAACATCACCAAAATATTTCACTCAATAATTACCGTAGAACCTCGAAGGCACAGTAACAAAACCTCACAATGCCATAGATACCAGCGCATTGGGCACACTAAAAATTACTGTCGCCTTGAACCACGATGTGTCAAATGCAAAGGCAATCACTTATATATAAATTGCGATAAACCGCCCCAAGAGCCTCCCATATGTACCAACTGCGGGGAAAATCACCCAGCTAACTTCAGAGGCTGCAAATATTTCACTGAGACAACGAACTATCAAAACAAACGTCGTCGAAACGAACCTCACAAAACAATAGGAACAAAGAACCACCATCCACCCATAAACAACATAAAAAAATTTCCCAATCTTCCTCGTAATATACCACAAACTAACTCATCACCATGGCAATCTAGAACAAATACCTCAATACCTGAAACGTCATCCTTACTTAATACTTTATTATCATCTCTCTTAAATCTAATCCAACCCTATATCGAACAAATTAAGCAATTCATTTTATCTAATCTTTTACCCTCTCTGTTTAATGGACCCTAAACTCAACACAATTTCTCAAGTAAAAATCATAAATTTGGAACGCAAACGGCATCAAAACTCAACTAAATTTATTTAAGTCCTTTTTGTCAAGGCATTCCATTGATGTAGCATGCATCTCAGAAACGCACCTAAGTCGTGCAAAATAATGCAACATAGCTGGATACCAAATCTACCGCACAGACAGAAATGCCAATATTGCATTAGGAGGGGTGGCCATCATTATTAAACGAAAAATTATACATCACGAATGTCATCTAATTAACACTATAAATCTCGAAACAGTAGGAATCAAAATTAAAACGCAAGACGACACAATAATAAACATCACATGTGTCTATAAGCAACCCAACAAAACATTTTTAGAACAAGACATTTTAGCAATCTTTAATACAAATGAACCTACCCTGCTCATTGGTGACCTAAACACCAAGAATACCATCTGGGGATGTAGAACAACAAACCCCGCTGGTACCAAACTTTTCAATCTATCATCAACCTATGCTTTCCAAATAGAAGCCCCTGACGAACCCACTTACCACCTCTACAGAAATGATCACCTGCCCGACGTCTTAGACATTCTTGCTCGCAAAAACTTTAACAAACAAGCATTACAACAAGTGCTTCCCCAACTAGACTCTGACCACCTGCCAGTTATCATTTCATTTCTAATAATACCAGCAAAATTCACCCCACAGCCTAGACTAATTAGTGGGATAGTCAACTGGGAATCCTTCGGCGAGTATCTTGACAAACAACTCAAGTACCCTAACAATCTCCAATCAACAACACAAATAGATGAAACAATTATACACATAACAAAAAGCATTACTGACAGCATCCACAAGGCTACTGAAGAGAGGAAAAATAGAAAACGCACAACCATTAACTTACCACCAAAACACATAACTGACCTAATCAAGAGAAAAAATTCACTGAGAAGAGAATGGCAGAAAACCCGAAATCCCATAACAAAAAACATCGTAAATAATTTATCTCACCGTATCAGAAACTAACTAGAAGAGTACCGAATTTACTCTTACCAAAAACACATCAACAATCTTGAACCACAAGATCCAGGATTATGCAGAACAATCAAACGGATACTACAACAACCCCACGAAATACCTCCAATCACCATGAGCAATCAAATACTCAGTTCTGATGCAGAAAAAAGCGAAGCCTTTGCAGATCAACTCGAGAAAACATTCACTATTCACACCTATAAGGACCCGGTTTTCAATAACATAGTGACCAATTTTAATGAAACACACTAACCTATCCCGGAACTAATTTTTAAATCAACCTCACACAAGGAACTTGCTTTAATTATCAAAACCCTGTCAATCAAGAAATCACCGGGCAATGACAAAATACCCAATATCGTATTTGAAAAAACTCACCAAGAAAGCATTAGCGTATTTGACAACGACATTCAACGCTTGTCTACGAATAGGTTACTTCCCAAACATATGGAAACGTGCAATTATTCTTATGTTCCGTAAACCGGGGAAGGATAAGAAAGATATCAGAAGTTATAGACCCATTAGTTTATTATCTACTATTTTGAAACTGCTAGAAAAAGTCATCCATTCTCAACTAAACGACGAAATTCTTAGACTGAACATTCTACCAGCTTATTAACTTGGCTTTAGAGAAGGTTATTCCACCTGCCATCAATTACAGCGCGTTACGGAAACAATTGAAAGAGGTTACGAATCCAAACAATACACAGTAACTTTGTTTATCGACATAGCTCAAGCTTTTGACCGCGTATGGATAAACGGCCTAAAATATAAAATCTTACAACTTCAACTACCCAATTACATCAAATCCGTAATTTTCTCCTTTCTTGATAATCGTACGTACGCAGTCAAAATTCATACATCCCTATCTGCCATCAAAAACATACAAGCAGGGCTCCCTCAATGCAGTATCTTAGGCCCAATTCTTTTCAACATCTACATACGGGACCTCCCTACCTTCAACGCTGACCTTGCATTATATGCAGATGACACAGTCATAATAACCAAAGACGAAAGCCTAAAAATGGCTATCTCAAAACTGCAAAAAGCCAGCACTATCCTCAGTAGGTGGCTTAAGAAATGGAACCTATCCATCAATTATGACAAATGCACCACAAAAATCTTTACATTAAGACGATTTAATAACCCACCAGAAATCACTATTATCGGACACTCCATTCAGTGGAACGCCACCGACAAACCCATTAAATACTTAGGTATATATCTTGACATCAAGCTCACCTGGAAATACCATGTCCTCAAAAAATTAAACGAAGGGCACAAGAGACCAATCCAACTCTACCCACTGCTAAACCGAAAGTCCACCTTGCTTACTCAATGTACCACTATCCTGTACAAATCGAATCTTCACAAAATCCAAGTATGCCAAAACAAAATGCTGAGAATCGCTGTCAACGCTCCCTGGTTCATCACAAATCAACAACTACACTACGAACTGGGTTTCCCCACAATTGAACAACATATAGCGAAACTTACTAAAAAATTTCATGCCAATCTCACCAACTGGAGTGGTGCAGCTTACTACTCACTGGGACAACGCGGCATCCACGCAAGGCTAAAACGAAAACTATACCAAGATATATTTCTCAGTGACTATAGTGATGATAATTAACACAAGTGACTGATTCTAAACCTAGTGCTGTCATAGTGAAAAATAAACAATAATAAAACTTTCTTGCGGTCATACTCACCGCTTATGCTATTCAATATATATTATGTAATACTTACTAAGTTATCAATGTCTTGTATAACAGTGTAAAAAGTGAAGAAATGAAAAAGCTAATGGAAGAAAGAAGAAGTTTTTAACGAACTAAGAAAGGAACTCGAATGACTATAGAGATTTAAATAAGAAAATTAAATAAAATTTGAAAAAAGACATAATATATAAAGAAGAAATAATTAAAACAATAGAAAGTAACGCAAATTTTAAAGTATTAAAAAGAAATTTCTCGTATGTGAAGAAAAAGATAATAAAATTGAAAACCCACGAATATAGATGAAATTACGGAAATAGCTGAAACGTTTTATGGAAATTTATATAAATCAGAGGATACAGAAAGGTAAGAGGAATGAATGTCAATGCGGAGGATATACCCAACATAACAGTAGCAGAAGTGAAAAATGAATTCGAAGAAATGAAGAACCGACGTGTTCCGGAAGAAGATGGTGTAATAAAACTGATAAAAAAGGGAAGACGCTTTGAAAACAAATTTGCATATTATTCAATAAATGCATAGAAGAGGAAATGTTGGAGAAATGCAGTGATGGTTCTTATACATAAAAAAGAAAACGCAACAAAAGATGGTGCAATATACTTTCGCTTAAGCTTATTTTTGGTATATCGACATCAGTCAGGTAGGTAATGGTAACTCGCGCAAACGAAATATGTTCTTCCAGAACGTCCTTGATGTAACGGTCCGCTGTTAAACTTCATGCGCGCCCTTCACTTGGCACGAAAACCAACTCAGTTTTTTCGTGCTTGAAAATCCCCACCCAAAACATGCAATAGGTACAGCAATGAGCAAATCGTTTCCTTGGCCTTCTATAGACGCGATGCATCCTGTCGTTGTCATGTAGGCACATTCTGGACTCGTCGGGGAATAATATCTTACTCCAATAGCCGGTCCCAATAGAGATGTTCGCGAACAAATTCTTTTGGGTTGCAGTTAGCTTGGGACCCATAGTTGCTTTTTTTTGGGTTAGGTTGGCTGACTTCAACCTTTTTCTCACTGTCTATGTACTAGCGACTACAACCACTCAGGTTTCTTTTGAGGTCAACGCCAGTCGTATGTCGATTTCTGTAGGATATTGAGACGAGAAATCGATCGTCTCTCTCTGTTGTCACGTGCCCACGGCTGCCTTCTTGGCGGCAGACGTAGCCACCGGTTTCCCGGTACCGAAGCCATACTCTCGACGCAGCTGATTAACTCAGATTTAGTCGATTTGCCACGGCCCTCTGACTGAGGCTCTCTCTCAACAATGCAACTGACTGGGCTGCGTCGGTGGCTATGATATTCATTTTCTTGCAAATTAGTAAAGCAGTTATGTCACTTACTTACTTACGTCAGCTTTGGATAAGTGACTGAGATGAATTACCGGATTGCAAGTGTACTGTAGGCCAATCACAGTAGTCGCGTACGTGCATTCCAATTAGCTAGATTCGTAAAATTCCGTTCGTAATACATATTTTTTTGATTGCGTTATCCGATTAATGCAATAGCAACAGTTTTTTAAAGCTCAATAATAAAGATAACCCTTGCACGTTAATGTGTTGATTTTTTTTCCTTAAACAGAAACAGGAGACGAAAATGCGCGTGCAGCTAGTGAGTCGAGTGTTGGCTCTCAAGTGCTCCTTACTATAGTATTCTTAGCAGAGTCTACTTTTAGATCATCATCATGTCTACGTTTCTAAGAAAGTGAGGAGTATTACACAAAACACGTAACACTTTATAGTGCAAGCGTTTAATATTTTAAATATTAGCGTTGGCACAATTGTACGCCGTAGGTCCATATGGGCTCAAAAGCTACATTCTAGACGAGTAGTTTGTTGCGAAGAGAAAGTATGAATTTTCTCCTAAAGAGCCAGAAATGTTTATCGAATTTTAAGCAGAGTTGCTTTTGATTTTTACGTATGTGGTCTTTCTGTGTGAAACGTCTGTCTAGATATTTCACCTGTGTTACTTGAGGTAACGGCACATTATTCACAAAAACTTACCGTGTGTTTCCTTTACATTTTGTAAAGATAATATGCTGCGACTTCGTTTCATCAATTTTTATCATGTAAGGTAGTTCGCAGGATCTTAGCAACTGCAAAGGAGTTTTATGTTTAACCAAAATAGCTTTGTCATTGGCAAAAGTTGATATGAATGTTCGATTATTGGTGGGTAATTCAGAAAAATCTATTTTGCAAATAAAATTTGAGGATAATATAGTGTAAGTGAGGTAATACAGTTTTTAATTTAAAGAAGAGACTATCGTGCCAGAAATCGTCAAAAACTTGGCTATCGTCAAAAAAGGCTGTGATGCAATACATCTTTTCTTTAAAGGAATGATTTATAAAGTCTACCACTTGATGAATCTGGTGTATGGTAAAACGCTGCTCCCGAAAACTAAACCGGTGGTCAGGAATAAAATTAAGGGTCTTCTGCAACAGACAGCAGTCTTTTGACAAATAGTTTTTCTAATAATTTTTCAAGGATAGGCGAGAGACTGATAGGTCTGTATGAAATTACTTTAGTGGTGATTTACCAGATATGAGAATTAGGACTACTTGGGCAACCTTCCATTGCGCTGGTAAGTAACCTAGTCTCAAAACAGCATTACAGATAGTTGTTAGCAAAACAATGTCCCTAAGTGAAAGTTCCTTGACGAATTGGCCTTTAATTAAAATTAAGTTTAGTTTTAATCGTGGTTCTAACTCCCCTAACTGTAAACAAATCTGACAAAGGAGACATCTGGTAAGGAGCTTTTAGTGTATTCTTAATTTCTAGTTTTTCTTTAGGAGTAACTAATAGTGCTAAAGAGTTAAACACTTGCACTAAATGTTGAGCAAAAGTAGCAGCCTTATCCGAGTCTGTGAGCGCCCAACTGCCATTTAATTTGTATAATGGAGGAACCGGTTGTCTCTGATGCTTGATTCTTTTGGTTGCTTTCTAAAAAGAATTGTTCATATCTTCTGTAGCACTTAGGTTTTCGGGATAGTATTAAAAGTTTTTACTTTTTAGATTTTTGATTAAAGTTTTTAATTCATTACGGGCTCGGTTATATGGCATTTTGTCTTATGGGTATCTGGTGGTTTGCCAAATTCTTCTAAGCCGTTTATTTTCAGATATTTTCTTTCTGACATATATTGGACATTATTTTTGTGCGCTTCTTGAAGAAATCTTAGGTGTAGCCGCTCAGGCTGATTCTTAAATTATTGTGATTAGATGAAGAACAGCCGCTTCTAAGTTTTCGATAGTTTTTAGAGAAAGTCTCAGTTTAAGTTGGAAATCGACTAGATGTCTGAAGTAATTCCGTTCTGTTTTATTATTGAATAATTTAACTGGTTGCTTTTAGCAATAATGGAAGCACTTATTGTGAATATAACAGGGGCGTGACTATAACATAGATCTAGAGATGAGCAGATATCCTGGTATCCTGGAGCAATGCCTTTAGTAACGAAGAAGTCTAACAGATTCGGTATTTTATTCACATTTGTTGGCCAGTAGGTGGGTTTGTAAATAGACAAATATTCAGCTGAAGTTCCTGCAATAGGTGATAAAAAACTTTATTCCTGTTTGGTGGAAAGAGGCGAAAACCCACTCACTGCTTCGCGTTGTAGCCATCTTCGGCCATGAATTTTCTACCCAGTGACCGGAAATATATGATAAAACTTTCTTTATTAGTAAGGTAATTTGGAGGACAGTAAGCTGCAGACAGTGTAAGTAAACTATGCCAATCTTTAATCTGCACAGTCGTTGCTTGTAAGTAGTTTTCCTAAAATTTGGGTAGTTTATGATGTCTGATGTGATTTTTCATTAGTATAACTGTGCCACCACGCGCGTGTCTATCTGAATGCAAGAAGAATGTTGTATGTTCTTGTTCGTGTGGAGAAAGACGATTGGAGTTCTAGAGAGATATTTTTTAACAAGAGAACCCCGCAGGCTTCGTCGACAAAGCCTGATCTAGACGCCAGGAAGTCGTGTAGAACATTCCACATGTTTCTGCGACAATAATCAAAATATTTAAATAATTCAAAAACGGTTAAAGTTAGAAGGCTGATTTTATGCGCCGCATTAGCAAATATAGTTGTGAATGTGGTGTGCAAGTTTCAAGGAAATCGGTTGAAGCGTCTAGTAGGAGATAGAATTATAAGTTTAGAAAGTTAGGGAGATAAGACAAATATTACTTAAAGACTAGGAGCCATGTTTGTTTCTCAACAGCGCTTCTTTTAAAAGTTTGATCTCTGTAGTTAATTCATTGATTGTTTGTTGCTAAGTTTAAATGGTTTGCTACATTGACACTACTATAGAGGTGAGATCTCCCGCTTGTGGTCTTAACATTTGGTTGATTTTTTTTGAAGATTGATGAGTTTCTTAGATATGGTGGTTTTTAGCTACAGATAAACTAGCAGAATGGTTTTGTTATGCACTGTACTTGCCAACCTGTGACCTGGAACTGAGTTATTTGGGCATGAAGTCGGCTGATAATTGTCGTGTTGATGGTTTTGTGGATTGCATATGGCGGAGCATGGTATGCGATGGTGATGTGTGGTTAAGGAATCTCCTGTACAGAATATCCAAAAAACTTTATAACCTTTGTAATTGACGGGATGGGCACCACCGCACAAAACACGTTTTGCTGGTTTACCACCTTATGGTTTTTCAAACACGTACGATTCTAATGTAATATGTGACGCAACGAGTGGATTTGGTGCATCTATTGCGTGTATGACCGTAACATTGACAATTTTTGCATTGAGAAATTTGTAATTTTATTACAATATTACAACTGCATTTTCAATGTATTGAATTTTTAAATTTTTTTTGTTAGGATTACGTTCGATATAAATGAAAAAAAGTGTTCTTATGATTGATAGCTTGTTGACAATAATACGGGTTTGTATTTAAATTTAAACATGTAAATAGAAGTAGAAATAAAAACAAAAAGTTTGTACCAAAATTGGCAGTTGGTGCTTACAAATTAAATAAAAAATTAGCAGCGCAATGTTTTGTAAACATATGCATATTAATAAAAAAATTCTTGACTCGTGTCAACATAGGGCTTGTAAAATTATAAGAAAATAACGCATAAAACAGAAAAAAACATTTGAAATTATATTAGTTCGCAAACTAAGTTAAATATAGTATTAAACAGGAAACAATTGTTTTTCTGGGTCGACCTAATTTTTAAAATTCTAGAACTTGCCGGCGTCTGCAATTTTACATAACTTGGTCCAGTGAAAGGAGCCTACTTACTCTGGAGTTCACTTAAACGAGTTTTCCCTTAAAGCAACTCGTTGTGTAATGAATACGCATTCGCACATTTTGTTTGCTATTAATATGTTAATGTTTTAACAAAATTGATGTACATACATGACATACATACATACATATAAGTGTATATAACAATTAGTTTTATTGTAAGGATTTAAATAAAACTCAGTTTTGTGACAGTAGCTTAATTGGTTTGAGTTTTATAAAATTATTCAATTTAATTTTATATGTACCTTGTACAGTAACAAATTCATTCAGCTATAGGTTTAGTTAAATAAATTACTAGTGCATTTTAAGTTGCCTAAACGGAAGGCGGAAAGTTATCCCACATTGACGGTTTATTTGTCCGGTGTGTTTATTATAAGCGAGTCAAATTAAATATTGTTGATTTTTAAGTTTTGCTCCATTAGCATTTTTTTTATACTTCCATAACAATTACATATTTACATTTAGCTGCCACGTAAATTAGTTGTGCGTGGTGCAGAATTCCTCAAACAATTGTTAAAGGCCAGGTGAAAATACTTCCGCCCGCTTATTTTCTCTACATCTTGAATATGTAAGTAAACGTCGTCAACTTTAACCTCGGAAGAAAACTGTAGGGTTAACAAACATGCATCTATAGTTACGGTTTATTTCGATGACTATTAGTGGATTTCCTTTTTCTTTTTCAAGTTTGTTATTACTGTTATGGTGTCAGATATAACATCAAGTTTTAAGAATTTCAACCTTGGCCTATTTATTTGCTTATTTTTTTAAAAAATGCTCGTAAAAAGGATATTTTTTAATGTTTTAATTTTTTAATTAAAAAAAAGAGCGACGAAAGAAATTAATGGAGTATTGAGTGGGGACACCTGCAGTATAACTTTGTCAAAAAAATTGTTGAGAAGGAAATTTTGAGTTAGAAAATAAGCTCGTGGACAACCCACATTGAAGAAGATAAATTACGGGTAGAAGTTAGACGAAATTTATCGTGCCTTGTAGAAAGTTTCGGCGTATCCAAAGGGACCCTAACTCATCTTTATAATATTAGCAGAACACAACAATCGTATAAACTAAAGGGCCCTTGGTCCTGAATTTTTAAATATTTTGTTTGCTTCTTTTACATTATTATAGTTTAGAAGTACTCTCAATTATATTATTATGCTGGTTTAAAATGATCTGACATTATAAATACAGTTTAAATTTTTCTCAATAAGAATCCATAAAAATGATGCCTAACACGAGTGTATATTGTATAACTTTTTTATGAGAAAAATATTTTGATTATTATTAAGAAGTATTAAACGTTTATACAAATAAAGCAGTAGATAATGTTGTGTTAGAAGTGTTTCAAGCATATTTAGAGTTCAAAATTATATGCAATAAAAATAGTTAAAATATTACACGCACACCAACAACTTACTCAATATTTAGCTGACAGTAAATGCAGTCTTTATTGTCTTAAAACAATAGTTTTATGGTTCATTAAATAAAATTAAATGCAAATTTTGCCCTTCAATCTACTCTTTTATGTCATCGATTGTTGCTGGTTTTATGCAGTTGCTATTTGCATTTTACAATATATCTGCATATTTAGGGTTTAATATAAGGTTGTCCTAAAATTTTCTTTTGTAAAGTACTCGCAGATGCTTTATATAAATATGCAACTCATAATATTAATGTTAGCTCTTTAAATCATCTAGTTATTGTTTAGTTAATCATAAAAACTTTCGTACATCTCTAAGTAAGGCAAATCAAAGGAAGCATTTGAAACATGTATTGTTTTAAGAAAGCAACATTGCTAAGGATGCTAAAATTTATACTGTCTGTGAAAATTTGATTCTAAGTGTACGATCAGTTCGCACTTGGTTTGAGAAGTCTGTCATTGGAAAAATTATTAAACAAAACTATAGCAGATATTTAAACTATTCAAACTATAACTAATTTGACAAAAGTGGTCTTGGTGATCGCATCTGATCTCTTCACAAAGTGATAATTTTGTGCCGGGGTTTTTCCTAAATCGAATTCACTATCTTGGCGGTTTTTTTAGGACTTCGAGATTCTCTGCATATTCTTGATTTGGGTGGTACAGAATATCTTTGGTTAGACCCCATAATCAATGATCATAGAGATTTAAATCGGTTTAATAGGTCTACTAATCAATACCTGTTCCTGTCTTGCTATTGTGTCCAGAATTATGACATTTGATCCGAAGACTTTTGAGGTGGAATCTATATTTTCTTGCGTTTGATGGACTTTTTTGCGTAAACCAGAATCTACACTTTATCAAATTTTGACTTATATAGTTGCAGAAGTAATTCAAAATTTTCTCTTTATATATCTCATCAGTACTATGTCGATAAGAAAATATGGTCCAATAATTTTGAAGTAACTGATTGCACACTAAACTAATCTTGTTCTAGTGTTTTTGCAACTCTCCATAATGCGATAATGGTAAGTTATCATAAATATTTTCAATTTATAGTGACGCTCATTTGAAAACTATATCTTTCTATAATTGATATATCAATAACAATTTATGTCAAAGTATGGGTAAATATAGGGTCCATTTTCTATTGTTCTGTCATCCAACGGCTGATAAATTTAAAATTTGTTAGCAAAAAGTTCTAATTCTTGCTTGACGATTATGTGAAAGGATGTTTTCTCGATTTCGAGCTTCTGGTCCATTAATGTTAAAATTTCCGCCACTTCTGCGTTCATCATCATTTTGGATACTTCTTGTATTCAACTATTTCTTGCTGAATCTATAAAATTTCAAATGATCTTTAATTAATAAAATTGAAAACGTTATAATTTATAGAACGTTTT
The DNA here is from genome assembly GCA_036346155.1 of Sinelater perroti. Classification (NCBI taxonomy): domain Eukaryota; kingdom Metazoa; phylum Arthropoda; class Insecta; order Coleoptera; family Elateridae; genus Sinelater; species Sinelater perroti. The sequence continues at coordinate 616,961 of JARFIY010000355.1, read as the reverse complement.
ATAAATATAAGAAATATCAAGGTTTATTGAATGATAGTTCGTCGATAACTTCTGGCCCACCTTTCTTTTCCATAATTTGACGGCTTTGGTAGCGTTTTGCCACACGGCACCAAAATTCGATCATATGTATCCTTTTGAAAATACAATATTTATCGTTCGACGAAAATATTTGACGAAATTTGAAATACGTATTGTGCTCATTAAATGTATGTTAACAAAACATGTAAATATTGAAGAGTTTGGTCAAACGGTTCATAAATGGCGCGACTAAATGTGTTGACATTAAGGTCATAGTTAACAAAAGAATTATGAATGCATTAGGCATTCTCTAAACAAAATAGAGCGGGAGAGGGAGAGAGAGAGAGAGAGAGAGAAAGAGATAGAGTGAGTGACTGAATAAGTGAGTGAGAGAGAAAAAGAGGCGGGAGAGAGTGTGAAGAAAAGAGAGGGCAATTTCCTTAACACTGTTTTTATGTGTGTTTGCTTCTTTAGAGAAGCAAGAAAGGACGTTTCCAAATAAATTAGTTATTAGGGATAAGACTTAGACCCTCTATGAGAATATTAACCCTAAGGGCTCTTATTCCAGCAATAACAAGCCTTTAACGGTAGTAAGGTTCGATCTTTATCAGAAGAAGGACATTCGTATGGTGGAATCGGAAAAATGTCGTTTACTATGAGTTACTTCAACAAGATGCCGTTTCCAACTTGATAAATTAAAAGAAACAATTAGCACAGTTTTTAGTTGCTAGAAAAAAAATTGTTAATATTTGAGCGTGATCTCCTGTCTCATTTTTGGTTATTATATTGCATGACTATTACGATTTTTCTTTCAATAGAAAAATTTTTTTTGGGGGGGGAAATGGTTTAGTTTGACATATAACACACAAAATGCACTCGAAACGTATTTTGCTGGCAAATTACAAAAATGTCGGAAAGATGACATTATGTGGTTTTTGAAGAGACGGGGAAAGAAGTAATAGACAAGAACATATTGTATATAATTTAGTAATAAAACATAAAACATAAAATATTGTGTTCGTATTAGTTGTTAGTAAAGCAAAATAATCTTTTAGATTAACTTATACTATAGACTACCTGTTGGTTAAATAATAGGACTAGAGGTTACGTTGACACAATAATTAAATGAAAGCAGTGCAGCAATTCTGCTTTAGGTAACGTATAGTTTGTTTTTCATTTTTGCGGAACGCTCCGTGTACCGAGGTGATCAAAATAACAGTAATTTATTAATTAATCGAGCGTGCGATTGCAGCATGATATCGGCGCTCCACACAACCGTTGAGAACAAAGGACAGGTATTGCGCAAGGCGCATTGAAAGTAATCAATTATCTGGGATCTAGCTCTAATTTCAATACCGAACGTAAATATTGGATAGAGCCGACTGTATTAGCATTTCGTCAGCTGTCTGATTTCGATCTGGAATTTTGGCTAGCGCTGCAGTAATGTCTGTTAATATCGGTGGGTGTTCGTAATTGGTACTCGTGAGAGCCAGCGGTAGTTAAAATGTTTTGGTAATTTAATAGCTATAATTTGTTTTATTAAAGATTTTTTATTATTTTTTTATTAAAATAAAGTAAATCTAAAGCTGCGTTTCTTGTACAAAATAGAAATGTCAAATGCATCTTTTATCAGGAGAACTATTTGTCTTCGTCTTTTCCGTCTTTCCTTGGATATGATCTATTTTCTACATTTGTTCCTTTCACGTCTTTCTTAATCTTCCTATGTTATGTGTTCCTTTTTCTTTATATCGGTAGTAGATCATATGCGATCTCATATCCTCCATTCGTAGCAGGTGGTCTTTTTTATTGTTGTCTATATTCTTTTAATTTGTCCATAATATTGAATACGTTGAGTTCTTCTTCTATATCTTGATTTTTTATATCCATTCCAGTGTATCCAGTAGGTGATTGTAAAAACCTCATTTATGTTGTTACGATTTCATGTTATAGTCTGAAGTCTTTTGACTAAGATTTTTGCATATGCGAGGGTGGTCCCGGAAGTACCAGACCCAACAAAGGAAACACAAAAATTTTGGAAAAAATATATTTATTTTTCAACATAATCTCCTTTCAGCTCTATGCATTTTTCCTAGTGTTGTTCAATAAGTTCGATACCCTTTTTATAATAAGAACTGTCTTGCTCCTCAAAATAGCCATTAACTGCCGACATCCATTTTTCATAGTTGAAAAATCTTTGACCACTGAGCCATTTTTTCAAGTTTGGGAACAGAAAATAATCCAAAGGGGCTAAATCTAAAACTTTAATTCATTAATTTTCTTCGCTGAAACATTGCAATAAGTTCGCATAATACTTGCCGTTGAGAGTTTTTTCTCTTTCAAGATAGTCAATGAAAATTATCCCACGCGCATCCCAAAAAACCGACGCCATGACCTTGTCTGCAGATGAAACGGTCTTCGCCTTCTTTAGAGCCGGTTCTACCTTTTGAGTTTTGATTGTTCTTTTGTCTCGGGTGTGAAGTGAAAAATTCTGCTTTGTTGCTGTGAAACTTCGCTAAACACTCAATTGAAACATCTTCACGACACTGTTTTTGCTCGAGTGTGAGCAAACGCGGCGTCCATCTTGCACCTTTTTCATGTCCAAATTTTCAGATAATATGCGATGTACCGCACTTCTTGAAATGCCTATTATGTCTGCTAGCTCGCGCACTTTCAGTTGACGATCATCCAGTACTGCTTTGTGGATTTTATCGCCATTTCTGGAGTCGTCACCTCATTTGGTCGACCACTGCGATGCTTGTCTTGGTAGCTCGTACGACCTCGTTTTAAACTCTGCGACCCAATATTTTACTGTTGTAAACGAAGGAGCAGACTCACCCAGAGTAGAATCCAGTTCAGCTTTTATATTGGTTGGGCTGAGGCCTTTCAAATAAAAGTATTGTATCACGTAACGATGACCAATTTTCTCCATTTTCACAAATTCACTGACAACGTTCACTGTTGATGGCTGCCAAACAAATACTAAACAACGTGGCGTCTTCAAACTTGAAACATGTGCTTTATAGATTGTGTACTTTCTAATACAGTAATATTTTTCAAACAACTACCGCCATCTCTAGGCAGGCCGGGTACTTATGGGACCACCCTCGTATTTAGATGTATTTTGTAAAAGACTTCATACACACACACACACACATACAGCACTACAGCCCATGGAAAGTCTTGACTTCTCTAATAATTGTCTTTCAGCTTTGTCGATCTTGTGCTAAGTTGGTCCCATTTAGTACCCTTAGTCTTTTTTAGATTGGTTGATACATTGTCCTGCCATCTTAAATGAGGTTTTCCCCTTGTACGTCTGCCTTCTGGATTCTCGGTCAAACATTTCTAGCGGCTCTTGTCTGAGGCATTCCCACACATGTCTCAACCATGTTAGCCTTTGTCTTTTAATCCACCCTACGAGGTCTTGATCGTCGTATTTTCTAGTAGTTCATGTTTTTTTTTTGGTTAGCGTCCATGCTTTGCATCCATACGTCCACAGGTTTTATGACTGTTCTATATAGTTGCAGTTTACATGTTCTAGATAGTGATTCTGACTTTAGGATGCTGTTGAGGCTAAACAAACATCGGCTTCTCGCCATTATTCTTTGATTAATTTTTAATGATGTCGTTACTTCAGTTTATTGTTGTTCTCTATTACAAGTTCATCATCCTCTTTTTGTGGTTGCTCATTTAGCGTTGTTAGTACTCTAGGTTTGTCAACGTTTACTACTAACCCTGCGTATCTTCCAACTTGATCGATACTTGTAAAAGTGTTATTCCGTATCGCTCCCTTCTTCCTAGTATCATGACATCATCTGCATAAACAAGAAGTTGTGAGCTTCTGTTATACAGAATACCTTCGACTCTTACTCGAGATTTTCCAGTGGTAGCTTCTAGTACTATATTAAAAATTGTAGAAGACAGTACGTATCCTTGTCTCACGCCCCTCTTATTTCAAATTCCCTGGATATGTGTTTGCCAATCCTATACGCACATTTGGTATTTGTCATCGTCGCTTTAATCTTAATTTTGGTGGAATTTTAAATTCTTGAAAGATCTAAATGGAATTGCGTTTTATTCTACCATAGGCTTGCTTATAATCGATATAAAGCTGCACTATATCAACATTAAATTTCTAGCACTTTTCAAGGATTATTCTCATGGTGAAGATATGGTCTGCCGTTGACCTTCCCTTTCGAAAACGTACCTGATAGTTTCCTACTAGATCCTCTGTTAGTAGGGTAATTCTTTGATTGACTATATTAGCGAATACTTAGTAGGCAATATTCAGGAGGCAAATATCTTGGTAGTTATTACATAACAATTTGTCTCCCTTTTTGAAAATTGGTCAAATAACGCCGATTTCCTCCAAATGGTAGTGATAAGTTTGTGTAATATATTAATCAATTTTTCGTCCTAGCTTTTATTAACTCAGCAGGTATGTTATCAGTTCTTGGAGCTTCATTGTTTTGTATGGCTCTGATGGCATTTTCTGTTTCTTCCAGCGATAGTTTCTGTATTTTTTCTTCTACTTCTTCTAGTTTTTTATTTTTATTTTCTTTCTTTTCTTTTATTTTCCAATGTTTTCACTTACATTTAATACTTCAGTATAGTGCTGCGTCAATCTTTCCATTATTGATATTTTGCTGCATAATGGCCCTCCAGTTTGAGTTCTACATATGTTGGAACAGGGCTGAAATCCTATCTTTATTTCGTTGACTGTCTTGTAAATGTTTCTGGTATGTTTTCCTTTGTAGTATTTTTCCACTTGTGCTATTCTTTTCCGAATATAGCGCCGCTTTTTTTCTTGCATATTTTGTTTGATTTCTTTCTTTCTTCTTCATACTTAGTAGGTTTCAGTCTTGTCTTAGTTTTTAGCATTTTAGCTCTTGCCTGTCGTCTATTCTGCAACGCTCTATTACAATCGTCGTCAAGCCAGTGATTAGAGCTTCTGAATGATTGTTTTTCTATAGCGGTTTCTGATGTTGTGATTATTATGTCTTTAACGATATTTAAATAAATGTCTATATCTGTATTTTTTTGTAAAGTTTCTGTTTTTTGTTGTATTTCAATTGTGATTTACTCCTGTTACTCCTACTTGTAATCTATTAGTAGCAGCAAGGTCCACCATTTGCATTCCGTTGTTATTACTTTTTTCATGTAGGCTATGCTTGCAGCTTGTAGGTTGTAGGCATTCTTTTTTGCCGACTTTCATGTCTTTATCGCAGGAGTCTTGTATTATTTTCTCCAATTTACAATAGAACCGTTCTTTCTCTCTACCGTTAGCTTTCTTGGTGGATGCATATACACATATTAAGATTACGTCACAGAAGAAGCCTTTCACTCTGAGTTTGCAGAGCCTCTTGTTATACCCTTGAAATAAATTTCTTCATTTAGCAGACTGTTTTCCACTAAGAGACCCGTTCTACACTCATGTCTACCTCCGGTGTCTTCATTGTACATTATAGTATATTATTTTCATTAGCAGTATATCTTTTCCCGGCCATCCTACTTCTTGTAAGGCTGTTATCTCTATTTAGTATTTGGAGACTTCATCTATTACGTCAAAGAGAGCACCCCGGTCTATAGAGGCTTAACACTTTCCAAGATCCAATATTCAAATCTTTCTTTCGTTGCAAAAGTCGTCTCCGATTAGACCGCCCATCTTTCCGAGGTTGTTGTTCAGTTTTCGTAACACTACCTTTTTTACGGTCGTTGGCCAACATACTAACCTCCTCCTTTATCTGGGCTTGAGACCAGCAGGACGCCGCAATACAACCGCAATACAACCGTCGTGACCTGGCGGAGTTGTGTAGCAGACCTATTTTTGGATAATTATCGCACACGAAGTCCCCCATTTTAAAAATAGGTTTAACCATAGTTATTTTTCATTCTTGGGGAATAATTTGAATTTTTTAACAAGTATTCAGTAGGTCAACAAATATAAATTTTACTTCTTCTGAATTATGTTCAATAATTTTTCTATTTTTGGTACTTAGCAGTGCATTGTTTAATTCTATAATTTTAGTGTATTTACCTCTGTTCTTATGGTTACTTGTTTGTGGTTTACATCTATTGATTATTTTAAAAACCAAAGATTTTTATAAAAGTTAAGCCATTTTTTAAAAGATATATTGCTTTGCGTCGTGTTCTCTTCTTCGTTAATTAATTTACAAAAATTTATATTTTGCCTTCCATGAAGATCATCGTCTCTATTCTTGATATACAGGTATCTCTTCGGCTTTGCTAAGTTTATCGGTTCAAAGTTCTTTTTATCAGAATATAGCAGATTTTCTATGTTATTTCTGATTTCTTTTCTAATGTATTTTTATCTTGGTCTACCTTCATCTATACTTTCACTTTCTATTGTGTTTTCTTAGTCGATGTTAGGAAAGCATTCTGACAGATTTATTTTCAAACAACTATACTTTTAATTTTTGTTTCGTCAACTTTTAGTTTTTAATTTTAACTTATTATGCGAGAACTTTTGCCTAAGCTCCTAAAAGGAAGTAATTTTATTTATTATGTGTACAAATAAGTTTCCGCCGTTTTTTTTATAAACAAGAGTTTATTGTAAAAAAAAGGTACAAATAATGTCATTCAAAATATTGCCCATCGTTTTCTACTACTTTTGACCATCTTTCGGGCAGCAAGTGGATACCCCGTCTAAAAAATTGCTCGTCTTTTGAGGCGATCCACGAATCGACCCATTTCTTCAATTCCTCGTAAGAAGTGAAGTGCTGCTCAGCCAGACCATGAGTCATCGACCGGAATAGGTGGTAATCTGAAGGAGCAATGTCTGGTGAATACGGCGGGTGGGGTAGGACGTCCCAATTCAGTCCTTCCAACGTTTCCTTTACGATTTTTGCAACGTGTGGCCAAGCGTTGTCATACTAAAAAATGACTTTATCATGCCTTTTGGTATATTGTGGACGTTTAATCTTCAATGCTCGGCTCAATTGCATCAGTTGTTGTTGGTAACGTTCCCCGGTGACGGTTTGATTAGGTTGGAGTAGTTCGTAATAGATTACCCCAAGCTGATCCCACCAAATGCACAGCATTAGCTTCTTGCCATGAATGTTTGGCTTGGCCATCGAAGTAGAGGCATGCCCGGGCTTACCCCATGACTTCCTACGCTTTGGGTTGTTGTAGTGGATCCATTTTTCGTCTCCCGTCACGATTCGATGCAGAAATCCTTTGCGATTTTGCCTTTTGAGCAATTCTTCGCAAGCGAATAAGCGACGCTCGACGTCTCTTGGCTTCAGTTCGTAAGGAACCCAATTTCCTTGCTTTTGAACCATACCCAGGGCCTCGAGACGTTGTGAAATAGCTTGCTGAGTCACTCCTAACTCTTGTGCAAGTTCTTCTTGCGTTTGGCACGGATCTTCCTCCAGTAAAGCTTCCAATTCTGTGTCATCATACACTTTGGGCCTTCCACTACGTGTTTTGTCCTCCACGTCAAAATCACCTCTTTTAGGTTTCTGGAACCACTCCCGACAACTTCTCTCACTCAAATTAACATTACCGTATGCTTCTACGAGTAGCTTATGCGCCTCAGCTGCAGATTTCTTTAAATTAAAGAAGTAAATTAGCAATTCCCGCAAAACCGCAAAACTTGACATCTTAATACGATGAAAACTAAGTGATGCTAGCAAAAAGTCAGAGGTATTAAAAGGTTATACTGTTGCCAGATGTCAACATATACTATACGACTTTTTACAGCTGACAATTTCGATGTTATCTTATCGGTGGCGCCATCTTTTGAAAACGGCGGAAACTTATTTGTACACCCATTATATCTATTCCCCTGAAAGCTCACGTGTCCTTTAACAATGTGGCCGGTTTTTCATTTGCTAACAAACAATTAATGATCGTGTTACTCATAATTCACATTTTGTTATAGTAGGTAAAATCACTAAGAAGTGGCCATTTTTATTTAAATTGTTTTTATTGTGTGTTCTAATAATGTTCTGTTTTTTTTTATCTTAGCATTTCAGTCACCGCCAATGAATATGTAATTATTTTTATTTGTTTAAGATTTGATTAAAATGTCAATAAAGTTTTTAATAATATGATTCATTATCGTCTTTTCTACCTTCTTATTATTATTGCTAAGGTTTCTTGTTTGATTCGGCACCTAAAAAATTTCAAATTACAGAACATAAAAATATTATCGATGTATCGAAAAATTAAAGCTTATACAAAAATAGTTCAGTTATAAAATTGTAGTAATGGTTTGAGATCATTAACATTGTTATCGGAGTTATCAACAACGTTATTAGGAGCTATGGAACGCTGTAATAAGAGTCCCCATTATTGTAGCTTTCTTTATATATTCGCTAATTTATAAGTTTTATTCATTTTTAATATATTTTTTTAAAATTTCTTTTGAATACACATTCACTAATCTCTTTAGATAAAACTTCTTTTACATTTATTCAATTCTCTTCTAAGTACTGTAAATGTTTTATTCTCATCTATGCTTATTTTATTCACTTTTTCTTATATATATATATATATATATATATATATATATATATATATATATATATATATATATATATCGCTTGTCAAAAAAACTATAAGGTCATCAAAACTACTTCAACATTTAAACATAAGAGATCGGTATGTGGAATGCTTTGAAAGAAAGCTAAACTCCTTCCTCGAGGAGCAAGTTATTTTTGTATTAGCAGCCACCAGTAATAAAAAAGCATTACCACCATGTTATCCCGTTGTATTTTGCATTGAAATGATTAGTAATGCATATACAATTGTTGAATATGTGATTTTAACAGCAGCTGATGAAATGGTACAAATAATGGTTGGCGAAAAACAAACTACAAAGTTAAAACAGTATTTCTCTCTAATAATTTTATACCAAGAAGAATAAGTGACGTGCCAGAGGATATTCAAATATAAATTGTTAAAAATATTAAGAAGGGCACGAACTTCTCACTGCAGGCGGTCAAATCCACTGATATTTCTAATTGTGTCCACTTTATAGAATTTATAAAATACGATACGAAAAATTGTATTACAGAAGATCTTTATTTTGTATGCCATTAGAAGCTAATGTTTATTTGACATTTTTATGAAAAGTACTAATAAGAACAACATCGTTTGTAAAATGTGTTTGCTTTATGCACCTTTGGCAGCAAGGCTTGAAATGCAAAAAAATGCAATATGTCTAGCTATATTTGTACCTTCTCAGATAGTTAATTTGAATTGTGTTATGGAAAGTATCATTAAAGTAAGTACCATAAAAGGGACAGCGTCCCAAATTAGTTAAAAAAATGGAAATTTTCTTTTTAGATACAACATGCTGAGATTCCAACAAACATGAAAAAACTTATATGAACTTATTAAGTGACAAAGTTTTCAAATTACAATTTATTTCTCAGAGCCTAGGTCACTTATGGACCAAAAAGATGCAACAATACCCTGAGCTAATGAAGAGAGCTGCCAAGTGTTTAGTTTTATTTGTATCATCATATTTCCACAAGTTAAATTTCTCTTCCATGACTGCCATAAAAATAAAAGTAAACTTGAAAATGATATTATTGTATGTATAACGAATACAGAGCCCAAATTTGCAAAGCTCCGAGAGAAATTTTTGAAAAAAGGAACATGCTTGGCATTAATATTTTTTACTTTGTGATTAGTTTCTGATTTTTTAAAGTTGTTAATATTTTTGTTATGTTGTGCAAAAAGAAGAAAGAATAGCCACGTTTATGTTATTGAATTTATGTTTAGTGGTTTTGTTAATGTATTATTTTTATTTGATATGTTTTTATTTATACTGCCAAAAAAACGGAAATGAACGTCATAAGGTTTTTTTATTTTATTTTGAAAATCTTCTCGTGTCCCTCCTCCCATTTTTAAATTCACGTTGTAACAACCACTGTCTCCTTATAATAATAAAATAAATTTAGTTATCTAAAAAGAATTTTGACATAAATTAATGGGTGAATAAAGAATACGAGCACAATTAAAATAGATTGATAGAATCTTTCGTTCCGTAGCTCAAAATACGACAATGTTCATATATGACAGCATTTTCTGTAATTCTCAGTATTTTGCAACATATTCGGAAAATTCCAAAATTAACGACGGCTGCGAAAAGAGAAAGTGAGCACTGCTAAGTGCGTCTTAGCCCGATTTCGATTTCGCCCAATTTTTAACCGGGTTACTTGCTGAATGAGCGATGAGTTGCCGGCGGGCTAATTGCAGAATGTGTAATTAGAGCTCGATATGAGACCGGATCAAGCGAATCGTGCTCCTCCTGTAATCTTTCGGAAAGCGCTAATGGCATTGTTCTATGCTGCTTGATGCGTGGGAAAGCCCGCAATTTTCGCAAATGTCGAAAGGTTTGCGACCTTGCTCCGGTTGCTGTGCCATTACATGTAGCACATCACGTATGCAACCATAACATAGTAGCTGTGTTGTTATACACCGCATTTTTAGTTTTTTATTATTTTTAAACATTTATTTTCTAAAATGAACGGAAACGTTTATAGAAGAACATATATTTGCTATATTATACTTGCAGGATTCTTGAAATTTGAACTTAACTTTGAAATTGGATTTTGTCTTAGTTTATATTGCTTTTGTAATTTCATTACAATATTTTAAAAAATTAATATTATGTATAAATATGTTTCCTAGTGAGTTAAAGCACAGAGGAAGCGAAGTGCCATATTTCATAATTTGTTTTAGTACCCAATAATTTATGCTATGTATAGCACGTTGTAGTGTCTTTTAAAAGTATCTGGCAAATGGGATAGGATCAATTTAAGTTTGAGATTAAAATGATAAGAAATTATTTGCGGACTCTGAAGCAAATGCGAATATAACGTTTCAGTTAATGGAAGAACGACTTCTATATAAATTGGCGTTGGTCCGTGGAAATCCATAAAACAGTATGTATTTTTAGTCTTTCACATCAAACAATTCTGTATATGTTCAATTATGTATAAAGCAAAATCGGGGAGGTCAAAATTTTTTTTATTTACATTGAAGATTGAATCCAGATTGGTGGCTGCTTTTTGACATAAATTTTTGTCTTGAGTTTTTGAGTTTCAAAATTCAAACGTAGTTGCATACGCACAAGTAATCAATCACGTTCAGAACGTTTGAAAACGGCTACCCCATTAGATATGTCAATCGATTCTTTGGAATTTGCGACTATAGAAGATCTAGATATACCATAACTAAAACTCAAATGCAATCGAAGCAGCAGCTTGCATTCGGTAAATCTATTTCAAAGATAACTGATTCAAATAACTCAGAAGGTGTTAATGTCAGTATTTCAAAACGCCAAAGCGATACTGCTAATTGGCTGTCTTCAAACAGCGTTTTTGGATAAGCTGAAAGCAGGAATTCAGGAAAAATACCACAGAATGCACCTTCCCATTAAAGCGTCATCATTTAGCAGAAATTTACGCACTCAAGTTCGACATAATTTCAAATCTACCTTATTCGACTAATTTACTTTCCCTAAATATTCACATTTTTCCAAAATTTGCAATGTTCTTCATTGGTTATTATGTCGATTTTTAGGAAAATCCTTACGGAAGGAATCGAAAAGCAATATTAGATTAACTGTTATGTTAAAAAATAAAATAAAATTGGAATCATATTTATTTTAATTTTATTATCATTCCAAAAACTTTTTAATCTACCCTTGCACGTGGTGGAATATTTTAAGAAAATATTTTACACGACATAATTATGTTTATCTTGAAAATTTTTAGCAAGCATGACAGTATTGCATAAAAGGAATTAACGTTGTAGACATTCTTCAGTGAGTTTAACAAGTAGTTTTCTATACATAGTCAGTTTCTTTAACAAAATAATCTTAAATTCGCTTACAGAATTGAACTTTCTGCAATTATTTTTTAGTCCTTTTTGGCAAAACCTGAGGGATATCGGAGTCGTAGTAAACAAAATAAATCACCGCAACCCTTATATTTAATACTTTTTTGAACCGGTACAGGTCTGTTTGCTTTAGAGCTGCTGTAAAATCCTTATAAATAGATATAGATATACCGTAAATAATTTCTTAAATTTATCTAAAAATTCCGATTGCCTTTTCCTGAGATAACAAATATAGTTCAATTATAAGATATTTTAGAGGTTGTACTATAATTTTTATTATTCCAAATTTAGATATTTCTTGAAGCTAATAGCGCGGATGGTATACAGTATGTTAGACCTACGTAGTAGCACTTTTTCGCAAGGAATGGAGTAGACTTGCTTAATTAAACTGACCTAAGTGCAGTTTTAGAATTTCGTTTGACATATTTGAATGTTTAGTACTCGTTTGAATCTAGAAGCGTAAACGTTGCAGATACACGCGCTAAGAGTTCAAGTTCAAGTGCATTGTTCGATAAAGCGGCTGCGGCCGCCTTATCTCGTATTGCGAACCCGAGTTTGCTTAAGTTATTTTAATCAAGAAAGAAACATGGTTAACAACAGTAATTTTTATTTAACGAATACGACAATGTTATCATCAGAACACGAAACTGGCTCATAATATACAGGGCCATCCTTCGCCAAATGTACACTTCACACAATTTCCAAATATCTACCAAAATCAATCTATGATAAACACTCAACTATCATTACCTTACATTGCACCAACTAGTCAACCTTCACAAGGACCAAGTAATCCCTTTCCCCCTAAACAGGAACAATACTTAGCAATGCAATCTTCAGGACTCTATCAGCCTCGAAATTCCCGGCAACTATACAGGTTAACCTCAACGTCTGACGACGAAATGGGAGACGATCCCCTTTCAAAAGAGAACATCGCATCTAAAGAAAACCCCTGGCAAGTACTTAAGACTACTAAACGAAATCACTTGAGACGGTATCCTCAAACACTTTACCCTTTTCCAACAGTTTTCCTGCACTAGCTAATTCCCAAAATCCAACCCCATCGACAATTCAACAAATAAAAACAATACTCCCAAAGATAAAACAATAGAATCTGATAAAATCCCCAAACCCCCGCCTATATTTGTTTATGGAGTCCTAGATCTACCAAAAATGAAAGCTACACTAGCAGATGTAGCAGAAGAAGAGCAATATGTCACTAAAAGCCTGCAAATAACACAATTAAAATCTCACCAAATACTCCTGATATATTCCGTAAACTAGTTAGGTACATGCGCGAAAATAAAATTATACATCACACCTACCAACTAAAAGACGAACGAGCGTTTAGAGTAGTCATCAAAAATCTTCATAACTCGATTCCACTCGAAGACATAAAAACAGAAATCACTAGATAAGGACACCAAATTAGGAAACACCATGAATGCTAAACATAGAACCGCAAAGGAGCAAATGAATCTATTTTTCATGGACTTAGAACCATCTAACAATAATAAAGAGATATATTCCATTCAATCTTTACTACACAATCGCATAACAATTGAACCGCCAAGAACAAACCAAAATGCTGTCCAGTGCATGCGATGCCAAATGTATGGTCATATATAAGCATATTGCTCCCGTCCCTTTGTGTGAGTCAAATGCAGCGGTAATCACAGCACAGCCAGCTGTAAGAAGAGCAAGGACACGCCAGCAACGTGTGCACTGTGCGGAGGAAATCACCCGGCTAACTACCGAGGATGTACTCATTACCACAACTTCTACAAAAGTAGAAATACCAATTCCAAACCGCCAACAACCCAATCCCCAATCATAAATAGACAAAGTTATATATCCAACCTCCCGCATTCACCTACATACGCTAGTATTACCAGTCACCAAGAACCCCAACAACAAATCCCTTCTGACCAGTCCCTTAACCTAACCTTAGACAAATTCCTAGAAGAATTCAAATCCATGTTCTCCCAACTCATTCAGCAGAACAGCATGGTCCTTAACATGCTGACAATGTTAATAAGCAAAACAAATAATGGATAAATTCCTCCGCATTGCACAATGGAACGCCAACGGCCTCTTAAATCACAGAGACGAAGTAATACTATTCCTAAAACATAACTACATCGACATAATGCTAATTACTGAAACGCATTTCACGGAAAAATCGTACATCAAAATTCGTAACTACCATTTATATTATACTAACCATCCAGACAAAACAGGACACGCTGGAACCGCTATATTAATCAAACAAAATTTAAAACATTACGCTCTCCCCAACTACGAGAAGGAATCTCTCCAGGCTACTTCCATCAAGGTGCTCACCCTCCCCTATGAAATAACCATTGCGGCTGTCTACTGCCCCCCAAAACACAATATCAAACAATGTGACTTCGACCAGTTCTTTCATACCCTGGGTCCCAAATTCGTATCAGGCGGCGACTACAACAGTAAACTTACTGCCTGGGGCTCCCGCCTAGTTACTACAAAAGGCAGCGAGCTATATAAAACTATACAAGACAGTAAATACGTCTACCTTTCAACAGGGACCCCGACATACTGGCCATCCGGTCAGAACAAAATCCCCGATCTCCTCGATTTCTTCGTCATTAATGGAATATCACCAAACTATATGGGCATCTCCCCAAGCTACGACCTTTCCTTGGACCACTCCCCGATCATAGGAACTATAAGCGCAAGGGTCCTAATCAAAAATCCCCCCGCACAGATCCATAACGCTTCAACTGACTGGGATTTATATCGGAAAATTCTTCACGAAGGCATTGACTTGAAAGTCAGTTTAAAAACCCCTCTCGAAATCGATACAGCAGTTACCAAATTAAATTCTCTGCTAACAACTACAGCACAGCAAGCTACCCCGCCTAAGGTAATGAGAAAAGTCAACCATATACACATGTTCATCTAGAAGTTAAACTTCTAGTTGCCCAAAAGAGGAAAGCCAGAGCCAAATGGTAAAAGTGCCATCAACCAGCAGACAAAATAACCCTCAATAACCTTGGAAATCATCTTAAAGCGAAACTCAAATCCCTGAGGGAAGACTCGTTGAATACCTACCTCTCAACCATAAACCGATATGACAACTCAATATGGAGACCAGTCAAATCATCTTTAAAACCTCAAACCACATCCCCACCAATACGAAAACTACCTCCAGCTCTAGGATGGGCCAAGAGTGACAAAGAAAAGGCGGATTTGTTCGCTATTCACCTATCTGGAGTATTCCAAACACATGATGAACCACCCAACGTTAACCTCCCAAACCAACCAGCACCTGAACTGAATACACCTCCCATACCACTAATAACACCGAAGATTCTAAGATCTGAAATTCAGAGATTAAATCTCAAGAAAGCACCAGGACCGGACAAAATTACACCGAAAATGCTCCGTGAGCTTCCACGAAAAGGAATAGTTCTGCTGACGTACATATTTAATGCTATACTCCGACTTCAATATTGGCCGAGAGAATTTAAGATCGTAAAGATAATACTCATCCCTAAACCAGGTAAAGATCCCAGCTATGCGTCATCAAAGCGCCCCATAAGCCTGTTACCAGTTTGCTCCAAACTCCTTGAAAAGTATGTCTTCCAAACCTTAGACCCAGAATTCACGGCAACTAACTGGATCCCTGATTATCAATTTGGCTTTCGCCGACACCATTCTACCATACAACAGTGCCATCGCATCACGCAAGAAATTAACACAGGATTCGAACAGTCAGCCTACTGTATACCTGTTCTTTTGGACATCACCAAGCGTTTGATAAAGTCTGGTACAAAGGACTCAAACTCAAAATACATCAAATCTTACCTCCTCAATTTCATAAACTTTTGGACTCCTATCTAACAGACAGAAAATTTCGAACACGCGTTAACGACGAAGTCTCTCCAGTGTACCCAATCCAATCTGGGGGTCCCACAGGGTAGCGTTCTGGGTCCCTTTTTTTAAACGTTATATACCTCAGACCTTCCAACCTCCCCAACCACTACTATAGGAGCATATGCCGATGACACAATTATACTTGCGAGACACACGGACTTAAACCTCGCTGTGGAATATGTCCAAACTCACCTCAGCTTACTTGAAGTCAGCGCTGTAACATTAAGGTAAATGAATCCAAATCTACTCATGTGACCTTCACTCTTCGCAAAGGGATAAGTCCTCCACTACATCCTAATAACATCGAAATACCACAATCCCCATCAATGAAATACTTGGGTCTACACCTGGACAGCAAGCTCACCAGGAAGGAGCACATTACTAAGAAAAAAAACATATAGAGCTCAGATTTAAAACCCTTTACTGGCTACTAGACCGACACTCCTCATTATCCCCCTCTAACAAAATATTTATCTACAAAACCATCATTATACCAATCTGGTCCTATGGAATAGAACTTTGGGGCTGTGCTAGCAAGACTAACCTCGCAATCATGCAACGAAGTCAATCTAAAATCTTAAGATCTCTTGTTGATGCTCCCTGGTACATCACCAATCAGATGATAAACGACGACCTCGGCATCCCGATGCTCAATACGGTAATACAGGTCAGAACCAGGAAACATCTTGAAAAATTTACCACCCATGACAACCTTTTTCGCCAAGAACTTCCACACCATCAAGTCATCAGACGCCTCAAGCGCCGCTGGCCTACAGACCTCCACTGAAGAGGACCCCACATGGGCCCAACACCTTAGCACTATTTTTTAGGACGAGGACCAGTCACTGAACGGGCCCTCATCATGTCAATTTCTAAACCAAAATATTAGCTTAAAGAAATACAATGTATTCTTATTGCTAATGTAAAAATAAATTAAAAAAAATTTGAATGTTTGATTAAACTTGTATGTATTTTATAATTAGTTTAGAATGGATGGAGTTATTATAGTCAATTTGAGTAAAGTTGATAGCTTACGATTTTTGATTTTTACTTCACTGGCTGACAGTACAATTTTATTTGGGGTTGAACTAATTTTAAAAACACGTAAACGCCTTTTTCGCCTAATTTTTCTTAATAAAAACCCCAATGTCTCTTGGCAACATCGATTTTTTAAGAACAAAGTTAAATTAGCCCAGGAAAAATAAATTTCTCGTAATATTTCAACAAATGATTGTTACCAAGATTTTTGAAAAATAACTTGGTAATGGCTAAACCCATTATTTTTAGATATTATAATTGCGTGGAATAATTTGTCTATAAGAAAATTGGGGATATCATTATCCTCTTTTTTCATTTAAGAAATTTTAACTATTTCTATCGGCATAACGGAACTTCTAATAAAAGCAGGAAAAAGATTGTTTACAGAAGATTTTAACAGCTTATAATAGAGTACTAAGTTATTTGAACCAGTTATATGAAAGCAATTGTCACAGAAATGTCAAATTTTTCAATGATTAAGAAGTTGAAGTGAAAATAAAGAGAAATTTTATGTACATGAAAGTATTGGAAACGAGTGATTCCTGGAGAAAGTAAATCTTTGGCATGTGTAATGCAAATAGCTCTATTAGAGTACTCTTTCTTGATGTGTAGTTACCATATTATACTTTACATTAATTCTACTTTCAGGCTGTTTAAGAGCGAAACACCCGCAAATTTCAAAAAATAGTCACTTATATGTTATTTTGAATTGATTAACTACAAAAGTTAGAAAACGCTTTCTAAATTTTTCACATTATCTTTAAAGCGACATCAATCCATTTTATCTGATTTTAGTTATATGAAATTATGCATTACCTATAGATTAGAAACTTCGATTACTATTAAGTGAGAAAATAACCGACCGAGTATTGGTAAACAATTTTTTTTAATCCACAATAGAAACACTATTATTTTTTTGTATATTCAGCTCTTCATGTAATCGATATGTAGAGACCTCACGAAAAATTTAATAACAAAAATATTATAAATAAAAGATGAAACTACTGTAAAAGAATCATTTAAAATTATTTTTCAAGTAATTAATTTTCCACTTTGGAATTTACAAAATTCTAACTCGAAACAACACTCTAGAGATACACCATTGAGTGTAATGGTACGGTTTGGAACCAAAAGTAAATTTGGAATTTGTAGGAAATCTTTGATATGTTTGATAGTAATAATGACTTACATTGCGATTTATTTTTGCGTAATACTTTAGCCTTTGTTTTTCACTGCAATAATTTGATTTATTTTTTAGTATATTAAAGATTAATTACTTATACGGAAGCTAATTAAATATAAGAGGAATTTTTTATACATTGAGTGTTATAAGTAGGTATATTTAGGAGAATGTTTCTACATCAGTACTTTACAGCATTTTTTATGGTTAGTAACACCATATATCCGTAAGACTACCTTCCTTCGTTGCGCAGTAAATTATTATCAAGTCTTTTACGACAGAGGACGTAAAACTATCCAAAATTTCAGACTCAAGACAGTTGTTCAAGTTAAGAGGTTATGTAGAAATATAACTTTGTATGTTTATATTTTTTATGATGCTTTAATGACTTAAAAAAATATTTCCGATTTATATCTGGCATTTATTTTTTATATTATATTTTCTTTCAAGTATTCCAGGCATCTTTTTTAATTTCTATAAGTAAATAAATTGTTTTTATTATGTAGACACCAAAAATTTGAATTTTAGACTTATTACTTGATTATCTGTCAGCTACTCAGATATTCAATTACAAAAGGTTGCCCGCCAAGAAGTATTTTTTGGCGTCCTTAGCTGACATTTTTTCACCCGCCTTCCTCAAATTTTTACAAGGTGGTAACGTATAAATTTTTAATTGGATCGGAAACGTGGAATAATTTAACTTAGCGCCCATTTATAATGGACGAAAGTATAAGTCGCCCATAAGACATACGTAAAAAAATTTACAATGTAGAAAAATGAGAGCCACATCAACTGAAGAAAAGAAAGGTAAAAAACCATTTGGCAAACCTCACTTGATAGGCAAAAAATAAAGAGGTTCCTGTGTCGTATTGTGGTTGAATCAAATAGAGAACTTTGGTTATGCCTTGTAGATATAAAAGCAGATTTTGATTATATAGATAGTAAAATAATATGGGAAGGCCTAAGAAAACCACAGATATCAGAAATTCTAATAAGAAAAATTGAGAGTGTATGCAAGAACGTTACAGCACACATACGGATATAAGAGGGTACTTCAAAAGAATTCAAATTTTAAATAGGGATAAAACAGGGTGATAGTCTCAGCCTATTGCTTTTTAACGTAATAATGGACAGAATAATTAAAAACAGGAATTAAAAAATAATAGAACGAGAAGATATCGCTAGGATATAAAAACCTACGGCCGATAATCGACATAGATAATCTTGTATATGTCGATAACATAATTCAAATGGCAGAAACACCGAGCAAACTTAACAGAAAAATAGAAATATGGGTCAAAGATATAGAAGAGAATGGTATGAGAGTGAATCTTGAGTAAACGAAAATTTTGGTCATCATTAAGAAACAAAGGGAAGAAGAAGAAGATATGATTGTATGTAACGGAATACATCTGGAAGAGGTAAGGACTTTTGACTATCTGGGTACTAGAATTAAAAATGATGGAAAGAGGGAATTGCCAATAGAACAAAAAAAAAAAGGAAATAAGATATTCTACGCAATGAAGAAAATAATATTTGGAAAGAAAGAAATAGGTAGAAAAAATCAAAAATACACGTCATAAAGCAATTGTAGTTCCGACCTAAACATATTCTAGCGAAGCATGGACGAGAATCAAAAAGCATAACAGTACAATCACAGCAATGAAGATGAAAATACTTAAGAAAATAGCGGGACAAAAGTAGATAGGATAAAAAATACGGAAATAAGGGAAACTTTACAAATTAAAGCAATTTAAAATTAAAGTTTTACTTACGGTAATACTTCTTGTTTATGTGGAGGAGAGAAACCGAGTGTCCGTTAAATTGCGTAACGAAACATTTATAGCTGAGGGCTAACATAGTTGTAGTAGCGAAATGATAGCTTGGTTATAGTATGTAAGTGATATGTACGACAAAAATTCGGCCAAATAGAAAGCGAAAATGTTATTTTTTAGTGCATCCAGTTTGGATACAAAAATGGTACTTTCTAGTGGATACGATTTTAAAAAAATGCTTCCATTTAAAGCTAGCATTATTTTATTTGAATATTTGTAGTCTATACACTCACTCTTTTAGAGAAAAACATTTTAATTATCAAGTTATGCTATGAAACAGATGTATATTTATTGGTATTGAGTTGATAGGACGTCTTTTAAACTATTCCGAGTTAATAAACGTTAAATCATAGACATATTTACATTTAAAGTATGAGAATAGTACAAATGTAAACAAATATTTAAATAGTTACATACTGTTATAAGTTGGTCTAATATTGTTTTACAGGTGTACAACTACTAGCCTAAATATGACAATCAAATTGTAAAACATAATATTATTTCTTAGTAGATTCGTTTTCTTAAAATGTTAGCTATAAATGTATAATGCATTTCTATAATAATAAACAGTTAGACTGCTACTAAACGCTTTACCATACATAGCCTTGATTAGCTCCCTTTTGGTGCTAGCTTTTTTTTTATTAGAAATGTGAAGCTTTGGCTCGGATCGTACATTCTAGGTATGATTTAAATCACGACTACTGCTTGACTAATTGAAAATTTTCATGTTATTATTTTTATCCATTCCACAGTAGTCTTTTTCGCATGACAAAGAGCCCTATTTTGTTGAAATAAGCGGTCGTGTCTTCCGTTTTCATTATTTATTTAAATTTAATATTCCTACTTTTCTACTGGGAATGCATGTCCAAATCATAAAGCTTTTAGGATTGTTCATTATAGGACTGATAATAGGGATTCGATACACAAATTTAATTGTCACTTCCAAACATAAAAATGCTTATTTCATCGCTTTAAGTAACTCTATTTTAGTCCAGTGTTGATGTACTTTTGACCAATCAATTTTTCTCTTTGCTATATACTCATAATTTTTTTCTCAATGTCCTAATCTTTAAATCATTTTCAATTTTTTTCAATTGGTTCTTGCAACCTCTAGGATATTTTTAATGTTTTGGAATGTTCTTGGGTAATCTAGTACCGGCGGCCAATTTTTTTATCTATTTTCCTTGTTTTGTATAATTTTATTTCGCTTAGAAACATTTCTTACACCAGATCCTATCTTTTTCCAGTATTTTTGTAATTTATTTGTAAGTAAAACCTTATTTGTGTAAAGTAAGTGTCCTACAATTATAAGAAGGGTTTATTAATATTTTTAGTTCTTCTTTGTTACACCAAAGAAATATAAGATTATTAGAAAAGCGCACAACGGATACAGTGATAATTAACAGCTTCCATTTATTTAAAAAAAATAAACAATTAGTTGATCACACGTTTGATTCATAC
Organism: Sinelater perroti; assembly: GCA_036346155.1. Lineage (NCBI taxonomy): Eukaryota > Metazoa > Arthropoda > Insecta > Coleoptera > Elateridae > Sinelater > Sinelater perroti. The sequence continues at coordinate 595,637 of JARFIY010000355.1, read as the reverse complement.
GATTAACTATTTACCTCAATTTACAATTGAGAATGGGTTTAGTATTTTGTTGTGTCTTCTTTACGAGTAGAATCTTTGACATTAACAGATACATCTTTCAAACGACTAGAAGAATTTTAATTATGAACATGCAAACGTATCCTGTATATAAGGTGGATAGATCACGTACGAAATGAAGAAGAGTTAACAAAAATAGAAAAAAACAAAGAGATTATATGAACAATTAAAATACGATAACTATCATATTTCGGGCACATCATGAGGCAGTTAGACACATACAACATTTTATTCCTAATCATAAAAGGAAAGATCAAAAGCAAGCAGGGATCTGGAAGAAGAAGAACCTCATGGTTGAGAAACCTGAGGCAGTAGTTTGAATAAACAACAATATGGCACCTTAAAAAGAAAAAGAAGAACTATTTTTAAACCAGTGCAGATGATACTGTTAAAATTCTACCTGTGAAAACACTGGTTGGTGATATTATAATTCTACTAAATTATTAAAAAAATTAAAAAGTGTTTTTTACTTAGATTAATTATATAAGTATATAAAATACGTAGTTTATTTAAAATTTGTGTATGATAGTGTATGTCCAAATACTATCTTTAAATTTGTGAATTTGGGTTCATACAAAAGTGCTTAGAATTATTTATACTAGAATAAAAATTAGACTGGCAGAAAGGTTTATTTGGGTTTTGAGTAGTTACCTTTGACTTTATATAGATTGCTAAAGTAATTATACTGTTTTACAAGTTATGCATACATTATATTTATTAAGGACGTAGATGGTAGATTATTTTCTGTTGTGCTAAAGTTTTTTTCTTAAAATTTAAATTTAAAGGATAGGCAACATATTCAATTCAAATTTTGGCCGTCCTTTGTCATTATTGGAAGTTAAGGAGAAACGTTGTCGATACGACTCGAATAATCCAAGAAGTTAAGGTACGATATTTGCTTGTGCCGCTCAAAATTGGTTCAAGAAATTCTTTATTTGTTATACTAGTCTTCAAATGCAACTTTGGCCTAGACGCCTTTTGCAGTAAATAGAAGAGCTTGAATCACAGCGATGGACAATAAGCGGGATACTATCTGTTAACACAGAAAATACTCAAGGAACCTATCACGGGGGTAAGGTATCTCACACAACTCTACAACACTATTTTGCAAGTTGAGTACTTCCCGGTCAAGTGGAAAGTAGCACAAATCATTCGCATCCTATAAGCTGGGAAACCATCCGATGACTCAAAATTTTATCGTCCCATTAACCTCTTACCCATAGCTTTCAAAGTTTGTGAAAAGCTACTACTAAACCGATTACTACCGATTATTGAAAACACTGAATCAATCCCTGATCACCAATTTGGATTTAGGCAGATGCACCCCACTGTTGCAAAATTCCATCGTATCATAAAAAAATTTACTGAAAGCCATGAAAAAGCAATACTGCTCTGCAGCATTTTTGGACATATCTTAGGCCTTCGACAAAGTGTGACACACTAGATAGCCTTTTATTCAAGTTACGTATCCTCCTCCCTATAAACTATTTTATAACAGACACTTTCTGGTTAAGATTGATACTGACCTAGAACTCTACCCCATAAATACTAAAATGCTATAAGGTAGTGTCTTGGGGCCACTACTCTATCTGCTATACACTGCAGACCCACCTACAACAAGAAATGTCACTATAGCAAACTTTGTAGACGACACAGCAGTTCTAGTTTCTGACACTGATCCAGTAATTGCTTACCAAATATTGTAAACCAATCTATATAAAAATCAAACATGGCAAAAAATAGAGAGTAAAAACAAACACAACCAAATCTATCTATGTGATGTTTACCACACGAGGGAAAACCTGCCCCCTTTCCAACTGAGTAATCAACAGTTGCCTCAACAAGAAGAAATTAAATACCTGGGGCTATATATCGATAGGAGGCTCACTTGGAGAATTCACTTTTTTACCAAGCGTAAACAGTTCGGACTGACTCTCTCCAAGATGTATTAGTTCATTGGACGTACCTCTAAACTTACCACCGAAAACAAGCTGTTGCTTTACAAAGTTATACTAAAGCCAATTTGGTCATATGGAATCCAGCTGTGGGGCACGGCATCCACATCCAATATAGAGATACTTGAGCGTTTACAAGCGAAACTGTTGAGAATGATAGTAAACGAATCTTGGTTTGTGTCTAATGCAGCCATCGGAAGAGACCTTCAAATCTCTTCGATTAAAGAAGAAATACGACACTCCAGCCAGCAGTACAGTGCTAGACTACATACCCATCCCAATGATCTAGCAGTGAATCTTCTAAATCAGCCCATAGTCAACAGAAGGTTGAAACGATACCTACCCAAAGATCTGCCTACCAGATTCTGATTTGTATGTTTTATGTTAGTTCTAGTTTAAGTTTTAGTATGCAAGTATCATATATACTAAAACACATATCGGATCTAATCTATTTGTTACAGAAAGCTTTCCACTGGGCAACCTTCTGCATGCTATCTTTATTGCTTTACCCTTTGCTAAATGTACATGGTATAAATTGCAAATTAAATAAGATGATAATAAAAAAAATCTATAAAATTTTGCTACTAAAGAAAAAAGAATTGCAACTACTTTGCTTGGGGCAATAGAAAAACTTTATATCTCTTAAATATTGCTTAATTAATACAATATAAAATAAAAAATACATGTATAAAACGACATAAAAGCGAAATAGCTCCTCATATTAAAAATAAAGAGGTATTTTTTATGATATTGTCATCAAACGACTTAATAGTAGCTGATGTGTTGCGTCACCGACAATCAGCGCATTGTAAGCGGAAATGGGATGAGGTTGGAACTTTCGCCTTGTTCTTGAGTCGACCCTTCGGTAAAGTACTAATTACAAACACTTACGTGATTAAAATGATTGCTAAGAACAATACGTGTGTAAATACCGGCCTGTGCTGAAGGAATGTTACGTAAGCAAGCTCTTTACAAACAAAAACACGCGTTTGCTAAACTGACGGCAAGATTTAAGATCTCATTCAAGCGTACGTAATTAAACAAAGCAGCTAACAATTAAATTATCTGACTAATTAGTGCAGTTGGCGGAAAAGTAGTTGCTTAATAAGGCGGTTGTACCGCTTCACTTTTAAGTGAAGTGAAGGTGCAGCATTTAATTGCTAATTGAGCCGTAATTAGTGAACAATAATTATTATCTACGAGGTGAACAAATCAATTGTAGTTTATCGTTTTCGTAGTTTACATAAAAGTATTGTTTACGTAATATATGACTCAAAAGACTGTTAAATTATGTATTATCCTTATTTTTGACCTTCCTTTAAAACAATTGAAATAATATTCTAGTGCGTTTAATTAATACTACAATAATATTATTATTTGGAACTTATCATAATTTTACTAATTTATGATTTGCAAATTTTTGTGGAAAATTTTGGTTACCAACCTATAAACTAAGGAGAAAAATTCAAATTTACGATTTCAGTAGCCATATATTATTTTTTTAACAATAGAAATAGGAAGAAGAATAACATTGTTTGGGTGAGTTATTTATGAAGTTCAAAATGATTGTGACTTTTCCTCAAAACTCTGGTTGCATCTGAAATTATCTATAGATTATAGTGTCACATGATGTCACCAAATGGTATTAGTGGAATACATAAAAGGAAAGACCATGAGTTATTCGTACAGTGCTAAGAGTGCAGAGTTGTAGAGCGAAAGAGTGATTGTTTCGGACATTCATATGAGGTTAGTATCGGTCTGTAGAAACTTAGTACCAAGTGGCATAAGTGTATTTTGCTGAACATTGGCGTTCAAAAGCATTAAGAACTGTGATAAGAAAGGCAAAAGCAACGGGCATCTGGTAAATGATCATACACTACTCAGTGTGTATCTGATTTGATAATGGGAAACGGGAGAATGCTATTCGTTGCACTGGTGGATGCAACAGACTGGTATCACCAAATTTTGTGTACCATTATCCACAAGGACTTGAAGATGATAAACGTTTGTATATAATGTACCTTCTATATTCTTACTGTTCAGCAGAAGCATAAGTGTGTGGAGTCAAGTACAGTGCAGATTCGCAAGTTTTTTAAGTCAAGATATCGGAAGCAAGCAATATGTGGAATATCAGCATATACAAGAAGTTACGCTCGAGATGATTTATTTCAAAACAAATGGTTATTGTATTTTGGGATCAAGGATTTTGTTGTTGAATTGACGCTGCTTTCTAAAAGCATTACCAGTATTTAGTAATGCTGCGATGGAAAATGGAGAAGCCTTGCATCAACATGAAAATTCGCGGTCACATATTCACTACAGCATTATGACCTGTTGCATAAAATTTGAATTTTACTGCGCTCTGCTTTACACATTGGACAGAAAGAGCTAGTACACGTTAAGAAGTTCTTTTTCAATGGCGAGCTTTAGTCGGTTATTCATAAGTGCTGCCAAAGAATGGCGTATCAGCTTTATGGAGATTTTAGTTTCTATGTCAAAAGTGCATAAACAATGATGGACGATGTCTAATAAAATGTGTACTTACTTTTTTCTAACAAAAAAATAGTGAGATCTTCTCACAATAAGGAATATTGTTTTTGAACAGTCCAAGTACTTTTATTATGTAAAGATTTTGAAATCCGTTTGGATCAGTGAGATGTTTATAAAAAGCTATGATGAATAAAGAAGTATTTTTCGTGTACGTTCCGTTAAGTGAAAGTATTCAAGGAAATTTGAATAAATGCAAAATTTTTATCAAAATGAATAAAGGAAAACAAATTTATCATATAGAGGCTTATTTATAATCGGAAATTTTGGCAAATTCTGATTATACTTACAATTTTAATATATTTAATTAATTTGCTAATAGCATGATAAAATGTAGTATTAGGATGCATATTTATATCATGGGCGAAACTATCTTACATCTTTTAAAGTTTTAATATGTTTTTGATTATTGATGAGAAACTGTTCTGAATAAGAATCGTATTAAAAATGATAGTGATTCATCTTTAATGCAAAAGTGAGAAAAATTTAAAATATATTTGAGAAGCATTTAAGGCATCTTCTAAGATATTATATTTATAGTGTTCTATCCGTAATTCATTTTTACAATGTGTTTGTTTATCACAAATTAAAAATTATTTATTTAATTTATTGATTGCAGAGGAAACAAATAATATATGTCTCTAAACTAAAAGTTTTCATGTTATACTTACCTTTACTATTTAGTCATCGCGTACGACCTCTGATACAAAGAAAGCATCGCGTCTTAGAAGACCGCAATATTACTCTTTGTTCAAAGTGAAAGTAGGTATTCAATTATTTTTAATAACTAAGTAGGCTAATTGTTAGACCATGATTGAACTCAGGATTGCACGCATAGGCATATAAAGGGTGAATACATTAAAATTGAATTTTATAAGTTGAAAAAATTTGCAAGAAATATTTTTTTATGCGAGAACATTGCGGTACTAGGATCAGAACTTTTTGATGGTTTGGGTTGCTGTATCTGTTTTCTTCAATATTCCTTTTATGATGGACCAATATTGCTCTACAAGTCTGAGCTCTAAGCTGTTTGGTGGATTAATTTAATTTGGTATATAATCTACATCATTAGCGGCTTTAAAGTAGTGGTAAGTCACAAGATTTGACTAAAAAAGCAGTTTAACATCGTGCTGTTAGAAAAATGACAAGAAATTTTTGCAAATACTCCTTTCACTAGATGTGTGATAAAAGCTTTGCTCTTCAAACCACAACTGCATATGGCTTGCCAGACAAGAAATTTTGCTTTTGCTTTCTTTTGGCAAAGAAAAATGCCTTATCATCTGTTACTACGCACTGATTTCAAAAGATTTTTGTACAACTTATGGGAACGAGACTGTATTATTTGATTCTGCTTTGTATGTCTATCAGGAACATTTCGAGCTCCAAAACTTCAAATCCACTCTAACTTTTACTTTTTGCAAACGAGACAGCGACGTTTTGACTTTCCTGCCTCCTCCCACGAAAAAAATCTTTGGCTGTCTTTAAAAAGCTGCAATATTTTTTGTTCCTTCTTCTGATTTGTCGTTCGATGTTTACCTTCACTTCCTGGTTTGTTTTCCACCATAAGTCGTTTCCTAAACAGTTTTAGCACACGAGTGACAGTAATATTAGAAACATTTGCTTCTCGAGAAAGTTGACAAGTACTCAAGTTGGGATTGTAGACGTGTTTATGTGAAATTACTTTGTAGCGTTCCAGTCCATTCAACGACATCGTGGTAACTGTCTTTAGACAAGTTTTCTCTTGTCAAGTAATAAGAGCTTGCCCGCCAAGAGGTATTTTTGGCGTCCTAGACTGAAAATTTTTCTCCCGCTTTTCCTCAAATTTTTACAAGGTGGGAACGTATAAATTTTTAATTAGATCGGCTTTTCTAGCTGTCAAATCACCTGAAATTCGAGGTTTAGATCGCTTTAATATTTATATGTGTCAAAATGACAATCGTGATTAGTTTAATTTGTTATTTGCGGTATGTGTGTCACCATGGCATTGTAACATCCCAGTCTATTATACCATATAATATTTTATAATAGCATTTTGAGTTAGTAATTCTTTACATCACAATCTTAAATTGAATTTGCGAATGTTGGTTGAATTACTACTAATATGAATGAAGATAAGCCAAATTTGAAGCGCGAATACAAATAGTTTGAGTATTGTTTTTAAATTTAAATTACCGCTTACTTCAGGTTCTATTTTGGCAATTTTTAACTTACGATTGTTCTTACTCAATCTATAAACATTTGTCTTGTGATGCTGGTGTAAGCGGAAAAAGCACGTGCGTTACATTTTGCCTTCATTTAAACAGCTGGTATTTAACAATGTATTGACGCAGTTTACACAGAATATTGGTTGCTTTAACATTTTTTCTCATTAAAAACTTTATTATAGATGTCTCAAAAGTGAATTTAAATTGTGCGCCATCACCAGGTAAAAAATTGTAGTAAACACACTGGGGTTATACACTATGGAACCCTACTCAATTGAGGATCAAATGATGATTGCTAGAATTCATTACCGGTAGGGAAAGAAATGTACCAACTTAAACAATTATTGCATAATAATATAAATAAACAAAAACAGACTGATCTCATACTGACCGTTTAGAGGAAAACATTGTCGCTGCGAATGATAGTGTGACAAAAGTCCAGAAACTTTAGTATACTGTCGGTAACTGCAAGTGATCATTTCAAAAAGCATCATGCAGAGGATTTTGACAAAAGATCTGCTTCTGCGCTCATTCAAGATTCAGCTAGTCGAGGAACTAAAATCAAACCATTATTCGAAACGTTGGGTATTTTTCAGTTGGGTACTATAGAATGCCATTTTTACTAAACAAATATTTAACGAGCAAGTCCATTTTCACCTTAATGCATCAATATGTAAATTGTTGCATTTGGAACATAGAAAATCTGATCTATATATACCCAAAGATTAACATTTTGATGTGAATTTTTGCTGGTCGAAGCAATTGAGCCGTTTTTTTTTGAAAATGAGGCCGGAAACGCATTACAATAACAAAGATTATCGTGAGATGTTAGTGGATTTAGATAACTTGTGGTTCTATCAAGTCGGTGTCATCTATCACACGATATATAAAACAATCCAATTGTTCTAGCAAAAATTTATTAGGCGACTTATTTCACAAAACAAGCGAATTGAACTGGCTACCAAGATCTTGCGATTTTTTTCTCTGAGGATTTGTACAGACTAAAGTTTATGATACGAAAACGAGCATGCTTTTTAAATTAAAAGCAACAATTTGAAGGGTTGTCGACGAAATTAAGCTACAGTTATGGGAAAAAGTAATCTAAAATTTTGCTATAATAATTCAATAGTGTCAAATAAGATGTGAAGCATCCGACTTTGCATTTAATCGTAATACTTACCCTTTAAAATATTGCCATAACTTTGTCAACTAATAAATAAATTAAACATTTCTTTTGGAACATCCTCTAATATCATTGGGTTTAGCTATTGTCAATACGATTGCTGTAAATAAAAGGCCGTATTAGACTAGCCTATCTACATAGATGTGTAAGTATAAGTGCTTACAATCTCTATCCAATGATAATGTTTTGGTGTGACCATATCGGCAGTGAAACAAAAAAGTCTTATTTAAATTTAACTTACCTACATTGTTATTGGCGTCCTAGGCAGACCATTTTTCACCCGGCTTCCCTCAAATTTTTGCAAGGTGGGAACGCGCATAAGTGGGATCGAGGACCCTACGAAAGTAAGATAGCCAAACGCTCAGGCTCAGCCACGCCATATTTCAAATCATCTGTCTTTTTTATTTTCTGTTGAAGTTTATAGGCTGCCTTTGATTACTTTTTGTTCAAATGTATAGATAGATATTCATGGCAAAACTTAAATACGATAAAAACAAGAATTAATGATAGAATGTAATTTTAATGCTATGGCATGAAAATAGGGGATTCTCTTGTATAATAGAGATAATGTTATTTGTGATTGAATCCTTTAATTCTCTATGTATTCTTCAAATAAACTCCGGTAAGTGCAATAAAGTACTTTAGAATTAAAAACTGATTACAATGTTTTGAATACAATTTTTTTTGGTAAAACATGGTACTGTCATCAAATTTAGTGAAAAAATTTGAAAAAATCCCCCGAAATACCTAGCAAGGAATAGTCAATCAAAGCCTTTACTCCAGTATTTTGATCACGTTCTTTACAGTCTAGAAATAACATAAGATTAACACTTGACTGCTTTAAAACCGAAAAAGAGTTAATGACTGACTATGTAACTTAATAGAACTGTTTTTTATTTACAATGCATTGCAAAAGCTGTACTACAGTATGAAAATTACTTAAAAGCAAACAGTAATTACGTGAAAAACTTTAGTACTTAATTGGATGTTGATTTGCGCAGTTAAGGGCAGAATAAAATTAAACTAGCGATAACTTTCAAAATAAATTCCCCTTCGAAGTGTACGGAATATGATATAAATGGTTCATGAATGCATTTAAAAAGCTAGCGCTGTAAATCGTCGAGTTTAAATTGAACAGGAAATTCCTGGGAAAGGTGCTGCAAGACCAACAATTATATAATAAATTTGCCTCCAAAAGATACTTGTAATTTGAGCTTGCAAATGCTGTCGGGAAATTAAGTGCTAGATTGCGGAGTTTTCGAATTAACAAACTCGTTTCGCTCAAAAATCGCGCACAGTTCCGGATTCTTCGATAAGAATGCGGTTTCAGCTGTAGGAGCAGCGATGCACTTTGACTTTTAGCAAGACCAGTGTGGTGTTTAAGTCAGGTAGGGGTGTGGTGCCGTTCAGTTGTTTTTCTGATACGATAAATGACCCGTTTATGGCCTTCGAGTGCTTTTATTTACATAAGAGTGTTATTTTACTCGAAATTAAGTAAGGTTTGCGTAAACGGACATATGTGTTAAAGAAGTTGGAAGCTTATTCTTAATGTTCTTTATTTTGTTTTGTTGTGACACGTTTAATCGAGTCTTTGGATTATCGTTTCATATTCGTTTCTAAAACATAGACTATTGTTGATATTTACATAGTGTTGTACCTAAGAAAATTATTTTATCATCTTTTCTTGGTTTAAATGTTTTATATGTTTGACTTTTATATGTATATAATTTTCTTTTTATTTCTGTTTACCTTAACTATAAATATAAAGAAGTAACATAATGTAATAACACGCTTCACTTGTAAATTATATTTGATACATAATTTTAGTAGTTGCGAATCAATAAAATTAAATTAAGATGACCGATTGCAACAAAATGTAATAAAAAACAGCAAAGAATGTTAAAGAACTGGTATTTTTAAATTAGCGAATCAAACTGTTACTTAAATTTATCATAAACAAAAAAGCTAAAATAGATTATTTTCTTAAAAATTGAATGACAATAATGTTCCCAATGTAGTGTTTATACATAAAATAACAGTCTCCGTTCTAAATTAATTGTTCAGTAGTTGGAAGAAGTGTGAAATATTTTTTCTTTTAAAAACTCGAAGAAATAAATTAACGAGTAATTTTATTTTATTCTAACTTAACTACTAAAAAAAGTTCTGAAAACCAGCCTAATAATTTAACACTTAAGACGAAGGCATAATGCAAGTGGTAGTTTCGCGATTCCCTGTTAGCGCTCTTTCGAGAGGTGCCACATATCTCCGGCTAGCTGCGAGTGTGTTTAAGGGTGCGTATTCTAACACCCCATTTAACCTCATCAAGCTCAGAAGCTAGATACGCAGCCAAGGTAAGGTCCTTTTCCTAGAACTATCGGCTGACAACACTCTTGTCAACTGTGGAGAAAATAAATTACAAACGCCAGAGGACAGCTGTTGAAGACTCCAGAAAGTCAGTTCGGATTTCAATTTACCCACTTCACTACTCTGCAGTTTTCTCGATGTGGCCAAGGCCTCCGACAAAATATGACACAATGCTCTGGTGTACAATTAGGCTGTTAGGCTGCCCATGCTTTAGCTTGTCCCGTTCTTACTCTTCGGAAGAAAGTTTTTCGTTAAGTTTGGTGGTATGAGATTACTGGAGAGACGATTTTGAGCTGATCGCAAAGGCTTCGACCTGTCCTCGACGTTTTTCAACTTGTATATTTGAGACATGTCGAAGACGCATTGTACTACACTTATATAGCACTCAGATGACACAGAAGTACTGTGCAGTTCGCTGACAATAACCTTGGTAACAAGACGGCTGCATGAGGACTTGGATCTCCCGAAACACTAATGCGAAAGCTGGATAATGGGCATTAACTCGGAGAAGACGTCGGCGGTCTCGATCTCTATCAGAAAACTATTTCACTACCGAAATGATCTGGTAAACCTTAAGATAATCGTAACCTTGGAAGTTTACAATTTTTCGGGAAAATGATGCAAGAAGTTACTACTAGAAGCACTGGCACCCGTCATATTAATAGATGTAAAATTACATTCTACTCTTGTAGGGTAATTCTAAGTAGAAGGTTGACCTGAAGGGAACATACCAATAAAGCGATATAGAAGATGAAGGCAGCTAGAACGTCTCTAGGCTTCCACATTTATTCTACGAGCCGACTATTAACCAACAACAAGCTTGTTATACACAAGAAAATCATTTGTCTTGTCATGTTGAGCATACAAAATCGTAGTTTTTTTAGGAGCCTTGATCTCCACTGAGAGGCGGATATTTCAACAATCCAGAAATACACTTTTCAAACCGCCACGAAAGTGTTTGGGGCCACGAAATTTGATAGAGGTGTCCATAAATGCCCGAAGATTCTAATTTTCTCGTTAGATGATTCGGATGTGGTTTTTAAGGTCCCATCAACATCCAACACCAGGCCATATTAAAATAATTGAGGTTGGGGGCTAGTCTCAGGAATTTCGGATTTTGCTAGTGAAATCAGTGTCAACGCCAGGAACTATAACGGGTGAGACAGGTGAGAATTGATATCAATATGGAGAAATAAATGTTTGGCCGTTTTGTTTGCTATCTAAATATCACTTTGGAAAATCTCAGGATCTTCAAAAGAAAGATACTTTGAAACTAAAAAAACCAACTACATTAATAGTTATAGACAAAAAGTTGATATGGTACATCAATAGGGTGGTAAAGATTACGAGATCAGCACTCGATTCTTTTTCCCACTCTCCAAGATGCATGTTCTGCCGAAATGAGGTGACAGTTATCCGCCCTACTAAAACGTATGCAGCTGTAGTTTGAGGCTATGGCGTAAAGTATATATTTTAATAGTAAAGACCTTTAACAAAGAATCCTCATCGTCTTTTGCACAAACTTTTAAACCGTTTTTCTGCGATAGGCATTTACTTCCTCTAACTTTCTATTTTTTTTTAAATCAAACTTTTTAAATAATTTTTTGTATTTGTCTGCGATTCTGTCCTCGAGCTCTTGGAATTTTTTTTTGTATGTACTTTTATGTCTTGTAGTTTCTTTATTAGTTTTTGTTTTAATTATTCAGAGAATTATTCTTATTTTTCATACTGTGTCTTTAGCCTTTTGAACGGTGCCCTCGAACCTTTAAATCTTCCGATTTAATTTATGATTTGGTTTTCTGAATAAATTTTCAATTGTTGTAATTTTCCACTAAAGGTCTAGACTGTTCCTCTACATTTTCTTCCAAATTTCTGGTCTTAATTCTTTCCCCTAGTTTAACGATGATACATCTATCTGGAATTTTATGTAAATACTTGTTTTGTTCCTCATCTTCGTTAATAAGAGCTTCTTTTAAAATTTTCTCTGTTTTCTTTATATTTACTTTTTAGTTCCGCTACTTTTAATTCGTGCAGTTTAGTTTTGTTTTTGGCACAATAATTTCTTTAAATAATTGTATTAGTCGCGATGAATCCAACTTTTGGAACCAGTTTAGAAGTTCAATTTATTTATTTTTACTTAACAATTACTTCACAATACCGAAACCGTTAGCCACTAATTATTTAAAATACTAATACTAATTATTTATTTCTATTGGCCGATGCACTTAAACTACGTGAATTGTACTTTGTTACAACTGAATTTCATTTCCTTCTTAACTGTTTTTCGTAGGCTTAAACACTACATTTTCATTTCTAGAAATCTTGTGTCTCCACTTCGGTGCGCTGAACAGTTTATTGGAAACTTCTGCGCCAAACTCTCCATAAAATTCTCAATTTGTTATATATTTGAATTTATTTATCTCTAATTTCTTATTTTTTATTGCTTTTGAAAAGATCTTTTTATTCCCGACAAGAAACATTTTTTATATATCAGTTTTCTAATTAACGATCTAGCTTGAAGTGGTCGCACAGCCTTTATAGAATCTTAATATTAATATAGTAGATCCAACTTAGTAAATAAAAAAGAAAAACTATCTAGGAGGTGTGTAAATAAAGTAATAAAACTGATTTTTTATTATTTTATTAGGCAACGGACGTTACACTTGCACATTGTCCCCTTCAAAGTAATTGCGTTGGACAGGCACCCAACGCTGGAGACGGTTCTTCCAATCGTCATAATAGTGCTGGAATGCGGATGCTAGAATCGCCTTTATCTGTTCGGTCACGGTTTTTTCAATGTTCAATACTATTCCAAAATGACATCTTTTGAGGTACATTTTCACAAGTGGGAACAGGAAAAAGTCACATGGACACAAGTCGGGTGAATAAGGGGATGAGCAGCCACAGATGTGTTTTAACTTGCCAAAAAATCATTAATTGAAATCGATATGTGACAAGGCACATTGTCGCGATGCAGGATCCAGTTGTTCTTGATGTTTGATTGTACATGCATGACCCTTTTTCGCAGTTGTTCAAGTTCCGCTCGGTAGAATTGTTGGTTGATTGTGGCCTTGATGTACAAACTTTTGTGGACGATTCTCTGGCTATCAAAAAAGCAAATCAGCATACTTTTGATCCTAGGCTTGGGTAAGCTTGGAGTGTGCCATTTTTGGCTCTGGCATTTCGTTTCAAGGTCGTACTGTCGTCACCAGTAATGACACGTTTCACACTCCAAAAAGTCAAGGCACATGTTTCTCTGGTTGTCCTTTTCTTCCAGCGAAAGGTTTTTCGGAACCATTTTCGCACAGATTTTTCGTATTCCCAATTCGTTGGTCAAAATCTGATGAACGGTGGTCTGCGTCAAATGCAGATCATTCTGACTGACGATCAAAACGCACAAGCTTCCGGATTATGTCGACATTGGTCTACATTTCATGCACTTGCAGGCCGTCTGCTATGTGGTTTATCTTAAATAGTTTCTTTTCATTCCGAAAATGACTTAAATCACCGTCTCTGACAAAACAATGTCTCCATAGGCCTGCTGAATTTTTGCAAACGTTTCTGTCGCACTATGTCCAAGTCTGAAGCAAAACAGGATTGTACAATGTTGCTCGACCTTACTGTTTGCCAATCATCGTTAAAACAAACTCACCAAAAACGTTTTATGAAACAAATCGCTACAGAAAATGTACTGTCTCGCGAGCGTTTCCACATACACTGAACGCGCATTGCATATTGACCTGCCTTTCTTCCAAATTGGCAGCCCCCAGTACTAAACTAAAATATACAAGGAAATATAAATATCAAATTATACCTATAATTCAGTTTGAATCTATATGCATATTTCTTGGAATTTTATTTTAGTAGTCAGCAGATGTGCAACGATGTCTTTGAATGTGGCTTATTCTGTAATTCACTACATGGTTACTCACATAATAGCTTTTAAGAATTCGTGTGTGGCCCGACAGATTTATGCAATTTTATTTATTCTTGTTGTATTGATGCAGAAATATTATGCATACTGCAGCTTTGGCTCAACACATTAAATGCAAATAAATTTCTGTAAGCGATGTTATTGTAATTTTAAATCTCAACATTTAAATCTGCATGCAGTTTGTCGGTATTCAAACAAAGCTTCAAATAAGTGGCAGTATTTAACTTATTGTTAAATATTTTGAGGGTTATTGATTCGGAATTACAAAAAGATAAGCCCAGATGCAATTACAAAAATTATTGTAAGAATGGTCATTTAGGTGCGTATTCGAAGAAAAAAATACAGAAAATTAAAACTTTAAAACCAAGAAATGTTGCACGGGAAAATTTTAAGCAAGAAAACGGATTACAATTGGCTAAATAACGATATAGACAAAATTGAAGAGCAGAAACAAATGTTTCTTTACCCAATATTTGTCGTTTTTTCTCCACCTTACCATTCAGTAGCAGAACTGTGTAAATGAAGAAGCCATAATAAAAATAAGACATTATTATTATTATTTATAAAATTTGATTAACTGTTTTAAAAATATATATATAACGGAGGGGGAGAAAGTATAAAGGCCACAAAAGATCCTCAGAAGTTACTGATAGGATGATAAATAAGACCAGTCGCAACTAGCACTGCAATTAACACTTTTGTTATTGGTGACAATTAAGTTAATAATATTTACTTCTAAATTAGTGTTCCTAACACAACAGTTAATATTTTTTTAAAATTCAGTTTGTCATTGTTTTCATTAAAATTACAGGATTGAGGGTTATGTTTTAAAACACTTCGAAGATTGATACGTGATATGTTCTTTGTATGTCCTCCTCGTTTTTAAAAATAATTTTGTTACATTACAGTAAATAAAACTGTATTATCTATAAATTGTTGACATTTCAATAAAATGCTTGTACGTTCTATAAAATTGCCATACCTGCTTTAGAATGCCGATATTACTTTTTTAACCGCTAAAATACTGTTTAAATATAAATGATTAAATCATTTAATTTCCACTAAACGACCATAATTTTAAACGTTACAGTTTTACGGCCTCAGTGCTACGGCTAGAATTGATATACCCGATATATTCATTAACTAAGTAATCCTATGACTCAATAAGCAGCAGTGCTTCAAATATCGCATAAGAAAGCTTTGGTTACATGCTATAGAACTTACCCTAAATTAGCAATCATCACAAAATCACGGAAAATCATGGAAATAAAAAAAATGTGACATAAAAGATATTATAGATAAAAACGTAGGATCGCCAAAACAAACGAAAATGATTATTGGCTTCATAAGCCAATAGCATCTAACATGCATGGCGCTTTATCAGATAAAAATAATTTTGAACACATCTAGCGAAAACCAAAGTTTCTATACCATCAATATTTGTAGCTGATGATAAGTTCATTGCATCACTTGCGCAATTAGTGCATCAGATAACTGGAAACGATTATGAAATTGAAATACTTTATAACAGTCATGTCAAGATCCAAATCTAAATCCCAAATCTTCTGAAAAATTTACATTTATAATTAAAAGAGAAGTAAAATGTCATAGGCACAAACATAAACAAGATTGCAATTATGAAGTAAAAATACCAGAACTACTTACGTTAATTCTAAAAATATAAAAGATATAAAAAAAATTGGGAGATATAAACCTAAGATGGCAAGTATATATAACATAAAACAAAAAAGCAACTGCTACTATTCTTTATTGAAATTGCTTTATATAGGAGCACCAATAAAGAAATTTTTAATATAAAATATTTAATAATTATAAAAATGGCTTTTGAACTTCTATATAATAACAGAGTAATACTATAATGTACGAAATATTAGAGATGCGGTCATATAAATAGTTTCTATAACAAAAGTTCACGTTATAAAAAAATGTTCAGAAAATCACTATACTATCGAATGTTAAAGAAAAGAAAAAATCATAGTTGTGAAATGTATTAAGTGTGACAAAAATTGCTTAATAAACTTTAGGAGTTGCATTATTTATAAACAACTCCTAAACAATACCCTATGTTAAGGAACAAACAACCAACCATAGATCTAATACGCTGAGGAACAACTGCCCAGTCAGAGAAGCCAAAAGAAATAAGAATGAATCCTCAAAATAATGTATCGTTTCTGCTCTTGGTAGTGGTGAATAAAGCGTACTAATTTACTTAAAACTACTTATCTATTGTACTTATAATTTATATAATTATTTATGTATACATGCACTACATACAATTAACTGCGCATTATTTATATAAACACAGCTTTCGCCTGAATTAGTCCGCTTGCTCCACTTAAAACGGGAATTGGTGTCTGAATTCAGAATCTCCCCCGGCGGCTTGCTGCGCGCTTTTTATTATTTCCCCGATGTATCCGAATAGCCAAGAAAACTTCAAAAAGATCGGCGAAGGTTCACGATCTCGGGCGCGCCAGCTGCATTCCTAGCAGGGTCAGGGGGGCCAGCGTGACACAATGTAGATGTCAATTAGCCTAGCTATGGAGGGTCGGAGATTCGTTACAATAACATACCATTATTGCAACAAACGAAAGATATTATAGAGTTGAAAAATATGATGGCCAAACTTATGGCACATATGAGTAATAAATCTTAGCTATATTATAATATTTGTATTAAAATTTTTGTTGAATGTAGCGACAATGGACTTTTTCAACATTACACCTAATAAAAAGTTTGATTTTTAACTATATCATAAACTCACTTTACTTAGAATTCTTACTTAAAAATACCAAACTATTTACACAACATCCTGATGGTGCTGCATTTGTACCCTTAACTAAATATATTATTATCCAACTAACCTGTTGGCTCACTGATGGAAATAAACCTTTGAGCTATGTTGACTTTTGTGTAATAAAAGAGATATCTAGAGTCTACTTCAAAGATAAATGTAACCTAGACATGCCATCACACTACTCCTTTATCATAATCTTATTAAGCAAACATACAGTATGCCACCTAGTTAAAAGCTTTTGACTTTAAGCAATAAGTTGACGAATTTGGATTAATTTGAAAAGACATTAGATAAAAATATTACATCAGAAGTTTTTTTAAAAACAGAAAAAATAATCTATAATGTAATATGTGTATAAATAAGTTCTCAGATTTAGATTTCACAGGGCGCAAATCACCGTTTACATGTAACGTATTAGTCCGCTCTCTTGCGGTTTTAAAGCAATGACATTTGGTCTTTCGAAACATCATGCGATTTGGCGTTTGATGCACAACCTCAATAATCAGCTGTGTTCACGATGGCAATCACAAAAGAGCATATTCGATTTTCTATCCACTTCGCGTTTTATCTTAAGAAAAACGCTGCTGAAGCCACCGAAATGATTTGTGCTGTATATGGTAAGAATGCTGTAAGTCTTGGAACGTGCAAAAAGTGGTACCAAAGATTTCGCGGAGGAGAGTTTAGTCTTGAAGATCAACCACGCGCTGGACGGCCTCAAACATTTGACACGGATGAGCTGCAGACGCGTTAGGCTGGGAACTTCTCCCACATGCGGCGTATATCCCAGACATGACATCTTCCGATTATCATTTATCCCGGTCGTTATAGCATCACTTGGCTGATACGCACTTCAAAACAGAAGAAGAAGTCCGAAAATGCATCGATAACTTTATCGTCTCGAAGCCGGTGAGCTTCTATCACCAGGGAAGTCGCAAGCTACCCGAAAGATGTCAAAAGGTCATCGATGCCAACGGAGAATACTTTGATACTTAAGCTTTTTTTGGTTGTTTTTAAATAAAACTTTAATTTTGCAGAAAAAAGCTGAGAACTTATTTATACACCTATTAATCGAACATTTAATCATAACCCTCAAACAAGCTGTATGGAAAACTATACTCTATTACACACCAACAAAACAAAAATAAAGTTGTTTTATTAATAATAAAACAAAAAAATTAAGAGCACCAGATGACAAATAGAGGCAGCTACTAAGAACTTAAAATGATTGTTACTCTAAATAACATCAAAAATAATAATGTAATAGAAGACTTCTTAACCAAACTATTTCTATCTGAAACTACAAATTATAATAATGGTAAGGCTCTAGCTTCCTGTAAACTGAGAGGTTAAAGTTCTCATATGTTCGCCTCCTTTTCCCGGTCGTTGCGTACCATCTCTGATGCGGGGCGATGTGGCACGCATCGCGTCTTAGACGACCGCAATTATTAGCCCTTGTTCGAGTAAACGCAGGTACTCAATTATTTTTAGTGACTGCGTAGGCCACCTGCCAGGCATCAGAGAACACCGGGAATGGAACCAGGGTCCGTGCCGCATCCTGCGTCTTAACTACTGGACCACACTGGCGGTAGAAACTACAAATTACTTGCTATGAAAAGCAATGAAGAGGTTAAAACAACCACATATTTTGTCACTAACATAAACAAATGGGAATTGGGCAAACAGTTGTCGAGAAAAGTCCTTTAAATTTGCTAACCACTTAACTTCCTCCATATGCATAAGATGTCTCATGAAAAGACGAATAATATCCATGTATATCTAAATTTTAAATGCTAACGCAACTTTTTATTACTAATTAATTTCTAAAAGAACACCAGGTTACAGTTTTATAACGTAAGTCTAAAACAACCACCAGATAAATGTATCAACTTAATTACGTACATGTGAAAGCTGCAGTAAAAATTGAATTTTTTTCGGCCATTGCAAAATCACAAATATTATTTATATAAAAACCCAGAAAACTTTCAGAAAGCATAACTTCTTTTGGTCTTATAAGACTTCTTTCCATAACATCCATAGTTTTTGAGAAACATTTCCTAAAAAGTCTCAAATTCCGAGCAACTAATTTCCATTTACAGATCAACATCTACAATAGACCAGGTACAAAGAATAGTTAGAAAAATTCAAAATAACCAAGAAACTAAAAATACTGCTTTGTAGCTTTTATTCACATCTCTTAAGCATTTTTTAAAGTTTGGCATAAGGGTTTTCTATATAAAATTTTTATCTATTCTACAGCTTTTTATATTCATATCTGTCAAATAGATACTTTTTTTTGTCAAATATAAAGATAACTATATGCTACTATTGCAATATTTATAAAATCATCTACATAAAATCTGAAGTTGGTTGAAACTAGCTAAGCTAATGAGATAAAACCAATGCATGCTATGCAATAAAATATGTGCTGCAGTTTTCCTAAATCAGCAATAGATACTGCAAGCAGATGTTATATATTTAAGGATTTATTTTGATCGTCACCTCACGTAGAGGAAAAAGGGTACAATTAGGTACTATATTTTGAAAAATGTATTAGCTTATGTGTTATTTCTCTCACTTATCAATAGCGAGTAAAGTCCAACTGTATAAAGTAATACTGACACCGACCTGGTCATACAAACTACAATTGTAGAGGGTTCAGTAAGTATATCAAGCTTAGCGATTATGCATAGATTCTAGTCAAAAGTTTTGCGTACCATTAGAAATGCACCACGATATATATCGAATGAAATTATTGATAGAGATCTATAAACACCTATCACAATAAAGAAAATTAAGGAACTTACTAGCAACTATCAAAATCACCTAAATACTTTAGCAACTGATCTCTTAGAGAAGAAAACTCGCACACTTAAGAGGTTCAAATCAATAGACTAGATTCATTTTTAACCTATTCCATTACTAACGTACGTTAATCAATTAGGTCATGCTCCTGTGTATCACCGTGCAAGTTAATTTATATGTATGTGGTAAATGACAACTCTCGTGTTATTGTTATTTTATTAATTAAATTGCTGTAACATTTATTGTTTGTAAATATTTATAGGGCGGTTTTTAAATATTTTTGAAGATAATAATTAATTATTAAATTGTAGAAATGGGTGATACGGTAACTATCGGATATTATAAATATATAAATACTTATAATGAATAAACAAATTAATTTAACATATTCCCAGAAAAAGAGTAATTTGAATTTTCATAAAAATATTGAATGTAGCATAATTTCTAAATTTTTAGTACTTCTGATCGTAGGGACAAATTTTCATTTAGTCGTTTGAAAGAAATGTAAGGAGAAAAGACAAATAAGAAAACATTGAGTTATTATTACGATGTAATTTACATAACATAATCCTTCCCTCTTCTACCTTACGGTGTCGAGGTGAACGACATCACTAGCCGTTTCCACTCCTTACGATCCTGAGCCGTCCTTTCTGCTTCTTTCCACTTCATATTTTTCTTTGTCAATATTCCCCAAATTTCATCGTTCCAGGTCTTGGTTGGTCTTCCTCTATTTCGTTTTCCATCAATTCCTATTTTCCAAACACTCTTCGCCTTCCTATTATCCTTCATCCTCACCATATGCCCAAACCACCTTAGCCCATCCCTTCAAGTCTTTCTAATGTCGGGTTGACGTTACACTGTTCACGAATTAATTCATTTCTAATGCGATCACATCTAGTTACTCCAACTGCCGCACGCAAGTAACGCATCTCACACGCTTGTATTTTGCTTCTGTTTCGCGCACTTAATACCCATGTTTCTCCACCATACAACAGCACCGGCTCATATATCGTTTTAAATATTCTAATTTTTGTTTTGAGGCTTACTTCTCTTTTCCTAGTAAAATTGTTGTTCAAGGCATAGAATAATCTCGATGAACTGGCTACTCTGCTTTCAATTTCCGGCTCCAGCTCCCCCTCTCACTTATTTTCGACCCTAAATATTTAAAGTCTAATACTTGCTTTATAATCTCATTATTCATACTGATGCCAACATTCACATGCTCCTTTGTTAGTAGCTCCGTTTTTGCACTGTTCACCTTCATTCCAAATTCTTTAAAATTTTCATTTCAGATATTTACATTTAGTTGCATGTCCCTTTCCGTCCTAGCCACTATCACAAGATCATCCGCATATATCATCTCTGACATGAGAACCTGCTGTACCTTATATACTCCAATTCTGGTTTTCTTTACACTTTCCTTGCACTTCCTAGCAATTTCATCCATTAGGGCAACAAACAGAAATGGGCTCAAAACTCCCCCCTGGCTCACACCATCTCTGGTTATGAACTCATTTGATGATTCATTATAGGTTTTTACAAAATTTCGCGTGCAGCTGTATATACTTTTAATTGCTTGCATTAGCTTATTTCCTACATTCCTCCGATTCAGAACTTCCCATATTTTATCTCTGGGCGCAGTGTCAAACGCCTTTTCCAGGTCTACAAAACATAGTATTAATTTGCTATTGTATTGCAGGGTTTTTTCTATTATCTGTCTTATTGTAAATATTAGATCCGTTGTACCTCGACCTGGCCTGAAACCACACTGGTTGTCGTCCAGCGTTTTTTCTATAATTTCTCTCAGCTTCTTCTCTAATATTATTTCGTATAATTTGCTGACTACTGGCAACAGTGATATTCCTCTATAATTAGAACATATTTGTCTATCTCCTTTCTTGTATACTGGGAGTATCGTTGCTACGGTCCAATCCCTAGGTATTTGTTCATTATTCCAACATAAATTTATTATTTTAAGCAGCAGTAAGAGTCCTTCTCCTTCCATATATTTAATCAGTTCCGCCTTGATATTATCATGACCTGCAGCTTTTCCATTCTTCAGCTTTTGTATTACCTTACGGATTTCATCCAATGTTATCTCATCATCATAGTCCATCACTTCCCTTATCTCCAGTCCTTCATTTTCTTTTTCTCTTTCTCTTGTGTCCGCTCCTAAAATTTCCATAAAATGTTTCTGCCATCTCTCCATAATTCGCCCATTATTTAGTAATAAGTTCCCACTTGCATCCCTTATACAATTGGTCTTCTCATTCCGCCTTAATCTTAAATTTTTCAACATTTTATATAGTAATTTAGCATTTCCATTACTATCTCTTTCCATTCTTTCACCAAATTCCTCCCATTGGCGTATTTTAGCTTCTTTAATTTTCACCTTTACATGATTTCTTTGTACTTTGTACTCTTCATAGTTACTATTGTTTTTGTTATTTAAATACTTCTTCCATAAATGTTTTTTCTTTGCGATTTCCATTTTTATGTCTTCATTCCACCATGCCGTAGCTTTTATTTTTCTCCCCTTAGTTACACCAGATATTTCCTTTCTTATTTCCCATACTATTTCTCTAAAAATCTTCTATAATACTTCTATACTATACTCCTCCCTCCAGTTAGATTTTGCAATCTTTCCATTTAGTTTTTCGCAATATTCTTTCCTGACATTTGCAAATTGTAATTTGTATACTTTAATACTCTCCTGTTTGTATCTATCCTCATCATTCTTTTTACTTTTACATGCTCCATGATGTTTCCAATTTTTCATCTTTATTCCCAAGAAAGTGGTCTGATCCAATCTCATAATCTCTCTTCACCCTCACATCCATTATCTCATTACTATACTTACTATGCACTAAAACCAAATCTATAATCGATTGATCGTTTCTAGAATTCCTCACTCTTACATATTGGTGTATTGCCTTATGCTGAAAGAACGTATTACACACTCTCATATCATTCATGATACACAAATCAATTATTCTTTTCCCATTTGTGTTCTTTGTACTTTCCCCAAATGGTCCTATTTGATCATCTTTTTCTTTTCTTGTTCCAACCCTTCCATTAAAATCGCCGACAATTATTACATTATCTGCTGTACTATCCATCTCATCCTGTATCTGTTCCCAAAATATATCTTTCACATCTTTAGCCTCATTTTCCGATGGTCCATAAGCTACTAATATTGTCCTTACCTCATTCTCTTCCTTCTCTACATCAATTCTTAACAATCTTTCAGATATAATTTTTCAATTTTTAAGGTAATACATCCCTTCCCTTTTTTCTTAGTTTCTGTTACACCCCATACAGCCATATTTGCCCTTTCAAACTCATCAACAAGTTCCTCCTCCTTCCCATTTAGACTTTCCACATTCCATAGTCCCATCTTCCATTTTTCTTCCTTTTCTACATCATTCCTTATCCTTAATTCATTACCTTTTTCATTGCCATGTTCGTCATCCTTATAACCTCCTGTCCATCTATTAACTAGTTTTTCCTCCAGCTCGTTCGGGTTATTTTTCGTAACTGTTCTTCTTCAAGGGAGTCCCCGTCAGGTGATCTCTCCAGGACTGTACGCTTCGCACTGTTAGATTCTCCTCTTTGCTCACTCTTATCTATTATGAGTTTGTTGTACCTATTAAACGCCCGTAATCCGTTTCGCCTAGCCTCTTTCATTTTGCCTACCAGTATTTTCCGTTCTTCTTACACCTTCTTGGGTAGATTCTCCTCAATCCATATGTCCGTTCCTTTCAGCAATTTCGTGTTCATAAATATCTTCGTTTTGGTTCCCTCTTTTATACCTTTAATAAGAATTGGTCTCGTTCCCATCTCGTTCTGCTTTCCGATCCTTATAACCTCCCCCACATCTTCCTTAGCATTTATTTCAACTCCAATTTTTTGCATTATTAATTCAACTTTTTTCATTGTTTGCTCCTCTTTTTCATTCTCAACTTCTTTCATCGCTTTTATTACAAGGTTCTTTTTTCTTATCTCCCTTTCTAATAGCTCCAATCTTTTTTCCTGCCCTGTTACCTGCTTTTTCAGCACAGTATTTTCTGTTTCAGTTTTTTCCATCGCTTGTAATATTTGATCCATTTTATTATTCATATTTTCCTGACTCTTGAATTTTTTCAAACATTTCTGTCACTCTCGTCATCTCCATCGTCGTTATTATAATTTTACGCACCTGCAACACCTTATGCTCAAATGTATAACTGGTTGTCTATACCACTTCAAATTGAAATTTGGCTGAA
The DNA here is from genome assembly GCA_036346155.1 of Sinelater perroti. Lineage (NCBI taxonomy): Eukaryota > Metazoa > Arthropoda > Insecta > Coleoptera > Elateridae > Sinelater > Sinelater perroti. Next base: position 571,511 of record JARFIY010000355.1, on the reverse strand, counting down.
TATTATTTACTTCTTTCTTTATCTTCTCACTTTCATAAGCTGCACATTTTAATTATATCAGGCTTATGCTACTCAGTATCTTACGTCCTAAATTTTATTCAGCGCCAGAAACACCGCGATTAACTTCACTTCCAGCACCTTACTGCTTTTTAATTTCTCAAAACACCGTCCGAATCCAAGTTTAGATGTTGGTAAAAAATCAAACGCACCATCAACCTTCGGTGTTCCCCAGAATCCACGATGTAATTTAAAATTTTGTAATATTTTAGAAGTAACATATGTATACATCGACCAAATATCTGGTATTATGATTAATAGAGCGGCCACTAATTTTTTTTTATATTGTACTCATACAGTACATATACAATAACAATTATAATTTGATTTAATTTACGTTATGTTTTCTCAAAAGCTATGTTCAAATTTTAGACTAAATCTTGCAGAAATACTACAAAGCACTGCAACACTATGCATTGATTGTAAAAACGTTATGATAAAGTATTTAGTCTACTGCACCACTGATAAAATGAGTGTCATAAGAAACAAAGTGCTGATTACAAGAAAAAAACGATGTATCAAATTCCATTGGGGGTATAGAAGGCTCGAAAGATGGTAATATAAATAACACCATGATGTTTCTTTTTCAGGCATAGTTAAGTTTCACGGCAGTTCCACTATTCATATCATTTACAATAGTTTGTATCGTATAATATCCCAAAAAATAGAAATAATTTTTGGTATTTGCATTTTTTTAGTCAATTTAGACCATAGTTGAGTTATTTGCTTTTTTAAAAATCTAAAATTTGATATTGTTTTTTTTTACTTATATCCAATTGACATAGTTGCTTAAAGTTGGTCGATAAAATGTTTATTCTCAAATAGTCCAATTTAAAGTTGTGATCCAAAAGTTAATAAATAGTAGGCAAAACATTAAACAAAAATAATGATTCAGGAAGTGCACCTTTAAGTAATAGGCGACTAAACAGCACTAATGCTAAGCGATAAAATGCGTTGTGGACTATTGTGGAAAATTTATAGAGGAATAAGTTATTAGAACATGCAGAAAAGAAGAATTGGGACATTTTTGAAGATGGGACTATAATAAATTTTGAGATATCTTACAAGAATGAACCAAATCAGAACTCTCAAAAGCATAATTGGCGAAGAGGCAGAAAGGATTATCAAAACTTGGTTGAAGGATATTAAGGAAAATCTGGGAGCCTTAAAAACATCAAAACATTGAAGGCAATTAACAAAAGAGAGAAAAAATAAACAAAGAAGATTGCTATAATCCTGGGTCTTTAAGGCATTTGAAATCTAAATTAATTATTAATATTGTAAAAAAATGCTATGAGATATTAAAAAAGAAACTAAAAAAGGATTATGATACCTAATAAAATATTTAAAAAAGCACTTTGTATAGATTCCTATAAAAATATTATTTTTGTATTAACATTTTTAAATGTATGTTTATTTTATTTAACGTAAAAATAATGTTACAAATACAAAGAAAATAAACTTACAATATTCTCAAAAATTTAAGTCACACACTTGATTGTTTTGTTTTCAATAAAGTTGGTGTAATCAAAACTTTCTGGACATGTCTTGTAGAAATATCCTAGCGCCGAAACGTTTTATTTAGAGAACAATAGCGTATCAGTTATTGCTCTTCTTCAACTATAGTCTTTCTCTACTTTATTTTTATCCTAAATAATTTGTCTTTTCAAAATTTTACTATTTGTATTTTATTTTCTCAGTGTTTGCTTTAAAAGTATCTTAATGTCTTTACCTTGTTTTTGTTTACACTTCCTAAATGTTTGCTGTATATTTTTATAGACTGAAGCGATGTTATAATAGAACTCTTTTCTATGCCGGACTTTACACGAGAACACACTACCTGTTGCTATTGTGGGTGGCTACCTTGACAAATGAGCTGTTGCGTAAGTGGTATAGATATTCAACAACTCTATAAACCAGGAAACAGTCGCGCAGTAAGTAGATTAGGTAACCAACAAGTGCCATATAGAGGGTAATCCAGGAAGTTGTTTACACCTCGCCACAAAAACTGGTCGGGATATTAATGGGTAGTTACAATGGAAGTGATAGAGCGTGCATTCCGCGATTTGGGTGTGCTGCAGGTCGAACGTCTTTTGCAAGTAAAATTAGAGAATTAGATGGAGGAAATTTGATTGCAAATTATTGAGCAGCGATACCTTTATCGATTCCAAAATAAAATTTACATAATACGCAATTATGTATCTTTGCTCAAGTGTTAAAAGTTGTTTTTTTATTTTCTAAACTTTATAAAACTATCAGCATTTATTTGATTATAAACATGTATAAAAAGTCTAAGTGAAGAATGTATTATGAGGCAGATTTTTGAGTAAAGCAGAATTTTTAGCAAGATAAAGAAGTTATGTCTCTGCGTCTTTGTGTCTTCATTTTCTGTTTTTAAGGACGAGTTTGGGTTACTAAAAAGTGTCCCAAAATTAACGCAAGATTTGATTTAAATAGAAAACACAGTTTTTAGTCTTTTGATTGTAATTTTTTTATTTAATCATAAAATACGTAGGATAGGGTTATTTATGGAATATCACATCGGGCAAATGGCCTCCACGGCTTTGTATACACATACGCACTCGTTTGTGTAAATTTTCCATGACCATTCTGCATAAATGTGGCTGAATTTCGTTGATGTAACGTTGAATATCCTCCTTTAATGCACGCGTGGTTGTGGGCTTGTTGACATAGACCTGTGATTTTAAATAACCCCATAAAAAGAAATCTAATGGTGTTAAATCACACGATCTAGGGGGCCAATTCTGATCACCTGAACGAGAGAGTACACGACCTGGAAATGTCTCATGCAGTAATTGAAGTGTTTCACGGGCTGTATGGCATGTGGCACCGTCTTGTTGAAACCACATGTTGGCCACATCAATATCATCCAATTTCGGCAAAAAGAACTGTGTTATCATGTCGCGATATCGAGCACCAGTATGGTCCAATTATGCCCCCAGCCCAAAATCCACACCAAACAGTGACACGTTGTGGATGCATTTGTTTTTCGACAATCACAAATGGGTTCTCAGAACCCCAAAAGCGGCAATTTTGGCGATTAACAAACCCATCAAGGTGAAAATGTGCTTCGTCGCTTTGGATGATTTTGCTCGAAAAATCAGCATACATTTGTTGATGCTCAATAATCCATTCAACAAATTCTCTTCGTTGTGCATGGTCATTAGGCTTCAGTTGTTGTGTTGATTGAATTTTATAAGCATGGAGACACAGATCTTTAGTGAGTATACGCTGTAGAGAGCTTCTTGAAATTTGCAATTCTTGTTCACGACGCCGAATTGAGGTTCCTGGATTGTCACCGACACTCTTACGCACTGCTTCGATGTTGACATTTGAACGGCTTGTTTTTGGACGACCAGTGTGTTTGGCGTCTCCAACGGATCCTGTCTCTCGGAATTTTTCAATTAATCTCTTCACAGTTGACGAAATTAAAACACTATTACAACCATATTTTGTATGAAATTTTCGAACAGCGGCCGCCAAGCCTTCATTATTTTTGAAATATTGTTCAATAATGAAGACACGTTGTTCTATTGTGTAACGCTCCATTTTTACTAACCCTAAACTGTCAACTGTCGATTTGTTTTTGTTTTAGGGTTGTCAACACTTTATTGCATAAATGGCGGCAAATTTAAATCTTACGTTAATTCTGGGACACCCTTTATTATTACTAAATAGTAAAATATTTTTACTTAGATTTATGTCTCGAGTATAGACGGTGCTGTATATAATAATAATCTCGCTATTTTAAAACATAATTACGAACCTTGCAATATTAAAGTATTAAATATTTGCAATTCTTATTTCTGCTGAAGATTAACAAACATAATGTTCTCGTTACCCATTATCTTAATCATCTAAATGGGTTACGTATGTGTTAGTATACGTAATTACTTGTTTTGTATAGTAGTGTTATAGGATATATTTTAGGGTTTTTTTCAATATGGTTTTATTTGATGAACATTTTACATAGCATATCTAAATGGTAATAGCATACTTCAGCGTTGTTCACTTGGTAGACTTTTCCGTTTTGTCGGGATTTGCAAATGGAAGACTATATCTTTGTTTTTGTAGAATTCTTTCTAATTTACTTTAACAAGTATTGAATTTAAAGTTTAAAACAAAAATTTACGGTGATTAAGTGGAATTATAAGAAAATTATTGAATTTTTTACTAACCACGGTTTTTAAGTAACTACCGTTTTGTAATTAAAAAAAAAACAAACACACGAGTGGACTCTTTATTTCTACATAAAAGCCTGTACCTTAACCTACTTTTCTACATAATTTCCACCAATATCAATGCACTTTTCATATCGTACAGGAAGCTTTTGAATCCCATCCTCATAAAAATCGCCCGCCTGATTTGACAACCACTGCAACACAGCCGTTTTGACCTCATCATCGTCTTCAAAGTGCTGACCACCCAGATGTTTTTTTAAATCGTAAACCGTCTGTTCTCTCTCACTTTTTCATCAACTTTCTGCATCAAATCTTCAGTGATGACTGAAGGCTGTCCGCTTCGTTGTTCACCATGAAGAAACGCCTAACCCATTTTCGCACCATTCCATTACTCATAATGTTTTCACCATACACTTCACTAATCTGCCGATGAATTTCAACCGCTGTCACACCTTTAGCACAAAGGAAACGAATCACAGCGCGTGTTTCATAGTCGGCGGGGCTCATAATCGGTGGAGGCATTTTAACTGATCACAAGTAAAAGGTAAACACGCTCGAATTTGTTCGAACTGATGTCTGTGGTTTGTCAACAGATGCAGGTGTATAGTGCGCATGCGCGGGATGTTGACTGCAGCGGCAACATTTCAAAATGGTACTTACTTAAAAAACGCACCTCGTATTTTTCAGTTTATCTTTTACTAAAACCACTAATTGGGGAAGTACTCATTAATATATAAAAATCATTATAAAAAGCTACATTCGAATAGTTAGAAAGCAATGTAAGGCGTTCTTAAATTAAAATCGCTTTGGGGGGCACTGTACTTTATTATTTGCCGTTTTCTTAGGTTTTGAAGTAAAATAATTTTAGTTTGGTTTATGCAAAATTTTGTTGCTACCATCCTATCATCGTCGTCATCATTATATCCTCTTACGTATGTAAGCCTTTCCAAGTACTCTCCACAAATCCCCGTCTTGCGCTTTCTGAATCCAGTTCTAATTGGTTGTTTTTTTGGTAATCTTGGTCTATATTAAAGGCGGTCTTCCTCTTTCTTTCTTTTTCAATCGCGGTCTTCACTGGACTATCTTCTTCGTCCATTTATTATCTGTTGTACGGGCAATATGCCCTGCCCACGACAATTTCAATTTAAGTATCACTTCAATCACGTTTTTCACTTTTCCTCTTGTCTGATTTTTATATTTGGTCACCTATCTCTTAAAGATATTCTTAACAAATCCACAGATCTTTGGACAACTCTTAACTTTTGTTCGTTCCTTGCGATTAGAGTTCACGTTTCTGCTGCATAAGTCAATCCTAGGATTATATTTTGATTAAATAATTTTGTTTTTATCTATTGTTTTATTTTATTTGTTAGAATATTTCTTCATTATCCAAATACAGTCCAACCTAATTTTATTATTCTCTCTACTTCTTTGATTGGCTATCCGTTTACATAGTAATATATTGACTTAGATATAAGTAATTTTCTACTTCTCCAGTAGTTTCGTTTTCTACCTGTATATTCACTCTCTGATTTACTAGGTTGTTTGTCATTATTTTTGTTTTCTTCTTATTAATTTTTAGTCCAATAACCTTTGCCTATTTATTTATATCTATAAGAATTTCTTGTAATTCCTGTAGGTTGTCTGTAATAAGTAAAACGTCGTTAGTAAATCTTAAATGATTCAAACTTTCGCCGTTTATACTAAGATCTTTGTTCTCCCCCTGAAAATTTGTAAATACATTTTCCAGGCATAATGTAAATAATTTAGGGAAGATTGTGTCTTCCTACCTCACTCTTTTTTTCAGTTTAATAGCATTTATTGTATTGAATAGTTTAATTTTGCAGGTAGCGTTTTGATAAATGTCTTTTATTAGCTTATTGACTGTTCTGTAAAGATTTTATAATAACTCAACGTTCAACTGCATTTTATAAAGGTAAAGCACAGAGGCAAGTAATATTCTTTGGATTTCTTGATTAAGTTTCGTATAACTTGTAAATGATCTTGGCACTGTAACAACTAAGAAAATCTGCTTGTTCTGGTAGCTGGTATCTGTCTACTATTTTGGCGAGCCTGTACGTTATAATTTTTGTTAGTAATTTATGTAGTGAAATATAAAACTTATTAGTTGGTAGTTCTCTGAACGAGTGTTGTCGCCTTTTTTAAAAATCAATATAATAATTCCATTGAGCAAATATCTCGGTATTTATACGTTACGTTAGCAGCTAAATGGCTTAAGGCAAACTTGACCAATGCCAAAGCGTAGTTCATTATAACCTAAACAAAAGATTATTGCAAACCAGATTCCAACGGAAGTTATCAATAGAGTTTTGAAGCAGTGATTATAATAGAGATAGTAAATGACGTTACTGACGCTATAGGTAAATATGTTGCATTATTGTACGAAACAATATAGATGGCAACTAGTTAAAAAAAATTTAAGTTGTAGAGTAATGAATAGTATTCTATGCTAATTTGGCAATAAAGTATTATAAAATTATCATTAACATAAACCAGTGCATTTTCCACTAATGTTTTATTTTAAAATCAACATATAATAAGGCAAAGCACCTAGAAGGTCAGACTACCAAAGACTCTTAATTCTGCTCTGGAAATGACACATTCAGGCTTCAAGTAAAGAACTTTTGTTATAATGGTATTAAGGTAGATAAAAGAAATTCCGAATTTTCTTACAATCTATTAAATAATAAAGTGACCACTGTAATCTTTAATCTATAAACATTTTTTATTAAAATATATGTATTATAAGCTATTGTGCTATTTTATAAGATCTGGTCCAATGAAACTGAGTACTGAATATAGTTTTATATTGTTTTTCCATGCTTACGACGAGACTTTCTGTATAATTATTTGGTAAAGATAGGCACATTTTCTTAATTTGAAATGACAGCTTTAAGTTTTATTTTCATGTAAAGCCACACATTCTCAAAAAGGATTAACATCTGGAAACATAGCCATTCTATTGTAGTTATTTTGTTATTTTCACGCACTGCCTAGTTTGTTGCGATGTTTAGAGTCATTGTCTTGCAGAACCCAGCTTATTCTGTCAAAATCAGAAAACTTTTCAACAGGCTTCAGAAAGCATTTCTGGTAGATAGTGGACATTTTCTTGGCGCTTATGTTATGCATAAAAAGAAAGCGACAACCGAAATCTCGCTTACAGAAGCATCCTTAAACATGCACTTTTAGTAGGTGTTTTATTGTGTACTAAATAATCCTATTATTTTTCACTGACTATACTTTCGTGTGTAAAAATAACATTGTTCCAATCTCGATCCAAATTTTCCTTTGCCTACGCCACGTGCTTTTCTGTTAAGGAATGTTTCTTCAAAGATGATTGAAAAGAATCGTATTCAGAAAGATCCGAATTTCTTTCTTATGGAGCTTTTTCGGGCACAGCACAGAGAAAGGCCTGACTTGTTTTTAAAAGAATTTAAAATTGCTTTATCCTTCCTTGTTGTTGTGATTCGAGCTATTTTCCTCTTCGGCGGGTCGTCTACATTCTGAATCTTAAAATATCGTTTTCACCATTTGCTAACGAATGATTCACTAAAATCACTGTCTCGTATCGCATTGGGAATTTTAGACTTATTGTAAATATGGCAAATTAATTGTCATGAACAATACAATGTGCCGACAAACTATAATTAGGGCGAAAGATCACAAAATAAAAATTCGAACTAAATGACATAGACGACACTGTGGCGCCGTCATACCAAACGGTCATTTTCCTGTCATACAGACTGTATAATTACCACAGTTCAATTTGTAATTAAAATATACTATACTTAAAAAATAATCAAAACACAAATCTTTCACATGCACACAAGAAAGTACACACTTATTCAAAGTACATGTTGACTTAATCATTAATCTGTGAAACCTCTTGGCAGATAAATTTTAAAGTTTCTAATAAGTCATATCTTTTCAAAACTCTACCAATTGTTGATCGTTTTTATGACATATTTATATTAGACATTGTCCTCCTCCCTGTTTCCATTAATTTCATCAATATTATAATCGCTAGTTTTTATTTGCCAAAAACGTTTATTACAACTAAAGCTCGGATGTTTAGGTACAAAAATTATTTAAAAAGAGGGAGGAAAATAGGCTTTAAAAAATTCGAAAATAGACATTTAAAAAGATGAAATAGGCATTTTAAGAAACTATCATGTAGAATGCATTTTTAATTATACAGTAGTAAAGAAAAACATTATTTACAAGAATTACAGCTAGTAATAAGATGATTTATTAAATTCTCTATAATTAAGGATTGTCTCCTATCGGACAATAAATATTTTAGCTGAGAAAAAGATCTCTCTACATCTACTGATTTTACTGGAGCATATTTTACATTTTTCCTTAATAGCGCGGCCCTTATTGCTTGAGACGCTACGTATGTCTCGTATTGTGTTATTTACAATATTAATGGAATCAACTAAAGTTAAGTCCGTGCTTTCTAAACTTACGGTTGCACTAGGAATGACAGCATAATTAGTTGAAATAAAGACCAGATCATTTTGTAAACTTTTTTTCTTAAAACTTTCCTTAGCTGTTCTGATTGATGCTGCTGAATCTTCGTCTAAACTTCTATTTCCTTAATTTTTGTACAATTGGTGACGTAGTGACGTATCCCATCTAATTAATATTGGTTGAGGTGGTAGAGCTAAGTCAGGCGTCAGTCCTTGAGTGTGTGTTGAGCAACAAAATACTTTTTCTCGAAATTCGCTAGTTTTTCAAAGATTTTACAAAAAAGCACAGAATAATCTCTTCCAAACTCTCGCGCAAATTTATTTAATTTATCGGTGACAGAAGAACCCACTTTCGGTATTGTGGCAGAAACAAATCTTCTTGTAAGAATGAATGAAATTAATGCAAATCACCAAACAAAGTAGGCATTAATACTAAAGTCGGTATACATTTTCAGATCGAATTCTCGGTAAGGGATTAACATATTACTGGGAACAAGTAATTAACGTAGGTAATAATGAGATGGGATTTTGTTGTTGCTATTTATTTTATGAAAACCAAATTTATGAGAATAAATAGTCAGTTATAACTGTTATAAGCAAGAAAGGTATTTATAAATAAAAATAGTCAAAATAAGCATTTTTAGCATTTTCTCTGAACATCCAGGTTTTAACTGTAACCAAATTGTAGTACAAAAAATGCAAACAAGTTTCTTAAAAATAAGGTTGCATGTATTGAGTACATTTGTCAATAATTTCAAAACCTATTATTTCTAGATAAAATAGAATTCAATGCTATATGTGCACAATTTCACTAAAGATTAATTTGCAAAGGTGTGCATTTGCATGTCCTCATGATTCACTTTTACAATTTTATGCAACAACAGGTTTAAGTATCTATGTTGCACTTTATTAGTGTTCAGCTTAATTGTTAGTAATTAAAAATAAATACACCCCATGTTGCGCATGTATTAGATGCAATCGAAAGCATCGGTCTCTTACACGGAAAAGGCGTGTATTGCAGCGAACGTCTATAAATATCTTTACGTGTACTATTTCTTTTCGCAAGAAGTCCTTGGTGTGAATAACAGAAAATCAATGTAATTAATTTGTTGCATCCAACTTAACACACCGCTGAGTAGAAATTACTGGTGATCGTTTGGTAATTATTCGGCATGCCGTTTAATATGCAATTACTACATAATTTAAGTTTACAAAACTGATTTGTATTATTAGTGACTCTTTCTAAATATTTGTTTAATAAATGAAGACATGCAAGTACAATTATAATAATAGCATGTGAGTATGTGTATGTTTTCAAAATGGTGGTGTGTTGAATGTTTTAGTTATTTTTGATAAATTTTTCAGTTACGTAGTTGTTATTGACTAATTATTTCAACCATTAACTATAACTTTTGGTACTTTTATTAGTGAGTACAAACAATTTAATTAATTGTTTAAGCCATAAGTAGCTTAGTCTCTTAAGTAACAAATAGTTTGATTTTGAAATGTTATATTTTATCATTTATAAACAATATTGATTTTTATTATTTTATAATTATGTTTGTCCTTCTTAAAAATTTGTTTAACCTGATTTAATTGACTTCATTTTTGTGTTCCAGACGAGGTTTTAACTTGGACACAGTTACCGGGGTAAGTCAATCAGATTTTTAATTTACTAAAAGAAAATTTTTAACGTTAATGAAAATGTGTTTAAATTATGAGTTAAACACTTTGGGTAAGTATATATTACGTCATTAAATTCTAATTAAAATTAAATATTTAATATATAATTATTATTACAGCATAATTTTAATTCAACTTATTTTAGTTGCATTTTGTTTTTTTATTTACTATTTTCTATATATTATATTTTTATATATTATATCTCGTTAATTGTTGTAGTATGAGCTTGTGACTCATATTTAATATTTTAATAAAATAATTTAATGCGTATTTTATTATAAAATTCATTTTATTTGTTAGGATGGACATTTCTCTAGTACCTTATAGCTTTTGTAAGAGATGGTTAACATTAAAACTCATTTTAATATTTGTGCCTTTTTGGTTTTGCGGTCGGAAACTTTGATACATTGATAAATGTCATCTACAATAATTTCAATTAACAAATATGAAATGCTGCAGGAAAAAATAGTAGGTTACTATTGCTAAAACGCATTATAAATTCAATGACAATTTTGCGAAGATCATACATTTTTGGTCAAAATAGTGTACTAAATAAATCAGCTGTCCGAAGATTGAACGAAAATTTTAAATTTGCAATTATACTAAATATAGTAAAATATCACAGAATTTGAGTTGTGCCATGTGTTTTAACTTTTGATAATTGATTCCTATGTAGATTTTAGCTTTAAACCCGAAAATGACTTTCATTTTTCCATCACGTCAGGATTTTCCGCAAATCGAAAATTTCAAAATCTGTAAAAATTGAGAAAATATGAAACTTCAAAATAGACTTAAATTTATGTTTTTTTAGCTTATACTATGCATTCTTATAGCTAAAGAGTTATTGGATCTGAAGAGGAGAGCGGGGGGAGCAAAAGGGGTCACTGACCCCTTAATTTCTAATGAAAATTGACACAAAATTAGCTTAAATTTCTATTTGAGTGTATTTTTAAATAAATTTATTTTTATTTGTTTAATAAATTTTTATAAGGTACGTTTGGAAACCACTACCCTTTACCACCCACCTTTAATGACAAAGTATGTAAAATAGTTACAATTTTATTCCATGTATCGAAGTTTTTTGGACAGCTCATGTTCTACTTCGCACTTTTCCTTTTATGTTCTCTATGGGGTTCATCTCGGTGTAATATCTAGTAATAGGCAGCCACCATCGTAGTAGTTCACATTACTTGATACCTCTTTTTCGTTTCTTTGATGTCTTGATGAAAACTTTCACTCATCTCTTCGCTAACGGCACCCAGAGTTTCAGAGAAATAGTCAAAATATGAATTTAGGAAGTAAACGATTGATTTAAAGTTCGGATCCTTTTTATTGCCCAGAAACTTGGTTATTAAATCTTATAGGCTTTCCAGGTTTCTGTTTCTGCAACTTCTATTTGTTTCTCAAAATCTTTGAGAAGTTTTCTAATGTCAAGACAGTAAAGACACTCTCATTTAGTTTGGCGGCTGGTAAGGCTGTAGATTTGTTACAGATGTATATAAAACATTTACCATTTTTTGGTAAAGTTTTGACAAATTGCTTTATCAAACCTAACTTAATAATGCAGAGGTGGGAAGAGAACATTATTCGTATCTTCGAAAGCTTTTTGGAGCATATTTTGGAGCATATTCTTGGTTCCAGATTCTAATGAAGCTTTTTTTATCTAATGATTTAGATAAAAGGAGGGAGAGGAGGAGAGTTTTAAGGGTGCAATGCACCGTTTAAAAATTCAAAGAAATAATAAAAATAAATAAATAAAAATGTAATAACATAGAAATTCAGACTTATTTATAACAATTTTTCTTAGAAAACTTAATGGGTCAATAAACCCCCTCCGCCCCTCGTTCGACTTCTCAACTGTTTTGTGATAAGAACACATATAAGCCAAAAAAGTAAATATATTAAATTTTTCTATTATAAAAAAAACGTTTTATGTATATATCATACTATCAAAATTTCCCAATTTTTGACTTTTAAGAATTTTGAAATTTGCAATTTTTCAAAAATTCTGACGCGATGGTAAAAAATGAAAATCATTTTTGGGTTCAGTACTAAAAAATACAAGGTAATTATCAAAAACTAAAAAACATCGCAAGCTTGTGTAATTTTGATTAGTCTAAAGTTTATTGTATTCTCTTTGGAAGGTGTTCTATGAGGTAAAGTATTAATCTTTAAATTAGACACTTGTGAACGTTTTTACTTCTTTAAGTATGAAAGATCAGTTAAGTGATTTTAGTTTTTGTAGGAATTTAGTTCGTAGAACTTAGCTCAATTTAGCGGAAGGGTCAGAAAAATCTAACCAAATTTTACCACTTAGAAGGCAATGCTTTAATCCTTTACGTCAGCTTATTGTCATACACATGAATTTTTTTCTATTTTTGAAATTACTAATTTACCATCTACTTTGTATTAAATAAATAAGTAAATTGGCGAAAAAATAATTATTCAGACATGCAAGGGTTTAGTCAGTGCTGAATCCACTTATTTAGTATTATATTAGTTTCTAACTAAATTATGTGGCCACTATTTAAGTTTCTGACTGATGGTTGGGTAGTGAGTTGTTCTATTAATTGGTTGGGATGTCTTTGGAGCCTGTTATGGCAGGTGCTTGCGAATTTGCGGATTTTATCAGCTATGTAAGGAATTTGTAGGTCAGCGTGCAAAGTATCATTTCTGACATACCAAGGGGCGTTAGCTATGATACGTAAAGTTTTCGATTGAAATAGTTGCAATATTTTAGTATGTGATGCCCCCATAATTGGATGCCGTATGTCCAGATTGATTTCGAGATGACCTTGTATAGTAGAAGCTTATTAGATAGGGAGAGTTAGAATTGCCGTCCAAGGAGCCAGTTCATTTATCGGAGTTTGAAGTTTAATTGGTCCCTTTTGGTCTTTATATGTTTACGCCAGGTGACTTTTTGGTCCAGGTGTAAACCAAGGTATTTCACGCCAGATTTAATTAGTATTGGGGTATTATAAATCGCTAATTCTGGATACTGAGCACGTTTATTGGTGAAAGTTAGTTAGGTAGACTTGTCATTATTGACTGTAATCATCCAGTGTTCGTACCAATCTTCTAATAAATTAAGGTAGTTTTGTAAATTTTTGCTGTTGTTCTTGCTGAGTCACTTATGCATAATAGTGCTTTATCGTCTGTGAATGTTGCAATGACGGTGTACTGGGTGGTAGGTATGTCGAAGGTATAAATTAAGTAAAGAAGTAGACACAGTACGATTAGATACTGCATCATTAATTTTTACTTGGAATGTTCTTTCGCTCAAATACGATTTAAATACAAGATATAGCTGGCTCGGAAGGAGTATCTTGAGTTTATAAAGCATGACCTTATGCCAGACTTTATCAAATGCCTACTTGATATCTAAAAATATGCCTGCACTGACTTTCCTGGTTCATGTTAACAATTCTATGACCTTGATGCTCTGTCGAGTGGTGTTCTCATAATCCAAATTGATGAAATGTGGAACGCTTCACGATTTTGCGTGTCATTCTTGCGCAGGGGCCATGCTAATCTTCTCTGTATTGTTCCAATTTTAGTATATGTACCGCCTATAAAAATATAGGACTATATATATCTTCAATACTTTATTCTTTTTTTTCAGATTCAAATGTAAGGCAACATCATTCAAAAATCAAAGATAAGAATGTCTTCGGCGGATATGTAATTCTTATCTTATATGGCGTTATCTGTATAATCTAAATGATATGTTACAAAAATTTAGCTAAAAATATGGAAATGCTGTAAGGTCGACCACGGTACAAAGATTTGTGATATTGGGAGTTAGTGCATTAGCACGCGGAAAGAATTGACAAACAGAATCACACAAAATAATAATAACACAGCACGAATTGCCTAGGTGTTCATAGTTTTCAAACGTGATTATTGTTTTAAATGTTGTTGCTCCAATCATTGGAGCAGATCATTTTTTATAAATTATTTTACGTTTTTTACTTTGTTTCGTACTGTTCTCAAGTGATATATTACATCAGCGTAGTTAAATAAATATATGGCTCAATACTTCTTGTACGATAGTTTTGTATTACATTATATGAAATCAAAAATTAATTATATAAAATAAAGAAGAAACATTTGTAAATTTTGGAGTATTGTAATTGAGCCTTTCCTTTCAAAATAATTGGAATGTCCGTGCCAAATTCTTTGAAATTAATATTCAAGAAAACGTTGGTATTATATTTTGATAGCAGTCAACTAACTTTATGAGAATGGCGGAACTAATTTGACGACTTCAATAATTATTGGTTGCCTATACCTTTTGGAAGTTTCAGCTTCTGGAAGTTTCTGCTTTTCTTTTTTCTCCATCTTTTAAATCATTATAATCATGTTAATAAAAAATAAAGAATTTTCAAATTGTATTTGTGGTTGTGGACCAATTTACTGTCAACTGAACTTTTACCCAAAGTCAATTTCTATTAACTTGTTTTTGAGTTAATTTTTATTTTCTAAAACCCTGCATTTTTAACAAATTTAAAATATCTTGAAATCTTCTATCTAATACAATTATATCAAAGTTTTCATGTTGTTATGAATCAATTGAAGTTTTTCTTCGCATGATAAAAGCATTGTTAAATGTATTGAATAGTTAGTCGGCATGTTTACAAATTTTATGATAATTTTAAGATAATTTGATAAACTCTTCTATTCAGTGCAAATCTCCCTTTGCAATTGAAAATTGCTGTTTTTGTAGTAATATATGTATGTGGTATTCCATATTGTCAAGCCAGCGTGGTCTCATGGTTGAGGGGCGGGCTGCGATGCTGACGGACACACGTTCAATTCCCGGTGCTCTCTGATGCCTGGCGGGTGGCCTACTCAGTCACTAAAAATAATTGAGTACCTGCATTCATTCGAATAAGGGGTAATAATGGCGGTCGTCTTAGGCACGGTGCTTGCCACACCGCCCCGCACCAGAAATGGTGCGCAACGACCGGACAGAGAGAGCGAACTTATGAGAGCCTTAACCTCTCAGTTCGCAGGCCGTGCTCCCACGCGGGGCGTAGAGCCTTATCATTATTATATATTCCATATTGTAACCAGTGTTTCATTGTGTCTAGTAGAGACGTTTAGGGATCTGGCAATGTAAGTTGTATTATCATAGCGAATGGAAGTTCCAATCAAGCGAGAGCAGCAATGCTTTCCTGGCCGACTGAGCTCTCCTGCTAATTAACTAATTTCAAACTCTGCGTCGATATCCTTCTGTTATTTTCCTTACATTGTATAACATAGATAAGCTTCAATACTCTTCAAAATCACACAAAATCTGTCGAATTCTTCCAGTTGTAACCTTTAATACTTGGTCATCCATTGTCTGGAATGATCTTTTGAAATTCTTTATCAATTTATTTATTCCATTTAACAACTCAATTATTTTGGATGCATTTAAGGATTCATCATTAACACCGATATTTTCAAGATAAGTTCATAATTTCTCGACGAGTTTATTGTTTTCATTCAAATGTTTGTTTCTATATAGGATTATCTAAATTGGACTTTAGGATGTTTTTCCCCAATAAAACGCAAAATATTAAAATAATACAAACTTTATTGCCATCATTGTAAAGTACAAACTTGGACGTATGAAATATGTTGTCGATCAAACTCTCTTCACGACTTCACTGACATATAACCATTTTTTAGAGAAGTTTTCCATAATATTTTTATGTAAATGCGATTTTTTTTATAGCAATTACTTGTCTGTTGTTATCTTTTAGCCTTGGAATCGTAGGAGATTTATTGACATAAAAACTTTTGTTCAAATAGCACCAGATAAAAATTATTAAAGAATTAGATCGCAAAATCGCGGTGGCTAATCGATGTCACCCTTCTGCAACATAAGACGACTGAGAAATTTGGTTTGAACTAAAGTAAATCTTTACGTGCTGTGTGATATGTAGTTTCATTTAAGTTCAAATAGTTGGTTTTATTGAAAAAAAAAGTTATTCAGCATCTTCTGATGGTATACCTATGTATATCATCGGCAATACAGCGTTGTCAGCTTTGTGCTCATAAAAATACGAGCCAATGCTTCTTCCAGCTATCAATGCGCACAAACAGTGCATTTTTTAGATGCATTGGTTTTTCGCGGATAGCACTTGAATTTTTACCATCCCAGATGCAAAAGCTGTAATGATTCACAAAGCCATTTACAGAAAAATGAGCTTATGTTCCCTAAAACTCAGTTTGTAAAGGTACGGCGTTTTTGGTAGACATTGTCATGGTTTTAAATACCAAATGTACAAATGCAACCTTCCAAAGTTCACATAACACAAATTCGAATTTTAAAGTTCAGTTTCGACCAACCTATGCGCCTGAGAAGTTTTTTAATCATTTACACAAAGAAGCCTAAGCCGTAGAGACTTTGATTTGTTCGTTTTGTACTGCACTGACTGCGTGTAATATCGATATATGTTTTCTCGATCGTGATGATTAACGCAATTTTCCAATGAAAAGAATGCACTTTCATCTCAGCTTCATTTTACATAACGTACGATGGAGATTTATCATCCTCAAGAAAGTAAAGATATAAAAAAGAAGCATTAAGAGAAAGTTAAATGAAATTTGTACTTGTAGGATGTGTTATCAATACTTTTATTAAATAGACAGCATATGGATTTTCCTGGCCAAAATAGCACAGTTTTTCCGTAATTTGCTGTGATTGTTTCAGAATCCCTGTTTGGTTCGCTTGAATTAAGTGACATTCTTGGTCAACAAGTTCTGCGTGATTATTCTTCTCTTTATCGGTGAGTAATACTGGCCCATCGGCCGGTACACAGCAGTTGGATTATTCACTTTCGCAACGTATTAATTTGTAGTCGTTGAGTGAGGATAATATCAGACTAGAACTAGATAGGTTACGCGACGTTAAGCAATAAAATTTATGGTAACAGATTTTCTTCGAGATATTATTTAAAATAAGATCGGAACTTCCACATGCAAAAGCTCGTGATAATGCCCCGTCTTGTGAGATTGCCACCATCTTTTTTGAAAATTTTGATTTTGGCACAACGAAAACGCATACTGATTTCCATTTATCTCTTAAGTGTCCCATTCTATTGTATTTTTGTCGTCAAAAATAAAGAAATTATTTTCATCTAAGATAAGGGTATCGATAGCTTGACATTTTTCGTCTTTGGTAGGTCCTTTTTCCAAATCTACTGGACGAATGCCGGTTTCTGATCATTATTAATTTCCTACTTAATACCTTAACAGCCGCATTTCAAGTTAACAGATATTGCTGTATCATGAAAAACTTTCTTATTTTATAATTGTGGTACGAAATGCGTTCAAGTTCTAAGGTCTCCAATTTTTTTTCTGAAAAAGTACATTTTTATCCAAGAAACGTGAAACTTCTATTACTTCTCAATGTAATCTCTCTCTAGGCGTACAAATTTTTCACAACAAATACTGTCGCCGTGATTCTATGGCTGCTGAGAAAATTTCTTTAGGGATGTGTTTGGCACTGGAAAATCGCTGATGGAACAGCGGTTCGATTGAAAAATGAAAAGCATCGGAGAGTATCTTTCATGGTCGGATTCATGGGACCCACCTTGCAGTAACTTTTCGCATTTTTAAGTCATCATGCAAAATGAACTTTATAGATCCCACGGAAATAGGAAGTTTAGAGGCGATATCACGCACACCTAAACGACGATCTTCCATAAAAGTTTGCTCCACTTTCCCAATCATGGTTTTGGTTCGGCTGGTTCGTTGCCAAGGCTGCTTCGGTTTATTGCCATACTACTCTCAACCTTCTTTAAATATTTTTAAAATTCACAACGCCTTTATCGCAAGTTTCACTCAATTGGCGATGAATTTCGATGGGCGTTCCACCACACAAGAGGATGATTACACCTTGTTCTTGAACACTAAACGTAGCCATTTTAAGTATACAAAACAATATTTACTGCAGTAATGCGACCTGTGTACATTGTATGATGCTGTTATTCATATTACAAATTAAAAAATATTTCTACCTCTCATTGCCGAGAAAAAAATTAGAGACCTTTAAACTTAAACACATCTTGTATTTTATGTTACTGGTTTGTGACGATCTAAAAGTTCCCACAGTTAAAGAAGAAGTGAGCAAGTGTAGTGAGAAATATCTAAAAAAATTAGAAGTGCACCCGAATACTCTCGCGATAAATCTCTTAGACAATAGTGAAGTTCTAGATAGGCATAGAATACATAAAACTATAGACCTACCAACGAGGTTCATGTAAATAGTATCAGCAGTATCCCCAAACTAGTTGTGCCTACGGACACCTAAAATAAAATGTTGAAATTACTGAGTTAGCGGTCACTGGATGGCGGCTCTCTTTATTATTCAATACCTATGCACATAACTCAAAATATTTACTTATAGTATTAATGGTATACTGATTGTCAATAGTAATAAACAATATATAAAACAAAAGTTACTGGTATTCAAAAAATGCTTGATGATTTATTGACCCGTGGCTCGCATGAACCTTTTACCTCGATCCTTCTTGTTAATGCTTCAACACAATTGTTTATAGGGATGTTTTGTATCCAAGGTTTTTGCTTTCGGTAGCTTAACACTAGAACACCAGTGCCAGATTGCATTAGATTTTATAATGCACACATCTGGGTGTTTACCTTAGTCTATTTCCTTTAAATCTGTGGTGGTACTGCTGACATGTTGGGGTAACCCTAAACCTGTATTCCATCTAAATGTAGAACTTGTGTCAACATAGGCAAAGAATTTTTTTTTAATCTGTAGCTATGTTTCTATTTTTCAAGCTCATTTGTCGAAAGGAGCGGGCGTGAGTTTGCAGCATGCTGAAGATAACCCTGAAATCCCATCGGAGGTTAGTGGAGCGCGCTCCTCGCAAAGGCCGCTGAAACGGAAAAACGCCGAGTCGCCGGTTTCCTAATTAAATCTGACACAGTTTTGCAACAAAGCCTTTCGTGTCAAATATATCACGACGAGGGAGTGAAGTATGAAAATGCAGCCGCGGCTGTGGCAATACGTGCTTGCGCTGTCCCATACATCACACCGATCTTCGATCGGAAATCTGACCGCGAGGGCGGCTGATCGGCGAAGATCCGTTTTTGATTGCGCCTCCGCAATTTGCCGCGCGCCTTGCGGGCTGCAATCGGGAATCTGCACACGTCCCAGGCAATTTACTCCGGGTAATTTATTAGCTCGTGCCGAGCAGATTACTCTACAATGAACGACGGGCCCGCGATATTAATTTGCGGAATGCAGCTCGGCAAGATGTCCGTCCGCGAGCTGTTGCATGCTAATGCGAGTTCCCACCGCGGAGGCGGAGCGGAGATGGGCTGTCTGGCTGCAATGAAAAAGTTCGGTTCGTTTCTAATTCGGTTCGATATTATTCGAAACGTGCATGCGATTGTGTTCGTGATAAGCAATTTGCACCTGCGCCGAAGGAATAATAATACATTGTTGCACTGCTAAGGCGTAGTTCTTCGTAATAATAGGTCACAGTAAATGGCACTCGTCCTTGTGCTCATTATTTGACAGTAGTTGCAGCAGGTGGAAGCTCGTGCTATTGGGCAACAAACCGTCGGGCAGGCATTCTGTGTCCGGTTCGTTGTAAACAATTTATTGCGACCTGTCTGAACAATTTATATGCATTTTGCATGTATGTTGTTATATTAAATTAGAAAACATGCATGCAAAGCAGTTTTTAAGAACGGGGCAATTTATTTTATGGAATTGTCGAAAAATATAGAAGCTTTAGAAATTACGTATTGGCTGAAAACTGTAATATTAAACTTAGTTCATCTATTAATATATAAAAATATTTAGTCGCGCATGTAAAACGAAAAAAATATGGAAAATCCATATCATCTTCACTGAGTATATATTGTTTTTCTTGTAATACAAAAATCCGGCGATCATTTGGGCAGTATGTACTTTGTTTACTGCTCGAAACAAGGAAAAATTACTTTTCCTCATTAGTCTCTTAAATTTTTTTTCTTACCACACTTCCTTTTCCTTCTATTTTATTTTGTATAATTATTTGCAAAATTTTGTATCGTTTATAGCGCGTCAAGTGTTCAGTCTTTTAATTTCCTACTTTTGTTCCACTTCCACATCCTTGTTTAATTTTTGTAGGACATTTTCATTTTGCAGTCTGTCTCCTCGTGGTGTTTTTAGGACTTATAATAAATCCACATTTCGAAGGAATTTGGTTTTTTAATTTAAACTGTATTAACTCTCTAGCACTCTGCATCATACACGAGGATAGAAAATATATAGCATAATACAAGTTGAATGTCTTAAATTCAGGCTTAGGTCTTTATTGCACAAAACTTTGTTTGTTTTTATAGATGCCTGTTTTAATTGTTTGATTCTAATTTTCAATTGTATCTTGTACGTCCCTAATCATCCTAATATGCAGCTTAAATATTTAATCCATCTGGTAATACTTTCTCATTTATTATTATGTGAGAATTCTTTTTAATGTATACTCAAAGATCATCTTTAAAGAAGCTCTGCCAGAAGAAAAAGGAATGAGAATTAGAAGAGAAAGCATTAAAAACATATGATATGCGGACGATACTACCATATTAACCAAAAGTATTGAAGACCTGTAGATGATGGTGAACAAGGTAAACGAACATAGTACTCGAATGGGGTTAAGCATAAATATAAAGAAAACCAAGCTATTAGTAGCCAGCAAGATTGATATGGGCCTACAAATTTTACAAGTAAATGGGTCAAATATTGAACAAGTTAGCCACTTTAAATACTTTGGCTGTTGGGTTAATAAAACCTTAGATCCAGATAAAGAAATAAAATGCCGCGTACAATTGTACGCTTTTATGAAATACAGAACAATGCTGAGCAATTATCACCTCTGGATATCCACAATAACTAAATTTGTAAAATGTTAGGTCTGGTCTGCAACATTATAAGTCAATACTATGAACCGCATTGAAGCATTTAAAATGTGGTGTCATCTAAAAATTTCCTGGTCAGCAAGAAAGACGAATGAACAAGTGCTAAATTTAATCAATAAGGAAATGGAACTATTAACTACAATAAAACAAAGAAAACTAGAGTGTCTTGTGGATGTGCTCCGAGGACAGAAGTATGAACTTCTACGATTAATATTAAATGGAAAAATTGAGAAAAAGACGTGGATCGGTAGAAAGAAAATGTCGTGGTTAAGAAACATGCGCCATTGGACTGGGTTAACAGCAGAACAACTATTCTGCGCTGCACGAGATCGAAGTAATTATCAAGAAATTATTGAATTGGTGATGGTCAATGCCTGATAAAGCGGGCAAGATACGCAAAGAAGAAGAAGATTTTTGATGTTTATAGTCAGGCCACACCCAATTTTATATAACTAAACGCAGTAGTTCCTGTGTATCATCGTTTTCTTCTGTCAGTAGCATTGTGTCATCTGTGTTTCGTGAATTCTTAATAATTCTTCCTCCTATTGCAAATCCTATATTGCAATGTTTGAAAACCTCTTTAAATATTGTTTCAAAGTAGAGATTAAACAGTAATGGCGACAGCAATAACGGACACCTTTGATTATGTCGAATTCTTCTGATGAATGGTCTTCCATTTTAATCTCATCATTCTGATTCCAACACAGATTTTTAACTAGTCTAATATATCTGTTGTCAAGGTTAAAATCATTTAGTATAGATAACAATTCTTTGCGTTTTACAATATCGGACGTCTGATTATAACCTAGAAAGGATAAATAAATGTATTGTTACTATACCAGAAAGTGCAGTAAAATTTTTGACTGATTTACCTATTCGTAACACCGTTCCACCATTTAAGGTGGGGCGGGAACTCATGGTCATATTCACGTTGCTTATGCGCGAATTGATCAGGCTAGGGGATTGTAGTTTTTTATACTACTTTTTTTATAGGGTAGGGATTGCCAGTTGCCTTCTACTCTACGTTGTAAGTTTAGGTGTGAGATGGTCTTCATCGAAGTATCTGTCTTCCTTCTACTGTAGCTGTATCAAGCTACCTGCTTTTTATCTTTCGTAGACACTAAAGGATGCATCTGCCCGCTCCCAGGGAATTTGATACTTATTTACTAGCGACAATATTCGCCATGACACGTTGTTTTCATTGAGTGTTATAGCAATTTTTGATGACAGCTTTCCCAAGGATTATCCGTTACGCTCTCTAACAACACCGCTTTTTGGTCAGGGATTACTTATTCAATATATTCGCAACTAACTTCTATATCTAGAGGTCGTTTACTACCCAACACATGTAACCCCGCTAGTAGCCTGTAGCACAGCCTTAGTCGTGTTTTGTTATCAATGGATTTATATTAGCAAATGTAGTTTCCTAGTTGACTAATTAAACATCAACATTTTATTAGAGTTGATATTAACAATTTATATTGCTGATCCATTGGAAGTCCCAAGAAAAATAACAAAAATTTAGCTTTAGCTTTTTATAAACATTTAATCTACAATTGTTACTGACAATTTTGTTTTATTCATATTTTAATAAAAAACTAAAGCTTGTCCAAACCAGAGTTTATCTGCACATGAAATATAATAAAACACTATTTTATTATGGTAGCGGTAATAACATTATTAATTAATTAAAATTAACGACTGTTATAATGTTGTATAGTAGAAAATGCCCTATAAAGTAGCGATTTAGTTATGTACTTTAGCCATTTTTGACCTCTTTCACTTCTTTTTTCATAAATATATTTTTACCCCGTAGACATAAGCCTGTCTTAGACTTTTTTAGATTTTTCTGTTTTGGGATAACTATATTTAACCGAGTTCAGTAGTTCTTTTAACGTAATTTCCCTATCATATCACCTGAAGACGTCCTACACTTTTGTTTTTTTCTTGATAAGCTTGCTGGGCCAATTTTCTACATTTCGGCCTGCCAGTCCGACCCAATTCCACTTAAGTTGGGCAGCTCTCTTTACAACGTTTGGAATTTTTGTTCTTTGATCTGTTCTTTTGTTCTTCAACCCTTTATAGATATCCTTAAAATTTCTCTCTTTGTTCCTTCAATTTATTTGAAGTTTACGTAGAATATATTTAATAAAGAACTACGTTGCAACTCCATATGCACCTCGCCTCAGTCTTATTCACTCGCCGATTTCTTATTCCAGATTTTTTTACGAGTGTAATTGTTTGGCCTAGGTATTTATATTTATTTACTTTTTTGCGATTTTAATTTGTAGTTATACATTTTTCACTTAGTTTCCTGGTAATTTAGCTCTAAGTCTACTCTATTTTTATCGTAGTAATTTTATGTAAACAATATGAATCGTCTTTTATATAACTAGTATATTATTACATTTTGAAAAGTCAGTGATGTTCAAATATTTATAAATATCGAAACTAGATACATACGAGGGTAAGTTGAAAAGTTCTAGGCCTGACACAGAGATGGTGCTGCAATCGGTAAACAATTATGTTTCCTGCTTGGGTACATGTGTCATTAGTTCGTATGACTAGTTTCAACTTGTTCGCTCAAGTAGTTTCTTTACACGAATTTTTTTCAGTAGACATGTTGCATGTTTTTTGTTAAAATGGATAAACTTGAATATCGTGCGGTTATAAAATTCTTCGTTTTGGATGGATTAACCCCTAAGGAAATTCATCCGAAGTTGACAAAAGTTTACGGAGACTCTGCTCCTTCCATGTCAACTGTTAAAAAGTGGGCAGCTGAATTTAAACGTGGTCGCACATCCCTCGAAGATGACCCACGTGAAGGACGGCCAAAAACCGCAACCACACCGGAAACCATCGAAAAAGTGCATGATATCGTGTTGGACGATAGGCGAGTGAAGGTGAGTGAGATAGCTGAGGCTGTGGGGATATCGGAAGAAAGGGTGCGAAACATCTTGCACGAAGAATTAGGGATGCGAAAGCTCTGCGCAAGATGGGTGCCGCATTTGCTGAATGCCGATCAAAAACAAATGCGCAAACGATTTTCGCAGCAATCTTTGGACCGATTCAACAGAGATCCGACCGATTTTGTGCGGCGATTTGTCTCCATGAATGAGACATGGCTCCACCACTACTCGCCAGAAACGAAACAGCAATCCAAGCAGTGGGTGGAAGCCGGTGGTTCAGCGCCAAAGAAAGCGAAGTCGGTCACATCTGCCGGAAAGTTGGCCAGCGTGTTTTGGGATGCGAAAGAGATCCTGTTAATTGATTATTTTGCAGAACAATTACATGCGAATATTACTCCAACACCTTACCCTCGTATATATGTATAAATATGTACATATTAGCAGTTTGGTGGGTGGTTCTAATATGCATTAATGTTCGTAATTCATACCAATGTTACTTATTCACAAAAATAGAATAGAGAAAGCCAATTACCAAAATAACGTAGAATAAATTGCAACTAATATATAAATTTTTGTTAACGAAGTCAGATTGTAGTGATAATTTTTACAAAGCTTTCAGTAAATTTGAGTTAAATAATATTGCATTTGAGACAATACAACGAGGATAAGTATTTATCAAATAATAGGACACAAAAGAAGTCTTATATTATTTTGCTTGATTTGGTCTGGCTATAGAGCCTGATGTTTTTTATAAAGACAAAGTAATAATAATATATGTCTTAATAGTTTATATGTATTGTGAAATAAAGGGGAAATTTTGTAAGAAGTGACTGTGTACATAGGTCGGTTAAAGTTAAAAGAAACACGCAGAAAAGAGACAGAAACAGCTAGAGAGGTGTGAAAAACCAAACAAGTGTAAGAGATGACAACAAAATGCTATTGCTATTAATAAATTATATTTTTGTGGAAGAAGAGATATTCAAATAATTGAGACTAACATTACATAGTAGAAATGAAGGCACATATTTTATATAAAAAAATACGATTGGGGTATAAAATGTTTTTTAAAACAAATAAATACTAAAGAACAAAAAACTAAGTACAAAAGTAAAATGAGGATGTATTCTAACGTATGCAATAAAATAGCAAACTTGGTTCAGAAATAAGAAAGTAAAAATTTTATAGGAAAAATTATCATATTATTATTAGATGATAAAATCACTATAAGAGAGCCTGAAAGATTAGATAAAAAGAAAACAAACTCGGTGTTAAACAATATAGTTGGTAAATTGTTAAAACATGAAAATATAGTTCGAATAATTAAAGTGTTAGGAATATCATAGTATAGACATTTAATGGGAAGAATATTAATGGAATTGGCTCTAGAGAAAACAAAACCAAGAGAGAAATCGAAAACACAATGGTCTTATCTCAGTTACCCAGGGTAACTGAGATAAGAAACTTGAGAGAATGTTGAAGGGAAGAAATGGAATAAGATAGTGAAAATGATCAAAGAGTACAATAGTAGACAAATAAGAAATGGAGATTAATCCACCGCGTTAATAAAATTTTTGAGTTTGCAAACAGCTGTAGTTTTTACAGATATTTATAAATTGTACACACTCTCACACACGTGCGTGCACTTACGCATACAAGTACGCATGCTATTTAATAATTTGGAAAATCTTTAAGGTTTTTAATTTGTTAATCTAATAAATGTTTAAGTAACAATTACTATTTGGTCTACTTTAACTAATTTATTTATAAATATTAAAAATATAAAAACTACCTTTGTTTATAAAGTAACAAGACTCTAAATAATACAGTTATGTAATACCTGATTTATACATCTATGTTAATTGCAGCTGAAAAACCTTCAACTATTGTAAAAAATTACAGCATATCTAACAGTCTACACATAAAGTTGTAGTTGCATTATTTCAGATAATGGCTTGGATATTAAGGTCAAGTCGGCATCTTGAGCTTTATGAACATAATTGCTCTCCTAGTTGAGCGAAGATATAATTAATCTTCTACTAAGATCACGACTGCCTTGTTTTTCTTAAATGGGCGTTATTATTTAATGTAATTGTGTATAGTCAATTATATGTTTATATATATTTTAATGCATATTTATCGCTATTATTAATTTGGCTTCGATTGTGATGCCGAGAGTCTCCCAATCCAGGCCCTAACTGCGAAAACTTAGTGTTAGATGACAAGTTCGAATCGAAATCTTTTGAAGTTTATCACGGATGCCTCTATCTAGCGTGTAACTATATAGGCTATCGATGATTGGGTTACCGCATTTTACGACACTGATAAACACCTGGTTAGTGATTTAAAAGATGAACTGGATAGTTGATAAATTACCAACTGGTGTAAGACGGTAGTATTTTGTAAAAACCATCAAGCATCAAAGATGGTCTTGAAGGCTCGATTGTGAACTACTTGAAACTTATCCACCTGATTTTCTGTTGCGTAACTTCAATCGAGGTAGGTATACATCATTATCTGGCGTATGATGGTAATATATATAGTTAGATTGTTACTAAGGGAAAATCGACTCCCGGGATAGAGAAAAAGTTAAGAGGCTATGGAAGAGTTTAATAATAAGAATTAATTAAAGTTTGTCAATTTGCAACCATAATACTTTAAAGTAAGTGATGAGTATGTGAAAAAATCTGGTGTGAAACGTTTCTCATTCTTACCATCTTTTTGGTCGCTTATTGTTTAGTTTGAGTATTTCTTTTTATTTTACTCATTTAACATTTGATGGACATGATCTTTTCAATACCGTTGTTTTGTTCTTATCCGCTCATAAAATTTTGGATTACGTACATATGCTAAATTATTTTACTTCTTGTAGTGTACTTGCCATAAGCAATCCCAGACGCGTTTGAGAAAGGCCGGTAAAATGGTAAAACTATTAAGGATAAAAGTACCAATGAACTTGTAGTAGATTTTAAACCGGATTGTAACCATCCTTTAAGTTGCTTAAACGCTACAGTTCCTCATTTTTAAACTGCATTTAAAATTAAATGTTAACTTTTTGTACTTTAGAATGCCTATGTCAGATATGTTTCAACAAATAATACTTAACTTTCATTCTTACTTATGTACACAGATTATTTATATTTGTTTTATCTTTTAAGTTTTTTAACATGATAAAATATTTTGTAAATTACGTGTTGTATTTTCTTTGTTTGAACAAACCAAGGCTCGATTAAAAAAGTACTTCAGTGGTACAAGCACCGCAGTTGTAGAAATACCGCTGCAGTGATTTCACAAAAATAGTGGCAACCCGTTAGAAAATTACGAATACATGTACGAGGCGATCCTCATTCCGCAAACACCAAGCTTGGACTTAATTCCCCCGTGCTATTGGCAAACCTGACATTGGCCGGCGCATGTTGCAACGGAGCGGCCCTAACGCGTGACCTGTGTTAACGATGGTGAAGTACACAGCGCTACTCGTTGACCGGCCATCACTTCAATTAGCAGCGTCCCACCGTTTTCAGCTAATTGAAATACCCCTATCTTATTTACATGGTAATTCTGCTGCAGCGGATAAAATATTACCTCATAAATGTTTTTACTGCATCCGCGGTCGAGTGTTTACCTTATGACTTTGATTTATAAATTTTGCCTGCAGAAATGTCAGCATTTTTTATCATACAACTCCCATTAATCATACAATTTTTGTGTCGATTATAATGTTGTTGAGAATTGTTAGAATCAGTCTAACATCATAGTTTGATTGATTGCCCAAATGTATGTTTATTTTTTATATAACATTTAACTTACATACCAATTATTGATAAAATTATGAGATTTAATTATTTATTTTGTCGTTTTATTTCTTAAAATATCTTATAAGAAAATAAAGTTTGAAGACTCTGAGCAAGGATAGTTTTTCACTTTTTCTCTCTCAATCTTTGACTGATTGCTTTGTTATAGTCAAAGTTAACTGACATACTCATAAACAAATTTACGGATTTCGACAAAAAAGGTGTTAAATATTTGTTTCACAATAAGATGTGGAAATTTTAGCTTTAACTTTGCAAATACCCAAAAAAAACAACAGCACCTAGAAGCAGGTTTCTGCATGTTCTGCAGTATTATTACTTCTTCACTGTATTTCCCCTTTTATCATCATGGTTTCCTTTTATCTCTTTATGTTACGGTAACATTCTGCGGCTGCAGAGATACAAAGCAGGAATTGGATCTTTTCTTTTAGCTGCAATAGTATTGGTGATGAATTGCCCACCTGACTGATAAAAATTAAGAATTAGTTTTAGGGTCATTAGCCCTTTTCAACCGCCAAACACTTGCAAGTCGTTATTTTCCTTTTAATGGAACTTGCATCCTTATAACTAATTACTAGAGAAAATATTTTAATAAAATTAATAAAAACGAATAATTTTTAATTCTATGATTGTCCAATAAATTGTAAACAATAGAAGACTTGAACGCAATTAAGAAATTATTTCTTATTGGTAAAAATACTATTGACAAAGTTCTTAAAAGTTTTTGCTAAGTGGCTGACGTAGTACAATTTTTATGTGGTTAGAAATATAACACGTATTCTCATTTAGATTTTTGTGGTAATGTAAATTTTAATAACATTAATTACTGTGAGTAACCAATAGATTTAAATTGCCTAAAAAAAACAAACAAATCGAAACAAATAGAATATAGTAATTAAGTCCAAATTTGAAAAAATAACAATCAAGATCAATACTTAGTAAATAATTGTTCTATTTATTCTCAAATTTTGAAAAATTTATAACAAGAAATGATCTTTTTGGGTAGTCCTAAAAACAATTATTAATAATTTCGCAATGACAAAGTTTTTTGGGGTAAAAAAATTTTCGACCTTAAATTAAACATAAAGGACCTTCATTATGTCACGCAAAAGAGCTTTTTATTACCATGTTTAAACTTTTCAGCTAATTTTATGTTTGACGTAAGTCACAGCTAGGTCAATGTTTGGAGTTTTGTTTACACTGTAGGTCAACACTGAATATGGCGTCAGCTAACTAAGACCAGCTATTCAACCGAAAAAAAGTATTCATTGTGCCCGTCTTTTACGAGAGGGGTCGAACTGCTAGTAGAACGCTAACTGCTTTTTAATACACTGCCTTGCATGTCTATACAATAGCAAAATAAAAAATACCATGGTGAAATTTGCTCTATAACTAAATTGTCTGTTTTATCATATTACAATAGGCTGATAATAGATTGAAAAGTTTGAGAAGACAGAAAGTGTACTGGATGAGAATTTATCAAGAACGGACAAACCAGTAGCTGTGACTACTCCCGAGGCCGTAGAATAAGTTCGGAGTCTATAACTGTGGTTTCTAAAGGCGCAGTTCAACTTAGTGTGAGTGTGGGCTCTATGCACCAAGAAATTTAATTCATTTCCGTATAAGGTTCAATTTCAAACGCCTCTGATCCAGGTCAATATTGGCAAAAAAATTACTTTTGCATGGAAATGATTCGGACTAAAAAGTTGGACATAAAGCACGCCCATTTCACGGATGAGGCCTATTTTTAACTAGATGGCTATGTCAACAAACAAAATTACCGACATTGGGGTACCGAAAACACACACATGACCAAAGTTTGTTGATTGTACCCAGAAAAAGTTAGTGTATAGTGTGCAATTTCCCACTATGACATTGTCGCTTTATTGTTTCTCATAAAATATATAAATGAAGAAGTTTATCGCACACACTTTTGTTTTTGAAATCCAATCTTATGAGAGAAAAGTCAACTAATACTGGTTTCAGCAAGATTAAGCCACCGCCTTTTGGACTCGGGGCATCTTTCATATCCTCACAAAAGTCTTTGTAAAGCGGATCATAAGTCTGGACGCCCCGCGTAATACAGAAGGTGGAATCTAGTGGTCCCTAAATTCCTCCGATTTAAATTTATGTGATTTTTTCTTATGGGGTTGTCTTAAGGATTGGGATTTATCGGAACAAACCCCAGTTTATAGACAAACTCAAGAATCAAATCACAGAAGAGGTTCTGGCCATTTCTGCGGACATTAGAATATCCGCAATTGAGAGTTTCTGGAAAAAAGTTTGAAATGACTATCTCTAGCGAAGGCAGTCATTTTGAAAGCATTCTGCGCTGAATTGTATCTTACGTAGTTTTTTTATAATAAATTTTTATTGATTGCGTCACATAATAAAGGCTCTGTACCTAAATTATGGTTTTGGTGTTAGTTCGTTTAGTTCCATGAATATGCCAAATGACCTTTTTAGGCTTTTTGATTTTAAAATTTATGCATTGCTACAAAAGGGTGAATAAAGTTATAATTATAATTATTATTGGGTTTACATAAACAAAAGAAAAAATATAAAAACACTTTACTATTTTATTTGCGAAAAAAATATTTACTATATGAACATATAACTTTGCATTGTCATGTAATAAAATCCTCTGTCCAGATGCAAACAAAGGCTTTTAGCACGTTTATAAAAAAAAATTTAGTTTATCGCTTGTTCTTCAGACAGATAATCATCGCCCAACAAACCTTTTGCATAGATATGTGATTAACATTATTTTTATTTTCTAAGGTTGTCGCTTCACTTTTTTAGAGGCGGATGAACTATGCCCTCACTTTGTGGCTATGTTTGTGAGTCATATTAGTAGCCTCAACCTTTATCTTTGGCAATAATATGTAACACAAAAATAGGAGATCTATTCTGGACCTTTTACTTTCTATTCTTTTATTAGTAAGAATTTTTAGTTTCCGCTTCCCTAAATCGATGTGTAAGTTAGGGTGACACACACATTTTATATTCAATTGCAGTTCTTTTACCTTACCATGCACACAATCACACGACGATCTACTTGCAGTAATTGTTTAACACGTTCTATATTTTCAGTAGTATATGATGTTAACGGGTGACCGAGTCTGTGATAATTTTGGTCTGAATTCCTGTCCCCCTCAAACCTTCAAAGACACGGATTGTCCTTAATACTCAGAACTTAATGTTAATTCTCTACCTAAAATCCGCATTCCTCAAGTCACTAGTGTAACTTCCAATAAATGCGTTAATGAACCAAATTAGTGAGTTTACATGGAAATACTTTCAAGGTATATTCAGAACACATATTAAGTGACTGAATATCACCAATTGGTGAAATTTTCTTGTGTTTAAATATTGGAATTAAATAATTAAAATATCATTCCTAGAATTTATTTGACAACGGTTGTATAGAGTGGTGTACAAAAATTTCCTGTTATAGATTCATTTAACAATGACTAGCCATTGACTTGATTGATTAGATTTAATAAATGCACACGCGGTATTCTCACCCTCTCTTGTAAAGTGCTGATTTATACCTTCTTATATTTAACAGTCCTAGTAGTACTTACTTCACATGTATTCTATCGGATTTAAATCCGGAGACTGCGTTCTCAATTTCAACAGTCTCGTTGTATATTTTAAGTTAGCTCATTACTAACTCAGAAGTATATCTAAAATTATTATTTATATATATATATATATATATATATATATATATATATATATATATATACACGCTCTAATATACACATCTTCGAACAAAAATGTGCGGAAATATGTGGTGTTATTTTAACCATACTAATTAAATATATATAAGATCGTTGTATTAACAATATACTGATGACTATATTAATAAACAAAACTAATGTAGTAACTACTAAGTGAATTGTGAAGGTATAAAATATAAGCTTAACAAAGACGAAACTTTAGAGATGCACATTGATATTATACTTAGTATTTCACTACTGTTACAAAATCAAAGCTATTTTTGCTCTACGTAGGATAAAGACATCCGTGAATTTAACATATGATTGCAATGGTCAAGTCTTATAATTTTAATTTACATTGTGCTTCTTGTCAAGTTCAGTTATTTGCGAATGAAGGGGGTGACCAAGAAATCGTATTGCTGTAACAGCATTTCATAAGAATAGAACTGAAAAAAGTGTAATCTAAGACTCTGTATCCTCTTCGCATTAGCCATATGTTCGTGTATCGGGCTATAAAATCGTTTAATTTGATTAGAGATGTTGAGGTTTGTTCAAGATTTAGAAGATCACATTTAGTTTGGGCTGTTCAGGTAATCAAAGCCGTAAAGGTCTGAATTAAACGGTACCCTCTTTGTAAGTTGAAGATTATGTTTCGGGAGATAAAAAGCGAAGAGATTGTAGACTGAGTATGCGCTTAAAGGCTACAAAAGAAATTGTAAAAATTTTGATGAACAATTTTGGTTGTGATTTTTATCCTGCACAGATGCAGTATCACATTTTTAAAAGTTTTGCTAACTAAACTATTGAGAATTTATTATGAAAAAATGTACCCTTTTGGAATGCGTCAAAATTGTCCAATTTTATTTAATTTCGGCATTTTAATATTAGAAATGAACCTAACGAATTAACAGGGAGATGTACACGATCATCTACGTTTCGGTAGACCACGTTCTGCTAAAAAATAGGATAATACTGACTGTGGAGTATATCTGTCGAACTGGGCGTGAACCAAACGTTCATGCAAGATATTTTAAAGTTATTAAAGCTGTATTCGTATAAAACCAGCTCGTCAGGAAACCAAGACCTGCGGATTTCCAGCAACGCTTTCTATGCATAAGGTGGCGCAAAAATCATTAGTTGATTTACTAAGGCAGTAATTTTGTTTGTAAATGAAAAAAATGGTTTTGTTTGTTGATTATGTTTATTTAAACGTTTAAATATTTTTCCGTTAAGTCGCGAAGGTAATATCGGTCAAGTCGGCGCCGGCAGAGTTTACGCACATTCGGGCTCGTTTTACAACAGTTTCCTTGACTTTTCTCAAAACTCCTGCCGATAAATTCTCTATTTCTTACCGAATGTTCTTCTTCAGAGCCGTCAAAGTCTGTGGCTTGTGTGTATAAACCCATGATTTTAAAAAATCCTAAAGAAAGAAGTTTGGACCGGTCAAATCGGGCGATTTTACGAGCCAGTGCAAATTATCAAAACGACAGATTAAGCGTCCGGGAGACGCTTGCTTTAGAATGTCCATTGTCTCTCGTGCAGTGTGTGGGGTTGCACCATTCAGCTAAAACCGCATGTTCTCCAAACCAAATTTGTCAAATTATGGTGATAAGAAGTTGTTGATCATGATTCTGTAGCGCTTACCAGTCGGTAACAGTGTTTTCAATCCCGCCCTGGCAAAAATATGGGTCATTCACTTTTCCTCCATAAATGCCGCACTAAACAGTGACTTTAAAACTTGTAATGGCTCTTCGTGCATTACATGCTGATTTTCAGTACCTCAGAAGCGATAATTTTGATTATTCACGTATCTGCATAGGTGGGAATGCGTCGCGTCGCTTATTAGGATTTTCAATGGAAAATCATACTCATCGCGGTTGAGGTTTAGGAGAACTTGGCTGAAATTTACACAATATTGGCGATTTGCGGGCAATAGCTGATGCAGTGTTTGCACTTTGTATGGGAACGCTTTTAAGTCTTTCACCAAAATTCGCTGTAAAGACCGTCTATTAATGACCAATTGCGTGGCCTGTCGTCTGGTTGTAGTTTAAAGGCCCTCTTGGACATCTGCAGACACAGTACTTTGGGACCGGCTACGTCTGCTACTGTCCCGTGTTAAAGCTAGTCTCGTGGAGGCAAGCAGCTATACGCCGCTGTGTTTGTTCAGTGGATGCCACACCACCAGGAAATCGACGACGAAATTCACGTTGGGCTAAAGCCACCGACCGATTATTTGTCAAAAACATTGACACAATTATTTCGCGTTCTTGAAGATTATAGTGATTTGTGGTTTGTCTATGTGTATTTTGCTTTTGTTTACTTTACAAATGTCAAAGTCGCGGTGATATGAGACACAAATTGCAAAAATGGGCGGATAAGGTGATGATTTTTGCGCCACCTATTACTATTCTATTTTAAGAACTAGTCAGAAACCAATCCGAAGTTATTCATTTATAAGCTGGTTATGTCTGATGAGGTGCATTTCTAACTGAATTATTATGTTAATAAACAAAACTATCGGTTTCGGAGTAGGAAAAATTTAAAAGTTGTTCATTACCATGAACTTTATCAACTTAAGTGCATAGGGTGACGCGATATTTCTTCGCAATTTAATTTTGGACATTACTTCTGTGAAGTTGACGCTAATAATAAAATAACGGTAAATGGGGAACTTTATTGTCAAATGCTCAATAATTTTGTACATTAGGACAAACTTGATTTGTGGTTTCAACAACATGGAGTTACTTATATATAGCTAAAGCCACAAGGCATTTGATAAGAGATATCTTTAGAGATGGATTAATTTCGCAAAGAACGTAAATGAATTGGATGTTACGGTGGTCTGATTTGACGCCCTAAAACTTCTTTTTATAAGGTTATTTTAAAGAGAAAGTCTATAAGTAAACTTTAAACTCTCACAGAATTAAGAGAACATTCGTGTAGAAATTCGGTAAATACAGCTTGATATTCTAATAGCTGTAATGGAGCATGCTTTAGAAAGTGCCCGTCCTTATGAAGCAGAAAATATGGGTTATTTAAAAGATGTAATATTTTATATACATGGAGTTTCACAATTGTCACAGGAAACCTATACCACAATGCTGGATGGAAAATCTGAAACAAAAAAGGATAGTGTTGTAATTCGGCCCATTGCATAATTATCTGGTAATTACAGGTAATAAGCCGACTAATAATGAATTACTGCTCGCGGTGCATTTAGAAAGGGGCGGGGTTTAGCGCAGCGCGAGTAGTAGTCGGGCGTAGCGTGGGGGCTCGTCCAGCGCACGAGAGTAAAGAGGAGGAGGAGGAGAAAGCTTAGCTTCATCGAAGCGCATCGTTGCGAGAACCGCTAAGGCAGTCACGCGGTTCTCAGAAATTGATAGAGCTAAATAAAATAAATGCGCCGACGAATCTTTCCGCAATACTCGAGTCTATAGCAGCATCACTGGCTTATTACTTATGATTACCTAGTCTTTTGCTTCCGAATTTTCGGTGGTATGGCTTTTTTGGAACAATTGTGCACTACAGTGTACAATGCATATGAATTTCCAAATTGTACATTTTTTTATATCTAAAAGCGAATAAAAGTGTTAGGCAATAAAAAAGTTATTAATAATTAACCTCCTGGTGTGACTTTTGGCTCACCCCTTAGTGCAATTTAGAGGTTTGTTTCATAATTCCGTTGAGCGGTTTACTTTATTAATATCTCTTTTAGAATAAATACGTTTTAGCACTTTAGATATAAAATTTAGTAGACAGTAATAATTACTCTTTGGGACAGTGTGCCCTTGTTGTCGAGATTTATCGATTGGTCCAAATTTATATCGTTGTATTAAAAGTATGCCTTAGTTTTACCAATATAAAAGGCAAAAGGACACAATTACAGCGTTATAAAAATATTTTCAGAATATGTTTAATTTATGTGTGAATGAAAAGCATTAACGTACATAAAGTTACACTATTCAATTAACGATAAACAAAAGGTTTAGGTTTTTTGCTGGAAAACTACATTTAGACTTTCGTTTTAATAGAAGTCTATTCGCCTGCATAAGTTTCAATGGGCCACTAAAAAATTGAGCTATATTTTTAGGCATATTTTTTTAGCTATGTTATGACGGGTTTTAGATTTTGTCGTTACTTAGCAACTTAGTTTTACTGTTTAGAAAGCAATGCTTTAATTAGCTACATCGCACTAGTATATACTATCAAGATAAAGAGAAATTTAGTAACGGACAAAATAGAGATTGGAGAAAAACAGTTAGCAATAGATTAATAAATAATTTAGCACTTTTATAAGATCTTTTGTTAAAAATAAACATGTAATCAAGAAGTTATTTTTAAAAAGTAACGATTACTAATTAATCACAACTAATTTAAAAGGTTTCAATATATTTAGTTCAAAAGTATTATTGGAATATCAACAAATTTAGTAGCCATAAACTTTTTATGTGCAATTATAAAAAGGTTAATCCATATATAATTTAATAGCCGCATGGTGACCACATTACATAATTTTCCTTAGACCTTCGCTGCACTGATACACTACAGCAAGCAAGTTTTACGATAATTAAGTGCATAATGGTCGTGCTGTAACGTTAAAATTAATGGACTATAGGGAACTGTAAAACTTCAAGCCACGCAAGTTATTCAAGGAATTATAGAATCATAATTTCTTACATTATGCATCTTTAAATACAAATAAAATATATTTTCTGCTGTTTACAGTTGGGGCCGCTAGACAGGTGGTTTTGATTTACTATTATTGCTGGATGCAAATGTTAACTGCGAATGCAGTACTAGGTTCAATTTGTAATTGCCATTATTTGTTGTATGGCTTCTGAGGTGCAGTTTTGAAGGTCGTTGCTTGAAATTATTTTAAGTTTTGGTTTGTTGAGGTTTCTATTTACCGTATTAACCCAATTTGACGTTTTTGGCTTGCCTTTTTTCCTCTAGAACAATTTTTGCGCCTCTGTACTTCTTGGATAGCTTTGTTCTCATTAAATTTTGATATCTGCTTAAATAATTGCATTTTTAATTATAATCTGAATTTGTTTTTAATACCTTTTCTAAATTACTCATTATTTACTTTATTTGTTTTTAAAGATTTTTTAAGATTTAAGTTGCCCAAATTTATTTTATTTCTTCCTAATTCAATTTGTCGTTACATATACAGTCGTCGAGGTAAATCAAGAAATAAATAAAAAATGAAAAGAGTATTTAAATTTTTTGCATGAAACTTAGCACAACTAAAGTAAATAGTGTTGAGAATTATACTATTCTATGTGGCCCCTATCAGCGGCTACGACTTTATCGAGCCGGGACCTAAACCTGCTACAGGCTAACACAACTTCCTGTTTGTCCATATGTGTCATTTTGAGGGAATTCACTATTTTGTATGGAAAGAATTTTAGGAAGTTACCGCTGTTCAGCAGTACTTAGGTTTTCAATTTGCTATCAATCTTGTTTTTTCTCAGTTAACAGTTGGAACTTCTTTTGCAATCAGATAGCTTGCTGTTGGTTGGCCTGTCAGCAGTTATCTCCTCCTGGTGGTCAGATTTCCTATACTTCTTTGTTACGTCGTCAACTTGGATCGTTTTTCTGTCGGCGATTTTTCAGCGCAAAGGATTTCGAGTATAACAGCTGCGTGGTTGTATTTTTGGCTTATTTTTTTTTGACAATTGTAGGTCTTGGCTTTCCCGCAATACAACATAAAAAAATTCCGATTTACCTCGACGATCGTGTATATTTATTGATCTGAAAATTTCAAAAAACGATTGCATATTTCTGATTTTGTGCATCAACTCTGTATTTTTGTTTTTCCGGTGGTTGAGCTTAAAAAAGGTGGACGAGAAATAACGGTAAATCGAAAGCCTCAAGAAGTTGATGCAGTGCGAATACTTTAAATAAACTATAAGTGTATAGCAGTTTTAAACAAGTTAACTAAACTTCCAACTAAAAAATGCGTGTTAATTCCGAGGTTTATTGTAAACAACAAATTTGTAAATACAAATGTGAAAAATAGAAGTCTAAAAAATTGAGCAAAACGTGTACAATTAGAATACAAAAACTAATAAGGATACGCTTTGGGTATGTTTCATAATGACATTTTTAAAATGTTTGTCTCAAGAGCGGAGGTAGTTAGATTTTAACATTCTTTAGATGTGCTTCTACAGTTGTTTCTTTAATCATGTATTTAATAGTATGATTATTTACCTTTATTTTGGAAAAGTAACTATAGGCTTTGAGCTGTCGTTTATAAGGGTACACAATAAGTCTTTCGAAAAAAAGAACTATACGCCTTCCGACTATATTTATGTAAGGAACACGTGCTTTCACTGTCCAGTAATAACTTGGCTAATTTAGTAATTTTAGTATTCTATGTACCCTTTGTAAATGCTTTTAATATACTCAATGGGGGATACGGTGGCTCAGATGGTTCAACCAGTTGGGCCATGGGTGTGTGTGAATGTCCTAGAATAAGTGCATGTTAGTGGGCATAATAAGCCCTTGAGGCTACAGTGCCTGTAAGTGTGCAAAAAAATTCAATGTAATTTGGCGTAAACTCTGAGTCTAAAAAAGAATTTTAGACCTACATGTAACAAATATTACTTATTAGGTTTCTTAAAAATATTAGCTTCGGCAAAGTTTCCTTACCTTAAGCTTAATATGCAGAGAATTACCGCTTCACTTTTCTTACAGAGAATCAAAACGCAATACTTTTTTATAGTATCTTAGCAATCAGAATAATAGATTATTTCATAGGCTAAAGCTATATTTATTTGTAGCTTAATAAACAGGTAGTCCATTGAAATTATTTATTTAAACTAAAATCCTTGTACCGTTAGGTGTCGGATTTCCATTGAAATTACCTTACTTAATTAAGTAAATCTGCTACTTATGTATACTCAAATAATTAAACAATTACTTGTTTAGTAAAATAATAAGTATTGAATATGTTTCAAGTCTGTTGGTATTTGATTGTCGTTTGCTTTGTCAGTTCTCTCACAAATGCCACTAAATCACCATGTAAAATGTTTTGCTAATATCTATAATTAGCACACCCTCGTACTTCGATGCTGCATGCCCAAATTAATTCAAGAATAACTTGGTACAGCCCCATTTTATTTTAAAGCGAGATATTTTTTTCATTCCCAAATGCCAACAAATTTCTTCGGTTTTTAATTTCAGTTGTTTCTATTTTTTATGTATCTTGAAGCTAAGTTCCTTGTCAAAGTAAATTTTTAAATATTTAACTTACTCGGCTTAAGTTATGTTTGTACTATTTATGAATACCGATAAACAATTTTGCTGCCTCAAGCTAAAAGTTACATGTTGGTTTTATTCGTTGACTGTAATTTCCTATTTAATCGTTCAATATTGTGACGAGTTGAAGTATGTTGAGATAGCTTCAAATCTACACTGCAACTTACAGGACAACCTTTGGATGTTAATTGCTTCTAAACTGTGGCAGTGATAAAAGCTCCCAATATCATCTAACACCGGACAATTATTCGCCGCAACCTTGCATGCAGCTTAATTTTCCTCTTTATATCACCATATTTAGATGATATGAAAAGTTTTAGAGAGGAAATGTTAGTTTAAAAAAAAGATAGTTGTCTGTCATGGAGAAAAAGAGATGCTAGAGTCCGACGGCTACATGAACTATCGTTAGATAGAGATAGTTTTTGGACATTCCTGTACCGACATTTTTTATCATTCTGCATAATCTTCTCCAAGTAAATAGAATTTGTTTTCTTTGTTTTTGGCGATATATGTATCACTCGCTGCTTTATTGGAAACAAAGTTAATAAAATCAAAGAGTATTTAAGAGTATACAAAATTTTATTACTACTCTAAAACATTGTTTTAGTGCAAAAACCGTATCAAGTTCTTGTTAGTAGAGAGTCTTTATTTTTTAAATTTACATTGACTAGTTGTATTTCTACGTAGTTTGTTTGTTCCATAACAAACAATACACTTTAGTAGTCTTCTACTTCTACTTTTCGATATGTTACAGGCATTTGACAAGGTTTGTATCGAAGGCTAAAGAAAAATCTTAGAAATTGCTATGTTAACACATCTCAAAGTAATAATTTTCTTTTTTCCAGACAACAGAACCCTGCTTGAAATCAAAAAGACTCGAACCGATCTCCCACAAGGCAGCATTTTGGGTCTAATCCTTTTTAACATGTACCCCTCTGACTTGCCAGAATTTAGTGCAACAGTAGCTACCTTTGCGGATGACAGCGCTATGGTTACCTAATATGGATAATCCTAATAAAGCAGTTGCAAAACTGCAGAATGCAACTAATAAGCTTTCGTCATAGTTCAATCGATGGAACACTTTAATAAATCTAGATAAATGCCGAACTAATATCTTTAAACTACGCAGACTTAACAATCCTCCCTGCATACAAATTGAAAATAACTAAATAGCTTAGAATCCTAAAAATACTGCTATCAAATACCTAGGATACCCACACAAATGAGAAGCTTTTTTATTATTGCGTTCATATACACTACTTTGTTCTAAGAAACGTTTGTCGATAAGTAGTTAAATTTTTGCAACTAGAAATGGTAAGATGGTTAGACTGTCGAACTTAATTTTACTTTTCGATTATAATCTCCTACACTTTGTCCACTGTCTTTATAATAAATGTATTTTATTCATCATGTATATTTTTGGAAAACTTGCAAAATATCTATTCA
Organism: Sinelater perroti; assembly: GCA_036346155.1. NCBI lineage: Eukaryota > Metazoa > Arthropoda > Insecta > Coleoptera > Elateridae > Sinelater > Sinelater perroti. Next base: position 530,995 of record JARFIY010000355.1, on the reverse strand, counting down.
TGACTGTTATCAGCGTTTTGTTCGAGAAGAAGTTTTTCAAGTAATAACTGTTTGATTTTTAAAAGAAAACCCAAGTCCAATATAGCTTTGTCTTTTTCGAAAGAATCAATTAGTATTTTTATATCCTGGGAACCATAACCTTTTTTTATCAATAAAAGTATTTTTGGTGCAGAATTACTAGATTATGTAAATTAATTGATAAATAGATTAGAAACCATTTATATGATTTTATGCCAGATAAAATATTAAAATTTAGTTGAAATTTCATTTCCAGTGTTCGGTTGCAGATATCTATTGTAACATCTTTTAGACTACTAATTTATAACTATTTTTTTACTTATGTTTATTTCTGACAGCATACATATTCTACTAGATAAATAATCAAAATGTATCTTTCTCATTTTGGTTACTTATTGCTTCTAAGAAATTGCTTTATTTACGCTTCTTCTTATTTTTTTGTGTTTGATTACTTTTTAAATATTAATAATCAATTAAATAAAAACAGCCAAGGTTATTACGTTAAATATTATTTACTCATTCATTAAAAATTACAGAACAACAAAATGAAAGAATTAATTAGTTTTCCCAAGATTTTTCAAGATATATCAATATCTAACACATTACCATATTTGGTTGAAAATGTATCTGCTAGTCGCATTAACCGAACAAAGACAAATATGCAGAAATTGCAAGGTCCGTCCTAACATGAATTAAGAATCTGTGAATTCTGCTAGCAGCAAAGAAATGTTTGCAAAAATTAGATAGCGATTTGATCACGCGGGGACGCGCCGAGATAATGCATAGAAAGGTGAGATCTAAGTGTAAGAACTGTACAAAACACTTTGCTTGCTGATGATGCATTGGTAATTCTTGTTTGCTTTTGCAGTAAAATATAAGAAAGCAGGGAAAGTGGATCGGTAATGTAGCAATAGTTCACCAAAACAAATTATGTTTGAGGCTGTCAAACCTATTTTGCCACGCCATGATTTGTGAGAAACGATCCAAGAATGTACATATATAGTAGTATGCTTTTTAACGGCATGTCAGCGTTCAAAACCACTAAAATTCACCTGCCCCGCTCAATTAAACTGCCCAACGTTAATTTTTGCTAACAATAAGTCATATAAGAAGGTCAGGATCGGAATCTGAGGTTTAGGAATCTTCAAAATAAGAACAGTGCGACTGAAGAAATTAAGTGTTACTTGGCAAGCATACAATGCACAAAGAAAGTTTGCTATTTCTGATGCTATCTCAGATGCATTTAATGTTCATATGTAAATTTACTATTTTTTGTAGAAAATAGTAAAATTTCTAAAACATTTGTTTTATCACCTAAATAAGAGTAAAAGGGACGCATCCTTCTTACTTTCTTAAATCATTGCAGTATTCTGGAGCTAGCAGTAAAACTACTTTATGGTTTGTACTAGATTAAGAAATGTGCTGGTTATCTTTATGTAATTCTTTATAGTCTTACACATGCAAATTTAGAAACTAAAATTATGATGCTCTAAAGCAAAGACAGTTTTAATATAAACAAGTTCGAATAAATGTTTTCTTTAGGAATGCTATTAGAAGGGTGGTAAAACCCATACATATTTTTATAGCAAATTCAATATAAAACATTTTATACATATTTTATGTAACTTGAGCATTAATTGTTTGGTATTCTACTAGCCCACTTAAAAAACGTGATTTAGAGAAAAACGCGTATAATGTGTCGTTTATCAAACGCTATTGTATGTGACTCGCTTTTCTAAATTGACTTTAAACGTAATTTCTGTTGGAAATTTTAAATTAAATTAACTATTAATTATTTTTGGGACTATTAAAGTCAAAAACTGCCTAAAATAGCCAACTTCTTAAAAATTGGAACAACATCAAAAAAATTGCAAATTAACTAAAATACATTTAAAATTATTCGGATCCTTTAAATCTCAGCTTCTCCTGATTGCGTATGAAAGGCCATATATTGTCTGTTTTAGGCATTTGTACTACACTTTCTAATATGCTTTATGAAAATATAATGGGGTGTTAAATACACTTTTAATTTTTATGTCAGTTTATGTTTTCATGACTTTACTTAAAGAAAGTTTTGATTACACAAATGTGCAATTTTGAAATTTTTTGCTGTTATTTTCAAATGAGGGGGTGTATCAGAATTAATTTTTTCCGCAGATTCCAAAAATGTGAAGATTCACAAAAAACGTAATTTTTTAATGATATTGATAAGGTAACGTTTGTATCGTGTGAAGATGTTTTCTGGAGAGACGAACCGCATGTGTAAGAAATAGATAAACATAAATACATAGCTGATAACGAAAATGAAACTGGAAAGTGTGCAGTACAAGTTTCATGAATGATGTATGTGCGTGGATTTCAAGATGATTGGAATATTGCTCGGCCAAACAAGCAGGTAACACTAAATTTCCTTGTTTTTTGTGTGAATGAAACTCCACAGCTAGGACAAAACATTGGGTTTGGATGTAGTAGTCAGTCAAAAGTGCATTCACACTTGGCGAAAAAAAATGTTATTTCATTTTTATTAGTTGATCCCTCGAAAGTACTGTTGCCACCTTTGCATACCAAATTTGGTGTAATGAAGCAATTCGTGTCACCTTCAAGCGGGGACAATAAATGGTTTCAGTATCTTGGTCTTAAGTTTTCATCAACCACGTCTAAAAAAATTAAAGCTGGCATTTTTATAAGCCCATAAATATGAAAATTAATGACCGACATATTTCAGAAAACCGTCAGTAAAAGCAAATTGCGAGCATGGACGCCATTCAGAAATGTGGTACAAAATTTTTTGGGGAACACTAAGGCTACAAATTGCACCATTTTAGCCAAGAAAATGTTGGAATCCTATAAATGCTCATCTAAATTACTTTCCTGATAATCTTGGTGATTTTACAGAAGAACGTAGCGAGCGCTTCCACTAGGATATTAAAGTGATTAAAAATATAATGTCTGACTATTGTTGGATGTTGAAAATATACTCTACAAACAAACACTGAAGACAATCCAAGAAGAGAAAGTTTTGAAAGGAGCCCAGTGTAAATATTAGGTAGGTTTACTTTGAATATGTATTTATGTTTATCTATTCTTTACACAATCATTTCGCCCCTCCAGAAAACATTTTCACACATTACAAGCGTTGCCATATAACAATGTTATTAAAAAATTAAGTCTTTTTAATCTTCACATTTTCGTGATTCGTGGAAAAACCTGGCGTGATAGGGAATTTTAAAATCTGTGGGAAAATCCATTTTGGTACACCTTAAAAACAACAACACCTTGCATACTAGTGTTAATAAAGAATTTTCTGTTTTATTGTTTCTTTTTTGTTATACTTTTGTAATAAACGTAATAGACTCGCTGTAGATGTTAGTGTAATTAACAAAAAATATATTCATTGACAAGAGAATTTAAAAATCTAAAAAGAGTATGTTTTATTCCAAAAATACTATTTACTGTAGTACACTTAGTTTTAGGATAGGACATGCTTTATTGACCAGACCTTCATGCTATACCTTGTCAAATACCATAGTAATATTTAAAAATACGAAATTATTAATTTTTTTATCTTTGAAGGATTTGTACATAGCGTAAACGACGCGATGACACTGTTGAACTGTTTAGTAGTGTTGACGGAATCCAAACTGTTGCTCAGGAATTGTATCCAGGACAGGGCTGATAGGGTTAATTATTAACTTTTCTAGGAGTCTAGATACGGTAGCTCAATAGCTTATAGTTTGGCAAGAATATACGTGGTTTTTACCAGGTGTGACTACCATTATAATAGGTGTATAAATAAGTTCTCAGCTTTAGATTTGACAGGACGCAAATCACAGTTTATATGTAACGTATTAGTCCGCCCTCTTGCGGTTTTAAAGCAATGACATTTGGTCTTTCGAAACATCATGCGATTTGGCGTTTGATGCACATAACTTCAATAATCAGCTGTGTTCACGATGGCGATCACAAAAGAGCATATTCGATTTTCTATCCACTTCGCGTTTCATCTTAAGAAAAATGCTGCTGAAACCATCGAAATGATTTGTACTGCATATGGTGAGAATGCTGTAAGTCATGGGACGTGCAAAAAGTGGTACCAAAGATTTCGCGGAGGAGAGTTTAGTCTTGAAGATCAACCACGCGCTAGGCGCCCTCAAACATTTGACACGGATGAGCTGCAGACGCGTTAGGCTGAGAACTTCTCCCACATGCGGCGTATAGCCCAGGCATGGCCCCTTCCGATTATCATTTATTCCGGTCGTTACAGCATCACTTGGCTGATACGCACTTCAAAACAGAAGAAGAAGCCCGAAAATGTATCGATAACTTTATCGTATCGAAGCCAGTGAGCTTCTATCACCAGGGAGTTCGCAAGCTACCCGAAAGATGATAAAAGGTCATCGATGCCAACGGAGAATACTTTGATACTTAGGCTTTTTTTGTTTGTTTTTAAATAAAACTTTAATTTTGCTGAAAAAAGCTGAGAACTTATTTATACACCTATTAATAGCAATATGTTAGAATGGAAATTCCAAAGTTCGAGATCATAATAGAAAAAAAATTAGCTACACTGAACCAAGTGATACAGGCTTATTGCGTACAATGGGGTTCAATTAAATTGCAAGAAAGTCCTTTGGAAAAAAGTAAATTAAATTCATCATTCAAATGGAACGTCATGTTTTCCATACAAACGGGTAATTCAAATGCTACTTATGGTTACGTGACAAATCTACCCGACAATCAGCTATCCAATTCCATATCAGCAATACCAATTAAACCTCAACTAAATTTATTATTCCCAAGCCCTATGCTTAATCAACCTTATATAAATGCAAACACACCTCTTCCTATTCACAACCACAACGTATCAACCCATTATCAATCTAAGCCAATAAATAAACAAGAATCCAATGAACAAACAAAACCAACGTAACACAAGCTAATAAACACCCCTGCTAAGTCGTTAAGAAATAGAAAAACTAAATTTTATTCTATTAAATCATCAGAGTATTACTACCAAAAATAGATTCGAACCTATAGCAAGCCAAACTAACGGAGAATCAAATCAAATGCAAGTCTACAACAATTAAGGCACTAGGAAGTTACTAAAACCATTTCCAATTTACGTATACGGCGCTACTAATCATAATCAAATGATTAAGCATACCTCAACAGTTGCAGAAAACGAACGATATTACACAAAAACGTTAGAAAATAATACAGTCAAAATCAATGCAAATATCTCGGATTAGTCATCATATGGATAATTCATCATACATATCAACCTAAATATGAACGAGCATACAGAGTAGGCATCAGATACATTCACCATTCGATACTCACCATAGAAATTAAAGGCGAGTTAGTAAAATTAGGTCATCAAGTACGAAACATTATGAATATGACATAAAAAAACAAAAATCTACTTTTATTTTTCTATATTGATCTTGAACCAAAAGAGAACAACAAGACAATATTTGACATAGAGTATTCGTGCAAAAGCAAAATTAAGGTTGAGCTACCACATAAGAGGACAGGTGTCATTCAATGCACTAGATGTTAAAATTATGGACACTCAAGAGCTTACTGTACTAGACAACACGTGTCTCAAATGTGGACAGCAACACGATTCGAAAACATGCGTAAAACCTAGTACTACACCAGCAAAGTGTACCTTATGTGCGGGCACCCATCCTTGAAATTACAGAGGCTGGTCTGTTTATCAAAAAATAATAAACGTGAGAAACACAATCAGGTGTAACTGCCAACAATATTAATAACCAACAAGTCAACATAGAAGACAAATTAACTACCTTTCTAAACTAATTCAAGAAGATGTTCGCATAGCTAATGAATCAAAACAACGTCATGCTAAACTTACTCTCACCAATAGTTACTAAAATAGACCAATAATGGCTAACATAATAAGAATAACCACATGAAACGCGAATGGTCTATTAAACCATAAGCAAGAAATAATAACTTTCCTAAATTTAAACAAAATAGACATAATGCTAGTATCCGAAATTCATTGCACATATATATCAGTATTACGTATACATAATTACATAATAGAAATCATCCTGATACTGCGCATGCAGTGATCATTAAAAACGCCATATCACATCACCAGCTTAACCCATTTCAAACTGCTAAAATAAAAGCCGCAAATGTCAGAGTCAACGCGTTTTCTTTATAGTCATATAATCATATAGTGTCAGCTATTTACACCCCTCCTAGACATAATAATTGAAGATAATTATATTGAATTGCTTCACACTCTAGGAAACAGATCTATTGCTGTAGGAAACTGGAACTCCAAACACGTCCACTGAGATTCCAGAATCATCACAACAAAAGGCGGAAACTTGTTCAAAGCGATTGTGACAAAAAATTACAACTGTCATATCACCGGGAAACCGACGCGTTGGCCAATGGATCCAGCCAAGCTTCTTGACCTGTTGTATTTCTACATTTTCTATGAGATAGCTATAAACTTAGTCACGGTTGAACCGAATAACGATTTAACAGGAAATCATGCACCAGGAAAATAATTAATTTAAATACACGACCTATCAACAAAGAGCTGACTCCTAGGCTTACATCAAAACATACAATTCTAACAACACATTGAAAATAGATCCAAGTTAAACTGCAAATAGAACAACCACGAGATTTAGACTAAGCAGTCTATTACCTAGCCGCTTTCATCCAAGAAGATGCATGGGAAGCCACTCTCAACCAAACTGAGCTTGCACAACATGTCAATAATATACCTTTACATATAAAAGTACTAATAGCTGAGAAAAGACTAGCTCGATCACGATGGCAAAAAACACGTAATGTAGTTGATAAACTAAATCTTAACAGGCTAACTCGATGACTTCGTGTTGCTCTACTGGATTGTCAAAATGCTAGCTTTAATTATTACGTCACATACCTCAAGCAAAAATATTGCACCATCTGGATGGCTACAAAAAACTTAAAAGACCGCAAGTAATCATTGCTCTTATAGCACATAGGCTAGATCTAACAAAGAAAAAGCCGGAACTTTCACTGAGGATTTGACAAATGTATTTTAACCTCTTCAATCTAACGTACCAGATAAAGTTGTAGAAAATTATCTACATGTCCCGTGCCAAATGTCATGGCTTATTAAACTATTTTCAATAACGGAGGTTCAGCTTGAAATAAAGAAACTAAACAATTTTAAAGCACCAGGATACGACTTGATAACAAGACAAGTATTAAAAGAATTTCCAAGAAAAAACCATTTTACTACTAACGACTATTTATAATCGCATGTTAAGCATGCCTTATTATCCTATATTGTGAAAGTATGCCCAAATAATAATGGTTCTCAAACCTGGAAAACAAACAGAAAACCTAACTTCTTACAGGCCGATCAGTCTCCTAGCCCTGCTAGGCAAACTTTTTGAGAAACTGTTCCTTGGAAGACAAATGAACAACATAGACAGAGTAAAACATCTTCCTGTACACCATTCGGGTTTTGCGAGGGACACTCTACAACGCAAAAAGCACATAGGATAGTTAATGAAATAGCACGTAGCCTCGAAGAAAAGAAATACTGCACAGCTGTTTTCTTGGACGTTGCTCAGGCGTTTGACGGGGTCTGACACACTGGGTTACTCTACAAGCTGAAAAAGCTGCTCCCAAATTACTATTACCTTCTCCTTAAATCCTATTTTACAAATAGATTTTTCACGATCAATCATGACAACAAATTATGCAGCTGCTCTCCTATAAAATCCGGTGTCCCACAAGGTAGTGTCCTTGGCTCCCTCCTGTATTTTATATACACTGCTGACATACCAGAAAATGGAAACACTGTTATCGCTACTTTTGCTGATGACAGTGTGTTATCTACACATGAAGACCCTGTATTAGCATCCAAGAATCTTCAACATCTAAACGTAATCAACGAATGGCTTGCTAAATTGCGTATTAAAATCAACACATCCAAATCCGTTCAAGTATCCTTCACAACTGGATTTACCACATGTCCGTCAGTTAATTTGAATAATACTCCAGTACTTGCCAAAACAGAAACTAAATACCTGGGATTACACCTGAATCAAAGACTGACTTAGAATAAACATATCCAAGCTAAGCGACTGCAACCTAAAGTTTCTGGTTATTAGGAAAAAGATCAAAACTATTCTTATCCAACAAAGTACTCCTGTACAAAACTATGCTGAAGCCGATCTGGACTTACGGAGTACAACTCTGTGGTTGCGCTAAACCATCCCGAACAAAAAGTATTCAACAGTTCCAATCTAAAGTACTCCGTGTCATAGCAGGTTCACCATGGTATGTCACCAATCAAACTTTACATGTTGACCTTGGCATACCATTCGTTGCGGAAGAAATTAATAGACTCTCCCAAAACTACTACAGCAGACTCCAGGACCACAACAACAAACTGATTCATCTGTTATCTACTGCCCATCCATCTGTAAGAAGATTAAATAGAACCTGGCCATACGATCTCCTAACACCATAATGTGAAAGGATTCCCAAGAGGAGTATCACTAATGAGCGGTTTCTCTTGTTATCATATTTACTTAATACTCCTTGTAGAGTAGGTTGTAAATTTTCGAATGATAAATAAAAAAATTTATAAGATTAGGGACTAATTAACTAAATTTTTAAAGTACCCCCTCCTTTTTCCGCTAGTTATGGCGTGATGTAGGTGAGCCTTAGGATTTGATTTTCAAACTCATATCTTTTCGCTTCAGCTGCATCTTCAGTAGGTCGTTGAACTTAAATTTTATAAGAAAAGAACTTCAGATCTTCTTTTAAAATCACTTCTAGAGTGCTTTTTGGTATATTTAAATGCCTTAAATCAATCCTTGTTGATGTAGTCAAATGTTCTTAAAAAATTTCTCTCGCGCGTTCAATAGTTTCTTCAATCCTTCTAGTGCGTGGCCTACCAGTTCTGCTTTCATTATCATCAAGAACACTTTCAGTTCCTTTCTTAGCTGCTAATTAATTAAAAAATTAAATTTTTATTACAAATTTTGGAAAATATATTAACTTGTAATTACCTGTCCACGGTTTTTTTTCCTAAGGGTAAATGCTTATTGACTTGGGTCCTATAAGCTTTACATGTTGCTACTTTTATGAAGTCAGTAGTAGTCGTAGCATTGTTCAGATACTCATGTATTTCTTGGTCTCGTACGGAGTCGTTTGGAGTAAAAACATTAGCAAAAGGATTGACACAAAGGTTAGTCTTTTCTTTATTGTTGCGTACCTATGAGTTAAGCATAGGAGTTTCTCAACGGATTAGGAATTTCTGTACCTTGATCCGATACCAAATAAAATTATCGTATCTGTTAAGGTTAGAGATGTAGTATGTGAATGAAAAATTTATTTATGATGTAGATATTATGTGTTTGTAGGAAAAAGAGCAATATTGGTAATGCTACTTATTTTTTTTAGTGTTTTACAAGATGGTTATTTGTAATTATGTATGTATTACAAGTCAATAATTATACATTTAACATTAATTTATTAGTTTGGTTTGGCGTTTTAATTATAAACTAAGTGATTCATACTGTTGGGTTACCAATTAAAATTGACTACTTTAAAACCATGATTTAGTTTGTTCTTAGAGTAAGTAATAAAGTGACATATTTTCTAACGTTTAATTACCTTTAGTGTATGTATTATGTCACAAAACAGTACATAGTGATTTCAAGTTAAATTTGCGGTTGTGAACATGCGAGTCACGGGAAGTGCGTCAAGGCTACGGTTTACAGGTGCAAATTTTATTGTCCTGGCGTACAAATAAATTAAAAAGTTATAACTAGTACATAGCGACAGTTTTGTGGTTTTATTAAGTTATATACTCAACTGAAGCAGTTAGCACGATAAAGAATGGCATCGGCAACCTTCAGCCGCCAAGTTTGGTTCGATGAGGGAACAAGTGTACATAAATAAAACGATTTTTTTGGTTTGCTGCCCAAGTGGCCGTATAAATCAAATGGCCCATTCCGCAAAGGCAAAAATGCGGAACACATTTATGTGGCCGTGCATCATAATTATTGCTGGGCGCTAATAATAGCCGTCGATGCATCTGCGTTACATAACGCGCTATGTTTATGGATTGGGAGGCTGAGGATCTGGGAGTCCTTGGTGTGAAGGGATTTATGCGGTGATGTAATACGAACAGGTAACATATAGGAAAACGTTCCAACTCATTAACTTAATTATACATTTTGTTAATCTTCTATTGCAAAGTCATTTTTACCATTCTATTCTTAAATCTTCGATTTTAATATTTTTTTGTTTTACTATGTTATTCTTATTAGGTACTACAATTTGATAATTGTATGTGTTGGATTTTTTTTAGTCTTAATTTGGATATTACAAAATATTATTGTACATATTTGTCAGTTATAAATGTTTAAGGTTTCCTAATAGTTAACTATCGAATGTGTATATTTAATAAGTTAATGCGTAATCATATGGAGTTATTTAAAAACAATCCCGGAGAAAAATGACAAAGGGTAGTTCAACATAAACAGCAACGTTACCTAGTTCAGCTCGTTTGCCTTATACTACCATTCAAGCCAAAAGAACCATGTCGTAGTCCACCATGATGTCTGCTCCTTATTTCGAACGCCAACAATAGATAAGCTTTGCTTTCTCATACACCCTACTCTCTTAGCGACGTCCCCATGGACTACTAGAGCAACTGCTTATTAAAAAACTAACAATTGGGCAAAATGTAACACGACTTTTATATATTATTTCGAAGAACCAACCGTCCTTTGTCTGTGTAATTGGCCGTCTGATAAGCAAATGGACAACAGTGATCGAAGTTGATGATTACGCTGCAGAATTATCATTGTAACATGTTTTATTTCATAGGTGCAACCGTTAGGTAATTCGACCACTATTTAATATATGGGTGTCCTAAAAATTTGCCATCGTTTTGATTTCTGATTTTGTTAGTTTTTTAATAAAATCAATAATTTTTACAACAATGTAACAGTTTTAATTATATTGATTTTTAAAGTTTAAAAATGAAAAGACAAAAAAATTCGGGAACTTTTACTGTGTCAATTCAAACTCTGTTATAAAACGACAAAAAAAACATTTACACTGTTAAAGCAAACTAAGCTGTCAATTATGATGTTAAAGGCTGGTTAGAAAAATTGAAGCTTGCTGATTACGATCTTCAAGGTCACTTACGTCTAGAAAGGCCTAGTACAATGGGTTTGAAGGATATATCTCAAACTGTTTTTATAAACCCGATCAGAAGTAAACATAAGTGATTAGATAAGGGTGGGGTTTTAAAATTATCTGTGCATTACCACATCATGACACTTCAGCAGTAAATTTGCACCGCATAATTTGATTGAAATACAAGTACAGAAAAGAGTTAAGTTTATCCGCAACTTCCTATCCAGACATGCATAATAATAGTTCCCCGTAACAGGCCTTGAAGGCCTATGGGGGTCGTAACAGGATAGATCTTGCTACAATCTAGAGCCTACGGTACACAAGGGAAGTAACGTGGCTAGTGCTACGTACCGACCGCCTATTATTACCCCAGAGTTTGACCTCCAGGTACTCATTTATTGCAGCCTGAGTCGAGCTGGGCCGTAAGAATGCCAGCGATCGAATTGGAGAGAGCGGGATTCGAACCCGCAACTCTTGGTTTCGTAGTCTAGTGATCTATCCACTAAACCACCACGGCTCCTCCAGACATGCATAAACAATGATTAAATTCAGATCAAACAGCAAAACCCGTCTCCAAAACTGGAAGATTTAAACACAAATTGATGGTATAGATTTGGTGAAAGTTTGAAGGTACTGCACACATTTAATGCTTTTTGGATGGTCCTCGCGTGACTATAGAACTTTACTTGCTGAACTGCGTCGTATGTATGCCTCTTTGATCTAACACTACCTAGAAAATATTTAAAAGTTGCTGAGCTCCAATTCTTAAATTGAGGAATATACGAGCTACTGATACTATTAAATTTTGTAAACTGAACGGCTTGAGAATACAAGCAAGTAAAAAAACTAGGAGTGGGGATCATTTTTTCTTAAAATTTGTTTTTTGATAAAATTTTACAGAAATTTCAAAATAAATTTTGTTTAAAAAATTGAATTTTTAAAATGGTATTATTATAGAAAACTACAATTAACGAAAAGATTTATTAAGATTTCGTAAACAGATATGATTGGCCAAAAGATTTATTCAAAAATTGGTATTTACTGGGTGCGTTAAAAATAGAATATTTAAAATTGTGTGCATAAATATTAGTATATGGAACAATAGGAGTTTTTGTTTCAGAGCAGTTGGTATTAGCTTGGCTAAACTACTTGTTTAGCTAAGAAGAGATTAAAGATGTATGCCTTTTCCTGATATAAATTTGGTGTACTTTTTGGCTCTTTCGGGCAATAAAAATAGTTTTAGTCTGTTTTAGGTTAGTTGTAGCATAATTTTGCTAGTATGATATGGTTTTATAGTTATTCTGTTTCTGAGACAGCCTTTTTTAAAAAGGCGTACAAACATAAATTCACGCCACTTATTTAACGACTTTCTGGGTTCCCATACTAAGAAGTAAATTGTATGAATGATGTTAACACCTAGTCGTTTCACAGATTTTATACATTTAACAGTTATATTATCTGATTCTAGTGTCTTATAGTTTTTTAATGTTCTAATAGCATTTTTGCCTCTGATTTTATTATATATGGTTCTTTTTCGGTTAACATGTTATTCTGAAAATAAACTTGAATTTCAGTCTCTTTATAAAGTTTCATGCAGTACTTCCTCCAAACCTCAGCTATGCCTTTTATGTCGGTAATAATTTGGTCATATTCAATCTTTATTGTTTGTGTGCGTGGTTTGAATTCTCTGGTGAGATACCTGATCCTTTCATATAGCTATCGAGTTTCTCCATTAACTGTACAATTTTCTATTTCATTATATATTTTGCCGATATGATGGTTTTCGACCTTTATGCGCACTTTCCTTATTTTTATTTAGATCTTTTTTAGTTTTTTCAATGATTAAGTTTTTGTGTCTTTTGTGGACATAATTCATATCCTGTGTTACGTCTATTAAGACCAGGGTGTCATTTGTCATCCAGTAATTCTTTTATCTCACTCTGTTTTTTATATTATTTTATTTGTTTCATTATTTATTTCTTCTCGTAGTTCTCCTGGGTCATCCGTCAGGTTTAGAGTGCTTATGTTTCAAAATTTTGTTACAACTGATAGTTATTTTTTTCGATTAGATGTTTGTTTTTTGTGTGTAGTTTTAACCTTATTGCTGCGTTTATTTATTATCATTATACCAGTACACGTATGATAAAATATTATATATCATAATGGCTAAATTCCATACCTACAGCCATGAATCCATCACAAGTAACTTCGTAGTAGTATAAAGAAAATAAAGTACTTTTACAGATTAGTTATGACGTATTAGGTATGCAGGAGACTACAAGAGATTATGTGTACAGGCTTTGTTAGTAAAATTCTATAGGATTAGACATGCTGCATTGCTAGTTAAAATGCAAAATTCTGCTAATTAACATTTTTCTCAAGTCAATTACCTTTTAAATAATTTTTACTTTAATAAGACTCCTTAAAAGTTTACATACAAAAGCATTAACTTTGTAGCATAATTTTTGTTGCTTTTATAGACCAAATATTAGAACCTCTGGTGTATTTTATAAGCGACTTATTCATTCGTATATTTTCTTAATATCTAAAAAAAGCCAGCAGTAATAAACTCGTAGATACGGTTTAAAAATCCTTGTTTTGATCTTCTATGCTACCTTATCGATAAATTTTAAAAACTGGTATTATTTTCATTTTCTTGTTTTCAAATTTTTATGGGCTTATAAATATGGTGTTATCAAGGATCCCGAAGCATTATTTTAGATTTATTTAGTATTTTATTAACGCATTCCTTTTCCAAGTTTTCAGTTGTTGCTTATTGTTACTATTTATTTAAATAATGTTTTTTTTAATTTTATTTAATCGTTTACTACATATCGATTTAGTTGGTTTTATATTTTTTTCCATAGTATACTTTTGCGCTTTGCAACGCTTAAATAGAAAGTTTAAACATGCGTTACATATAGAAATTTTTAGAAGGTCGTAGAAGGACATAGGCTATAAAACAACACTCTTACTTAGCACATTTGCAAGCTGCTATTCATGGTCAGAAAGGCTATTTTACAACTACCTACTCTGAGGTTGACGTACTGCTAGTTTTAGATAGGGTATTTTTTGGAACCAATACTTGACATGGACTCTGAACTAAACAGAAATTAGCAAATACATAAAAAGTTTTATTAATTAATTTTTGTTTAATTTGTACTGTATCGTAACTTTGTTGTTGCTTAACGTTTATGTCTTTGGTGAAAATTTATACATTCTCATGTATTTTGTTATTTTGATAGCAAACTAAACAAATTTATAGACATCCTCGTCTTCAAATTTTATTTGCTCTAGAATTTTAAACGCAGACTTTTTTAATGTCATTAGTTCAAGTTTTACAAATCATTGGTATTTATAGATCAAGTATGCTTTTGTTCGTATGGTATCTATTGGAATATTTACTTCGTTAAGTCTTCAGTTAAAAATAATTTACAGCGTGTACTTAATCACACAAGAAAAAATATTTAAACAATTTTTTTGCAATTTTTACCCATTGCTGTCTTCCTAAATTTTATTGGCTTGTATAATTTAAGCTAAAAATTTTTGATCTTGCTTATTTGTGTTTTATTATCAAGTTTCTTAAATAATTAAATAAAGTAAATGCAGTTCAGTTATTTGTAGTGCATGGAAGCTTGAAATAAAACGGATTACTGCTCATTATGTAATGTCAGAAAAATTATGTTTGTCTCTCAAATTTAAACGTTCATTTATTTCTTTTTTGTTTTTTTGTTGTTTTAAAAAGTAGTTACCATTTTGAAATTTATATAACTGCAATTTTATTGATGTAATAGACTAAAAAACATTTTAAATTAAATTTGTATTTTGGTATTTATTGAATTTTTCTGTAGAAGTGTAACAGCACGATGCTATTTTAAGAAATAGTTATTTCTTAATTTTTTTTATTAAATAGCAGTTGCTTTAACTGTCGAATCACAGAGTTCAGTAATTTTGTAAAATTAACAGAAGTGTTGTTTTACTAAATTACTACAAAATTTAAATGATTTTATGTAGTGAAAACTGTGTCCTTATTAGGCCTGCTTGTGTAGGTATACATCCTAAGAAAATTATTTACTCTGTAGAAAATTTATATTCTTTTTCTTCTTTAAAGAAGTATGGTTTATTAGGAGATATATTTCAGTCAAACTTTCTGAAATTCTGGGGCTATAGTCTTTACTTTCAAGTTTATATTTAAATTAGAATAGCCTATTATAGTTTATGTAAAGTGAATAAAGTTACAATTTATTAAACTAAACTATTTATGATTTTATTCAACAACAAAATTTGTCATAGACCTTTTACTGTTTTAAGTTATCGTAGTATTTCATAGCACACATTGTTTAAAAAACATCTGCACTGTTTGTAGTTATGATTTTTAGTTTTAGTCCAAAATTTTAATTGTGTAATAGCCATCGTTTTAAAAATGTTAGTTTTTGGTAATTTCTTACAGAAATCTGCATCACTTTCAAGTCTTGCTTTTCCTCAAAATTTGGTACTTATTTTAATATTATTGACTTTACCAAGCAAATTTGAGAAATGTGACACAGCAAGAACAAGCAAAGCCATCATTTAAAAAAGAGTACATCTTACATTTTTCTTCTTCTTCCCGTGCTTTATCCGTTCCGGATGTTAGCTATCATCAATGCAATTTGTACTTTGCCTACTGCTTTCCGGAATAATTGTACCGTGGACATATCGAACCATTGCCGCAAGTTCTTTAGCCAAGATATTCTCCTCCTTCCTGGGCCTCTTCTGCCCATCACTTTTCCTTCTAAAATGAGTTGCAAGATTCTATAGCTCTTTGTGTTTCTCATTATGTTTCCTAGATATTCTAGCTTGCGAGATTTTATTGTTATTAGGATTTCTGTTTTTTTATCAATTCGTTCCATAACTTCTTTGTTAGTGATATGCTCTGTCCATGGTATTCTCAAGATACGCCGGTAGGTCCACATTTCAAATGATTCCAGTTTCTTCTATGATGCTTTTGTTAAAGTCCATGACTCAGCTCCGTATAGTAGCGCCGAGAAAATATAGCATCTCAGGATTCTAATCTTGGTTTGCAGGCTTAGGTCTCTACCGATCAAAACTTTTTTCATTTGAATGAATGCGGCTCTTGCTTTTTCTATTCTTGTTCTTATTTCTGTCGAGTGGTCCCATTGTTCGTTTATATTGGTTCCCAGATATGTGTATTTGCTAGTCCTTTCTATCTCAGTATTATTAATATATAATGTTGCTGGTAGCGTAATGTTCTTAGTTATTGTCATGTATTTTGTCTTGCTTGTGTTGAGGGTGATTCCGTATTTCTCACATGTTATATGTATTCTTTCCATTAATAATTGTAGACCTTCGACGTTTCTTGCCAATATTACAGAGTCATCTGCGTATCTGATGTTGTTGATTAGTTCACCATTGATTAATATACCTTCATTCACATCATGTAATGCTTCTTTGATCATCTCTTCCGAGTAAATATTAAACAGAGTCGGTGAAAGCACGCATCCTTGGCGAACCCCTCTAAGGATTTGAATTCCTTCGGTGGTATTATCTTCTATTTTTACATTCGCGTTTTGACTCCAGTATAGGTTGGCTATTATTCCAGTATTTTTGTCGTCTATCCCGGTTTTCTCTAATATTTTTAGTAGTTCATGATGTTTTACTTTGTCAAATGCTTTGCTGAAGTCTATAAATCATAAGTGTACGTCACAGTTTACGTCCCTACATCTTTGGATCAATACATTTAAGGCAAATAGTGCTTCTCTTGTTCCCAACGCATTTCTAAACCCGAATTGGGTTTCGGTCAATTTTGATTCGCATTGTTGATAGATCCTGGCGTGTATAATTTTCAAGAAGATCTTAAGGGCACAGCTCATCAGTCGTTCTATAGTCTTCGTATTGTCTCGGTGTTGTTTTCTTTGGTATGGTTATAAAAGTCGACTTAGTCCAGTCCGTCGGGATCTCTCCAGTGTCGTATATTAGATTGAGTGCATTTATTCCATCTTCATTTAGGAGTTTTAAAATTTCAGTGGGTATCTCGTCTGGGCCCGTTGCTTTCCGGGTTTTCGCCTTTTCTATTGTTTTCTTAACTTCATCTTTTGTTATAGGAGGTCCGGTTTTAGCCTCTTTTATTTCGTGTTTTTCTGGACGATCGTCTGCAAATAACTTTTCGATGTATTCTTTCCAGGTTTTTAATATTTCGCTTATGTCTGTTATTTCCTGTCCTGTATTATCTATTAATCTGTTCGTTGTTTTTCTTCTAAATATTCCAGCAGCTTCTTTTATTTTTCGATGCATATTAAAGCTGTCGTGTTTGTTTTCTAGCTGTTCTATTTCTTGGCATTTATCTTTCAACCATTTTTCTTTTGCCTTTCTAATCTCACCTCGTATCTGTCGTTGTGTCTCCCTGTATTTGTTCATATCTTTATTTTTCATTAATCTCCTTTCGTCCATTAATTTTAAAATGTCTTCTGTCATCCACTCATTTTTCTTCTCTCTTCGTTTTTGTGGAACGTATTCTTTTATAATACTTTGCAGAGTTTGTTTGATAGCGTTCCACCTTTCTTCTATTACTTCCTTTGTTGAGTTGTTTTTGTTACTAAATCCAGTGGTAGTATTATTTTCATTTTTAAATTTCTCCTCCAACGATTTTCGAACTTGTTCTTTAACATCTCCTTCACAAAGAGCCCTTATATTATGTTGTTTTTCATTAGTTTTTCTCGTAACCCTTTTAAGTTTTAGTTTATACTTACATATTACCGGATTGTGGTCTGATCCGACATCTGCTGCGGGATAAGTTTTTGTTGATTTTATGCAATTGCGGAAACGGTGATTAATAGTGATGTAGTCAATTTGGTTTCGTATTATTTTTTCTTTCGTATCACCTGGAGCCTTCCATGTATATATTCTTCTGTGTGGGAGCTTGAACATGGTGTTCATCACTACAAGTTCTTCTTCTCGGCAAAACTGTATGAATCTATCTCCTCTTTCATTTCTAGATCCTAATCCGAACTGTCCAATTATGTTATCTTCTCTTTGACTTCCAACTTTCGCGTTAAAATCCCCTATTTTGAGAGTTATGTCATTAGATTTCGTATATTTTAAGACCTTTCTAAGCTGTTCATATAGATCTTCTATTTCTTCATCTTCGCTATTTGCAGTTGGAGCATACATTTGGATAACGTTTAAGTTAAATGGGTTAGCTTCTATTTGTATCATTATAACTCTATCTGAATGCGCTATTACTTTTTTGACAGAGTCGTTAATTTCCTTAGTTACTATTATTCCTACACCATGATAGTGGTGGTCGTCATCGTTGCCAGAGTAGTACACAACATGATTCAATATATTACAATTTCCTGAACCCGGCCATCGCATTTCGCTGATCCCCATGATGTCTACCTTTAGTCCAGTTGTTTCTTGAACAATATTATGGATTTTCCCCCCCTCAAAAGCGCTTCTGACATTCCAGGTACCAATTCTAATAGTATTTGATTTCCTAAGCATTTTCAGTTTGTTGGTGTCCTTGTTCACCATCACAGACCCGGAGATTCTTCGCACCCCTGCCTCACTGAAGAGGCGCCGGTACTCGGGGCCATTCTTGATTTTGTCTGTCATGATGTTTGATGATTGTTCTTGGGAATTAATGTGTTGGTTTCCCCTTGCCTACACATCGCAGTTCAGTGGCCGATGGTGACATATTTTTGTCGTCGCCCATTGATGTCTACTATGAAGCAGTACTGATATTTCTTATCTCCCCCTTCATGTAGTTATGAAAGCGCTGCTGCTCACTTTCATTATCACTAAAACCATTAAATCCAATATGTGGAAGTTGCTTTCTGTGACCCCTCACTTAGTTTCGCCTGTGTGTCGACACAGTTACCAGGGTGTGGCACGTGGAGCCATAAGTGAGAGTTGGGATCGCCGGAGGACCAATGCCCTGAAATGACTCTAAAGTCCGACAATCTCAGAACTAGAGGTACTACCCCTCGGCGACCCTACACCCCATTACATTTTTACAACTTAAAAACGATAAACAGTTTACCAAAAAAACGTTATTTTTTAACTTTTTTTTAGAACTACTAGATAATAGCTAGTAGTCATACAATAAAAGCTCAAAATAAAATACAAATTCATTCCAAAATTCCTCATAAATAGACCCCTAAAATTTTTCGGCATGAAAAACATAGAAATAGAAATCCTGATTTCATATAATTATATATATAAAAAAAATTATGAGTGCTGCTGCTGCTGCTGCTGCTGTCACAGAGGTCGTTCGTGCCTTTCCGTGCCGACCCGAGCGCCTCTAAAGGACAAATTTCGGCCCGGCGGCAGGCGCTACCGAGGTAATATATTTCCGGAACCGCAAGCGATAGAAAATTTTCGTTTGAGATCGGATAATAAAGCACTCGTTATAAATAGTTATAAAAATACCAACTATCTGAAGATCTTTTGATCTAACAAAGAATAGCTCATCCGCGCTCTTTTGGGTTTAGGAGAACTGGTATGCCGTCACTCGCTTAATGACTGCTGGGAGTCGGGAATAAAGTAGTGCACCTATGTTTCATCGGTGGTTACTATAGACTTCAAAAATACATCATCTTTGTCTTCAAACTGCTGTATGAGACGGTTGGCAACTTGCATGCGTACCACTTTGTTTACGCATGTCAAAGTTTTTCACAATGTCTTTTACACTGCCAATACTGATAGACGGCATTTCTTTAAGTTCCTTGATAGTGCCGCGGCTATTCTCATTAATAAGCGCGTCCGCGCGATCAATTTTTGGCTCGGCGACGGATGTTCGCGGCCGACGATTATGCAGTTTATTCTCCATGCGCTTTGACCTCTCTGAAGTATTTATGCCACTTAAGCACAGGGGTCCGTGAGAGATACTCTTTCCTATACTGTTGTTGGAGTTTGTGGTTAATTTTAGTGGACGGGACGTTTTTGCTAGTGAGGAATTAGATTTCAGTACGTTGTTCCACGCTCCGTAGTACCTTCTGTCTACTCATCACTCTAGCAACTTCCAAACAGGACTGAACAGGTTCTAATCTAAGCAGGAGGGAGGGTTGGGTAAAGGTTGCGGTTCTATTCTCTCATAGTTGCACAGCTGCTGCGTAGTGCGGTTTGTTTACACACGAATCAGTTTCGGTCATACTTTAACCACCTTGTATTTTATGAATTTATTACTATCAACTAATTCAGGAATGGTATATCTTTTTAGTATGCTCGCTTTCTGTATTGGTTGATGTTTTCTATTTACATTTATAACAGTGATAATTAACACAAAGATGTGCTCTTCTGCATAATACGAAAAAATAAAAACGCATTTTAACAGTTATCTTAAAATGGTAACAATTTTAACATGTATTTTTTCTGCATTGGCCTCTTTAATTGAGCTTTTTAAACGTATTCTCGATTATGGCTGCTGCTTTCTGTTTTGGTCTCATATACGTTTTCTGTTCATTACCGACATTTTTTCTGTCATACTTAGGTGGCACAATAAACATTCATCATATTGTTTTTCTTTAAAAGTATCTCCGCATATTGAATAGTTTGCCGCTTTACACTGCAAAGAGGAATATGCGACCCCGTAATATGTATATGTTGCTTATTCATAACTAATTTTCTTTAATTATTTACTATCTTAATTAATAGTTCCCTATCCGTTGTAAAAACGAAGCCAAAATAACGACAATACTAAAGTATAAATTACGAGAGTGCATTATGAACGAGCGCATAAGCTTTGCATTGGTTCAACTTTACGATTACGTATTTCTTATGAGCGGCTTATGGTTATCTTTATTATAAATGGGCGTTAAGTTAAATTGTTTCACGTTTCCGATCTAGGGAAAAAGCCGATCAAATTAAAAATTTATACGTACCCACCTTGCATAAGTTTGAGGGAAGGGGGATGAACAATTATTAGCCTAGGATGCCAAAAATACCTTTCGGCGTGCAATATCTTATATATATATATATATGTACATGATTTTTAATTTTTGCTGATGCTCTATTTTTTCATCCTTCTTACTCAATTTGATGTCAATTATGTTCTTTAACCAGCTCTTAGAGTTTTTTTTTTCGGCTCTTTTAAAATCACGTCATGAATATAGTCGCTTAAATTTAATCAAACATTAGGTTCAGTGCCAAAAAGGACTTTGTAAGAGGTGTGGTGGAAAATCCTGAAAAATAAATTGTGTCTTGTTACAAAACAATAAAATAATGATTTGTCCCGAACATATTCTTGTCACTTAATGAAATATGTGTAAAGTACTTTGTCAAATTATTACCAACATCAAGTTTACCTTTCTACTATCTTAATTCCAACATATTTTTTAAGTCTTGATCTGACTTTTTAACACTTTCTCTTACTTTTTAGGTTTCTGGGCAAACAATTTTATATTCCGATCAGAAACGTGCTACTTTTTCAATGAAAATTGCAGTAAAATCTAGAACTAGAAAAATTAAATAGCCCATTAAATTGCGTGAATGTCAGATGATCATCATGTCTTCCTGCTTCTCTGTAATATGCAGAAGCTCCAAACTCTAAGCATATTTTTATTAGTTGAATAGGCATCTCTAAATCTTTCTTTGACGTCAGTAGCCTAGTAATATAGAAATATTTTATAGTTACTGTCTGAGAATTTTTTTTTATTGAAATCCCAATTTATTTACTATCTGCACAAGTTGCATTTAGTAAATTCTGTGATAGATTATTTGGACATGTAGAAGCATCCCCAGTAGGATGCTTCTGTACAATTGTTATCTATATGAGTTTTGAGTTTTTGGGTATAAAAGTAAACTTATAAGCTAGATCTTAAAACTAAAATAAAACTAACGCAATATTTAATATTGATTAAGTAGGGAATCTAGTAGGCAAATCATTTGGAGTCTTCGATTGCGATTTTGGGGAACTATAAGATCCATTACTAATGTGTTGAGGTGTGCACTAAGACGGTCACTGTATTTAGCACTGAAACGGCTGACTTCTTCTTTCACTGAAGGCATATGAAGATCGTTACGGATAGCCGTGTTTGACACGAACCAGGGCGCGTTCATAATCAAGCACAGCATTTTTAGATTGGAAGCGTTCTAGGATTTCTAAGTTAGAATTGGCAGATGTACCCCAAAGTTGAATCCCGTAGCTCCATACGGGTTTGAGAATTACCTTGTATAAAAGGAGTTTATTGCTCAATGATAACTTCGACTTACGTCCCAGTAGCCAGTACATCTGGGTTAAAATTAATCCCAGCTGCTTGCGCTTACTGAAGATATGCTTGCGCCATGTTAGCCTTCTGTCAAGATGTAGCCCAAGGTACTTTACTTCTTCTTTTTGCGGTAAAGGATTGTTCTTTATCTGAACCGGGGGACACGCATCTCTGCGCAGGGTAAAGGTTACTTGAGTTGACTTAGACTCATTTATCTTCATTCTCCAGCTTGTTAACCATTTGTCAATTGCAGTTAAATTGGCTTGAAGTTTTTGTGAGGCTGCGACTGGGTCTCTGTCAGTAGCCAGAACCGCGGTGTCATCCGCAAATGTAGCTGTTGTGATTTCTGGTATTGTCGGGAGGTCTGCTGTGTATAGAGAGATAGAGCAGTGGTCCGAGAACACTGCCTTGGGGTACACCAGCGTTGATCGGAAAAAGATTTGTGGTTGCAGTTTCGTATTTAACCAGAAAATACCGATTAAGGAGATAGGATTGCAGGATTAGGAAGTAGTTTAGGGGGAGGAGTGTTCTTAGTTTGGATAGGAGTCCCGTATGCCACACTTTATCAAATGCCTGTGATATATCTAGGAACGCAGCAGAGCAGTAGTGCTCGTCTTCAAAAGCTTGATTGATTGTTTGAACTACCCGATGGATTTGTCCAGTTGTTGAGTGCAACTTTCGGAAACCAAACTGGTGGGATGGTAGTAGCTCTTTGTCATCAATAATTGGGATTAGTCTTTGTACTAAGAGCTTTTCGAAAACTTTAGCTACTATAGACAGAAGGCTTATCGGTCGATAGGACTTTGGGTCGTTGGGGGTTTTATTAGGCTTTGCGATGAGTATAATCTGTGCCACTTTCAATTGGGATGGAAAATAACCATTCTGAAGGACTGCATTATATAACTGAGTTAAGTACTGTGTACCGATGGCAGGTAGCTCTTTGAGTATTTTACCATTTATTAAATCATACCCCGGAGCCTTTTTAGAGTTGAGTGTGCTAATGACTTCATGAACTTCAGCAGCTTTGAATTTTTTAATAGGCGGTTCAAGTTGGTACGGTTGAAACAGTGTTTGAGTGAGGTTGTCTTCTTCTTGGGGGAGATTTTCTGAAGGATGTGGCTGGAACACAGATGTTAAGTGTACAGCAAATACGTTTGCCTTCTCCTTATCGCTTCTTGCCCAGCTCCCCTGGAGGTTACGGATGGGCGGAGAGAATCTTTTTAATTGTTTCAGTTTTTTTGTTGTCTTCCACAGGGAATAATCCGTCGCTTCCGTGGGTGATAAGTCTTTAAGGAATGTTTCGAAGCAATCGCTTTTGTTTTTATTAAGGAGATCTTGTAGCTCTCGAGTTGCTCTGTTGAGTAGTAGTTTGCTTTCAGGTGTACGGTCTGAGAATGATTTAATGTTTATTTAACTCTACAACATAGCACTAAATGTACCGTTTTTATTTTAAGCTGTGAAATATTTCACTCGCCCACCATAGCCTATGACTTAATGTACTTCATTCATTTTAGCATAATAATTTTCCAAAGGAAGCGCTTATGCAAGTTGAATTTTCTAAAAGTGCTCGCCTATGTTCTATTACTTATTCTTTTGAATAAATTTTTTATTTAGTTAACAAATTTTTGAGTTCAAAAATAGTTCTAATCCTGTTTGTATTTACTTTTCGTCCACGTTGGCCTCGTTTGGCATATCCATGTTTCTCATACATTAATTTATTTTTGGCTTTACCGTATTATGGATCTTTAAGGAGTTTTGTATCTATATCGTTGCTTTGTTGTTTTACTATATTTTTCATATTTATATTGATTCTAGTTATCACCGTGTTATGGTCGGAGTTAATGTTAGCGCCCGGGTAGATTTTTGCAGACTTGACTGAGTTCTTATAGCGGTTGCAGGAGATTTTCAGCTATACAATATATGTTTTAAAAGTTTGAAAAATGTGTTTGTTGTCGTAAGATCTTTGTCCTGAAAAACTTTATCAGTTTGTTTCTTTATTATTGTTTTCGCTCAGACGTTAATGTGTGTTTCTACCTTGTTTCTACCCATCTTGGCGTTGAAACCCCTATTTGTATTTTAATATCATTATTTTGATGCTTCTATAGATAGTATCTAGTTTTGCATAAAATTGTTCAACTTTATGTTCCTCCTTGTCTGCTCTTGCTGCGTAAGCTTGTATGATGTTCATGTCTCCAGCGTGTGTTTTTAGTTGAAGTATTATAGCTCTGTCTGAGTATGCAAAACTCAAAACCGACCTTGTAATATTCTTATTTAGGATCATTTCGCTATATAAATGTTTGGGGTTATTGTTCCCCGAGTAATAGAATGTGCCATTGTTTGTTAAATAGGTGCCACTTTCTGACCACTTAACGTCACTTACTTCTAGTATGTTTACTTTCAGTCTTGACATTTCATTTACGATATTATCTAATTTTTGCATAATTAAATTCTGTGTTCCGATTTTCATGATGACGTTAGTGTTTTATAATCTTGTTATCTACCGTTTTTTCCGGAGACCTGATCGGGGAACTCCGGAATATTTCGTTTTGAACGTTGCCATAATTGCATATATATTGTATTATGATGATTGTATTAAGGATACCTGTGCGGTCTTTATTGCAGTGATTTCCCATTGTCTTCTACATCCACATGCCGTTGACTATTGCTTGGTTTATCCGCCTTTAGGAATTGTTTCTTATTACTAGGACAAGTGAGTGCCCTCGGTCTTGCTGGGTCGTCTATCCGTGGCTATTGGCCAGCAAAAAGAATCTGCTTATCCCAGCAGATATTCCGTCGGAATTATTAATTTCCATATGAGAAAGTTGCCTCCTATGCTGCTGGTTTTGGTTCGCCCCGGGTATTTGATTTTCCCGGTACCTACTATATCTGGTAGGCGTTTTCCTATCCGCCACCTAGGGAAACGCGCGATGGGAGACCAGTAACTTCACACGGGTGTATAGTTTGTGACAATAAATTATTATTATTAATATTATTTATTTTTGCCATAGTACTAAACGTAAGTTTTTTCATTATTTTTTAGATAAATTAACTACAAAGCCACAAATTTTTTTATGTGAATTTTCGAAATTAAATTTTACTTGTTTCATGCATTATTTTTGCATTTTCTTGTTATCTCACGCTTGTAGTATATTTTAAGAAAATTTTTGATTATATTGTATTTTATCTTATTTTATTTAATTATGATATGTTATTGATTATTTCTATTGCTGTTTGTTCTTCTGGTTTGTTATAATTATTGTGTATTATTACAAACTGACTACTTTATAAGTGTAACCGAACATCTCTAGTCTAAGCATTTTCAGCCACTTAAGTGCAATTTAACCAACACGCGTTATTTTTAGACATTATCTTGCCAGACTGCATATTATTGGAAATCAGTGAAACCGGAGACTGCAAACGAGCAATGCACGCGGCCCGACATTAATGCATGACATTAACTCGTAAGTATACACGCACGCCCAGCGGACTGCGAATGCAAATCAAATTAATTAGCAATAAAAACAAGCTTATAAAGCACGGTGGTGGAAATTATCTGTTTGTGAGAATTAGATACGGTCTGATTGTCAACACTGCTGAGGACGAGTACCTGCGCGCAGAATCGGATTTCCCAACGCGTACGTTCAAGGCTGCGGCTGCGGTAACTCAAGCAAAACATCCCAGGTTTTTATGCTTTTTGCAAAAGTCGACCCGCGAAGGCGACGGAAGCACGCAAAACGAATGTGTTTTGATTGTAGTTTGTGCATTCTACATGCGATTTTTGTGGTGATAATGTTGGAAACAATATTTAAGAATTTTTCTAGAAAAATGGAATATGTAATAATACAGCATACGATGTAAAAATTAGAGAAAAACTGATGATCGTTTCTAGACACCCTATCGGTGTTAAGGTACTTTTTCAATATTCTTCTTTGTTGTTAAGGCGCAGGCAATCACGACATAATAGGGAAGGGTAGCAACAAATTTGGAGTCTAAAATAAATTATTTGATTAATAACAATTAATATTATTGATTATTATATTTTCCATTAAAATGTTTTAGAATCAGAATAGTGCATCAATTTAGAATGCCAACTAAATCATCAATGAGAAAGGATTATTAACAATAATATTTGAGGAGCCAATATTGTATAGAGAAAAACGACCAGCATCTGTATGTACTTAATTAATTAATTTAACTGTTATTGGGGATATCCAAGAAAACATCGATACTAGCTAATGTACAATCTATTATTTTATATATGTTATGTTTACTACTAGCCACTGTGGCGCCGTGGTTGAGGCGCGGATTACGGTGCGGACGGACCCGGGTTTATTCCCGGAGTTCTTTAGGTGGCGGATGGCTTACTCAGTTACTAAAAATAATTTGTCCGCAGGCTGGGTTTCTCGAAATCTATTCGAGATAGAAACTTTTTGATTTCGATTTTGAAATCAGCGTGAAATTTCCTATAAGAATCCATTTTAAAATTTTAAAAAATCCATAATTTTGTGACAGCGACAGACAGACCGACAGACATATAGAATTCAGTAACGAACTTTGTAAGTTCGTTGAATATATGGTAAGTGGAAAGACTCAAATATACCGAAGGTCATTTCTTCACAAAGCACCGTTGTTAATAATGATACTAAAAAACTAGGTATTATATGTTTGCTTCGTTAAGGCTTTGGCCCTTTCAATTTATATTCTGGAATTACAAATACCTGTTGTGTATGCCCGTAAAATATCGTGCCTATTACGGGGATGAAGCGACCAGAGATTCAGGTTGGGGCTATACTCCAATATGAAAGTTTATAGCTAGTTTATTGCTTACACAAAATACATAGAAGCCTTGTTCGTGTGCTTAGACTCTTAAGGGTTCCAAATGACCATCGCCGTGGCAACATATTGTATAAAATGACGACTGGCTTTTGTAAAACAGAACCGCTATAAAAAAAACATGTTGGTGGCACTTTTCATAATGGTTAAATGCAAACAACTAATGCTGCTTTGAAAGACACATTGCAGTGAGCTCTACAAAAATTAGTTGCAAAAACTACTAATCTGTAATAGCTATTGATCGTAAATTAACCGAAAAGGAAATTGCTTTCCGAAGTACCTTATCAAAACTACCACTGCTAGAAACGACAATTAAGTTGGACACGTGGAACTAAAGCGTTATAATCTTCATATACAAACTTTTTTTTGAGTGACACAAGCAGCGGGCAAAATAAAAAAAAGAACCACAAGTATTTTTTTGGAAGGCAATAATGTACTTCGTAGATATCTAGATCTGGAGGGGGGAAGTTATAATACAAGAAGATCTGGAAAATTTATTTTATTTGCAGAGATATTGAACGCAAATAATGTGGTAAAATTTTAACGACGAGGATTGTTATTTCTTACAAATAGCTGGTTTGAGGTTGGTAGCCGGGGTTAGGTGTTCAGTATATAATAACCAGAAAACTCATTAGAAGATTTTTTTTTAATTATTATTTAATGCTACAATCTAGTCTTAGACTAATAAGTAACTTATTTCTAATCCTACTTTACTAAAAATCTTAGTTACTAAGAGTCACCCATTGCTGTCTTCTTAGCCAAGTCTAACTTCTAAAGCAATTTTTTCACGCGCTTATCACAATTCTCTGCTTTAACACTAACTCATGGGGTTTAGTCGTCTTGAGTATTCTTAGCTGATTTGCATTATCCAGTAACTGGGTGGCCTCGATGTTTCCATGTTGTAGAAGTCGTTCTTCATGGCTTCTTGCATATTTTTGGATCTCTTTTCCACATATTCTACACCAAGGTCCCTATGGAGATCTTCATTCCTAATATACCAAGGCGCATTAACTATATTTCTTAAAACCTTGTTTTGGAACGTTTGTATAGTCTTGATATTTGTTTTTGGGGTACAACCCCAAAGCTGTGATCCATATGTCCACACGGGTTTTAAGATTTGCTTATACAACAGTAGTTTATTGTGTATTGACAGAGCTGAGTTTCTTCCCAGAAGCCAGTACATTTTTTTATATTTGATGTTTAGCTCTTCTTTTTTTTCTTCACATGCGCTTTCAAGCGAAGTTTCGTATCTAACGTGAAACTAAGGTACTTTGCTGTATTAGAATACAGAGCCGTTTGTCCATTTATATTTATTGCTACGTGTTCTATCCCTTTATTTGTAAAATCTATGTGCACTGATTTATCTTCGTTAAGTTTGATTTTCCACTTCTTGGTCCATTTTTGGAACTTATTGATGACATTTTGAAGTTTGTTGGTTGTTTCTGTGTTATTTTCTCCCACTGTTAGTATGGCAGTATCATCTGCAAAAGTTGTCACAGTGTCATTTTCTGATTCCGGGATATCACTCGTGTATAGAAGGTAGAGTACCGGGCCCAGGACACTGCCTTGCGATACTCCATCTTTAATTTCTTTGAGTTCAGAATAGTTGTTCTCTTGCTTGATTCTATAGAATCTATTTATTAGATAGGATTTTAATATATCCGAATATTGTTTAGGTAGGATAGATTTTAATTTCCACTGCAAGCCTTCGTGCCACACCTTATCAAAGGCTTGCGCGACATCCAAGAAGACTGCAGAGCATACTTTTTTTTCTTCTAGTGCTTTTTCTATGATATTAGTAAATCTATGGACCTGGACCACCGTTGAATGCCGACATCTGAACCCAAACTGGTGGTCTAGGATCAGTTTCCTTCTCTTTATAATCAGCTGCATTCTCTTGAGTAGCAATTTCTCGAATAATTTAGATATGACCGGTAATAATGATATCGGTCTGAAGGAGGAAGCTATATGTGGAGGCTTACCTGGTTTTGGTACCATAACTATTTCCGCTACCTTCCACAATGCGGGTATATATTTGAGTCTAATTGCTGCATTAATTAGATGGGTTAACTTTACGATCGCTTTCCTTGGTAATTTCCTCAGGATTTCGCATGTGATTAAGTCGTATTCTGGGGCCTTGTTAGGGTTTATGTTGTTTTTAATTTGTTTAATAACTTCTCCTGTCGTCACCGGTGTTATATTTTCTTCGTCCAATAGGACAGTTTCTTCCGTTACTTCTTCTTCTTGTAGGTCGTAGGGTTGGAAAATGCTCTCCAGATGAGCAGCAAAACATTCCGCTTTTTGCTCGTTGCTCCTAGCCCAACTTCCATCATCTTTTTGATGGGTGGTATCTGCGCAATAGGTCTTTTTAACCTTTTTGTTGATTTCCATAAGGAATGATCTGTACTGCGATCATTGGTCAAGTTAGTCAAATACTTAGCAACATATTCCTCTTTTAGCTTTTTAATTTTTCTTGTCAACTGTTGTGTTAGATTATTTAATATAGTTTTGTCTTGTCGGGTTCTGGTTTGAAACCACTTTCGTCTTGCTTTTCTTTTTTCAGTTACTAGTTTCTTGATTTCTTTCGGGTAACAGAAGCCTCTTAGTCGTCTTTTAATGTCTGGATATCTTCATTGAATTTTTCTAATTCATCATCCAATTCTTCTTCATTTCTAAGGGGCACGTCTAATTTTATTTTGTTGCCAAGTATTTGCTTAAAGCTTGTCCAATCTGTGTATTTATTAACTAATGTAGGATTATTTACTTTCTGTATTATATTTTCACTCAAAGTTAAAGTTATAGCTGAATGATCAGATAATAAGTCGTGACATTCATCTATCTGCATGTAGTTGGGTGACATATTTTTGACTATAAAAAGGTCAATCAGGTCAGGTACCTTGTTAGGGTCCGAGGGCCAGTATGTCGGCTTTCCCGTAGAAGATTAACAAGATTATCAAAATCGACTTTCACAGTTCCCATGCACCAAAACCATTTAAAAAGCATAGACTCTTTGAAAGTCTTTCTTACGAGGTACGGTTTGCAAAAATTCAGTAATTATTTTGTTTTATGAAGAAATTAATTAAATTTTGTCACTGAGCAGCTAACTGCTAGAACGACTTTTTATTATTAGGAAATAATACAAGAGTATTATAACCTATACTTTATTGCATTTACATATAATTTTATAATTGTAATAAGTCAAATGTAATAAAGTTACTCTCAATTCTTATTTATAAGATATATACGAATATTAACCCTTTTTACAGCATTACAGAGTACAATCAAAACTTACACAGTACTATATTCTTAAGTATTTGTGTTAAAGTTTCCTTCAAAATTCAAATAATTACACAAATGTATATTCATTGACTTGTTTATTTATTTAATCAAGAACCCTTCTACCAACTGGTGTAGGGTCATTGACTTTTTTAGCTGTTTTTTAATTTTCACGTGCGCTTAGGTATTCGTCTTTAGCTTATTTCGAAACATGTCTTGCAGAAACTTAACTTTTCCATTTTCTCCCTTTTATAGATAGAGTATAAAAAGATCCCTGTTGACAAGGCTCTCAAGAGGCAGATAGACTTTGTGAAGTAGGGACACGATGTCTATCTGTATCTAATAAGAATTTAATGAAAGTTATGCCAGGGAATTAAAAATATTTATAATTATATTTCTCCTTTCCCTTATTGGTATACTAAAATATGTACTTGTCGACTTATATTTAAATCTGTCAAGAGCTGTGGACTTTACAAAAAACTCATAAAATGAGTAATAGGGGTATAAAAATTATATTTTAAAGTATTGAACATAAAATAATAAATTTTATGACAAAAGGAACAGATATCGTCTGAGTTTCAATCGTAACATTATAAATGTGATAGTTCAATTTCTACTAGACGCATGGTAATATTCTTCCGTTTACGGACGTAAATGCAGTGGTAATGCGGTTTCGGAACTTATCCACTGTTGTTGGAATATCAGATACGGATTGCATTGGATTCCCTAAAGCTTGATAACTTCCGTCCAATTTCGACAATAAAGGCATAAAGTCCTATTTTTCACTGAGAACTCTGTTATGGATACTTTATAGGTCGATATGTTGCATCGGTAGTTGTTTTTACTACACAAAAAATTCTGTCAATTTCATATTACAGCAAGGGACTATATGCTGAAATTCATCGTTACCTGAACTAGGAACTTGTGCACTGTTAAATTGTATAATTTTTTTGGGGAGGGGTGATGTTCGAATACGTGCTATCATTACCAACAACGTTGATTAAGCTTCAAGACCGCATTACTTTAATAAGAAAATATTTGTAGTTTTTCAACACCAATTTAATGTTAATTTTAGATACGGGTGTTAGAAAACTTAATCTATTTATTTTCTTTTGGGGTGAAGTGTTAGTTCTTTTAAAGGGTCTTCCAATAGAGACTTCCGAACTTTGACATTTGATAGCGGCCATATTGTTGAAGCTACATCTGTCGAATTAACTGTTATTTATTCAGTCTGTTTTGCCAAATCACCATGGACGGATATAACGTTCAACAACACGTGCAAATGATAAAATTGTTTTATCAAAATGGGTGTTCTGTTCGGGCAACGTTCTGCGCGCTTCGCCAATTTTACGGTCGCCATAATCGTCCTACCGAGAGGATTATTCGCAGTGTGGTGGGTAAATTTGAGTCCACTGGTTCAGTAAACAATCAACCAACACCCGTACGACGACAAAATGCAAGATCTGTCTTTTTTTTGCGTCGCTCACAACAACTCGGCCTTTCGCAGACCACAACTTGGCGAATTTTGCGTCGTGACTTGAGCCTGCACCCGTAAAAATTCAACCGACCCAGGAGCTGAAGGTAAACGACCATAGGCAATGACGTGTGTTCGCTGAATGGGCCCTGGAGCAGTTGGAAACTGACCCTAATTTTCATCGAAAAATCATCTTCAGCGATGAGGCCCATTTCTGAATGAACGGGTACGCCAACAAACAAAATTGTCGAATTTGAGACGATTCCAATCTACACGAGATCCAAGAGCGTCCAATGCATCCCAAAAAAGTCACTGTTTGGTGTGGATTTTCGACTGGCGGCGTCATGGGTCTATATTTCTTTGAGAACGACGTTGGCCAGGCCATCACCGTCAACGGCGAGCGCTATAGGTCGATGATTACCAACTTCTTTTGGCCTGAATTGGATGATATGGACACCAACGACATGTAGTTTCAACAGGACGGCGCTACGTGCCACACAGCTCATGCCACATTGGACATTCTGCACGAGCGATTTGAGGGCATGTTCATCTCACGTGGAGGTGATATGAACTGGCCACCGAGATCGTGCGATTTGACCCGTTAGACTTTTTCTGGTGGGGTTTTCTTAAGTCGCAGGTCTGCGAATAAGCCACAAACCACAGCGGCCCTCAAAGCCAACATAACCCATGCCATCGGTCAAATTCAGCCTGATTTATGCGCCAGAGTCTTGGAAAATTGGACATTTCGGATGCGCACCACACAGCAAAGCCGCGGCGGACATTTGCACGATATTATATCCCGTACATAATAATGGCATTGATAGGCCTTTCAAACGAATAAAAAATTTCGATGATATCTCACACACACTTTGTTTTATTTAAATTTAAAGATATGAAGCGCTTAATGAAAGACCCTTTATTTTTATTTTTTTAACTTTGCAATTCAAAAAAGTATTATGTGTTGTTTACGCATGTGTATCAAACCTGCATATTAATTTCGATAATTCTGTCTTAAGTAGATTTTGAGATACGTGTGTTATTTAGAAAATTCACTTCTTTATTTTTATCTGTTTAACCCTTAGCTAGCAATAGACACATATGAATTATAAAGAAAAATACAGACACCAATAGAACAATAGCGATTTTAAATCTGACAAGCTATTGTCCCACTGGTTTAGAAGTCAACACTTTATGTTTAATCTTAAGAAATGTCCAATAGGTCGAAAGACTGTTGATGTTTGAGAAAGTAACTGTTTATCACTGTCTGATTATCTGTGGTTGTGTTTATTGGCTTTAAGATTGCAGATTTATGTTTATTTCATATTAGTTTGTGTTTAACAGATAATTCTTGAACCCCACACATTATTACAGAATACAATTAAAACCTGGTAAGTAAATACATCAAGTAATTTTATCAATGTTCTCTGGCGCGCTATTTATTGTCATACTGGTTGTGGTCATTAGGTTATGTATGTATGTTATGTATGTTTTACATATTTTTATATATGAGCATGGTTTGGCGGATGTTTTGTATACAATTCATCAAGTGAAGGATATGAAACTGACAATTGTGGTGAATGTGGAAATGAATATTCTTTTGAGAGGGAGTTGTTTTGACTTTCTGTCAGTTACGATTTTGTCTTTAACAAATTTTTACAAGTGTCTATTGGCTAACTTCTATCAGATTTCCTTCAGTGAATAATGCTATTAGTTCAAGAAAAACGTGTCAGAAAAAAAATTGGAAAAGTAGCATTGAAATTCCTTGCAAACTAACAAAAAGGAGTCAAGCAAAGAACTTTGATCGATGCTCAAAGAATGCTGGAAGAAAGTCTTTTATAAGTTGTTTATGGTGTCTGTTTTAAATGCATACATTTTGTTTACTAAAATGTTGCAATTTTTATTTTATTTGCTGACAAATAGTAATTAAAACCAAAACAGTTACATAAAACGAAAAAGATGTAGAAGCGAACTGACTATGTTCAAAATGCGCAAAAAATAAAGAGAATCAAAATTATTTGTGTCATGTACCAAGTAGTTTGGTTAGGGCGTTCAAACCGAACGCACATGCTGCGTCATCAGTTCGCGTTCTGTGTCGCAATAGTTTTAATTTGTCAGCATGCACCGGTCGTGTCGAGAAAAACAAACCATTTTTGCGATCAGACTTGCGACCCGCTAGCGTGTGGATGGGGTCCCGCGTCCATCAATGTGGCGTAGGTCAACTGGCTTTCAGCTTTTCACCGCCCCTTCTGCCGCCACTTTCGCTGTTCTGAGAGAAAGAAGCGTTGGCCTCCTCGCCGTTGCAACAGAGCTGGGATAATAGTTTTATTTTTGTCAAATACTAGAAACTGCTATTCAAAACTATATAGATGAGCTAAGAAATTAGATGTAAAGTTTATTATTAAGTGTCGACGTTGGGTCTTTAAGTGGAACGAAGGTATTGCCTGCGCTATCGCTTCAGAAAGAAGATCGATTTGCGTGAATTGCTTGATTTAGTCTACGTATACGGGGCAATTATAGCCTTCTATCCGTCTTCTGGGGAGATGCAATCTTCCCAAATACCACCCTCAATATTGACACCGGACCCAAATCAAATATATAACAGCCACGTCTAACAAATACCAGTACAATCACAACAAACAATCCCCAATTCTATCTTTAAACCCAACACCATATTTACCCCACCACACCACCTCAGCTACCAGAGAACAACAATAACTGGAAAAAGTTCTTATATAAAAGAGATAGAAATCTGGATAAAATGAAACCCCAAAATAAACACCCTAAAGCGAGCGCCTTTAACATCACACCGTTATTCACTACTAAACATGGAGAACGACGACATAGAAGAGGAAATAAAACGGAAAACAAAATTCCGAAACCTCCACAAATTTTTGTAACAGAGGTTCAGATTATTGCGCCATTCATACAACTTTTGGATCAAATAACTAAACAACAAATAAAAAACAACGAAATAAAAGCCCCTTTTAATAATCAAGTAAAATTCAGCCTAAACCATCCGTGGATTATAAAATAATCATGAAAAGCCCTAACTGAAAAAAAAACGAATTTCACACCTACAAATTAAAAAAAGAATAAAGCTACAAAGTAATATTAAAACATGTCCACCATTGAAATTGAGAAAATATGGTACGAAGTCGCAAACATTTGGAACATCAAACAATATAGGACTAAGTTGCCTCGTTCAGTGTCTACGTTGAGTTAAAATTAGCCTTTAATGACAAAGATATTTGTAATATAGAAAAGATCGATATGCTAAAAACACATTTTATTGATAACCGATTTATTAAAATTGCGAATTATACAATATATACCACAAATCACCCAGCTGGAACGGCATAAAGTGGATCTGCAGTAATAATTAAAAGTTCAATCAAGCACCATCAAATACAAGATTATAGTCGTGATTTTCTTCAAGTAACAAGTGCGTCAATAGAGGACTCGATAGATTCTTTCACTTTCTCGGCAATGTATTTCCCACCATATAGTAATAGAGAAACAATTCGCATACTATTTCAGAATCCTACGATAAAATTTATTGAGGGTGGAAATTATAACACTAAACATACTGATTGGAGTTCCAGAATCACAACAACACAGGGACGAAAGTTAAATAAAACCTTGGAAAACAACAACTTACAATATCTTTCAACAGGAAAGCCTACCCATTGGTCTACAGACCTAAAAAAATTGCCTGATTTAGTTAATTTGTGCATAAAAAAATCTTGCTATGAGCTTTCTTCCTACCATTCTCCTATCTTGGTCTTTCTTACCACTAAAGCCCGTAATAAAGAAATAACTCCTAATCGAAGCAATAGACATACAAACTGAGATACTTTCAGATATCTAGTGAAAGAAGCACTAATCTTGAATATTCTTTCTAAGTGTCCAGAAGATATTGAAGCTGCTGTCAAGTTATTTCATGGTGTTATCCAGTGGGCAAGATGGAAAGCAACGCTAATAAAACCAGATACTATTATACTTTCCGACTGCCTTATAGTAATCAAGCAAAAAAATCAAGATAAAAAGAGACTCCAAAGAAACTGAAAAAGACTACGTACACCAGAAAGCAAAAGATTACTTAACACGGCAACATGTGAACTGCAAAAACTACTCAACAAAAATAAAAATGATTGTATTGAAAATTTTTAAAAGGCATTTTACCTACTGAAACTACGCACTATTCTCTGTGGAAGATAACAATAAACGAAACAAGTAAAGAGATTGTTTTCACCCATCTGTAATTTCGAAAGGAACTAGTCAAGACGCGTTAAGGTTAAAGCAAATATTTTTGTGTAATACTTAACCAAAGTTTTTGAACCGCGTATCCAAGAGAATAAACCCCAAGAAGAAGAGCACCTCACTCAAACACTAGATCTGTCGTATCAATTCAAACCACCTGCAAAACGATTTAAAGCCACTGATGTTCGAAAAGTTATTAATACCCTAAACTCCAAAAAGGCTTCAGGCCGTGACCTAATAATTAGTAAAATGTTTAAAGAGCTATCTGTTACTAGTATAAAATACCTAACCCAGCTATTCAATGTGGTTTTACACACTGAATATTTTTATCCCAATAGAAAGTGACTCAAGTAATAGTTATCCTAAAACCAGGTAAATCTTCAAATGAACGAATAGTTCCAATTATTGAAGACAATCAGCTTATCAGTTCGGTTTCCAAAATAAACTACTACAGTATTAAATATAGTGATTGTCTTAGAGCACATCAGTAATTGGCCTCATGGTTCTCTCAAATTAAAGTAGGAGACTTCAATGGTATGTGCCAACTGACTTGCCTGCTAGACTTTTTAGTTAGGTAATATTAAGTTTAGCTTTACTTTTATTTTTAGTTTGTTAGGTGTAATTTGTAAGTTTCATTTTGTATCCAAAAGCCACAAAAAACTTATACGTATGGATGAGCATCCACATGTCTAAATAATTAGTTCAAACTATCTACTAAATGTAATTTTAACAAAGGCAGTCCTTGCTTATTCAATTCTATTTATTATTTCTCGGCGGGGTCAGCCTCGTCGTTTACTATGGTGCTTAAATATTTGTAGCAGTTTGCTTGCTTTACTATCTTATTGATGATTTGCAGCCTAAATACTCGTGGATTTTTGCAACTACCAATAATTTAACCTTCTCCCTGATAATACTCACACCATATCTCTCACTGATTTTGTCAATGATTGTCAGCATTTTATGCAAGTTCTCAATATTATACGCTAAGATTGTGGCATCGTCGGTATACCGGAGATTGGTAAGATTCTTACCATTTACAATTATTCCATCTGGAGCATTCTCTGGGGCTTCGCGAAAGATCGTTTTCGAGTATAAATTAAAAATAGTGAGGAAAGAGTAAACCCCTGTCTCACACTATTTGTTTAGAGAGAGTCTTTCTACTTTTACGGCTGCTTTCTGGTTCCAATACAAATTTCCTATTATTCTGTAGATTTTGGAAAATACATATGAGTTTTTCGTATTTTACACGATTGAAAGCTTTCGAATAGTCGATGAAGCATACATATAATTCCTTATTTATATCTTGGCAGCGTTGTGCTAATATATTAAAGGCCAACAGAGCTTTCCTGGTGCAGCAACCATTGGAAATCCAAATTGAGTTTTGTCTAGTTCCATTTTACTCTTTTGATATATACGGTTGTGTATTATTCTCAAAAACATCTTCAGCATATGGCTCATTAGCCTTATTGTACGGTATTTTTCGCATTCATTTGTTTTTGGTTGTTTTGGTATTGCAATGAATATAGACTGTAACCAGTCATCTGGGATGATACCAATATTGTAGATTACATTGAATAACTCTACTAGTCTGGTCAGTTCTTCAGGTTTTAAACACTTTAAAAGTTCTACATGTACCCTATCAGGACCTGTTGCTTTTTCATCGTTTGCTTTTTTAATTTACCTGAGTATTAAGATCGTCATCAGCTTCTGTGATTTCATAATATATATTTCATAATAATTTTAAGCAGTTCCAGGATTTATTTATTCCATGTTAATAGTTTTTTTGATGTAGTATAAATTTTCTATCTTTATCTTTGAGAATATTTACTGTTCCAGTATACTTATTTCCGTAAATTTTTAATTATTTTGTATAAATTAAAATTATCATATTGTTTTTGCAATTCCTCCATTTCTTCACTTTTGCTCATCGTCCATTTTTCCTTTGCTAATTTTATTTCATTTTCGATTCTTTTCAGAATTTCTTTATACTCATCTTGATTTTTATTTTTGTACTGTCTACGCTGGCTCATTAAGTTTAATATCTCATCTATGATTTATGCTTTCCTTCCATCCGTACTTCGATACCCTACCACCTCATCCTGTGTTTGCGTTATTACATCTTTAACTTTTATCCATATATCGTTACTGACGGTTCTTTTGTTGATATTCTTTTTGTATATTTATTTTTTTAAAACTGTGTTTACATCATTACTTTGATACATCATCGCGCATTTCAGTCAACTTTAGTTTTTGTGTATCAGTCTTCTTCTCGGGCAAAATTGTCTTTGTTTTTTAAGTTTAATTTTTTTATCTATCACCAGAGCCGTAGTGGTTTAGTGGATAGTTCGTTAGATTACGAAACTTAGAGATTAGGGTTCGAATTCGTTCTCGCCAATTCGATCACTGGCAATTTTACAGCCCAGCTCAACTCAGGTTGCAATAAATCAGTACTTGGAGGTCAAACTCTGGGGCAATAATAGGCGGCCGGTACGTAGCGCTAGCCACGTTACTACCCTTGTGTACCGTAGGCTCTAGATTGTAGCAGACCTATCCTGTTACGACCGCAAAGGGCTTTCGTGGCCTATAATAGGGAATTATTATTATGTTATCCATTACCACAGGGATGTGGTCCGAGGCTAGGTCTGGTCTTGGGTATGTTTTAACTCAAGTAACTCAATTCCTATATTTTTGCTTAATGAGTATAAAACCTATTTGGTTTCATACAATTTTGCTTGTCTTGTAGTAATATCCAAGTATACAATCTTCTAGGATGTTGTTGAAGATTGTGTTAGCCACAACAAATTCATGTTCTGTACAGAAACACAAGGGGTGGCATTCTCCGCGTCATACTATTGCATTGAAGTCACCCATAACAATGATGACTTCTCTGCTTTTTGTTAATTGCAGTGCAATATTTAGGTTTGCATAAAATTCTTCTACTTTGTCATCTTTTGTTGCAGTAGGAGCGTATGCTTAAATTATATTCAACTTGCTCATCGATCACGTAATAATACTCTGAGTCTGGCAAGAAGTTTATGACCGAGCATGGCTAATTTCTAGAAAGCCTATATAACTTGTACACAATGAAAACTTCAAATCTATTTAAAAAATGAATTAAAAATATGATTTCGAAAAATTATAGAACATGTTTATTTGTAACGTAAAGTTCAATTACACCTTAATGTTACTACCAATTTTGGTATTTGTATACGTGATGGTGCTAGAGCTTGTGAGCAGCGAGGAGGCTCTCATGGAGCATCACTTCTTTGAGGAAGACCTGACGTTGACCGCCGACAGCTATAATAACTTAACGTCTCTTATGTGGGAGCCAGATAGACAACTGAGACCGATAGTAAATCATGCATTTTTTCGAGTCGTAGATTATTGAATTTTATGTAACATAAAATACGTTAGAAGGCCATGATTAAAAAACAATTTTTCTAATTTATTTAATCCATTTTCTATTAATTTTCTTTAGTGTCCGTTTTCATGGATTTATAAAAATATTTTCTAGTGGTCAATTTACGTATTTTCTTTTAAAGTCATCAATCAATATGAATATTTATGTATCAATGATTATGTTTATCTTTCTGTATACTTAGTTATTACCAATTCAATTAAGCTGCGAAATGTGTAATTATATGTCGAAAAAATCAATTCTCCCCATTTAGGCTCCATAACTTTGCATATGTTACCAAACCGTCACGCTCTGAAAACCTTGCGAGTCGCCTTCAAGCCCGCCACAAATAATTATTCATTCACAACTTGGAGATTTCAACTTTTCGATTCTTTTTGCCCCTTGCCTGCGAGCGAAGTTATTATCACGAATATATCAATGACAGCATAATTTGCTCTACTTAGGGGCTTGCAATTACTCATTCGATTTGCCGGCTGAGAAAACCGCCGGATAAAAAGCGCGAATTTTTTGTAGCCACGCTCGGTTTGACAGCTGCGCCATTTCGAATTTTCACGTCGGCGCCGCAGATATGCGCTCCGTCCTTCACGGCTGCATTAAGCTTTCTCCGGGAGTGTCGTAACTAACGCTGCTTTTATCATTCCCGATAAAATCGTCAACAACATCGGCCAAATTTGTTAATTATCACGCTTGAGCGGGCGCATTAGCGTAATTATACGGTGGCAATGACGGAATCTGGCGCCGACCTTCAGAATTTACATTGGCTTTAACATATTTGCCTAAAGGTTTTTTGTTCTGTGTGGATTCTTAATAAAGCAACTGCAGTTTTGAGAATTGGGATTGCGGCGTATTTTAATTAAAAGTTTTTGAATGAAGACATTGCAGTAATTTGCAATATATTGATGTTTGTGACGCAATATTATTGATCCATTCTGAAGCGCGAAAATTTTCTATAGGTTGATCAAATTTTTTACTTTTTTACATAACCAAACCATATTACTGGTTTACTCCTTACTTTTTATATTCTCTAATATTCTTGATGCCCCAGAAAATATTTCAATATTCTTACGTTGTTCTGCATTTATATGCAGTAAAATTTAGCTATGTTGTTTATTTCTTTATTGTTTATACATTTTATTTTAATTATTTTTTACTGCTAGTTCTTCTTAGGCGTAGTAATATAATTTATATTGTTGTAACAACTATTGGCCTAGGTTTCGTATCACTTCGATTTTATTTTAACATCTAATTAATACATAAGTTTAAGTTCTCTAGGATTTGAGTCAGTGTTATAAACACTGTTATTTTTAGTGTTGAGAGCCTTTTGACATCTGGCTCCGATAGCACTGTAGTTTTATGAACTTATTGTACTTCTATTTTCTTTTCTGCGCCTTTTTCCAGTATATCCGTTCCTTGTACCAGTCTATAGAAGTCCCTTACTGTACAGTTGCAATGATTTTATGGTTTATTATTGGTTTTCCATAAATAGCTTGCCTCCTGTGAGTTAAAGACTGACACTTACATAAAATATGAATAACTGTTTTTGTTTCTTTACCACATTGTTTGTAACTCAAGTCTCCATTGTACATTTTGTTGA
The DNA here is from genome assembly GCA_036346155.1 of Sinelater perroti. Classification (NCBI taxonomy): domain Eukaryota; kingdom Metazoa; phylum Arthropoda; class Insecta; order Coleoptera; family Elateridae; genus Sinelater; species Sinelater perroti. The sequence goes on along the minus strand of JARFIY010000355.1, from coordinate 489,710 downwards.
GGTGTCCTCTGAGCAAACCATATTCTGTAAAGAGACTGATTTCTGCTTTTCAGTCTTTTTACGAGATAGCCCTTTTATAAAGATTCTTCCATGTCTTTGTCCCGGTATATGTTCCCAATATTTTTTATGTTGTTTTCTGACCTATTCTTTTACTTGGCTCCATATTGCAGCTTTAAATATTTTCAGAGTTGATTTGGAACCTATATATGGAGTTAATCATCCTTCTTATATACTCTCATCAGTTTCCATAATAGTCTGGATGTTACCTTTAGGTTCTTGAACGCTTTTAAAAACGCGTGGCTGTCCGTAAATCTATTGATTCACCCATTTCCATAAGCTCTTTAATTGTTTTGTCTGGCGCACTGCAATCTATCAGATATTTCCGCTTGAAAGACAAGTATATTTTCTTAGTAAAAAGTTTAACTGCAAGTTTACCTTTTTACAGTACTTGACTGCTACTGTTCCAAACTCAGTCTTCAATGCAGATAATTTTTCCAAGTTTGTTCCTGCTGCTTATTTCTCTTGTACATTCATTTTATCAAAATTCATGTTAAATATTTATTTTCCTGTAATATGCTTTATTATCATAACCAGTATACTTCCACGCATATGCAAAATTTATAAATTTCTCACTTCCGTAACATCTCTGTGAAAGAGTGCATTGCACAGTTTATAAAGGACAACTCCTGTTTATCCATTAATTTCATAGTGAAGCATGGGAAGGTCTAGCGGTTATATTTTGTATTATATAGTAAAAATAAATTATTAAAATAAATTATGTTGTTGTTTTACAACTTAATTTATTCAGTTTGAAATGTTTTATGATTTAACTTAGTTAAAACTATAGTTTTCCTTAATACGTAAAAATGGGTTTAAAGAGTACTAAAATAAACCTACGGACTCAAGTGCATTGTATGGTTGGTTCTCGGGTTATTAGGCCGTTGCCGGAGTTCGGAAACTTTTGACGTTTTGTCCACAACTGCGGCGAACATCTTCAGAAAAAATCTTTTTTGACACGATTACGTTATCTACCACCCGAGTGATGTCAACAAGGGCCCCCTCAATGCTATCCCTACCACACGCACACAAGTATAAAAGCGAAAGCGCACGGGACAGTCACTTAATTTTTAGAAGATTTCCTTCCGCCGCAACTGTGTAGAAAATGTGAAGAGTTTCCAAACTCCGACCACGGTCTTACAACCCAGAAACCAACAACACGATACATTAAAACACCAGCCATGAAAGCTTTCGAATTTATTTGGTTTTTATACAAATTAGTACCAATTCTTTGAAAAAAGACATAAACTATGTTTTGCATATCTGAAATTTATATTAGGATTGAAAATATTCCAGAAAGGCACATATATAAAAGATAATTACAATACATGTAACATTATTATTATACAGCCAAACGCTGCCTACTTAATCCCTTTCTATAACCCTCTCTGTCCACGTCATGTCATGTCTAGTCATGTTTTCCTTCAACTTTTGTTTTTCCATCGCTTTCCTTATGCTTTCATTTCAGGAGCGTCTTGGTCGCCCTAGCTTCTTTTTCCTTGGAAGTTGTTAGCGAAATATTCTTTGTGGCCAGCTAGTTTTCGGCATTCTCATTAGATGTCCAAACTAGCATAAACCGCGCATTTCAATTCTATCAATAACTGCTCTGCCTTCATCTGTCGTTTAATTTTTTCACTTGGTATGTGATGAAGCTTAGATATCCTGGCAGTACATCTCAAGTAATTTATTTCTACTGCTTGTAATATGAGCTCTATTTTAGCGCTTGTCACGCAGATCTCACTTCCATAACAGAGAATTGATACTAACATTGATTGGCTTATTTATTTCTTTTTTGCTATTTTGAATTCTATGTTTTATTTCTCCTTCTCCTAGTTCTTTTCGACCTACAATCAGTGATATATGGGCTTTTTTCCATTTCTGGGGAATCTATACCGATCTAACACATTTATTCATTAACTTTGCAATTTGGCTTATAAATTATTTTCTTCTATATTTCACTAGATCTATAAGTATATTACCTGGTCCTGGTGATCTTAAATTTTTTATGTTCATAATATGGTTTTTAGTTTCTTCTTCTGTTGTTAGTCGGTTGTCGCCCTCTATTTCCTCTATTGTACGTTGTACCTAATTGTATTCATTGCAGTATTCTGTCAGTAACATTTTATAATGGTTTTCCATTCTTTCATACTTATTAATTGATCACATTGTTGTCTATAATTTGTCTTCATCTCTTTGACTGTTTTAAAGGGTTCTGTAGACCAGAATCCTCCTATCATGCCCTTATTCTGAAAAAAATTATGAGCTTAATACTGTTTTTTTATTTATTTGATTCTTCTTTTTAGTTAGTGTTTTTGAGAACAGGTATACTTAGTATTTTTTCTTCTATATTTTTATATTCTACTGTATTTTTTTGTGCTGATTTGTTAAAATTCGGTTGAAAAGGACAAATGGTTTTTAATTCGAGTGTGTAGTGATCAAACCTACAATTGGGTCCTCGATTTACTCGACAGTTCTAAATTTTTATAGCTGATTTTTGTTTTGTAATACAATAATCAATAATTGATTTCTGTCCTAGTGTTGGTATTTCCCATGTGTATTTATGTAAGTTGTGTGCATAAAAATCATTTAATATTTTTAGGTGATGCTCATTACAGTATTCTATTAGTAATTCTCCTGACTGGTTGATAATATTTTCTCCGTGTTGGCCTAGTATGTCGTTTTTTTGTTTGTATTCAATTCTTTTATTGAAGTCTCCAGATAGTACTATTTCTTGGTGGCTTTTTGTTTTTGTCATTACTCTTCTTAAGTCTTGATAGAAATGATCTTTCACCCTTTGCGTCGAGTCATCTCGCTATAAATGGACTATAAACTGTAATTATGACAGTTTCGTATCCATAAAGTTATATTGTTAATGTTACAATTCTGTCGAAGTTTTTGATATAGTTTTTGTGTTTATTGTGTATTAAAATAGCAACACCTGATGCTGTGCTTTCAGATTTACACCACACTAAATTTGTAAGTAGTCTGCTAGTTTTTTCTTTCCTTTTCTTTTCGTTTTCAATAGAACTGCTATGTCAACGTTTTGCTGGTTTAATTATTTTATTATTTCTACTATTTTATTTAGGGGATAAGTAAATCCCCTATATATTCCAGGTAGCTAATCTCATGGCCCATGTCTTTGCCAATTGTCATCTCAAGCTATTATCTGCCCGATTCCACGGCTTGTTGAAAGTCTTTTTAGCGGTAGAGTTTTTTTTTACAAGTGAGGAGTGATTGATCTCTACGTCTCAACCTCCAACTTGAAGGGCCAGCCTTTTCTTTTAAGGTATGCTGCCTCAGCCGAAAGATAAGTAAAATAACTGCAGATTTATTTTTTTTAATTAAAAAAAGCATACAAAGTTATTTTTTACATAACAGTATATTTTTCTTAATAAATAGGTAGTATATTGAACCCGTTATCATAAAATCGAGATAGTTATAACATAAGCCTATCGTGAATGATCGCTTCGGCAGCAACATAGTTGTGAAATATCTGTCTTCCATGTATTTTTCTTAGTAGTTCAAAAAAATGAAAATTGCATAAGATAAAGACGAATTGTAGAAACAGTGCTTTGTCTTTTTAAATTTCAGACACTTTTAAGCATTTTGTTGTGAGAAACTTGATAATCTCTTAATCTTAATCTTAATCTTAATCTCTTACTCTACCATCATGATGTACATTAAAAGAGTGGCATTTCCTTTCGGAAAAAAACTCTTCAGGTATTCCCATCTACAACGCCCATAAGTCGTTTCTCCTCTGAGTAAAAAAGAAATTTTGGATTATATATGATTCACCTTCTTATGTACTGCATTACCTTTACTTCTAACATAAAAATTATAAACTACAAATTTTTTACTTTATAATTTTTTGATTAGATTAACCAACTAAAATAATTTTAGTTTTATTTACGATATATACTTATAGCAAGAGCTAATTTTAATTCTTCTAATTATTTAAATTTTTAAATAGTTCTTCAAAAACTCTACCATTTTATAAATATAACACTTAAAATATTTACTCCTTTTATGACACAACCGGCAAACTATAGCGTTTATTTTATTTTATTCAAATATTATAAATCATTAAATATCTTGGTTTATAAAAGTAAATAAAAAATTAATGTTGATAGAGTAAAAATACAAAAATTGATTAAACCAGTTTTATTAAAAAGATAATATTAAATTATAAATAGGTGTAAATATGTATATATCGTATGTTTTTAATATTAAAATGCTTGTTTATTATTTTTAATACTTTTATTATAATTTGAATATGCTATTGATAAAAATTAAGAGAAACTAAGAAAACTAGCAATAGAGAATATATTACCTTAGATAAAAGTTTCAGAACGTAATTTCTGCTAGGAAAAGAAACAAAAGAGTTGATATAAAGGTATATAGTAAAATACACAGTGAGTCCATAGTATCAGATCATTACATCGTATTACGTTGCAATATACTGTGCCGTTTATTTTTGATAACTTAAAGTAGGCTTCTATGGACACGAGCGCGTTACTTCATTGGTTAACATACCTTTTTTAATATTACAAACTTTATGTGAATAACGTCACAAACTACAATGACATATCAGGAAGTGTTTCAGCGCTTTTTAAATGGTTCTACCATTAATAATCAAATAATGTTAAATCGTCACTGAACCTACTTCATATGTCGGGGAAGCTGTTATTGAAATACTAACAAATGGTAATGCTATAATGAACTAGAGTTCCGTTATACATTAACCACCTAACCTGACCTATTGTCATTGACACATTTAATAATAAAGACAGGTGATTGATTTAGATGGTTAGCAATAAGCCCAGGTAAAACATTGATAGTAAAGTTTTGATAATGATAAATTGCAATTATTCAAGAGATATTCTGTTCAACCTACAGAGAACTACTCTAAAAATTAATTATACCAACCCTACTCCATCTGTAAAGAGGATGAACTATAAAAATTCCATATTGTTACAAGAATTAATGACGTAACCATTCTCTTCTGGAAACATCGCAAGTTATAAATATAGCAGCGATTCTCAGGTAAGATTGTTAACACATTTGCTTGGCATATATCACACACCAGCGGGACATCTCTTCGAGTTTGTGGTAGGGTTATCTTCAATGTGTAGTAGAATAATTCAGATGTAGGAATATAATGCACCGGTTCTTTGGGTTCATCCCTATTATCAAATAAATCCGACGAGACACTATCGTAAAAGTTTTGTGATTCGATTGCCTGGTAAATATGTGTCTTCCCAACTACTTAATTTTGTTTGTCCATACGTGCAAATCATTTCTGCTTGTTGATCTTATGAATAATGTGCGATTTTAAAAGTATCTCACAACACATATCCATTTGGGATATAAAATTTTAGGTTGCAGTTTCGCACGTTCTGATCAATTTCATCAATAATCCGTTGAATTTGACAATTGTTTGTTAACTGCTTACATAGATTTTGTATTTCAGATAACCTCGCAATAAGACGCACACGATGTTAAATTATAGGATTCTAGCCACTTGATGTCAGTATTACGTGAAATTGCGCAACCAGTAGTAAATTGACAGTTGTTTGAGCTGTATAGCAGGTGATGCCCTTCTGTTGGAACCATATTTGTTTCAGATTTATGTTGTCCAGTTTGTGCCAAAAAAACTAAGTTTAATAATTACTATTTATAGCTACAGCAATTTTAGCATCAATTTTGAAGAAGTACCACGCCACTTGCTCAAAATTCACACAAAACATGCGTTGGGGGTGCACTTGCCCTTCATAAGTTAAGCGAAGATTTTTGAAAATCCAAGTGCAATAATTTTTTTTGTTTACAAACTTTATGATATCATAAAAATTTACTTAAGAATTGTCGACGGTGAGAAGGGTCAGCAAGATCTTTGATGAGTGTTCACTGAAGAAAATTTCTTAAAAAGTCAAATTTTAATATACGATGCCCACTCGATGTTACCAAATTTGCAGGAACACTTTAGCTAACTACGGTAACATTCTCACGGAACCTTACTTACGGGGTCTAGCTCTCGTTATCGATCCAGTTTCATTAGAATTTGTCATCAGTCTTCGGATAGTTACTTCATTTGGTGCAATATTTCGACCAAAAGTTTCATGGAGCTTTTGCACCCTTTTCTCAAACTGCCCATTAATGTTACGATACGTTTTAACAATAGTAACTTCCGTTCTAATATAGTGTTCTATAGTATTAATCGGGAGTTCTCGTTTGACTTTCAAAGCGCATAGAAGTGTTTATCAGAGTTCCGAGTGCAGAAAGTTAAAAATCAGTTACTTATCGTGAGTTAGCCTTCGGCAAAAACTTCAATTAAAAGAATACTTTTAATAAACTGTAAGTAATAACTACTCATAATAAATAACAATAATGCAAATGATGAAACCCCAATGGAAATTCAAACGCTGAATAAGCGTAAATTTGACTTATCACCACCCGCCAACGAGATGCAAAAGCGATACATGTGGTCACGCCCAAATTTGTCAAAGGAAAATAAATATTGTTTACCACCTCAACTAGAAAATAAACTTAATGACAATCAAACTAACACGTCAACCAATGCACCAAACATAGCAGCAACGAAATTAAAAATTCCACCTGTTTATCTCCACAATGCTATCAATCACACAGCGCTAACAACAGACATTAAAAATATGATATCTGGCGAGTTTGCCACGCTCTATAATAATAACACATTAAGATTAAATTTAACTAAAGAAGAGGATTACAGAACAATAACAAAACATTTTAAAGAAAACATCATAAAATTTCACACATTTCAGAACCCAAACAATAAGCCACTCAATGTAGTAATTAAGAACGTCCCAATCTTACTAACAGAAAAGGAAATAGAACAAGAGCTCAAAGACCTACCAATCATTAAGATAACGCGCTTACTAAACAAAAATAAACAACCACTAACAACATGCGCTGTAGAGTTAACAGATAGCGATGCTGCAAAAAAAATTTTCTCACTGGACAAATTATACCATTCCATTGTTACCGTCGAATTAAGGAAGAAACCAACAAATATACCTCAATGCTACCGCTGCGAGAGATACGGGCACACGAGGAATTGCTGCACGCTGGATCCCAGATGTGTCAAATGCGCCGGGAACCACTCCCATGAACAATGCCCATAAACTTCTAAAGAACCACCAAAATGCATAAATTATTGCGGAGATCACACCGCAAATTACCGAGGATGCAGTCACCACATCGAACTAGCACAAAGACTCCTAAAAACCAATCAAACTGCCGAGGCCAAACCTATGCCGGAATCACACTGAATAAGCAACCAAACATATCAGAAGTACCAGTCAATAACACCAGCATCCTGTCTCCTAATCTTAACTCCACTAGATAAAAACAATCAAGTACCACTATAGCAGAATCACCCCTGACTAATACCCTAATCAAACTGTTACTCGACTTTATAACCCCCTTTCTCCCACAAATCAATACCATAATCATCCAAGAACCATAGAAAAATTAACAATCCTAAATTGGAATTCTAACGGAATCAAAACCCAACGATCCTTATTCATCTCCTTCATGGCGAGATATAACGTGGACATCGCCTGCATATCAGAGACACACCTGTCTGACGTCGATATGTTCAAGATACCTGACTACCAAGTATACCGCAACGACCGAAACTCAGATAAAGCTGCAGGCGGCGTGGCAATAATCATCAAAAGGCAGATTTTTCACCATAGCATACCTAACTTATCATTACTCAGTATCGAAACTACAAGTATACAGGTGATATTAAACAATCAGCGTCACACAATAACAAATATATATAAACAACCGAATAAAAAACTAAGTGAAGCAGATATTCAAGCAGTATTTAATATAACGGAACCAATACTGGTAATAGGTGATTCAAACTGTAAAAATACAATATGGGGATGTAGAGTGCCCAACCCAAATGGAATCAAGCTGGAAAATCTAGCAATTGAAAATGGCTTTCAAATTATAGCACCCACAGAGTACACCTATTACTCCTACAGATATGACCATAAACCAGACATACTGGACATAGTGCTAAAGAAGAACTTCTCAAAACAAATTTATCAAGAAGTAATTAATGAACTCAACTCTGACCATCTTTCTGTTCTCATATCATTCATTAGCACCACACAAACAAGACAACCCATCCCTCGACTAATCACTGGCCCAATTCATTTGGATAAATTCCAAGCCAGCTTAGACCAAAACCTACAATGTCCCACAAATCTGAAGACAACAGAAGACATAGATAACACTGTAACTAAATTAACAACGGCAATTGCAGATAGCGTACAACAAGCGATACTACAAACAAAATCAACTCAATACCCAAAGAATTATAATACTCCAAACTACATAATTGACCTGATAAAAATGAAGAGTCGAGTACGACGGGAATTGTAGAGAACAAGAACAGCAGAACTTAAGAGATCTTTAAATAATCTAATTCATCGAATTAAAAACGAACTCTAAACATTAAGGGTAACCACATATCAAAAACACATAGAAGAATTAGAACCTGGCGACCCTAAGATGTGGAGGGCCACAAGGAGAATCTTAAAATCAAAGGAGGGAATGCCAACTTTAACCTCAGAAGCAAATAACTAAAGCACAGATGCAGAAAACGCCACAGCGTTTGCTGAACGTCTTGAACTTGTCTTTACATCTGAAATTACTTGCAGCCCCGCCCATAGAATGAACATAACAAACCACATAGAAAGAAACCTACCATGCATCACACAGCCTATTCAGCCTACATCACCCGCTGAACTAAAATCCATAATAAAGAAACTTCCCAAACGAAAGACGCCAGGACACGACTTATAACAAACGCAGTTTTAACACAACTAACCAAGAAGACTCTAGCCTATCTCTTCACAACCTTTAATGCATGCCTTCGAATAGGATACTTTCCTAGAAATTGGAAGCATGCCCAAATCCTTATGTTTGCGAAACCAGGAAAAGATAAAAAAACAGGTTGAAAACTACAGACCTATCAGTCTATTAACGACAATGTCAAAACTATTGGAAAAGGTCATCTATTCCCGATTAAACACCGAAGTGACCTCCCTTAATGTCATCCCACCGCACCAGTTCGGCTTCCGAAGAACGTACTCCACTAATCATCAGCTGCAACGAATCACTGAAGTCATAGAAACTGGCTACGAATACAAATACTACACAACAGCACTATTCCTTGACGTAGCCCAGGCCTTCGACAAGGTTTGGATTGAAGGCCTGAAAAGCAAAATACTCAAGCTAAACATATCGACTTACCTCAAAGCAATAGTGTTTTCCTTCCTCGAAGACAGAACGTTTGCCGTAAAAATTAATCTTGTCCTCTCTCAACCAAAAAACATACGAGCAGGAGTCCCACAAGGTAATATATTGGGACTGCTACTATTCAACATATACACTTCAGATATACCAACAATTAACGCTACCTTAGCAACTTTTGCTGACGACACCGTCATTTTAACACAAAGCACCGATCTCTCGCAAGCCATCTCCAAATTACAACGAGCAACTGATCAAATCTACTCATGGTTCAAAAAGTGGAACATACGAATCAACTCAGCGAAATGTCAAACTAAAGTGTTTACCCTAAAACGCATTCCTAACTTACCTAACATCCACATCAGTAATAACAGCATCGAATGGAACCCAGCTGATAAAGCAGTCAAATATCTGGGAGTGCTTTTAGACACGCGACTGACATGGAAACTACACATCAACCAAAAACTCAATCAGAGTTACGCGCGACTGGCACAACTGTATCCGTTAATTAATAGAAAGTCATCACTAAAAATCCAATGCACAACTCTAATGTACAAATCCCTAATCAGACCACTGGCACTGTACGCATCACCCATCTGGAGCAACACTGCAAAAATGAATGTAACTAAACTCCAAAGGCTCCAAAACAAAGTGCTTCGCATTGCCGTAAATGCACCATGGTACATAAGAAATGAACAATTACACTATGAACTGGGCATCTCAACAATACAAGAATACATCAGTGCCAGAGCAAAGAAATTTTATACCAACATAAGCTCCTGCGAGGCATCTGCGCAATATCATCTCGGTAGTCGAAATATTCACACCCGACTGAAGCGTAAGCTACCGCAGGACCTACTAACCGATGACTCTACCGACTGATCACAATATAATTCGAGATGTCAACATATCTCAAATGTCAGTTTACTCCGTTATTTGTACATAGTTCAACCCTACCATGTATAACACTTATGTTGTTGATCTGGTAATAAAGTAATTAAGAAAAAAAAGTATTAATTGGAAGAATGATAAGTAATATCTGTCAAAGAATCAGGGGTGCCAACAACAAAGCAAAAAAAATATGAGAATTAAAATCCGGTGTTTAATATGGGCCATCATCGAATGTCTGTTCTATGTTATTAAACATAAACGGCGTAGTGTCGTCCAATGTAATACAACGTTTGTAAATAAAAAAAACTGGTTCTGTTTACTGATTATCTTTATTTAAACGTTTAAATTTTTTTACATTAAGTCACGAAGATAATATCTGTCCAAGGACCGCCGTCAGTTTTAATGCACTTCTGGTGATAAATTTTTCACTTTTTGTCGGATGCTCTCCTTTAGGGCCTCCAAAGTCAGTGGCTTGTTTGTATAATGACTTTAAAAACCCCAAAGAGGGAAGACTGAAACGGTCAAATCTGGCGATCTTGTAGACCAGCACAAAAAAAGAAGTCATTGACCATGGTTCTGTGCGCTCACCAATCACAATAACAGTGTTGCCAATGCCGCCCTCAAAAAAATATGAGAAAATCACCTTTCCTCCGCAAACGACGCACTAAATAGTAATTTTGAAACTTGTATTAGTTTTTTGTGTATTATACGTGGATTTTCAGTGCCCCAGAAGCGATAATTTTCCTTGTTCACGTATCCACATAGGTAGAAATGTGCTTCGTCCCTTATGATTATTTTTAATTGAGAATTATTCTTATCGCGGTCGAAGTTTACGGGGGCTTGACTAAAATTTACACGGGATTGATGGTCTGCGGGTAATAGCTGATCTACTGTTTGCACTTTGTACGAAAACATCTTTAAGTCTTTCACCAAAATTCGCTGTAGAGACCGCTGTAGACATCGCCTATTGATGCCCAATTGCGTGGCCCGCCGTCTGGTTGATGTTTCAGGGACTCCTTGGATATCTGCAGACAAAGGGCTGCTTGGGGGCCGACCTCGTCTGCTACTGTCCCGTGTTGAGCCAGTCTCCTGGAGGTGAGCGGCTATACGCCGTAATGTTTGTTCAGTTGATGCCACACTACCAGAAAATCGACGACGGAATTCACGTTGGGCTATAGCCACCCACCGATTAGTTGTCAAAAACATTGACATAATTATTCCACGTTTTTGGGGAGTGTAGTGTGTCATGATGTGTCTTCGTGTATTCTGCTTCTGTGATTAATTAATTATATATAATTAATAATAATAATTACGTGAGATACCATGTGCAAAAATGACAGCATTTTTTATAGGGTGATGGCTTTTACTCCATCTGGTGCTAAGTACTGATCTGATCACTAGGTATTTTCCGATGAATATTCATATGACCTTTTCTGTTTTTGTTTCCTTCTCATCAGGATTTACTTTTTAAAGTTTATTTTTATAGTTAATATTTACCCTGCATAATTCACATTATAGTCAATCATTTATTTCAGTTGCTTTATCTGTTATACTTAAAGTTAGATGTATTACAATATATAGGATTGTTAATATTTTTTAACATCATATTATAGGAAATTAACCGACAATTTAATTTAATGTTTAACTTTGTTTAAACCTCTTTTTTAATTATAATAATTTATTAGTTAATTTCAATTAAAATAGCTGCAAATGTAAATTATACTTTCTGTTAAAAAATGTGTAGAGTAACGAATTTCCGAATGTGCCCCGTAGGACGCGTAGATATATGTGGCCGAAAGTTTTTTTGTTAAAGCCCGTCATGCTCGGTGGCTGATATAATGCCTTTTAGGAATTCAGTTGTCGCATATGTACGATACGAACATTCTAAGAGTTTCCAAGCCGTCATTTTGAGATGTTTTCGGGTTCCTTCTAGTAGATGCTAAGTAGGCATAAATATCACTCAACGGACCGGCCCTAGAGAATTCGAAGTTGCGACAACGAGGCGAATTTAATTGCAAAAGCTATGAGCAACATAAATAGTATCGCAGTTAAATATAGAGTGAATTTTTAAATTAATTTTGTGTGGTGTACATCAATAGTATTTGTGACTCTGACCGCTTATAAGTAAAATAAATAACTATTTTTAATAAATTTGCTATGTAAAGAGCAGAAACATTACAATGTATGTGTCTTTATATTGTAAAATGGTCTTGTTATTAAAATGTAAAAATTAATATTTTTTTTTGATAAATGTGTATATACAAAATTTTCTATTTAGTATTCAGTACAAAATAACACAAAATTTTATTAAAGATTGCGTTTTAGCCTTTTTAGCATGAAATGTGCTTTTGTAACTCTCAATATGTGTATAAATAATGTTTATATACATTATAATATCAATCACTGATTATATCTACTGTGACTCAGCAAGTACGTTGAGAATGATATAACTCAGAGCCGACTCGACCCCGCGCAACAATGCAATAATGAATTGCCCAAGAACTTGAACAGGCGCCTGGAAACTAACGAGCTATTCTTAGCTGATATCAGCTTGTACGTGAGGATCGTTTACTCTATTAATTGCAGTCGTTCATTAAGATAATTTTCAAAGGGAAGTATTCATGTCAGGGCTGCGGAATGGCATTTAATTTCGATTTTTCAAACATGTTAAGAGACGCATTTTTCCAGGAAAAGTGCCGGGTTGGGAGAGAAGCAGCCGCTGCTGATGTAATCGAATACGGAACTCCTGTTGCAATATTGATTTGAGTTGCTATTAAGCTAGGTAATAGAATTTGCAGCTAGAAGCTCCCTAAATCATTTCCTTCTTATTGTTATTGAATGCTGGACGTTTGCAGTGAAAGTGTTCTTCGCACAATACACTACATAATTTATACTTAATACGAGGGGTGTCCGATATTAAAGGTATAAGCCAAAATTACACTCTCATTTATGTCCAGCATAAATCTGCGAACGATTGAGTTTGCGGTAAAAATCACAAATGTAATTTATATTTGACTTGGGTTTCAATTACAGTAATTTGGTGGCGGCGTTAGTTAATTACGAAATAAATCAGCGGTTTTGTGTTTACTAAAACGCCCCCTCCTAAACGCCGCTACTAGAGCAACGTTTTTACCTGTTTTGCATTATGATAGCAATTAAATGTAATTATAGAAGAGCGGCGTGAAAAGTATTGCGCTGCGTGATTTATTATCGCTAAATATAGGTTTACGGCCTTCTTTCGGAACGAAATCGGCGTTTTTGGTTTCAACACTTGTCAATTTTGCGGCTTATCTTTGCGTCTGTCTTATGGTCGGCGAGTGATTGAATGCAGCGCTTTGCAGCAGCGATTCAGTATATCAACGATTAATATGTCAATCTGCATTTCAATGAGAGCTTTTGTTGTAAGGTATCAATAACACATTAAGATGCATGGGAACAGCCGTGTAACGGTTGCAACCGAAACAATCATTTTCATATGTTGCGGCCGACAGCTAACAATGAAAGCAGCAGCACAATGCTTATGTTGAATATTAATTACGGAATTATTTAAAGCCAGGCGTTTTCGCCACCGCGGGCTTGCTGCGGAATGTAAATATCACTTACTCGGGGAGCTTTGAAATGCTCCGCGGCGAAAGGCTAGAACAGGAAAGCTTCTACTGGAGCAACAATACGTAACACTTCATGCCAATGTAAACACGATATTTATGATTTCTTGCAGCCGTGAATCAGATAAACGTTACGCCGAGATTGCGGTTGCTTGTAATAGCAGATGTCATTGTTACTTATTTTCCGCCGCACGTGAAGGCCGGCCACAGTGCAGCAGGAATTGGTTTGCTCCAACGAACTCTACGTAAGCTGTACGATATCTATTGCGAAAAACTAACAAAAACCAATGTTTAATTTTGGAAGTTCTTCATTTCTTTTCAAAATATTCTCCCTGGCGATCACTCGATTTTTCCATAAGCTGGAACCAATTCTCATAGCATTTTTATAGCGAATTAGGTATATCCTAAACATGAGTTTTGAACGCATCAACCGCCTCTTCCGGTGTCGAAAATCGTTGTCCACCCAGTTTGATCTTCACGTGTGGGAACAAAAAAATCTTTAGGGGCTAAATCTGAACTGTACGGCGGATGACCCATCAGTTCGACGTTATGAGTACTCAAAAAAACCAGTTGTTTGCAATCATGTGTGTGAGCTTACATTGCTATGGTGGAGAATGATCCGCCATTGCACCTTGGGTTTTCTATTTCTTCAAAGACTTCTGGTATATAAATGCTTGTATATTATTCAGAATTGACCATTTTACGATTCTCTAAAACCACGATTGCAACATATTCGGTTTTTCAAAAAACAGGCGACCATTTGCTTGGAAGTACTTTGAACGTGAATGACTTTTGTTGGATTTGGCTTACCTTGGAAAACCCATACAGTCGACTGTTGTTTACTTTCGGGCTCATGTGCATAAATCCGAAATTCGTCATCTGTGTCGATGTAAACAATTTTTGAAGCACCACGATCGCATTTCTTGAGTATTTATTTCGACCAAGCGTCACAAGCCTATTTTTGAGCGATAGTTAACTTGTGCGGGACCTAACGCGCATATAGCATTATTAAAGGTATGCTAGTCACACTAATGCCTAAGGATGCCTGAATTTTATGATATCACACGGCGATCTTGCTTTTTACTTTCCTTATCCTATAATAATGTAATCGGCGGAAATTTGACCTACCCAGTTTTTCACATTTCTGGACGAATTATACATATATTAGGACACCAAAAAAGTTGGTTTGCGCCATTGGTTCGTGTGTGTGTGTGTGTGTGTGTGTGTGTGTGTGTAAACAGTGTGTCAGTAAACAGGATATCTCGAGAACCGTAAGAGCTATAGACTTGAAATTTGGTATGCAAGTTACCTGTAGGTAGGGGACGCAGTGCGAAACTTTTGGTAAAGTCGACGTAGTCGTTTGGTCGCTGTAGAAAGTTTCCTTTACGGTATTACACCGTTCTTGTTATTTTTGTTAGCATTTTCCTTATCTTATAATAAGGAAAGTAATGTAATCGGCGGAAATTTGACCTACCCAGTTTTTCACATTTCTGGGCGAATTATAGCCTCAGGACACCAAAAAAGTTGGTTTGGGTCATTGGTTCGTGTGTGTGTGTGTGTCTGTCTGTCTGTCTGTCGGGCTGTCATTAAACAGGATATCTCGAGAACCGTAAGAGCTAGAGACTTGAAATTTGGTATGCAAGTTACTTGTAGGTAGGGAACACAGTGCGAAGCTTTTGGTAAAAATCGGCCGAGGCGTTTAGTCGCAAGGTCGCAAAATCGGTCGCAAAGCGGTCGCGAATCTAAACGATTGAAGATACAAAAAATTTATGAGAATAAAAATGATTTGTTATGAGATAAACATGAATTTTTAAATAAAAGTTGGTAAAACAGGAACTCAAAAAAATTGAAGCTCAAGATTTTTAATATACCGGCTGTTCATAAAATGTTTCGGGAAATTTATATTACCGAATAGATCAGACAGAGACGAACAAAAAATTACAATGAAATTTTTTGATCCGAGGTCAAATAAATAAGTTATAGCCGATTAAAAATTAATTAAACGGACCAATCATAGCGCGCTCGGAGAGCTTACTGGCTGACTGTGGGAGGACGAGGGGAGCGCTGGCCGCCAGGAGGGAGCACGCAGGCGATAATGGGGAAGGCTGTGCGACCGAGCTCGCACGGTTACCTTCAGTGACGTAGCAAAATGTTAAGTACGAGTCAATTATTGTCTTGTACTGTTTATTTTAATCAGCTTTCGAGTGTTGGACTCGCGCCTCGTCCTTTTTTAAAATAACAAGTTTCTGGGACGAGAGCAGCGCAGGGCCGAGACGATGGTCCCGGTATAATATATAATAATAGGATAAGGAAAGTCGTGTGATGTTCACACCAGATTTTTCTCAGTTTGCGTACGGAATCGATATCTGCTCTTGTCATAGCCAATTTTGGGCAGTCTTCTTTAAATTCGTTTGCCAGCGAACTACGACCACTATTAAATTCATTGAACCAATGATATACAGTGGCTTTGTGTAGGGCTTTATTATCAAATGTTGAAGTGAGTTTATCGACGTATTGTTGAGATAATCTATAAAAAATAATCACGTAAAAATGTTTACGATTTAATCTATTTTTGCTCAAGAAGAAATTTTTATCTTAATGACAACAAAACAAGTAGCGTCCGTATGACCAAACTTTCTGAGTAGGTATGCTATCAAAAATGTCAAATTGTATGAAGCAAACGTCAGATCGCACCTAGCACACGCAGGCTTACCAATTTGCAATAGATATTCAGCAGCCCACGTAGCCACGTAGTGGCAATTACGTACGAAATATAATCCTTCACGACTTTGCTGATATGCGAAATTTTTTATAATGATGTTCTGATGTTTCTTTTAGTCTAGTAATCATAGCAGTTGTGTTGACGTAAACTCTTTTCCTTAAATAGACACAGGGGAAAAAGTCTCATAAGGTTACATCGCATGATTGCGGTGCCCAATTAATGTCACCTGTTTATAAGACCAGAAAATTAGTTCTGAAGTAAAGTAAGTGTTCTAAGCGTTGCGTGGCATGAAGCTCTGATAAAGGTATCTCAAAATGCCCCTTTAAATTTTTTTTTGAAGGACAAAAGTTGAAGATCCATGCTTCCATTAGACTTATCGGGTAGTACGCTTGATATGCCAAACGAATGCTAAAAAAATTGTACTCTCACAAATTTTTAATATTTGATATACAAGAAAACTAAGTCATTGGACTTTTTTTAAATTCTCGCATTTTTTTTGTTTTTGGCTCATCTGAAATGTGTGGCCATAACTTTTATGGATTTCACCGAATTAAATCCAAACTGTTACCAATGCTACTTCGTGGTATGGTACATATTTCGCACACGTAGTTCCTGCCATCACTAGCTTATAAAACCAGGAGAGAACTGGTAAACGCAGTGATGCGACTAAAATAACGACCGTTTTATATTTTAATTTATATCTTCTGAATACATCTATGAATTTTTGAGCGATCTGATGCTATAAGGGAACAAACTAGTCATGCAGGGAGACCTATTATATGCTTGCTTTATCAAAAAAACTAGATTCCATATTCCATAAATATTTAACCTTGAAGAAGCTGTGTGCGCGTTAGATTCCGCATAAGTTAACTGCGGCTCAAAAATAGGCTCGTGTCGATTGGTCGAAATAAATACTCAAGACCACGACATTTCAAAAACCGTTTACAACATCATCACAGGTGACGAATTTTGGATTTATGACATGAGTCCGAAAACAGCAAACAATGTATGGGTCTTTCAAGGTAAGCCAAATCTAGCAGATGTATTCTTTGTGCTTTTAATTTAAAAATAATATATTATGAGAACTTTTATAGAATTATCCAAATTGAACGTTGTAATTTGAATTACAATTATTAATTTGTGTCTGTAAATGTCGAAAGTTTGCATTTGCACAGTTAATATTTAAATGCTTGAAAAAGTCGTTATGAGACCATATACTGTGCAGCAAAGCATCAATATTATTCAAGTTGATTATGGAAACTAGCTATTTAGCGACGAAGCTCAATTTTCTTTAAATGGGTTTGTGAATCTTGAAAATTGTCGCACCTGAGTTAATGAATATCCAAGATGCACTGTTTTCTGTACATTGTGGGCTAGAGGAATCATTGGCCCATATTTAATCTGGTAATTTATATAGTTAGTTGAATAATTGCATTTTCTGCTAAAGCTTTGTCTCTAAGATCACTTAATTCTTGTAGTGCTTTCAAGTTACATTCCACTAGCGCTTGTATTCTCCCCCCACCATAGTCCCAGTGGGCATTTCTCTCTCCCCACCATAGTCCCAGCGGGCATTTTTCATACACTGAATAGTTCTAGGGAATTCAGTGGTTAGACTAATTTTAGTTTAGTTATCGGCACGTTGTATCTTATGTTTGACGTTTATTTTATTTTCAAACAAAAATAATCGAATTTTAACACTTCTTGTTAAATTCCGGACAGAAAAATGAGGATTTCTTTTAACTAACTACCATTTTCTTAACGAAAGCCGTCGAATTGTGTAACAATCTCATTTCTTTCTGTTAATAACTTTTGTTTTAACTTTTTTTAAAACACATAACATCATTAAAGTAGCGATTTGTAAGTAATTTACAGTTTCAGTTTGAGATAACTTTGTTTTCTTTGATTAGATAAAAATAATTTTCTAGTTTTGCAAAAAACTGTAATATTTTTATATATTAAAATATGAATAAAATAATTAAGGGTAACTTATCCCTGTAGGCAAAAAAAGTAGGACAGAATTAGAGGCATTTACTTTCCCGGATTTTACTGTACACAATCTCTAACTCAGCGATATAAATATGGCAATAAAATAAATACAAAATACTAAAAATGTTCCTTAACTTATAAGTGGAGGATTAAAAACAAATATCTTGGTTTATGTACATTCGTGCATATTGCAAATTTTATTATGTATATTTTAAAAACAAATAATGATTCAATAAAAACCCCAGTAAAAAAAGTCACATTTTTTTATAAAATACTTATTACCTGTAAAATGAAAACTGTTTATCAAGAAAGACGAATCTTTGCAGAAAGTAAAATAATAAATATGCAAACAACAGCACTGTCATAAAGGCGGCAAACTTATTATTTGGTCACCTTGCAATATACTTTGTATTCTCCTAGTGAATAATGCAGTAATAATTTTGTTTTATGCCTTTCTAGATTTATTTCTGTTATATTAATTTATATTTCCAGAGGTTATCTGTTTGATATGTAATTTGTAGTGAGGCACTTTATTACGTTCATTTAAATGTTACATATACAAACAGAAGTATTTTCACACTATAGTTGTTTAAAAGATATTTAAATATATGAATGAAGTTTTAGTCATATATTATAGTAACATGTTGCTAGGTAAAACAGAACTAGGTATGTATATGATTAGGTAATATGTAAAATTAAAAACGTGGCTGTTGTCAGTGTTATTAATGTTAAATAAATGTAAGTAAAACAAATACAGGTAAATAAATAAACAAACTCATATTATAACTAATAAGCTAATGTCAATCTTAATATAAATATCTTCTTTGTTGCTGTGTCTGGTGTATAGGCTACTTTTTTATTGCTTTGTAATAGTAAATAAAAATCTTTGTAAGTTTATACCGAAAATTATGCAATTTTGTAGTTGTATGAGTCAAAGTTTTATGAGGTTGGATTTTTTTAACTCTGAATTCTAATGTACGGTTCCAGAACGATTAGAAAAATAAACTCAGCGTTTTGAATGTAAATATTATTGTAAAACGCACGTTTCCTTCAAATCGAAAATCTCAAAGAGATATCTTAAGTATCAATTTTGGATTATGGGGTTTTTAAGAACATTTTGTAGTCCAACTTCCATAGTCGGATTATCGCTTTGTGTTCGTGTTTATTTGAGTTTATTTTGTCTTATTGGAAGTCGCTCTTGGATTTTCCCAACTAAAGATCTTGAGATGTGCTAGGTAGAGATGAACTGTGCACGAATCTATAAAAATTTTGAATTGACCGTCGCGCGCAATTCATTGGTAGATGGCATTCGAGTCGTACATATTTGAACAGCAAACACCATGCCATTTTAATGCCCAACTTGATGTGGATGTTGATTGTGACACTGTTGCTATTTCGTAGGCATTTTGGAGCTCTACATAATTCTCGACAACTCTATGAACAACCTTTTCACGGTCAGCGTATACTTGTTTGTTGTGCTGTTATGGAATTTAGAATTATATGGTAATATTCTTTAAGAAAACAGAACACTAGGTGACTGCCACATCTACCCGATATCTTG
Organism: Sinelater perroti; assembly: GCA_036346155.1. NCBI lineage: Eukaryota > Metazoa > Arthropoda > Insecta > Coleoptera > Elateridae > Sinelater > Sinelater perroti. The sequence continues at coordinate 469,582 of JARFIY010000355.1, read as the reverse complement.
CGATGTTATCCAATTTTCTGGAGCTTAGACTCAACGAAAATGGAAATGCATCACTGAGGTTCCGATAAGATGAATCTACCACCAAATGCTTCTAGGTCGCTTTATCTCATTACCTAGTAACGTCCCAGACCTGTCCGGATTTGCACCACGGTTTTTGACTGCATTAAATTATATACATTAAAATAAGTTCAAATACGAGTTTATATCAAAAACGGTGTAGCCGTTTTCTTAAAAATCAAAATTTAAAATAAAAAATTACAAAAGTCAATAATTTCAGACTCTAAGCAGTTTATAAATGAAAATCATATTATTGTTTATATAGTGTAGTATTTTCTATGCATTAATATTGTTCAATAGACATTCCATGTTTATAATAACTTTAAAAAATAATGTTTCCAGCGGGAAACGGCTGTGAACCGGGTCCACCGGGCGCATCAGGCCAAATTCCCTAGAAAACTACGGGTTTACTTTTAACTTACTTATTACTCAAGAATATTAATGTCCATTGCAATAAAGCCAGTACAGTATCCAACCTAATTCACAACCTTCATATGTAACATAAAATCAAACGTTAACACCACCTTCCTATGTAATAGATCCGCATGCAGCCCCTATCGCCGAAGCTATACAAAAGAAGCACAAGTTAACACGTAATGAATTCTACAAACTGTCAGCAACACGATGTTATGGATACCAACAAAAAAGACCCGTACAACGAAAAGTTCGAAACAAATTCTATCAATTTAGAAAATGAAGCACACGAGACAAATCTTCAAATCAAAACATGAATGGCAAATTGTCAAAAAGGGACAACTCTCAACTGAACCCAACTCAACAACAACTTTCCCAAATAAGCATCGAATAGATACAATACCTTAGCACAAAATAACAACACAAACACTGAACAAACACCTAATAATCAATTACCAAAAATTGTAAAACGTCCGCCAATCTATATCTATTGAGTAAATAAATATAATGAGATGGTTAGCAGCATAAACAATATACTAGAAAAAGAACAATAGTATACAGCGACGTTAACAAATAAAATCGTTAAAATTAATACGATCACGATAGATTCGTACAAAAAACTTAATAAACATTTTAAAGGTAAAAAGATAATTTATCATACCTACCAGCTAAAGCAAGAGAGAGCATATAGAGTGGCTATCCGAAGTATCCATCACAGTATATTAACGGAAGAAATCATTAAAGTACGTAATATTATTAATATATGTCACCATGTAACTAAGGAACCACCACCGCTGTTTATAGTTGATTTAGAACCTAAGAGAAACAATAAAACGATATTTGAAGTAACATAACTGTCTCGATAAAACTACCCAGAAAAATAAACACTGTATCACAGTGCATTCGGTGCCAAGACTACGACCACACAAAAACATATTGCAACAAACGCTTTGCCTGTGTAAAATATGGTGGGGGAGATGCAACTTTCACATGCAAGAAATCATCGAACACTCCAACCAAATGCGCTCTAGGTTGTGAACGACACACGACAACAATAAAGAGTGCTAGGTATACCAAGACATACAAAGAGCTAAAAACATATCATTTAGGGAATTTACAAATAAAATGCCTCCACAACAAACCTCATTAAATATATGAGATTTTCCACCGATTGGACAAACACACAACACAAACAAAGAAGTCACAAATATTATACAAAACCGACCAACTTATTTACAAGAAACTAAAGGAAGACCTAGTAACCACCTAAAAAATGAACAACAAATACCAACCAAACGATTTCTAACTTCCTCATGGAATTTAAAACAATGTTCACCCAACTCATAAATCAAAATAGCAACAAACTAGCTTAAAATGACGACCTCTTTACCCATTGCTTTTTTGGAATGCCAATGGTATTTCAAATCATATTCCCGAAATAGTAATCGTCTTACAAATGCAAGATATTGACATCTTACTTGCATTCGAAACCCACACTACACCTAGAACTGCAATTAAAATCCCACGAAATACTGTATACCTTTGCAACCTTCTAGACGACACGGTGAATTGGCTGTAATTGCTAAAAATACAATTGCTTATTATGAATGGGAATCTCAACAGACTAATAAAATACAAAGTGCCAGCCGAAAAGTTTAAGTTATTTCATATCCATTAACGATTGTAGCAGTCTACAGTCCACTCAGACATGCTATTTCCACTGAGAAATATGAAGACCTTCTACGACATCTCGAAACTAAGTTTACAATTGTAAGAGACTGAAATTCCAAAAATATTGCTAGGGGATCGCAACTAACCACCCCAAAAGGACGTAATCTCGTCCGTGCAATGCAAAATCTTAACTACAGTTATTTTTCACTGGAGGGATAGTAGGTGAAGTGTTAAAAAATCTTTCTCGTAAAGCTGTAGTGTTGCTTACAATCATTTACAATAGCATTCTACGATTATGCTACCTTTTTGCTCATTATGATTGCTAAGCCTGGTAAACCATCTACATAACCTTCCTCCTATAGACTAATCCGTTTCCTGCCCTTTCTGTCCAAGATTTTTAAAAAGCTGCTTTTCAAAAGAATTCAAGCAACTATAAACCTCGATAATATAATCCCATCCTATTAATTCGGCTTCCGACAACATCATTTCACAACTCACCAAAGGACTGTTACTCATATCATGGAGAGTTTACAAACAAAACACTTATACACAGCAGTATTTTTAGACATTAAACAGGATTTCGATAAGGCTTGCTATACAAGATTAAAGTACACTTTTTAAGCTAGTTGTACCTAGCTCTAAAATTATAACTGACCGAGAAAATCTACCAAGTCAAAATCAATAACACAGTGTCAGATTATCATAAAATAACCTTCAGAGTACCACAGGAAAGTGTACTTGGTCCGCCACTTTATTTACTCTACACATCTCACACACCAACTTCAACCAATACCCCAATATCCATGTTCACCGATGACACGGCTATCCTCTCAGCTAACAAAAGATGATTTATAAGCCTACCTAGATATTCTGCAAGATTGCTTTAACAAGTGGCGAATAGTAGTAAATAATATGAAATCTGCTCATGTCACGTATTGTCTGCTTAAAAGTCAAATTTAACGATGCTCTAATACAGAAGACCAAAATCAAGTATCTCGGTCTGAATTTGGATCAGGAACTAACATGGAGTGCACATATTAAAGTCAAAAAAAAGCAAATGGACCTAAAGATTAAAGAAACTAGCTAGTCGTCAGACGATTTCAACTATTTTTATCTAACAAATTAATTTTATATAAAGTCATTATTAAATCTATTTGGAGATTTGGGATCCAACTGTGGGGCTGTGCAAAGGCTTCTCATACCAAAATACTACAAAGATGACAATCGAAGATCCTTAGATCAATAACAAATGCTCCATGGTATGTTACAAATGAAACTCTACACAACGATCTTGGGACACCATATTTAATCAACGAAATCCAGCGACTTATGAAACAATATATCAACAAGTTGCCAGGACATACAAATCATCTCATTGATCAGCTCAGCAACCAGCCAACCGTCACCAGAAGACTGAAAAGACAATGGCCACAAGATCTATCCTTGTAAACAGCCAGGTGTAGTGTGAAATAATGGGAAAACTGACATTGGTCGGACCCCTTTATGTCGGGTAAGTTACATAACATTTACTTAATACTTGTAACTGAGTAGATTGCAAATAAGCAGATCCAATAAAAAAAGATTGTTACTAATGAATGAGCTTTTCTCAAAAAGACCTTAATTAGAGATGATATGTTTATCTACAACTACAATCTGGAAACAAAGTGTTAGTTGTTCCGATGCAAGCTTTTTAGTTACCTAACATCTAAGAAGTGTATGCAATCCCAAGATGTTTCTCTGAAGAAAATTGAAACAACGTACAATGTTTTTTTATTTTTACTAAATATCTAGAATTTTTTGTTATTTAAATTATATTTTTTTGTATTACCTGGCTTAATACTTACAAATGTTGATTAGAAAATTATTTAATATTTCTGTGTGTACTTCAGAAGTTTTTTTTCATTAGAAATTGCTCACTGGCACTGAAATGCATTTAACTAACTTAATGCTAGAACTTTGCATGGGTATAGAGGAGCTATGCGTGTCTACAGGGTCAATGTGACAGTCCTCAACAGAGGGTGAGTTGCATTCAAGATAAAATATATTACAATTTTTTTTTTTTGAGGAAATTTATATTGCCGTTTTTTTAACTAACAACTACTTTTGTTTAAGCATTTTTGTTTTAGTATATCCGAATATTTGGTACAGAAAAATTAAATTAAATGATCAGTTGCCAATAGCCACCTTTAATACATAATTTGATGTTTTATTAAGCGGTAAATTGCATAAAATTAAGCGATTAGTTACTAATTAAACCTTTGCAATTTATCATCACGTTTGACAGACAGGCGTAACATTATTCGTGCGTAAAAATATTACCTATGAAGTGATGATCACGACGCAGAGTTGTCCATGGTTTGACTTATGGGCAATTTATTGTTTAGACAACTTCTGCCGTTTAACATGTAATATGTTGAATTAATTTGTTTATCAAATTAATTGCAAAGTAGTTTTTTATACCATCATTGAAAAAGTGAAACGTGAACTAATGAAATTCGGCCAGATCTCTGAGCAGAGGTAGATTTGGATGTAATAAGCACAATCCTATAAAGCTTACTTAGAATTATTATTGTTCGTAAATTATTTAATTAATTCACACCTCAGTCGTAAACTACTAGACAATAAATGCAAATCACACAGCTACTTATAAAATGTGCCAGGGTTACAGTTTTGCAAGACATGTCTGATGTGCTCGTCAACAAACTCTGCATAAAGCTGAAAAAATTTTACTGCTAATGGATTTGCCGTTTTTATGCGATTTTGTAGAGATCGATATACATAGTTATCTCGCAATTTAGGTCATCAGGGAATGCAATTTTTCCCATAGATACCGCGTTAAGAATTTCAAGGAAAATCAGCCATTTAAGTCCGCTCTTAAAAATAGCCAACACGTACGCTGTTTTGCAAGCTCGGCACAATATAAACATTACGGATGACCTTATAAATCAATTTAGCTGCCCGCAACTGTTATCATGGGCTAAACAAGTACTTAAGCATAGTCCGCGCGCTCAACAACAATCCAGCGCTAATGCGAAGTAATTGCTGTAATGAGCACCTGCCTTGGCCAATAACAGTTGTGCCAGCGACCGCCAATGAGAAATTATTTTGAGTGTAAATCATGATGTCAGCTGTCAGGATTTTTGCTGGATTCCGTTTGAATGGGCAATTATTAAATCGGTGCCCTTTCAATTAATGTGCTAAGTATGTAATAGATGCTGCTGATTGTGTAAATATAAAATTAACATTGATTTTCTGAAGCAATACAATTTCAATTGTATACCTTTTTAATATATAGTAAATTAATGCTAAATTGCAAAATAATTTCAAGCCTTTGTTTCTGTTATCATATACGTGTAAGTTAATGAGAAATGTCGCAACTGATACATTTTTTTGGTTCTTTACTTAAATCTTGATTTGTTTGTATCACTAAAAATAAGCGTTTATTTTTAGATACCTTTTTAAATTTAATAAGTAATAGACCAATAAAAAAGTTAAATTACCTCTAATCTTCTTCTATCTTTCTAATCTGTTTCCTGTTAATCTATTTCTTTTATAGCCCTTTTTATATAAGTTTTCCAAGAAATAGTCGGTTTGTCTCTTTTTATCTTTCTTCTTGCAGATCACTACCTTAATTGATTTCGCATTGAGTCATCTGGCTTTCATATCACATGTTTATACTATTGGATATCATTGCTCTATTTTATAAGATTTTTCTTTAGCAGGTGACATTTATTCTTCTCCAAAATTTCTCGGTTCTGAGTCTGTCTCGTATTGTACCTTACAGGTACTTTCTCATTAAATATAATTCTAACATTTTAATTTTATTTTTTATGGTTTTAGTAAGTAGTTACATTTCTTCTCCATACAATACAATGTTTTCCATTACTTTATAGAATATTATGTTTTTGGCGTCTTGACTGATATTCTTATTTTATATTGCCTGGTGTAATGCTTTTGTTGTTTTATTCTTATGATAGTTCATTTATTGATGTCTCTTTTGTAAATACTTGCTGAACAAATATTTGAATCTTGTTTTGATTTTTTTCTGCTATAGTCTGATACTCTGTGCCTCTGTACCTATACACATACGAGGTGTGGCAGAAAAGTAACGAGACTGGCAACACTGCAAGCAATCTGGCAACGCTACGCTGTTGTCCTTAATAGACCACGTGTATAAATACCCCCCCATAGCTTAGTGCGAGTTTCAACTCGTTCCGTTAAATACGTGATTTTTGTGACTGCTATTAGTGAAGTTGCATTTTTGTTGTACGTCACGCAAAATGGAACAGCGGAATTTGGAGCAACGTTGCGCCATTAAATTTTGTGTTAAGCTTGGAGAATTGGCAAGTGTGACGTTTAAAAAGTCAAAACAGGCCTAGAGGGAACTTGAAATTTTGACTGAACATTTGCACATGCGAAAGGCCTGTGCCAAAATGGTGCCAAAAAACCTCACAATTGAGCAGGACATTCGAAAAAACAAGTGTCTTGATCTTCTTGACAGAATCGTTAATGAGCAAGATTTCTTTTTGTCATTTTTGGACTTTAGAATACATCCAAAAAGTGTAACGGACATGCTGAAGACCATACCGGTTGAAGACTTCCAGCGCTGCTACCAACAGTGGGAACAACGACTCGATCGGTGTGTAGCTTCCCAAGGGAACTACTTTGAAGGGGATAACATTGATGTTTGAAAAAATAAAAACTTTGGTAAATAAAAAACCAGTCTCATTACTTTTCTGCCACACCTCGTATATGACGTTTTTTGATTAAATTTTAAAAACCACTCTCTAAATTTATATTATGTTTGTTAGCATAGATTTCATGTCTTCCTCACCTCGCAGGAGCACGATTAGATTACCCGCCAACAGTAATTAGTAAAAGGTTGAGGTTTCTATTTTAATTATTATTTCTAAGCTTATGCTGTACCACAACATGATGATAGACCACTTCCTGTTTGAAACTGTTTCTTGCTTTTATAATCGGAGTTACTTTATTGCCTATTTTTATATCCGTTTTCGTCTTATATCTAGTAAATCTATGTTTGTTTCTATTCTTTTTCTATGAGCAGTATATGTTTTTTAAAATCATTTTGTTTTTTACTTAGATTTACAAGTTCCTATTTTACTTTTTATAACAGTAGATAATCATAAACGGGATAACGCTTATTTTTCTATATTTGGACCATAATTTCTTGTCTTTTTTATAAATCAAGCTTACATAAGTTTTATTAGGCTTCTGCAAAATATTTTCTCTATTCTCTATTTTATTAAATATCGTTTGTTACTTTATCCCCACCATATATGAGTAGTTTTATCCCTAAGTTCTTTGATCCTGCTATCCTATTGTTTTTAGCTTTCTGAAATGCTTTCCGAATGTATTCGGTTATTTTACAATTAGTGTTTACATTTTCCATTAGTTTCTTTCTTTTACACATAATTTCTTTACATATAATGTTCTTGCAGGAGATTAGCATAATGAGAAATCCATTATTTTGGCGGTATGACTTGCCTAGTTTCTTGGCGTTACCTACTGTTTTTAATTTTTTAAAATTATTCTCTAAGCTGTTTATGCTCTATTGTGTTTAATATCTAATATTTCAATAATTTCTTTTTTCTCTTATTTTCACTTCTATTAGGTTCTATAATTACACTTATCTGCCCTGGAATATTCATTTTATATGCGCATTTTTCCTCACTCATATTATTTAGATCCCCCGAGAGTTTCTCTCTATGTTTAGCTTTTTTAGTTTTGCTAGCAAGAGTCCTACTTGCTGCCTTAAATAATGTTTTCTTCACATTTTTATACATTTTTTGTGACTCTTCTTTAGCTATATCTAGTTTTTCTTATATCTTATTTTTGTATAATGTCATGCTATTTTGTTTCAATAAATCTATCGTGAAATTATCTTCAGTTATAATTTTTAATTTTCTATCTTTTTAGGTTCTTTTAATATTTTCCTTCCTGCATATAAGATGTTCTACTACTTTATAATAATTGGTTGCACATTCTGGTTGTCAATAGATCCTTACGTTTTATGTTTTGGGATTTTTTATTATCAGTATATGATAAATTTTAGATTCCTATCCATATATGTTTATAAATGTTGAAATAATGTGTTTTGTATTCTCTGCTAAAATCAATAAGGCGATTTCTATTAGCATTGGCAATCTCTTCTCCAAAACATCCTACCACACTGAGATTCTTTCTTTCTAGCCTGCTATTTAGGTTGCGTATTACAATTATTTATTTATGACTTGGTATACATTTTACAATACCTGCCAGTTTGTTAGTTCTCAAAGAATTCATTTTTTTCATTTTCAGAATTGTTGTTAACTGCCAGTGTTTAAGTATTTCACTTAAAATATAGTAATAGTTGTTAATTTTTTTCTTCGTTTATACCTTCCTTTTGATCTCGCTGATGATTACTATGTCTAACTTTAATTTTTCGAACTTCTTTCTATTTGGTGTATATACCTTATATATTATAAGTTTTTTTTAGAAATAAATAAGATTTTCCGTTCGTCATATTCACTGTTTGCCATTTTTTTCTTTACGTGTGTCCTACTCGCCTAGAGTAGTTCCGTTTACAATTTACAGATATATTGAAAGAAATTTGCTAAGGTCCTTTTCATGTGCTGGATAGCTGATCCAACGATACAGCCTTCTTACTTTCTCTTGTCTTTGAATCTTTCAGGGAGAATTATTTTAATCTTATATTAGTTCCGTTTATGATCACGATCTAACAATGGATAACTGAACCTGAAGTAAGTAGCTAGGGTATACCTATATATTTTTTAAAAATATTATCGAGAGGGAAGATGGCACAAGATTTCTGCAAACATGTATGTCCTAATACTCGGTGCGACTTACAGTGTAAGATTCTACAAATTAATACGTTATTGGGCAATATTTGTTTAAAATTTTAGTTTTAAAGATATAGCAGCGTTATACATAATGTCAATTGATAATTTCTATATAATACTAATTATTTTGATATATGAGGCATGTATTTTTGTTTTACTTTGGTGTTGTACAAGTTATATAGAAACTCTTAGTTTTAGAGAAATATTTGAAAGCAGATATAGATTTACTTCTGGTGTTTGGTTCAGATTTAAAGGCATTTATTTTAAGCGTTAGGTATATTGCAATAACAGCTTATGTAAATCTGTCGTCAAAGAATAAGATTACTAAGATGCTAAGACGCTCAGTGAATAGGGAATCCGGTCCGTAAGTTGATAATCGTAAAGAACTATTACAAATCTCGTTCATTTGAATTGGCTAGGAAAATTTAATGTTGTAAAAGCTTTCAGTGAAACGTAACGTAATATTTAGGGAATTTATAAAGGAAAATGACATTTTTATTGGGCATTTTATAATTTTTGTTTTGAGTAATTTTGTAAGCTTTTTTTGTATTACATCCGCAATCTTAATGTAGTGCCTGGTGCTATTAAAATAACCAAAAAAATATATTATGTTTCCTAAATACTGCAGACATTATTGTTAACTTTGGACGCCTTTAATTAATCTTTTGAAATTTGCTTAAATACGAGGCGCATTCATAAAGTAAGGGCCGTTTGCATGTATATAAATAGTGGCGCTTCGAAGCACAGTTTTACCACTGCAGCGCCATCTACTGACTCATTGCGAAGCTACAGCGTCATTTGTTTTGATTCTGAAATTGTATTGTTGTCAGTGAATGCAAAGAACAATGGCCGCGAAAATCGTTGATCCCGCCAAGTGTGAAGTGCGTTCTGTGATTCGTTTCTTATGTGCAAAAGGACCGTCGGCTGCTGAAATTCATCGGGAGTTATGCCTGGTTTACGGACCTACAGTTATGAGTGAAGGAAAGGTTAGACAACGGTGCCGTTATTTTACAAATGGCCGAACAAATGTCCATGACGAAGAGCGAGGCAGGCCCAGGTATCCAGACTGATGAAATCGTTTCACAAGTGGACCAAGCACTGCGATCTGATCGTCGATTGACGATTAGTGGCCTGGCTGACAAATTTCCTCAACTTGGACGCACTACTGTTTACAATATTGTCACAGAAAACCTCGCATACAGCAAATTGTGTGCAAGGTGGGTACCAAAATGCTCACCGACCACCACAAAGAGCAAAGAATGTCTAGTGGACGAAAGTTTTGGCCCGTTATCAACAAAATGGAGATGATTTGTTTTCTCACATTGTTACTGGGGACGAGACGTGGGTATCCTACGCCAACCCAGAAACAAAACTGCAATCGATGCAGTGGCGACACTCATCCTCACCAAAACCGAAAAGTTTAAACAAACTCAGTACACAAGTCGAAAATTGATGGCTACAGTTTTTGGGACAAAGACGGTGTTCTTTTGGTTGATTTCATGGAACGTGGGACAACAATTACAGCTGACGTGTACTGCGAAACGCTCAAACACTTGAGACGTGCGATCAAAACAAACGCCGCGGAAACTGTCATCTGGCATAATCCTCCTCCACGATAACGCGCGTCCTCACACTGCTGCCAAAACCATTGAGAAAATTCAAGATTTTCGTTGGGAACTTTGACCACCCACCGTACAGTCCCGACCTTGCACCTAGCGACTACTTCCTCTTCTTGCATTTTAAACGGTGGCTGGGTGGACAACGTTTTGAAACCGAAGACGGACTCAAAAACGCCGTTGTCAACTGGTTCAACTCTCAGGCGGCAAGCTTCTATGCAGAGGGGTTAAAGAAGCTGGTGCAGCGGTACAAAATGCTTAGAAGTGAACGGCGATTATGTGAAGTAAAGTAAGATTGTACCTAACTAAATATGACAATAAAATTTGTTTCTTATGAGTACATTTTTTTCTGTGACCAAACGGCCCTTACTTTATGAATGCGCCTCGTATGTAGGTCTGTATTGCTTGAACTTTGAATACAGTTAATTATTTCACATCAGTCACAAGTAAAACTTGTAATAACTAATTGTAAGCAGAATTCCCAATATTTGAAAAAAATGCGTGGAACAACATTTTGATCGACGAATTAGTCAAATAAAATTTTTAATGTCGCTCTTATATAGTTTTTTTTGTAGCAGCTTCAAAGTAAAGTATGTTTGCTCAATGTGCCCGGTTGTCGAGAACCATCTCACCGCGCCTTAGACGACCGCCATTATTATCCCTTGTTGGAGTGAACGCAGGTACTCAATTATTTTTAGTAACTGAGTAGCCCACCCGCCGGGAATTGAACCCGGGTTCGTCCGCATCGCAGCCCGCGCCTCAACCAAGGGACCACTCTGGCTTTATGGTATCAACAATACATTATGCAATTATTGCAACAATTTATTTATAGTAGTCAATATAAAGTCACGTTTGTATTAATGTAAGTTGCAGCATTTACATAAATATTACAAAAGTTTGTATTTACTACGTTCTAAACAGTGCAATTTTGTGTAGCATAGATCAATCATAACATTGATATTTATTAAATTAAAGTTAAAACTAATAAATCTCTAACCTCTTAAAAATATGAAAGTAAATTAGGGCTGAATTAAAGTAAAAGCTGTACACAATCAAAGAATCTGATCACTAGTTATTTAATTGGGGCTATTTTCCCAATGTGACGTTTCATGAACAAATAGCCTTTAGAATGGAATTCTGCATACAAATCTGCCTAAAACCAATTTTAGTATAGATACAATTTTTGATTAAATCTAATACCTTTATAATAAAATTTGTTAATACATTAAAAGTATGATGATACTGCATATACAATTCTTGAACTTATTTTTCAATTTTTCAATAGTATTGGGATTCTGTTAACACTATTCTCATAAACTACCCTTACAAATAACTTAGTGATTACGATGACTATAAGTTTTCGTTCGCTATTCTATGAATAGTAGAAATATCATAGGCACAGACATGTAACATACATATTATTCAAGTTTGTTAAAAAAAGGTAATAATTATGTTTATTTTTTGTCCGTTAGAGATAAAATTTCTCTTAAAAAGGCCAAATAGATATTAGTATTGAAAAATCACTTGAAGAATATTGGACTAGATTATATGCCAGCTATATATTAATTTTGTGTGGAGCTGTTCGTGCACTAAATTTATACTCCTAATAACTCAAATTCTAAGAGTTTATACGATTTGATAAATCAAATTGAAATATTCTCACTAAGCACTCTGACATCGCATTCAATAACTATCGGCAAAAAACTATTTTTAATAAAAGTGAAAAAATAGTTTTAAACAAATATATGTGAAGATACGGCGAGTCGGTTTTTATACGTGTGACAAACGAGTATATATAGCTAAATAAATTAAAGACAGCCAAACTAATTTAAAACGACTTTTAGAAACCTAAAGTGCATTTTGTTGGGCATTTATAAACGTAGCTTTTGTATAATATATTTTAATAAAATGAAATATAAGCGCTTAAAAAATGACCAAATTAATGTTAGAATTTTGCCTTTATGATTTGTAACAAGCGAAAAAATAACAAAAATAACATTATCTATGCGTATTGAATAAATAATAAAATTATCTGATATGAATGAAGACTGAGTTTGAGAAAAATAATTTGAGGCGGCCTAAGAAAATGTGGATGTAAAATGAATATTAACGAGACGGATGTAAAACTGGGAAAGGCAAATTTCGAAAGCGAAGCAAGCTATGCATGTGACCTTGTGAGTTCAGTATCTAAGGTCAAATGAGAGCTACAGATCTGAAATATGAGGAAGATATCGACCTAATGTATCTACTGACCAAATATGAAGTGAATTGGTCTAGTAGTTCCAGAGATATCCTGTCGACAGGCACACAGACAGGCAGGATTGTGATCGCATTAACTTTCGTCTACTTTTACAGGATTTCTTTCGAAAGTTAATAAAGCGAATAAAATAATTTTAATTATTTCATCTTTTAATATTTTGTAACATTAGTAGTTTTTAAATATATTTTATCTAATTTGTAATTTAAAAACACTGAAAGTGTTCTTTACATATCTTTTTGTATTGTTGTGCCTCTAAATAGATTTTGCTGTATTCACCTGTTAAAATTAAATTTTTTTATTTTTATGTGTATTTAAAGTACTTTGTATTGGTTTGAGTTTTTTTTAAATCAGAGTTTTATTATCCTGTTCTTCTGAATACTCCCATTTTTAATATGTATATTGCAACTTCCGAAAAAGTGGTCTTTTGTGTGATTTATTTTATTATTTATTGAGTTAGAAGTAAAAGTTTGCATCATATCATTAAAATTATAACACAGAAATAAATTTCAAAACCCAGTGTCTTCCCAATTAAATAAAAGCGTTATTTATATCAGAGGAATTACTAACAGAATAGGTTGCACACTAAACAAACAAAATATACAAACGGTTTTTATAATTGCCAACAAAATAACTAATTTAACCCGCTTAGCTAAATATTATCATGCCCACGAATTATACGGAGTACCTAAATACCTTATAAAGACTGCAAAAGAACTTACGTGAGCCAATTATTTACAATCTACTCAACAATATACATAGAGAATTTAGTAAATTTTATGTTGGAATTGTGACTCGTATTGAGTACCATCCAGCGACAGTTCTTCAATTTTTAATCCCTAATTAGGTCTTCTGGCCACGTTCGTTTCAGTCTACGTTCGACAAGCGGAGGGCGGTACATGGAATTGATATTGGGACTGGTGTGTGCTGCATATCGTTGTTTTGCTTTAGTTGCATGGACGGTAGTTACTTCGCTGATGAATGGTATTCCAAGATTGGTGTGGAGGGTTAGGTTGGATACATACCATGGAACTCCAGTGATCATGCGGAGTGTTTTCGACTGGAAAGTTTGAAGTATTTTAGTATTTGGTTTGCTGCATCCCCATAGTTCAATGCCATAAGTCCATATGGGCTTGAGAATTATCTTGTATATGCTAAGTTTGTTTTCCAATGACAAGTTTGATCGTTTACCTATCAGCCAGTTCATCTGTCTCACTTTCAGGTTTAGTTGGGTTTTTTTTTTGGCTTTAATATGTTCCTTCCAGTTTAGTTTTTGGTCGAGGTGTAACCCTAAGTATTTGACTACAGGTTTTATTGGAATGGGTGAGTTATTAATCATCACTTGTGGGCATACACCTTTTCTTGTAGTAAAGGTTATTGTGTAGATTTTTCGTTGTTTACCTTAATTTTCCACTTTTTTAACCACATTTGGAGTGTCTGCAGGTAGCTTTATAGTTTTTCCGAAGCAAGAATAGGGTTACATCAGAAGTCAGGATTACCGTATCGTCAGCGAATGTGGCCATAGTGATATCATTGTTTACAGGTATGTCCGCAGTAAAGACTAGGTAGAGCAACGGTCCAAGGACGCTACCTTGGGGGACACCAGAGCATACCGGATAAAGGTTAGATAGAAAGGCATTGACTTTAACTTGGAAGTAACGTTCATGGATGTAGGATTTGAGGATGAGGTATATTTGGCTGGGCAATGATCGTTTTAATTTGTATAAAAGACCTTCGTGCCAAACTTTGTCGAAGGCCTGTTGGACGTCAAGAAAGACTGAGGCACAATATTTCTTGTCTTCTAGGTTGTCTTTAATTGTATTGACTATTCTATGACATTGCTGAATAGTGAAGTACTTTTGTCGAAAACCATATTGATGCTCAGGGATTAGTTCATCAATGGGTGTGCTTTCATGTATTCTATGGAGAAGTAGTTTTTCAAAGATTTTAGATGCTGTTGGCAGAAGACTTATTGGCCGGTACGAGGTTGGTTTTGTAGGTAGTTTTCCCGGCTTTGCTATCATAATAATCTGTGCATACTTCCATTGGATTGGGAAGTAGCATAGACGCAGTATACTGTTATATATTGTGGTTAGAAGAACTGCTGCTTTTTTAGGTAGATGTTTCAGAACTTCTCCGATTATTATGTCGTAACCTGACGCCTTGAATGGTTTAATTTGTCGAATTTCTTTTAGAACCTCTGCAGGTGTGAATGGGTTGATTGGCAAGCATAACTGACAGGCTGCACTGAGATAGTTTTCTATTTCCTCGTCTTCTATATTATTACCTGGAAGTGGAGTAAACACAGATGCTAAATGTTTGGCCTGGACTTCAGCCTTTTCTTCGTCAGAATGGGCCCAGTTTCGATACAGTTTTCTTAGAGGGGATAGGAACTGTTGGTCATTGAAGCTTTTTTGCCGCTTTCCAGAGCGAGAGGTCCAAAGGCGTGAGATTACTTAAGTAGAGGTTGAAAGTGTCGTTCCGGTTCTGCTGTAGGGCCTTTCTCAGTTTATGAGTTAGTCTATTGAGACGAGTTTTATCGAATGGACTTCTCGATCGGTGCCACTTGATTCGTGCTCTTCTCTTCTCGATGACCATTTCTTTTATGTACAAGGGTATATCAGTGTTGTGTGTGGTTTTGGTGGTCGAGGGCGTGGATTTCCAGGCTGCATCTTGAATGACTGTCGTGAAATGTTGAATTACTTCTTCTATCACAGTAGGTTCCTTAATCCGATAGTTTAGTTGAATGTTGGTATTTACCAAGTATTGGAATTGTTCCCAGTCAGTTCTTCTTGTGCACAGAGTCAAGAGTGGTTCTTTTGATATTGCGTGCTACGTAAGCCAAATGAACAGACAAATATCAAGTCATATATACAAGCATTTCGCAAGTGTACGGAAAGACGATAATTATTTGGCAGTTGCCAAACTTAATTTTTCCAAAGCAAAGATACTCGCTCTCATTTTCTATCTCAACAACAAAATTATTTATAAGACAACTGAAATAGAAAAACGTTTCTAATACATCAACCAATAGTCTATTAATTTGAAACCGTTAAGTAACTAATAAACTTTAGTGTATTTTTCACAAAAATATTTTCTCAAATTTCCGCTCCTAACTTAAAAAAAGAGTGAAGTATGGCGTACAAAAACTTAATTTGAATTTGCTTAACAAATTTAGAAATAAATCATTACAATAGCCTGATGACGTATTAGGAAATGCATAGGTTCAGAATGTATAATTTTGTTGGTTTAAACATAATTGTGATTTCTAGACTACAAATATTTGTACGTTTTTAAATTTTTTTTTATTAAGTTTTAAAAATTTGTTAAATTTTACACAGTTAATCAAGACTACAATTGTTTAACAATCACACTTTATTTAATTCATTGCCTTTGTATAAGTGAATAATCAACGGTAAATATATTTAAAGGCAATAAATTCTAATATAATATATAAATCAAATATATTTATACATATTTCTGAATGTCACGAATTACTATTTAAAGAAATTTTATCGCAAATTATTTATTTTTATTCGCAACATATATATGCATGTATGCGCCTATGATATATACATGTATGTGTGCGTATATGTAAGGGATATAACGTGACATAAACACAATAATTGAACACACATTTATTAAGTCAATATTTCCTTTGCCTAGAATGAGAGCGCGCCCGCCAAGACGATGTTATTTTCCAAAAAATTTTACATTAGCAATGGAATATATGTTCAACTAGCTAAATTAGGTACAACTTCAAAAAATTGCAAGACATGGTAAGACAACCTTAAAACTAACAAGTCTAAAACTAAGATAATGACTAACACTAATGATCTAAGAAAAGTAAGTCTAGGAAATGGCAACGTAGCGATAGTAAATAAATATACCTCTCCTGGGCGCTTACTTAGATTAAGTAAAGAAAACCAAGCAGTCGGAAAAATGTAAGAAATTCTAAATTACCCTGGGGAGGTTTTCAAATATTAAAAAGTATGTTAATGGACAGAAAAATACTTTAATATCTTAGAACTAGGTATTCGACCAATGCATTTTTCCGATTTTGACGTACTTGGATACCAACTAGAGCAAATACAGATAAAATAGCAAAAATACAAAGATCCATGGAAAACAATGTTAGGCGTAAAACTATCAGATAAAAAACAAATATCTGTATCAGAAGAACAACAAAAATAAAAGATGCAAAAGAAAGCGTAGCGAGATTGAAGTGTGAGAAGTGTGACTTCGGAGGACACACTGCCAGATCAGATAAAAGATGGAATACAATAATGAAAATTAGAAAAAAGATCAAGAGGTTAACCACAAATGAGGTAGGACGATAATCTAAAAAAAGTAAGAAGCTTACAATGGAAAAGGTTCAGGACACAGATACATGGCAAAACTCTAACGAGATTTATGTTTAAAATATAATAATGTAAACGCTAAAAAAGAAGACTTTTCTATTCGCAATAGTTTAGTTTTTATATTTTTGTTTTAAGTAAAACATTAATTATGCAAAATAAAAGAGAGCAATGAGTTTTTAAATTTTTTGTTGTTAGGTAGATTGTGCGCTATTAATTGCTCAACATATTATAGAATTGTTTAATAGTTTTATTTTAAAAACTATTGATTCTTATTTAACAATACCAACCGTACAAAGAGTGATAAATATGATAATTTCCTATCCTGCTAACAATAAACCATTTTAGAATATACTGTTAATATAGCCCCGATAAAATGAGTAGAAAAAATTATTTTTTTAACTAAAGCTAGGTATGTTTAGGTATGTCAATAATATTTTAATTTTGATTCATAAAACTCACAAGGCAAACGATAAGTTTAATAAAAAGATAAGAAAGTATAAATAAATGATTAGCAGTACAAATTTAAACCTTTGAAAAATGTAATTATGTACATAATGTAACTCATAATTCCTGAAACTAAATAAAAGTTTTTTAACAATTTTATTTCGTTAATTAATAACCAATAAGTAATTCAATGGAATTTATCTACAATATTGAGGCATAATTTCATTTTGAAACGATTATGTTGTAAAAATACTTAAATCTTGCCTTTAAAATGAAATTGTGTTAGTAGTTTTATTGCAAAATAACCAACGTGCTTTGTTAAGTGGGCCAATAAATTGCAGTTTAATTGTTGGTAATTAATATTAATATGCTATTGGTGCCAGCTCCAAATATGGATCAATTACCTAACACAAATCTTTTGCAATAAGATAGGAACATCTGGGTTTACAAGAAAATAAATTTTAACGGCCTTGGTTATACATATTGACATAGATTTAGAAGACGACTTACATGCCACCTAGATTTTCTGTAATTTTGTATTGTATTATTTGCTAATTACGACTTTATATAAATTAGAAATTAATTTTTTGAAATAGATCTTAGTCTCGGCATAATTTAATACTATCTTTGGTATTATTATAGCAGCAGATATATTTTGATATTTAACAATTATTATTTTATGGTGGAAATTATAAGGACTGCTAAAACACAATTTAAATACAGTAAAACTCTTAAACAAAACAAAAATATGTACGAGACTCTGTCGCGAAAATAAGTTGGGTAGTGTTTTTATTCTATTTTATGAACTAGTAAGCAAAATTAATACAATATAAAAGATCACCTTAAGATAATTAGTCGCTTAGTTTCTTTTTTACAACAGAAAACTTCCGCAATGCCTAATGGAACCCAGTTAAAGTTTACCGCAACCGCCTAGACAGGGAACAAATTCTTTGCTCTGTAGTCTTAAACCAAATTTCAAGCTTTAAACAATATTTAATACTAGAAATATATCTTAATTGTAAGCAAGTTACAAAATAAACGAAAGCAAAATTGTTCAACTGTGCTATAAAATATAAAAATTCCAATTAAAATAAATAGTAGTGAATATAGCGTAAAATATGGTATTTTAACGAACAGTTAAATATTTAGACCTAAAATGGAGACGAACCAAAATGTGTAATCTTAAAAATTTGGAGGTGGTACTATGTAAAACAAGTTCCAAAATATACTAAGGTATTTGAATATTTCAAGTTTAGTGGGATAAATTTGATATTTAACATATGTAAACATTATGTAAAAAAAGAAAGATTTGACGACAAAAAGTTTTTTGAAACTTTTGTGGGATAAACGAGCCAATTTTATATTTAATTTTGGTGAAACTGGATTGATTTCTAAATGTTTAACATTAATCTTTAAAAATAATAAATAGCAGAGCTAGTTATTTATTTATTTATTAATATTATTTATTTATTAATAAATAGCAGAGCTAGTAACCGTCCCCAGCGGGGTGGCTAGATCCCCAACTGGGCGCCTCCCCGGGTGGCGGATAGGGGAATGCCCACCAGATATGATGGGTACCGGGGAAATAAAATACCCGGGCGGACCAAAACTAGCATAGGTGACACAGGTGGCAACTTCCAAATAATGGATTTAATGGCTCCTAGATAACCATGAGGGGAACCAGGGATGGTGATAACCGATCGGCTGCCGGTATAAGTGGTCACACTCTTGCATGGTTAACAGCTTCGGGTGGAAGAACCATCAGAGATAGGGCACTCTTTTGCCCTCAGGTTGAAAAAACAGACCTTAAAGACAGAGGAACCAAATTGATGGTCAACGGCGTAAGAATGCAGAAGGCAAGTGGAAACCACTGCATTAAAGATCTAAAAAGATATCCTTAGTAAAATTATCATCATTATCATTATCAATATGACAACGTTCAGAGCTAAATCTAAATCCGGAGTTTCAAGTTCCCCAATCGGATCTCCGGGGGGAACAGTTGTGAGCAGAGCTATAAAGTTATCAACAAATAATATAAATATCGGGACGTGGAATGTAAACAGTTTACTGGCACCAGGCAAACTGCACAATACTGTAATAGAAATGGATAGACTGAAGATAGACATCCTTGTTCTAAGTGATGTTAGATGGTCAGGAAATTGTTTATGTACAACAAGCAATGGTATAATGTACTACTCGGGAAATGATGGCCCTCAGCACAGATACGGAGTTGGAATAATATTAAACAAGAAAGCACCAACGGCAGTCACAACCTTCATACCACTCTCAGACAGAGTAATGATGTTACAGTTGAAAACAAACAACGGTAATATGAATATCATCCAAATTTACGCGCCAACTGCCGATAAGGAAGACGAAGAATGCGAAGAATTTTATGCACAAATAGAAGAAATCTACAGAAGCATTAAGCGAAAAGATATTACAATCGTGTTGGGTGATTTTAATGCGAAAGTTGGAAATGCGAAAGTAGAAAGATGTACCGGTGGTTTTGGGCTAGGAGATCGCAATGATAGAGGAGACCGTATGATACAATTCTGCCAGGACAAAGATCTGATAGTCGCAAACACGCTTTTTAAACTTCCAGCTCGCAGGCTGTATACATGGAAGTCTCCAGCTGATAAGCCAGGGAAAACAGTAAGAAATGAAATAGACTACATTCTTTGTAATAATCGCTATAGAAATTCCATTAAGTATGCGAAAACATATCCAGGTGCGGACATTCACAGTGACCACAATCCAGTTGTAGCAAAAATTACAGTTAGGATGAAGAAGATAACAAGACCCCAGAATGACTATATAGATACAAGACGTTTAAAGGAACCCAAAATATATAATATAGTTCAACAGAAAATAACAAATGAGATAAAAAATATAAATATGCAAATAGACAAAGTCAATATTGATGAAAAA
Source organism: Sinelater perroti (assembly GCA_036346155.1). Taxonomy (NCBI): domain Eukaryota; kingdom Metazoa; phylum Arthropoda; class Insecta; order Coleoptera; family Elateridae; genus Sinelater; species Sinelater perroti. Next base: position 448,968 of record JARFIY010000355.1, on the reverse strand, counting down.
TGGAACAAAATACAAAATGTACTAACATCTGTAACCAAAGAACACCTAGTAAGTAAGAGAATAAAAAAGAAACCTTGGATGACACAGGATATTTTAGATCTCATGGATCTGAGAAGAAGGAATAAGTTAAATGTACAAAAATATAAAGAAATTCATAAAACAATACAAAGTAAAATAAAAATAGCGAAAAAAAACACCTGTCTGAACAATGTGAAGAAATTGAACTACTACAAAGTAAGCATGACAACTTCCACATGTACAAAAAGATCAAAGAAGTAACAGGATATAAAAAGAAAAGTGGCGCCAATAATGTCATCAAAGATGCTGATGGACATATACTAACAGATATAAAAGATCAAATAAACAGATGGAAGATATATATCCAAGAACTTTACAATGACGAAAGGCCGGAAAACACCAGTTTAGAAGTAAAGGACGAAAATTTTAAAATTCTAAAATCGGAACTAAATTATGCACTAGAAAACATGAAAACAGGCAAAGTTGCTGGCCCGGACGAGATACCAATAGAAATTGTTAAACTTTGTAACGATGAAACATTAGATGTTATTTTAGACCTTTTAACACTAATTATGACACTGGTCAAATTCCCAAACAATGGTTGCTATCTACCTTTATTTTAATTCCCAAGAAAATTAACGCAAGAGATTGCTCAGATTACCGAACTATTGCACTTATGGGACATATTTTAAAACTATTCTTGAAAATAATTCATAAAAGAATTTACAAAACATTGGAAGAAGGAATAAGTAACTCCCAGTTTGGTTTCCGCGCAGGTCTAGGAACGCGTGAAGCTCTCTTTGGGGTTAATGTGCTATACCAGCGATGCATGGATATGAACCAAGATGTGTTTACCTGCTTCATCGATTTCGAAAAGGCGTTTGATGAAGTGAAACATGGTAAACTACAAGAACTTTTACTTAAGAAAGGCATAGATAGGAGAGATGTGAGGATAATTAGTAACCTATATTGGGGACAGAGTGCTAACATAAAAGTTGGAACAGAAATAACCGAGGAAATTGAGATACGCCGTGGAGTGAGACAGGGATGCATCCTATCTCCACTTCTGTTTAACATCTACAGCGAAGCCATCTTTAGAGAAGCCTTAGATGAGGAATCTGCGGAATTATTATAAATGGAGAAATAGTTAACAACATGAGATACGCAGATGACACAATCCTCTTAGCAAGCAACCTTACTGACATACAACATCTGCTTGAAAAAGTAAATGATCGCTGTAACCACTACGGCTTAAAAATAAATTTTAATAAAACCAAATGGATGGTAGTTACAAAAACTCCACACATTCAAGGAAACTTAAGAGTTGCAAACATATTAATAGAACGGGTAAGGAAATATAAATACCTCGGGACGTGGATAGAACAAACAGCTGATCAAACAACGGAGATAAGAACTCGTATAGAAATAGCTAGATCCTGCTTTGCAAAATTAAAGAAAGTACTTTGCAACCGAAACATAAACATTGGGCTCAGAATACGAATGCTTCTCTGTTATGTATTTAATATCATGCTCTATGGCGTAGAAGCTTGGACACTTAAGAAAGAACAAACAAACAAAATACAAGCCTTTGAAATGTGGTGTTACCGCAGAATGTTGCGTATAGCCTGGATTGAAAGAATAACTAACAGAGAAGTTTTGACAAGGATGAACAAGGAATGTGAAATAATAAATACAATAAAAAAGAGGAAACTAGAGTACTTAGGCCATGTAATGAGAAATCCCAAATACGCACTGCTCCAACTCATCATGCAAGGGAAGATAAAGGGTAAAAGAAATGTTGGTAGGCCTAAAATGTCTTGGCTAAAAAATCTCAGAGATTGGTTTAATTGCAGCAGCATTGAACTATTTCGATCGGCCATCGACAAAAACCGTATAAGAATGATGATAACCAACCTCCGTGAAGGACAAGGACCATAAGAAGAAGAAGAAGTAACCGTCAAAGTAAAAGCAAACATAGACCGAAGTAAAAAATTAAAGTTTTTGGTTTTAGAAAAAAATTAAGCACCAAACTGTACAAAGGGATAAAATATTTAGAGATCATCTACGATTTTAGAAAAAAAGTTTGGTCACCAGTTCAATTTTTGTAGACTTTGTGTTCAAACTGGGTAAAACAAAGCTTCAGCAAAAACACAAAATAGCCCCCTTTATTGATAACCACCCAGCTCATCCATAATCGGTGCAGGCTAAACTACAAAACATAAAATTGACATCGAAACTGTAGTAAATGTAGCAAGGAATAAAAAAATATAAATAATATTTTAGCCTGTAAAAAAATTAACCATTGGGAGTTTAATATCATTTAAGGATTGTGTTTCGAAAATTGAGAAGGTATGAAAGCATTATATTTTTCAACTACTCTCCAGGGTAGTTTTCCAAGCTAGGTTGATAACAGAACTTCACAATTTGAATGAACATTACGATATTATTCTAAGCGATATAAACTAAAATGAAAAAAATTAGAGCAGTATGTAGGACATTAATATGCAATGTTATGGTTTACAGAAAAAAAAATTATTGTGGAAAATATAGCGAATAAAAGAAACAAAGAAGATGATATAGCAGATCAAAAGTCACAGACAAGTAAATATTCGGTTAATTCCAAAAAATAGGGTTTTACAATTTCAAGACGTTGAAAAAAAATAATTTAATTGTATAAATAAATATAAAACATTTTACGAAAGAGCGTATATATTCTCTCCGTCCTGACATGGACAATACAAACATGAACTATTACAAAACAAATAACAATAAAGTTGTAAGCTATAGTTAGATTCATGTTGGGTATACATTGAGAGCCAATATATAGAACAAATGGATTTCACGAAAAACAAGCACAACAGGCATAGTAGAGAGAGTAATATAATTTAAAGAAACAGTGAGATTTAAAGACTAGTAAATAGTAAAGAGAACGACCGTCAGCAAGATGGTATGGCGATATCTAAAGTATAGAGGGATGGGTTTGATTGATTCAATGAAAGATCATTTATGTTGATGCCATTATCAAGAGATTTTGAAGTTAATTCTTCACTATTAGTCCTTTTTTGTTAATCTATAAATTTCCTTAAATAAAGTTTCACTGCTTTTACTTTTTAAAAAAACATTATTTTACTATTTTAAAAAAGTCCAGATATTAATATATATTTAGGTTGGACGCCGTTATTAGGAATTTATTATTTTTATATATAATTAAAAAAATTTAAGTGTGATCACATATTGATAATTAAACGGTTGATACACTAGAAGCTTTGATAACCGGTTGGAGGAAAGTAAGTGCGATTAAAAAAAGTCTGAGGCATTTTTATAAACAAATATTTTTGCTAATTAATTACATATAAAATGAAAAAACTTTTATTCTTTCTGTTATTATTATTACTCCGTAATACTTTTAACTACCTAAAGCTTCAATAGGAATGTTTAAAATAAAGCTCTGACTTTAAGACATTCTAAGGAACTCTAGCTAATCAAAACTCGCTATCTTTTCGAGTTACTCTTTCAAATATGATTAAGTTTAAAATTCAAAATTAACGATATATTATCTAAGTACAACAAACGGAATTTCATACGCCATTTTTAAGTGTGATATCAGCAATGGCCTGTATCTCTTTCTCCTAATTATTTCTCCATCCTTCTGCTCATTTTCTAATAAACTTTAGTAATCCATTTATGTATAAAGTATAAAGATAATTAAAAATCTATTAAAACAAAATGCTCAACCTGCTATAAATCAAAATATTTATTTGCATGCCACAGTAATAATGAAATTGGTATAGCCTTAATTCGTGTTGCAATAACGCATACAGTTATTACTCTTTAATTAGCGTATGTAGAACGGAAATTGAGCCAATTTTGTCATAATGACACAGATAGAGGAATTTTAATTAAACAGGAAAGAAAAAAATTAATTGTGTTGTTCTGTTTTTTGTCACCCGTTAAAATTATGAAATGTAATAATGACCACTCTGATAGCGACAGGTTAAATAGTGCTGTAAATATACCTTTATAACAACATAAAATTTTGGTTAAAAAAAACCAATAAATTCTTGGTATACTTTATGATGTTGTTTATACTTCTAATTCCAGAACTGTTAAATCGAATCATTTTGTCGACTATATAACGTTTTTAATGTTTCATAATTTGATCTTTTTCAAAATATAAATCGGTTGCACTAAAATTCGACACTACCTAAGATTGTTACCATTTGAATATAAAAAGGTCTTCCAAATTACTCCCTTAAATTGTTTGTGGCTAGTTAAAAGTTAATGATATCTGGTATAACAATTTTTTTAATAAGTTTACTATAAAATTTGTAGTAAAAGTAAGAGTTAAGTTGTAAACATTTAATACTTTTACTAATTTCTAATAAATTATTGCCCAAATACCACCAGTAAATGTTGCAGTGCATCTTTGATCCTTCATATATCTCTAAATTGCACCTGTCTTGTGTATTAATTGATTAATTTCTTATGAATGTGTTTACGTTTGTATAACAAAATCTATCAATTTTCTAAAAATTAGATGATGTAGTGTTTAACATAAAAATTAAATTTATGTGTGCTGTATATACGTAGTGTAAGAGTTATTGATTTGAAAAGTTAAAAATGTTGATCTTAACAAAACTTCTAGGCCTCTGGTACTTCCACATTTTTGAGAAAAGCTTGTCTAGTATTTTTTATATCTGTCCCCTTTTACAAGCCGCCTTCTTCTTTTAAGTGCCATGTCTAGTCTTCTAGACGATCACTGTGGTCTATGCTTAACGGTCCTTCGATTTTTCCTTTCATAATTAGTTGTACCACTTAATATTTCTTTGCTCGTAACATATGACCCAGGTAAGCCACTTTCCTTTGTTTGATGGTGGTAAATAATTTTCTGTCCGTGTTAGCCCTCCTTAATACTTGTTCATCAATGATAGGTCTATGTAATCTTTAGCATTCTTCTGTGTAACTACATTTTGAAGCCTTTATTTTATTTATCGTGTTCATTTTCAATGTTGAACGTTACATTTCGTATAGCAATACTGACCATATGTAACATTTTGTCATACGTTGTGAAAGTTTCAGATTCTGTACGTTATTACATAAGGCTTTTTTATGGAATTAAAGATAATGTCAGCTAGTTCTATTCTTCTCTTAATTTCGCGATCTGAAAGATTACAGCTTAGATATTTAAAAGCACTAACTTGTTCTAGTTGGTTATTACTTATATATAAATTGACGTTCTACTAAACACTATGAATTTAGATTTGTGAATATACTGCTTAAGTACATGTCGGTACTGTATGTATAAACCTTGTTTAGGAGTCTTTGTAAATTTTCAAACTTATCTGTTAGTAACACACTATCATCTGCGTACTTAATTTTGTTAATCGTTAGCATATAAATTGAACAGCAAGGGGAAAAGGATGCAACCTTGTCGCACTCTTCTACCAATTTCCACTTCGTTTGTTAATCCTTCTAGTCGTATTGATGCTCTTCGTTTCCAATACAGGTTTTTTTATAATTTGAAGATATTTTTCATGTACTCCATTTGTTTTTAGTAACTCTATCAACTCTGTGTGTTTCCTTTGCCAAACGCTTTTTTTATAATCAATAAAACAAGAAAATATGTCTTTTTGTTGGTTTTAACAATTTTGTTAAAGAACTGTAATTGCCAATCATACTTTATGTGCACTGAAACCATTCTTGATACTAAGCTAAGTGTTGTCCAAATGTTCTTTGCATTTTGGGCTAATTCGTGCATGTATTACTTGTAAAAGGATCTGTAAGAGGTGGTTTATTATGCTAATTAATCGGCAATCGCTACATTTTATGGAACTTGATTTTTTTGGTATGCGAATAAATACTGACTTTAACCAGTCTTATAGCAGTTCTCCGGAGTCATACATCTTATTAAATAATTCTATTAATGCATTCAAGCTTTTTCCCGACTTGCGTATGTTAATATTCGTTTGATGCAGTTCCTGTGGCGTTTTTCTGATGAGAATATAATCAATCTGATTCCTTATGGGTTGTCGGTTTTTTTCATTATCTTGCGGGGTATAATCTTCTCTTATGAAATTTATGCCAATTATTTGCAATTTCCATCTGTTGTTTTTAGAAAAACTGATAGTGTTTCTCCTCTCTCGTTTTTATTATATCATGATTTTATGTTGCTTTTAATGCCTTCACTATATTGTCGTACAATTGTTCTACTTCTTTGTCGTATTTCTTATCTGGCGTCGAAGCGTACACTTGTAAAATGTTTATATTAAAAGGCTAATATTATAACTGTAATAAAATAAGTCTATTTGAAATTGGGACAAAAGTTTCAACATATTTGGCATATTCCGATTACACAAATACTGCCATACCATTTTGATTATATTGATCATTTTTGTTGCCTGGCCATATTAACTCACTTAGCCCTAGTATGTTGATATTGTCTCTTCATTTCTTGTATCGTGTTATTTAGTTTTTCTGAAATGAATAAACATCGCACGTTCCATGTCGCAATTTTCAGTTTGGATTTCATTACTTTGAACCGGGAGATTTTTCGCACCCTTTTCCTATCTAAGGGCTACCCAAAACTATGGGCTCACATCGTGGTTTTTTTTCATAGTGATATCCTGGGGAAGTAATTACCTAGGGTAATTATCCAGAGTGGTTTACCGTTGCTTTCTCGCTTCTAACCTGGAGAACAGACGCTGTTTACAGTCGTTCCATTGGAGTCAGACGCTGCTATGCTAGTTTTGGTCTACCCCGAGTATTTGCTTATCATATATAGGTATTTGCCTATCCCCTACCTGGAGAGGCGCTCGATGGGGGACTAACAACCCCACACGCGTTAAATCGTCTAGAACTTTTTAATTATAATTGTTCAAAATACATGAGTGCATTTGACAAACTCTCTTTCTAAACCCCTGTAGAAAGTTGAAAAGAATTTGAGTGAATTAATTTGCATGTTGAAATTAAATAAATTTTGTAAAAATGGATATAAACAGAGTTTTTAATGTAAAATCTGACGTAACATGTACATTTAATGTATTTTATTTAATTTGTGCTAAATTATTGCTGAAAATTTTGTATAGTTTGGAAAATTACTAACAGATTGGTTGAGTAGTCGATAAATTCAGCTAGTATTTAAATAACCTCTTAAACGCATCTTAATTTTTAGCATATATTGTCTTCTATTTTGTGCCATTTCTTTAAATTATATAACATTTTTTTGTTTTCTTTTTAATAACTCGAATTTTTATGGTCATTAAAAATATATCTAGAAATTCATGGTGAAACGAAAAATTAGTCGGCAATAACTATTACACAAATGTTGTAGCTATTTAGTGAGATTTGCATTATCGTCATTATCATAATCTTTAGTTGATTCTACAACACTACTCTGTATTTTATTCAGACCATTAGAAAACAACTCATAAGGCGTGAGCAAAAGTGAATTAATGAGTCTTGCTTAATCAAGATGCCAGGAATTAAAAATGTGAGCACAAGGATTGTCTTTTTATATTATTACCGTCTACTTCTCACTAACTACACAATCTGAACTTCTTATACATTCTTTAATGTTTTTTTAATTCTTTAAAGGGACACGCTTTGTAATAACAAGTAGCGTGATAACTTTGTTACTGGTTATTGGCATCCATGGCTGATAGAGGTTTCAGTAATGTTGAGCAAATACAACTTTGAACATACTAATTTAAAAATAGCCATTCAAGTTACAAATTACGCCAAGTTTGAACTGAACTATGAGATAGTTAAAATTTTCAAACATTAATAGCTTGGTCAGTGATTTTGACGAAAAAGTTATCGTGAGATAATCATGGGATGTAAAGAATCCTTCTCACGACTTCTGAATTAAGTTTATATTAAAACTTTTTGGAATCCTAAGAATATAATTGTTGAGAATAATTGCTATTATACGTTTATTATTATGTTTTAGAGTCCATGGTTAGTCTAGAAAACGATCTACAAATGTATTTGAAGCAATCGTCATCTTTGTTCAAAACCTTTACAAATTGCTTTATTAGTCCTAACTTAATGCTGAGCTATGGGAGAATGATTTTTTTTTTCGGTCCACTAATGGTTCGTTTATGATATTTGCTGTCCCTACAGTCATGTTTTATCTTATCGGTCAGTTAATTTTATTTTAATGATCTTGCTTCGCTCTACTATCCCACAAGCAGATAAAACAAGGGTGTTGGGTATACCCACTTTGCTACCCAAGCAAGAAGTTCACCATTTTCAGATCCACACAAATACAAAACTGATGCTCACCACCGCAGAGTTTCTGCAATACTAACTTAATGTTTTCATATTCTTCTTTAAGTTTTGTTAAGTGGGCAATAGGAATCGAAGCATATCGGTTGCCATTGTGCAGCAAAACACACTTTAAACTTTTACTGGAACTGTCTATGAACAGTCGCCAATCATCTAGGGCAAATTAATTTCCCATTTGACGAAGAAGTCCGGAAATGTTGTTACAATAAAAAAGTTCTTCATCTTGGCTAAAGTAAGAAACAAGTTCCACCTCCCGTGTTCTATAAATGGTTATTTTTATATTTGGCTTTAGACAGTTCTTGTCTTTTAACCTGAATGTTAGAAGTTTAGAAGTTTGTTATCAGGTCATTTAGTTTTTCTTGGGAAAACTACTGGAGTGTTAATAGTATTTCCTTATATTCACTTCTACTGCTACTACTTAAGATCTGGTCCTCAATTTCTTCTACTTCTGACAGCGGAACATCAGGCAATGTGGTATATACTGCTACGGGAACCTCTTCGCTATGTGGCATAGGTCTCCTCGCTGATTCCAAATCAGGATATTTTCATTTGCGTTCATTGTATCTATTAAAACCTTTTACTTTAACTAAGCAAAAATAACAATCGTCGTGGTGGTTCTTCGGTTCTCTCCACACCATTGGCACTTTTTCTCTCTTGATTTGTCCATTGTCGTAAATATTTGACATAGGTTTTGCACACTATATGGAGAGCCCAAGGCTCGTCTTAATCTCCAAGCACTACGCCAAAATAAGCTTGATAGGCTTGCCTTACAAAATCTCTAATATTTTTTCTTTATTTCTGTACAGTATATTCTTCACAAATGTAGCAGAAGACAAGGAATTGTGCGAACAGCTTTTTCGTGAAGAACTCATTTCTGTGAACAACGAGCGTAATTTTTTTTCTTAATTATGTACACACCGCATGCTGCAAAAGTCAGTTAATTAGAGTTTTCGCGTATATATTCTTATAAAAAGCACCCGTTATGGCTAAATTTCTTAAAATTAATGATATCCACTATCTCAAAAACTAGAGCCAATTTGGAAAAACTACTATTATTTTTTAATTCAGCAGATCTGAAATACCCTAAATTCGTTTAAAAATACCTGGCAACAAAAATTTTTTAGTCTTTGTACTCCAGAATGCAGTCGATGGTCTTTATATTTTTTGTTGATGACTTTTGACATAAATTTGCGTAATTTAGATATACGTACTCTAAAATTCTTAAAAAAATTTCATAAAATGTTCTGTTTAATTTTGTACGACTCTGCTATATTAATATAATAATGCTGTGAAAACGAGGGGAATTTTAGTATGGTCATGTTCATTCACGCACTGAAAATTGTAATGCAGTGGTTTTAGTTTAGTTTTTAGGCAAGTTTGATGTTGCATAGATTTAGCTTGTCTTGGCGAAAAAAAGTAATACATAGTGCCGTAATGAACTTTGTTCAACTTTGTGCAATTGTGATTCATTTGGGATATTGTTAAGTTGCACGCCGGTAAAATAGCTATTAAGTTTATAAAACTGACTGAAGCACTATAAGTGTGAAAACTCATCGAGTCAGGGCGTTAAAGGAAAGACATAGCGTCGGACATCGCATAGGATGAAGGTACTCCTGCCGGCATTAAGCGAGCACTGCAACAGGTGCTATTGTTGAAAATTTTAAAAATAGAAAGCATGATAACTTTTAGAGAATGTTTACTTCTGTTAGTTCCGATTTAATGTACAAGTGAACAATGTATCGCAAGTATTATAAAATTAAGCGATTGCCTTTTTATATTTTATTCTTAATAAAATTATTCAGATGAAGGTAATTTGTCTGAGGGAAACATCAACTAATTATCTTATCAATAATTTGTAAATTAAAATGAATTGGCAAATTATAAGAGAATACTCAAATAGTATATATATAACAAATATTCTTTTTTATTCTAAAGAAATGTTCCTAGGTATTTAATTTTATATTAGAAGTTCATAGTTATATGTTGTTTGCACAAATCTGCACTTTTATTTCTTAAATGTCTTAGGTTACATTAGGAAAAAATTGCTCAAAAAGAGAAATTGTGCGATGTAATTTAATAAGTATTTTATTTATAAAAAAAATAAATAATAAATAATTATTTGGACAATCTCTTTTTAAAATCATCTTTAAACAGTTTTACAAAGAAAACAGAGAAGTACACAGTTTTATGCTGGACCTGAGAATGTCTTTGAACTTTTCGCATTAAGGCTTTATGGCAACATCGAATAAGCTCAGCGTTTTGCAGGAATGTTTCTGCTTTTTAAAATATATGAGGCATGTTTAAGTAATTATTAAACAATTATTTAATATTCTTTACTGTATTTTATATTCTACAAAATATCGTTTTTCTGTATAGTCATAAGTATTATTAAGGTATTTCTTATACATTTATAGTTTCTTTGATATATCAACTGATTATTGTACCTGAAAGAAAAAATTCAATAACACCTATTAACTTTTTTAGAAAATGCTGCACTTTAACGAAAAACCTTGAAATTATTTAGTAATTTTTGTTAAAATATTTTTTATTTTATGTACTGCTTTTTTTTTATTTCTGTACATAGAAAATTTAGATTTTCTTATCTTTCTATTTAATTTGTAAAGATCAACATTTTAACTAATTGTGTTTGCGCATAAGCGTTTACTAGTCCAAAACACAATGCAGAACTCTCACTGTTTGTGTAAATCGACATTAACTAAGTTATAGAGTAAAATAGGAGTAACACTATATCAATAATATTTGTGATTATAAACACACAAATGATTGTCAAAACTACTGTATATACATATAAGTTTGATATAAGTAAAAATATACAGTATACTATTATAATAAATTAATCGTAAGCCCAGGGTATGAATCGCTATCATCAGTAATGGGTAACAGCACTGTGCGTTTAATTACACTACGTTTTCACTTTCGTGACCCTGTTGCTTTCCTTATGGGTTTCAAAGATCCTTTTTCCTTATCAAAACAGCCAGATACTTGGGCCCATCAAAGGATATCATGTGAGCTTCTTAAAACATTCTTGCAGATGGCACAAGTAGGCCACTTTGCGCCGTCTTTAAGTCCTGTTTTTGGTATTGTGTTTAAGATATTTTTAATGAAATTAATAAATAAACAGCTCTAGGAAATATTCACTACGTTTATAATCTATTTTTTGAAAACGACTTGTGCAGACACTTCGTCTGTTTAATATGTAAGGAACAATAGGACATTTTGCCAAATTTCTCATTAATGGATTAAGTCGTGGTGGCCTAGTTTTATGCATATAATACAATTTTAAATTACCGCCTGTTTGTGTTAATTCGGAATACAATCCAAAATATTTGGCATACCGCTCTCGCATAATAAGTAATAAATATTCATAATCAATAATAAATTTAAAAAAATGACTTGGTAATAATGTGCCATTTAACCGGTCAATTAAAATTGTAATGCGTTTTGGGAACCACCTCTCGATTATCTGTACTGAGTGTCGAGAAAAGCAAAAAACATTTACAACTTTAGAGTTGTAAGCCGTAAAATATACGCCAAAACACGTTGTAATTTTATTTCTAACAGCGACATAAAACTTTTATTTGTAGCATTGTTTTACTCCCGACAAATTATCGACTTTGAATGAGGTTTCTAGTGCCCGCTGGAACCACAGTTTACTTTATCGCAATATGTCACGACTTACAGGTGTTAAAGGAATGTCTGCGAGACTTTTATTTCTTTTAATGTTGATAATAGCTTCTATCTGCGCTATTTTGAATTTCAGTTGCGCGTTGTATCACTAAAATTTATACTGTATTAAAATCTGGGTTGATGTAATACAAATCGAATCACTAATATTCGACGTGAACGTCTAAATTTTAAATTTTATCAACCTTGCAAGTAAATGCACTATAATAACGCACCACATGTTAAGTTTAAAACATATGTTGTTTAGTCACAATAGAATCATTACAGGGCATATTACGTAAGATGCTAACGTTTTAATTGTTCAATTGTTCCAATCTACTTTTAGTACTGTTAATTGCCGAATTAGCATTTTCTAATTCTAAATTCTAAAGAATCCAATATTTTCCCAAACGTGCTTAAGATTTTACAGAATCTTAAAATTCCTTGTGGTTCCTGAAATTTAAATAAGTATTCCAGAGTATCTCGATGAACATTCCAAGTTAAAAAACATCTCTGCATAATCAGAATGACTATCTAATGTGTGAACTTGCGCCGGTTGGTTTCATTTTTGTTTAAACTCTACTTGAGAAAAGATAAAGGTTTTGTTAATAGTAGTTCCTCTACTAACGATGTCGTTTATATATAAGTCGAGTTTGATTACGGAACACATATTTGGAAATTCATTTATGTATTCGTTATAGTAGCTAAATATAGTGATGGTGTGAACCCGTAAGTTACAGTGTTAAATAAAGAAGTTTGGATTGATTTCCTCACATTGAATTGAAATATAATGCATTGCTTAGGTGTATGTACCGGAATAATTTGAACCTGTCAGAACATCTTTACAATGTCACTTGTTATTACATATCCGTGGGCTTAAATCCTAACAGTAATTTTGCATTGATTGTATTTTTGGCCCGTTTATCAATACATCGTCCAATAAAAGTTTATTGAGATCCTTTGCGGATCCATTAAATATAAATCGTACTGTAGTTGTAAAATTATTGTTTTTTATTACTGTATGATGAAGTAAATGGTTTGTAAATGAACATAATAATAAAAGTCCGGGTGTTCAAGTGATTGTTCTAAAGCATTTGAAAAGTGATAATTTTTAATTTACACAGAAACTTTAAAATTAATTAATTCTGACAAATTATTTTCCATTAAAAGACCACTATTACCGAATTTTTTAAAAATAAGTTCCTACGCTTCCTGTGTATTTAATCGGAAATTTCAAATGGATATATAAGCTTGCCGCTTCGCCCCATAATAATGTTGTATAAAAGTATTAAAATTTTTGGGTGTTAGGAATCAAACTGTTGCTATGAATAAAACTTTTTTATGAATTTCAAAGTTTTAAACTTGAATAATGGCAATTTAATCTTTATACTCCTTTGAGTTATCAGTTAATAGAATTCAACATTGCTCAATTATTTGTAACGACTAAGCAGGTCTTTTGGGTAACATTCAAATATTCTGATTAAAATAACCTCTTTCCTTGTTTTGGTTATCGCACAAAAAATTTAGTTGTGGTTAGGCATCATTAAATATCGCCCAGTGTTCTTGGCACCTCATTTCTAATTAAAATTTATTGGTATTTATTGAATAATAATGGGTGGTCCAGTAAATTATTATTTAATCGGGATATTTTTAATGATTTATAAAGTAGACATGTTGAGATTAATTATGGAATATGATGTCGATCAAATAGCCTGTGCTGTGCTGGCATACCCCAACCCTTTTGATCAAATTTTCGAAGACTTTTAAGTCAGTTGGCTCAATTTTAGCGATAATGCGTTAGATTTGTGCTTTTAGTTTAGGATTTGTTTGTGGTTTGTTAGTATAGTTTTTGAAATTTACAAAATCGCAGAGGAAAAATTGCATATAAAAAATCTGGAAATCACACGACTAGGAAAACGTTGTCTTAACAAAGTGATGGTTTCTGTTGTTGTAAGCATGTAGCACCACTCTACTGAAACCCTACAGCTTTGAGGTTTATATCGTTCTATTGATACCACAAAAAGTTCGATGTCGTCACGATATCATACTCCATTTATGTCAATTAACCGTTCAGATCTTGCGACTTAATGCCTTGCGATTTTTTCGCTCTAGGGATTTTTAGAATTGAAGGTCTATGCTAACAAACCACAAAGAAATCCTAAACGTAAAATAGAAATCCAACGCGTTATTGCTGAAATTGAATTAACTGACTTACAAAAAGTTATCAAAGAAAATATCGAAAGGGTTGGGGTATGCCAGCCGAGCCATGGAGACCATTTGACCGACATCATGTTCCCTAATTAATCTCAACATGTCTACTTTATAAATAAATAAAAATTGCTCAATCAAATAATAATTTACTGTGCTTCATTTTAAAATTAAATCCGGCGTGCCCGATGGGCCATCCATTATAAATCGCATTTTAATCGCGCGCACTGTTTAGTCACTTGCGGTCACAATGTGGTAAAAAAAATTAATTTGCTCTTGAAAAATATATAAATCTACATTTACTGATAATAAAAAAGACCATATTCAGCTAAAAGCAGATCTATTGTTTATAGTAAACTGTAATGTCTTCGGATTCCTTTCCGTCGCAGGGCTGGATCAAATGCAAATTTCAATAACGCCCTTCACGTGCCTTGTATCTTTTTTACAATGTTTATACCTTTCACAACTAGCTGAAAATTGATTTATAATCATTTAACTTTTAAGATATCAAAAATGTTTGTGCATGGACTTAACTAGCTCAAAACACGCTCAAAGCACTTGTTTTTGAAGGTTCCTGTTCAAGTTGTTTTATAATTTTTAGAAATTATGCTCATAGAATACTATATTTTTATTTAATTTTAAATGTAACCAATGTAACTAATTTGGATTATAATATAGCAAATGTGTTTATTCAGTGTTTAACTGTACTACCCTACATCTGCATGTAATCGAATAGCAACGCAGGAAGTCGTATCTGGCAACCTATCATATAGAGACACCAATCTTAACAAATAGCGTGTCTTCCACAAGACATGCCATTTCACAATTTTTGGACACTTAGGCAATGAGACAAAATCTTACAAGAAAATTGTAAGGAAAGCACTTTTACTTTAATTGTGAACACAGCGTTGTAACTACTATACTAACAAACGGAACTTAATTTATAGTCGCTTTTTATAAAACATAACAAGTATAATAGGTGAAGACTATCTTTATTAAAATTTCAAAATCATTTCTTATTATTTATACTTTTTATTTAATTTAAATATATTAGAACATATTCTCAATGTACAAAGATAAATATTTCCATAATTTTCCATAATATTTACCAGTTTTATAAAACAACAGTCCATATTTATAAACATCTTATATACACAATGCAACATATACAATTTGATATTTAAAAATTGTAGTGTTTAAAAGTGTAGTCGCCTACTAATTTCGCAAACGAAACAACATGTTTTTCTAGATGTAGCGGTACCAATTCAGCTTTTTCGTGCATGAAAATGCCCACCCAAAACATGAAAGAGTCACCTTCATGTGCAACAGTTTCTTAAATATAGCAATCAGCAAATCGTTTACCTGGGCTTCTATAGACCCAACGTCTTCCGTCGTTGCCATTTAGGCACAACCTGAACTCGTCGGTGAATAATATCTGACTCCAATGGCCGACGTCTCAATCAAGATGTTCGCCAGCAAATTTCAGTCACCTTTGCTTTTGGACTGTAGTCAGCTTGGGATCCCTAGCTCCTTTTTTGGGGTCAGGTTGGCTGCCACAACTCTGACTACACTTAGCTCTTGCTTGAGGTCAACGCCAGTCATATGTCGATTTATGACGGATATTGATTCGTTGTCACGCAGCTACGGTCGCCTCCTTGCCGGCGGACGTAGCCACCGGTTTTCAGGTACTGACGCCCTACTTTTGGAACAGCTGATTGACTCAGATTTAGTTAATTTGCCACGGTCCTCTGACTAAGGCCCTCTCTCAATAATGCAACTGCCTGGGCTGCTTTGGCGGCTGTGGCATACATTTTCTTGCGAATCACTTGAGCACTTACGTGATCTACTTACTTACTTCATTATTCGGATAAGTGAGTGAGATGAATCACTGGATTGCAAGCGTACTGTAGGTCAATCACAGTCGTCGGGCATGTGCATTCTAATTAAGATTTGTAATACACTGCTTATGATGCATATTTTTTTGGATGCGTCATCCGATTAATGCAATAGCAACAGTTTTTTAAAGCTCAATAATAAACACGTTTTTTTTCCTTGGACTGAAATAGGAGACAAAAATGCGCTTGCAGCTAGTGAGTCGATTGTTTTGCTCTCAAATATAAATTGTTACCCTTTTATCTATTAGCACAAATACTAGGGTGGCCACGCGGTTGAAGCGCTTGACTGCGGTGCGGGCGGATCTGGTTTAATCTCAAACACAAATGCCTGGCAGACAAAGCCTACTCAGTTTAAGACGCGTTATGTGTCACATCGCTCTGTATTAAAGATAGTGTGCGACGACCAAACAACAAATAAAAAGATATTAGAACCTCTCAGTTTATTGGACTGGTTCTCACGCGGAGTATAGAACTTCACCAATCTTCTTCTCTGTTTAGGAGATATATTTGCAAAAATTGTTTCAATATTGATAGAAAGACACTCCATAGTCTGCTTAAACCGTTTCAAATGGTTTGCTCGAAGTGATACCTTGTTTCGGTAATTTACGATCAACGGATGTAATTCACGTGGCTTATTTTTTATATATGTAATACAATTTTGAATTATTCCTTCTGTAATGTTCATATTGGAAAACATATGTCGGCGTATTGGTGCTAATGTACTTTGGGGATATGTATAAAAAGTTGCGAATACAATTTATTATTACTTGAGATTAACACAGTCAAATCTTGACTGTTTAAGTTACGATTGTCCAAAAGGTGCTTTTATATAATCTAGACTAAATGTTTATTTCGCAAAATATAAATAATGAGCTATTTTATTATTTCTAGTAATTTTGTGAAATTTTATTTTCTATATCACCACACATAATATAATAAGCAAAAGTTTGTATTTTCAAAAGTAAATGCAGTGTAGAGCGGCACGATATATTGTGGTCTGTATGTACCTGCCGGTAAGCAGATTCCTGTGTATTTCAACCGGTAATTTGTATTTTTATAAAGTAATATTAATAATAAAGAACAGGCTAAAAGGGTGTCGTTTTTTGATGACGGGATTCTAGTCTTGATAATGCTACTTCCAAGCACTTCACTGCCATTACATGTTCAATGACGTTCCTGTTTGTGTTTACGTTATATCTAAAAATTTTTATGACACTGCTATATATTGGATTTATGCGCCGATATTTCCGTATTATATTCTTTTCAAGTTCTATTAAATGTGTTTAGGTTTTTTTTAGAAATTAGCGAAAAGCACTGCATATTTGCATAGCAGAATATTATTCATTTAGGGCTGTTCATTCACTTCGGCAACAATATGGTGCTCAAATTTCTGTCCTCCAAGTGGTTCTTTTAGTAACTTAAACAAAGATAATCGCAAGGTAATAAATTTGAACTGCAGGGAAGGTGTTCCAGTATAGTCTAAAGCAAATCCTCAATTTTTTGACAAGTTTGGGTAGCTGTATAGAGCTGTGAAACAGAATAATGTTTTATATTAAAAATGCACTTTTATTGTTGTTGAGCTGTGATTATTCTCAAAGAGGCCGCGAACAATGCAAATATTCTCCTCAGCACGCTGATTTTTAACTGATTCCCATTCCCGCAAAAATTGTTTATGCCACGCTTACACTTTTTTAAAAGTATTTTTCTCAAACTGTGCCTGATTTCTTTTAAAAACTACGGACGGTTTTACGCTTTTTATTATAAGAAACTTAAAGATTTGAGAGTACCTTTTACAATGACAATGTGATATTGACTAAACACGCGGTAGTGAGATTTGCCCAATACAAGAAAGAAACATTTTTGTTCATATTTAATTGTAAACACCAATTTCATTGCATTTTTCTACACGAATCCAAAATTTTCATTTAAGCTAAAATATTTGTTGTAAGTTTTGCTATTTTTTACGCTAAGTATTTGAATAGAAGGGGTGCCGATCATTATTGTAGGTATGATAGTTCATTTCTTATAGTGGTGGTGAAAATCGCTTTTAATTGGCTTGTCAAAGTACTTTAAATATTTCTATTTTTATAATAAAATCCTTAAAATAAAATTCTACTTTGAGAATAAGAAGGAAGTTAGCAAAACTAAAATCATATGAGCTTCACGCAAAACGGAGGACTTGCAAATATTACTTTTCTGTGGAACCCCGTAATTTTAATAGTTTATGAAAAATATAAGTATTGCAGGAACACTCATTTTTTTTTATTATGTAATTATTTAGCAATCAGAACAAGGTTACATTCTATAAGCTAAATGGTTAACAATCATTATAGATACTAACGATAAGAATAACATGATGAGGCTTGCATCCTACGATACAACCAACGTAATTACAGTTTTGTACTTCGAGAGTATTAGAGTCTAATAGATATTAGGAATACACTACACACACACACGAGTTTGTTGGCCACGACATCACACTAGGTTTATTGGCCATAGTTTCTTTAGTCTTTGGTTGACCCTGGGTTCCAGCATCTGCCCCAGTAAGGGGTTTGAGTGAGTTTCTAGGGTTGCATGGTACTTGATAGCTCTCTCTGGATTACTTCCTGGACCGTTGGGAGATGTAAGTCCATATGCAGCGTGTTGTTGGATACATACCACGGCGCATTTGTAATCTGACGTAATATTTTTGATTGAGTACGTTGGATTAATGCGATGTTTGATTTGGATGCACAGCCCATAACTCTACTCCATACATCCAGATTGGTTTTATAACAGTCTTATAGATTAGGGTTTTCTTTGCAAGCGATAATTTTGAATGTCTTCCAATTAGCCAGTTGAGTTCCTTTACTTTTAGATCTATTTGTTTTTTTTTCTTCTTGAGGTGTTCCTTCCATTTAGTTTATGATTTAGGTGTAAGCCTAGATATTTTGCCGTTTCCAGTTGTGGTATTTGTGCATTATTTATTACGACTGGTGGGCATATCTGTTTTTTGAGCGTAAATGTTGTGTGTACCGACTTGTTTTCGTTAACTTTGATTTTCCATCTGTGTAACCATTGTTGAAGGAGTACTAAGTGGTTTTGTAGGTTGGCCGATGCAGTTGCAGGATTTTCATGTCTGGACAGTATAGCAGTGTCGTCTGCGAATGTTCCTATTGTTGTATATTGTGTCGTTGGTAGATCCGATGTATATAGGACATAGAGCAAAGGCCCCAGAACACTGCCTTGTGGAACGCCTGAGTTGATAGGGTGGTAGTCTGATGTTACTTCATTAATTTTTATCTGAAATGTTCTATCGCTTAGATATGATTTTAGTAAATTATAGTATGCCAAAGGGAACGTTTGCTTAATTTTGAAAAGTAATCCGGGGTGCCACACTTTGTCAAATGCTTGACTAATGTCGAGAAAGACAGCTGAACAGTACTCTTTGTTTTCTAGTGCTTTATTTATGGTTTGTGTAATGCGGTGTACTTGTTGCACGGTAGAATGAGCCTGTCGAAACCCAAACTGATGAGAAGGTATCCAATGTCTTCATTAATTCGACAAAGTATGAGTTTTTCTAACAGCTTTGAGGTCACCGGGAGGAGGCTGACAGGTCGATAGGATGTAACGTCGGTTGATTCTTTTCCGGGTTTTCCGACCATTATGATTTGTGCAGCCTTAAAGCATTTTGGCCAATATCCTAGCCTCAGGATTGCATTGTAAATATAAGTTAAGAGCACTAGGCCCTTTTTTGGGAGTTCACGCAGCATTTTGGCAGTTATCAGATCAGTTCCTGGGGTCTTCTTGAGGTTTAGCAGATTTATTTCAGATTTTATTTCGTTTGGGGTAAAGGGTTTAATTTCATGACGTATGTCAGGAGGGATGGAAAGACTTCAGCGAAGAGTCTGACTTTGTCTCTATCGCTTTTTGCCCAAGGTTCGGTATTGCTTTTTCTAATTGGTGGTATTTTGAATTTTGGTTTCCTAGCTTGTTTGATGGGTTTCCAGATAGAATCATCAGTTCGATTTAACTGAGATACATAGAGCTCAAATTTCTCATTTCTGATTTCTTTGAGTTTTGTTTTTAATTTATTGGTCATATGGTTGTAGGCGTTTTTGGCAGCAGGTGTATGATTTCGTTGCCAGTTAGCTCTAGCACGACGTTTTTCTGCGACCATTCGTTTAATTTCCAGTGGTATGTCAATGTTTAGTTGCTTTTGTGAAATGGTTGGTGTAGATTGTGGCGCAGCTTGCTGGAGTTTTGTTCTTCAGTAGCTGTTTCAATTTCTTCGCATTCCTTGAGTCGAATGTTTAATTTTATGGTTTCGCTTAGAATATTACGATATGTAGCCCAGTCCGTTCTAGAGTTGTGTAATCTGGTTGTGAGCTTCTTGTTTACTATAGATGCCCCAATTGTTAGTATGATAGGAGAATGATCGGAAGTTAGGTCATAACTGGGTATTACAGTAGTATATGCCTGATTGATTCCATTTACGACGAAGAAGTCTAGTAGGTCTGGTAACTTGTTTGCGTCGGTGGGCCAATAGGTTGGTGTTCCTGTTGATATAAATGAGTATTTTTGTCCTCCATTGACTTAAGGAGTTCTCTACCTTTCGTTGTTGTTAGGCGTGAGCCCCATCTAGTATGTTTACTGTTGTAGTCCCCTCCGCTACGAATTTGTGACTTAGTGTTAGAAAGAATTTGTCAAAATCTGCTTTTGATATTATGTCGGGGTGGGCAATAAACTGCAGCAAGTGTCAATTCATATGGCAATGTTTGTACCTTGATTGTGGTGGCTTGGATAAAGTCTTCCTGATATTTTATTTCTTCATGGTGTTGAATTGTTTGTTTGACAAGAATGGCTGTACCTCCATGGGCAGTACCGTCTGGGTGATTGGTATGATAGAGTTCATAATGAGGTATTTTGAAGTAAGTCTGTTGTGTGAAGTGTGTTTCACTTATTAGCAGTACATCTATGCGGTTATGTAATAAGAACCATTTTATTTCTTCTTTATGTTGCGTTAGGCCATTAGCGTTCCACAGAGCTACTCTGAGAAACTTACCCATAATTAGGCTAGTTTATTTATCAGCGTGCTAAGCATGTTTAGAATCATGCTATTTTGTTGAATGAGTTCATTAAACATGGCTTTGAATTCAGATAAAAACTGAGGGAGAGCGTTGTTTAACATTTGTGTTGACTCATTGTAATTGTTTAGGGGGTTGGAGTTGTTGGTTACTGCATTAGCGTAAGATTTATGATGTTGACTAAGATTCAATGACTCTGTTTGCACTGCGGTGTTTGCATTATTGGTTTGTGGATTGGGGATAACATTTATTTTTGATAGTTGTGGTGCGAAGGTTCTAGTCTTGCTTTGTGGATTATTTCTACGAATTAGTTGTTGATAATGATCACAACCTTTATAGTTGGTTGGGTGGTCTCGCCCGCATAATGCGCAGCTAGCTGGGGTGTCTTTGCTTTTTTTTGCAGTTGATTGTATTATGTGCTCCACCGCATTTGACGCATACGAAGGGCCTGTTGCAATACGTCTTGGTGTGGCCATAGAGTTGGCACCTCGTACACTGTACAATATTATTTTTGTCTTTATTCGGAGGTTCTATTATTACTACGCTATTTTGTATTCTTTCAATTTTATATACATCTTTGTTATTGTCTGCTGGCTCTATGTCAATGAAGAACATGTTTAAGGGTTCTTTGGTTATTCTATGCTTCGCATTTATAATATTTCTAGCTTTATGTCCTTTATTTTCTAATTCTTCTGAAATGTTATTTGTGTTCATTGAGTGATGAATGTGTTTGATAACAATTCGGTATGCTCGTTCCGTCTTTAATTGATATGTGTGGTGTATTATGTTTTGTTCCTTGAAGTATTTTGTTAATTTTCTGTATCCATCAACTGTATTACAGTTAATTTTAATTGTATTATTGGCTAAGCTCTTTGTACTATATTGTTCATCTTCTAAATGATCGCGTATTTGGGTGAGCATGTTTGGAAAATTTACTACTCCGTACACAAGAATCGGAGGAGGTTTGGGTATTTTGGCTGATTCTGTAGTGATACTGTTGGTAGTGTTGCTTTGTGGTGTGTCATCTATTGTATTTGTTAATACGCTATACTTGTTGGAGGTTTGTGTAACATTTTCGTCACCATTTTGTTGTGCGTTCGTCCTTATATTTCTGCGTTTCATAGCCTTAACAGTTTGCCAAAAGTTTTCTTTCGATGTTGTAAGGTTTCCATTTCATCGTCGCTAGTTGAATACATTCTAACAAGTTGTTGGGGATTATTAGTTGGATAGGCTCCTTGAGGCTGGTAAGTGATTAATTGTTCTTGATTTGAAGGGGAATAATTACTGGGCCCTGATGTTAATTGAAGGGATTGTGTGTTGTATGGTACAGGAGTTTGACTGTTTATGAAACTTTGAGTTTGATACGTATTTGGAATTTGTAACTTTTGGGCACTTAATTGAGGTTGACACTGTATATTTGGTAAATATGGTTGGTTATATATGTAATTAAAGCCAGGTCCATTGCCTGCTGGAAGCATTTTGGTAATTTAAAAAGAAAGATTACCTAGCTGGATGTTTTCTTTCACTAGAAGGTTTTTAAAAGTGAAACAGTTGTTTATCACTTGAGTTAAACGTTGAAATTAAATTAATAAATACATAAATTTGCCTGACCTTAAGCAAGGCTACGGCTGCGGCTCCGCCGTTGTGATAACTCAGGTATAGCTCGGCACGCATGTAGAACACTCATCTAACTGAAAATAAGTATCAAAAAGCAATGAAACATAGCAAACAAACCAAAACACAGATACATAAATTTGCCTTAGCACATGTTTGGTTTAATAAGTAGTGCACACATTGCGTCCTTTGTGCTCCAAAATTATTAACGTGTTAGCATTTTAGAAAGGTTGTGGTAAATTAGAGAACCATTCTAATTTTGTATGTCGCGATTTTTACAGAAAGTTATGCATTAACATATGTTATATGTGTCCTCGTGCAAGTTATGTATTTTTACTTTAAAGCATCTGGTTGATACTCCAGGAATTTCAGAAATGCTAGTTTGTCAAACTGATATATAGGTACATAAAAGCAAACTTTATGTGGACTTAAATATCAAGAAAGTATAGATTGTATAGATTTAGTACATAAATTGTATAGTTTCTAATCCTTGAAAAACCTATTAAATTTTATGTCGCTTTGTAAGTTCAAACTGATGTTCGATTAATAAATAAAAATAAACTGCTTGTCATAAATATGCAACATATTTATTGTAACAAGCAGTAATGCGGTATATTTTCATACTAATTAGGTTTAGTTAGGCACTAGTAAAGACCATGTGTACAAGGGACGATATTTAATGGTGAATGATAAATGCACTTAAACCAAATTTCCCTAAATGTTGCGCCAAAACAATTAACTGACATTTATTATCCTAAATAATTATTTCAATATTCTTTTAATGCTATTAATAAGAGAATGACAAACCTTTCAAAAATTCATAATTAAAGATAGCAAGGATACATTTCGTGAGTGCATACATCAAGAAACAGTCGAATCAAGAAAGGGTTATATATGGATTTAAGGATCGATTTAATTCTTTGGTGCTGTTTTTTCTGATGATTGAATCTAAATCTAAATAATCTTCATATCGTCACATTAGTAATTAGCAACTAACTCAAAAACTTCATATACTTATTTATATGTTGTCAATTAATATACTTCCACTTATTATGCTGGGAAATATTTAAATGAATAAAATTTATACGTTTGCACTAAAAGCAGTAGATTGCTTTTTTAGTAAACAATATACTTCATCTGATACTGCAACATGGTATAAGAATAAAAGGTCACGTCGAAAGATATTGGGTATTTAATTTTTATTTAGAACAAGATAATCTCCATGAATTAAACATTTAATAACTAATTTGATGTTTAATAAATGTCTAATTGATATTTTTTCACTAGCTTATTGATTTAATATATCTTTATTATTACATAAACAATACAAGTAGAGGTAATTATAGCAAATCATAAAAAATGTATTTTTTTTCTCTCTCTCGAGACGTTTCACAGTTTTTGCAGTTGTTCCTTGGTTCCTTGGTAAGTTAAATCAAATAAAGTAACAGAAGTTTGCTACCGACTCACGTGTTGGCACTTTTAGCCAACTATCCTATTGACAAAGTGCTTGTCGCAGATTTTAAAGGGTACAAAGATTGTGTTTTCAATCATCAACTGAACATTAAAGTTATCGATAAGGTTTTGGATTTATTTGCTTTCAAAAACTATTTCTACTTTTAGTGTCTTCGATAGCGTCATTTTCGGCGAACGTTAATGATTTTTAGCACAGTTAACATAAGCTCACTTAGTTAACGAATTAATTACAAATTGCTTTTCTAGTGGATCACATGGTTTTTGTAGTAGCCCTTTACGTTTCCTTTAATGTCACTAGCTGAACTTGATGGAGGAACTGTTAGCTACTAAAATATATGATATACTTCCTCAATAGCACTTTGATGAGATAACACACGTAGAATGTCTACTGGTAAACTATGTATCTGCAAGAACTAACATGTTATTATGTTCAGTGAATGTTACGTTGCAATTACAGTGGGAGACTATTAGCTCATGTACATTTTTTCGGTAGCCAATGATTTGCGGGTGTGTTGTTGCTTACATCATATTTCTTTCTGTCCTCTCAATTAACAACTGTGTGTAGATAGTAATTTACACTTGTTTTATCATGTCAGATTTGTTGTGACAAATCAATAAAGTGAGAATTGTATTTTACAATGAACTCATGGAAATTGTCATATATAATATTAATAAAAATATTCGTTGAATGTAATCAGACACCGAGAAGTATATATGAGCTCATTGAAAAACAATTTGGTATTTATGATTATAATTTGTTTCCAAGACGAAAGGACTTTGGATCTTATACATCAATTTCTTTTTAGAATGAATCTATTTTCAATGCCACAATCCCCTCAAAAATGAGATGTGATATTTTATACTATTTTCTCTTTTACATTAAATTTATCCATTTGGTATTATTATCTTATTCTGCGTAACTTTAAATTTTCTAAATTTTTTCTAAATGTTATTAGGGGCGCATTGCTTATGGAATGAACGATTTTTTTAAATAAAATTAAGCATTATCAATAAGTTTTTTAATTTTTTGCTCAATAACACTAACATGCGAAATGAATATATACCGTAATAATTTATAATATGCACAAAGGGATTGGGAGCTAACGTCTCGCCCAGGTTACAAGATTTTTTTATGCTTCTGAGATATTCTTTTACATTTTTACGGATTAATATCAGAAACATTGTTAAATAATACTCCTACTATATTAAAATTTTTCTGGTCTAAAACTCACATAATAAGCCTTAAGCTACGATGCATATGAATGAACAGGTGATAAACATGCGAAGTCTGCCTCAAAAATAACGAACAAATGTTAATATAATAAAAGCAGTTTGTGCAGTCGCGATCTAACTTCACAGCAGATGAGAATCGTCTGGAATGCGCATGTGTAAATTAAAACGACTAGAATCGGCGAATATGCAAAAAAATCTTATATAAAACGGGAATACTCATTTTCAGAATGATTCAAGTAATGCAGCACGAGTAAATGCATACTACAAATTTATAAATTTATAAATAAATTGAAATCTGCTAAAAATGATCCACGTTTTAAAAAACCAGCAACGACGAGAACACCAGAAAACTTGAACTTATACGGGCTACAATCAACAAGGATTAGCAATCGACAGTTTCTTAACTAAAGCACGAGCTGGATATTTTAAAAACTAAAGTGAAATTTAGACGGAAGATTTTGGAATGAAAAGTGTTGTAGTTAAATCCGTCTAACGGATACTGTTAACAGAAAATATTGTACTAATGAATTACTTCAAAATGTTATCAATGAATCAAATCTTCTCAAAAAATTATAACGTGGGTCTACAGTTACAGCCCGGAAACGATGCTCAGTCGCCTTATAGAAGTTTCCTAGTTTGCCATTTTTAAAGAAGTGTGTAGCATCTCCAAGGTGCTTCCAATGATATTCCTCGTGTTTCTGCCATTTTTTCTTCTTAGAGAATTCCAATTTTCTCAATACTTAAGTATTAAAACCTAAAACATTAATTCTTGGGCTTTTTGAGCGCATAGATAAAAAATTAATATTTAGCTTTGCAACGTTTTTCTTAATGTCTCATTTTTAAGAAGTTGAAAATCAAAAAACTTAAACCACGAGTTCCTTAAATTTTAATGAAAAATTTGCATATCAAAACTTGTATTTCTGTGATAATTCGTTTGCAAAATTGATCTCAAAAGTTTCGTTTCTTTTCATTCTTTTAGTAACAGAATTTTAAAAATCCCTTTTTACTGGAGGTTTTATGGGATATTGATGTCATTACTTATTGCATAAGTACTGCCTTTCCTTGTAACTGAAATATTTTTACCAAATATGTAGGTATTTGTTATTGTTATTATAATGCTTTGTATTATACGAGGAGTTGCCCATAAAAAAGATTTTTGGCGTTCTAGGCTGACAATTGTTTACCAGCCTTTCTTAAAATTCCTAAAAAGGTGGGAACGTAGAACAATTTATTTTTTGTGATAACAGTTGGATAAGTCGGATAAGATCTTGAAGATAGGCAACCAAACGTATGCTTAGAGCTCAGCCCCACCACGTTTTATATCAGCTGTTTTTGTTTACTTTCCGTTCAAATTTATAGTAGGTGTCTAGATACTTTTGAGACATAGCACGTATTTCCTTAAATTACTATTTTAAACGGTTTCTTCTTTTGAGCAAATCTAAGGAAAAAATTGCAACCGTATATTAATGCCAACAAGCGTTTTGAATTTGTATAGAATAAAATTAAAAATTAACTGAGCTTTTTTGTAAATACAAATTTAATGAATATAAATAACAATAAATTGGAACGTGCCCGGGCTAATAGTTTAAATACTGACAATTTTAATTTTGAACCAAACTAATGATTTAAGAATTCACACAAAGAAATCAGAAATCTAGTAAAAAAATTCTAAATTTAATTATAACTATATAATCTCAGTGAGTTATATAAAACATACAGAATTATTAAACTATGGCTTAGTTAATTTACTAAATTTTTTATATTACAATATGCAACCTTTGAGAACGACTGTTTAAACTGCCCACCGAATCCAAAAGAAGCCTCGAAAAAGGTGGATGCAGAGATGATGGACAAGGCATGAAAAAGAATAATGAGAAAGAATATTTTGAGAATTAGTGCATGGAACATTGCCTCGTAGAACAGAAAAGATCAGGAAATCGTACAAGAACTGACATTTCACAAAATTAAAACTAAAAAGAAAAGAAAGTATTAATATAAACAAATTTATACTATTTTACAGCGGAGTAGAAAGAAACAAAATAGCTCAAAGCCTACAATAAAATATGAAAATAATATTTTAGATATAAAATATATTAACAAACACATGCTGCTTGTTACTTTAAAACTAGAAAACACTACATTAACTATTATCCCTGTTTACACACCAGACTAAAAGTAAAGAAGAGAAAGTCACGTTTTCGAGAATCTACAAAACCTGTTAGACACTACAACAACTAGCAGTAACCCAATTATCCTTGGAGACCTCAACGCATGAGTAGGTAACGCACCTATTAATGGAGTGAAACAAAGGTTTA
The DNA here is from genome assembly GCA_036346155.1 of Sinelater perroti. Lineage (NCBI taxonomy): Eukaryota > Metazoa > Arthropoda > Insecta > Coleoptera > Elateridae > Sinelater > Sinelater perroti. The sequence goes on along the minus strand of JARFIY010000355.1, from coordinate 421,176 downwards.
ACCAAGAAACTCTTAGCAAAAACGGCGAAAAACTTATAGAAATTTGCCTACTATTCGGCGTCCTAACTAATAATACATATTTTGAGCACCCTATAGAACACAGTATCACATGGTCTGATACAAGAGGCCGCAGTTCCATGATTCACTAAATTTTAACCAACAAAAAATACACCCCACAAATATAATAGATGTATGCACCCTATTATCAGTTAACGTAGGATCAGGTCATAACTTAAGATAAATAAATATATCAATAAAGGCTGTAAAGTAAAAAAATACAAAAATTGAAAAATGACTAAATATAAAAAGCTTCGAAAATGAGGGGAATAATAAAGAGTGATGCAACAGACAAACAGAGAAATTATACATACACAACAGTAACAGACACACAAAAAAGTTGGAAAATTATTAAAGAAAGTATTCAATCAACCATTAGTACATGCTTTGGGCAAAAGAAAAATAAGTACACACAAAGAAAATATAAGACTATGGTATAATGAAAGCGTTAAATATTGACAAAATGGAAAGAAATAAGCGTTTTAACCCACAAAAGAAGGAAAACGCCCGAAACTAAAGAATAATACGCGAGAATAAGAAATAGAGTCAATTAAGAAACAGACAATATCAAAAAGGAACACTTGGAGAAATTCACCAAATATATGGAACACGACCTGAACGGGTTTAAAAGAAAAATGTGGAAAATTATGAAGAGACAAAGAAAAGACATAAATGGATTCATACGAATAAATGTTATTACAGAAGAACAATGGATAGAACACTTCATAAAACTATATAGAAAAACAGAAGAAGATGACGAGGAAAACAGAGGTAGAGTGCAATTATCAGAAAAAAATAGGAACAAAATAATTGAAGAGCAGAAGGCGCCAGATCTAGACAAAATACAAAACAAACTCATAAAGGATGGAGGAACAACACTAGGTATATGGATCCAAAAACTATTCAACATTACAATAAAAACTGGATAAGTGCCAAAAGAATGAAAGAAAAGTCTCCTAATACCAATACTCAAGAATTACCGGGAAAACAGCTTAATGAATAGCACATTCAAACTATTAAATAAAATAATAAAGGATATGATAAGAAAAAATAAATAAAATGGAAGAACAACAAGGTTTTAGAAAGAACTGCACCACTATTGACGGTACTTTTATTATCCGACTAATAGTACAAAAGTCTATCGAATACAACAAGTTAGCATATATGTGTTTCGTGGACCTAAAAAGCTCTTTAAGTAGGGTGAGACGGAGCTATATGTGAACCTACTAGAAATACAGCAAGTAGAAGAACAAATAATAAAGTTAATTAAAGAAATAAACGCGAAGAATAAATCAAAAGTCAAAATGTCAAAAGGAAAAATAAAATACAGAGGACCTAAAGAGAGAAATACAATAAGAAACTCACTTATCCCGCTACTATTCAACATGAAATGGACCAAAAAATTCATAAAAGAAAAAACTAAAAGCATACAGAATGGGAGCTCATAAAATAACTACACTGATAGCCGACAATGAAGGCGACATATAAAGGCAACTCCATTCCTTAAATATGACAGCAGGGACATACAACATAAAAATTTCAGCGGAAGAGATGAAATGTATGGTGATTAGTAAGGAACCACGCAGATTTAAACTGAAAGCAGAGGGAAAAAACATAGAACAGGTCATGGCAATTAGCTACCTAAGAATTGAAATTACCAGCGAAAGAAACTTGAGAGTAGGGATAACGAGACAAGCAATTAAAGCGACGAGAGGTAGTAGCTGCCTAAGAGAAGCCATATGGAAGAATATGACCACAAAAAGTAAAAAAGGGTATACAAGACAACTATGAGACCAATCTTAACTTATGCAGCGGAGTCAAGAACAAACATAAATAAAACAAAATAGAAAATTAATAATGTAGAAATGAAAGCATTAAGGACGCTAGAAAGCATGACGTTAAGAGATAGATAAAGAAGCAATGACATATAAGAGCAATTTTACATCCAAAACATTAACAAGTGAATAAAAACGAGAAAGAAAAAGTTAAATGAACATGTAGACAAAATGGGACCGGACCAAATAGCAAATATATGTAAGAACAACAAATCCTGTAGTAGAAGGCCAGTCGGGAGACCACCAAAAAGGTGGAGAGATAATACACAATCAATTACAACAATAACGGACTAAAAGGCTTACAAACAGAAGCAGTCCTAAGCATGCGAAGAAAAAAAAAGAAGAATAAGACAATATGCACATAAAAATTTATGTTTATCAAGTTACATTTAAAGTTTATATTTAACGGTTTTTGCTGACAGACCGTTCCTTTTTGTAATAGAAACTGCAATATATGTTTATACTTCAGAAATTTATGCTTTTTTGTTGGAATTTTGTGTAAATAATTAAAATCTCATATAAATCAAAGTTTTCGACACAGATGTTTAAAATAATAGGCACTTGCAGCTCTTTAAGCAGCAGAGCGGCACCGTTACTAAAACACGGTGAACCTTTCTACTTGATCTGCCCTCAAATGCAATTCTTTCAGATTAGAATCGCAGGAAACACATGTTACCGTAAATTGTAGCCTTTTTGCGGCGGTCTATAAATTATTTAGCGAACAAGCCATCTTGTCTATATAAAGCGTGCTATTGCATAAAGCGGGACTGGGCCGTTATCTCTTAATCTTGACCAATAACTCAGAAATGTAACAAAATGTTGCGTTTGTCGTGTAATCATAGCGCTAATTAACATAAACAGCGAAGTGCGTCTGCTTGATGTGCAATTTAAAAAACAATTTATTTATTAAGATACCACTCAGATGCTGCAACCGCAAGTGACTAGCTTTTAAGAGAAACGCGAGTGTAAAAACGCAGTTGAAAATGATTTAATATTTTTGTATATTTGCTTTTAGCTAGTAGTTCTTGACATATTGATGACTGAATACCAGAAGCAGAATGATTAATATTTATGTACACGTTATGCAAATTCGAATGGCTCATTTATTGACAGCTACTGTGCTTGAGACAAGGTCAATGGAGAAGCATTTGAATAAATTAACCGCATTTGACTTATCTGGACGTCTTGATCTCAGTAAACTGTATTAGCTGTTTTTGCATATTTACAAATGCGTTTTCTGTGTCACTATTCTTAAAATGCGAACATTTATACTTGTCATCAGTTTGAAGGTTGAGAACGTTGCATTCAATAAATTAAAAGTTGGTACTTATTTATTGAAACTTTAAATCAAAATAATTACATATACTACATGTTAAATAACAAATTACTTATTAAAGCTGTTGTATGTTATATGTTTTAACTGCTTTAGTTTTCCCAGAGGGGACTGAATAACATGCAGCCTGACATTATCATGATAAAAGGTGATATCATTTTTAAAAGTCTGCATTGAGTTTGGTATATTACTCGCAAAATGAGTTTGCCGTAGTTGTTTCACTAGATGGGAAAAACTCGAAGAAAATTATTTCGCTACATTACACTTTTAATGGGCATAAACCAGCTTTTTATTGTGTTGTTTGATAGTACTCTATGGTTTGATCTAATAAGCGCTCTCTTTATGGTGTCCAGGCAGACAAGTGACCTGTCAAAGTATGTAGTACCCATCTACCGGGCATAATTTTTAATAACGAGGTATAAAAGTCTTATCACTCTTTAGAACCTCAGCAATTTCTTCATTTGTAATTCTGGGGCTATTTTTCACTAAAGTGCGCATACTGGAATTATCAATCTTAGAAGACTATTTAGGACAATTTTTGGTTTTCTCATAGTAGAAGTACAATCCAAATAAATGTTCTAAATATTTTTGTTGGATACCAACACGCATTTTTCCGAAACATGTAATTTTTTGTTCTCCACTTTAATAATAAATAATATATATGGGAATGAAAATCAGCAACTCAACAAATACTACAACGGTATAGAAAATAGAGAAATGGAAAGAGAAATGAGCAAAACAAAAATCATAATATACAAGGCGGGGGAACTACAAGACAAAGTGAGAACAATTTTAAGAGTTATTGAAATAACAACGGGGATTGGAAACTGAGATTCGAATAATTGGAAAAAAATGGTAAATGCGGTAAAATATTTTTTTTGTTATAAACTCATTTTATTAGCAATCAGAATAAATACAGTAATTCTATTAGCTAATTTTATGTTATTAAATATTTAATAAAAGTCAGAGAAAGCACCCACTGGTGAATCTCCTACTTTAGTTCATAGTCTATTGGCCACTCGGTCCTGACTAGGACGTTGACTGTTATATTCGGTATTTTCAACAGTCGTAATGATGTTTTGCTTTGTTATACAAATCAGGCTAGCTAATTGGGATATCAAAATCCTCAGTGGTTGCATTTGACGAAAGCAGGTTGTATTATTTTTTATTGTTGATTTGCTGGCGCATCCCCATAATTCACAGCCATAGATCCAGATGGGACGAATTATGCTTTTGTATATTAACAGTTTGTTATCTACGGCAAGTGCTGAGTTTCTTCCAAGGAGCCAATACAATTTTTTTAGACATAGATCCATTTCTTTCCGTTTTTTCTTATATGAGATTTCCACATCAAGGGTTTATCGAGATGCAGACCCAGATATCTGACTTCGTCTGCCTGAGGGATCGGTGTATTGTTTAGGTGGACTTGCAGACACGCCGACTGTTTTGTTGTAAACGTGACTTGGACCGATTTAACCCCGTTTACCCTTATTTTCCATTTGTTTAGCCACTTTTCCAGCTGGTTTAAATGTTCTTGGAGTAGTTCGGTTGCTGTGTTCGGGTCTTCATTGCACGACAGGATTGCTGTGTCATCAGCAAACGCCCCTGTACTTGTTTTCTCTGTGATAGGAAGGTCACTTGTATATAACAGATACAATAGAGGCCCAAGCACACTACCCTGAGGGACACCCGAATTAATTCTATATATCTGGGAGGTGTTACCGAGTTTTGTTTGAAAGAATCGTGTGCCCAGGTAGGAGCGCAAAAGCAGGTAGTAATAGTATGGGAGTAGTTTTTTTTATTTTGCACAATAAACCTCTGTGCCAAACCTTGTCAAATGGAGAACTCACACCTAAGAACACTGCACAACAGTAAGTTTTGTGTTCAAGTGCACCGTGTATTATGTGTGTTAATCGATGGCATTGTTGAATTGTTGAATGCTGGGATCGTAATCCAAACTGGTGATCATTTACTTTAAAGTTCACTTTCATTAATGCGTTTTAATATTAATTTTTCTAGCAGCTTAGAGATTATTAGAAGTAAACTAATAGGTAGGTGGGATTTTATTTGGGTGGGAGGTTTACCCGGTTTAAGGATTAGGATAATTTGGGAAAATTTGAGTAATGATAGCCAGTATACTAGTTCTATTAAACAGGATTTGAAGATAACGAAGTCCTTTCTCAGATAAGTGCTTTAATATAATTTCTGTTATAAGGTCATGCCCTGGAGATTTTTTGTTATGAAGTAATTTTATTTGGGTTTCAATTTCGTGGATGGTGAAACTCTTTATTTGGGGTAATCATTGCAATGGAGTTTCTAGATAATGTTCAACTTCCTGGTCTGGTTCATTAGAATTAGGTTTAAAGTAGTTTGAAGGTGCAGCTCGAAAGCTTCAGCCTTTTCTTTATTAGTTTTTGCCCATAATCCTGTTGCATCTTGTAGTAGTGATATGGGCTCCTTGGGACGTTTGATTCCTTTAGTTGCCCTCCATATCGACTGATCTACAGAGAGTATGGTTGTGTAGAGTTGGAAAGTTTCATTACGAATCTGTTGAAGTCTTTTCTTAGTTTATTATTCAGTTGGTTAAATATAGTTTTGTCTGCAATGGTGCGACTACGTTGCCAAGCTACCCTTGCTCTTCTTTTTCCCCTTACTATTTCCATTATTTTAGTTGGGATGTTAGGTGTGTTGATTTTGTGGTTGTAGGACTGAGGTGTTAATTTCCAACCGGCTTCCTGAATAGTTGTTATTAGATGGTTATTTGCATATTCTAAGACTTCGTTTGTTTTTAATGCCAGGTTCATGTTAAGATTTTCATTTATATGTGATTTAAAAGTTTCCCAGTTGTTTTTTTATTGCTGAGAGTAGGTGTGGGTTCTTTGTAAAGTATAGTTGCACTTACTGAGACTACTACAGGGGTATGGTCAGATGAAATGTCATAACTGGAAACGATGTCCATGTAGTTTGAGGACATACCGTGGGTGACGAGAAGTCAAGCAGATCTGGTTTTTTTTGGGATCAGTTGGCCAATATGTTGGGCTGCCCGTTGATAGGAAACTGTAATTGTTATCTGCCATGAGTTTGTATAATTCTCTACCTTTTGTAGTTGTTAAACGCGAGCCCCAGTGTATTTTTAACATTGTAGTCACCACCTGCTAAGAATCTAGGTCCTAGTTGCTCAAAATAGAGTTGGAACATTTTTTGATTATGTTGTGGCGTGATGGGCAATAGACGGCGGAAATTACTATTGTCATCGGAAGTGTTTCTACTTGTATTATTGGTTCCTTGCAAGTAGTCTGTTTGAAGGCTTGGTAATTCATGATGTTTGATAGTATTGCGAATTATTATAGAAGAACCACCATAAGCTGCGTCGTCAGGCTGTTCTGTATGATGTATGGTAAAATAAGGTATTTTTAAATGTGATCATGTGGTATAATGGGTTTCTGAGATTAACAAAATATCTATGCTATTGGTATATAGAAAAGTTTCAACTTCTAACTTCCGTTGAAGCAGCCCGTTGGCATAACGCAATTTTTAGAAATTTAGCCATTAATTGATTAGCTTATTGATCACTGTAGTCAGCATGTTTAGTATCATGCTGTTTTACTGTAGTAGTTGATTGAACATGCTTTTAAATTCATCGAGGAATTGTTTAAAACTGACGTCTTCAGCTGGCTGGTTGTGTACTATTTACGAATAGGTGGGACGTGGAGGATTTGATCGGTTGATAGTGTCATGATTATCTTGTTGTCTTAGGGGTGGAAAGTGTTAAGTTTGAGCTCTTGATAAATTGTGCATCCTTTATAGTTTGCTGAGTGTTGTCCCTCGCAAAGAATACATTTTGCCGGGGTTGCTTTTGTTTTGTGGCAGCTTTTTGTATCATGCGCTCCAGCACATTTTACGTAGGCAAATGGTCTATTATTATTATCATCGCTTGCTTCATTCTCTGGGCTTAGGACTGCGTATCTATTTGCATGAATTAGTGTTTCTTTTCCACTAACCGTTTGTGTATTTGACTTGTCTAATCGTTTTCGCTTAGTGACCCTTTGCCAATCATTAGCAGGATTAGTTTCCATTTCTTCTTCATCAACTTCGTAATACTCATTTGAGGTGTTATTTTGTATTAGTTGAGATGAAGATTTTGCACTCAATTGAAATGTGGAAAGTTGTGTCTGTGGCATCTGGGGAAATTGTTGGTATTGTGGGGACAATAATGCTGAATTAGGGGTGCTTGATTTGTGTATTGGGTTTGCTGGTGCATGTTTGGGGGATGGATAATAGGCGGGAACAGTGATGGTTGTGATAGCATAGGATTTTTATTAATTTGCTGCTGATCATAAGTATTAAATGCGCCGTTATAGCCGTTGCCGGCCGGCAGCATTTTAATTTATGTAATATGAATTTTGTTGTAGTTAAAAGTCTTTAAATAATTATTTAAAAATCACTTTCAGTTTATTAAATTTTAAAGACCGCTCGCAGACGTCCATATTCCGCGAGTCGACGACCAAGTTCCCACGGCACTTATCGCACTTAGTCACTGCCAGCCAGCGGCTGGCTGGCAAACACTGGTACGATGACGCACTCTGCAGCACATACGGAGAAACGCGTCCGTCCGCATGCACTGCTCAACTTCGACTCGCAGTAAAATATAGAGAATTTTTTTTTTAAAGATAAACACAAGAGCAAAGAAAAGAACTGATAAAATGTAAGAAAACAATCAGATCAAGGGGGTATCCGGCAATTTTCCGATACAATCAATTAATGGCAAATGAAGGTTTACACTCCTTGGAGCAACTAAGATCAATAGAAGTACAGGATCAGGAATGTATATTTAAGATGAATAAGATACAATTACAGAAATGGGAATATGTTAAGAAATGAAGAATGACGAGCCAAAGATTACTAAAGGGTAATGAAAATTAGGTGCTAAAATAAAAACCATCGAAGACTACAAAAACGAGAAATATTTGAAAAAACTAACAATAAATAACAAGTGAAAGATAATGGCAACGATACAGGCTAGGAAAAAGTAAACTGAAAATGTAAACATAAAACCTATAACAAATATAAGAAAAACTTAAGATTTAGCAAAGGAAAAAATACTACAGCAGAGAAAGAAAAAAATTAAACCCTAAAACCGGAACCTGCGACGTACAAAGTAGTTATGTAGAAAAAACGCTAAAAGCAAATAGATATGGAATTCATATGGTTGCAAGTAGTACATGTACCATCAGAACGCAAAGAAAAGATATTAAGGACAGATTATAAGAAGATTTGGAAGACACATACTATGCTATACCAGCGCAGGACATTAAAATAATTCTAAGAGACTAAAATGAGAAAATAAGAAGAAAAGAAATGTATCTGCTAGTAATAAAAAATAATAGTAAACAGAGAGTGCGCAGCACTAACGACAGAAGATTATTTATTTTACAGCACAGTCCGGTCTATAAATTGCTAGCACCAAATTTGAGTATAAAGATACACAAAGGCTCCAAACGAAAAATACACAAATAAATTCAACTTTGAATAATTCAGAAAAAAATATGTGTGTAGTTATAGAGGAGCGAATGACCACTTTCTGGTAATTGCAACCATAAGACAAAAATGCAAAACTAAAAGAAAGAAAAGTCTATCACTAGAAAAGACGACAATGGAATATAGAGAAGCAATAGAAAATAAACTGATTAATATATAAGATAAAGAAATAAATCGAAGATGGGAGAAAACAGAAAAAGTTTTAAGAAATATAGCAGTAAAAGCAACCTCCCAAAGGGGTAAGTTGGTACAATAAAGTATGCAGAAGAGAGATAAAAAGAGAAGAGAAGCTAAGTAAACGTTGCTATAAACTGAAAACAAGAAAAAGTACGAAGAATATAGAAAAACAAGAAAAAAAGCACATAAGACCGATAAGAGAGTATATCTTGAGAGTAAAATAAGCCTAAACAAGGAAATCGAAGATTTTCGCCGAGAAATTAAAAGAAACAAAACTGGAGTAAAAAGAAAATATTTTTTAAAAATCAAAGACTAACGATGAAGACATTTCAGTAAGATAAAGAGAACATTTTAAAGAATTACTGAATAGAAATAATAAAAGAAAAAAATACATAAGAAGTCGTACTAGAAATTATACAGAAACTAAAGAATGGTAAAATTCCGGAAAAATAGAATAAGTGCAGAGAACTAATGAAAAATAGATCTGCTTATGCAAAAACTTCACTGGGTAATAGAAAACATATTGGAAAAAGAGATAATAATAAAAAATGAGAAGCAGCATAACTAGTATCTATATATAAATTAGGAAAAAAGTTGATAGCGAAAATTACATAGAGATTGCCTTACCAGATACAGTATATAAAATAACGGCAAAAACAATAGAATTAAAAATGAAAAAATATGCTGAAAAAGTGGTAGGCAGAAAGATCTGTGACCGACCACATTTTTACACTAAAACAAACAAAGCATGTTAGAAAGGATAAAGAAAAAATATATGCTGTTTACAGATTTTATAAATAGCAAAAAAAGTCTAAGCACCTAAATGTCTCAACAAAATTGATAAATATAACAATATGACTATAGAACTTATTAACAAATCTGTCAGAGATTTATAATAGTAACGGATACAGTCAATCTAAGAGTATGAAAACAAATCTAAATACATGGAACTAGGACCAATAGGAAAAACACAATAACAAAAAGGGGAATTGGCTATAGAGATAGAATTAACAAACAGCATAATGGTTAATAAAGTTAGGAAATGTATACTTAAGAACTGTAATAATCAGAAGTGGAAATGAAGAGGAAGAGATCGAAGCAAGACTAATTAAAAGAAACAAATGTGCAGAATACTAAGATTGAAAAATGAGTCTAGAAAAAACAAGATACGCATGTACGAAACAGTTATCAGGCCAACCGTAATGTATGGAAGTGAAGTATGGATTCTCGAAAGGAAAGAAAATACAGAATGTATGCATTGGGGAGAAAATTCCTGAGAAGGAAAAATAGGAGTTTTATGGCTGAGAAGAACAAACGAAGAAATAAGGAACCTATACAGAGAGTCCAAGTTAAAGCAGTAACGTTGTACTAATAGAATCCGAAGAAGCTTATGGATATAAACCCAAGAGAAAGGAGAAAAGGGGGGCCAAAAATGAAATAGTTAGATGCAGTTCAGGAAGATCTACGAGAGAAAGGGATCTAGGACTGGAAGACAAAGGTTAAAGACCAGAAGCTATGGAGAAGCATCACCATGCTATTGGCCCAAATGGCCTATGTGTAGCAATTGTATATATAATATATTTTGATCCTTGGAGCCAAGTCCATCAGTATGTATCTAAATCTAGAAGGAAAATGTAGAAGGAAAAAAACAATATTATCGCTACATGAAGACATAAAAACGACCTAGCGGTCTGGGCGATGACGTCTGGTTACAGTTAAACGAATATTTCTTATTGAAAGAGCAATAACTCTGAGAAGCGGATCCGTGCAGGCAGGTGATGATGACGAACTGCAGCCGTAAACCCACAGCAACTGCAAACGCGTCTTGTGTAACCTGCTACTATAAATCAGGAGGAAGGTCGCAGATGCTCGATCGCATCGAGCAACGTCGCTGCTTGCCGCTTCCAGGATCTCGCGGCGAGTAGGTGTGAGAACGCGGCTGTGCTCGTCGGCGAGCTAAAAAAGCACCGCTGGCAATAAAGCACCGGCAATAATACAAGTCCAGGTAACATAAACTGGCATGAATGCAGTCGGCGTTCGAGGCTTGACCGGTCTCCGTTTCGCAAGCCGACCTGAATGGCTGACAAGGCAAGGTTGCCAGCGGCGGTGACCGCGGGTCAGCGGGTTAACGTCGGAATGCCTCTCGCTCTCGGGGCAAAACAATGCGGGAACGACTTGCCAAATTTGGGCCGAGAAGTTTCAGGCCTACGGCGTCGCACTGCGGCGACACAGGAAGCGGTTTCTAAATTCGCACCGATTTATTTATTTCCGCATTCGCTGCGCTTCTAACTAAACTGCGCTAATAAAATTAACAAGCGTTCACGGCTCGTTAACTTTGGCTCGCAGCTGCTGACCAAGAACCGTATCCGAGATTTTTGTTCTTCCTGCCGCTATCTGTAAATATCGAGAGTGCGATCAAGACTAGGACTGTAATCGGTGGTGTATAAGTCAATCAGTTGGTGTATTATTGCAAAGAAAACCAACAATTTTTACTTTTAATGTGAAATTAAAAAAGAATTGCAATAAGTAATGGGGTATTCTAAATTAAACCTCAAGATGTTTTTTTAAAGAAAACACAAAATATTGGAATAATCTGAATTTCATCTAGCTATCAGTGTGAAGTACAGATCTGGAAGTTACATATGAAATATGATGTTGGCCAAATTTCATCCACGACTCCGTTGACATACGATCATTCTTTTGCCGAAGTTTTGCATAATGATTTCCCATAAATGCGGCTCTATTTCAGGGATTATACAAGTTTTTCTTAGCTTTGGAATCGTCACGGGTTTGGTGGCAAATCTTGTCCTTCAAATAGCCTCAGAGCAAAAACTATAATGGGGTTACATCCGCAAGACCACGGTGGGCATTCGATGTCACCCTTCTAAGAGGTGACACAACCAAGAAATTTGGTTTGACGTAAAGTGAAGTTTCACGTGCTGTGTGACATGTGACTCGGTCTTGTTGAAACTACTTGTCGTTCAAGTCTAAATAGTTGATTTCAGTAAAAAAAGCTGTTTTTCTTTCTATAATGTACACCAATGACAGTAACAGCGTTACCAGCTTCGTTGTCAAAAATGTAGGAGCCAATGATTTCTCCAGCCTATAAGCGCATTTTTGTAAATACTTGGATTTTCGCTACCTTAAATGTAACAGTTTTGACAATTTATAAAGCCATTAAAAATAATTTTATAAGCTTAATATATACAAATGTACTTAAATCTCTATTAAATATGATCATTACCGTCCAATCACCAAGAAAAAAGAGACCATAATCCAGTGTACTCGCATGCCAAACATATAGACACAGCAGAACATCATTCGTGTGCGTAAGATGTGGTGGTGTACACGATGACATGTACAAAGTGCTATATGTGCATTGTGCAATGGAGCCCACCCAGCAGACTATAAAGGATGATCTGTATACCAACAACTTCAGTTCAAAGAGGAACAACTACTCCATCCCTAGAATGCAAGTACCAGAAACTCCAAATGTGACCACAACTCGACCAAACACAAATAGGGCGAACAGATCCCCAACTAGCTATGTCGCAGATGTTGTTGGACGATAACACATCATAACAACATCAGACTCATACAATACAATTTTTTGTCTCAGTTTCTTTCCAAATTTAAAACTATCTTTAGCCAGTTAATGCAACATAGTTCAACCTACTCACTAGTAGATTTATAACCAAAATCTCCCAATAATGGATACACTAAGATTAGCTATGTGGAACTCAAACGGACTTTTTCAACGCCGTTTAGGAGCAGAAGTGTTTTCAAACATCTGAAGCGTACTTTACTAACTACAACTACCTCAATATCTACAACTACAGAACTTATTACACCTGCCACCCCAACAACACAGCCCATGCTAAAATAACAATTATAATCAGCAACAAATTATCACACTATGAAATGGAGAAGTTTGAAACAAATCACATGCAAACCAAAATTAAAAATCGCTTTGTAGACATGACAGTATCAGCAGTATACTGCCCTCCCCGACATTCAATAACGCAGAATCATTTCGAAGACTTCTTCAGAACACTAGAAAACAAGTTTATAGCAGGTTGTGATTTCAATTATGAACACCTCTTATTGGGTTTCAGATTAATTAACCAAAAGGGGCAACTATATAAAACCATCTATAATGCAGTAGCCCCAGGTAAACCTATCTATTGGTCAAGCAATCTGAATAAACTTCCGGGTGCATTAAATTTCCTTATAATAAGGAATCTCTTGCCCAACTACATTGATGTTGCTGATTGCTACGACCTAAACTCTGATAACCCCACTATAATATGCACGTTAAGTATCTGGATAACCAACAAGCTTGCAAGGCCCAGCCTACATAATAATTGTACGAATTGGGATATTCTTCGACAATATATCGGCGAACACCTATCGGTTCCAGCAGTACTCAATACTGCAAATGAAATGGAGACTGCAATAGAACAACTAACACAAGCCTTACAGTATGCTTTTTGACAGCTACGGCTATAAAATTACAGCATAAATGTAACAAAAACACTAATGATTACTTCTTAGAAATTAGACAGAAGATCAGCGACAAAAGAAAAACAAGACGGATCTGCAAAAAACAAGACACTTAAGATACAAAAATAAACTAAACCTTACCGCACAACTAAAAAGATTAATAAAGAAAAAAAAACAAAACATCCAATGACTACGTCAAAAACTTATCCTCCATACCACATACAACCTATCATCATTATCCCTCCTATTCGTAAAAATGATGGCTCTTAGCCAGTGGTGGTATTCGGTAAACACTTAGCTGCAAATTTTTAACCCCACGAAACAGACAGAATTCCACAAGATGACTAAGAAAATCTCGAATTCCCCAAATTACCACACTAACTCCACTAGCCCATTATTAAACATTGTACACCCAACAAAGTACAAACAAAAATCAAAAGTTTAAAAACTGGTAAAATACCGAGATATGACCTAATTACATCCGAATTACTCCGTCAACTGCCAAGAAAAGGCATAGCAGCTATAACACGGATATATAATGCAGTCCTAAGAACCCAATATTATCTAATTCAATGGAAAGGACATGGGCCCATTTTATATTACGACTCTGATTTTGAATATGGTATTTTTCTTCGATGACCCATGATGACCTGCTACTAATTTTAGAATATTATGAAAATCGATATTTACAATTTTTTATAAAAAATTAAAATGTCAATTTGTTATCCATTACATCTATGGGAGAAATTTGAACTTTCGGGAGCTATATGACTGCGGTCCACAGTGAAATTGGACATGAAACTTTCAGGGTCAAAATATACTGTCAAAAGACATGTTTTGGTGAAGGCAAAAAGTGCTTCTAGTTTTTATATGACCGCTAGGTGGCGTGAAAGTTTTTGCTACTTTTGATGAAAATCACGCTAAAAATTGGTTTCACTAAATGTTGTGTGATAAAAATAATGTAGTTCATGAAAGAAATTTTCAAAGATTTGTAGAACAAGAGTAAATTTTTATATTTTAACTAACGTTTTCAAATGTAATGAACAAACAACGAGGAATGCCATTCATTTATTACGCTACAAACTAGTTGTAAAAATAACAACCAAAATATTCTATATTAGTCTATAAGGTACAATTTGTGGTATTTTCACAAATTATGTCACATTACTGCGTCATTACTTTTTAACCAATCAGAATTAAGCGACGTACTTATGGTTCGAGCGAAGGGTGTAAAAGAGAGAGAGAGAGCGGCGCTCGAATCGTGTTAGTTGTGATTGTGATTGCTTATTGTGCACATCGCTCTCTATTTTTCACAACATAAGTATTGCGTTATTTAAAAATAGTGAATCAAAATAAAACGCCATCATTGGAGTGCCTAATGAATCGTAAGTATTGTTTTTTCATGATGTCATCATTGACTCAAAATTATTGATTTTTTATAGTCATGACATGATCAATTATTATTCTAGTTTTTGATTTATAAATGCTAATTCAATCTTTGCTGTAGATAATGGACGATCTACTTCCCGACCACAGTGGTTCCAATTGAAAGGCAACGAAGAATTGTGCGGATTGCGGCGAATCGTTGAGCAATGCGAAGATAAAATCATTTGCTCTGAAATCAGGTCTCGGGACTGAAATAAGAAAATATATCGAAGACGCGAAATTCGAATCATTGTTAGAAAACGTTTCTTGTGCGGCTCGTGTTATAACAGGAACCGCAAAATCGTCGAAAACCAAAGTTGTGATCGATCAACAACGCTGTCCACCCTTTCAACACCACATCAATCACAAAACACGACTTCGACATCTTCACGACAATCATTAGTGTACAACAGTTCACAATCTGTCGCCGAACAAGAACGAAGACACAGATCAGTGATTGTGATGAAAATTTAAGTTACGGAAGAAAACTACTTTGCTCTGACTAGCAATCGAGTGCTTGAATCTCTGCGCCGAAAGAGCTTCACCACCCGGCGCATTTATGGTCCGCTGAATTACCAATGTTGTGAAAAACACTATACAAGCAATGGAGACCTAACACAAACAGACATGAAACTACTCGCCTCTGACTTGAAAGTGACATTGCAAGACGAAGAATATGACTGGTTTGTCAACTTGACTTGTGAAACTCCTATTCCTTCGTCGTTTGATTGCAATGAAGACTATAAGATTTTCACCGGTTTGACTAAAGCACAATTCGATCATATTCACGATGAATACATTGACAATTTGAATAATACTAAAAACCGGACTCACCCGATTTCTTCGAATATCGGAGAGCGGTATTAAAAAGATCGTCAGATCAGTGAGAAAAGAACTCAAAAGCAATATAGTCAGACATTCATTGAGTCCTAGAAAGTGGACCCGTAAACTCATCGAATCCCATCAGTCAACGATGGTGAATGCTCTTCATTGTAATTCTGGTGATATCGCAACGATGTGGGACGGCACCTACGCTTACATCCAAAAGAGCAATAACAATTAATTCCAACGAAAGACTTGCTCGGTTCAAAACGGCTGTCACCTGATAAAACCAACGATTGCAATTTGCACTGACGGCTTTATTTTGGGCGTCTTCGGACCATATGAAGCGAAGCAAAATGGATAAACGAGTGTTCATAAACAGTAATGTTTTAATCGTAGACCGCGGTTTTAGAAATGCAAAAATTCTGAGAGACAACTACAAAATTGCGATTCCTGTTTGTGTTGTATCCAAACAAGCCCAGCTAACATCAATGGAAGCCAACAAAACAAGAAAAGTGACCAAAGTCCGATCCAAAATCGAGGCCGTGAATGGTATATTGAAATGATTCAAACTTTTAGCCAACAAATGATTCAACTCGATGATCGACTCGACAATGGATGATTGGAAAATTGCGGCAGCTATTTATAACGAATTTTTCAAACCAATCGAATCCGATCGAGATATTGGTTCTTTGTAGCCGAGCGAATGTTGGCGTTGATCAACACAGAGTCCAAGTTGAAAGACACAGCGCTGGAATTCGATCGAAAAATACACCTGGAAAACTTTCGACCAGAGTGCTCTGATGGATTTCAAAAACTTGACCAACACAATATTATGTGTTTCACATTGGGTTCGTATCAAATCAAACAATGCAAATCTTATGTGATTGAACACATTGCCAAATCGTTGAAATCGGAATGCTATCTCCAATATTGCACTTATAAAGAAGACAAAAATCTTATACGTGTAAAAATACAATCACGACACACAGAGTCCAAGTCATATAATGTTTACATCAAGTATGAACCCAATGGTCAGGGATATGAATCGATGAGGACCTACTTAGTTAAATCTTTTGTAAATAAGGTTTATTTTGTATATATATATATATATATATATATATATATATATATATATATATATATATATACGGCAATTTTCATTACAATATCATTTATGTTACTAAATAAATATTTTCCGAATTATATCTCAGTTTATTTTAATTTTTTTAATACAAATTGTATTAACTTTTTCCCAATTAATTACTCTTCAATATATTTTATCTGATATGGAGTTTAGACATATTCTCTTGAAAATAAGTTACCATATTTATTTTATCTTAATATTAAAATTTTGGTTTTGGCGCCCCCTAGCCTATGATTAGGCTTGATACTGATTATTTGCTTTATTTTCATCACACAACATTGAATGAAACCCATTTTTAGCGTAATTTTCATCAAAAGTACCAAAAACTTTCACGCCACCTAGCGAGAAATTAGAAAGCACTTTTTCCCTTGACCAAAACATGTCTTTTGACAGTATCTTTTGACCCTGAGTGTTTCATGTTCAATTTCTCTGTGGACCGCGGTCATCTAGCGCCCAAAAGTTCAAATTTCCCCTTAGACGTAATTATAAAGAAATTGACATTTTAATTTTTATAAAAAATTGTAAGGATCCATTTTTATAATATTCTAGGATTATTAGCAGATCATGATGGGTCATCGAAGAAAAATACCATATTCAAAATCGGAATCGCAATTTAAAATGGGCCCTTGTTCTTTGCTGAAGTTATTGTCATTCAAAACCTAGGTAAGCCAGCTCGATTACTAGCTTCTTACGCACCCATATCACTGTTACCACTTCTTTCCAAGCTCTTTGAGCGAATTCTACTAAGGAAGCTAGAACTTATTATGAAAGACCTGACCATCAATTTGGTTTTCGCAGAAAAAATTATTGTATTATCTTCACACAGAGCTCTATTTCGGGCATCAATTTAACTGCAAAATTCTCTGAAAGCATTAGAGAGCTGGAAAAAGACTTGGCGCATCAAAATTAATGAAATAAATTTGCTCCATATAACTTTTAAATGCACTAACATACCACACAAATACCTCGGTATACATCTCGACAACAAACTTACCTGGAGAAAACATATACAGAATAAGAGAAAAGAACTAGATGCTCCGGCTTTTCGGACGGAAATCCCTACTCAGCCTAACAAACAAGGTGTTGTTATATAAAACATATGAGATCCACTTTTTGAATCTGCAAAGCCATCGAACAAATGAGATCTTACAACGATTCCAAAGCAAAACAATTCGCACAATAGCAAACGCCGAATGGTATGTGAACAACCGCACATCACATAACGATCTGAAAATCCCATGTATTAAAAATTATTAAAAATCGCTGCAGTAAATACAAGATCGGATCAGTAATTGCTCTAATGTTTTAATGACAAATGCTAACGCAGTTAGACGCCTGAAACGGACAACGTTTAGTAACCTAACAAATCAATATGTAAAACTTGTATACCTTGTATCTCCACGTGTTATGTACGTCAATTTATTTGATTGTTAGTCTAGTTAGACTATTTGTAAATATGCAATAAATAAATTTAAAAAAACAACAAATGTACAAGGTTTGTAGTAATCTTCAGGAGACTGCCATGCGTTTAGATACCATTGTACAAATGCAAAATTTCCAATGTTCACAGAACGCAAACTCGCGCAATTCAAATCTTAAAGTTCAATTTGAATAATCCTATACATAAACAGATATCTCTTTCATTCAAATGATTATTTAAAATATTATTCACTGCGATTTTGGATAATGCTTAAGACACTTTTAACAATTTTACAAATGAATTATTCCTTTATACTGACCATTTTTGTTTCCATAACTGTTGAAATTAATCTTCGCTCACTGAAAACATCGCAAAGTTAAATCCTTTCAAATTTAAATAGTCCAGTGAGACAGTCTTTAGTCGTCATATCCAGTATAAAGTTGTGTAATTTTTTAGTTATACTAAATTATGACTGAAAGTTTCTTCCATTGAACCAATTCTGCCTTTAAAACACTTCTTTTTAAAGACCAATTCTATCAAATCCTGTAAAAACCCTATAACGCAATCCCCTCAAACAATACAAAGATCATTATTGAAGATCTAAACGTAAAGCTAGAAAAAGAAGAGCACTACTGGCCAACTACAATCTAACGATAATAGGATTAGACTGATCGAGTTCGCTACAAACAAAAGGATGTCTATTAGCTTAACGTTCTTTATACATCTTAACATTCATAAACAGACATGTGGTACCCACCAAACGGGAAAAGTTCCGATAAAACCGATCACCTAGTTATGGAGAGAAAATTCGCGTCAAGTGTACTGTATGTGAGATCGTATCGTGGAGCCAATGTAGACTCTTACTACTACTTAGTGAAGGGTATCTTAAAAACCGCATTAGCAGCAGAAAGACAGCAAGAAATTAGGTCAAAGAGAGATATAATTTAGGAAGCCCAAAAGAAAATGAGACACTAACAGCACATTAAAGACAATAGGAAAAAATCTAACCGAAGACGCGTAACAGAAACAGGAAATAGTGATGCTGTGATAGAAGAAGAGAAGGAGTACCTCAAGGGAACAACTGTACAAGCAGCAAATACTAACAATAAAACATGCACGTAAAGCACTAGTTTGATGTAAGTGTCAAATGGTAATAAAAGAGAAAAATAGAACAAGAAAAACTTTGAGGGGAGCAAGTCAAGCTGGTGTGTACTAAAGAGTAATTTATAAAAGCTGATACACCAATACTGGGGTGATTTGAGCCTTATATCTTGCTTTCTCATAGACCGCATTAAGATCTACTAGTTTTAAATGCATAGTCGATTACAAAAAATTCTTAGCAAATAATAATACATGTAACTCTTACTAACTACAATTACATTTTCTAATAACATCAATAATTCGTTAACAGTAAAAGTAAATGTAACTAAAATTTAAGGCTATGCGTTACCAAACCAATCATTATTACCGAAATAAACATAAAAAGTTCAGCACGCAGCAAAGGCCGCTCAACTGCCAGTTTTGTCAATTAGGCAGCAACAATGCGCGAATATCCGCTTCGATATGCTTTTGGCATTTTAATAGCGGCTGACAGAACCGTAGCTGCGTCGAAACTGCGGCAATTAATTAAGCTTAAGCTCGCATGATAATTGGCAAGGACGATTTTGCAACGGATTTTAGCAGTTCTTAGCGTTCCGATTTATAAATTACCCTTTACGGCGGAGCGTTTAATTATCACTCAAAATTTGAAAGGTGAGTCAGTCTATAAATTATTTATTATGCAAGTGCGGCTTTTTGTCCGTATAAAAAGCGTGCCTGCGTTTTATATAGGATAAATTGCTTTTTAACCTTTTTTACGCATATAAATTTACGACCCAGCTCGGAGTTTATAAGTAGGTTCGTGTATTCCCATCTTGTTCAAAAATAGTTATGGTATTATTTTATAATTTGATTGTATTTTGATATAGCAATACTAAATAACACGTCATTTTAATATTATGAAAGGCACAGAGTATTAATCAAATTTATAATTATTTAAACCACTATTATTATCATTATACACCTGTACTGCTTCCTTTCTCTTCATTTGAGTAATTTTATATTTGTTACACAACTTGTATTTTTCCAATTATGCTGCTTATTAGAGGTAATATATACAATTGAGTATAGTGATCAATTGTACAAATAGGTCGAAACTTCTGACCACCTTTTTTGAACTCCTCATTAAAAAGTAGAATAGGAATGTCTCATAAACCCGACCCATTGAAACACCCCTAAGGGGGGTTTTCCTGCTTTTTTTTTATTTTAAAGTGACATATCTCACGAACGATAATATATAGAGTGCCGAGACCTTCATAGTTGATTGGTTGGTCTAAGTTTGAGTTTCCAAGGTGTTTATGAGTTTCAGCATTTGTATATATTACCGTTTCGTCCCCTGATCTTGTTAAATACTCTTTTTAGTTTGAGGTTTTTGTGTTTTTATTTTCACTTTTCTGAAATTATAGTAAGTCTAAGTAGTAAAACAATTCAGAAATAGTTATTTTTAGAGAATTATAATATTCTACATTTTTTTAAGTTAAAAAAAAAAAGTGCTGCAAATACATGTTCTTGATCCCGCTATTTATTTACTACACATCAGTGATCTACTGGCTTTAGAAAATATGGCTATAACTATAGCTAAGGGATGATAGACTTCTTGTTGTTAATAAAAGTAAAGACTTTACTATAAACTTAAAAAACATAATAACAGAAGATCAAGCTCAAGGAGCTTAAATCTATTTATGTGAATTTTTATAACAAGAAACAAACAGAATCGTTATCTCTAAAGTTCAATGTATATTTGTGATTTATGGGACAAATGTTACAATACCTTGGCACGGTGCTTAATGTTGAACTTCGATATAAATATATATATATATATATATATATATATATATATATATATTCATTAAAATTTATAAAACTCTTGTTTTACCATCTTTCGATTTTTAGCTCCCAAAAAGATGAAACTTAAGAACTTTTTAAAGAAATTAGATTTTTTTAGATTCTCAAAATGTATCCTCTAAGGGTAGCAAATGGGTATGCGATATAAGAATCCAATAAACACTAGGTATACATCACCACAGTAGATAAGAAACAGGACAAATTTTTTACTTTTGTGTTTTGCATTGTGAGGCGAGAAAATTAGCGTGCGACATATCACTAGTCAGAAAAATAGGAAAAATGTTTTTATTTAAACTTTTCCTATTCAGTTCTTTCCTTGAAAGAGTGAAGCGGGTCTGAGACATTCTCAGAAACCCAAGACATGTGGCATATCATTGAATAGGGAATGAAAGAAATTAATTTTATCTGTATCTAATGTTCGATTGTTAGGGTGATTAAGATGAGTGTACGTATAAAGTTTCTTAATTACATGGAAATAGAAAAATGCAACATATTATTGGACTGAATATTAAATCATTTAAAATTAAATACATTTCCAAACTGTGGAAGATATGAGTATTCCAATAAAGCTATATACGGCATACAATGCATGACTTTATAAGGAATTTATAAAATGGATTGGTAGGTAGCATCCACTTATAAAATATTCTTTTTTATATGATAATAAAATAAAAGGAATATCGAGGATTTAATATCGCAAAACAAAAAAACAACTTTTAGAAAAAAGCAACTCACTGGTGGATGACAAAAAAAGAAAAGTGTATGAAGATAAAAAAAAACAAAGAAAAAAATTAGAACGAAAGAAGGAGACTGGAATTAGGAGGCAAGTAGAACGAGAAAGAAAAGAAATTAAAAAAAGAAAGAGTCAAATAGAAAAAAAGAAAGAAAGATGGGAGGGATTAAAAATGATTTAGATGGATAGAAAAGGAATTAATTAAGATAGAATGAAGAAGAGAAAGCTGCATTTACTTAAGCCCCGTTGGTTATTTATAATGTTATTGGAAGGCGTGATATGTTATTCTCTGAATGGTACAAGAGAATTGTGATTTTGGTTCTTTAAAAATGATAAGGGATGCTTGTAACTGTAATAATGTTTGATACATCTATATCCTCTGTGTCACAATAAATATAAAGTACAAATGTCTTAACAACTTCAGATACTTGTAGTCTACTTTTCAATTGTACTACAAAACACCCTATTCCTTATTCGTTATTCTGATATATGAATAATTGTGTGCCTATTCAGCTTTTGATTTTGAGTTTGAAACTGGTGTGCACGCATATCTACTATTAGATATCTGTCAAATTTGGTACATACGGTAGTTTGTTTTAAAAATATTCTTTCATTGATAAAATTAGATCAAGCATGCGATTATGCTTATGAAATTTTAATTAGGGGTCACAAATAGTTTTGACATTAATAAAAAAGTTACAATTGAACAATTGTCAATATATAAAAGTCCCGCTTTACCATGGGGCTCGGTTTTCAGTATTTTTTACATATGTAGGTCTTAAGCCGATTCTATGCGCAGTTTATTTGTGGACCTATAGAACGTAATTTGAAGACTTTCAATAGCATAATACATTACAGTTACCAATAAATTCTTCAAATAAAGTATGGTTATTTCTTTTATGTAAATAATAAATCTGATTCGTTAATGCTATTTAACGTTTGTCCCAAGATAACCATTTCTAAATTACTTATAAGAAAATTCTGAAAATAAATTTTATTGTGTTCTAATTATACATTGATATAAAATTATTTTATTTAAAGATCTACCCTATTAATGAAATGTAGATTTAATTTTTTAGAAGCTAAGGTTTTTTACACGGTCTGGTACTAATTCTAAAGTCTATATTTGTCGTACGGTTGCAAACACAAATAAAAGGTTTATGATTGTTTGAAGTTCACAAATATAGAATTAATTAAGTTACTTGCTAACTAAAATACGGCGTTTAAATCTAGACTAATTTAAATTTAAATATCGCGCCGTGTAGTAGCATATGTGGTTGTTAGCATTTGTGAAAGACATATGTTCTTAGAAAATAGTGAAGAGCTGTTGCGAACAAGTGCGGAGTACAACCGAAGAGCAGCGATTACCAAAAGTCTTTACACTAGGCGTTCGGCGACTGGAATAATTTGGCTCTTCAAGTACCCGAGATCAACTGTATACGACATAATGTGTTTGAAAAGTCTGGGGAAGATAGCCATAGGAAGAGCTCAGGCGTTGATTTTGGAGGTCCCGGGAAATTATTAAAGAAACTGACATCAGTGTAAAAACATGGACGCGACATACATTTTAGCAGGGCAGTGCACCGGCACATATGAGTCATTTAGCCTAAAACTAGTTGTCGGATAACGTGGACATGTTCTGGTCTAAAGCCCAATAGCCCCGATTTGAACCCTCTCGACTGCTACGTTTGGAGCGTAGTCGAAAGGGTTACTAACAAGTCCAGACACTCTCATGTAGCATGTTTACGCACCGCTATCGAAGCAAAATTTGTTAATATGGACAGCGCTGTTTTACAGACCTTTATGAGTGCTTCAGACCAAGGATGGACACGGTCATTCCGGCTGGGAAAGGTTACATCGAATAATTTTAATCTCGACAGGACCGCAACTGACATGCAAAATGATTTATTGGAATTTAAATTTTTGTCAAATAAAATTTTATTAAAGAAATTTTTAAATTGTTCAGATTTAAACGTCGTACCCTGTACACAAACCTTTATGAATTACTAATATATATATATATTAAAACCTAAACATATTATTTGATAGCTGATCCTGGATTATGTATTTCTCGAAAATAAATTCTTGGTTTAACTTAATGCAACAGAAATTGCTTGTTTAATCTTTTTATTCTTTACTCTAGAAAATATGTAGAAGTCAAAAGGGGCATCCATTTTAATTGGCATTTACTTGCACTATTTTATACAAAATTATATTTTAGCATCAGTTAAATTGTAGTGAATCCACTATTTATATGTGAAACAATTATGCAAATTTAAATGTACTTGTTAATACCTGCGGATAACTGAATCTCACGGTATGTCACATGTCAGTAAATCTTTATCATTTTACGCATAGCATTAAAATTGACAGCCGTTGGCGGACGATCTGCATGAAAATCGCCATTGAGAATACTAATCTATTTTTGAATTCTTAAAAGCAACAATAAATTATTGTGTCTGAAAGGGAATTTTCTAAATGCCACAAGTTCTTCTGTGAATTTTATTAAGTTACTCTACTCTTTCGATTTATATTCATTTTTCACTTATGGCACAACAAATTGATATTTTCTTGATACTGTCAATGCTTACTTATTTAATAAACGTGAAATTTTAAATAAAATATTTATTTGAGTAGCATTAAAAATTGAGATTAATGATATTTGTCCTGTCTTACTTAATAGCTTGACTTAAATTTAGTGCGCTATATGCGACAGATATAAGCTGTTGGTGCTGCTCAAGTGAGTGGTGTGGTTTTAAGCATTTTTAAAACCTCTACCTATTATTTCAACTTGGAAGATTATTTTTGTTCAATTTTAGGTAATAATATTTAAAAAAGACAATATTATTGTGGCTCACTAATATCTTTAAAAGTTCACATTGTAGTGTTAAAATATGATTGTGTTTAAGCGATGAGGACTATTAATACTTGATCTTTGTAATATTGCATGCGTAAATATACATACTACCTCTGTAACGTGTTTTACTGCTTTGGTGTTCTTGCCCGACACTTAAACCCAAACGTCTCACATGTTTTACTGAATTCGAATAATAACCGCTGCAGGTTACCTTCATTATTCGCAATAAGAGTTGAATTGTTCGCAGAGCATATTAACCTAATTTCACGATTTCCCATTTCGTATTTGCGAGAATGCCTCTGAAGTGTTGCTTTTATTATTTTGTTTATCACTAAGTTAAATGATAGTGGGCCGAGCGAGTCCCCTTGTCTGATCTTTTTAGTTTCACGAATTTCTCTGCTTAGTCTACTGTCATTCTTTATTTAGGCATAATTGTCTTTATATATATTTTGTATGAGAGAAATTAGTCTATTTGGTACTATTACTTGCTGAAGTTCTAAATTGCCTTCTATATGTCGATAAAATAAACTGGCTTGTTGTATTCTAAGTCTTTTTCCGTTATCTGTCGGATTACAAGTATTGCATCCACAGACGACCTGTTGCTCCAAAATCTTCGTTGCTCATCTCTTAGCTCAATTATTTCTGCTAATGTCGTAGCTATCAGTTTTGTTGTAATTTTTAAGCCCGTATTCAGTAAGTTTATGCCCCGACAGTTGTTAGGTGTATGTTTTTTCCTTTTTAAAAATCGGTATCGTAATGCTTACTAAAGAACATTTCCAGGTGTAAATCTTGGATATTAATAAAAAGTTGCTTTTTTGTGCTTTAGATAAGAAGCTTTTTTTGTGGGACTCTTTTTGCACGATAATTAATATTAAGGACACTTTCTGGCTGGTCTGTTTTTGACCATACACCTCCATATTTTATTAATTTATTTGTGATGGCATTAGTTCCAGGTGATTTCTTATTTTTTTGGTGTTTTAATTACTCTATTTATCTCTTTTTTATCGACAATCATTAGCATTGTGTTATGGGCTCTTTTGTTGTGTATAATGTCTTAAAGTACTCCAGCCACGTTTTATCGGATATCTTATTCGTTTGTATACATTTCTTTACCTCTTTTTTCTCCATACTTTTTTTTAGATGCCCATATAGATTTATTTCAAGCTTTCCGGTATATATTTCCCAATGTTCGTTCTGTACGAACGCGGTGGCTCAGATGGTTCAACCAGTTGGCTCTGTCCTCTAGCCGGTGCGCGCGAGTTCGAGTCTCGCTCAATCCATGGGGGTGTGTGTGTGAATGTCCTAGCATTTAAGTGCATTTTAGTGGGCACAATAAGCCCTTGAGGCTGCAGTGCCTGTAAGTGCGCCAAAAAAAAATGTTCGCTCTGTATTGCTCCAATTTTAATATATCTTATATTGTTTATATTCCTCGATAGTTTGGTATGGTTTATATTTTAGAAATGCCTTTCTTTTTTGCTAATATTTTTATTTTGCCACAAATACATAGTGCTCGATGTTTGATTGTTGTGTTATGTTCACTTTCCTTGATTCTAATACTTCTTTCGATGTTTTTATTTTTGACCATTGAAAGTTTGGTGGTTCATTTAAGACCATTTTATCATTATAAATATGACCTTTTGTTTCAGTTATTAACTGTCTTATACTCTTTGCTGAAGTAGTTCTATATCAAGTTTTTCTTGATAGATAGGTTGTTTGAATTTGAATCTCGGTATTCTAATTCTTATCTTGCCTAATAGCAATTTGTGATCACTGCCGATGTTTGTGGAGTTCAATTTCCTAACATCAAGTATTTATGACATATGTATTTGCATGTTTAATACGACGTTATCTATTATTACCTTGTCCTCTCGTGTTTTCCCAAGTGTATTTGTATTGCATCTTCTGATCAAAGAAGTTTTTTTTTAAGTTATTTTCTATGCAAACGCGCGTGAGGATATCTCTTCTATTGTCGTTGCACATATTTTTGTTAAATCTTTGCTTTACCCCTGGGACTACGTTATTTACCGTACGGGCATTTAAGTCTCCTAATATTAATATAGGACCCCTTTGAAGTATCTCGTTTAGAGATTTTTGAGGACTATTATAAAATTCTTTTTCATTGTTTTTAGGTTTACATTTTTCAGGAGCCTATATCCATATGATATGTAACTTGTTGTTGCCTAATTTTAGTGTTAATGCGAGTATTCTTGACGATATCAATTTATAATCCATGATAGCGTCACTATAGTCTTTCTTAATGAGTATGCCTAGTTTTCTTTGGGTCCTTCTGACTTCCAGACTCCTCTGCAGATAAGTGTTTAGCTTTAGTACACGATGCCCTTCTATTTCTTTTAGGCTTCTATACATTCAAATGTAGAAAGTAATGTCGTCTGTTTGTCCGTCCTTTTATTTTTTAACTTTTGATCAAGGCAGCTTTCAAGCTGGAGACAAGTTTCTATTTCTGTCATTTCGGACATCTGTCGAGCCTTATCATTTTTGATCTGTGATAGAGAAATAACGTTTCAGTATTCAACTAAGGCCCATAAGTCAAGTCCAGACGTCAAAATTCAGCCTAATTGGAAAATCTGAAGATCAGTTTGACCGAAAGTGGCCGCAAATTTTTGTTTATATATAGAAGCCCCGGACATCTGTGGAACCGGAGTTCCACGTACTTATTTTGTTTCGGATATAGTGTATATATCCATTTTAGCGCTTTTTAATTTTATGGTTATTTCTTGTTCTTTGTGAAACCAGGATCTAAAGTTCTATGCCCCAAATCTTACTTTTTCTTCCTCCATTCTCGTTTCCTTTTTTTGCGTATTTTTGTTGAAAATAGAATCTCCCTCCCCGTATCCCTCTACTTGAAATGTGGATTACCATTCGGGAATTGTTTTTTCTTGACTGAAGTTTTATTCTGTTTGCTGGTTCCATGAGCATTTTTAATGTTTCTCGGCAGGGTGCTATACTGGCCTGCGGAACCCTTCTCCTTTCTCATACAGGCCTAGGACCGGCAACGGCGGAGTTGGATTTAATAAATATCTACTAATATTTTTAGTATTAGCCAGAATTAAATCTTTGATATTACTTTGTTATTAGAAGCGCTGTTATCAATTTCAAAAAGAATTCCAAAGAAAATATTTCGGAATTTATCTAATATTATCGGGTAATGGTGCTAGGTAACAAACACATTCATGTCATATTACCACTTCTAACTTTGTGTTTTAGTGATACTTAGTGGTGAAAAAACCGGCTACATACAAAATTGCGCTAAAATAAGAATTATGAGGAATATTAAAATAAACTTTTACCCTTATTTTCAAATGTATTCATGCGTTTATCCCTTATTAATATAGGGCGATCCAAATTGAACGTTTTTTTCTGAATAAAACACAAAATATTGGAACAATCTGAATTGTATTGCTATCAGTATAAAATACAGGCTTGGCAATTGTGTATGAAATATGAAGTCGGCTAATGTTCCCCACGACTTCGCTGATATGGGACCATTTTTTTAAAGAGGTTTATTTTCCTTTATACTTTCCCATAAATGTGGTTCTATTTTAGTAATTACACTTTTGATGTTTTCTTTTAGTATTAGAATCGCCGCAGATCTGTTGACCTAAACCCTATATTATAATAATCCCAGAAGACAAACTCTAATGGGATTAAATCGCAAGACCGCGGTGGTCATTTGATGTCACCACTCTACGAGATAACACGACCAAGAATTCTGGTTTAAAGTAAAGTGAATGTTTCACATGCTGCATGACACGTTTTAAACGCAAGTTTAAATCGCTGCTTTCATTGACAAACATAAATTAGCACCTCCAAATAGCATACACTATTGCCAGTTTTGTCCCCAAAAACGTATAGGCTAATGATTTTTCCAGCCCATAATACACCCCAAATAATAAGTTTTGTGAGAATGTTATTTTTTGTGAATAGCAAGTGAATTTTCACTACTTCAAATTCAATTTTGACGATTCTCAAAGCTATTTAAAGGAAAATGGGCTTTATCGTTCAGTTTTTATAATAAACTTGAATGACATTGATGCGTTGTTGCATAATATACAGTGCCATGATGATTGCTGTCTGTTTAGATACCCACTGTGCAAATGCAAAATTTTAATGTTATAGCATGCAAACGATACGCGATTTAAATTCTAAAGTTCAATTTGGATTACCCTATACATCTATATCTGTTCACATCTAATTCATTTAGCTTTCACATGAATGAAATTATTTAATAAAATTTTGTTAAATTGCTTTTACAGTTACTTAACAACAATAACTAATAGTAGCATTGTAAGGTACCTTCCAAGGTCACCGCTCAGCTCAACCGTTAGCAATTTCGAAAGTTGCGCGTTTTTCCACAGACTGCCCCTTTTCATCGGCCGTTGCCCAACATATTATTGGCTTAATGAGCGTATAGGCCAGACTAACGCCCATTGTTTAAACAATACCTTGGCTCGCAATTTTTACGCCTAGTTGTTATTACATTGCCTCATTTTTCTGCTGCTAGTTCGCTGGCAATTAGCTTTATCTCTATTACGGTGGACGTTCCGATTGCGCCACGGCGCTGCAACTACATCGTTGAACTTTAGCGGGGCGATAATTAATTCCTGTCCGTTGCGGCGGTGATTAAGACGTATGACCGTTGGTCCGGAATGGCGCAAACTAATTCTGCCGGCTATTCTTTGCGGCTTCTAAGTGGTAAGAAAATGCCGACGTGCGCGGACAATGGGGCAGGAAAACATGGGACTTTCGGGCGTGCTGTCTCGAAATTCGATATTTTAAGCGGTTTATGACTTCCTTACGTTAATTAGAGCGGCGTAACCGTAATCCGTTTACTCGTTGCAAAAGTGGCTGGTGTTGCTTAATTTCCTTTTCATACACTGAATGTTTCAAGAGTATTATCGCTTATACTCATTACCAATTTAACTTCTGCAAGTTGCATGTAAAAATTAAAAAAAAATATGCCCAGTTAATTAAGCTTTAACCATCAAAAGTGAAAGTAAAACCATTTTTAACTAATAAAAAATTGCTGAGTATATAAGTTTGTTATCATAATTTTATTTTATATTTTCTTCCAATGATTTAAGCTGAAGAAAATATTAATTGTTTTAAATAAAATTTCTACTACTGTTTTTTGTAGAATATAAATTTTTGTATAGTTTGATCTTTCAAACACAAATAACAAAATATTTATTAGATTTTTAAAATTTGTGTAACAAAATTCTTATAATACTATTCCTGCTACCTACTAAAATGTACATTAATATTCTTTGAAGCAGAAATTTAGTTTAATTTTATGTAATTTTAAGCTAAATTGCTTTAAAGATGATAGAAATAGTTAAATTTATTTTTTTTTATAAATCATATTTAATGCATCTGTTTCCGTTCCATTTTATTTAAGTTTAATATAAGCACTATACTAAGTTTTCTAATTTTAATTTTGTTTTATGATTTTTACGGAGAATAGAAGGTCTTTGGGATTTTTGCACTGTTATATTATTGCCTTACAACTGAAATGTTTTTTAAAACATCTTTCTGTGATCGTAAGTTAATTTTTAGATTTATTTTTTATCATTGCTACTCTGAAGTTTTAGTGAAGGCCGTTAACAAATTGCTTTGTAGAGAATTATAATTAGAAATACAAAACCCGATCTAACTTTGATATTTGTTTATAGACCTTACTAATTATTGATGGGGAGAAGTTTTTCTTTATCAACCGGTATGTTTTTGTAATTATGGATCAAATGCTGGTGTAATTATTGGCTAACTACCGGTCAAGTGTTTACTTGGTAGCCGAGCACACAACATTGACTTTATTTTATGATACACTTCCAGCGCTTTTCTTTATTGCCTTCGGCTATTGACACTGTTTGCGTCCGATTTCACCGCAATTACAACATTTAAATTTAATGTCTTCATCTTTTGAGCTGCCAACACATACATTACACTCTTCACACCAACACTGAATCTAAAGTCTTATTAAACTAGGGATAAGTTTCAACACGGTATATTCTTCTTCTAGCTTTTCATCCTACGTCGGTAACAATCAAGCATCTTGGTTACTACTTCTACCTCTACGATCTTGATGCTGACGGATTTCATTTCTTTTAGTCTATCTACGAATGCGGTCATTTGTTTTGCCTGGAGTATACTGTAATATAATTAGACTTACACTCGACAATCGTTTCCAAACATCTGACACTTTAATAGATATCGCTGACAGCATCTTGCCGGACACTTAGATCATTTGGTCCATATTGCGTATGCAAATCTGAGCCAACAGAATAAATTTTTACGATAGAAACTTCCCGACCTGGCCATTAAAACGAGAAATACTTCCAACTTATTTTGAATCTGTTGTCGCACTTTTCATTTTCTAGTGATCTTCAGCAAGCTCGCTATGCCACTCTGTAATTGTGAATTAAACGCCGGCAGAATTATCAAAGGGTTTGATAATAACCACAGTCTATTAATGATAATTAAAGAATTATTGCAATTACCCATAGGCCTTCGGGCCTGCTACTTCCTTTGTTAGTGCGACTTTAAGAAATGTATCTATTTTAAACAAACACAAACTAGAAGAATATCAATAACGCTTTGCAAAGTAAGGCGTTTAGATACTTGGTCAAGTATTGTTTTTAATAGGAACTAATTTATATTCGCATCTTGCATGTACATGTAAATACATATCATATCAGAAAAAAAGTTTTGCAGTTTGCAACGAGTGCACGTTGTGAGAAGTTTACGCATAATTGAAACAAATTTTACAAATTTAAACCTGTACTGTAGCTGGCAGAACGATATTTGAGGTTTCATTGCTTTTGAACTGTGGTAGTCAGAAGAGCTTGCTTGCAATCTCTTCTCGATAAAAAACGGAATATTGACTAACTTCCGAAACAGTTTATGTGAAGTTTTTGGTCTTATTCTTATCGTTAGTATAATTATATTTAGTGTTTAGAAGACACTCTGATTTTTGGACGCTTACCCTCGTTTGTCATGGAGAAGGCATCGTTGATGCTAGAAAAAGTTTATCAGGCATTACCTATCGTAAAATAAAAAGTGGTTTAAACAATTTTGTATTGGTAATTCATATTATTCTACAGGTCCATTCTCAAGTGCAAAAATTTTTTTAGGTGCATTGCACTTTAACCCACGTGCAGATTGCACACTGACTCCATTTATATGACAAGGCAAACAGACTAAAAAAGAGAAATGGTTTTCCAACGACGATTTTCTAACAGTTTGAGATGACAGTTGTGCCCAGCTCCCTAAAAAATCTGGAAGAGGTGTATTCGACGACTAGTTTCGTAAACAGTAAAAGCGTAAAGAGTGGTATAAAGTAATTTAAAACATGAAAATTAAAGATTTGTTGTAAGACTATTTTAGTAACTTATGCGCATGTAATGTACATATATTAATAGTAGGTATCAGTAATATGGGCTTCTTTAGAAAGGTGCGAACAGAAGTAGTGCGTATTCTACAAAAATACAGCTGTCGATGATTTAAGACTATTCTAGAACGTTTAACTGCGGCTGCAGTACGTTGCGTAGGCTACGAGGATTCTTTAATTATACGACACAGCTATTAAAAATTGTAAAGCACGATCTAGAAGCTAGTGGTTGTCTGACACAGCGATGTTATCTAAGTGCGCTTCAAAGCACATCTGCCTGTAGTAATATAACTAACAGAAACCGAGATCGTTACACAAAATTTTAGTAACACACAAATCAAAAACGAATTAAGTAACTACTAAAACAAAACATAATAATAATAACGCCAAATTGCAAAAACAAGAGTATTAGAATAATTGAATAAGTATTTGTACTTAATATGTGATGTAAGCACACATGAGTACTAGAAATTACATATAATATACAAATCTCTAATAAACAGAAAGCCTTAAAATAAAACAAAAATAGTAGTAGTTTATATGACAATAGTCTGAGCAATTAAATTCAACTGGTACAATTAAATCGGTTAGTTTATATAACGTATCAAATATTAGTGTATATTCAATCAAAAATCAAACGATCGTCAATATTATAAAATTTTAAAAATTTGTGTAGTCACAGTTTCATTCAACATGAAAGAATTACTTTACTATTCTTTTAGTTATTTATTAAAAAAATAATATAAGACAAATGTGCTCAATTTAATTAATTAGCCGAAAAAAATTTGGTTCCACATATAAAATATATCACATAAAAAAAAACGGATAAATAAAACAACTAAATTTTGTTTACATAGCAACATATCATAAAATAAACAAAAATAGCTCCATCCTGTCAAAAATGGCGAACAAATCGGCCGTCAAGAACAATTACCGACGTCGGATTGCACTCCATTTATTTCACCAAAATACTAAGCTAAGTACAAAAGATCTTGGCAAAATGACAAAGATAGGATAAAATTCAGGTATATGCAAATTCGAAACGATTTGGTCAAGGGGGAGATAGGAAAGATGAAAAGGATCGGGACGCAAGTCAGAGCTGGAAGCCGGCTCTTCCTCCGGTACCCAAAATATTCGGTCAAGAAGACTGTCCAGATGGTCCGTGAGCGTGGAAGTCCTCTGGATAGCTATATAACATTCCATCAACATTCAAAAATTGAAGCCTCAGAAAGTACCGACATTAACCGTCAACTACAAACAGAAGCGGTTAGATTGGTGCCGAGATAACCCAAACCAGGTCATTTTCACAGACGAGTCTAGAACGAGGCTAGAAAACGACCCGAGATACCAGCTCCGGGTCAAAGTCTGGGGGATATGGGATGGTATTAGTGTTCGCGGCGCTACGCCGCTAAAATTAAGCCGCGAATCAATCAATGCCGAGCTATACCAGGAGATCCTAAGCGAAAGCCTATTGGAGACCATGGACACATTATATCATGATGGTTACGTTCTCCAACAGGAAAACGCTAGGCCTCATGTCGCCCGAAGCACAAAACAATGGCTTCTGGACCACAACATTGAAGTCCTAGTGTGACCGTCATTAAGTTTAGACCTAAACCAATTGAAAATTTATGAACAATTCTAAAAAGTCAGGTTGAGTGTCTGGACCCTAAAAATGTAGGCGACTTTCAGGCCAAAATTCAAAATATGGGACAACATAGACAATGAGATGCTTGAGTCTTTGGTTGGGAGCATGCCGCGTTGACTTCAAGCATGTATTGAAAAAAAGGAGGCAAAACTAATTATTGAACATTTTATACATGATTATATAATAATAAATCTTGTTATAGTTGAAAAGTTAATGACTTTAACTATGATGGTTCAAAAGTTATGCGCGAGAAAGTGATTCCGTCTTTTTATGTGATTGAATTGCATGTAGTGCGCAAGGACTGGCGAACGAACGTTGCACTATCTGAATGAAGCAAAGAAAACTCTCGTTACTCCAAAGACCAGTCGGTGATAGTCCAGTCCTTGTGCTTTATGGCAGTGCGGCATTCGTGGGGTCCAGCCTCAACAAGACGTTGTCTGACGGTGCCGTACGACGAAGATCCGCAATGGAGAACAGAGCAATCTTCCTGTCTGTATCTGTACGAATAGACCGGTTCCGTTTCGATATCACATAGTGCTCGATAACGCGAAAAAATCATTGATACCATAGACTTTGGGATCGAAAAGGAACGGGCAACCAGGATCCGCTTCGTCCGGAATTTGGCGTCAACGATCATCTGGTTCAACTCCTTGGTGTGACAGCGACCAAAAGCCTTGGTAACTAAAACTACACTGTGAGGAAACGTCAATAAGTGCAAAACAAACCAACCTGCAGTGATACGTGGAAGTGCGGGAAATAAAGTTGTAGTACTTTTGTCCGAGAGATGTTCGGCAATTGGCCTTGGGTTGCAAGTTGGTGTGAGTAAGCTGACTTTGTAGTGTTCCAGAGATATAGAGCAACCAAAAACATCAAAAAAGGCCAACAACAAATGTTCCAGGGAAAATTTTGGACAAAAAAAGGAAAGTTGTAATACTTTTGGCTGCTAGTGTAAATATTTTAGAATGTCATATGTAAATCTTTTTTAGGAAGTTTTAATAAGTGTAAGATACTTTTTAGAGATATTTTATTATTCTTAATTTTGAAACAGCTATACTTCCATAATTATTAAATTGTTATATTTCTTCGCTACACTTTTCATGGCGGCATTAAAAATATGAATCACTACTGATTATGTTATAAACTAGGAGGGCACTTGCATTTAATTTCTGCAGTAGAATGGAGCAATTACAAAATCACGTTGCTAGCGTAACTCTTGTAACAACAAAGTCGAGACATCATATGCAAGGTATTCCCAATAATTTAAAATTTCTAAGAGACTCACGTATCGCATAGTTCAGTGCTTCTCCATTTATATGCTGGTCATATGAATGACCTGTTTAGACGGGGTTAGCAAAGACCCGTAAGTACTATTCTGTTTAAGAAAATACTGGCAGCTTGTATAAGCAGAAATTTTGTGCAAATCCCATCAATAGTAATAATTCCTTAACTATTTAGATAAAATCTCCTTTGTTTATATATTAAATGATTTTAAACACTTAAAAAACATCACAGAGTAAAATGTAAAATGCTTACTGTAACGTCATAGAAAAAAATGGCGCTAGAAATTACTGTTTAATATTAAAAAGAATATTCCAATAGAAGCTTTTAATAATTGATATATATGATAATCATATATCATACTAATGACACTACTGAGCTTTATTCCTGTAGAGAAAAATTAAATATCAAGCAAAATATGTCAAAAAACATGTTATAACATGGTATAAAAATTTTTTAACGGCATACTTTTTCTATATATTGAGTAATATAATCAAACAAGCGCAGACCGCGCGATCGCCATATATATCGTTTATTATATAACTTTTGTTGGCAATTTTTTGATGAATTTTCTACTACTAATTAAAATTCCAACGGCCTCAAAGCCTGTTAAGCAAATTACCTTTAGTGGTCCTTCCCATTAGCAGCAAAAAAAAAAGGATAGACTACTAATTCTATAGGAAATATGTCGGTTTATGTGGTCCTAGCAGTACAAGAAAGATGTCGCATGAATCCAGAAAACAGTGCAGTTGTAGAGCAGTATTGAACATTTGTATTGTCAATAAAGATAACCGTAACGGTTGTGTACATGCAAAATTTGCCATGCCTAAGTTTCAGATTCAGTGTACTATTACATAGAAATTGCTTCATGCTCTAAAAGATTGTTCTAGCATATTCTATTTTAGATCTTATTTCTGCAACTGCCTAGATACTTAAATTTCTTAACTTGCTGCAGAATTTATCCATTTATAGTTACATTTGCTTGAATATTAGACCATCACTTTGGTTTTTTTTGTTAATGTTTAGACTGTATTTGCCTTCTTCTCTAACGGCTTTATTCGGCAATTTTTGTATATTTTCCTCACTATTAGCAATTATCACGGTACCCTCAGCGTACCTCAAGTTGTTCACAATTTCACCATTTATTATGACGCCTCAATAAGACTTTTTAGTGCCTTAAAAATATTTATTTCGAGTACAAATTAAACAAAAGTGGGGAGAGGACACATCCCTGTCTTATTCCTCTCGTTATATCGAATTGTTCAGTGAGGCCCGCTTCTGTTTTCACTAACCCGTCCTGCTTCCATTACAGCTGTTTGATAATGTGAATATCGTTTCCATTTAAGCTCTTTCTTATGAGACATTCTGTAAATACTATTAAAGAGTATCGTGAATAACTAAAGATTGTTTTCGTCAATAGTTTTTAAAAATTTTGTATGAATTTTGTCTAAGCTTGGAGCTTTCCTTGTTTCGGTGGTTTTTATAGCATGTTCCACTTCAGATTTTAAGATTGGCGAACTTTTTTACTGTTCTCTATAGTTTGTTGTCTCTGTTCTATTGCCACCGAATAAATCATTTATATATTTTGTCCACATTATTTTTACTTCCTCTTCACTATTTATTATTTTACCCTCGTCGTCTAGCAGTCTATCAAAAACACTTTTTTTAAACAAATCAGTCATTTCCTTTACTTTTTTATGCATGGTATGGTCATCATAAACGCACGGAAATGGTCCCAATTAATAGAGGCGTTACACAGGGTTGTGTCCTCTCTCTTCTATTGTTTAACACTTATTCAGAGGAGATTTTCAGATAAGTATTGGAAAACACTGAAGACGCCATAAAAGTAAATAACGTCCTTATTAGTAACACGACACGCCGACTCTTACAGTCATAATAACAAGTAGCCTGCAAATCCAAAAGAGACTAAATTTATGATGTTTAGCAAAACCCCAGAAACACAGACATTGAATTGATAATATACAATCACCAAATTCAAAAGGTACCAAAATTCAAAAATCTCAGATGCTGGCTGATGGAGGCGAAAACCTGGAGTTGGAGATAAAAACAAGAATAGAGGTAGCAAGTTCGTCTGCTATAAGAATGAGGCAGCTACTTACCAACCGCAGCCTTAAATTAGCAACGAGATACAGATTTGTGCAATGCTACATATACAACAGTCGAGAGGATGAGAACTTGACTAAAATGACTATGTGGCACGAAATAACGGTGACAAGACTTATCGAGCCGTATCTTGTGCCTGATACCATAAATGCAGATCGCTTCATTCAGATGCCCAAAGATTACGTGTAGCATTGGTAGAGGCAACGTGGGCCCTATAAATGGCTTCTAAAAAGTCCAGATCTTACTCTATGTGACGCAAAGCAGGCAGTGTACAGGACAAAGCCTTGCATATGGAGAACTTGAGCGCACGGATTTTGGAGGTTCTCAGCAATATTCTAAACGATAATTATTGGATTTACATTAAATTTTACACAAACATTTATTAAATTACTGCTTCGACTAAATTTCTTAATGGGTAAAATCAGTCAAAAAAGTGGAGATAAATGACATTTAAGTGATTTTGAAAATTTTTATAAAAGGTTTAGATCTAACCACCAATATGTCTCTCAGATCTACAGCTATAGAAACGGTTCAAAAATAGAAAAGTGGAGAGATATGATTACAGATATTTTTAATACATATTTAAATCCTGATAAATTTATATCAAGTCACTAAATACGAAAATTACCTAATTATTAGAGTTTTTGATACAAAAAATGTTTTGAATATAGAAACTTAATCACACAAAAATTAATATGAGTTAAATATAAAATTATGTATGAGCTTTAGATCTTATTTTTGAAGTGTATTTTAGCCCTACATATTTTCTGATTTGTTGTAAGCAATTATCTAACATGCATTTGTTAAGAAAATGCACTGCCAAAGTAATACAATACTGTTGAAATCTGTTATATTATTAAGCTCTTATATTTTTATATTAATCTTGTCTGTTATTTTTGCAGATAAAAAAATAAACACAGACTAAACAGGAAAAACAAACAATTGATAAATGCCAGCTATATTTTTTTCATTCTCTGTAAGTTAGCATATTTTAAGATATCCTAAAAAAATTATGATAAATGATTTATAGTTAACATTAGCTATTTAGTGAACGTTTGTATAATTTTTTTAAATTGAAATTAAAATGTAGCACTAATTTAATATTTTATATTTAATATTAATTTATTTTCAAAAGTTTTAAAATGTCGCTATAAGAATATATTATTAATCAATAAAAATATACAATATAAAATTTAAGCATACCTACTTAAACAAATGCTAATACACACACACTAATGCAATATTTTTTATACTAATTGCACAGTATGAAATAAGAAACTACTAGAAATATTGTATTGCATAACGAATTTATTACTTATGCATAAAACTGCATTCTACTAAGATATTCATAATATTCTATAATGATATAGTGTTGATTTATTAATCTATCCCTAACCAGGAAGCGTAGTACCTAAAAATTATTAATTTATGAAGATGTGGTGTCTACACGGTAAATAAATTATTAAATACCGTTTCCAAGGACGCTAGAAATGTAATAAATACAATAAGGCGCCCATTAATTTTGCTTTTCTAGCAGTTTACATTTTCGACTTTATTTTATATAAAGGTAAATTACTTGTCTCAACAGATAAAGTTTTACATTGTCGTTACAATATTTGAAACTCCCCTTTGTAATTGATTTTCCATTATTATCATAAATCTTTACAACTTATAAAACTTGAAAGTTTATTTAGAAGTAGGATTTTCTTCTTTTAGTAATAATAATAATAAGTAACGACGTTTTTTGAAATAATAAATTTATAATGTGATGCTTAATATTTAACACAACAGTAGCACTTTGTGTATTATATTCTTTAAATTATCACAAGGAATGCTTAAGTAATTTTTGGAACAATTTTTGAATATTTTTTATGATTATGGGGTTGCAATATTACGATGATAGTAATGCTATTTATGAGCTGAGAGACGTCTAGGTTCCATTGCTGCATTCGTGGGGTTTAGAAGGTCGAGACTGGATAACTTTATGGTGCGATTTAGTAATTTATTTAAATTTCAACAGAACGTTGAGTTTTGAATGTAAACATTTAAGATAAAATAAGGAAAACTTTACGTTTGAGCAATATTATTGCGTGTGTCGTGAAAACTAGGCAGTCCTTAATTTTAACTGTAATTACGTGGGTGATAAAGGTTATGTGAATGTAGTGAAAAAGTTTTAATATAATTCTGCAACTTAGGACGAAATCCGAACTAGTTTTATACTATGTGTACTCTTAAAGTCACAATGGCAAAGCAGAAGCAGAATGCGTTTTTTGAAATGTCGTGACTGAGTTTTTCAAAATTTTGTTACCAGTAAAAGCTTTAATTAGAAGTTTCACATTCGCAATCTTGAATTGATTATACGCCAAGACATAGATTTTTTTATTTTAACATTTGAACTATTACAATTAAGTAAACATGATGACACGAGTAGACAGTATTACGAGCAACTACTCATTAGTGATACTCCTTTTGGGAATTCTTTCACGTTAGGGTGTTAGGAGATCGTATGGCCAGGTTCTATTTAAACTTCTTACAGATGGGTGGGCAGTGGATAACCAACCAATCAGTTTGTTATTATGGTCCTGAAGTCTAGTGTAGTAGTTGTGGGAGAGTCTATTAATTTCTTCCGTGACAAATGGTATGTCAAGGTGAATATGTAAAGTATGCTTGACGACGGCGTACCTTAGACTGAAACTACTGAATATTTTTTGTTTAGAATAGTTTAGCGCAACCCCAAAGTTGTACACGTAAGTCCAGATAGAAGTACTTTGTTGGATAGGAATAGTTTTGATCTTCTTCCAAATAACAGTATATTGTTCGAAACTTTAGGTTCAGTTGCAGTAGCTTAACCTGGATATGTTTATTTCAAGTCAGTATTTGGTCCAGGTGTAATTCCAGGTATTTAGTTTCTATTTTGACAGATACTGAAGTATTATTCAGATTAACTCACGGACATGTGTTAAATCTAGTTGTGAAGTATACTCGAACGGATTTGGATGTGTTGATTTTAATACTACATTTAGTAAGCCATTTGTTGATTACGTTTAGATGTTGTTGAAGATTTTCGGATGCTAACACAGGATCTTCATGTGTAGATAAGACAGCAGTGTCACCACCAAAAGTAGCGAAAACAGTGTTTCCGTTTTCTGGTATGTCAGCAGTGTATTTAA
The DNA here is from genome assembly GCA_036346155.1 of Sinelater perroti. Taxonomy (NCBI): domain Eukaryota; kingdom Metazoa; phylum Arthropoda; class Insecta; order Coleoptera; family Elateridae; genus Sinelater; species Sinelater perroti. The sequence continues at coordinate 380,761 of JARFIY010000355.1, read as the reverse complement.
GATACAGGAGGAGGCCAAGGACACTACCTTGTGGGGCACCGGATTTTATGGAGAGTAGCTGGATAATTCGTTGTCATGCTTGACTGTGAAAAATCTATCAATAAGATAGGATTTAAGGAGAACGTAATAGTAATTAGGGAGTGACCTTTTTAGTTTGTAGAGTAACTCAGTGTGTCAGACCCCGTCAAACGCCTGAGCAACGTCCAAGAAAACGATTATGCAATATTTCTATTCTTCGAGGCTACGTGCGTTGTAGTATCCTCGCGAAACCCAAACTAGTGTACAGGAAGATGTGTTGTTATGATTGCTATTGTTCATTAGTTTTCAAGAAACAGTTTCTCAAAAAGTTTGCCTAGTAGGGACTGATCGGCCTGTAAGAAGTTACGTTTTCTGCTTGTTTTCCAGGTTTGGGAACCATTATTATGTGGGCATACTTCCACAATATAGGATAATAAGATATGCTTAACATGCGATTATAAATAGTCGTTAATAGTACAATGGCTTTTTTGGAAATTCTTTTATTATTTGCCCTGCTATAAGTCGTATCCTGGTGATTTAAAATTGTTTAGTTTCTTTATTTCAAGCTGAACCTCCGTTGGTGAAAATGGTTTAATAGGCCAGGACATCTGGCACGGGACTTCTAGATAGTCCTCTGTAGCTTTATCTGGTACATTAGGTTGAAGAGGTTAAAATACATTTGTCAAATGCTCGGCGAAAGTTTCGGATTTTTCTTTGTTAGATCTAGCCCATAAGCCATTAGTTTTACATACAGGAGAAATGATTACTTGCGGCTTTTTAAATCTTTTTGTAGCCCTCCAGATGGTGTGATCTTTTGCTTGAGATTTGTGACGTAGTAATTAAAGCTGGTATTTTGACAATCCAGTAAGGCAGCACGAAGTCGTCGAGTTAGTCTGTTAAGATTTAGTTTATCAGCCACCTTACGTGTTCTTTGCCATCATGATCGAGCTTGTCTTTCTCAGCTATTAGTTCTTTTATATGTAAAGGTATGTTATTGACATATTGTGCTGGCTCAGTTTTGTTGAGAGTGGCTTCCCATGCAGCTTCTTGTATAAGAGCGACTAGGTGTTGGACTGCTTAGTCTGAATCTTGTGGTCGTTTTATTTGCAGTTTAAGTTGGATCTTATTTTCAATGTGTTGTTGGAATTTATGTCAATCAGTATGTTTTGATGTAACCCTAGTAATCAGCTTTTTGTTGATAGGCCGAGTACTGGTGCATGATTTCCTGTTAAATTGTTATTGGGTTCAACCGCGACTAAGTTTATAGCTATTCCATAGGAAATGTAAAAATTCAGCAGGTAAGGAAGCTTGGCTGAATCCGTTGCCCAATCCTTCGATTCCCCGGTGCTATGAGAGATTTAATTTTTTGTCATGATCTCTCTAAACAAGTTTCTGCCTTTTGTTGTAATGATTCTAGAACCTTAGTGGGTGTGTTTGGAGTTTCAGTCTCCTTCAGCAATGAATCTGTTTCCTAGAGTGTGAAAAAATTTAATATAATCATCTTCAACTATTGTATGTCTAGGGGGTGTAAATAGCTGACACTGTAAGTGACCAAGGAAACGCGTTGATTCTAACATTTACGGCTTGTATTTTAGCAGTTTGAAATGGGTTAAGCTGGTGATGTGACATGAAGTTTTTAATGATAACTGCAGCTCCTGCATGTGCAGTAACAGTGTAATTAGGTATACGTAGTACTGATCTATCTGTGAAACAGTTTCGGATACTAGCATTATGTCTATTTTGTTTAAATTTAGAGAAGTTATTATTTATTATTTATGGTTTAATAGACTATTTGCGTTATGTGTGGCTATTCTTATTATGTTGGCCATTATTGAGCTATTTTAGTAACTAGCGTTAAGAGTAATGACGTTGTTTTGGTTCATTAGCTGTGCGAACATATTTTTGAATTCGTTTAGAAAGGTAGTTAATTTGTCTTCTATGTTGACTTGTTGGTTATTACTATTGTCAGCAGTTACACCTAATTGTGCAACTACAGCGTATGTAGGGATAAAATTTTGTGACTTCACATTATTAGGTGAAGTTGTTGTGATAGGGATTGTATTTCTTGTTTATGCATACTTTAGGTTTAGAGTCGGTTATATAGCACGGCATTAAAAAACCTAAAAATGCAATTTTAAATTTCAATATAAATTATTTCAATATAAATTATTCCAATATATTTTATATTTACCTCATTGCGTTGAACAGATGAATTAAACTTTAAAAACTAACTTTTACAATATACACTACCATTAATAGTCAGATACAAATGAAATCGCCACTCCTAACTACAACAAGTTAGCCCCAGCACTAACACACGAATGCCCAAAAATTTGTCAGTGTGTACTCGACTGTTGGAATACTCTCACTTTTTCAAACCGGCCAATGATGGACAGTTATTTAAAATGAGCAGGAATTCTTGACAGTTTTATTACTGTATGTATTCGTTGAATATATGTTAGCTTCTAAGTAATTTGCTCTATATAAAATGGTATCTTTTTCGATAACTTATCATAGGAGATTTATTTACAGATGTAGCAACTGAAGCTAGATATCTTAAAAACATTAGGAAAATGAAAACAACTAGCCTATAATTTTCTGAAAAAATAATAATGAAGTTATTTAAAAAACCAAAGAAACCACTTCTTTCTGTGCAGCAAATGTGAACAAACAATAAAAATATTTAATACCCAAAAAACTGCTGATTAATCAAACACATAAGTACAAATCTAATGCTATAATTTTTTCTTAACTATTGTAAATTAAAAACAATTAAACTCTTTATGAGGATTACTTTCTAACAAAATTCAAGAAAAACACCACCTTCGTGTATGAAATAAATGTTAGATTCTGAACGACCCATCGAATTTCTAATATACTGAGATACAGTTCTGCTGTGTAAAGATCGATTTGATAATTATATATGTATACCATTATAAGGCATTGTAAAAAATAGACAGCTTTACATTTTAGGCTTCTATACATTAAAATGAGAAGCTTTATATAGAGAGTAATGTCGTCTGTCTGTCCTTTTATTGTTCACCTTTTTACCAAAGCAGCTTCTAAGCTGGAGACCAGCTTCCATTTCTGCCATTTCTGACATCTGTTAAGTCTTATAATTTTTGTTCTGTAACAGATAAAGACATAACGTTTTCAGTATTCAACTAAGGATCATAAGTTAAGTCCAGACGCCAAAAATCAGGCTGATCGAAAAATCTCGAAATCGGTTTGACCGAAAGTGGCCGCAAATTTTTGTTTATGTATAGAAGTCCCGGGCATCCATGGAACAGGAGTTCCACGTCTGCATTTGTTTAGTACTAATTTTTAACTACAAATTAGGCATAGAAGTCAAGGAAGATTTAACATGTCTATGTATAAAGAAATAAAATATGAACACGTCTTTCTTGAATACTGTATTTCTAGTTATACGTGATAAGTACAGTGCTCTAAGTGCTTGTCATAGCTACTATAATAGTTTAAATATAAAATAGTATACAATTTAACTTGATCAGTTTCGTTATTATGTTTAATTAGTACAGGTTTGCCGAACGATAGCAGGAAAGAAAGTTGCTAAACCACTTGAAAGCAGTCGCATAATATAGCATAAATAGTGCCTTGAATGAGCCATCAAATTTTAAGGGTTTTACTTTACTGTCAATAGGTTACCTAAACTAAACGAAATTTTTGCTACGTATTTATTAGTCTATGCGAGAGATGTTGGATAATAAGCAATTGTCTAGAAGAAATATAAAAATAGTATTTAGAAGTAACATAATTATAAACGTAATTCTTACTACTGTTATCATTTTTAATTACTTAAAAATTATTTGTTTGGATACAATTATATCAAATGAAACAATATGAATCATTATCATGTATGCCATTTATGTATGAAAATGTTCACCACGATTGGCTTTACAGATGTCGATACGATGGTCGAAATTTTCGATGACATTTTCACATAAAGTCGCTTCAGTGGCATTTAACTCAGCAATTATGTTGTTCTTGAGGTTTTAGGTGGTGGTTGATTTATAAACGTAGACTTTACTTTGTAGATATTTCCACAAAGTCTAAAGGCGTAAAATCGCACGAACGAGCAGGCCAATTAACATTTCATTTCTCAAAAGTAAACGTTTACCAAACTTTAACTGTAATAACTCGATATTCGTATGCGTAGTGTGGCATGTTGCGCCGTCTTGTTGAAAATAAACATTATTTATGTTAGTTTGATTAAGATCTGGAAAGAAATAGTCATTAATTATTTCACGGTATCGCTTAGGATTCATTGTAATTAGATTTCCAGCCTTATTTTTGAAAAAAATCCAATAACATCTTTTGACCATAGAGCTGACCAAGTAGTCACTTTTTGAAGATTTATTAGTTGATTTTCTCTTAGATTCTCGTTGTCCCAGATGCGACAATTTTGCTTGTTTACTCTCTTATTCAATGGGAAATGGGTCTCATCGTTAAAGATGATTTTTGATGAAAAATTTGGAGTAATTACATGATGTTGGAAAAGCTAGTCAGAGAACACACGTCGATTGAAATGGTTAATTGGCTGAAGTTCTTGAGTCAATTAGATCTTATAAAGGTGTACAGCTAAATCTTTGTGCATAATACGGCGTAAACTGCTTTCCGAAATGCCCAATTCTTGGCATCGACGAATCATTGAGAGTTTTGGGTCCTTTTTCACACTTTCCTTTACCCCAGATATTTGTCGGTATGCGAACACTTTTGGGTCGTCCAGTCTTTGGCATATCAGTAACAGAACCGATGGCCTTGAATTTTTGTACCAACCGACCTACAGTGGCTTCATTTGGACGATTATGGCAACCAAAGTAACAGCATAGAGCTCGATAGGTGTTTTTATTTTTTCGCAATGTTTGTAATACTTTTAATCACCTTAACGTGGTCTTCAATCGTATACGACTCCATAGCAAAAATGGCAATCCTTAAACTAAAAAAATCTGATGTGAACATTACACGACTTTCCTTATCCTATTATTTGGGTAATTCTGGCAAAAATCCTGGGCTTCAATTTCTTTTCGAGTTCCTATTTTACCAACTTTTACTTTAAATTCATGTTTATCTCGTGATAACAAATCATTTTTATTCTCATGAATTTTTTGTATCTTCAACCGTTTAGATTCGCGACCGCTTTGCGGCCGATTTTGCGACCAAACGGCTCGGCCGATTTTTACCAAAAGTTTTGCACTGCGTCTCCTACCTACAAGTAACTTGCAACCAAATTTCAAGACTCTAGCTCTTACGGTTCTCGAAACATCCTGTTTACTGATAGACCGACAGACAGACAGACACACACACACACACACACACACACACACACACACGAACCAATGACCCAAACCAACTTTTTTGGTGTCCTGAGGCTATAATTCGCCCAGAAATGTGAAAAACTGGGTAGGTCAAATTTCCGCCGATTACATTACTTTCCTTATTATAGGATAAGGAAAGTAAAAAATAACTCTGGATTGACAGAAAAAACATGGCGTCTGTGTAAAATTGGAGTTTAGTTTTCCGCGTCCCTATTTGAGGACGCTTTATATATAATTCAAAAAATTCTTAATTTTCTCTTTATATAGATTTTCATTACGTTATTATTTGGATTTACTTTTATCATTCTTAATTATTTATTTACTATATACACAATCTAGTGTTAAGTTTTATGTTGCTTTTTACACGTAGATTTGTTACTTCTTTTTCAAAATTTGAAATAAAAATGTGCCCAACAACTTCATCTATATTATAAATTATACAAAAAGTTTCTTAACAATTGCAAAAAAATTATTATTTATATATACGAAAAGTTAGTCAAAATTTAGCCCATAAAAATCAATGATTTTTTGGCAGTTATCTGCAAATTGCCAAATCTGTTCATGGTACCAATATACTGAAGTAAAAGTTTTGAAATAATTTTAACTTAATCAAGACATTTACAATGTATTATAAAATAAAACGGCGCGTAATCAGAAGATGCAAGATCTGTGTTACGTCTAGTTTAGCAATTTTGTCTGTGGGCTTTGTGGCTTTATAAACGGATTTTTAAGCAGTTGGCAATAAATCTAAGCTTTCTTGTGGGTTGTACTTTAACTAGTTCTTGAGGATCTTGTCTTGGCTTCTTGTGTACAAAGTCAAGTTGGCGCAAATAATTCCAGACAGTCATGAGATAGAAATCAAGTGTATCTAACAAATAGCGAGTGCATCATTAAAATTCCGCATTCAAAACGGAACTTCGGTCGGAGTATGGTTGATCTTTAAAACTATTTCCCAGAATCGAATCACTTGTATTATTTAGAAACAGTTACATAGACTGCAGTTTCTTGTTTTTCGGCATTAGAAATCTCTTTTGCAACATCTCTTGTTGATAGTTTCCGTTTCGAACAATATCGTATGAAAACTCAATGTTCATTTTTATCAATGAAGAAGATTACTAACAAAAATAACGAGAACGGTGTAAAACCATAAATGAAACTTTCTACAACGCTGCGAAATCGTAACGGTCACTTCCGGTTGCCGTTAACCGATTTGGCTGACAATCAATGCCATGAAAGGTACTGACCCAAGATGTGTGTATGCCAAGTTTGAAGTGAATCCGTTGAACAGAACGGAAGTTATAGTGTCTCCAGGCACACAAACAGACAGACAGGATGATAATCTCATTAACTTTCTACTATAAGTTCCGCTGTAGAAATTTAATAACACATGTTTTCCGAGTGTTAATAAAATTTTTTAAATCTGGTAATTAGGATGCTGATGTCAATTTTCTAAAAAGCGACTTTTGTGAAATCTACTAGAAAAAATATTTTCGTTGGATAGGTTTATATAAACAGCAAATTACCCGTCTTTCCAAAAATTCTACTAGCATGCCCACACTTTGGTGCGTAGTACAGGATAGTTCAAATATAACCGGGACTGATCTGTGTATAAACTAGCCGCACTACGCAGCAGCTGTGCGACCTTGAGAAAGTGAGACATAACCTTCACCCGCCCTCCTATTTGGAGTAGAACCTATTTAGTGCTGTTTAGAAGTTGCTAGAGTATTAAGCGAAAAGAAGCTACCGAAAAGCGTGGAACAACGCATTGTGATCAAATTCATCGTTGGAGAAAACGTCCCGTCTGCTGAAATTTGCCACAGACTCCAATAACATTATGGGAAAGAGTGTCTTTTACGGACCCATGTGTTTGAGTGGTGTAAGTGTTTTAGAGAGGATAGAGAGCGTCTGAACAATGAACCGCATGTTCATCAGTGTTGGTAGTGTAGAAGATATCGTGAAAAACTACATGCACTTTTGCAAGGCGAATGAACAGATGGTACCACGCACTATGACGAACGTGAACAAAATGCTGCGCATGCAAGCTGCCAATCGTTTCCTACGGCAGTTTGAAGACGAAGGTAATGCCTTTTAAAGTATATGTGGACTATCAATAAAACGCGGGTGCACTACTTCATTCCCAAGTCCCATCAGTCACCATGCGAGTGGTGACATACTAATTTTCCCAAAGAGAGCACAGGGAGCTGTTTGACAGGAAAAAGTAATCGCAACGTTCTTCTGGGACTGGCAGAGGGTTATCCATGTAGACTTTCTGGTGGATGCTAGAACAGTCAATTCAGCTTACTACTTAGACTTCTTGGCAACAGCTGTGAAGGAAAAGATTTTAACCAAAGAGAAAACATTTGGAAAGCGAGTAGTTTCTTCAAGATTATGCAGGCCCTCATACAGCCAAACAACAATGGAAAACCTCCAGAAATTGAAATGAAACCTTCTGCCGTATAGTTCCGATTTGGCCCCAGGTGACTTCTACTTGTTTGGAAGGCTCAAATCAGATTTGCAAGTCTTGCGGTTTGCGGGCAGCGACCATCGTCATTCAAACTATTCGAGAGTGGATATGCCGTCAACCAAAAGTTTTTTTTTTTTTGAAAAAAGCATAAGGGTACTTCCAGAACGTTGAAAAAAATGTTTTGACTCCGCATGAGAGTACGTTGAGACTAAAATGTGCAAATAAGTGTTTGACAATTAGTTTTTTTTATAATAAAATCACTTCTGGGCATATTTGAACCACCTTGTATGTACTGTGGTGCAATTATCATAAAATGCATGTTTTGCAATTAATTTGACTAATTTTAAGTTATAATATGACTGCTTTTATCAGTTTTATTATAATTAGTTTACCTATAATAGTTTACAAAAAAATAGTTTTTTAGCCTTTACATAGCACTATTCTACAAGCTTTTTATTGTACACATGCATTTTTATATAATTTTGTACAACCAGGTATCTAATACTTTTTTTATATAGTTGTTAAAGTGAAAATTATTTTCATTAATTTTGAAATAAATAGTTTAACTATACTTACGTTAACTTAATTCTTGTGTAACTAAAAGTTTTGATACAAAAAAACCTTGAAATGAAATATCGAAATTTGTCCCAATAAAAAAGTTTTAAAGAATTAGAAACGCTTTTGTCAGTTTGGCATAATAAGGACTACCTAAGAAAAATATTCGTAAAGCCAATGTCGAGAAAGTTTATGCAACAACACATGTAAACTGCAATGAGGGTAGTACCTTACAGATACAAACCTATACGGAAATACATTGACAAGTAAAATGCTGCATCATTAGTGTTCAGTAAGAGGATCTTTGTTTCATTAATTAAATTTTTCGATTGATTGGTGCTATAATAATAAAAAATATAAAAAGTGCTCGTATAAATGTCCCGGACTGTTTCATATGGTTATGCATGCCTGCATGCTATGAAGTATAATTTGTGCAAACAGACAAAAGTTGTCATGCTTTCACCTTCAAAAAGACTTCTAATAGGTCAATAGCTACTGTTTTGTCTTAGGCTTAAGAATATTTTAACCGCCAGATTTGAATGCTTCAGGCGGATTTTGTCTTTCATAAAGCAAGAATGGCATAAAATTAATAAAAAAAATTTCTTATTTCTTTAATGTCAAAAAATATCTACAAATTCGTGACATGATCTCTATAAACTAAACTGCGTAGTTTTCGACGCCCGGGTATATACAAAGTGTCATAAGAATTTGAAAGCAATAAATAGGCTTTTATAGCAAGGTGGGATAATTTGACAGTAATCCTTTCGATATTATTCGGCGCTTTATATTAAGGTTAAGAAAGTACAAATTGTTATTCGGGTTTTGTCGTATTATTTAAAATAGGGTCTTAGTTAAAAGTTATTCATAATTGTGTCACTGAGATTGAGCAGTAATATTTTGATATGTGTGCTCATAAAACCTAATCACTCGACTAACTAAAAAGTATGATTAAATTGGTAAATGTTTAGCACTTGTAATAGAAAAAACAAATATTCATATAAAACATTTGATACTTAATCTTATAGACTCTTTTATCGACATTACGTAAATGTTTATTTAAACATTTGAAGTTACTTTACATTAATATATTGAAACTAATTTCCATTCTGCACTTTTCTATACGCCCCATTCGTCAGAGACGGCCAAATATAGAATATGCAAACGAAGTTTACTGGATTCTCTGAAGGCCGGCGTCTTCAATAAATATTCCACGAAAAAGTATTTTCCATGTTATGCTATAACACATTTAAACTTTGTTGATTCAGCGAATGTGCGTAACTGTAAAAATGCAGCGCCAGTTTGGGCGTGGTGTGCGCGCCTAGTGCCTTGAACTTCCTAATTGCTGCACCTTCAACTAACGGAACCTTATTTTTAGAAATATAGTAGCACTTTTTTATGTATTTTCCAAGAATTTATTTGAATATAAACGATCTGTAGAGGCTGTTGACCGTAAAATTGCCGTCTCATAAAAAGTGTATACTCTTTATGCTACAGTAGTTTCGTGCACAAAAAAGACGCTGGTTAAAAATTTGCGCGCTTTTAATTGAAGGAGAATAAAACGATTTAAAACACAACGATTAAAATCTGATCTAATATTTTTATAATTTGATAACTGTGCGTGTTACTCTTAAAATTCATAACGGATCATTTTAAACAATAGGTTGATGCAAAAGTCCGTAGTGCTACTGTTGAATTTAAAAGTAGATATTTTTTAAATTTTAGTGCTTTGCCATGGGTGACAAATGTTATATTATAATTGAACAGTTAGAAGTTATCATAATTTTACCTAACCTTGAATTAAGTGGCCTGATTAGAATATTTACTGTAATTATGTCTGAAGTACTTAAAGGAGTTTTTAAAAATCAGAAAGTGCTAATTAAGTATCATTCGTATTTATAATAAAAACAGGTAATAAGTTACGATTACTGGAAAGAAATTTTGACCATAGTTTAGACTCAATTATGTGCTAAATACGTGCGCAATTTGTAATCTACTTCAAAAGTTTGAACTAAATAGTATGGTTATTGACAAAGCTTCTGTAAGTCATACATTTAAACAAACTAACCACTATATGACAACCAATTTGCCTATCAAGGTGGTCTCTCGACTGGAACAGCATTTTACTACCTCACCTGGAGAGTAGAGAAAACGCTGAGCAACAGAGAGATCTTTCTATGTGCCTTTTTGGACATAGAAGGGGCCTTTAACAATACATCTTTCAACTCCTCGGGCCTGAGAGGGCGTGGCCCGGAGGAGACCTGCTGCAGGTGGACAGACTGCATGCTCTAAGGAAGAATGGTTTATTTGTCTGTGTATGGCGAAACTATAATGGTCCAGGTTGCAGGGGGGTGTCCTCAGGGAGGAGTTTTCTTCTTTGAAGGTGGTAATTGAAAGGACTGAACAGGAAGGTCAGTCGCGTAAAAACCACAATTATACCCTTCATGCAAAGAAAAAAATTAGAGGGGCTTACACCTCTTTCTCTTGGCAAAAAAAAATATCACCATATCGGGGGAAGTAAAGTATATAGGAATCGTCTTTGATTATAAACTTACTTGAAACCATCATATTGAGAAAGTGGTCGACAAATTGGTGACAACTCTACCAGTTGTCAGATAGATCTACGACAAGTCGTGGGGGCTAAAACCAGGAATGGTGTACTGGTTGTACATTTGAGAGTTTGGTGGCCTAAAGTTACACAACAAACCACCAAACTAAAACTAGACAAGGTACAAAGACTTGCCTGTTTGGGTATTACAGGGGCGATGAGCACCACGCCCGCTGCAGCAATGGAGACTTTTCTAGACCTCCCACCTCTGCACATAGTGATTCCGGGGGAGGCAAGATTGGGTCACTACAGGCTCATCATTTACTGTACAAGTTACATACGGGTACAGGCCATACTAGAATAATGAATAGTCTCGGGGGCTCTCTGCTTGAAATGAGGACGGACCACACGACCTCAAAAATATGCGATGACTCTCTATTCGAGGTGATCATGCGGGATAGAGGTAGGAACGAGACTTTTAGACAGGCAATTGCACCTGATAGCCTAATCTAGTACACATATGGTTCTAAAACCGAGATGGGAACCGGGGCTGGAATATATGCTGAGGCTCCCAGGGTAGAGCTAAGCTTTTCCCTGGGTCTGTACGCTGCTGTCTTTCAGACAGAAATATACGCCGTATTACAGTGTGTGGGCGAAAACGGTAAGAGGGCTTACAGGAGCAAGCGGATTTATATTATATCAGACAGCTAGGCAGCTTTAAAGCATCATCTAAACTGGTATAGAAATGCATCAACGAATTCAATGCACTGGCAGAACGATGAAACTGTTATAGGTACCTGGGCATTGCGGTATCCACGACAATGAGAAAGCCGATGAATTGGCTAAGCAGGGATCTAGTGAGGCTTATATCGGCTCAAAACATGCTTTAGGAATTTCAAGAAGTGCTACCCGAAGCTATATTAAGGAGAGAACACTCACCCATCATCTAATGTACTGGAAGAATCAATCAGGACATAATTTCGACAAAACCTTCAATAAGGGATTTTGCGAAAGAGAGTTGCAGAACTCCTTAACCTAAATAGGCCACAGCTATGGACAACCATAGGGTTTCTTACAGGACATGCTAGAGTAAAAACACCTCTGAAAAATTGATAAATTTAATGGTGACCTTGCATGGAGACTTTGTAGCAAGGAACCAGAAACAGACTTACACATCCTTTGCAAGTGCGATGCGCTGTGCAGGAAAAGGTAACATATATTCGGAAAACTAATCCTGGAACCGGAAGATTTCCAGACACACCTTGTAAAGGACCTGTATCTGCTGATTCAGGTGACACCAATTACATATTGGTTGTGAATTTATTTAATTAGGGTAATCACAATAAGCCATAGGCTGCAGTGAACATGGATCCATTACGGAAGACATACCCTAAGCGCAAAAAAGTCATAGAGTGCATGAAGAACCAAGCGTGTTAATTTGTCGTCGTTTACAATAATTGAATCTTTCACTATGCAACGCATTTTAACAAAGGATCTGCATATATAGGTATATAAAGAAACGGACCACCAGAAACGCCAACCATTTGTGAATTGGGTTTTAGAAAACATAATAGTTGATAGTAATTTTTGCACAAAAAAATGTATTTTGGGCGACAGAAACTAACTTTCTTACTGGCTTTGTGAATCGGCAAAATTGTCGCATCTGGTTAGTGAAAATTAACGTGCTATTCACGAAAAACTAATGCATGCACAAAAATGCGCTGTTTAAGGCTGGAGAAATCATTGGCCTGTAATGAGGACGATGGTCAATGAATGGTGTACACTATCGGTAAATGCTAAACAATTTTTTTAATAAAACCAAGAATATGAACTTGAACGACATGTTTAACAAGATGGTGCTACTTGTCACACGATACTTGAAACTTTCATTTACTTTAAATCAAATTTCTTTGATTGATCAAACTTTTCCTCTGAGGCTATTAAAGAAAATGGTTTATATCAACAAACCTTTTACAATTTTAGGGCTAAAAGAAAACATAAATGATATTGCTAAAATAAGGACGTGTTTATGAGAAGGCGTTGTGGAAACTTCGCTAAAAACCTTCAAATGTTTTTGAACTTCTACAGCAGTCGCTAGATTTAGATCAAATTTGAGATATGTTTCTTGAGAATATATATAGGTACTGTTTAAAAATATAGGGAATGGGTTGAGATGTTATTATAAATATATTGATTCCTCCTCGTATAATTAACAAGACCACTATTTAATTTGTCTACTTCTAGCTTTCAGAATAATTTTAAATTTTTTGTTTTTATAACAATTGCTTGCAATATTTGATAATTGCAGTTTTGGTTAGCACACTTTGACCATTGATACTTATATTATGCTTTTGTTTCTTTCTCTATACGTTTATAGTTGTTTTTTACGGTGTTTAACCGCTTCAACTTTGTGTTCCTATCCTCTAACCCGAGTTTGAATTCGGTATTTTTTTTTAATTTAGACGCGTACATTTCTTATAGGAATTGTTAATTTTTCAGTATTCTTATTTCTTTTCTCATTTTATAAATTTGTGTAACTTTTATATCTTTTGTCATTTCCTAAGCATATTTTTTAATACATTGTTACTAGGTATATTAGCCTTTTTTGGTGTAATTATAGTTATTCTGTTTCTATAAATATGTTGTATTTAGTTATTTTTGCATCTTTACTTGAAGATTTCTCTTTCCGTCTAAAATAGTTGTTGGTGTTTTTGAAAATATGGTATTTCACTGTATTATGCATTTTATTTATGCATATACATTATGTAAACTTAGGTACATTTGTTTGTTTTATGTGTTGCACGTAATTACAAAACTGTTACTCATATTAACTATTCAAAGGATCTATGATCTTTCTTGCAGACCTCTTGTCCAGAATTAAAATTTCTTGATAAATATTTGAATTAAGAGATTATAATTCAAATAGCTTATTTCCTCTTTACGTTTAACGACAGATAGGTCAAACGTTTAAGTGTTTTTCAAATTCTATTTTTATATATATTATACTATATAGTGTATAAGTGTACTGTACCTTCATTAATTTACTATATTGTAAGCTAAGCATGTTATTTCTATTTTTACTAATTAACTTGTATTAACTAACAAAAGAACAAAATAAAGTGGTTTGTAGAATAATAATAAACTGCTAAAAAAGATATTAAAAGTGGCACTACCAGCAAATTGGTATCGCATGTCTTAGATTGAAATGTGTTTTGACAGAGACAGCATTTTTTTCAATATTTTACTGTTATTTGTTAGTATTATGTTTTTATTGTAACTATCGTGTTTCTTTAAAGAATTGTTTGAGAACAAAACTTAACTAATAAAAGCAGTAAACTCCAGTCACATATAAACAATATAGAGCGAAAAACACATCTATTTTACAAATGTATCAATAATACGACTATGGGATCATTTTAACCTAACAATATTAAAAAAAATGGACAATTGTCGAGACCAATATACTCGGTTGTTATACTATCGGCAATAAAGTAGCTTGTATTTAGATTAATTTGCACAAAGCTATAGTAATCCTGTTGATTATGAACTTTTACCAAATTCAGTTATCAAAAAAAACCTTCATATTTAATAAATTGTTTAAAAGTAAAAAAAAAGTAAAATGAATATCTACGGTTTTCAAATTTATACCTACACACATTACTTAATAATTATTTCTGTAATAGGTCTGGGCATATATCACAATAAGGCTTGCTTGTCAACCCATATATTAATTGTGCTTCTCATTTCTTTCAAAAAATCTCGTTAGAAGCAGCTGCTGTTGTATATAGACTTCTGCTGAAAATATAGTTTTAGCTCTCTCTAAAATTGATTGCATTAACATTACTATTATTATTATTATTGTTATTAGTATTATTATCTTTGTCATATAAAGCGCAACGTAATCTTGTAGAAACTAAATTTACTGTTTATTTTAAATTGCAAAATAGAAAAATTTAAGATAAGTCGATTGTTGTTTTAAATTTTTTATATTAAAATTGTTAGATGAGTGATGCAGTTGGTAGACGTTTGCGTGAAGCTTTTTTGGCAGTTTTGTTAGTTAATGTGCGACCGCCAGTTTACTCCCATAATTGGTAATTCTTCTTAAAGTGCCGTCATTTATTGATGTTAGCGATTACTTCACTGTATCTCTCTTTGCCTCGGGCTACATTAAAATATTTCTGTACTTCTAAACCAATCTAATTTCTCAAATTTATAAACCCAGACCCTGTTGAGCGATTCTTTGTTTTTCTTCTATTTTACTCATCATAAGTTGAAGCACACGGTACCTGAAGTAGTAATGTATTATATTGCCAAAATATTTGGCTTTACGGCGTTTTATGGTTGCTAATGACTGTCTTTCTCTTTCTATTCTTTTCAGCACTTCATCGGTCTAGCTATCCATAGAATGCGGAGAATTCGGCAATACATTTCGAATAAATCCAGCGTATTTATCATTTTTATTTTTAGGGTCCATGTTTTGGCGCCGTAAAGTAGAACCGCAATATGTAGCATTGGACCATTCTCCACCGAACATCTATGTTAAGTTGTCTGTTTCATAGTAACTAATTAAAAAAATATATAACGAAATATGTAAGAAGCATATACGAATATAAAATATAAAAAAAGCGTAAGGGTGGTTATGGGATAAGGTATGTGCCTTTAAAAATGCAGCCGAATTGTGAAATATGTAGAAATAGTAATTTTCGAGACGATTGACCAGTTAAGAAGAAACGATCCTCAATTCGAGTCTTGCGACGAACTGGTGGCTATTTATAGCATTTTAAGTTCAAGTTTGCCTGCTACAGGACATGATAAGATTTTGTAGCTACGCAGATAGTGTGAATGATAAAAAAATCATTGATATTTAGTGCATATAATTTTTGTAATTTTTTAGAGTTTTCACTTTATAGTTATTTAAGCCAATGATTAGTATTGCCCATTCTACAGTCAACATTTGATTTTATTGAATAATCGTACTTTTTTACATTATGGTAATAAAAATGATACTCGATTCCCTTTGTTTTGTTTTCGAGTCCAGCATAAAATGTGAGTCACATTGCCTTGAAAATGTATAGGTAAATAGTTGAAGTTTTTGCCAGGCAAAAGATACAAATAATTTTTTATCGCATTTAAATTCTATATAAAACTTAAAATGAGTGCATCAAACTTTTATCATTTATAAATTACTACCGAAAGCGTGCCAACGCTTAAGAGGTAGTCATCAAGTCTGTCATCACGATAACCCAAAAACTAAAGCTCTGACTGACACCAAATTTGGTACACAAATATTTCAGACCAAAACAAAGTCAAATCTGAGAACGAACGATTTATTTTTTGATTTTGTTTATTCAATCGAACTCCAATTCGACAAGCACAACGCAATCCTCAGTCACCCATGCATAACTAAGCTATGAAATTATTTATCATTGTGTTAGTTAAAGTTTCCGGTAGTTGCAAATTTTGTTTTACATCATTTTCATTGTATATATTTTAAACATATTATTTTGTCTTTTTACCTTTTTGATCTAAAAGTTTAATAATAATCTCTAGGTAAACACCCTTAAGTTTCCTATTCTTTACTACAAATTTGACCCTTTAAATGTTGCAACTGTTTCAACAAACGTTTACTATTTGATTCAAATTGTAAACCTTCTTTTTAGTTTGTTAGTTAGTTTGTTTTCGGTAATGCAAAACCAATTATTATAAGATATTGAATGATTGTGCCCGATTTGAAAATATTAAAAATACAAGCTGTTATAATACAGAACTGTTTTATTAATTGATTATAGTTTCTACCGATATCCAAAATGGTCATTCAAGTATGTCCATTTTTTCTTCAATGAAACTGTTTGGTTTTACTCAAAAAGTAACGAAGTAGTTTTCAGCAGGTTTCATTGAATCAGATTTCTTGTCATTTAGACTACTCTGTAGAAACCGGAATATATTACAATATATGGAGTATGATCTGGATAATAGGGTGGGTATTAAAGCATTTATTTTTAACTCTTTCAGTGTTTGTACCATTGATTTGGTTTTGATCGTTTTTTCGATTTTACAAAGCAGGATGTTTGTTAAAAATTTTTACAGTGACTTGGGTAAGTTTTTCACAGTATTTGTATGACGTAGTTGGTTCTCTAAATGGGAGAACCTGTTCAGATGCTTATAGAAAGTGGCAACAACTATACATATGGTCTCTTTTATATATAAATATTTTAAGTTTACAAATTATACTAATACTAATTGGTTGTTTGGTAGTTATTTAAATTCAAACGTTTTGGATTACTCAGTAAAATGAAATATAATTTTAATGTCTGGTACGATTTTTTTTTAAGAAA
Source organism: Sinelater perroti (assembly GCA_036346155.1). NCBI lineage: Eukaryota > Metazoa > Arthropoda > Insecta > Coleoptera > Elateridae > Sinelater > Sinelater perroti. The sequence continues at coordinate 363,508 of JARFIY010000355.1, read as the reverse complement.
AAACGACAAATAACGGTCATAAAAGGATTTTGTCTATATTGAGTTATTTACATCTTTCTACAGTTCGACTTGAGTATATTAATTTATGCGTTCCAGAACAAACTATACCACGTTCTGAAGGTCCAACGGACAAGTAAATATTTATGACTTTATAAAGACCACGAAAATATTAACTAAGCAAGTTTATTTCTTGCGCAATAATACATGTGAAAACACTTTGCACATAATAGGTACTGGGCCGCTGCAGAACAAAAATAAATTTGTATATAAACTGCTGCTAACTCTTTGTAAGTTTAAGAGGAACGCATTAGATTTCAGCATTTTGCAAGCACAGATAGAAGTGGGAATTACCATTATATACCGAAAACGAAACAGAAATCTAAATAGATTACATAAAGCAAATTTCTTTCTAAAAAAGCTAAAAGCGAGCTATCTGTTAACTAATTAGATTGAGAAGGACAAAACCACTATTAACAAATGCTCTACGGTAGTTTTACACAGATTAATGGCAGCGATTAAGTAAACGTCCTGGAAAGTATTGCTCCACTATGATAACTGGCCGATTTAGACCCTGTCGTTGAGCAAAAATTGACTAAAGTAGAGTTTTACATTTTTTAAATTTACTATATTTCCCATCAAGGTGATTCCAAAAGTCAAACCTTTCTTGCTAAACAAAAATTGGATCCAATGAGGTGACAAAGCAAAGCGTAGTTGAGTATCTTAAAAACGCTGGAGCAAATACATTAAACTTTAAGAAAACCTCATGTCGACAAATGAAGTACATTATAACTCAAATTGTAGGCGTTAATATCAAACCAAATTATCCATTAAATTACTTTCCTACAAACAGATGAGAATGTTTTGAAAACCCTGGTTTCTTATACGATAGATCTGATAATGCTACATTGAGGCATATAAAATAAGAATCATAACATTTTCTAATAGATTATTGACTATGCTATAGGTGTAGAAGAAACTTGTTCAGTGTTAGCGTGCGTGTGTAGACAAAGTTGGTTATTTTACAGAAAAGTAATGATACCATTTTTTTGATGATTATAAGCTTATAGAAATACATAGGTTATTTGTATACCTTATCTATTAACAAAGTCGCCGAAAAGGAGATAATAACTTTTTAAAATACCCTTGCATTCTTTAAATTACTAAATATTTTTGGATATTACTGAAAAATTTATGAAGAAACACTGATTTGCGTACAAATTTGTTTGTCTTACCTATAATAGAATATAAAAGCTCATCTACTAATTTATAGAATTTTAAAATTATTTTAGTACCCCATGAAGACTACTACTAGGAGTTTTCCGTTAAATCTACCCATTTTAAGTAAACTTTTTGATTGGTTTCAGCCTATGTCCGATGCTGCGACTATTTTAAGAAAGGTATTTGATCTTCAGTTTCTCAGGTTAAGATACAGTAGAACCTTTACCTCATCTATGTATGGTAAGGGCTACTTTAAAGTTTAATTTCATAATTAGTAAAATATTTTGTCAAGTATGAGGAAGAGTAAGAGTAGTTAAGAATTCATTTACTAATATTATATTCTTATTATCACTAAAGTTTTTTAACAGAAGCATTTGAATCAATTTTTCAATAACCTTTACAAATAATTGCACAAGTTTTATGAAAATCGTATACATACTTGATTATTAAAATCTTAATTTATGAAATATAAATTTGAATGGTATAATTTACTAATGGTATTAGAATCCTCTTAAAATTCATTTTCAGTTATAACTTACGGGATCTAAATTTTTACTGATGTATGGCCTTCGAGATGTTTATACTTGCATAACGTATATTTCGTTATTCGTTTGCAAAAAACTCTCCCAAAACTCTGCACCAAACACACCAATTGCAATCGTTTCAAAAGTCTACTGGAAAATGAAATTAATTCTTCTATACGAATCAAAGACTCTCAAGATTTTGACGAAGCAACCCAACATCTAACAACAACGATACAAAATGCTGCCTGGCGAGCTACGCCTAATACAACAACCAACCATTTGAAAGCTACCAATATTTTCCGTTATATACGAGACCTCGTTGCAGAAATACACAGAGCGCGAAAGAAGTGGCAACGAACAAAAACAGATATGATAAAACCTTATACAATTGACTTGCCCACCAGCTTCACAACGTAGTAATAGAACCATGAAATAACACATTCAAAGAATACATCATGCAACTCTCGCCAGATAACCAAACTATATAGAAAGCAATGAAAAAGTTTAAACAATCGATGGTTATGATACCCCCATTCAAAAAGCTTAATAGCAACTGGGCCAGTTTTGAAAAATAAAAAGCAAATATCTTCGCCGAGCATCTCGTTACCGTTTTCACACCGCAGCCCCAAGGTACCCATAATGATATTGAAATCTAATCATTTTTTATAGCATCATGTCAATTAAATTTACCAATATTCGAAAGGCTGCTGGATATAGCCTGATGGTGGGTAAAATGTTACAAAATCTTCCTCGTAAAACTGTAGTGTTGCGTACCATTATTTACAATAGCATTCTACGATTATGCTACTTCCCTGCTCATTGTAAATACGCCCAGGTCATCCATGATTGCTAAGCTTGGTAAACCACCCACACAAACTTCTTCCTACAGACAAATCAGTTTTTTGCTCTTACTGTCCAAGATTTTTGAAGAACTGCTGCTCAAAAAAATTCAAGCAACTGTAGATCCCGATAGTGTAATCTCATTCTATTAATTTGGTTTTCAACAACATCATTTGACAACTCCCCAAAGTCATAGGATTGTTACTTATATCATGGAGAGTTTAGCAACAAAATACGCACGGCCACATTTTTAGACATTAAGCAAGATTTCGATAAGGTTTGGCATGAGAGCTTGCTACACAAGAATAAACTACACTTTCCAAGCCAATTGTATTTAGGACTTACGAAGACAAAATAAATAATACAGTGTCAGAATATCATAAAATTACTCTCGGGGTATCACAGGGAAGTGTACTTGGCCCGTTACTTTATTTACTCTATACATCTACAATCAATACCTTAATAGCTATGTTCGCTGATGACACGGCTATCCTCTCAGCTAACGAAAGACTAGAAACAGCAGCATCTCATTTACAAGCCCACCTAGATACTCTGCAATATAATTTCACAAATGGCGAATATCAGCAGATAGTGACAAATCTCGTCACGTTCGTCAACAGGCGTACTGTTTGCCTACAAGTTAGAGTTAGCGATGCTCTAATACCCCAGAAGTCCGAAATTGAGTACCTCGGACTCAATCTGGACCAGAAAGTAACATAGAGTGCACATATCAAAGCCAAAATGAAGCAAATGGACCTAAAAATGAACAAATAAACTGTCTAGTCAACAACAAATGAATCTTATATAAAGTTATTATTAAACCTATTTGGACATTTGGGATCCAACTGTGGAGCTGCGCAAAGGCCTCCCATTCCAAAATACTACAAAGATGCCAATCGAAGATTCTTAGATCAATAGCAAATGCTCCATGGTTTGTTATAAATGAAACTCTACACAACGATCTTGGGACACCATATGTAATCAACGAAATCTAGCGGCTTAGGAAACAATATATCAACAAGTTGCCAGAAAATGAAAATCATCTAATTTATCAGTTCAGTAACCAGCCGACCGCCACCAGAAGACTGAAAAGACAAGGCCTATTTTTGTAATCAGCCAGGTGTAGTGTGAAATCATGGGAAAATGGCATTGGCTAGTAAATTAGAAGAAAAAACTACTCAAATAATTAATAGATATTTAATTATTATATTCTTCTATTATTTAAGTGGAATATATTGAAGATTCGATGTAGGTTTCCTTCAATTTCGAGTTGGCTGTTGTTCTACAAAGGTACAATTTTCATTTCAAACTCCGGAGATCTTTTAAGCATACTCTGTATACATAATAAAGATCATCGTGCTTCAGTACATGATTGATTGGATGAAACATTGAAAGACATAACACATAATAACGTAGTCATAGAATGCATAATTCTAACAGTCGCGCCATCACCTTAATTGAAGCGTCACAGGTGTTCTAAGCCCCGCGATAGCTTTCAGGTCAGCTTTGATATGTGATGCAAGCGCCGTAATTATACAAATACGCTGAACAACCAGCTCGGCGCGTTCTCCTATTCCTGAAATGGCAATCTTAATACATAATTATTTTTACAAGTTTCCCAGAATACCGCTGCCAGCTGCCACGCGAGAGGTGGACGCAAATCAAGAGCTAAGACGACCTTGTTTGGTATTCGGGCGCCAGAAGCAGGTTGGGGCCGGTTGCATCACGGCGTTTCGATCCATGCTATCATTAACGGTTTTAATAAAACTTTCCTGATTTATCATTCGCTGAATTATTTTTCAGCAACTTGTCATTAGCATTATTGCTGTTGCGCAGCCGGTCGTTGCCGACACACTTTTGGTCAGTTCCATGACGCGCGCCTCTTTAAAACTTTTTCATTGTGATCAACTTCTGAATTCCATTTGTAGACGTAACCTTTGCGCAAGGTTTGACAGAATTATTATTTCTATAATGTGTATGTTGCATGAACTAATAACGTATTCTAATGAACGCTTTTTGTTCACAGGAATAACTGTATTTGTCAATACATAAATATAAAAAACTTGTTGGTACGTTTAGAAGTGAAAATAATATCTTACTTTCATTCACTAGTACTTACTTGAGGCATTTAAACAGATTGAAGCATGAAATCAACCAACAAATTATAATTATGAAAAATGTAACTTAATAATACTACAAATAATAATACATCAACTCTATATATCAGTAGAACTTGTCTAAGCTTCTAAATTTCTTTCTTGAAGTAGCTTACATCAAGATCCTCAAAATATTTCTTTACTTTTTATGTTTGAAATTTTTATCTAGTTAAAATTTTTGTTTACATTTTCAAAAAAAAAGTTTCTCAACCTTCTCATTATTGGTTACTATTTCAAACAAAGATCTCATCTTCCAAAAAATTTGTGCATGTTTAACTGCTTTGTTAAAATTTAATGAATTCGTTCTTTTAATACTCCCATTATTTATGCCAATTATTTTTAAGATTTAAATGTTTGTCCTCTCTTGAATTTATTTAGCTAGTGAGAAACAGAGCCATGAGAAGAAGTATCATCACCTAATATATCTATAGAGGTATATCTTATTATGTTTTTCTTTGCTTCTTTATAGATGATTTGATAAAACTAGACATTTTGTATTTTTAATTACTAAATCGATCTCCCTTGCAATGAATGTCCACTCAAATATTCTCCTTCTTCACGTCTTCCTTATGTTTTTATAAGTAGAGCGTTGGATATATGTTATTTATTTCTTCTCTTTCACTCTTACCTGTAAATACATTTCTTCTACTCAGATCTCATCGTAGCCAATTTCTTTATTTGTGGTACAATTTTGATTTTTTGTTTTCTAATTTCCTTGTTTGTCCCATTTTGTTTTTACACAGATATTTCTGAAGTGTTTTATTTCTGTAGCATTTATTTATTTCATGCACTTTTGGGCTACTCAAAGTAATTTCCATATGCTGGGTTTGATTGGTTCACTGCGCGAACGCATCGAACCAGAGGGGCTCAGGCCGCATGTTAATCGGTAGTTTGGCTTTCGAGAATGTAGTCGCTATGTAGCGTTTCTCTGGAGCGGAGCGTGCGTTTGGGTGCAGAAATTTTACAGAAACAATGATTTGACGATTATTTCACGGATAAAGTTTATTAATCATCATGATTTGAGTAACATAAATCAAGCGACAATGTGTTTCATTATAAAATAGGTCCATAAGTTTGAAGAAACCGGTTCAACTACGGATAAACCTAAGTCGAGACGACCAAGGTCATCAAGAACCGACGATAATGTAGAGACCGTACGACAGTCCCTTCTGGAGACTTCTGACCTATCTAAACGGGCAAGAGTTTTGAATGTGCCTAAATCATCATTATACCGCATTCTGCGGTAAAATTTTTATTTACACCCCTATAAAAACAAATTGGTGCAAGAATTAAAGCCCAACGATACAAGTTAGAGGCTTTAATTTGTTAACTGTGTAAACGAGTATTTCAATGCATTCAACATTTTGTTGAATGATGAGGATGAGGAACATTTTAATCGCAATTGCTACGTTAACAAACAGAACTACCGTTACTGAAGTGCTACGAATCTACAATGTAAGCACAAGAAACCTCTTCATTCACCAAAAGTGACTGTATGGGCTGCAATGTCAATGTGAGGAATAATCGGCTCGTACTTCTTTGAAAATGAAAGGGGCCGCGCGTTAACAGTAACTTCAGAGCGCTATGTGAAGGTGCTGAACAATTTCTTGGAACCTGAATTTCAAAATTTTGCTAGCTATACTCAAAGAACGTGGTTCTAGTAGTGTTTGGTGCTCATCCGATTTGAGCCCTCGTGAGCGACGGAGCAGAACCAGCCGACCAGGTGCTCTAGTGCGCTGTGCTTGCACGCTGTCGTTGCCTATTGTACGTTCCGCCCCGTCCGTGGTGCCCCAGGATTGAAGCCGCCAACGAAGAGCACGCCGAAATCTGCGTCCACGTTACCAGAGACCATTACTTGCGTCGGGAGAGCGCACAACTGACCTGCCGCCCACCATATTTGCAGTTATTCAAGTATAGTTGTATTGTTTTTGTTTTCTTCCCAGCTTCGTTGTTTGCTTAATTGTTAGTTTGTGGTTAATTTTAGTGTTGCCCAATATATAGTTTACTCAGCTCCGCTTTGTTTTATTTTTGCTTATCGAGTCACTTACCTGCACTTAATTATCAAACAAGTAAAATGGAACAACATTTCGGGCTATTTGGTTCAACTTAAAGAAAATATTAAGAAATGGCAGTCATTACGGAGACAAAGTGCTGTGCAGTGATCAGAAATTTTACTTCGTGTTTAAAAAAGTGTTGCCAGTATGCAAATTACATTTAGATAACATTATTTTTAAAGACTAATTTCCCAAAGTTTGTATTTTAATGGAAAATAAAAGTTTTGTAAAAGACGTCTTTTTTGTTTTTTATAGCTACCTTATTTTCAGAAACCTTGTATAATTATAAGTGATCAATGACACATGTTTTTTGATATTTAATTCTACATTTGTCTAGCTTTCCTTGTCCTATTTATATATTTTACTATCTATTTTTCTTCACTTCTTAGTATACTTATTCATACATGATACGGTTTTTATATTTTTGTTGGTAAATTTGCTATCAACCCAGTATCATCTACGCACAATAAACTTTCTACTCTTAGAGTATTAAACTTTGAGATTCTATTACTGATTAGAATTGTTGTGATTTTTCTTGTGTACTTTTAATTAGTTTATTTTTGAATGTATTATAAATAATAAAAGACTTTAGCTGTCGGCTTGTTTAACTCCTTTCTTTATTTCCAATTATTTAGACCATTTAGAGCTTATATACATGTTATATATACTTTTTATCAAATTTATGAATTTACTAGATACTCTTAATAGTTTTAAACATTCCCAAATAATTGATTTTTTATAGTGTATTGAAAACAGATTGTAAGTCTATGAATGATAAGTATAGTTTTATCTTAATCTTTATTACTCTTTCCATAATACTTTTTAAAATAATATATTATTTTTAATTTGTGTGTTTGTCCTATATGCTGCTTGCTCGTTTTCTAAATATAATTTTTTTTTGTTTATTAGTATTCTTCAATCTTCAATCTTCAAGGCTTACCACTTTTTATATGTCCTGAAGAAATATAAAAAACTTAAAGTAACTCTTATACTGTAGTTTCAAACACCAATAGAAATATTTTTTAATGCATTAGCTTTTATTGCACAAAAAAATCCTGTTGTATTATAATGTCTATGCTATTTTCAAAGAATAAATAATGCAATCTAAAACAACTTGTTGTGCAAAAAGTGTTACCATTAAAGACATCGTAAATGAAGGACATAGAAAAGAGAGAATTTTATAAGCCGGGAAGTAAGAAATTTGACAATATGGACTATTATCATACATATAATTACAAAACTGGTAAGAGGGTGGTAATTTCATTAGAACATTTTTTGTTAGTACCATTTCATTTATGTTATAAGTTACATTTTTTTTGACTTTCAAATATATTCACCAATGCAAATAGAAACAATAAGTGTAAAAATATTGATATTTATTTTGGTAATTTTAATTTTTTAGAAAAATACAATAGATAAATTTGTATGGCTTTTATAGAGAAATTTCACATTATTGAATACAATTAAAACAAATTACACATTAATTATAAATGTTAGTGGTTATTTTTACGGTATTGAAAAACTGTAGAGTTATTTCAGTGAGTTGTCCGGTGCGATCAACTACATACAATTAACGTGTGTAGTAAATATTTTAATTAACTTTGGGGAACTAAGGAGATGTTTATGTGAATAAAAAAATGATTTATTTAATAAGATAGGGAATATTAAATTAGACACTTTAATGAATTAAAGTGGCGGCTTCTTAACCTACTAGGCAGCAATAAAACCAATAGAAGTACATTAAGATTATGAGCATTTTATCTAAATATCAAAAGTTATTTTTTTATTTTATTTACTTGTATCTTATACAACAAACAATAAATGTTTTAATAATAACAGATAAATAAATGGTGGCTTAAACGAAAAGCTACATTTAAATTTAGTATAAAACTATTTTTAAATTGGTTTATAATGAAATATTTATCAAGTATTAAAATACATAATTTCCGATTAAATATAGATAAGTTATTTTATGCGAATTTTGGTTCTTTTTACAAAACGATATTTTAGACATCTTCGTATCAATATCATCAGGTAATTTTACAAAAAGAAGACACTTTGTCTTAAATCACAATATCTTGTTGGCCAGTTTAGTCGGCGTTTCGTAAAACTACGCGATAAGAAAATTGTTAGTGCAATATATCAACTGTTGCTAGTAGATGGCAGTATTCTGATAAACAACATTTGGTTCTAATCCATGTAGTTCAGTTGGTGCTCAAAAAAACTGAGTTATGTTACGGTAACAATCGCTATTTTCAGTTTTAGCATATGCTACATCATTTGCGAAGAAGTATGGCTTTATAATGCCACTTGACCAAAATTCATACCAAACAATGACTTCTTGAAGCTGCGTTTGTTTTCTATGTTTCGTGAGAATTTTTCGAACTGCAAGACAACTACTATCGTGTAGGGTAATGTTTTTGTCAACATTATCAATGTAAATGATCAGTCTGGTTTTTCTATAAAAAAGCAAACTTCTGTATCAGTCTTTCTTTTACAGTTCTGTTTATTTTCTTTTTATCATTTTAATTGTATAAAGGGTGACCTAAATAGAAGCAAAATTTAATTTTTAAATTAAAAAAAGGATAGAGTTGCTTTATAATGAAATATTTATTGAGTACAATCTTAGTTTAATATAAACCATTATGTCTCAAAAAATTGACTACTTTTGTTTGAAGAAGGTTAATTAGAAATATGTAGTAAATGAAGTATATACTACTAGCACATTTGTATAATTGCTTAGAAGGTGCTTATATTATTAATTTTTGTTAAAATTATTGCCAATGCTCAATCTTGTTGTTTCTAAACAACAAAAATTACGCCATGATTGGCTGAAAGAACTATTATTGTGTTTCTAAATATACCTAGTGATAAAGTTTTTCTTGAAGTGATCTTCTCGATCATAAAAAAATATATTGTGTTTTCACACGTGTCTTAACGTTTTTAATAAACTTCTGCTTGTTTACTATTCAATTCCTTTCGAATAAATTTAATCATACCTGAAGTCTTCAAAAAGTATTTATTTTAATCTAAAGCACATAAGCAGAAAGTGGTGTCATTTATAGAATTATCAACCTTCTAAGAGTTTACCGGAATGCAAAAAATTGGTTAATTAAAATTGTGAAACAGCCAATTAAGACAAATTTTTTTTTGAATTAGCTAAGTTTTTGACTATTTCTACTTTTTTCTAAAGTAAAGCATAAAACCGTTAATATGTCTATTGATTATGGTTCATTTCAAGAACTACTGGACAGATTTTGATTTAAAAAAAAAACTATCCGATCGGGAGCTTCCTTATTACTTAAACTGTTAAGAATGTCCCACCAAAAAACATAAACGTTAAAAATAAGGCCAAGTTCCTATCCAAAAACAGTCAACCTATAAAAGTTGTAAGATTTAAATCAATCAAGGCCAAGCCATTTGTTCAGAACAACAGGTATGGAATCCAACTGAACTCAAGTAGGGCTTTTTCTTGTATACCTAATTCGGCTCCCGGTTCCTCTTGAGTATCGCCGTATTTGTTATTCAACTCGAATTTCTACATTATTTTTACACTCCCTTATCCTATCAATGATTTTCTAGTCTGAAACGTGGTAATTTTTTTCATGTCACTGTGTAAATACATCAGGTAAATAAAGGGAAAAAATTGCATAATTATTAAGAATTAGTTTTTTTGCTTGGAGTATAGGTTCAGGAGATACCGCAAAGTAATTTTTAAAGTATAAATGAATTGGTGACTAATTTTAATGGACACTCTTTAATGTGTGGATGACTCTAAAACCAATCTAAAGAATCATTAAATAGTGACTTTGTTGCTATCCATATTCTGGTACGCATAGGACGAAAAAATTTGCCAAAAAATGACACATTGATGCTTGGAGAACCAGTTGTAAAATTGCTTGCGGCAAAGATTAAGTACGTTATCGTATGTTTTGATTATTTCTTTACAAATGTAAGTTTGTTCGAAACCATCTACTAGGTTGGCAATTGTAGAAACATACCTACTATGCAAGACAAGCGCTACTATTATGTGTGAAATAGCAGGATACCAAAGAAATTTTTTACTCGAGTTGATCTAAATTACGAAAATAAATAAAACTAATGAAAAGATGTCAATCGACTGTTTGAAATCATTGCATTTTACCGACAAAAAATGAGTGAGTGTGTTTGATCAGAAAAATCTATGATTAAGCCCAGAAGTCTACTAAATTGTGGAAATGTTATAATAAGACTACAGTAAATAAATGGATATTGTACAATGATCTACGATGTAAACGGAAAAGGTTTTATTTGGCATTTATTGTTGATCTTGCCGAACAATTTGTGGAAGAAGTCGTGACACAAACTAACTTGCCGTCGCGAAAAAGAAACATATCATTAGAGAAAAGCACCCAAAGCAACTAGAGTCCAGTTTAATTTTGTGTAAAACTGTTTTATATAATTTTATACTAAATAATAATAATAGTAGTCGTATGGCTCTAAACACCCCGCATGGGAGCACGCCTTACAAGTTGAGAGGTGGTTAAAGTTGTTATATATTCGCTCTCTCTGCCCTGTTGTCGCTTACCATCTCTGATGCGGGGCGATGTGGCAAGCACCGCGTCTTAGGCGACCGTCAATATTACCCCTTGTTCGAGTGAACGCAGGTACTCACTTATTTTTAGTGACTGAGTAGGCCATCCGCTAGGCATCAGAGAGCACCGGAATTCTTTGAATAATGTGCACATAAAGTATACCAGGAGCAGCAAACTCAAATACTTGTTCTAAGCTCTTTTGGTACAATTTAAATGTAAAGGAGTTGATGTTTTAAAAGATATTTTGATATTTTAAATATTGAATTGTCTTCTATAACTATTTAAATACTCAAATGACATTTGAAGCATCTAACTCAGAATGTGAGCAAATTGATACAAAATAACTATAAAACTAGATCAAATATAAATTTTTTACAAAATGCAATTTTTTGTATTAATTCCAGATATAATCTACATATAATTTACATCAGAAAATATGACAACCGTAGTATAGGCTCTTAACAAAAGTCTCTTGCAGTCTAGATCTGTAAAGAAAATTTTTTATTTTATTTCTCTTCACATCCGACTGTTGAAGATAAGTAAAGTTTTTTTGTTTGATATATTTTTTTCATTTTCTTCTGGTAAAATTATATTTCTTTACTTCAATCTGTTTAAGTGTCTTCCTCTCTTATGCTCGTACGGTCTCCATTCAATTATTTTACGGTTCCATCTATTTTTGTCACTTCTCGCCACGTGTCCTGCGTAACTCCATTTTAATTGGGCAATCTTAATACCAATGTCTGTCACTTTTGTAATTGATCTTATTCTGTCATTCCTAACTTTATCTCTTCTTGTTATATTTAACATTACTCTCTCCATTCCCCTTTGTGCTATTCTCATTGATTCTATGTTCTTTTTGTTGTTGCCCAATTCTCTACTCTATATGTCATGGCCGGTAAAATACATTGTTCGAATACTTTTGTTTTCAGGCGTTGATCTATTTTGTGTTTTTCAAAATGAAGGATAGTCTTCCAAATGCGATCCATCCACTTTTATTCGTCTTTTATTTCCTTCTTTTCACTGCTTCGTCCTAGTTCTATTCTTTGGCCTAGGTATATATATTCTTCTACTCGTTCAATTTGAGAATCGTCAATTCTAATTTCTACATCTGGACCAGGGCGCATTACTTTTGTTTTTCTTAAATTCATTTTAATCCTATTTTGTTTGACTCTCTATTTAGATCAATGATCATTTCTTTCAAGTCTTCTAAATTTTCCCGAGTAGTATGATATCATCAGCATAGCGTAGGTTAGTAAGCCGCTCTCCGTTTACATTTATTCCTTTATCTGGCCATTCTATCTTCTTGAACACGTCCTCCAGTGTTAGGGTAAGAGTTTCGGCGACAGTGTATCACCTGTCGCACTCCTCTTGCAAGTGGTACTGGGTTAGTTTTCGCGTGTAATGTATATGTTGCTGTGACTCCCTCGTTTAGTTGTTGTATGAGTTGTATGTATCTTTGATCTATTCGACTGTTTGCTAATGCTCTATATATTGCCCAGTGTTCAATGGTATCAAACGCCTTTTCATAATCTACAAAGGCCATGCATACGGGGAATCCATATTCGTTTGATTTTCGATGATTATTTTTATTGTTAATAGGTGGTCTCTAGTGCTGTACTCCTTCCTGAATCCCGCCTGTTCCCTTGATACTCATCCAGCTTTCTTCCTAGTCTGTTGGTAATAATCTTTGTTAGCAATCTGTACAAATGTGACAATAAACTGATGGGTCTATAATTTTCAAGTTTTGTGTTTTCTCCTTTTTGTATAATAATATGACGTTTGAGTTTTCCAGGTTTTGGGTATTTGAGTTGTTTTAAGCATGTGTTTAATAGTTTTGCTATTTTTGATATTAAATTATCCCCAGCTCTCTGATCATATCTATTGATATTTCGTCATCTCCTGTAGCTTTATTAAATTTGAATTCTCTCATAGTGCTCTTCACTTCTTCTATGGTTATATCGGGTTGTTCTTCGGATCCCACGTTTTGAATCTTTCTAGTTCTAATGGCATTGTCTTCTATTTCTTGATGTACTTTGGATTCATATAATTCGGTGTAAAACTCTTCTATAATTTTTGAATTTCATCTCTGTCGTGGATTATTATACCATCTTTGTTACGTAATGCGTACGTTTCTTTCTTTCTCATTTTTGTTGAAGTATTTTCATTCCTTGGTTTTCTTTATTACTTCATTAATTTGTTGTTCTTGTATTTGTCTTCTATGTACTCTTATCTGTTTTCTTATTTGTTTATTCACTTGCTTAAATTCTTCTGTTATTCTTTTATTTTCCTTTGCTAGTCGTCTGTGTTTTTCCATTAGACTCTTGATATCTGCATTAATAATATCTCTGTTCTTTTTGGGTGGTATAATTCTCCGTAGTTCTTTTATCGAAGTGTTAATTATTGCAGTTATTTTATTATTTACTTCATCTATTGTGAGTATTTTGTCATCAATATCATCATTAGCTAACTGTTTGTTTATTATTTCTCTATACGCCTCTCCTTCTTTTTATTTCTTCTGCTGTCAGTTTAATTGAATTTTTCCCGATTAATTGTTTTCTTTCTGTTCTTTTATTAATAGTCAGTACAGCTTTTACCAGTCTGTGGACACTCCCCGTATTAAATAGGTTTAGTACGGTAACGTCATTTATTTTTTGTTTTTTGTTTGTCAAAATATAATCTATTTCGTTTTTTGTATTTCGGATGGTGATATCCAGGTCCATTTTCGACCGGGTCTTTTTTTAAAGAAGGAATTCATTTTTTTTTATTGTACAATAAATTAGTAATCAGAATATGTATTCTATAGGCTAATGTGCTAACATAGGATCTTAAATATGAAAATCCTTATCGGTCATGATGAGGCCTCTACCATCGAAGAGTCCTCGTCGTTTTCATCGGTTGTCGTTTGGCCAGAGACGTTTTAGCCTTCTGTTGTCTTGAGGATATAGAAGTAGGCGTATAAGAGGGTTGCTGTGTGTTGTAAGTCTGGTATGATGGTTGTTGCTTCTTTGCTGGATAACTTCAGTGATGTATGGGATGCGGAGGTCATTATGCAGTGTATTATTAGACATATATCATGGAGCGTTAGTGAGTTCACGCAGGATTTTGGATTGGGATCTTTGGGCAATGGAAATATTTGATTTGCTGGCACAGCCCACAATTCAATGCCGTATGTCCATATGGGTAGTAATATTACTTTATATAGTAAATTTTTTTCCTCGAGTGGTAGATGCGATTTTCTTCCAAGCAGCCAGTGTAACTCCTTGAACCTCAGATCTATTTGTTTCCTCTTTCTGGTTATGTGTTCTTTCCAATTCATTTTTCGTCAAGATGTAGTCCTAGATAACGCACTGAAGAAGATTGTGTAATGGGAGCATTGTTGAAGGTGACCGAAGGACATCTACCTTTTCTCAGTGTAAAGGTTACTTGGGTTGATTTTGATGCATTAATTTTATTTTCCATTTGTTGACCCAGTTTCAATTAGGTTTAGATGGTCTTGCAGGTAAGAAGCTGCGATTATGGGATTTTCGTGACTAGCCAGAATAGCTGTGTCATCAGCAAACGTACCGATTAAGGTATTTGTTGTGGTTGGAGATCTGCTGTATATAATGAGTATAGCAGGGGGCTAAAACGCTGCCTTGTGGTACTCCAGCTTTAATATCGTATGAGTCAGAGAATTCACCATTTACTTTAGCTCTAAATTGACGGTCTTTTAAATAGGATTTAAGTAGGTAGAAGAGAGAGGAAGAAGGAGCTTGATTTTATAAAGAAGGCCATCATGCCAAACTTTGTCGAAGGCTTGGCCTATGTCCAAAAAGCCGATGTACAATATTCTTTATTTTCCAGGGATGTGTTAATTTTGTGAACTACTCGATGACATTGCTGGATCGTTGAATGCTGTAACCGGAATCCGAATTGGTGGTCAGGGATAACATCTAAAATGAGTTCATTCTGCTGCGGATTAGTTTTTCCAGTAGTTTGGAGATAGCTGATAACAAGCTTATTGGTCTGTAGGAAGATACATGATTTGGGTTTTGCCAGGCTTGGGGATCATAATTATTTCAGCAACTTTTAGTTGTTTGGGCCAATACTGTAGTCTTAAAACCGCATTGAATATATATGTGAGCATTACAATACCTTTCTTGGGGAGTTCTTTCAACATTTTGGTGTAATCAGGTCACGACCTGGAGCTTTTCTAATATTTAATTGAGTTATTACATCTATGATTTCTTTAGGAATGATTGGTTTTATAGGTTCTGCGGAGGAGGATTGTTGTTCAGAAAGTCGGAAACTTCTTGATTTGGTGTGTTATCGTGAGGAGTAAATACTTCTGCTAGATATTGGGCGAATAGGTTGGGATCTTGCTTGCGAACTGGGGGGTTTGCGTGAACTGGTTTGAGAGCTGCTTTAACGGGTCTCCAGATGGAATTATCATAACGATTCAAGTTTAATATGTAGTTTCTAAACGATACATGTTGAGATTCCTTTATTTGGCGTTTGAGTTTCCTTGTTATTTGGTTATAAGCTGTTTTGTCTGTTGGGGAATGGCTACGGTGCCATTTTGCTTTGGCTTTTCTTTTTTCTGCTATTAGTTTTTTAATTTCTAAAGGGATATTAATGTTACTAACATGAATTTTCGAGGGCGGCGTTGCCTGGTGAGCGGCTTGTAATAATATTGTGGTTAGGTTATTTAAGGCATCCTCTACTTCATTGGGTTATTTTAGTCTTATTTTTAGATTGATGCTTTCGTTGATTTTATTCCTGTAGTCTTCCCAATCAGTTTTTGAATTATATATATGTTAGGTGGCTTTTTAACATTTATTATAGTTGTGCTGACTGTTGCTATTACTGGTGAGTGATCGGAAGATAAATCTAAGTTGGGGACAATGTTCAAATAGGAGTTTGAAATGCCATTAGTGACGAAAAAGTCCAGGAGGTCTGGAATTTTCCCGGGATCAGTTGGCCAGTAAGTTGGACTGCCCGTTGATAAGAAATTGTATTTCGCTTCGTGTAGGACCTTGGCTAATTCTCTTCCTTTCGTGGTAGTAGTTCGTGATCCCCATAGGGTATTTTTATTGTTGTAGTCGCCACCAGCGAGAAACTTAGTGCCAAGCGTTTTAAAGAATTCTTCAAAATGTTCTTTTTTAAGTTGGTGGCGAGGGGGACAATATATAGCACTTATGGTTATGTCAAATGGTAGAGTTTTAACTTTTATCGAAGTGGCTTGTAAGTATTCTTTTGCATATTTAGGTAGTACATAATGTTCGATGGTGTATTTTATTAATATTTCAGATCCTGCGTGGGCTGTGTTGTCTGGGTGGTTAGTGTGGTAGAATTTGTATCCGGGAATCTTAAAGTATGACATGTTGGTAAGGTGGGATTCGCTGAATGTCAATTAGGTTGTAGTAAAGGAAGGTTTTTATTTCTTCTTTATATTGTAAGATACCATTGGCGTTCCAAAGTGCTATTCGAATGAACTTGATCATTACTTTTGTCCAATTAACATGGTTAGCATGTTTAGTACCATGCTATTCTGATGTAAAAGCTGGTTAAACATGTTTTTGAATTCTTCTAGGAACTTATTTAACAGTTCGCTGATGTTATCTTCTGTTTTAACATTCTGTGATTGTGGTGTGTAATTAGTATTATTGTTGGCTGTTTAGTGTAGTTGTAGTTTTGAAGTGGGTTGTTAACAATAGGTGCAGGTGTTTGTTGATTAAGATTTGATAATGTTGGAGTAATATGAGGATTAATATTGTTGTTTGAGACAGGGTTTCTTTTGTATAAACAATGGTAATATTCACAACCTCTGTAATTCGCAGGGTGTGGACCTCCACATAAAGCGCATGTAGCTGGGGTGTCCCTAGTTTTTTTGCAACTGGCGGTACTGTGCGTATTGCCACATTTTACACATTTAAAGGGTCTGTTACAGTATTTCTTGGAGTGTCCATATAATTGACATCGCGTGCATTGTATTACGTTGTTTTGTTTTCTTGGAGGTTCGACTTGTACAACGCAATGACATAACGTACGGATATCGTAGACACTTTTATTATTGTCTGCTGGTTCTAGGTCCACAAAGAACATATTCAGCGGTGGTTTGTCCTTTCTGGTTAGCACATTGATAATATTCCTTACCTTATGCCTCTGGGATTCGAGATCATCTATTATATCTTGAGTGTCCATGGAATGATGTAAGTATTTTATTACCACTCGAAGAGCTCTTTCCTCTTTAGGTTGGTAAGTAGGGTGAATGATATTGTTTTCTTTCATGTACTTAGATAGTTTCCTGAAGGTGTCAGGGTGTTACAATTTATTTTACTGTATCATTGGACATACTTCTAGAGGAGAACTGCTCCTCTTCAATTATTTCATTTAATTTTTTTATCATTTCTGGGAAGTTGGCAACTCCGTATACGAAAATGGGAGGAGGTCTAGGGATAACTGCGGTTTGGTTGTCGGTGCTTTCTGGGTTAGAATTTAAGGCACTAAATTTATTAGATAATTGTATGTTAGTCGGTGTTATTCCTTTGTTTGTGAATGTTTTTCTTCTCTTGACACTTTTAATTACTTGCCATGAATTTTCATTTGATGAATTTGCAATTTCTTCATAGCTGGTTGATATCATTCTTTTGTTGTTAATTTGCTGTGGGTGATCATAAATGAATTGTTGTGGGGCGTGTTGTGATTGTAGAAAATATTGAGATTGTTGAGGGTTTAGATTTTGCATGTAAGGTTGTAGTAATTGCTGTTGGTTAAGTGGGAATGCATAAGGCTGTGATAGGAACGTTTGTGACATTTGCGTATTCGTAGCTGGCTGGTGTTGCATAATATTTGTTGATGTCATTGGGTTTTTAAAGGTGAAACAGTTGTTATTACTGAGTTAAACGTTAAAATTAAATTAATAAATACAAAAATTTGCCTGACCTTAAGCAAGGCTACGGCTGCGGCTCCGCCGTTGTGATAACTCAGGTATAGCTCGGCTCGCACGTTCGGTCTGCTTGAAGGCACTAGCAAGAATGAAGGAATTCATAGCACATAGTTTATGCTCGTTCATGAAATTCATTAGCATGTCTCCTCTTTCATTTCTTTGGTCTATTCCAAAATTACCCATGTATTCTTCATCGGGTTCTTGTTTTTTGCCTAATTTGGCATTAAAGTCCCCCATAATGATGGTCCAACCTGAGGGATCCGTTTGCATAGCTATTTCTAGATGTTCGTAGAACAATGCCATCTCTTCGTCCGTGTGGGAGGAGGTAGGGGCGTATACCTGTATAACTTTGATCTTTATTGTTGCTGTAATTTTTAGAATTATATAAGCAACTCTTTCTGATACTGATTTAAAGGTTTTTATATATGGTGTCCATTTTTTGTTAACGAACAGTCCGATTCCTGCCGTGGTTCCATCTATTCCGCCTTTGTGTATTAGCGTGTTTCCTGACTTGAGCTTAATCCATTCTTCTCCTTTTCTTCGGGTTTCACTTATTCCAACAATATCCCAATTGATTGGTGGACGACCACCTATGCGTTGGTATGATGATTTTAAACGTACAGCTGGACTAAATTGGATCCAAATCGCACAAAATCGTGATAGGTGGAAGGAGTTAGGGAAGGCCTACATCCAAAAATGGATTTAATTAATTACATAATTAATTGGGCTTAGGAGAGAGAGAGTTTAAGTGTCAAGGACAAATTAATAATTAAAAAGTCGTCACAACTTATCATAGCAAATACATTTCTAAAACAATAAAACAATGTTTTCCGATTAAAATATTTCTTCTTTTTCTCTCTACCAACCTAGACATTTAGTATTATTATTAGTTTTTGAATAATTCTTTTAATTCACTCTTTTCATAAATTTTTCCGTAAAATCAGTTTATTGTTGTCTGTTCAAAACGACAAATTTATTGTTGTCAGCTAAATAGAAGAGGATGTATTACTTCTTTTAGACTATGGTTTACCTTACACAGGACATTTCTGAAAAGTACAAAAGCAGTTATATTAAAAAGAATTACCTTTATCATTTCCGTTTAAATATTGGTTTGGTTCCTGTTTGTTTATTTTTAATTTTTCTTCATTTTTTAATACTATTATTTACAAGGTGTACCGTCATGCATACTACAATATCACTCAACGTGTATTCTCATCTTTCTGAAAAACAAATTATAAAATAATTCAACAAGTGTTAGGAAAACCGCTTTATTTGATTGTCATAGCTGCAAGACCGAGTTAAATAAATAAAAATTAACATTAGAAAAATCACATAAAGCTATGACAACTAAATTTTTTATCAACCGTTTTGGGATTAATTTTGAATTTCCTCTCGTATTGGCAACGATGTTAAAAGTCTCGATGTATAAAATAAATACAATAACAGGTATCCTTATACGGATTTGGTGCCAATTAAAGAAGATGATTATTTAAAATATAAATTTTTGTAATTCAGAGGCTCTATAAAATTGCACTTTATATCGTATAGCAATTCATTCGAATTCCCACATTAAAATGGATGATATCCAAACCACTACTATTACAACTCGAAGTAGTTGCAAAATCAAACACAATGTCTGTGCATGTAATCCGCATTTTAAAAATCGGCCGTAATAACACAATGGCATTTGGCTGAGCAAACAACTTAAATGCAGATCTGTTGGCAATGGCGTCACGTAGTTTTTATGCTAATAAACAGTACGGTACTTTGCTGGTCTTTTATTATGCGCGGTGCAATCGTGCGCTATCACGTTACAACAAACAATCAATCATATTGTCTGCACTTAAATACGGCGGCGAAGCGTTACCTTTCTATGAATAGTTGGCAATTTACCAGAAAAACGCGTGCAGGTGCTTTATTTATTTAATCTGTGGTCATTATCGACGAAATCAATTTTTGGTGGTGTAGCTTCTTTGAAACAACAAGTGTCTTTTAAACTAAAATTTTATCTCTATAGCAAAAGCTATTTTTATATATTTATTTTTAAATTATTTACAATCTGTTATATTATGATAACATTTACTAAATTATTTATGGTGCGTATGTCCTTTAGTTTTATTCTTTTGTAGTAGTTAAACTGTCATGAAGATAACTAAATTTTTTTATAAGAGTACAAGGTATAAACATTACGTTTTGCTTTATATATTAGCATTTTCGAGTTCTTGCTCGATTGTTCTGCAAATAATCCAATTGAGAACATATCTCGCAGCTTTATTTAGCAACCTCTATAGTATTTCCCCCTTGAGGGGTTGCTAGTCCCTCATTGGGAGACTCTCCAAGTGACGGATAAAGGAATGCCTTTCAGATGTGGTGGTATTGAGAAAATTAAATACTCGGGGTGGATCAAAACTAGCATGGCGCAGCTGCGGCATTGCTAATTTTGGATTACTGAAGATTAGCTTCCTTAAACGCGCAGTTGTATAAATCTCAGGCAAAAGTCACATTTTCACTCTAATCGGCTGGGATCCTGCGATGCGGAAAACTACTGCACTTATTGGATAATTATGTAGCTGAAAAATCAAAACAAATGGATGTCAGTCCGGGGCAGGCCTTCGGTGGAAAGATCGTGCTAAGAATTTTCCTGTCACCTAATCAAAGGAATAATTTTAACGTGCATAGGAGCAACGACAGAATTCCAACTTTGGACATGCGCAGTTTATTTCAAGCAGGAAAGTTAGACAACGTTGCCCAAGAGATGAGCAGATTAAACATAAATATATTGAGGTTAAGTGAAATTCGATGGCCAAA
Source organism: Sinelater perroti (assembly GCA_036346155.1). Lineage (NCBI taxonomy): Eukaryota > Metazoa > Arthropoda > Insecta > Coleoptera > Elateridae > Sinelater > Sinelater perroti. The sequence continues at coordinate 342,406 of JARFIY010000355.1, read as the reverse complement.
ATCAGGAAATGTGTAACCAAAAAACGGAGACTTATACTATTTAGGAAATACTAAAATTTTTAGTAAAACAGTAACTGAGTTTGCGCCATATTCTGACATATTTATTATGATCCCGCTACAAATACATACTCACTGTTGGGAAAAAGAACCGAAAAAATATAACTTTTTACTAAGAAATACAAAATATATTAAGACTAAGAAAAAATGGGGCATTACAATAGTAATGGGTGATTATTATGCAAAAATTGGAGAAGAAAGCTATGGAGATTACGTTAGTAAATTTGGAATAGAGAAAATAATTCTATTTGAACTACCAAAAAAAACGAGATTAATATAGGTGACAGAAGAGTAATAAATAGCATAAAAACATACCCAAGCACTTATGCGAATTAAGACCAGAACCCCGTAGTCATAAATATATTAGATGAAGAGAAGAAGACAACTAAAAAATCAAAATATCATTATAAGCACACGAACGTTACAACAAGCAGGTATACGAGGTTATGCAACCTCTTTTTCTTCTTCTTTTTCATTTTTAGTAAACTACTAGCTGGTTTATTTACTGCTTTTTTATTATTCTTTTTATTTAATTATGTTGTCTTTCCACCTCTTCTTCGGGAGCCCAATGCTTCTTCTTCCTCTTGGTCTGTTATTTCTTGCTTATGTGGTTAATCCATTGTTGACTTCTATCTGCCATCCATTCTGATACATTCGTAACTTTGCAGCTTTCTCTTATATTTACATTGGATATTTTATTTCTTCTTGTTTTACCTTTTATTCTTCTTAAAACCCTAATTTCTGCTACCTTACTTTGTTGTCTTGTTTTTGTGATTTTTTTGTCTTGTTTCGAAAATGTATGTTATTATTGGACGAACAACGCTTTTATATATTTTACATTTTACGTCTTGTTGCAAATATTTTTTATTCTATATAATATTATCAAACAGCCTTTAACATTTGTTCCTTTTGTCTTCTTTCACTTTTTTCATAGATTAGAGCAAGGCATTTGACAACGTGATGCGCGAGGAACTAGTAGATGTATTGCAGAAACTTAATATAGATCGTTACGACATACAGATAATAGTCAATCTCTAATGGGTTAAACTGCTATCTTTAAGAAAATTAGTATTTAGAAAGGAGCCAGACAAGTTTGGCCTTTCCAAATGTTATTTAACATTTACTCAGAACATACTAAAAGTATAAAAGTACTAAAAGATGAAAGTGGAGGATTAGTAATAAATGAAAACCTATTAACAATATTCGATACGTCGACGACACCTAAAAGCAACCTAAAAGACCTGTAAAAATTAGCAGACAGAGTATCTCAAACAAGCAAATAATGCGAGCTTCTTGTAAACATTAGTAAAACAAAAATGTTAGTAATATTTAAAAGAAATAACACAATCAACTAGTTATAGATAACGTAAATTTGAGTTATGGGTATACAAACGATTATTGAAAATCTCTTGGATGGATCGCATTACAAACCACAAACTTCTAAACAGAATAGGCAAATAATTAGAAATTCTCTTTACTATCAAAAAAAAAGGAAAATTGGAATTTCTGGGTAGTATCTCGCGCGATTCTAAATATAAAATATTTCAGTTCATTATATAAGGCAAAATTATTAGATAAAGAATGGCCGCATAATCTACAAAATTAGTCTGAATTATTTCAAACAGTTGTATCAAAGGTCAACAATAGTCATACTGATCACAACCTTCAAAGTAGAAGCTGAAATTAAGAAGAATATAATATTTTCAGGTTGAAGTTACTAGTAAGTCTTAAAATCTACTTTCCATAGGTCCATATTTGTTTTAGGACTGCTTTGTAAATTAATTCTGAAAATTTCTTCGTATTAACTAATTCATTTGGCTAAGCCTTAGTCCAAGCTGCGCTTGTGTACTGTTACTTGTGGAACTAATGTGTTGTTTAGCGTTACTAAGAGGAGGTTTCCTTTTTTCGATTTTGTTTTGTTGCATTATACTGTATGTGTCGTAGTTTTAAGCATTCCTCAATTTTATTCAGGTTTGTTTGTGGTGTGATGTCTCCTGTGAATCATTTTGGTGACGCTAAGATCGCAGCGTAATTTGTATATACAGCTGGTAGTGTTGAGGTAGATCCGCTGCATACCAAACATATAATGCAGGTCCTAAAATATTTCCTTGGGGTGCTTTAGTTTGTATGGGTTGAATGCGTGACTTGCTTCTTCCAATTTAACTTGAAAAGTTTTTCTGGTTAAGTGTAACTTATGTAAATTATTTTATTACCGCGGGGTAATAAAATAATGTACATAAGCTATACTTAACTAGAAAAACTAGTAGTCTTTCAAAACTTACATAGCAAACTGATACACTATATAATTGAAAGTATATGGATACCCAAAGTTGTAGAATCAAAGATTCAGGTATGTCGATCAGCCTTAAGCATCAATCACAACCAATATACGCATGGGGAGGCTTTCCACCAACTTTATATATATATATATATGCTCTCAGAAATTATTTTCAAATTGTCTATGAGAGTTACAATTAATCTAGTCACTGAAGATGGGAGAATTGGCTTGGCGCGGGGTTTGATTTCATTTATCTCCAAAAGTGTTCGATAAAAGTAAGATTGAGGCTTTGTGAAGGACAATCCAGTTTTACAACATCCGTCTCTTTAAACCGTGGAAGAATAATATTCTCTGTGTGGAAAAAACAATTATACTATTGGTACGGGAAACAAACTATTTTCAGAAAGGCTAAACCACAAAAAACAGTCCTAAATACTATAATGCCTTCGGTACCAAACTTAACTGTTGGCACAATACACTTGGATAAGTATTCGCCAAACTCAGACGTCCTCGTCAGATTGAAGTTTTTTTGTGAACACAACGTGCTTGCTATTCGTCGAATCGTTAAAAATTTTAAAATGTATTTTACTCTTTAAGATGCGAAAATATCAACAAGACGTTGAAATGCCAAAACTGTAGAGAACATTGTTGCTGTAGAAGATAGCGTTGCAGAGGCTTCACATTTATCGATTCCTCGTCGTTCTCAAGAATTAGGACTTAGAAGAACGACAACTTGGCGTATTTTGCAAAAAGAGTTGGGTTTGCAGCCTTATAAAATTCTGTTTACACAAAACTAAAACCACTGGACCATCGTAAGCGTTATGACTTTGCTGCTTGGGCTTTAGGGGAACTTGAAATAAATCATAATTTTGGGTAAAGAATTATCTTTTCAGATGAAGCTTATTTCAGGTTATGCGGATATGTTAATAAACAAACTTGTCCTTTTTGGTGTGAAAACAATAGACAAGAAATTTACGAGAACCCCTTGCATCCGGTAAAGGTCACTGTGTGATGTGGTTTATAGCATGATGACATCAGAGAATCATTTTTTTTCAAAATGCGGCAACAGATGCAGTTAGCGGTACCAATTAGTGTTAACCGATTTTTGTGACCCAATTTAGATTAAATTGATATGAAGGACATGTTCCAACAAGACGGTGCCAATGTTACACTGCTAATGCTGCTATTGACGTATTGTAAGAAAAGTTTGGCAAAAAAATAATTTTAAGAATTGCAATTATTAGATGGCCTATAGGAAGCTGTGATTTAACTCCTTTAAGTTACTTTTTGTAAGATTATTTAAAATTGATAGTCTATGCAAACGAACCACAAATCTTTGATACATTAAAATTGAACATCAAACGTTGCATTCATGACATTAGACTCGAATTATTGCACAAAGTCGTCGAAAATTGGCTTTATCGAATTTGCTCCTGTGCTCGAAGTTGAGATAGACACTTAAATGATGTGTTATTTAAAACATAATCTAATAGACTATGCTTCAAAATAATATAAAAGATTTGGTTGTATCTTTTTTAATTTTATTTTATTATAGCTGGCTCTGCAATATGCAATGCAACACACGGCTTGGTTGTTATATTACAATTAAATAAGAATTAAACTACATACATTGAAGTTTAATCCAGTGGGGATTAACTGATAAATTACATTTCTATCTTAATTTGACATTGAGTTGGGTTTATATACCACATTTAAATTAAGTCCTTCGGTAGTTTACGCTTAAGACGCCTGTGAATCTTTTTTTGGTCTAGATTTAATTTGGTAGCACTTGAACACAAGGTTAGATTTTGGAAAAACTTTACAGTGGATTTATTAATGAACTCTGTAATTAATGGAACACGTAATTCACTGTGAACTTGATTATTACGCACAAACCAAGGGGAGTTGATGGCGATTCTGAGCACTTTGTTCTGGATTGTTTGGAGTTTCTTCATGTTTGTCTTTCATGTGTTGCACCATATTGGACGTGCATACGTAAGAATTGGTCTGAGGATTCCTTTGTAGATAAGTACAGCACACTCAGGTCTAAGGTCAGATCTGCGGTTTATAAGGGGATATAATGCACCCAGTCTGTTGTGGCACTCGTTGAGTTTTTTATTGATATGAAACCCCCAGTTCAGTTTCGCGTCTAAGTGCACGACTAAATATTTAACAACTGAGTTCTTTGGATTCCAATCTACTTCGTTATTATTTATTTTTATTTTTGTAATTTGATCATATCTCTTGAGGGTATAAATTTTTGTTTGACATTTATCAGAATTTATTTTAATTTTCCATTTCTGAAACCATGCACATAATGTATTTATAGAGTTTTGTAGGAGTACGATTGCTGTGTCAAGACTGAGGCTCTGTGTAATAATTGCAGTATCGTCAGAATACATGGCCAGCGTTGAGATATGTAGGTACGTCGTGAACGAACAGAATACTGCCCTGGGGTACTCCGGCCCGAAATAGGTTTAGAACTAAATAAGGTTGAGCTGATCCGGACTCTAAAAGTTCTGTTAGTGAGAAATGAGTGAATGATTTTGGTTAGGTAATTTGGAATGTTTAAAAGCCCCATTTTATATAGAAGTCCATCATGCCAGAACTTTTCGAAAGCTCTTTCCAAGTCTATAAATACAACCGCAGTTTATTCTTTCTTTTCAAACCCTCTTTCAATTGATTCACTTATTCTGAGAAGCTGGTGAGAGGTCGAGTGATGGGTTCGGAAGCCAAATTAAGGAGGAGGTATAGTATCATTTTGGGGGAGGTAATTCTGTAATCTGGAAAGTATCACTTTTTCTAAGAGCTTGGCCAGGGTTGACAGGAGACTGATCGGTCGGTAACTGTCAGGGTTTTCCTTTGGTTTTCCTACTTTATAGATGGGGAGCACATTTGCAGTTTTCCATGCTGTCGGAAAGTATCCTAGTCTGAGACAGGCGTTGTATATTGAGGTTAAGTGAGCCAGAGCCTTTTTTGATAGGTGCTTTAGCATTTCATTTGTTATAAGGTCGGGCCCAGGGGTCTTACTCTTAGGTAATATTGCTATATAAGATTTAATTTCTTGGACAGATGTAGGAGCTATTTCGTGGTTATCCTGTAATTGCATATTTGCGATTGCGCTTGTTACCTGCCTTTCAAAATGTTCCTCTTGTTCTGCAATATTGGGCGTAAATGCCTGTTTAAGATGAGTTGCTAATAAGTTGGCTTTTTCATCATCGGAGGAGTATCTGGCGTTATTTGATATCATAGGACTGATTATACTCGGTTGTCTTAATAAGCGTTTGGTAGCTAACCACATAGATGGGTCACCAGGTTTGGTGTCTTCAAGGTAAGAATTGTATCTTTGGATTCTTAGACTGCCAAGTTCATTTTTTACTAAGTGACATAGTTGGTTGTACAGTGTTTTAAGGTATGGTAACCGGTGTCTTTGCCAATCCCTTCTGTATCTATTCTTTTGCTTAATTAGATCAAGTGTGTAGTTGGGAGTTCTAATATGCTCGGCAACTTTCCTTTGCTTCCATGGAGTGGTTGTTTCTTGTATACTTGCTTGTAAGGCTGATGTGTATTGTAGGACGGCATTGTCTATATCCGGGGGAAGTTCAGGTGGTCCCACCCAACGGAGTTTTTGTTCAAGTGTCGACTGAAAAATGTCCCAATCAGTTTTATCATGCGCTAAGTTAGGCGGTGGAGGTATTATTTGAAGGGTGTTGTGGAGACTGATGATGACAGGAAGATGATCAGAGTCCAGTTCGGATGTCACAGTTTGATACACTGGATAAGTGACATTTTTATGCAGTATAACATCTAAGATGTCAGGTTGATGGTCTGTTCGGTATGGATGATAAGTGTAGTCGTCAGGGGCTGATATTAATATACTGTGTTTGACCGTAATGTTATGCATCTTGGTTCCGTCTGGATTACTAGTACGGCATCCCCATATGGTATTAATAACATTTAAGTCTCCTAAAACTAACATGGGTTTGTTGCTGCTGAACAATTTACCAATTTCGTCTTTAACAAGCCTTTTATTTGGAGGTTTGTATGCAAATGTAAGGGTTAAAGAGCCACTAGTTTTCATGTGTATTTTGATAGAAATGGCTTCTATGTTTTGAAGATCACCCATATGGAGGAGGTGCTGGTTGAATTTCTTTTTAATTATAATTGCAACTCCGCCTGATGCTTTTACAGCTTCTCGGTCTTTCCGATATACGTGATACACAGGAATTCTGAATTTTTCGGTGCTAACAAAGTGTGTCTCTGTGATACACGCGATATCAATGTTGTGTCGTGTCATGAATTCTATAAAAGTTGAGCGTTGAGATTTAAGACCATTGGCACTCCAATTTGTCACTGTTATATTATTTATTAACGGAGGATTATTTTGATCCATTATTTAGCAATGTTGGTAATAACATTGTTAGGAATGGCATTATTTTGTCTAAATGGGGGATTAGCAGTTCTATTAATTTCTTAAGTACTGTGGAGATAAGGTCGGTTGATGGTTGCTGTTCGTCGGGAGTGGAAACGTTGGGTTTGGATACAAAACATCTTGGGGAGTGATGACTCATTAGTCGTAGTATCTTGTTTGTCTATTACTGCTTGGGCGTATGATCTGTTTTGAGTTCTAAAGCTAGAGTTTCTTGTTTGGTTCAGGGTTACCTTAGCGTAATAACTACAATCTTTGTAGTTCGCTGGGTGATTTTACAAGCAGTTTACGCACTGAGGATCATCTCCAGGTCGTTTAGGGCATTCGGTAAATAAGTGATTGCCAGTGCACTTCACACAGCGTGCTTGCGAGTGGCAATAGTTACGTGTGTGGCCGTACAGTTGGCATTTTTTGCACTGGGGAATTTCCTTCGACTTTCTTCGTATCTCTACTTCTGCTTCTGCTGTGGTTTAGTTTTGTTAGTTTGAAAATTTTCTTGCCTTCTTGGGTGTCATCGAGATCCACCGCGCATAGTGGGATCAGATATCTGTCTTTGTTGTATAATCTGGCTACTTTTTGTACAGGATATTTTAGAGTTATTAATTCGTTTTTGATTTCATATTCCGTAAGGGAAACAGGGACGTTACGGATTATTACAGATAAGTTGCTAACTTCTGGATTTTTAAATGTGTGGTAGGCTAGATTGTTCTCGCTGTAATGCTTAGTCATTAGTCGGTAATCCTCTATACTGTTGAGATTTATTCTTAATTGTTTGTTTTTAACTACAGTGGTAAATTCACTCTTAGCTTTTTCCTTAAGATCAGTAATTATTTCTTGAAATTTTAAAATTAAATTGGTGGGATCTTTATTTTATTCGCCTTAGTATTAACAGATTGGGACAGAGCGGTAACAGAGATATCCATGTCGTTTATTACTGCAGCGAGTTTACCTTGATGAATGATTTTACCGGCATCCTCGATTTGTTTCTCCGTAACATAAAATTTATTTTTGGTTGTTAGATTTTCGGGTATAAATAAATATTTTCTATTCGGTTCGGATACAGGGGGCGATAAGGTAGAGGTGGTTCGTTTAAGATTAATAGTGCTCATTTTGAATAAAGAACCCCTCTGCAGGGTTCTTGTTGGTAAAGTCTTTGTTTTATTCAATAGTAGATTTATGCGTTAAACTAAATAAATAACAGCAAATATCGTTACCATATAAATTTGAGGCGGACGACTTCGATTTTATCACTCTTGATAGCGTTGTCGCTTGTACTTCCTGGCACTTGTTTATGCTTTGAAAGCCAAATCGGCACTCCTGGTAGTATCTGAAATACCTGTTTACTTATTTTATTTTTCAATCATATCATTGTTATTGTTATTGGATATTGCAAAATTATAGCTAATACCATTCTAGAAAATTTCAAGCTTTAAAAAAACAGGACATTCAGTAAAGCTTTTTTTAAATTGATACTTGGTTTCTTTTATATTCGTCTTTGTGAAACATTAACATTCTACATAAGTAATAATAGTTTAATATTATTGAATTTAGATACATACATTTTAGTAATACATTTACTCATTTCTTTTATTTATTTTTAGCGGAATTATGCACAACGCTACAAATTATGGTTTTATACAGCTCTCAAATATTAGTGTAAGCCTTTCTATCGGATAGGATATATATAAATATCTAATAATTTAGCTATCAGTAAATGCAAAAACTTAGAAAACTTTTAAAAGTATTTTCTGAATTCATATGTAACATAACATGCTAGAAATTTAATTCTGAGATTTCCAGAAATTGACATCAATTATAAAAATATTCATGTTATAAACACATAAAATCGACTTATTCTTAAATTTATTTTTAATTTTAATTTTAATTTTAATAATAGCACTACATACAAAGAAGAAGTAATGTAAGAATTTTATGATGCTTGCATAACAGAATTTTTATTTGCCTTTAACTATACGAAATTAAGCTACACTGAGTAGCACTGGTTGTTTGCATATTAAACTTCCATTAAAATCATTGATCTCCATCTTCATTGCATTTTACGATGTCGTTGAAAATAAATAGAGCTAACATATTTTATTTGAGTATTTAAAGAAAGAAAGAATAATTTGTATCTACTGTCGTGATAATTTACCGTTATAATTTTTAGTTATCTTTTATTTATAGTATATTGAATTTTCGTCCCGATGTCGTTTTGCCGACTTTCGGATAGATTTATTTGTGTCTAGGTTTTTCAAGTGCTTACGCGGTTTCTTATAAAACTAAAATTTTGTTATTAAGAGTGTATTACAAGTATTACAATAGAGTATTCTATGTTAAACGCAGTATCATATGCTAACCAAGCTGCATAGATTTTGCTTAAATTTGCTCAAGGAGTCTTTTATTATTTGGTAAAATGCCTTATTTTTTTATTAACAAATTTTTGATAAGCAATTAGAATAATATACATTCTATGAGTTTATAGCATATTATATCAGGCGCGAGTAGAAGGGATCCCAATGGAGTCAGTCCGCTAGTGATCTGCCACATCTTAAGGCGTCTAAAAGGGGGGTCTTCAATGAGAGGTGTCACAAGTTCGTTGGGATAAAGTTCCAATGTCGTTTGGTGCTTTGCAGCGTATTGATTGATTATCTCAGTTACGTAAGTTATATTAAGGTCTGTATGGAGAGTTTGGTTGGATACATACCAAGGAGCGGCTGTCATAGTGCGGATGGTTTTTGCTTGGAAGCGCTGGATGATATCAGTGTTTGATCGACTTGCACAGCCCCATAGCTGGCAACTGTAGGTCCATATGGGTCGAATTATGCACTTGTATAGCAGTACTTATTGACTAGTAGTAACGGCGAGTTTCTTCCGATGAGCTAATATAGCTTCTTCAACTTTAAGTCTATTTCTTTATATTTTTTGTTAATATGGGTTTTCCAAGTCACATTCTATTTGACATCATTGGACTGGGGGATGGGTATATTACGAAGAGTAACGGGTGGGCAGGTTTGGTGTCTGGTCGTAAATGTAATGTATGTTGTTTGATTCTCCAGTTAGGTGGCCACTGTTCTATTTCATTTAAGTGGGTTTGTAAAGAAGCTGGTACTGCTACAGGATCTTTGTTGCATGTAAGTATCACTGTGTCATCAGCGAATGTGCCAATTTCCGTTTGTTCTGTTGTAGGTGTATATGAGGTATAATAGAGGCCCTAGAACGCTTTCCTGGGGTACACTTTCTCAAGCAACTTTGACACCAGTGATAGGAGGCTAATAGGACGATAGAAAATAATTTCATTAGAAGGTTTACCAGGTTAAGGGATAAGAATTATTTGTGCAAATTTTAATTGTAGCGGCCAATAAGCGGTAAGACTAGAGATTTTGCGACAGAAGATTTGTAGAAAACGAATTCTGTGGTCAGGAAACTGTTTGAGTACTATTGCTGTTGTGAGGTTGCGGCCCGGAGCTGAAATGGTTTGTAACATATTCTAGGTCTTTTGTGATTTTCAGTTTTATATTACTGTCGAGGTGTTGCTCAATGTAAGCCTTGAAGGTGTCTCAATCTGTCTTCCTATTACTGGTGGAAGAGCTGGGTGTTTTGTAAATTACACTTGTGCTAATTTTGGCTATAATCGGAGAATGATCAGACGTAAGATTGTAATTTGAAGTAACGTCCATGTAGTTGTGGGAAAGTCCATTGGTGATAAAGAAGTTCAGGAGATCTGGGACCGCCTGGATTAGATGGCCAGTAGGTCGGGCTTCCAGTGGATAGATAATTGTAATTGTTGTCAGTAATAAGTTTAAGTAGTGCTCTACCTTTTGTTGTTATTAATCGGGATCCCCAGTGGGTACGCTTTGCGTTAAGGTCTCCACTTGCTAAAAATTTTTGATCTAATGTGTCAAAAACTAGCTACAACATTTAGTAAGTTACATTGTGCCTCGAAGGGCAGTAAATGGCTGAAATTAGTAATAGAGTTGTGAGTTTTTCAACCGGGATTGTATGGCTTCCAAGACTTTTATTTTGTAGTCTGGTACTTCCAAGTGAGTGATAGAATTGCGAACAATTATCGCTGTACCACCGTGCGCAGTGTAATTAGGACGCTCGGTGTGATACACTAAGTAGTAGGGTATTTTTATGTACAATCTGATTGTAAAGTGACTCTCTGAAACAAGAAGAATGTCTATATTGTTAATATGCAAAAAATGTTCAATTTAAAGGTTTTTATATTACAGTCCAGTTAGCCATTAGTGAGTTAATTTGGTTCGGACGGCACTTAACATATTTAGGATTATACTATTTTGTTAAAGGAGCTGATTGAATAGGTTTTTAAATTCGTCAAGAAATTTTTGGAATATCAAGTCTTGGTTTGGATAGAGGTGGTTTGAAGCTATTTGGGAGTAGGTTGGATTAGATGAATGAGGTTGGTTAGGGAGTTGTTGAACAGGTTCTTGTCTGTTCAGGTATGGGAAATTTCGTTCTGTTGGTTGAAGTTGAAAGGGTTTTCTAACTGTCAATTGATTATTTTGTTGGTATTTCTTTTAAAGTTTTTGATAAACTAAGCATTCTTTGTAATTTGCGGGATGATCTCCCTCGTATAGTACGCATGTGGCTTTAGTGTCCCTGGTTTTAGTACAACTCTTGGTATCGTGGGGTCCTCCACATTTTACGAGTATGTCCATAATTTTTGCATTTCGTGCATTGTACTATTTCTGTATTTTTCCTTGGGGATTTAAAACTGACAACCAGGTTTTTTAACGATCATACGTTAAAGATCTCTTTGTTATTTTCGGCCGGTTCAAGGTCGATGAAGAATATTGGAAGTGGTTCCTAAGACCGTTTGATTTTTATGTTGATAATATTGGGTTCTTGTTGTCCTAGGTTGTTGAAAGCTGTTTTTATCTTGTTGGTTGAAGTATAATGATGTATATTTTTCAACACTAACTTGTAGGATCGATTTTGTTTCATTTGGTAAAAATGGTACTATATATAACCTTACGTTCACTCGTATTTATTTTATTAGTTTTCTGTATGTCTCAGGAGTTTTGCGTTTATCTTTACTTCGTTATCAGATAGGTTCTTAGTTGTGTATTGTTCGATTTCTGCTGCAGCAGTTAGACTTTGTATCATTTTATTATAATTTACCACGCCTTGTATAAAAATGGGTGGTGGTTTATTAACTACTAAAGTTATGGCTTGTGGATTGATGCTGATGAATTATTTGAAAGCTCTTGCGCCAGTAAGAAATATTTGTTTGTTAGTGTTAAAAAATATTGTTGCGGGGCTTGTGCTAAAGGCGGGTATTTGCTTGTTTCCGTTGCTTACGTTTATGATCTTTCTTTGTTCTTCGTGATTTGGTAGTTGGTATCTATGTTGTGTTATTTGTGCCTGGGAAGGCATAAATGACCGCTGCTGATTTTGGGAGCGCGGAGTTGCCTAACATTGCGGAATTTGATATTGGTGATTGGTCGACTGTTGGAGCATTGTTGAATTTGGGAAGGCAAGATTTTGTATCACAGCACCTGGGAAATTAGTTTGGGAGATATTTACTGTTGAATTAGTTGCGCAGCAGAGCTGATCCTAATTGTATGAATATTGTAGTCCATTACAGCCGTTCCCGGCTGGCAGCATAGCTGCAGGAATTATTAATTTCCCACTTTATGTAAATAAGTTATTATCAACGGAAAGTGCAGTTGGCCTCACGTTTATCACAACTTTTAGCGTTACTCTCTTGACTAGAACACGTCCCTATGCTTCGAAAGTCAAGCGAGAAATAAAATACGTTATGATTAGATAGTCTTAAATACTTGTGGCAGATAATTGATTTCGCTTGGATTTAAACAGCAGATCCGTTAACAGATTTATTTTTCACAAGAAATTAATAATTTAATATATAATAGCCACCTTGCATCCTTTCGTACATTTTTGAATTGTGTTGTTATTAATAACTTATTCTTTGTTATTGTATGTTTTTATTCTTTACGTCACTTCTAATGATGACCATTTGTAGCACCTTAAAACCTTTTACGTACATTAAGTTTATATAATAAAATTATTTTAGTTGTATCGTTGTCATTTATTACAAATAAGCATGCTAATAGCGTAATAACACCCAGTTCAAAATGCTTAGCACGAAAATAGGGTTGTTTCTTAACTTCCGGTTTTTTCTGTAAAGGATAATTTTTATTTGAATTTCCGTGGCATTATTGAGGGTTTAAATAAAAAGATACGATGTATATTTACTTTTCAAGGTACACTTATTATTTAAGTTTTCTTAAATAAATATTAAAATCTAAACTGCCAACTTTACAAGTTTACAACAGAGAAAACATATTTACATTTATTGTGCATCAAATCGGAAATAATAGAAAACTGAAATATCTTTTCGATTGGCTCGCTATAAGAATAGGTATTTAAAACCGCAAAAATCAATTTAATGCTTTTGCAGCTTAATTTAGCTAAAATCATGAATAAATTTGATTACTTTAGTATTGAACGTTTTTATGTTAAAGAAATAAAGAAAGTTAATTTAAAATTAGGTGGAAGGTACGTTTATGTTCCTTGTTTTTGTAATATTGGTCCGATCCTTTGTTGCTGACTGCAAAGTGTAAAATAGGTTATTGTAGCTTTACCAATATTACGAAATGCTGGCAATAAAAATGTATCACGTTTTCCTAGTTGCATTTATATTAACACAAATCAATTTAGCCGCTTATTGCATATTAAAAAAAGCAAGATAGTTGTTGGTAATATTACTGTTGTGCATATTATTTTTGTTTGCAATATTAATCTATTTAATTATTGTAAATATACTGTTAACTAAAGCACAAAGCAAATTATCTGGCAATATACGGATAAAATCATATCAACGTGTATTAGCATTTCTATTGTTTATTTGCATAACAAAACCACTTATAGCACTACAGAGTGTACTATCTTTAGTTGAATAATCTGTTATTATTATGTGCAGTTTGTTAATCTTACGAGATTTTTATAGCCCGCTTAATATTTTTAGAAATTAATTGATGTTAATTTAACTATTGCTTATTTTTATTTGAAACCATTTAGTTTATGAGATTTTTAATAGAATAATTCAAATAGTTAGTTTCTTTAATAATAAGAAAATATTTTTGTACTATTTTAAAAGTAGAACTATATAAATACTTGAATATGTATTAATACCAAAATTAAAATTAATTATTTGAGAATTGTGCAGAAAATTACCATTTTAAGTTCCTAGTTTTGTTTTACAGTTAGAAATTATAAAAATATTAAATTTTAAATAATTTTTAAAGGTATGCAAAAACAATTTGGTAACTTAATGCAAATATAACAAACGTATATTAAAAAAGGTTATTGTTAAATTCTCTTAATCTTGTATTGTTATTTATGCTCAGACATATTAATAATTACAAAAATAACATAATTATTCAAACGATATGTAATATTCAAAAGTATCTATTTTATTGCTTTAATGACAATTTGTAGTCGAGGTAATTTAGATCCGGCCTTAAAGTTGGTAATTATACATTATAAAGCCTTAGACGTTTACCTAGAGCTAACTTTGAACCTTCTTGGCTTTGAAGAAAAAGGCAAAAAACTCAATGCTTATTTTTGGAAATTATCCAAAATATGGATTTAATAAAACTTTTCAAAAGTCTTTTGAATATAATTGTCAATACCACTTTTTATTTTTATATTACAAAAATAAATTCCCATTGCTACTGGTCTTACTATACTATATTTTTCCATGGGCTTTTAGACTCTCATATATTTTGGCATCTTTTTTAGTAGTCAAATGCCTTTTTTAAATAAAAAATGTTTAATATTAAATAAGATTTTACGGAGATTTTGTCAATAAAGAGTTATTTTATACTTTTTTAGTGTAACGTTTAGTAATTTCTCACTGAGAAATTTAACACATCTTCGTCTGTAAGATTTTAAATAATTTTAATCATTTAGATCTTTTAAATTTTTGAAAATGGGATGTAATCTATTTCAATAGACATTACGATTCATCAGTTTTAAATATTTTTAAACAATATACAAATTAATATAAAAAATTTTCGATTAAAATTTCCTACATATTTCTATCAGGTTCGTGTGTTGCAAAAGAAATTGATTTGGATAATTACTTGTAACGACAGTGACAAGCATGCGACAAGGATTACGTCTGTTGTGTTCCCGATTTTGTTTATTTCTCGTTCGTTGGTGAAAGCGGGTTTCTCGAGCTTTTTAAGTTATAAAAAATAATACTTCTACTAGTACCCTAAATTTTCGCTATATTAAATTTTCATGGCAATTTGACTGCATAGCGGAGCTATTCTTTGAGATCATTGTAACAATTTTTAGAAACAAGTTGTCGCGTTTGTGCGAACACCCTATCATTTTTTTAGTAATTTTAAGAATTTTGACAAGTTTAAATAAAGTGACAAGAAAAGGCCGTAAAATCAGCATGAAAAAATATCAAATTTATAACTTTAAAGTTTTGATTTACAATTAATGTTTGAAGAAGGTTGATTGGTAATGTGTGGTAAATAGGGTACTAGCATATTTTTATAATTGCTTAGAAAGTGCTTATATTATTAATTTTTTAATTAAAATTATTGGTAATGATGATGCTTAATCTTCTAGTATATAAACAACAAAAATTACGCTAAGATTGGCTAAAAGAGCTATTGTGATTTTCTAAATATACCCAGTGATTACGTTTTTCTTCTCGACCATAAAAAATTATATTTTGTTTTCACACGTATCTGAATGTTCTCAGTAAGCTTCTATTTGTTTACTATTTAATTTGGTTTATAATTGTTTTACGCTCATTTGGAATAAATTTAATTATACCTTAAGTCATCAGGGAGAATGTATTTGAATCCAAAGAACATAAGCAAAAAGCGGTGTCATTTATGGAGTGATCAATCCTCCATGAGTTTACTGGTATGCAAAAATTGCTTAATATAATTAAAATTGTGAAACAGTCAATTTAGACAAACAAAAAATTTCTCTCGGATTAGCTCAGTTTTTGACTCTATTGCTACTTTTCCTAAAAGATTAATATTTTTACTTTTTTCTAAAGTAAAATATAAAACCGTTAATAGGGATGTCTGTTGGTTTTGGTTAATTTCAAGAACCACTAGACGGATTTTCATTTAAAAAGAACAACCGATCGGGCGTTTCCTCGACTACTTAAACTGTTAAGAATATTCCCCCCTCCCAAAAAAAACCGTTAAAAATAAGGCCAGGTTCCTATCCAAAAACATTCAACCCATAAAAGTAGTGAGATCTAAATCAATTAAGATCTAGTCATTTGTTGAGAAAACAGGTATGGAGTCCAACTGAATTTCAGTCGGGTTTTTCCTTATATACCTAATTCGGCTTCCGGTTCCTCTCGAGTATCGCCGTATTTGTTATTCGACTCAAATTTTTATATCATTTTACACTCCCTTACCCTAGCAATGATTTTCTAGTCTGAAACGTTGCTATTTTTTCATGTCACTGTATAAATACATCAAGTAAAAAAACGATTGTGACCAAAAGTCTATCAAATTGTGAAAATAAGTCTTAATAAGGCTGCAGTAAACGTGTGGATACTGTGGAATGATCTATGATGTAAACGGAAAAGGTTTTATTTGGCATTTGTTGTTGATCTTGAACAATTTGTGGAAGAAGTCGTGACGTAAATTCACTTGTCGTCACGAAAAAGAAACGCATCATTAGAAAAAAGAGAAATTTAGTTGCAGAAGGTTCTATGGAAAACGATGTAAGCGTTTAACACCTAAGAAAAGCACCAAAAAACAACTAGAGTCCAGTTTAATTTTGTGGAAAATTGTTTTACACAATTATATACTAAATAATAATAATAATAGTAGTCGTATGGCTCTAACATCCCGCATGGAAGCAGGGCCTGCAAGCTCTTATATATTCGTTCTCTCTGTCATGTTTTCTCGCACCATTTCTCATGCGGAGCGATGTAGCAAGCACCGCGCCTTAGACGACCGCTATTAATACCCCTTGTTTGAGTGAACGCAGGTACTCAATTATTTATAGTGACTGAGTAAGGCCACCCGCCAAATTATCAGAGAGCACCGGGAATAAATTCGGATCCGTCAGTATTGCAGCCTGCCCTTGAACCACAGGCTTCACTTAATAATAGCCTTTCATTATTTTGTTATAATAAATAATCTTTTCAGCTAATATTGTAGTTTCTTAACTAACACTATAAGAACTTACTAGCAGATACCATGTTTTCCTGCTAAAACACCAATGCTTTTGCTATCAGATATAACCTATTTATTTCCAATAATTATAAATTAAAATACAAATTTTATACCCCGGGGCACAAATAATAATTGTAATTACGAGTTACAATTCTAATCTTCTTTTAATTAGATGTTACGTGAGTAACTTATTAATGAAGGGCTCAGAAGTTAGTAACTTGTGAATTGATTAATCATAGGTATATTTTAGATATTTTTTTATTTTTATGATTACTTGTATTAAATTAATATTAATAAAATATGTGATTTTAGATTGTTGATATAAGTTTTGATTAGCTATACCAAAAAATTAGAATAATTTTTTTGAACTAAGAAATATAAAATTCAAATAATAACTTTTTAAAATTATTATATTGTTATAAAAGGTTTACAAAATAAACTATCATAACATGACTTCATCAAACCAATATAAAAATGGCTTTCTTCAATCTTTATCTGCAAATGCTATAATGGATACCTGTCACTTTAATAGATGTAACTAAAAGTAGTAAAAATTAATTGTTTCAAAAAGAACCATAAGTTTTTTCCTATAAAAATTTACTTTTAGAAAACGATTAATGTTTGTAGTGCACCTCTCCACGTGCGAAAATAAGATATTCTTATGCAAACTAAATAAAATATTTTATAAAAAGCGATGTGTTGGTTCGCGGCCGTGTGAAAAGCATTGGTTGCCAGAGTAACGCGTTCGGGGCCGCGCGGAAATACTCGAACGATTGTCATATCTTTAAAGCACACTGCAATTTTAAAAACTTAAGTTAAAATCAAATTATTTATCCTATTGGTTAGGTTTTTGTTCTTTTTTTGCAAATAAGCATTCTTTGGTATGGCACGGGTACAAACAGCAGAGCAAAATAAATTACATGAGAAAACGAAGAAGTGAGCAGACTGCGGATGAAAGGGCAGCAATAAATGAAGCGAGGCGACGTATATGTGCCCAAAAGAACTCCGGAAGACGTTGAAGTAGAAAACCAAGCAAGACGACAACGACGTTCTCAAAGAACACCGGAATAAATAGCTGCGGATAACGAAGCAAGGCGACAGCAAAGTTTACGAAGAACTCCGGAAGAAATAGCAGTAAGAAACCAAGCAAAGCGTCTGCGACGTTCTCAAAGAACATAGGAAGAAATAGCTGCAGAATAATAAGGATTGCTACAGAAAATTCGTTACACTTGCATCTCTATAGCAGCCAAACGTAGCTGGGTGGATTTTCTAGTATAAAACAGGCACCAGAAGTAGACTTAGCAGTCTTATCAAATACAATATTATTATTCTTGTTTATTTCTGGCTTAAAATTAAATCGTTCCACAACAATCTAACACAATAATTTGTAACAATCTGTATATATGGTAAGTCGTAATTTTTCTTTTTTTTCTTTGGTTTTGTTAGTACTTTAGTCCTTTACATTGTATTTTTTATTTATAACGCCTCGCGTGGGAGCAGGGCCTGCAAACTGAGAGGTTAAAGCTCTCATATGTCCCACTTTACTGATGCAGGCGATGTGGCAAGCACCGCGCCTTAGACGACCGCGATTACTACCCCTTGCTCGAGTGAAAGGAGGTGCTCAATTATTTTCAATGGCTGAGTAGGCCACCCTCTAGGCTTCACAGCGCTCCGGGTATGAAACCCTGGTCCATTCGCATCGCAATCCGCGCCTCAACAGCTTAGACCACTCTGGCGTTGTTTTAATATTACAAAAATTTAAAAAAATAGTTTTTAAAAATATTATTTTGCTACATATTAAGTTTATAAATCAATAAATATTAAAAAAGTATATTACGATTACTATTATGGAAGTAGTATTAGCAATATTTTGTTTATAATTAAATAATAAGAAATTATATTCGAAGGGTAAGTATACATAATTATAATTAAATTTTTGTTTTTATTGCTACTTTAACATTAAGTTAATCTGCTCCACACTACTTTTGGACTACAACTCAAATTTTGTTTAAGCTGCAATCAATTATGGGCTATGCATTTTGTATAATACGCTTAAATATTAGAGTGTAAAAAGAGCTCCTTAACACTAAAATACTTAATTTCTATGTACATACAGTATCAAAAATAACAACAGCTATTTTTCAAAATACATCTCTATTATTAACAACTTTTTTCCAGTACTCTGAAAGTTGTCAAATAGGTCTACAATACCAGTATGTCGACTGAGAAGCAAAAAATTCTTGACATTATGGAACATGGTTGATCTTTAAGGCTAAAGTCACGATTTCGAACCAGTCACATGGTATTGACAGTTCCTATTTCACTAATAGCGGATAAAGACTAGATGTTCAATTTCATTGAATGTCACTTGGAATCCAAAGATGAAGATTGTTACTAACTTAAACACGAAAAATAACAAATAACCTAATTTTCTACAATCTGGTAATTGGGCTAAATTTTGGAATTCTTCCGAGTTGCACGATTTGTGTAGGGCTCAGTCCTCCCAAAACATTGCAAACCAAAAACCAAACGGGACCTTTGGAGAGATATTACAGTTTATACATCTTTTTGTTTACGAATAGGTGATTTCGGTCTTTAAACTTTGTATTCTTTAGAGTACAAACGATTTTTGGTACCGGATTCAGTTCTTCTTAAAAGGTTCTGACTGTTTTAGGCGATGGTGTAAAATTGAAAATAATTAACACATTAGTTTATCGTCGTTGTCTTGAACTTTAAAAATGGGGTCTTTTTATGATAGAGGACTCTTCGTTATTATATTAACAACACGGTGCTTCTTTCACTGATAAATTTCTTAAGCGATTTCTATTTTAAGTTGTAACTGATATCATTGATAATAACAAAATAGAATAACTAAAGATAACTTTTCTCAATAGGTAATTTCCTTACAAATTTTTATCAATATCAAAAGTAATTTGGTAATTAAGACAAGTGTAATTTTAAAATGAAACATTCGTTAAGAGAATTTATATAAAATGTTAGAGGAGATTAAAATTATATTTATGAAATAATAAAATGTATGATTTTATTATCTCTAAAACTTTCAAAAATACACGTTTTGTTAATTTTGACTAACAACTTGTTTTTTAAAGCTACTAAGACAAGTTTATATTTAACTTTTAAGGTGGCATATGTTATATTTTTCTTCTAATGGGAGCTAAAATTTATTATCTTTAGTGAAAAGAATGGTTTTATTCAAACTTTTTTAAACTTAATTTTTTTTGTAGTCCATTTACTTAATATCTAATAGTTTTCTAACTTTCCAGTTTTTCAAGACTATTTTCCTAAAGGAATAAATCGAAAACAAAACCCCTTATTTTCAAATTAGGTTTACATTTTTATTTAAGCTTTGACTATAATCTGTCCAAAATTATGGTGGACTAAACCATCATCCAACAAACTATCAAAATTGTTGAAATTATTTTTTGCTAACCTTTTTTTCAGAGAAACCATTGTATGAGGGTCTTTAAAGCCTTATCTGTTATATTCTGTTTTAGTGGGCTACTGATACATTTACTTAAAATTAACGCATTTTAAAAAAACAAAATCCATTTATAAAACATTACTTTTTTGTCCTTAGGGACAACAGTCTAAGTTAATATAAAATTTGTTTATTTGAAATTCTTAATTTACAAATTTTCCTGTAATCCTGAGACTAGTGTCGAACATGCTGAAACCGTTTACAGTTGCGTTATTTATACCACTGTTCTCTTAGTGGAATGATATTCTAGACATTTTTGATCGGTAAAAGTTCATGTGATCGGGTCGTGGCTATGGAAGAGTTTGTTTTTGTTTTTTTAAAAAATTAGTTGGGGCATCCTCTGGCCGCGTCGATGTAGGTCTGACTACTAATTTTTTTAGCTCTGACTAAAAGTGACCTGCTATTAAAACTGCTCCTCATGCCATAATACTCGTAGTTAGCGTTGTATGCCTCGTATAAATGCAGTTTTCTTACTTTCTTTCCCTGTGTCTACGGAATATTAAATACGACTATTGTTTTGATTTAAACAAGATTTGGATGCATCAGAAAATACGATTCTATACTGCTCGTGCGTCCACACACCACAATAGTAACGTTGGTTGTCGATATAGAGATGTTAGTGGTAGTCGTAAGAAATTACGTTGTGCTGTTAATCCCAATGCAAGTAATCGGAGCCGAATAGAGAGATAGTCAATGTATATCATGTAACGGTTCACTATTATTATGTTAAAATATTTGTCATGCCACGGTTTGTAATCGTAAGCTTTCGAAGATAACGATTCTTCCGGTTGGTTGTCCGCGAATGAATGCCTTCTTAAACTCGCTGCTTCTATATTTGCATCACAGTACTGTTATATCATATTTCTTAGTATTTGGTTTTAGAAAACTTAGAGAGAATCATTATTACTTTCTTTGGCTCCAGCGTTGAATCTCATGTGTCCATACTGGTTTAAAGAGTTGCTGATAGACCAGTATTTTCTTTCTGATAGCTGGAAGTTTTTCCCAGCAGCCAATATATATATCTTTATATGTGAGTTTTAATTTTTCGGTTTATTTTTTTAAATTTTTTTTCCTTTTTATTTAAGCTTGGCAACCAGATTAGGATCCAAGTATTTTGTTGCTTTATTGAGTTTTATTGTGTTGTTATTTAATTTTAATTGATGATAACTTATTTTTAACTTTATTTTTACTTTTGTAAAGTTGACATGAACAAATTTGCATTTATTTATTTTCGTATGCCATATCTTGGTCCTCTCGTTTATGTTATCTATAGCGCTTGGACGTTAGTTGTTATTTCCTGTATGGTGTTCCTTACTACTAAAACTTACTATTATTAGTAAATGCGGGTAATTTAATGTTATTTGCTACTGAAATGCCACATGTACATAACAAGTAACGCACTGCCCCCAGCATGCTACCTTGAGGCACTCCTGCATTTATTGTTTTAAGATCTGAGTATTTATCTTTT
This sequence comes from Sinelater perroti, assembly GCA_036346155.1. Taxonomy (NCBI): domain Eukaryota; kingdom Metazoa; phylum Arthropoda; class Insecta; order Coleoptera; family Elateridae; genus Sinelater; species Sinelater perroti. The sequence continues at coordinate 320,461 of JARFIY010000355.1, read as the reverse complement.
TACTTATCTCTGAATTCTAAGAGCTACACATATTATATAAGTAAGCATGTTTTTAATTTTATGATTAGGCCTCCATGTCAAGACTTTGTTAAATGCTTGAGACACATCCAAAATTAATGATTGAGCATATTTTCTTTGGATTATAATAAGTTTAAATCAATCTAATAATTTTAATGCTTTATAATTTGTTTTTAATGGTGCCCCAATTTCAATAAACAATAGTGTACATCAGAACCACAACTATTTAAATGAAATCGCTAGCAATAATAGTGTCTTAATACATAAAGAACGTCTATATCAAAATGGAGAAGAAGATATGCTATAGATGTTAGAGAACATTTGAGTTTAATTTTCCCTGTAGATATATAGTAAAATTCAGATACAATTAACTTTATTATGGATTTTATAATATAAAAACCGATTAAAAACTAAATTTTCATAAATCGAAATAAGTTAAAAATGCTTCTTTCATTAATATTCAAAGGCTTTATTATTACTTAAACTAATAACCATTTCAATTAAGCATAAATGGTAATGAATGAGTCTTCTTCTTTCTTCCTTAGGTTTCTCTCCTATTGAAGATTGGGGATTATTATGAAAACTTTAGTTTTGTTAGCAGTTTTTCTCAATAATTCCTCTATGTTTCTGTTAAACCATTCCTGCAGGTTTTTCATCCAGAATAGTCTTTTTCTTTTAACATTTCGCTTTTTCCTTATTTTGCTTTGCATGATGTTTCTTAATAGTTCATATTTTCCACATCTCATAACATGTCCCAGATATACAAGTTTGCGCCATGATCTCATAGTATTTTTCTAATCTCTGTAATATATTTATATTTGTTACCTTTGCTGTACAGGAAACCCTGAGAATCCTCTTATAACACCATATCTCAAAGATGCCTCTCAAAAGCATCAACTTTCTTAATGTGAAACTGTTTCACAGTCTAGGCCTCGAATCCACAATAGCGGATAAATGGTAATGAATGAGATCTTCAGTTCTGTTCTTGTTTATGTTTTCGACTATAGAGGAATTGGATTATTTCATTAAAGACATTTAGTTTTCGATTTAAGTTTGGTCTCAATAATTTCTAGTATCCATGTCCCATGCAGGTATTTGTCATCCAGAATAGATCTTTTATTATGTAACATGTTTGATTTTACTCCTTTGATTCTTGCTTTGCATGATGTTTCTTATTTCATATTTTCCACATCTCATAACATTTGTCCCAGATATAACATTAGTATCCTCGACAAGGTGTTTCAGATCTCCTAAGTTGCTTGCTGTTATCACCATGTCGTCCGCGTAACTCCAGTTATTCACTATTTCCCCGTTAATTACAATATCTCTGTTTTCCTTGTAGTGATTTTTGGCAGATTTCTTCACTATACAAATTGAAATAGCAGAGGAGACAGGATACAAGCATGGCATACAATCAAAACGTATTTCTATTTTATCAATCAATTTGTTTTTGACTTTTACCCTAGCTTTTTGGTTCCAGTAGAGTGCTAAAATTATTTTAATGTCTCTGTTGTCCAAATTTTTGAGATACAAGATAAATATGTATTTTTTTAAATTGGAACTATAGTTGGCTATGTCACCAAAACATCTGTTATTTTTTAAGCTTTCCAAAAATATATAGTTTGTCAGCTTTATTTTTATTGTTGTGACATTTATAGCCATTTCATTAATATTCTTAAATACTTATGGATTTTTCTCGTAATATAGCGAGTTTCCATGACAATGTACGTAAACAAGTAAAAAAAGTAATTTTTAAACATTTTGCTTTTGTGTTAGAGTTTTGAAGAACTGTTAACAATTGAAAAAATGATGAGTATTTTGAAAAACCAAACATGGTAAAATAGAAGCAGGAAAAATTTGTTTTGCCTTTGGTTTTTTAAATGAACCAAACATTTTTCGAGTTATTTTTAAATCTTCGAATATTTTTTAATATTTAGCTTTTACTTTTTAAGATATTAATTTAAACATTAATTTTTATCCTTTTTGTGATTTGAATATTGTTTTTAATTGTTGGATGGTCCATGGTTAATTAACATAAACTTTATTCTTTACGTAGCCTCAGAGGAAATAGTTTGGGGCTGTTAAATCCGGTGAGTAGATAGACCAGTTGATTGCAAAATTTTCCAAATCAATCTTTCATCAGAAATCTTATTGGAACGACATAATTTGATTACCATTAAAAGTAGGTTGCAGAAAAGATTGGATCACATTGGGGTATCGCTCAGCAGTTACAGTTACGACATTCCTCTCATGGTCTCATTGTAATGTTTTGGGATATCGCATCCCACCAGACTACATTTGGCGGATGTAATGCTCTCTTATAAGTAACTCAAGGTTACTCGAGGTTTCTTGGCTTTAATTTTTGAGTAAGTTAAATTTTGTATGGGACTAGTTTTAAATCTTTTTGTAATATCTACTACAATGATTTTCAAATAATGTTGAACTGGAGAGAACGTCTTCAACCATTGCTTTTGTACGCTAAATATTCAATTTCATTCTGGCTGAAGGTGGTCTTTCAGATTTTGCCAAATTTTTTACTGAACCTCCTTGTCAAAACGTTCCACCAAACGTCTAATCATAGAAACGGAAAGCAGATCTTTAACATTGAAATGACAACGGTAAGTTCGTTGAGTCGCTATTATCCAACATTGGTTTTCAAAATAAAATTATATGATTTTTGTTGGCTGTACAACTCTGAATCTTTTCATAACACGGTCCAACAAAAAACAAAATGTGTAATGTTTCCTTTACTTCATGAGTCAATTCTTACTAATTTTGAGTTGAGAAAAACGAATGTGACAAAGAAAAATTTTTATTAGCTCTAGCTTCTGTGATTTACAATTTGGTGATTTTAAAGGATTAAGAGAAAACGGTAAATATTAATGACATATGTAACCACATTAAAAGTGAGATCGTTCTTTTTTTAATGACGGTTACATCCTAAATTTATGAAAGAACAACTATCAGTTGGTTGCCTGTACTTGGAGACACTGACATCATGTTGAAAAAAATTCCATTGCTGTAACTTTGATCCTAGAAGTTCCGCCTTCGCCTGTGACAAGTCAAGGTCTCGAATAAGATCACTCAACTCCGATTGGCTCAATATGTGCGGTTGATCATCTCTTTCTTCAAAATTAAGATCACGGGATGTTAAAAGCTTGTTTGGTTCTTCTTTTTCTTCTTCCACACTGTCTTTATTTTTTACTTCAAACCCATAATTTTGGGGTGGAGTAGGAACTAGCAAACTGTCTGAATGTGGAGTAGGTCGAATAGCAGATGGAAAATTCGGGTATTGAACTGTTCTACTTTTTCATTGACAATGTTGCCTTTATAGGCAGAGTCAAGCAAACATAATAGTCATCTGTATGGTTTGTAGGCTTTCGCCAAACCATAAGCACAGCAAAAGCCACTGATCGTTTTTTTTTCGTAATAAAACTGAACATATATGTGGAGCCCATGACTTATCCTGATCCCTTACCTTCACACCAAAATAATACTGGTAGGCAGTCTTCACAAGAGGCGTCAAATTGCGTTTCTGTGACGAAAACGTTATTCCACCACAAATGTAACAAAAATTGTTCACTGATTTTACACATTTTCATAGCATACTGATGTAACAAATTTTAATCTTTAAAAACACTCCAAAACAAGAAATTCTACACTAATTACAACAGAAATAATATGAAATTTACCGTCACAGTAATAGTGTTTATGTTTGTAACCTACCCACAGCTAGATTACTGTTGTATTTTGACAGTCGACAGGTGTGCCAACATTAAAAAACAAATTTTCCTCAAAAATGTAGACTATAGAAAATATAAAATGTCACTATATCTCCAAAGCAAGAGCTAATCCGTAATTTTTATGGTATTTTTTGAATTTAGCAGGTTGAAATACATAAAAATCATCTATTTTTCAACCCGAAGCATTTCTATTGTTGGGCAGTGATTATAATCAATCTCTCAGATCTCCACTACAAGGTCTGAAAGAAAGACAAAACTAAAATTAATAAAATTAGAAATTTTTTAGATCATTTCGTTTCTTTTGCGATATCCTGTATTACAGCTTAAGCTTCAAACATTCGGGTGCAAAAATACGCCTGTATAGCTAGTTTGTAGTAGTTTATCGCAGAGAGAATAGCAAAACAGTGATTAAGATTATGTATTTATAGCATACGTAAGTAGGAAGGCATTTATGAGTATTGCAGGATTAAGTAGATAAATAACGCAAATGACTAGCTGAATAACCGGATAAATAAGATAATATAAGTTATTAGATTAGTTATATCACTTTTATAAATTATATAAAAACCGGTATAAAAATAATGTGATAGTTTAAATTTCAATTTTTATCGTTTAACAAATGTTCCAACATATTAACAAGGTATTAAGAAGTAAAATTAAGCTCATAGCAGACGAGTTGTAAGTTTTAACTGTTTCTTATTGAATTTGACGTTACGCACCATTAAGCAGATCCAGCCGACAGTTAATAGGAACACGTGTTGCGCCGCCATACATCAAGAGTCAACGCACTATCTGCCGCCCTTTACATACAAAATGCAGCGAACTTGAATGCGATAAACCAAGAACACATGGCGTGGAATGAATCGCCGGGGATTATGCCGGGGAGCGCGCGTTAGGGAGCATAAATTGTGAGTTATGGCTAGAGCATCCTACACCATTTACATTGCTTCACATACGTTTCACAATGGAGTACTGCTACGGCCATCAAAACAACTAAATCACCGCTTATAGGATCGACATTCCTTTCTTGTGTCCAGGACTCGCCGCAGATGGGTGCGCAGATTGTGCTCTCTCATGAAATCATATATGAGCTGGCGTCTAGTGGCACACGAGCTGGACCACTCTGCCCGCGGTGTTACCGGGTTCTTGTTCTGATCTGCTCTAGTAACCGCAAGAGTTGTCTTGCTCTTTTGAAAGACTGAGGATTGCAGTAAAATGCCAATCGTAAAAAGCTAAATGGGCTGGTTTATTGATTTATTTTATATCTACTAAACATGGAGCGGAGCGGTGTTCTGCACTTAAATGCTCTTACGTAAACCGTTTAATATGAAATGCCACTCAAATTGTGCATTTGCAAACGAGTCCCGCGAGTTTTGAAACCATTTATGAGTGCTTTTCAGTAGAAGCACATTACTGATTTTGCCGGAATAATGGCGAGTGCGCCGAGGAACCCGGAGAGCGAGCACGTGCATCTATGTTGTATGTTTCGTCACAAAACACTCGCATGAACGTATTGCATTAATTTTGCAAGCAGTTGCCTGGATCTGCTCCAGTAACTTTTCAAGTAATCACGAGATACAGCTCTTGCTAACGTCTATGACATTCTGTTACTTTCTCACTTCAAGCTGCCAGTGCACGTTACCCTTCATTGTCGGCTCGTAAAGCGGATGTAGCTATTCGGATGATTTAATTGAAATGCTAAGGTATTTTATTATATGTGCCGCTTTACTGAACCAATTTACTGAAATTAATTGTCAGACGTAAACATAAAGAAAAGGTGATTAATGTAACGTTAAGATATTACAAAATTGCAAATCAGGTAATCTACTTTTGTCAAATTGCTAATATATAGTTGGGTACAACAGCTAAATATTAATTTTGAAAATTTAATTATGCGATTGATGTCAATAATATATTGTATTGGGTTGCAAAATATTGCTATAAATATGCCATGTTTTAAGTGTAGATATATAGCAAAAAAAGTATAACAAACACTTTTTGGTATTTTTTGTTCCTTAATTTGATAACCTATACAGAATTTTTAAAAATACTGCCGTTTTATAGTATTCTAGATTCCTCGTCTAACAAAGTTCCCATAAACTTACTAAACCAAATTCTTCAAAAGAATCAGATCCAGACTACATCTCAAAATTGACCAAACACCATTAATGTTTATAATAACACAAAAGATATCAAAAAATGCTCCCTAGCATTCGAAATAATTATTGTGATGCTTTTACTACGCTGATGGTACTACAATTGAAAGTAGAGAATAAAAAACCTAGACTGATATTCATAGTCGATAAAAAGAAATTCACCTACGTCGATCTTTAATCTTTAATGAGCTGATAAGTAACAACTATCGATAAATATTTAATTTAAAAAAACAGCTGCAGTTACAACTGGCACCGATATAAAAGTGTTAAAGATAGAACAAATTGTCATCAAAAACTGTTAAAAAGAAAACTTTCAGTATACGTGATCGTAAAGGATTAAATAAGTAAAATTGACTAGAGCGGTGAGATATTCAATTGCTTTGACTAACACCGTCTTATCAAGAATGGCACGTGGTAACTTTTTGAATATTTCTAAAGTCAACCGGCTTATGTATAAAGCTGCTGCAGAAGTCATAGTCCGTTGAGGAGAGAACAAGTTTAGAAACTGCTCAAAAAGAACTGTTGCGGAAGCAAAGAATTTGTAGGGCCATATAATTCTTAATATAATTTTTTGCCGTTATCCATAAATACAAGAAAGAATGAGCATAAGGAAAAAATATAAAACAGAGAAGATGCAAATCGAGACAAAATTTCAATGCCTGAGGTGGAACACAAAAAGAAGTATTCACTATAATTAAAATGAAATCTTTACTAAGGATATTAAATTTTTTTACTACCAGTTAAACAACCGACATCTTTCTAATGATAAGTTATAAATTTATGGCGTAATATACTAAAAGGTATTACCGTCCACAATCATATAGCGATTTGAATCGAAAGACTTTAGAGCTAATGATATAACAGCTTTCTATAAAGATTTAACAGAAGCTTTAAATGACATCCTAAGCGACACCAAAGATGTAACGTTATGGGTAACATCTGGAACATTGTTTCAACTCTCAAAAACTAGAAATACTAAAGACCTGAGAAATTACAGCCTTATTACTTACCTACTATCAAAATACAAAATCTTAATAACCGTAATAATACAAAAAACATACAATCATATGCTTGAAAGTTACATTCTACAGAACAAACAGAAAGGATGTAAACTAACATCTAAGAGATTTAAAGATCAACTGCTGCTTACTAAGATAGTTGTGTCTAAGGCAAAAAAACTTTTGAAAATTCAGGGTATGGAATGAATAGGTTACAAAAAGGCATTCGATAGTTTGCTTCATACCTGGATACTTGCAGTTATGGAAGTCTATCAAATCTCGCCAATCAATTCTATTTGTAGAAGTATTGATACGCCGGTAGCCGCATAAAACATCACTGTTAAGAGAGATATATTTTAAGATCTGCCTTGTTTTGTTTAACACTAAACTCTAACGAATATGCTAAACAGATAAGATTTAAAATTTGAAATCTACGCTAACAACAAAAACAACCACTTATTCTACATGGGCGGTTTAAATTGTTTTCGAAAGATGAGCTCAACTGGCACAAAGTCTCATTGTTATCAAACCATTCATTAAAGACACGTTAAAATATTTTTAAAAGTGGTAAGCTATTATAAGTCAAAATATGAAAATAAATAATCAACCGATCATTAGAAACATAGCTATGAACGAGGTGTATAAATGTTTCCAGACGAATATCAGCCAGAAAAAATCGTAAACACCGACATCACCAGCATATGGGATGCCCTGATCGTCACAGATAGGATTATCTTCATTCTGATATAGTAATGCATGATAAAAAACAAAGAGTCAGTAATAGTTGGATCATTAGATACACTGAAAAAAAACTCAAAAACGTTCCAAAGCCATGTATAAGCTGGTAAAGTGTAGAAAATCGCGATTTGCACAATAATAATAATAATAATAATAATTATTATTATTATAATATAATAACAATAATTATTATTATTTGCAACATCTTAAATTTTTATCAGATTGGATTACAAAATGTTTTGTTCTTCTTCTTCCCACTTATATAGGGGTTATTGTAACCTGTTTCTAACCATAAATTTCGTGCGGTACTATGAGCGCTATGGTATTATGGCTAGTCTAGCCCGTTAATGTAGAAGAAGAAGAATGTACTTTCACAATCACCAAAGAATGCTAACATTTTTGCTGGAATTGCTTTTGTGGCAGATTTGTAGAGTTTTAAAGAGCAACATTGGTGTGTAGGACAACCCTACTAACGTTTTTTCTGTAATTTATATAAGATGGCTGCATTCTCAATATTCTGTAGCATGGTCGGTTTCATAGTGGGTACATGTTGTTTTGACGTTAGGTGGTTATGATTGCTAACAGATTTTACAAGTTTCCTGGGATCTATAGCACTCTTGGCTTTTTATTCTTCAAATTGTTGCTATTAAATGATACAGTAATTTCAATTAAACTTTTTGATTAGTTTATTATTATTGGTCAATTTTATTGCACACGCAGGCAGGGGCTTCTTATTTTTTGTCAGTGATTGGGTTACATTAATAATTGGTAAATCTTTTAATGTACATTCTATTTTTATATTGTTGGCGACATTGGAATTTTTTAATAACAATCGGTAAGTTATACAATTTGGAAAAGGTACGAAAATTACTATGTTCTGCATGTAAATTATCATAATTTTTAGTTTATTGGTGGATTGTTATTGTAGTTTGTTTCTTATTGAGTTTATTTTGGGTAAGATGTACATTTTTCACCGTTCTGCTCTGCTTCCAAAATGGCGCAGTGTCGACACGGCTAACAGATTACCGGAAACTTCCTTCGCAACACTCATCGATCTCTATGGATGTCTACGTGCTGCCGTCGCGTGGTATACGCAGCCTCGACAAGAAAACCTACTTTCTGGGGTCGATCATTACACTGTTCGTCCTTTAAGATCTACCTATGCCACTCATAGAAGTGGCATACTTCCTCCAGGAATTGCAGAAACTCCGGTAATAGAAATAATAGTGAATCGTGGATGACTCTTGATTTGGTATCACGTACGTTTTAGATTCATTGGTAAAATAACCCATTGAAGTAAGTGTACCTTTCTTGCCATTATCGTCTCCAGGCATAAATCAGAACTGTTAATGATCCTCTTTTTTCCGGTACTACTTTATTTTTTTCTTTACAGCTCGCCTGATAATACCGCACTCAAACCATCTGCAACGTCTTCTTAATTGTTGAGTTTTTTTAACATACCGTCGTGGAGGTGAACTATCGCTATATTGAGTAGGTTTTTTCTTTTATTGCAAATTATGCACGACTTTATCAACAAATCATTTACATTTATCGTAGCTTTGTTAATTTATGATTTAATTTTTGGTGTCTGTACAATTTTTCTCTTGAAGTTCTAAAATGTTTCCGTAATACTTTTTTTAAAGTATTGATTATTTCTAAGTTTTGGAATATTGATCTATTTTTGTTTTAAATTTTGCATAGATGCTTGTAAATCCGTGGTTTTAAACAAATATATGTCTGGGTTTTCACTTACGCCACATTTTCAGTTTTCTTCCCTTTTAATTCAAATTTCTTTGCTTTCAGTTCCATTATTTTAATTTGTGTAACTTAAACTGCATTAAAAAGATAACTTATTTGAGTAGTTTTTTGAGTTATGATGAATTCCACTACTAACACAAGCTGTAACAAATTCAATTTATTTTGTACAGAAAGTTAGAGATAATTAAGTAAAGCACCAACATTATCACTAATTACTTTTCTACTGGCCACTTTGTTTCTGGAGCATTTAGATCACCACGCAGACTGTACCTCCCTCTTCCCATTTAACTTTTTGTTCCAGAATCTTTCAAATTACTGGAATCTTTATCATTTCAATACTATTTCTTATAAGCATTCCCTGTGCCGCTCACTTTTTTCTTTTAATTGAAATTTTATTTTTTACTTTGCAGAGCTTTTACTTTTAATTTCAAAATTATTGATGTCAGTAAATATGTTCATTACTTACAAAAAAACTATATCCTTACATTTAAATCACAAGCTGTTAAAGACAGCAGCGGTTGATTCATAATTTTTTATGCTAAAACAAAGTACAAAAAATTAAGAAACAAAAAATCTCCAAAGTTAAGAAAGAAGTTTACATAAAAGGTAGTTGTAGAACTACAGAAAACAATCATATCTACATATCCAAGAACAGTTTAAATTATAGTATATCATTTCGTTGACTAAAACATCTAGAGAATAGAAGTAAGTTAATCAATTAGGATTTTTCTGTATTCGTAGTATGCATAATCAAACCTGCACGGTTCATTAAAAAAACAATGTTTTTTAGAACCTGAGCTATTTGTTGCTATTGAGTTTTAAAAATTGTTCCTTTGAATTCTCTTGAATTGGTAATAATGTTTTTTTTGTAGCTTATTTTTAACTTTTCTTTAGAATATTTGTTTTAAAGTATTTAAATAACTTTTATCTATAAACTATTAATATATTGTTTTTGTTACAGGCCTCTATGTATAGTGAAATCACCGAATATGAATATCCCAGCTAGTTGTTGAGCTATTAAGGTATTTTTATTGTATTTTATTCGACGTCATAATGCGCCAGTAAAACGTGAAGCAAAAATAGATTTAACATTAAGTAATTACTTGATTTCTATGTTCACACACTTTAAATAGCTTTCGGTGATGCAACGCTAAGGTTTACTTTAGAAAGGATTTAAAATTACCATTAATCTAATCTAAAGTCATTTCAAGATTTGCAGCCATTCGTCTGTTGCTTTAGTTTACAGTTTTTTAAATCCAGAGTTATAGTTAATGTTATGATGGTGCGATAAAAATAGTGCTGTAAATATAAATCTAGACGCAACAGTGCTACATATGATAATTGACATGCCCTTGTCATATATATATAATCTATTCCACCGATCTTTTTATTGACAGAAATAATTTTTAATTAATATAATGTAATACTAATTTTGATTATTTCAAAAATAATAGGTAAATTGAGTTTTAGAATAATTAAAAAATTAGAATCATTAATTTAACGACACTTGCAGTAGGAAACAAGTTATTTTAATTACCACATGCAGTTAATAATTGTGCAACTTTACACCTCGCTTGGAAGGATTGCTTGCGAACTGAAAGCTGTCACATATATGTTCGTCCTCATTGCCCGCTCACCACTTACCATTTCTGATCGGTGTGTTGTAGTAAGTATCGCGCTCTAGATAACCGCATTGTTGTTACCCTTTGTTCAAATTAAAAATATTAAATTGTTTATAGCGGTTGAGTGGATTAAAGACAAACATCTTAAGAGCTCCGAAAATACAATTAAAAAAAATGAGTTTATCTAAATTAAAAAATAATAAGGCAGACAAATAACAGAACATTAAAAATATGAAAGAAAAGAAACCCAAAGAAAAGCAAATGGGCTATTATAGTTTATATTTACGCAAAAGTATGTGCCTTTCGGAGTATTGTGCTATAAAACTTTTGAACTACAGTAAAAGTCTTTATATTTGGATTTAGTCTTATGGTTCTAAATATAAATAGACGTCAGCATTTAATATGGTTAGATTGTTACAAGACAAAAAATGGAAGTGGATAAAAATAATAAACAAATACTTTTTTATGATTGCAATCCGCTATGGTTTCCTCTGATTTTGAGAGCTTGATGCCATTAGATTTGTAATTTTGTATGTAAATGTAGCTTTCAGAATTAAGGTAGGTCAAAGAAGAGCATAACGATTTGAATGGAGTTTTAAAAATGATTATTCAATCTTCTTTCAGTCTTTGTTCTCTAATTTGATAAACATTATAAATAAAACGGTCTGAGATATGCAAAATCATTGATTGGGTGTTAATATTTTAGTTTAAATTTTATTTGACTTTATAGAGGAAGAGTTTGTTCGACAAAAAAGTAGAGAACGTTGGCCGATGAGCCAGTCTATTTCTTAAGTTTGAGATTTAGGTGTTTTCTTTTTGCCTTAGTATGCTCACACCAAGTCGGTTTTTGGTTAAGATGCAATCCGAGATATTTGACTCAGGGTTGAATAGGTATTAGTGCATTTTTGATGGTTAATTGTGGACACAAACTGCTTTTGTTGGTTGAACAGACTGTTACTATTAACTGTAACTATCCATCGAGCGAACCAGATTTCAAGTAGATCGAGGTAATTTTGTAAATGTTCTGCTGCAGCTGCACGGGTGTCGTTGATGGATAAAATTGCTGTATCATCAGCAAATGTAGCTACAACGGTAATTTAAATGGTTGGATTATTGGCTGTGTATAGGAAATCAAGAAGTGGCCCAAGTAAACTGCACGCCATGCGGTAATGTATTGGTAACTTGACACTGTATTATTAATTTTGACTTGGAAGGTTTTCTCACTTAAGTAGGACTTGAAAACAAGATAGAGCAGGTTTGTAAAGTGTAACTTGAGTTTATAGAGTAAACCCTTATGCGAAACTTTATCAATCGTTAGTTGGATATCTAAGAATATGCCGGCGCAAACTTTTCTATTTCTAAGGCATTACATGGTTGTGGTGACGAGACGATATCCTTAGATTTAATAGGTCTAAATGTAGAGTTTCTTTAATTCTTTTTAAGAATAGCAGGAGACTTATAGGTCTGTATGATATAGGTTTTGTTGGTTGTTTTCTAGTCCCAGCAATCATAATAACGTGAGAATATTTCGACTAAATCAAAAACTGACAGTCTCAAAATACCATTGTAGGTAATGGTTACAAGAACTAGCGCTCTTTTTAGGTGGGTTGTAAAGTATTTCTCATACTAGTAAGTCGTAGCCAGGGGATTTACGAGTATTAGTTAGTCGTATTTGATTTTGAACTTTAGCTGGTGAGAAGACTTTTAATAAGGAGGACATTCATTGTACAAGGTGTATTAAGAAAAATTGTTGGTGACGCTATAGAAGTATTTGCGAGGTATTCAGTAAAGGTGTCGGCTTTATCTAATCTGATCTGACACAACTACCACCCATTTTTATCGGTGGAAACGCTACAATAAAACGTTTAAAGTTTTTTGTGGCGTTCGATATTGAATGGTTATCTGGCGAAAGCTGAGTAATATTCTGCTGAAAGGTGTTATTACGTGCCTCTTTTAAGATCTTATGCAAGCGGTGGGTAAGTCTGTTATATAAAGTTCTGTCGATTTTATTTCTGATTAGCTACTAGCATTTCCTAACTCGGTGTTTTTTCATAATCAAAGTCTTGGATGTGATGGGGTATAATGTTGGTTTTGGTCATATTTGGGGGTTTAGGTGTTGTCTGCCATACAGCGTTTTGTATTAAAGTTGTGAGGCATTCAACTGGATCTTGAAGGTTTTAATTCTGAGCGCGAGAGTGATTTCTTGATCAAGTAAAGTTCGGAAATAATTCGTTAGTAGTTTTGGAACAAAGTATTACAGGAGTTTTCTTGGTAATGATTGTTGTACTGACAGCTACTAAGACTGACAGTGGATAAAGTGTGGTTGTTCTCTGTTGTGAGATATGTACGTACTATACCACTGACAACTACAAAAATCATATAATTCCGGTAATTTATTTTGGTTGGTAGACTAATAAGTGAGTTCTGTCCGTAGAGAAAAAATAAAGATTAAGATTATAAACAGCACTTAATAGGTTTCTTTCTTTAGGACTAGTTAAGCCTAATTTTATTAATAATATTCCATTAATAATATTCCAATTATCTCCAACAAAAAAATGTATTGATAAGTGATAGAAAGAAATCCTGATAATCATCGACATTAATGAAATGCCGCGAGAGACAATACACACACAAGTTTCCACTTAAATCTTAAATATTTGCAGTTATATACGACTGCAGTTAGTAATGTGCAATCGAGTTTTTTTATTATGATCGCTGATCTTCTATAGGCTGTCCCGTCTGGGTGGTTAGTTAAATACGTAGTGTAGATTTTTATTACTGTTCTAAAAATTGCGTGGGTTTTGGAAACTAACAATTTGTCAATTTTGTGTACCTAGAGAAAAGTTATTACTTTCAATATATGATTTGTAAGACTATCGGAATTCAAAGTGCTATTCGTAGTGATGCTAGTTTATTTATGACGGTGAGGAGCATATTTAATATCATTCTGTTTTAATTAAGAAGTTGTGCAAACATTGTATTATTTATGATGTTTGATTGATTTTTGAGAGAAATAAAATCGTTAGAATCAGGAATTATTTGTAGTGTGTTAGTTGTCGTACCTCTGAATAGTGCATTTTGACTTTTTTGTGGGTCTTTATATACCAAACATCCTTTAGAGTTAGCTGGATGACTGCCGTGACAAAAGACGCACTTAGGAGGTATGCTTTGGTTTTTTTTGCATACGGCAGTGCTATGTTGTTCTCCACATTTAACATAGGTAAAAGGTTTATTACAATATGCTTTCGTGTATCCGTAGTCACGGCAGCGGGTGCATTACAGTATAATATTTTTTTTTAGAGGATTTAATAGATACTTTTAGGTTGCTGAAGTATTCGACAGCGTAGATCTTCTTGTTGTTGTCGTTCGGTTTAAGATTAATTATAAATAGTACCAAAAAGTCTTTAGTTACTCCGTGCCGGACGTTCATAATATTTCTTATATGTCTGAGTTTGGCTAATTCCGTTTAAAATTCTTCTGTTAGAAAGGAATGATGAAATATTTTTTATAAAAACTTTATAAGCTCTGTCCTTTTTTAATTGATAAGTTATATATTATTTCTTCGGTTTTAAGGTAAGTCACAAATGTTTTCTAAGAATTCATGATAAAAGTATTAAGTTTTATCTAGTCATTCGTCATTGCTTTTGTATAGAACTGTTTTTTTCTTGAGTATTAGTAAAGGTTTCAATGATTTGACTGTAGTCTTTCACTTCGTAAATATAAATTAGTGGAGGTTTTGGAGTTTTTAATTGGGATTAGCAGTACCATGTTTTTGACTTACATTATTTGTTATGACTTGCAGAGAATTTGGTATTTATTGGATGTGCTTATTTGTGCGTTTGGTAGAGTTTTAAAATTTCCGGGAGAAGTGGCCTTTATCGTTTTTAAATGTTTTTTATGCATGTTTTGTGTGTGTATTGCCGTTTCATCGGTGTTATCATTATTCATATCTACGAAATTTGCATCGGAGATATCAATTAGATATATGCTTTCAGGGTTATCGATACTTGATGCGTAATTATTTGTAGTGGATTGCTCTGTTTAGTGAAACTAAGTTGGTTATAAAGTAATTAGGTGTGGTGGGGATGTTAGAAGAGTTTGGTTTTGAGGCATGTATAAAATTGAATAAGATTGGATTGGGTTTGTTGTAGTGAGTACGCTTGTTATACATCAGGGAAATTATACTCATTTCCTGGATTTAAAAGCTAGGTCTGGCTGTTAGTTGTAGTAGTTACAGGTGGCACAAAATTGCCGCTTTAAGTTGGGAACATGTTTCATCCAATATCAATAAATTGTACGTGCAGTTTTAAAGCTTCGAATAAATGTTTATTTAGTTGTGTTAAAAGTTGCCACCGTCACACGAAAGACACCTGACACTAGAAGATAACTGGGCGTATCAAACAAGTACGTTCTTACTCTTTAAAAGTCAGATAAAAACTGTCAACTACAGGAATGAATTTGTTTTTATAAGATAGTTCTAGGTAGTCTGGGTCATATTTTCATCACTTTCGGAGTTTTGATTTTTTTCTGCTTTTATGAAACTAGAGAATACTAACGTCTTCAAGATAACTATATTATACACCACCTTGTTGGCGTGTTGGTCATCGTTTTTGCCGCTGTCAATTCTCTTAATCCTATCAAGAAGTATAGTCATAAAAATATTAACACATGTTATTTTAAGACCTATAATAAAAATTATTGCTTTATATCATCGGTAAGGTCTCAAAACGCAATTATTTTGTAAAAATAATTAGATAATTGTTGATAAAGAACTGTTAGGAAGTGAAAATAGATGTTCGTTTTATCGGACATTATAATTTAAAAGTTAACTTTTAATTTAATTTAACAACAGCCGAAGTGATCCTAGAAGAAGAGTAGAATAGATTTCGCGAAGGACGATCCTTTATGTATGCTGCCCCATCTTAAAGTAGATCATAGAACAACGTAGAAAACGTAATTTAGAAACACGTACAGCATTTGCCGACTTCACTAAAGCATTCGACGAGGTCATAAAAACAAAACTATGGTCCAAGAAAAAAATAGGGATTTCTATCTCATCTGATAAAAGTAACAAAAAGTCTTTACTGTAACATCAAAATCATTATAGAAAACAATCTTCTTCTTCTTCCCAGCCTAGGTCGTCCACTGCTGGACATAGGCCTCCCTCAAACCCTTCCATTTGTTTCTGTCCTGTGCGATCTGGATCCAATTTCCTGCAACTCTTTTTACATCATCGGCCCATCTTGTTGGTGGTCTACCTCTGCTTCTGAATGCGTCTTGTCTGGGTCTCCATTCAATCATTCGTCTTGTCCATCTCTCATCTTTCAGTCTTGCCACGTGAAAACAATGACAAAGACAAAAGCCCGACATACCCAAATCAAGGTGAAGAAAATGTGGCCTATTACCCATTCTGTTTACTATTTATATTGACGACATAATAAAGACATGGAAACAAAAACCACCAAAGCAACAATAGCTACATTTCAGAGAATGTATGGAACTATAAAAAGAGCACTAAGAAACAAAACAAGAAGGGAGACACACACATAAAGTTGTACAAACTAATGGTACTCTCCACATTACTATATGGCAGCAAAACATGGACAATAACAACAAAGGACCATAGAAATATCCAGTCCGCAGAGAGAAGGTTTCTAAGAGGAGTCAAAGGATGCAGTAGGTTAGACAGATTTACTAACGAACACATCAGGAAGAGGAGCTACAAGTACGACCAATACAAAACCAAATAACCAAATGCAAGACAATATGGAAGGAATATGTAGACAGAACGAGCCCAGAAAGACTCCCAACATTAGCAATACAGTACAACCCAAGAGGGAACAGAAATATAGGAGGATCTCGGAAACACTGGAACATTGAACCGGAACAGGCCGTAAGGCCTAATCCTTGAAGTAAACGACGACGACGACAACTTTAGTATATAGGTTCTTTAATTTTCTATGGAGACAAATGCGTTTTAAGAAGTTTGGATCCACGTGCGGCACTGAAATAGTCATAATTTTAACTCACTTTTGATAAAGTTTCGTTTGTCTCAAAACTCTCTTTTTTGCAGAAAGGAAAGACTTTTTATTAATTATAATTTTTTTATACGTTAAGTATTGTTTTTCTTTACAATAAATCACATGATTATTTAAAATGCAATTACATTATTTAAACAGAGAAAATACTATAATATAATAAAAATATTCGCTTATTAAATTCACTCACAAGTATAAAGTAAAAAATACTTAAAACATTTTTTTAAATATTTGGTTATATTGTATTAACATTAATCGCAGTAATGTGATCAAATTTGGGTATCTAAAAAATTCACATTCAAAGTAAAAACGATCGCAATATTATCAATCTATAAATTAGCATTTTAGTTTAAAAACCCGAAAGGCAGCGTAACAGTAATTAATCCAGCGATCTGCATCACGATTCGGCATTCGTGAGTCTACAAAGAGCGTTATTAGTATTGAGTTGTCATAAAGCTCGCAGCCCACTTTTGTTCGATGCAACAGATCCTGTGGCAGCTCGCGGATAACAATCGATAAACTTGAATAAATTCCAGTTTAATATTACGCCACCCGACTTTTCAAGCATGGAAACAACATTACCTCCCTTTGTTGCATCACGAGATGACAAGCATAGCTCTATTTTGCAATTTATACTGCTTCTGCAAGTCATTCAGTGCCAGTGAAAACAAAATAACGTTGCGAGCTTTGAAATGCGCTGTAATAATATTCTGTAACTTTGTGTTAACCTTGTGTATCAACTTTCAGTATTTTACGAAACAATTGGATATAATAGCTGCTTTGCTGATTTCATCTTGTGTGCCTACAATGAGCAGCTAAAACGGCAATTAACTTTAATTATTTTATAGATTATGATTTTTAATGTTAACAGAAAAATAGGGTTTGCAAAGTACAATAATTAACTTTATATTTGGTTAGAAATAAAGTTTTGACTGAACTCAGAAACTATGGCAGATTTTCTTCCTATTTTATCTAATCCATTAGAATAAATTTTTTAAATTTTTTTTACTGTTTTTATTCTGCTTATTAATGTTATCACTGATATTAACACACTTGTTAAAAGAAAATGAAGCTTATAGTTTTTATCAACGTTTGTTTTTATTGTGATTTTGTTAAAGGTCGATTTTTTTATTATCTTTATTATGTGGTCTATTGCAATCCTTACCCTCTATTATATGAACGACTATCCTCTTTTTAGAAGCTTCAAATTATTTCATCTAAAACCCCATAAAAAACAAAATTTTGTATTTTCGACGAACTTGAGCCTCCAGCAAACTACTTAACAATTTATTCAAGGTTTATTGTTTTCCTGTAGGATTACAGTTTTAACAATATCAAGTTAGCTGTACTAGAAGTGAATGGCCAAGTCAAGCAAATGTAATAAAATTTCCAATGCGTAACTTTTGTTACATCAAATATTGTATTTTAACCATCTTTTTAGTAACTTGGGGCATTTTTATTTTGTTGATTGCTGTTCTACATTTATTTATTAATTTATGTATTGCAGCACAATCAAAAACAAATTATATTGCATTTTATATTAAATTAAATTACTTTATTAAGAAGGCAATTTACGTTTGAGAGCCATATATTTATGGCTGCCCGAGATTTGATTATATCAATTCTTAGATATGAGGTTTTCGGAAATAGCAATATTACTTGTAAAAAAGACATAAAAGTGTTCTCGGCCGTTCAAATTTGACACGTGTAACTTACGCTATGCTAGAATGCCTCGTTGTCGACAAAGAGTATATTATCAACAAGTAGACGAATTTGAAAGAGAACATATCGTAGGTCTACAAGAAGGGAATGCTTCTTTACGAGAAATAGACCAAATAATTGTTCTCCATAGCATTAATGTGGTCTTTAGCAGAGATAGAGGTTTGGAAGAGTACGCAGAACAATCAACCAGGAGGATTATCATCTTCAGAGATTTGTAATCTTAATGTCCTAGTCCAACAATATTTGGCTATTACATGACATCAAATGGCAGGTTACCTCTAATTACAGTTAAAAGCAACAATAACAGTCAGGCCTAAATCGACGCGGTCTTACACCCTATAATACTTTCTTTTGTTTAGAGGACTCTCTAAGTAATTTTTCAGCAAGATAACGCTTGAGCAAATGTGGCATGTACCACATAAAATTTTCTTTAACAAAACAGAATTTAAACTCTCCCATGGCCGCTCCAATCACCTGATCATTTACTAATCTAAGATATCTGGAATATTATTGTTTGAAAGGGCGTAGTAGGACTTTAGTTGAATTGTGGAAATATTGAATGGAATAAAGCTCATTAAGACACTATTTGTTCATTATTTGACTTGATGCCAAGAAGAATGGAGGATGTAACAGCAGACAAAAATGAGGCCCTATATTACTGAAAAAATGTAAATGTCTATAAAGAATTTTTTTAGATTAAATAATTTATGTCTAATACTATTAAATACATTTCCAATGTTTTGTTTTTGATTTGCGTTTGTTTTGATGTTACAATTTCTATAAACGTTAATATAGCTTGTAAACTGGATTGCAATTTTAAAATTTTTTATAAAAACACATTTGTATTGTTAAATTTGGACCTCCTAGCACATAGTTAAGTTATGGTTGTTCTTTATTAGATTCTCCTATTATATATTTTAATTTGTGCATTATTTAAATAATGCCCCGAAAAAAAGGATAACAATTAAAAGGGTATATAAAAAAGCTAGGTACCTGGTTACAGCTTTTCTTGTGATTTTTCACTTTGTTTTACACATCTAATCTCTTTCTATAAAAAAACATTTATAAGACAGCATATACCCAACAGTCCAAGAATTTGTAATTGCCAAAGCCCATTAAAAATGCAATGAAAAGTTATTAAGTAGAAAGTTTTCTGGATTAGATTTCAAATAAATTGCAGAAATGGGGTAGGGATCAATTGTGGAATAGCAACTTTTTTTTGAATAATTTGTGAAACAAAGGTAATTTCAGATAAATGGAGGGGTATTACAATACTTATATTTAAAAAGAGACTAAAAAATAAACATTAAAGATTTAAAAACTACTAGAAACTGATCCTATAATAATAGCACTCATAAAAGAATTAACTAGTAATATAATATAATAATTAAAACAAAATACTCATTAGGGGACCTTCTCTGTATTTGACTACAGCCACCATAAACTAGAAAAGGTAATCTGAATCCTCTTTTTGCTTCACGTAAGTAATGCCAAACATTTCAATAATTGTCAAAATTAGAAGTTATTTTATGTACATGTACACATATAAAATAACAATGAAGTGCCTTATTAACTTTGCGTCAAAGTTAGGCTCGTCTAATCTTTCTCTGTTAAATGTTGGTGTTGTATATTTAACTCATTGTAAACAAGCTTTCTTGTATTTCTCCAAAAACCATGACTTTTTTATAGCCTTCCAACCTTTCAGGTTTGTTCTTCTGAGCTTTTTTACGGACTTGAGACTAAAGAGCTGGCCAATTTCTGTACATATCGTGGCAGCGAGCTCAAAAGAACGACTTTAGAATCAATTTTCGGTCTTCGCGTTCATAAATTGGTCTTTTTTGGTATATTTACTTCTGATTTTGTGTGCTATAAGGGCCTTAATATATTTTATAGTATTTTAAACAACTTTACAAGAATGTTTAATTAATTTTTGATTTTAACCTAACACTTGCGCTTCTTAAATAAAATCTAATCTGTATAAATTTACGTTCCTTTCTCTTATCATTTTTACTGTATAATAAACCTGCAAAGCTTACAATGCATAGCGAAGTGACGAAGCAGTCTCCCAAATTTGAGAACCCTCTAGTTGACCCTTGACCAATCAGTTTCAAAATCACTAGCAAACAAGCTTTTTGTCACCTGTCAATTGGTGAAACCAGAATTTGGAAATTCCCAGCCGTTCTCGAGTTATTGTTCGGACGGACGGACGGACAGACGGGCAGACGGACGAACAACATGAAGTTAGTGACTCCGCTTCGCTTCGCCACTTAATAACCGACACTTCAAACTACGTTTACATGTCGACGATAACAAGACATGAGCTAACACTAAAAGAAATTTTTGGCATTTAAAAAGTACTATGCATTTGAACAAAAAGTAAAAAAAGACAACCGACAGTAAGTGTGGCATGTCTAAGCTTTGAGCATATATTTGGTTGCCTATTTTCATGATCAATTTGTATATTTTACTTTCGTAAGGTCACCGCATCGAAGTATTTCACTGTTATCATTTGTAAATAAATTGTTTCTTGCAAAAATTTGAGGAAAAACGGGTGAAAAATTGTCAGTTTAGGACGCTAAAATACCTTTTGCGGACAACCTCTTGTATTTATAAATAAAACATATATTTTCAAGTTTTACTAATTCGATGTTTTATTAACGTTGTACGAAAGCACGCATCATTTACAATTTAATTTATTTACTGACAACATAATAATAACAACGGAATCATTCAATTTTTTAATTGCTAAGATTTTTTGACCTATAGTTGACTTGTGATTTCATAAAGCAATCCCGAATGGTACACTTTCTTAAATACTTGGAGACAGACTTAAACATTTTCGTCCCTCTTCAAAATTCAAGTTTATATGACACACTATTATCTGTACATATTCTATCATCTAAGATTGCTGTCTAAAGTCACAATCATAATCTGAAATTAATTGTTCTTGTTGCAATCTCGGATTTATTCTTTTTAACACATATTTCTTAAATACTTTGCACGTTATCGGTAGCGATCTAATTAGACAACAAAAGCTCACATTTTCAAAATTTTTACCATATTTTGTTGTTAATATTATTGCAACCATTTCTATGACAATGAAAAGTATTCTAATGCTATTTTGAATAAAATAATTATTAAACCAAAGATATTCTTTGGTAATTGTTTAAGAATTTTGCGAGCAATGAGATTCTAGACTGGTACTTTTCTTGCACTGATATTTTTTTATTTTGAATTTCTTATATTTGTAGGGAAGACTTTATATAACTACACATGTTGCTTTCTTCTTTTGGAGTCTCACTAAGACGTAGTCTGAACGTCTTTACTAGGTGGCATGAAAAACTGCACTTTTTTCTTTTTGATATAGGTGTTTAATATTTTTTTCTTTGTCAAAAATTTTTCTAAATTGCTTTACAAACATACATATTAAACTTGCTTTTTATATGGCGATTTAGTTTTTTGGCATTGCTTTCTTAGTTTGTCCTTTTCCATCACTTTTGTTCGGCATTATTAGAGCAGTGTCTGTGAGATACGTTTTCTTTTTCTGGAGCAGCCTGGAAGATGAACCGGTTTAATTAATCAATTTCTACATCTAATTCTTCTAATCTTTAGAGTAATAGAATATATTTAGTAAAATTTAATCACGAATTGGCTTTTTTTGGTACAGAATGTTAGTAATGTTGTCCTCTGTGTAACATTTACGCTTAAGTTTATAATTATAGGCTGATGATAAGTGAGTGTCAGGTAAAAATTGTAAGATGCATAAATCTAGATTGTCAAAGATTTTTTTCCTGCCTTAAGAGTAATAAGTTAAATTATAAGCTTGGATTGTTTTTATTTTGTATTTTGGTGTTGCTACATTCCATCCAAAGCCATACCAATGATGTTTGTCATTAAAATTGTCTCCAGTGGTAGATTTGTTTCTCAACTTTCTAAAGAATTGTGTATTACTTTTTTTTCAAACTTATTTAAGTGGTGCGTAATTAACTGACATTGTAATATCATTGCGAGCTTTTATAGCAGTGGTAGTTGCTTGAAGATGCCGTTGTGCAAAATTTATGTTTTTAGAATGCTTCCTAGAAGTTTTTATTATCGTTGCAATATCCCCTTGGTTCAAATCTTCAAGGATTCCGAGTATCATATATGTTACAAAATATTCTAGTGTTTTCAAGTTTGTGAAATAAATTTCGCAAATAAACATAACATCAATATTATCTTGTATAAGAAGTTTTAATTTTTGGCCCTGATGCCGTTAGCCTTTTATATACCTATTTGCTATCGTGACAGTAATAATATTAAACATTTAATCTGTTCTTTCCGATGGTTTATCTACCAGTTCTTCTAATTTCGTAATATAGTCTAGGGAGACGTAATACTTCTTCTTCTTAATCTCAGCTTCTCTCTTGGAAGTTGCTGATCAGCATGGCTATTTTGACCTTTGATATAGCTGCTCGGAATAGTTCGGCTGATGTAAGATTGAACCATTCTCGTAGGTTACGTAACCAAGAGATTCTGGGACGTCCGACTCTCCTTCGCCCAGCAATTTTGCCTTGCATAATGAGCTGCAATATCTCATATTTAGAATTGCGGGAAATGTGGCCTAGGAATTCTAATTTTCTTTTCTTAATGGTAGGTAAGATCTCCAATTCTTTGCGCATCCTACCCAGAACCTGCTGATTCGTAATTCGGTCGGTCCAAGAGATTTTCAATAGTCGTCTATAAATCCATAGCTCAAAGGATTCAAGTCTCTTTGAAGTTTCTTTATTTAAAGTCCAACCTTCTAGACCATACAAGAGCGCTGGGAATATGTAACAACGGACCATTCTTGTCCTTAATGCTAACGATAGGTTCTGAGCAGTCAGTAGTTTTCTCATTTTCATGAAGGCTGCCCTTGCTTGTTCTATTCTTACTAAGATTTCTTCTCTATGTGTGATGTTTTTGTCTACTATCGTGCCAAGGTACTTGTAGTTTTGAACTTGTTCAATAATCCTATTGTCTATGACCAGCTGACTGTCTGCGGTGTTTCTTTTAGATACTACTAACATTTTTGTTTTACTAATATTAATACTAAGCCCAAATTCTTTACTTGTTTGAGATACTCTATCTACCAGTGTCTGAAGGTCTTTTAGGTTGCTTGCGATCAAAACGGTGTCGTCAGCGTACCGAATGTTATTGATACATTTCCCATTTATTATTAGTCCTGAACTTTCATCTTCTAACGCTTTACGGAATATATATTCCGAATAAATGTTAAATAACATGGGTGAGAGAATACACCCTTTTCTGACACCTTTTTGAATATTAATTTCCTCGGAGAGAGAGTTATCCACTTTTATTTTTGCAGTTTGACCCCAGTAGAGATTGATAATTATTTGTATATCATGATGGTCTATGTTGAGTTTCTGCAAAATATCAACTAGTTTATCGTGCTTCACGTTGTCGAATGCTTTGATGTAGTCTATGAAGCACATGTAAATATCCTGGTTTACATCTAGAGATCTTTGTGCTAAGATGTTAAGAGCAAATATGGCTTCTCTGGTCCCCGTTCCGTTGCGGAAACCGAATTGTGTGTTTGACATTTCCGCTTCACATTTGCTATATAACCTGGTGTGGATGATTCTTAAGAATATTTTTAGTACCTGACTCATGAGGCTTATGAGTGGATACTCATCGCATCTAAACGCTCGGGGTTTCTTAGGGATGGAGACAAAGGTGGAAAGTAGCCATTCGCGTGGGATAACCCCTGTTTGGTATATATCGTTAAACAAGTCAACAATCATTGAAACTGACTGTTCATCTAATAATTTTAACAGTTCGCAGTGTATACCATCAGGTCCTGCTGGTTTTCCAGCTTTTGCGGTTTTTATGGCATGGTTGACCTCACTACATGTTATTTTTGGTGCGTTTTCTGCTGCTGTAATGCTACGTTCTTCTGCTCTTTGATCTCTAAAGATTTGTTTAATATAATTTTGCCATAAGTTTGACTTTGATTCTGTATCTATGACTAAAGAACCTTGGTCATCCTTCATTATCCTCGATTGTTGTCTGTGTGCAATATCAGTGATTTCTTTTATTTTCTTGTGAACATTGAAGCTGTCATACTTACGTTCATACTTTTCTATTTCTTTGCACTTATCATCCATCCAGGATTCCTTTGCTGCACGTACCTTGCTTCTAATAATGTTATGTATTTCTCTATACTTTATTTCATCTTTATTTTTAAATTTTCTCCTTTCGTCCATTAGCGCTAAGATTTCCTCTGTCATCCACTTCTGCTTCATCTGTTTCTTGTGTTCTCCCAAGGTTTCTTGTTGTGTCGTTACTATTGTTTCTTTTATTTTAGACCATTTTGTTTCCTTATCTAAATTACTAATATTTTCTTCTTGCATTTTATGGAAGTTTTGGTTTATCATCTTAGTTGCAGAATTTCGTATATCTGGTTGTTGTAACCTTCGTGTATTTATGTAACTATTTTGGTTTTGTTGTTGTCGTCTTTTCTTCAATCTAATATACATATTCATGACTACAGGATTGTGGTCCGAATTTGCATCCGTACCTGGGTATGTTTTTACAGCCTTTACGCTGTTTCTCGCCTTTTTGTTAACTAGAATGTAATCTATTTGGTTTCTAATTATTTGTTCTGTGTGATCTCTCGGTGCTTTCCAAGTATATAATCTTCTCTTTGGTAGTTTAAAGAGAGTATTTGTGACCACAAGGTCTTCTTCTATACAAAACTGCAGTATTCTCTCTCCTCGTCCGTTTCTCTCACCTAATCCATATTTACCTACGTAATCTACATAGCTTCCTTCTCCAATCTTTGCATTATAATCCCCCATTATTATTGTGATGTCACGTTTTTTTCTTGTCAGCAGTGGGGGCATATATTTGAATTAAGTTCATTTTACCTAAGTTTGTTTGTAGCTGAATCATCATAATTCTATCCGAATATGGTATAAAGTTAATTACTGCTTTACTTGCAGCTTTGTCTAGCATGCTACCAACTCCATTATAATGCTCTGTTTCAGTGTTCCCTGAATAATATATAACACCGTTTTCGGTACTACATTTCCCTGAGTTAGGCCATCGGGTTTCGCTTAGACCCAAAATGTTTAGTTTTAATCTACTCATCTCTTGTACAACGTTATCCAGTTTTCCTGCTTGGAATAAACTGCGTACATTCCATGTTGCAACTCTGTTTTTGTGTATACTGTACATATTCTCTTGATTGGCTGACGGGGAGATTCTTCGCACCGTTTCCCCACTGAAGGGGGTGCCCCGGACTAACGGCCAATTGTTTTGATTTTCAGACATGTGATTATCTTGGGAAGCATTTAAAACAAAATGCATTTAGTGCGGTAGTTTTCCGTTGCTTTCCGCACCTCAGCGTCCCAACCGTTTAGGTCAATATGTGACCCTCGCCTGAGATTGGTCTAAAATGGGCCTTTAAGGAAGTAAATCTTCAGTAGCCCCATAAAAGTAATGCCACAACTGCTGCCCTGTGTCATGCTAGTTTTGGTCCGCCCCGAGTATTTAATTTCCTCGGTACCACCCATCTGGGAGGCATTCCCATATCCGCCACCTGGGGAGGCGCCCAATGGGGGACTAGCAACCCCACATGGTAATACTAGTAGAGATTAATTGATAGGTAAACTTTGGGGTTCGTTTAATTATTTGCAGATTTGGATTTATAATATTTTTCCTTTAGGTGTTGGTTTTATTAGTCTATTATTGTTTTTTCTATAAGAGCACTTTTGTTGTAGTAACTCTTGTTGCGTTATTTATAACTTCCGAGGTGATTACCTTTATAGTTGCAGTAGGCAACATCGTTTCGTTTTTCTGTCCAGATACAATTCCCTGTAAAATAAACATCAGCACGCTTAACACATCTAGGTTGTATATAAAAGTTATTCTTTGATTATCTATAAGTTCGTAATTTTGCGGACTGGGGAATGTCTTTCTTTTGTAGGGCTGACATATTTGGATTTCTGTATGTTTTGAGTAATAAATTTTGAGGATGTATTTATTGCCGTCACTTTATTTAAATTTAACAAATAACGTTAATGTGTGTAACCATTGTATGTCATTAACTCTTAGTGCTTTATAGTTTCTTCCTTCTATTTCTTCCTAGATTTTGTTTATTTTTGTAGCTGCATGTAATCCTTTATAATCACTTTAAAAGTCTTCTTATTCAAGAGGCAATTGTAATATTGTACTTTTTTCTTTAGTAATTCTTTCATAAAATAGGTGTCTTTTGAGTGTATTGTACTTGTATTTAGAACTTAAATATTGCTCAATATTTTCATATTATTTGTATGTTGCTATAGTTTATGAGGAACTTATAGTGATTTTGTGTTATTTTTTGGTTTACTTTTTCTTTTTCTTGTGGTGTACCGTATGAGGTTTATGTAACCAATATATTGTCATAACCGTTTACTTTGTTATTTTTTTCTAGATTCGATCATAATCTTTTCTTGTATTCTACTTCTTGTTATTTTTGTATTGATAATTTTATATTATTTATTTGGGTACTGTCGAGAAGTTGTATTAAACTTAGACTGCTAAATGATAGCTTGACATGCTAGTAAATAACTATCTTGTTGTAGAGGCATTAAGTAGTGCGCTAAACTATATCTCTTTGTTATATTAAGTTCTAAGGTATTAAGTTAGTTAATTGGTGTGGTAACTTTAGTGTTATAAATACTGACCTAGAGTGCTTATAAATTCTGGTTGATAGTTTTTAGTTGCTAGACCCGAGAGTTTGTATTAGTTTTTAGTTTCCATCTACTTTTCTTGTAGTTGGACGTATTTATTACTTGCAATAATAGTCATACAGCAACTTCGTTAGCACGCTGTCATTCGTACTTAAGTCGTACACCAACTCAGCTCTACTTTCAAACATATTCATGCTTAGAAAGCCAAAGAACACTATCCATCGTAATTTAAAACTAAGAAATTTTTTATAATAATACATACATATATAAGTATCTTCACGTCTGTAACTTCTAGTCTTTGATTTTCTAAAATATCGCCATAGATTGTTTAAGAACTTTGTTGTCGGTTGATCTTTAAATAGAACCCAGTATTAGTTCTTTGCGAATATTAATTGAATGTGCAATTATCTCGGAAATATTTATCTATCATTCAGAGCGCCAATTAGATTTTGTTGTGCATTTTCTACTTACAAAAAAAGATTAATTGAGCTTTCCCCCAGGCAAATAACAGTAACACATCGATATTTATGTATTATCGTCTTATTAATGTTAGTAAAAATATTTATATATTCAAGTATTAGTAACGGTATCCATGCAAACGTTAATTCATACACTGTAATATAGAGCAACACTAAATATCCACCGCTAGAAAGTATTTGTAAGATTATAGTGCAGAGAAGCAAAGCTGTTGCAGTCGCTAGCATTTCAGAGCAATAAATTTCAGGCCGCTGCTTAATACGCACATTATGCATGAACAATAAGCCCGGTACATGTTCTTAAACAAAGAAAATGTAAAGCCGCCCGGTGTCTGTAAACATGCAACTTTAATGTAGTTTACTTGATCGCTGCATTTATTCCCTTAAGGTTGAATGTGTGCAGAATAAATACATACAAGCACTTACTTGCAAAATCATGTGCTTAGCAATTGCTGCGGCAGATTTATATCGGTTGAAATCTAAATCGGCCTCATTGCCTTTAAAGATATGGGCATAACTTTGAATGTTTACACGACACTAAGCCATTGGTCAATGCCATTGGCGTTTAAGACAAGCAAGTTGTCTTTTTTCTACCTTTGCTATCGTATGAAAAATACAAGTTTATTGAAACAGTCGCCTGAGCGTAATCTAACTCTTTAGTATATCGTATCCTATCAGGGTTTAACGAAGCTTATTCATCACTCAACTAATCCGAAATTAAAGAAAATTAACAGCATGAATGTAACAAACAAAGAGTATAAAATAAACATGTTTATTTTATGGTTCGATCTAAAAGAGAGCTTTAGAAAATTTTACGAAATAATGAATAACCTGACAGCTAAAGTGGTGACCAAAACATTGAAAAAGCTAAAGTTTATAACACATTGCAAACGATATCAAACCATATATGCAATTGACAAAATAATAAAATCGACTAAATATAGCACAATAAAAGAGAAACACAATAAATAATATACCCAAAATTATTATATGGAATGCAAATAAACTACTACAATGTAAATAAAAATAATTGTATATTTAAAAATGGAAACTATAGATGTATTTTACTCTAAGAAACATACCATACATCTAAGCAACGCAGGGAGAAGAAAGACTTAATTTTGTAACAGAATAAATGTAGCTGACTGCTGTTAAGTATTAAAATCAGAAGGTGGTTGGTTAGTGATAATCAGATTGTACTGTTCTCTTAAATATGTATTAAAAAATACTGTGATTAGATCCTTCAGCATTGAAGAATAACAATTGTTAGAGAAAGAGATTTCTCAAAACAATAATTGATATAATCTGGGAAGTATTTTCTAAACGGACACCCTCATATTGGTCAAGTGACTCAAATAATGATTTAGATATGATAAATTTTTCTTTGGTTAAGAACATCTCCACACTCTCCGGATTGAAATAATTTTTTAACACTTTAGGTATTGTCACGGCTGCAATAGACAAGATTTTACTTAACAATTTGAGTGAAAGAAAAGTCTGTTGTTCGTTGGTATCTCAAAATTTAGCACAGGTGTAAAAACATTAACGTAAGGAGTAATGTAAAAAAAATCTAAAAGATATGATAAAAGTGGTTTATTATCAGATTTATGTCTATAAACTCGAATTGAAGCAGCAATTGACTTACTATGTGTTTCAAATGGATAATATTACAACTTATATATTTAAAAATAAATATCCGATTACTGCAGAAGTGTACGTCTGTTAAACAATATTTAATAGGCTCGTTTGCGGCATTCTAAAACTAAAATCGTTCTACACTATGATATTGCTTAAAATCATACGGCGCATTAAACAAAGAAAAAGGGTTCCGTACTATAATCATTAAATAATTTACCATATAGTTTTGACTTAGGATTTTTTGATAACTTTTGATTTCTTCAACTATATAAATATGTTATGCAATTTCTGAAGATCCTGGAGAACCTTCGAAAAAGGAATGCTTTAAAAACTGGTTTTGACTTTAAATAATAAAATATTTTTTGGTACAAAACAAGAGTATTATAAAAATCATATAATTCTTTCAGGACAGTAACTTGAAGATCCTAATTAACGCTTCATGGTGTATTTAGAAACGTTGACATTTATAGATATCTTAAATAAACGCAAAAACCGATTCCGCTAGTATGTTAACCTTGAAGCAATCTGGCTTTTGGACAACAGAAGCATCGTATAAAAACTTAAAGGAAAAGAAGACCTTTCAGTTAGTGATAAATGAGAAAAATGAAAACAGAAAGCAAATAATCAACTAATATATTCAGCTTGAATTATTACACTAGTTTAAGAAGTAGGAAGTAACCAATAATCTATGATAGTAATAAAAAATATACAAAAGAACATGTTGCATTTTTTGAACTATCCACGAACTCGTAAATTACCTATTAGATGTTTCCATATGGCCGAATTAAATTGTAATGATCAACTTCGTACTCATTTATTGGAAATATAATTTGAAGTACAGAAGCATACAGCATGTAGCTACAATAATGTAATAACGTCAACACAACTGAAATAAGCGCACCTGACGGATCGAAATTAGTATTAGGCGCGGAGCATCCACTTTCATTATAACCATGACCTACTCCTGCTAAGTTCCTTTTATGCAGTTTGCAGTGATTGTAAAACTTTCAAAATGTTTTGCAAACAGACGATACGTAACGTATGGAGAATTATAAGGATGAACTACATAATAAAATACACTGCACTAATTTTTTAAAAATAGAGATTCATTTATAAAAACACAACAGGTAGATATTTAACTGCCACATTAATAATTAGTAGCAAGTTTTCTATAGGTTTATAACAAAGGGGAAAAAGTAAAGGTAAAATAAAAGTAAAAATAAGTAAGCAATACAATTAATAAAATATACTAATAAAATACTTTTATTAAGAAAACATTGATAAATAAAACAGCTATGCTTTATAGAGGTAAGCTTTGAAGATATTGGGATACAGGGACGGTTAGAAAGAAATAAATTGAAAATATATTATGTATATGAAAGAAAGCACGGTTGGCAGAATAAAAAATACTAGGATCAAGATTAAACTTAAAAAATGTTGTAAAAACATTTCTAATAACTGTTACCATTTACATTAAGAAATAATAGTCTACTAGCAAGAAAAAAAGCAAAAACTTTATAGTATCAGGTTTAAGTTTCTTCCATGCATGGGGAACAGTCTCATTTATTTCACACCTTCAAAATTTTGAAAAGTATGATACCTAGTTTTGTTTCCTTTCCTTTAAAATAGGTCTATAATAAATTTCTTAATTATCGAACAATTCTAACTCCTACCAGTTTAAATATGTGCATGCAGAGAATAAAGCATAGCGTTTGTTTGGTAGGAGATGTAATGAAGTAATTAAAACGATGTTTAAAAGTTATGTGTTTTATTTTATAACATAGAGGAATGGGATATTAACTATCTACAAAAATACAAATCTTATAGAGTGCATATTAAAATAAAAAACAAAAATTTGAACAAGATCACTTCTTCATTCTGCAATAAAAGTATTTGGTTTGTATTCTAAGTAGAAATAATTTATAAGAAAAAAATACAACTATAGAAGATACTTTTAACCACTATGCAAATAAGTTCAAAAATAGTGTGGGTAACCTATTTAACACTATACTTACCAATACTTTTATGGCTATTAAATTAAAAGTATACAAACCGTTCTTACTACGATAAAAAGCACCACAACACAAAAACTACCTTTTAGATATAAACTTAACCAAATTTTCTGAGAAAGAAGAGTGGTCAAGAAGAACAAAAATAAAAATAAAAATAGATGAAATAATTTACATAAAAGTTAATAGAGCATTTTTCGTTGCAGTTTAAAAGATTAAGTACTCATGATTTTATTATTTCAACATTACTTTAGACAGATGTCAGTGGGGTATAAGGAACTCTGTTTATATCCCTTAAATAGCAATATAAGAACTTGGATATACTATTGAAGAGCTGGAATTTTTATGAAATTTCATAAAGAATTAATAAAATTTTTGTATCTTTTACTGTTTATTACCATAGTAAATTGTTATCTACAATAAATGGTAGGAAACCAAAAATAAAGTCTTTATATAGGTATATTGCAAGTTATTTGGACCGCGTTTAATTAAATTGTTCTCCACTCGTCATTACACTCAGAAAGAATAAAAGAGGTGTTGTATACATGCAATCAAAGACACTAAATCATCAGGTACTAACTTTATTCAATACTAGGGTGTCAAAATATAATAGACAGATACAAAATTTAAATAGTATGCTTATTAATACAATAGTTACTCAAATTATATCTATCGTTTTCTAATGTACTTTCTGTGTTGTTTTTGTTAGTACGACAATTAATTTAGCTTTGTTAATAAGCTTTTATAAAATGTTGACCTTGTTTTGTTGAATAATATGCTACAGTTTTTTATTCAGACTCATGCCTGGAGATTGTTCCGGTTATGACTGCTCTGACATCTCTTTCCACGCGGTAGTTGTATGCACTTGAAGGAAAAAGACATTATCCTTTATAAAAGCGATTTTTTTGCAAACCTAACTATTATTAATAAAAACACTTAACATATTAATGCATTTGGTGGAATTTACCACCCCATCATACAAAATTATACTTGATCTGCTGGCTTACTAACTCCCCCCATATTTTACGGTTTAACAAAAAACATTTATCATCCAAATGATTGGACAAAAGATTTCATACCAAGGTTCAATTATTATTACTAAATCGACAATATCGACTTTTGTCAAAAGAGATGATCGACTGCAAAAGTCATCTGATCGAGGAAGTACATTTTTCGCCCTTTTGTGTCGGTAAGAGTTTTTCTTAGCAACGCATTCGTACAGCTTAACACTATACACATTACGTGATTGACATTTGCACTAGTTTGATCACTGTTATTTGGGTTTTTTAACAATTTATCTTATCAATATTCACTTTGTTTGTCTCGAGGATATTAAGAGGCAGTATCTTAATAGTATTGATTATTAAATGTGGTTTTAAATTAAGTAACGAGCCGATTCTTTTTTAGCAAGGGAATTCTTAAATACGTACTCTTTCCTTGTTATGAGTCGCCACGGTCAGCCTGGCTTATAATACGCTTGTAACTGAAGTCACTTAGATATTTGTCTAGTTAACATGGTTCAAGTAACACTAAATTTCTTACAGATTTTTAAAAATCTCACTTAACTGTAGTTTACTCTTTTTCCGAGAATATTTTTAGTCAACAATTTTCACTTAGTAAAGTAGGCGGTATCCAACAATAGCAGGTTTTAGTTTCTCATACAAAAGGGAGTAAAGGCTTTGGGCTTAATGCTTTTGTATTTTTATTTTCATTTCCGATAAAGGCACAGAATTTGTCCCAATTTCCTCGGAACATGTCCGAAAGTCGACTTGTGCGATAGATTCTATTTGATATTAATAGGCACATTGCTTATGTTATATCGGGGTTTTCAGAATTGATACCGTCACAATTAATTTTACAAAGTGAAGTTGAAAGCAAAACATGTCAAGTAACAAGTAGTCATAAAAGATCATTTTCAAAATAATTAATATAATGCTGGGAAAGTACCAATGCTTATAAATTTGACAGTACTAAACAACATGTGGAAGAATTTTTTAATAAGTTATAAATAAACGAAATGTTAAATCATAAGAAAAATTTAACAGAAAAACAATTGTAACACGAATTCATAAAGAATTTTGTCATATTTTCGGAAAAAACAAAAAACAAATTAAGCTAAATAAAGAAAAGGCAATTTATTCTATTATTATTTCTATTAAAACGAAAACTAAACTATTTATTAGAGGTTAGAAATACTTTAAGAGATTTTTTAATTATAAACCTCAACTAACGCACTGTATGGCTAGAATTCCCCTAATTGAAGCCTTTACTTTTTAAAAACATTAAAGCAAGCCATGAATCCAACAGTTTTTAAAATAACCTAACAGAAATTTGGTCACTACGTTTGTTATTACTTACAAAAATAGTTAGATTTTCTCTCTTTAATAATTAATATATACATATCAGATTAAGTAGTCTGCATATTTGGACAGAAAAAAATTATATATAAAAAAGGGATTATGTTTCTTTATTTGGAATAGTAAATGACAAAATATTTTGCGAGCCTCCTTCTTAAAGAAAACAATAATTAATTTACAAATAAAAATGTGTTATTTGGTCTACAAATAAATTCTGCTTCTATTAAAAACAGTAAATGATTTCAATGAACAATTCATTAAATTATTAGAACACTTTTCTGAACTACAGATTAGATTAGTCACAGAAATATCAATAACTGATTGTTTCATATTTGCTCAAAGTTCACTGTGTTAAATATTTTCAATATTTAAATTTGGCATTTAAGTCAATAGCCGTATTGATATTGTATCAAAATAAAACTTTTTATTTAAATAAATTTGATCAACTGTGATATTTAGTTAGTCTTCACAAATCTTTGAACAAATACCCTGTAAATGCAAGCTCATTATAGGAACGACTGGACAGTTGTCTAATCTTACACTGACTATGTATGTTAGGTCTAACTGCAAAATTGTAGCAATTTATATAAAAACAGGCCATGTCCCTGGCAGCAAGTAAATAGAATCGATTGACTTCTGCTCTGAAATAGTTCTTATATTTCTAGGAAAGTATAAATTATTAGATTTTCAGTGAGAGACAGACGATAGGTAAGCAAGGGTTATACGAAATAAAAGTTAAAGAAAGAATGAACCAGGACGACGTGCAATTGGCACTTTTAATGGAATTCTGTAGAAAAAAATATACGAAAGAATACGAAAAAACGTATATATAAATCAATAGTCTAGGGTATATTATTGTATGGACTAGAAGTATGGTACTTAAGCGGAAGACACAAAACACAGTTAAAAGCACTAGAAATGGATTATTAGAGAAGAAAATCAGGAATATACAAGTTAGAAAAAAAAAAGAAACGACTATGTAAAAGAAGCAATGGGAATTAATAACGACATTAAAGAAGAAATAGAAAAACGCCAATTATTATGGTATGGACACGTAAATTGGATGAAGGATGATTGAATACCAAAGAAAGTAATGAGATGACGGCCAAAAGAAATGCCTAAAAGGGGTAAAACGTTCCTACCCGACAACTAAAATTAGATAGTGGAACAATTAAGAAAGTCGACAAATAGATTTTATTATGATAAATAGTATTACCTCAGTAAAGACATATCCCGAAACAGACATCAATTCCAACTATAACCCTCTAGTTGCAGACCTTAAGATAAAATTAAAAAAGTTGAAAAAGAAGATGCACATCCAGAAAATAGATACAAAAATGATAAAGGATGAAAAAATCAAAGAAGAATTATCGAAAGAAATAGAAAACAACCTGAAAAATATTACAGAAGTTAATAATAAAGATATAACAGACATAAATATGAAATGGAATAATATAAAGGAAGCAATATTACAACCTGGAAAAGATAAACTGAAATACAAACGAAATGAAGCGAAACAACAATGGATAACTCAAGAAATAATGACTCTTATGGAAGAAATAAGGAAACACAAAGGACGAAACATAGAGAAATATAAAGAAATACACAAACAAATAAAAATAAAATAAGAGAAGCAAAAGTGGCATATATGAATAAAAAATGTAACAAAATAGAAGAAATAGAAAAGGAAAATGATGCGTTTAACATGCATAGAAAAATAAAGGAACTTACAGGAATAGGAAGAAAGAAGAATAAAGGTATGATAAGAGATATAAATGGTAAATTAATATTAAACCTGCAAGAAAAGATAAAAAGATGGGAAGAAAATATACAAGATTTATTCCATGAAGAAAAAACTGTAAGAACTATAAGAACTTCACCAACGATGCCAAGTTGGCAAAAAATAACAAGAGAAGAAATTAAGTACGCCATTGAAAACAGTAAATGTGATAAGGCAGTCGGCCCAGATGAACTTCCAGTTGATTTGATTAAAATAATAAAGGATGACAATTTGGATGCCTTGGTAGATTTGTTCAATACAATTTATGAAACGGGTAGTATTCCTCAAGAATGGTTAACCTCAACATTCATAATGTTGCCTAAGAAAGAAAATGCGAAAGAATGTGCTGAACGTAGAAGTAAAAGCCTCATGAGCCATACTTTTAAAATACTGCTAAAAATAATTCTCAATAGAGTATACAAAAAATTGGAAGAAGATATCGGAAAAACTCAATTTGGCTTCAGGAATTGAATGGCACACGCGATGCACTATTTGCTATCAACGTCTTAATAGAAAGATGTCGTGACGTTAATGTTGAACTACATTTATGTTTTATTGACTACGAAAAGGCGTTCGACTATGTAAATTATACAAAACTAACAGCAATACTAAAAAAAAAGGGTATCGAGGAACGTACAATAAACTTAATTGTAAATTTATACTGGAGGCAGAACGCAACAATACAAGTAGAACAGGAAACATCAAAAGAAATTGAGATATGTAAAGGAGTGAGACAAGGGTGCGTCCTGTCACCATGTTATTTAATTTATACTCACTCCGAGCAAATTTTCCAAGAAGCCCTTTCAGAGGTTACAACCGGCGTAATAGTGAATGGAAAAGTAATGAATAATATCATTGGCAAATGATACGGTAATAATCGCTACAAATGTAAATGATTTACAATTAATGATGAAAAATATTAACATGGTCAGCAAACAATATGGCCTCAAAATAAATCTCAATAAAACTAAATATATGGTAATTAATAAAGCAATGTTTAACGTACAACAATCCATACTAATTAACAACCAACATATAGAAAGAGTAAATAGATATCAATATTTAGGTACAACATTAAATCAGGAACATGACCAGACTGTAGAAATAAATAAGCGGATAGAAATGGAAAGATCAGCATTCATAAGAATGAAATCATTCCTCACTAATAAAAATTTAAATTTAAAATTAAGAACCCGCATGGCGCAGTGCTATGTCTTTTCCATATTACTATATGGAGCAGAGGCATGAACCTTAAAGAAAAATAATATTAAGAGAATTGAGGCTTTCGAGTTATGGATTTACGGCAGACTCTTAAAAATATCATGGAGAGACAGAATATTCAATGACCAAGTCCTTGAAAGGATGGGGAAAGAGAAAGAAGTTGTTTTCAAGATACAGAAGAGAAAGTTAGAATACTTTGGCCACATAATGAGAGGATCCAAATACAAAATACTGCAAATTATAATACAAGGAAAAATCGAAGGCAAAAGATCAGTGGGAAGAAGGAGAATTTCGTGGCTGAACAATCTAAGAAAATGGTACAAACGCACATCATTAGATCTGTTTAGAGCAGCCGCATCAAAAGTGAGAATAGCCAGGATAATTGCCAACCTCCGTGGGGAGATGGCACCTTAAAAAGAAGAAGGCAAACGAAATGAGGAATTATAAAATAGAAATACTAACAATAAAGGAAGTAAGATGGAAAGGAGATGAGAAAATTGATAAGCAAAACTCTGTTCTACAGAAGCAAAAATATCTAAAGTAGTAAAGAAACAGGATTTATGGTACGCAGGAAACTAAAAACAAATATATATATATATATATATATATATATATATATATTATATATATATATATATATATATATATATATATATATATATATATATATATATATATATATATATATATATATATATATATATATATATATATGCCTAAGAATAAGATGCAATGTACAACTGAAAAGTTTAACTTCTACGATGAACAAAGGATAACATCTAAGAAAATTCCAAAAGATAACACTGCAATAGTCCTTGGAAGCTTTAATGCTAAGGTAAGAAAAAAAACACAAGTTGATAGCAGAAAGAAAAACAACACAGAACATTACAAATGACAATGGAAAAAAAACAAATTGATCACGTGATGATATCTAAAATAAATTAAAATAATTCAAAACGTCAGAACATACCGCGGGGTGTATGTTGGTTTCGACCATCTCCTTGTGATGGCCAAGTTGCAACTAAACATGATTGGTAGAAAAAAAGTAACAAACAGAAAGAGATGAAAAATAGAAAAGCTCAAAAAAATAATAGTTAATATAGAAAAGAGATTAAGAAGCAGTTATCGATAAATATAGAGGGTAAAACCATTTAAGAAAAGTAGAACAAAATACAAAAGTGTGATCACTTCTTTGAAGTAATAATAAAGAACAATGAGGTTGCAAGGCTTACATGGTTAAAAACAGGAAATCAAAATAATTAAAAAGTGCACCAGAGAATCAGGAAAGAGTTCACAAAGTTAATAAGGAAAATGAGGAGAAATTGGGTTAAAAAAATAATTGATGCCCTAGAAAAAGATAAAAGGAATAATATCAAAATTTATAGGTATGTTAAAGGACAAGATAGTAAAGTAAATTTGGCAAATATAAAAAACAAAAAGAATGGCAAAGCCAAAATTTGTTGAAAACGAATGAGATAAATAAAGATCTAGAATAAATAAAGAACTAGAAGACGCCAACAAAAAAAAGAGTTTGATAAAATTATCACTAAGTTAAAACAAAATTAGGCAGGAGGAATCGATACATCGTAAATAAAATAATAAAATATGGGGGAAACTAGCTAGGCCAAAGACTATACAAAGTAAAAGTTCAGATACGAGAGAACGAAGTCATGCCCAGTGAATGAGAGGCGATACATATGATAAATGAAATAGTCGAAAGATCCTACATATACGATATTGCACTATAAATTCTATACATTAATTTTGAACAGGTCTTTGACAGTATAAAACGACAAACTTTAATAAAAAACATGGAGAAAATAGAAATATCTGAAAAATAGTGAAACTAACTGAAATGACAACGAAGCAATTAAAAGAAGCTGTACTTACAGAAAATAGAATATTAGAAGAGTTTATAATTAACTTAGGAGTAAGAACGGGCTATCAAACACGCTATATAAGATAACGTTAAATTTAATAATTAAGGACCATAAAATCAGTTAATAAGACCATACGAATAGTGGAAAATCCTGAAGATTTGGCGATAATAGTGAAAAATTAAAAAAGTCTAGAGGGAATAATTCAGAAATTTAAAAAAGAAGCAAGGAAAAAAGGACTAGAAATTAACCAAGGAAAAAATTAAATGTATATATAGAATTAAACCGGTTAATAAACAAAAAGCAGATATGAACTTAAAGCTAAAACATTTCATGTTTGAAACTGTTGAAAATTTTAAATATTTGGATGTTATAATTGACAATAAAAAGGAAAGAAAACAGGAAATCAAATAAAAAATACGGGCGTGGCAAAAACCGTACTACAAATACAAAAACATCATGGAAGAGAGAAACTTAAGCAGGAGCACGAAAATGAGTTTATAAAATGGCGATCAGATCATTGCTAGTATATGGGGTAGAAACGATAAATCTAGCAAATGTGGAGCAGGAGAAGCTATAAATCAAATAAATAGGAAAACTTTCACAGTCGGTGATCTACTACCTTATGTTTTTAAAAATCACAATTTTTAGAAGATTCTCTTCTGAAGATCTTTGAGAGAAAGGTTATAAGGAAAAAATTGCGGAAAGAGAATTTCAGAAGTTAACGAACTCGGAAGTAGAAATTATTTTAGTTAAAGTAATCAAGATCAAAAGAATGTGCTGGTACGAACATAAAAAGAAGGAAAAACAATAAAAAAATAAAGAAGATAACATTTTGGAGACCAAGTGCTAGTAGAGCAAAAGGAAGATCAAAAAGTAGGTGAGAGGATCAGGTGATATAACAAACAAAAAGTTGTAACAAACCTGAGAATAAAAAAATGGAGAGAAAAGATACATGGCCGAGATAGATAGAGGAAAATAAAAGAGTAACTTAAGACCAACAATAAGTTGGACTAAAAAAGTTGGCTATACATTCCATTTAGAATTGCTGCCGGCTCATTCTGAGTTCACAAAACTCGGTTAGTGTGGTGAATTAGTCCACATTCTTCTCTTTTTTTCTAGTACAACCTTTTCTTAAAAACTGTTTGCTGGATCAAAAAAAAACGACTAACATTTTTATAGAATCCAAGTCTTATCTTCAATAACTAATCTTAAAAAAAATTTTGTTTAATTGAAGAAGTAAGTCACACGTAGAAAGACTGTTAAGGAGGTTGCCCTCTATCAACTGACGCGGAATCCTTATTTCAAGCGATGGCGTAGCCGAGCTTTATAAGATGGTTTAATACCGTTGTTCAGGAACGCGTCCACGAATTCAGGAACAATACATTACTTTGACTCTTCTAAACCAAGTATGAACACTTGCAGCAGCATTCCCATAAACGGCGCAAAGATCATTTCTAGTATTGTTAGGGATGTTAGATTTTTTAAAAAACGCAACATTATATGTCGCAAATGCCTTCTTTGGTTTTTCACAATTGAAGAGCTTCTATTATAACTCTTTAATGCGGACTAAATATATTCTACGATAAGGTTGAGTGTATGTATAAACGTCATATAAATTGTGGAGGTGATGACATAGGATAAAACATTTTGTAAATCTGTTTATCTGCATACAATGATGTCACTATAAACAATGCAGAAATCCTTTATGATAATTGTAAAAGCTGAGTTAGACGATGTCACATCTAATGTAACTTCGGCTAATTTTTTTGTAATAATAAGTTTCACTACCTTTTTTAGCCTACTGTTCAAATGTGTAACAGGTGCCTTGAACCAGAATCCCTGCGAAGTAGGAATTTTGGTCAGTATTTGAACATTCTAAAATTTAATTACTCTACTGCATGTTCGTTGCATAGCTTTGTTTTTAATGTTGGACATAACTAGTTTATGACATGCTGAAAGTTTGTAGTTGTAGCTAGTTCTCTCAAAAAATGCATGAACATTTCTAGGAGAATTAGGTTAGTAATTTACAAACCGAAAAATTACCTAACAGTTAAGTGTGCTATAAAATTCAATTCAAGCAACCAATCATTGCATTATAACGTATTTTATTTTAATTAATAAATCTAGAAATGCTCAGAAAAATATTCTTGGACTGAATAATTATTTTTTTAAGATTAAAAGCTTTTGTATTTTTGTTAAACGGTACTTAAAAACTTAAACGCCTTGTTCATTTAATAAAAACCAATTTTAAAATATATAACAGTAATTGTTATTTGATTTAATCACATGTTTAGTAGATAGCTAATTGTTCAGATTAAAATCGTTATCTCTTGGCAAATACTAAAACTTTTTTATAAAAAAATATAAAAATTATTTAACCCAAAAGCAGCTTATAGGTCGCTTTATTTATCATATCTAGCTCTAATATTTTTCCAACAAATAAGGTTTCTGTGTGGGTAGGGCCGGATGTTATGGAGGGGAGCCTTGGGAACAGTTTTCGACCTGCGGCAGTCGCCTGCGTGCGCTAGTTGAGTGTGGACCATTGTTTTAGTGACCTCCTGATGTGACGCCTCGTCGTCAGTTGGGCAGGAGCGAAATTTGGAGCAGCGGTACGCCATCAAGTTTTGCTACAAATACGACCCGGAAACAAAACGTCAGAGCGAAGAGTGGCACACCGCACAATCACCCAGTAAAAAGAAGGCCAGAATGTCGAAATCGAAAGTGAAACCGATGTTGATTGCATTTTTTGACCGTCGTGGCATTGTCCATAAGGAGTTTGTACCTCCTGGACATACTGTAAATGCAAGATTTTACGTGGAAGTGCTCACACGGCTGCGAAATCGGATCACACGCGTGCGACCAGGCCTGGTGGGGAAGTGGAAGCTCCACCATGACAACGCGCCGTGCCACGGCGCGTGGCTTGTGAGGGATCTCCTGGCCAAATTCGGCGTTTCCACGTTGTCTCACCCCCTACAGCCCCGATGTGGCACCGCCGGACTTCTTCCTGTTCCCCCGGATCAAGGGGCAGCTCAAGGGGCATCGTTTCGACTCGGTGGAAGTAGTCCAAGCGGCAACGTCGAGGGCGCTGAACTGCATCCCGGAGGACGATTTCCAGAAGGCCTTCGCGACCTGGAAGGCTCGCTACTAGAAGTGTGTGGATGCCCAAGGAGCCTATTTTGAAGAGTATTAAGTCGATGTACCAAAATGTTCAATAATTTCTTTTTAAATCAGTCCTACTACTTTTGGATACCACCCTGTATATAGACAAATATTTCCAAACTTTCAGTTGTCCTTGAATTTTTAATATATCTTTTGTTTCTAACCTTTTGCAGCAGCTCATACGTCATTATTTCATTCTAATATCTCATGTTCAAAATTATATTTATTCTTATAATGTTTATTTTGAACGGTTTTTCCTTAATTAATAAATTATAAAAATATGTATATTGATACTATACATACTAACAATTCAATATACGTACAAAGAAAGGAACGAATTTATTATAAAGAGCAACAAACGTTGAATAAATTTTATTAATTCTTTCAACTAGGTCACAGTAAATGCACCTGCAAAAATGTTAGTATAGATTCTAGCGTATAAAATACTCGGTCATCATTTTACTTTTGAAGAATACACACGCAAGTGCTCGTGCTCCATTATCTTCAGAAGTTTTGAGTACCATACGTCAATAAGCTATGTATATCTTCATTACATTATCTAAAATAATACGTACAATTCCATATTTATTTTAAATAAATACTCTGCGAACATGCCGGCCCATGTTTCCATCTGGAAGTAGATATGAACTTAGTCCGTCGGGTCCTGAACAGACAATACAATATACTCAAGTGGTGTCAGATAATTACGTTTTACATCCCCCTTTCTCATAAATCAAACTAATTGACAAAGTCTATACGGAAATCAACTCATCTCACAATTCCTACCTACATTTTAAAATCAATATATGGGGCAAAACGCGTCAACTGCCCCAGCGCTACCGCAGGCGACCGCGCGAGCGCCGAACACGACGTTTTCATCTCGTCGTTTCGGCCTCAAAACATTAATAAAAAAATGATTTGAGAACACCATCTTATGTATTCTTTTCTCAGATTTCCAAAACAAAAAACCCTATTTTTTTATTAACTGTATTTATGTAAAAATGTTCTATCTTTCGATCTAGATGGTCTAAAAAACTCAAAAAATTGAAGATAAAAAGATATAACGTGTTTCAAACTTTTACATTTTTGAGCTTATAGAGTAAAAATAATGGTACTATTGGAAAGCCGAGAAAAAAATACATTGTGTTCTAAAATCATTTTTTTATTAATGTTTTGAGGCCGAAGCGACGAGATGAAAACGTCGTGTTTGGCGCTCGCGCGGTCGTCTGCGGTAGCGCTGGGGCAGTTGACGCGTTTTGCCCCATATACTGCCTTCTTCACACATAATCACCACTAACACATCTCAATATCTGCAAGCAATGCAAGGCGTAACGCATCAACAAACAACTAAAGTAGTAAACACTGATAAACTTCAAAACACACAGGATGATAGAGAACCAGATCTTTTAGGCCTGAACGATAATGATTGTCAAAATAAGCACTCATGGCAAACGTTAAAGAAAAGTAAAAGAACTATCATTACAATATACAATAAGTAAACCCAATCACTATTGCTAACAGATATGAAATATTTTTACGAATTAGAAACGATTGCATTGCTGCACAAAGCCTGC
Source organism: Sinelater perroti (assembly GCA_036346155.1). NCBI lineage: Eukaryota > Metazoa > Arthropoda > Insecta > Coleoptera > Elateridae > Sinelater > Sinelater perroti. Next base: position 276,863 of record JARFIY010000355.1, on the reverse strand, counting down.
CTAATAGACAACCTGCTGTTCTCAAACATCCTTTAATATATATTTATTAAGTAAACAACTATAAACAAATGATTGCTAACTTCACCGCAGTTATAGAACAAGACCAATTCTACACTACAGCCCTGGTGAATGACACCATTAAAGTAAATACTAGAAACTACGGACACATGCAGGAAACTTAAGGCTTACCTCAGAGATGAGAATATAATACATCACACATATCAACGCAAATGAGGCAGAGTATATAAATAGCCATACGAAATCTTCATCACTTTATTCCAACCATATTAATCACAGATGAACCAGCTGCCTTTGGCAATTTTATAAATATGCCACACAGAGTATCAAAACAGCCGCTATCATTACTCATAGTCGACCTAAAGCCCAAAGATAATCCAAAAAAATCTTTGAAATACAATACTTAAGCAACATAAAGGGGTACACTGAATTGTTTAAAAAAAGATATAATACCGCAATTTCTAGGTTATCAACACTATGGCTACATCAAAACTTGCTTTACTAAATCCTTCCAATGAGTTAAATACGGTGGAGAATACAGCACGGCTGCATATAAGAAACTTTCAACCCCCCACCCGTCTTGCAAACTGCAAAAGCTACATGGTATACAAAAAACTACAGAAGTCCAGAAACGACTCATTCAGAGCGCTACCCACCAATCTACGTCTACAACAGTCGCTACCAAACACAAACGACTTTCCCACTATTAAATACCACCATTACCCTCTGATAATTGTAGCGTCGTATAGCCCACTAAGGCACTCCAATTTTCCACTGAGGAATATGAAAACTACTTCCAAACACTATGCACAAAATTCACTACTAAAAGAGATTGGAACTTAAAACATTTTACCTGGGGCATAAAAATTACCTTGTTTGTAACCTTCTAAGGGAAATTCAGAATTACAACTAAGATTTTCGTTCAATCGGCAACCTAACCTACTGTCCTAGCGACTCACGAAAATTGCCAGATCCCCTAGATTATGCAAATTCTCAGTGGCATAGCAAATACTTACTACCAAGCGGAATTTAGCTATGAATTATCCTTTGACAACATTCTAGTCATTATAATAACCAGCTCAACAATCATCAAAAAAGAACACTTTCTAAAGCATTTCTCCAAACACACTCATTGGGACTATTTTCGAAGTCAGTTAGAACAAGAGATCAATCTCAACATTAGAATAAAAGATCCACACGATCTTGAGGAAGCTACTTAGTATCTGATTACTATTATAAAAAAAACTGCGTAGAATGCCACCTCGGTTACAACCAACACTAGATCCGCAGTAAACAACACTTCCAAATATATCTGAGAACTCAACACTAAGAAACGTAGAACGAGAAGACAATAAAAGAGAACTAGAGATAGGCAGGATAAACCTCACAAACCTTTCACCCGATGAGAACTCAATATGAAAGGCAACAAAAGAATTAAGCGGTACCAGACGGTACATGATCAAGATCGAAAAAGCACCCACGTTTGCCAAACACTTTGCAAACGTTTTTACAACACTGCAAACTCACAATAATGATAATGATAGAGAATTTGAATCATTTTTTGATGTACTATGTCAACTTTCATTACCTTTTAAACCCTTGTCACTTCTTCTTCCCCAGCCTAGGTCGTCCACTGCTGGACATAGGCCTCCCTCAAACCCTTCCATTTGTTTCTGTCCTGTGCGATCTGGATCCAATTTCCTGCAACTCTTTTTACATCATCGGCCCATCTTGTTGGTGGTCTACCTCTGCTTCTGAATGCGTCTTGTCTGGGTCTTCATTCAATCATTCGTCTTGTCCATCTCTCATCTTTCAGTCTTGCCACGTATCCCGCCCAGTTCCACTTCAGCTCAGCTATCCTCAACACAGCATCCTTCACCTTTGTTCACTGCCTAATTGTGGTGTTTGGTATTTTGTCCCTAAGTGTTATTCCTAGCATTGACCTTTCCATTGCCGCCTGTGTTATTCTTATTTTCTTTATGGTTTTCTTGGTCAATGTTAGTGTTTCAGCCCCATAAGTGAGAACAGGGAGTATGCACTGATCGAACGTTTTCCTCTTCAGGCATATTGGGATATCTGATTTAAAGATGTTGCTGAGCTTACCGTAGGCTGCCCATGTTAGATTGATCCTCCTCTTCAGTTCGTGGGTTTGATTATCTCTCCCAATGGTTAACTCGTATCCCAGGTATTTGTATGAGTATACTTGTTCGATTTATATATCGTCTGCCGAAATGCTATCGCTCAGGACCAGGTTTGTCATATATTTTGTCTTTGTATAGTTTATGTTAAGCCCGACTTCCTTTGAGGCAGCTTTGAGTTCTTGTAGCATTTTATTTGCTTCGTCTATCTTATCTGTGATTAGGACTAGATCATCGGCAAATCTTAGATGGTTTAGTAGTTCACCATTGATGTTAATTCTACACTGTTCCCAATCTAGGTTTTTGTACATATATTCTAAGAGTGTCGTGAATAATTTAGGGGATATGACATCTCCCTGTCTTACCCCTTTTTCTATTTGAAATGTGTTGGTGTCTTCGTGTAATCTTACTGATGCGGTTGCGTGGTTATATATGTATTTTAGTAAACCCGTGTATCTGGAGTCTATTAGGCATTGTGAAAGAGCATGGAAGAGTTGTTGCTGATTTATCGAATCAAATGCCTTTTCATAATCTACAAATATCAGCATAAGAGGCTTGTTATATTCTACGCATTTTTCAATTAGTAGTTTAATTACTGTTAGGTGGTCAGTCGTACTAAACCCTACTCTAAATCCAGCCTGTTCTCTTGGTTGGTGTAGGTCAAGTTTTACACTTATACGTTTTGATAGTATTCTCGTAAAGAGCTTATATATGTGTTGTAGCAAGCTAATAGGTCTGTAGTTGGTCAGATTTGTAGCGTCTCCTTTTTTATCTTTGTATCAGAGTGATAATGGCCTTGTCCCATCGAGTGGGTGTTTTTTGCTCTATGAGACATTCGTTAAATAGAGATTTCAAGGTTTTTAAGATAGCTAGTCCGCCTTCCTTGATCGCCTCAATAACTATTCCATCATCTCCTGGTGATCTGTTATTCTTCATCTCTCCAATTGCTGCTTTTATTTCATCCAGACTAATTTCAGGTATATCTTCCGATCCCTGGTTTCTGATATATTTTATGTTTTCTACTTCTGCAGGATTTTCATTTTTGTATAGTTTGCGATAGAAGTTTTCTGTAATTTTCACAATATCGGATTGGTTTGTAATCGTATTTCCATTTTCATCTTTTAGTTTCATTATACTTTTTGTTCCAATATTTATTTGACGTTTCAGAACTTTCAGTTTTTTATTTTGTTCGATTGTTTCGATGATTTTTGTAGTGTTATACTTTCGAATATCTTTTCTAACTTCTTTTGATATTTCCTTATTGATTTTTCTGAATTCCTCTGAGTTTTTGTCTCCCATTTCTCTCCTTTCTTTTATTAGGGATTTTGTGTTGGCACTGATCTTGCTAGTGCGTAGGTTTCCTTTGCTACAGTATTTCTGGGTTGCTTCCTTTAGTGTTTTTACAATAACGTCGTTTCTTTCTTCGATGCTATCTTCATCTTTTATCTGATTTAGTCGTTCTTCTATCATGTCTGTGTATTCTTGCCGGTTTTCGACATTTGTCCATTTTCCATTATTACCTTTACCTTTAGCTTGCTTTTTTGCTTTTTTTTGTTTGTCTCTTAGCAATTTTAAATAACGAATGCACGAAAAGATTCCGGATACGACTTTATAGTAGGCGAAGTAGTTAAAAACCTGCCTCGAAAAGTTCTACTTCTACTTACCAATTGTCTATAATAGAGTACTTCAACTTTGTTACTTTTCCGACAGTAGAAATACGCTCAGATTATTATTATGATTACTAAACCAGGACACATCCCATTCAATTACAGTGCTATAGACCAATCAGTTTTTCCTCTTCTCTCCAAGGTCCTCGAAGGATTCTTATTACAACGAATTAAAGACACTGTAGACTTCAATAAACTTATCCTATCACATCAGTTTGGATTTCGGGAGTACCACTCAACTGTACATCAAAGCCATCGAATTGTCACCCATATAATGGAAAGTCTTAAAAACAAGCAAATTTGTGCAGTAGTCTTCTTATGCATAAAACAAACGTTGTACAAGATGTGGCATATCGGATTGCTATTCAAACTCAAACTGCACCTTTTCAGCCAGCTCTACCTCTTATTGAAGTCGTATCTCACGGACCGATTATATCAAGGTAAAGTGTCCGATTATCATTCAATTACCGCTAGTGTTCCTCAATGGAGCATCCTGGGTCCACTGTTGTAGCTACTACACACCTCGGATGCACCAACCACGGGTACTACTGTACTTTCCACTATCTTTTTTGTAAAGAAAATCGGCAGAAGCAGCAGCAGAACATCTTTAAAGATACCGTAACTCTCTACAAAACTGGTCCTTTAAGTGGAAAATTACAGTTAACGTTGACAAATTTGCACAAGTAACGTTTACCACCAGTGAGTTGAATGTCCACAATCCCGAACCAACAACGCCTTAGTCTCCATAAAAACTAAGGTAAAAATATCTCGACCTGCACCTCGACCATAAACTCAGTTGTATTAACTAGATCTAAAACTAACAAAATAAGACTTGGTTGCTTGCTTACGCATTCAACTATCCCTGTCAAACAAAACACAACTTTATAAAACCATTTTGAAGACAGTTTGGACCTATGGGATTTAGCTCTGGGGCTGTGCTAAACCATCGTGCTAAAATACTACAGCTGTTCCAATTCAAACACCCTCAAACGGTAGCTTGGTGTATTTATAATGACACCTTTCACATATACCTAAAATCCCTTGTGTAGCTAGCAAAATGTAGAGGTTTTCAGCCGTATACAACGCCAGTTTTTTTGGACACCCAATTTCCTAATCGAACAAATCGCCCATCAACCAGGTGTTGCAAGACGGCTAAAGCTAACCTGGTCACTCGATCTTGCCTGGTTTCGCTCCTCTAGTATTCTTTTACAATTTTCCGTAAATCATTTGCTTTCTTTCTTTGAGTTTTCTAGTTTCCACGTGTTGTAGTCTTCCTTGTATGGCTTTCTCTATTTACTCCGTTAATCGTTTTGAATGTCCTCTTGCTAAGAATTTGTTTCCAATCTCTTGTTTAACTGTTTTTCTATTCCTGTATTATATCCTCTTTGGATAATTTTTCAGTGTTGTGCTCTTTAGTATTTTCTGTTTTAATTTTGCTATTACTAGCACATAGTTGAAGTTCGCATCTTTAAAGCTTCGTACACCTTTAATATCTCGATGATGTTTATTTTCTATTAAGAGGTGGTCAATCTGATTCCTTGTTTTTCGTCCGGCGAGATCCACGTTTTTTTTGTGAATATCTTTGTGGTCAAATGCTGTGCTTCTGATTTCTAGATTATTTTCTTCTGCAAATTGAATTACTACTTTTCTATTTTCGTTGCGCTTCTCGTGTTTACTTTAACCCCCTGTTACATTTTTGTGTTCTTTTTCACTTCCAATTTTCGCATGCATGTCTCCAATTAAGATTTTTATGTCATAATAAGGTATTTTTTCCCAGATAGCTCCTACTTCTTTATAAAATTTATTTTTGACATTAGAATCCGTATCTTCTGTGTTCATTAATTATGGTTATTTTTTTTTAACTTGCTTTTAATCTTATTTTCCAAACTCATACTTTTTTCCGTCACTATTGAAAAAATTGTAATCTTGTATCGTGTTTATTCCAGTTTCTTTTTGTTTAGTTTCTTGTAGTGCGAGGATGAGTAATTTATATTCTTCCATTATTTCAACAAGATTTCTAATTACTCTTCTTCGTTTGTTCCCCTTACGTTCCACGTTTCTATTCTGATCACCTTTTTCTTTGTTTTACTATAATATGTTTAACTTATTTGTTTTACCTTAACTTCCATAACCGTATCCTTTTTCGTTGCCAAGTTTATCATCTTTTCTTTTCCTATCTGTTTGCTTGTCCTTTTCTTATCCATTTTCATAGCCTGTGTCGTAATCCGCTTACCTTTAAGGTCTAGTTTTTTTGCACTATTTTTTGACTAATTGTTTTCCCGAATATTTCCTTTTTTTTGTTTTATTTTTTTTATCGTTAATTATTATCTTTTAAAAGCCCATTTTCACACTCTTTCCAGCTGCTAACACTTCCTTGACCCTGTTTCGTAGTTTTAAACGCATTTTCTTTTCTTCCTTGCTAATATCATTTATAAACACGTTCAAGTCCTTCAGTCCGCTCAGTCTTTTTTTGTTTATTATTATTTTATCTTTGTAGTATTTATTATTCAATTCTACTAGGAGATCTATTTTACAACTTACTTTCTTTCTTTTTTTGTTTTTACCTCTATTTGCATAGTCCTAGTTATGGAGTTTTCTATTTCTTCCTTAATTAAATTTTAATCAAGTTCCTTTACTACTATTCTTTGGATTATAAAGGTGTTCTTCCTCTTTTCTTTTTTACGCCATCTAATCTTTTTTCCTTTTTTTGGATTTTTCCTCAATCTCAGAGTTTGCTTACTTCTTCCCTATATTCTTTCTGCTCCTCTCTCAATTCTTTAATTTTTGTTATTAGATTCTGTAGTATATCTAATATAGTCTGCATGTTATACTTATTCTTTCTCCCTTTCGTTTTCAATGTTCTTTTATTTTTTCTAAAAATAGTCTTTATTTTCTTCAAAATCTCCTTTCTTTCCTTTCCTATCTGTTGAGTACTCATCGCTGTCTATGGTGTTTCACTCTTCGGTTTCCCGGCAAGTTGCGATAGATAGGTCGCCCGATTGAGTTATTTTTCCTTTAATTTGCGTATAAACAGCGAAATCTGGCAACATCGCCTTCTTGTCGGCCAGCGCCTGCTGCTATGATCAGCTGTTATATGCTTAATCTCACACACTGTTTACAATTGATATAATTTATTTTTAAATTTTTCGATTATTCTCGCCTTTATTCTTACTTCTGCACTAAGCTCACACTTCTACCTAAAGTATTTATAGATTTTATCTTATTACACCCATCGATTCTCAAGATTAATGTAGGTGCAAACTCAAATACCACTTACTTTGCTTAATGCACACGCTTTACTGTTGAGCGGAGTGATTGTCTTCGCAATTACAGCATTTTACAGCTTTACTTTTTTTCTGGAGTAGTCTTCGTTAAGTGTTTTTTGTATACTTTACATCTATAGTTATTTTGTTGGAGAAACTCTTTGTGCATTTGGAAACATCAGGTTTTTTGAGTGGTTATTGAATTTTACTAGATAGTGCATAAAAGTTTTAATTTTGTGTATATCTTTCTTATTCTCATTGGTTTTAATTTAACAAAAGAAAGTGGAAGTGGCACTAGAATATTTGTGATTTTTACTATTTTTGTGGTTTTTTTATAATTAAGCTGGATCTGCAATATAATATACAATACACGTCTAAATTATTATAATACAATAAAAATAGATATGGCAAGTACATTACAAGTGAGGATTAAGTGATAGATAAATCATACCTCTATCGTAAAGTTTCAACGTTGAACAGTTATAAGTTTATAGACAGTCTTTAAATTAAATCTTGAGGTAATTGGCGTTTAAGGCGCTTATGAAAGTCTTTTTCAGATTTAATTTGGTAGCACTAGGTTTTGGAAGAACTTTGCTGTAGGTTTTTCTGATAAACTCAGTTATTAGTGGAACACTTAGCGCACTATGCACTTGGGTGTTGCGGACGAACCACGGGCAGTTGACTGCAATTCGGAGCACTTTGTCCTGCATTGTTTGGAGTTTCTTCATTGAGGTTTTTGAAGCATTGCACCAGATTGGACATGCGTAGGTAAGAATTGGTCTGAGGATTCTTTTGTAAATGAGAACGATGTACTCAAATCTAAGTGAGATTTGCGGTTTATTAGCGGATATAAAGTACTCAGTTTGTTGTGACATTCAGCGAGTTTTTTTATTGATATAATGCCTCCAATTCAGCTTTGCGTCTAAGTGAACACCTACATATTTGACAGCTTTGTCCTTTGAGTTCCAGTCGATTAAGTTATTATTTATTTTTATTTTTGTAAGAAAGGCGTATTTATTTTAATATTCCATTTTAGCAACCATTTACAGGTAAAATTTATAGAATTTTGTAGAAGTTCAATTGCTGTTTCGGTACTGGAGCTTTGTGTTATTATTGCAGTGTCATCAGCCTAAATGGCTAGTGTTGAGTTGATATCTCTTAGTACATCATGGATGAACAAATTAAACAAAGTGGGTCCTAAAATAATACCCTGGGGAACTACCGCCATTATAGTTTTTGTACTGGAGAATGTTGAATTGATCATGACTCTAAAAGTCCTGTTGATGAGATAAGAATGAGTAATTTTGATTAAATAGCTTGGAATGTTTAAAAGTATCATTTTAATAGGTGTACAAATAAGTTCTCAGTTTTAGATTTCACAGGACGCAAATCACCGTTTACATCTAACGTATTAGTCCGCCCTCTTGCGGTTTTAAAGCAATGACATTTGGTCTTTCAAAACATCATGAGATTTGGCGTTTGATGCACATAACTTCAATAATCAGCTGTATTCACGATGGCAATCACAAAAGAGCATATTCGATTTTCTATCTTAAGAAAAACACTGCTGAAACCACCGAAATGATTTGCACTGCATATGGTGAGAATGCTGTAAGTCATGCAACGTGCAAAAAGTGGTACCAAAGATTTTGCGGAGGAGAGTTTAGTCTTGAAGATCAACCACGCACTGGACGCCCTCAAATATTTGACACGGATGAGCTGCAGACGCGTTAGGCTGGGAACTTTTCCCACATGCGGCGTATAGCCCAGACATGGCCCCTTTCGGTTATCATTTATTCCGGTCGTTACAGCATCACTTGGCTGATACGCACTTCAAAACAGAAGAAGAAGCCCGAAAATGCATCGATAACTTTATCGTCTCGAAGCCGGTGAGCTTCTATCACCAGGGAATTCGCAAGCTACCCGAAAGATGGCAAAAGGTCATCGATGCCAACGGAGAATACTTTGATACTTAAGTTTTTTTTGTTTATTTTTACATAAAACTTTAATTTTGCAGAAAAAACTGAGAACTTATTTATACACCTATTATGAAGTAACCCGTCATGCCAGACTGTGTCAAATGCTCTTTCCAGATCCATGAATACAATTGCAGTGTATTCTTTTTTCTTAAACCTTCTTTTAATTGTTTCGAATCAGTTGGCGAAAGGCTGAATGAAATGTTCGGAAGCCGAACTGATGAGAGGGGATTATGTCACTTATTTAATTACATCTTTTACATTTACACTTGCATACCATTTTCTGATATGTGTAAAATTCAAAATTTTTAGCTTTTAATGTTTAAATAACAGGTAAATATTTTTCTAAACAAGCCTGTTAAATTTTTGCTTAGTTTTAGAACGTAATTATTTTTTATCTTTTTAACTGAGACCATGTAATAATCTGATAATTTTTTATTTTATGTACGACTTACTCGCTTGTTTCACTTTCTTCTTTATCCGCATCTAAAGCTTCATATTGGTTTAAGAGCTAATTATGAGGTTCCAATTAGAAACGTGGCGAAAAGAATACTTAGTTTGATAAAAAAAAAACTATAAACCTTTTCCCTGAATAAATAGAGATACATAGTTTAACCTATTTATAATTTTCCTTTGTAAAAAATGTGTTTACATCTGAAATCCTACGATCTCCGCTGATTTCAATGTAACTGAACTTAAGCAAGCATTTTATCTTGTGTAAAAAATTCATCCGGAAAAAGAATAGTGAAGAAGAGAGCAGAATGTCAAACATTGAAAACTAAGAAAAAAGGAAGATAAAACGATAGATGGTAGGATCAAGTTTTGAAAAATTGAAGAAAGCTGGAGATAACGAAGTGGAAAGCAAAAATTACTAAGAGAAAATCATTGAGAGATGTAGTGATAAAGCCAAAATTGACACAAAATTATAAGCAAGTGAATGGTAGTGTTTAGTTTTTCCAAGAACGTAGATTAGAGGAGCTCCAAAAAAAAAACAGCAAGACAATGAAAAAAGAGCGAAGCTTATATCTTTGGGATACTTTTCGAAAATGTTATGATTTTTAATCATATATCTTTTATTTCCAAGCAGTTACTTATTCAATTTTTCATATTTTCTAATGAACTTTAATTTGATTTCAAAAAATGCAATACAACTTTATTTTATTAATTTTTTATTTAAATTTTAACGCAAGAATTGACTTTGTGTTTATTACAAGTCTGATATTGAGGGGAATGGAGTTATATTGTGGGAGACTTGATATTAAGACAAAATCTAGCAGAAATAAATGTCTACTCTTCCTGTTACTAACCAGCTGCGTTCAGTGCAATGTTGATAGTGCAGTTCGTAAGTTAAAACGTATGAGAAAAATTTGGAGTTTTATTTATGGTTTTTGTTGCGGCAAGTCCGTTTTTTTCAAAAACCGGCCCAAGTGCTCGTAGCCGGAACGTGTGGGACAGACGATGCGTTTCGTGTGAACCATCTGCATGCCACTCGATCCCACCGTTGCAGTCTCGAGCGCTAGCCGGCCCCTCTCTGCCGTACTCCGGAGCCGGCCAGGCCAGTGACCACTCCGGGACCACTTTCAGTTTCGTTGGCGGGCGCGCTTCAGCCGGTTGCGGTTCGCTTCGCGACGTCCGTGCCGCGTGCTGGTGGCAGTACAGATAACAAAGCCCATTGTATGGTAATGAGCGGCGCTAATTAGATCGGAATTTGCACGCCGTCTTCGGCCGCGTGAGCTTTCTCGGCACGCCGCCCGCACCAGGAAGGCCATTAAGGTAATCGAGCTTTCGGCAACTGATCGCGTTCGGGGCGCAATAGGCTTATGTAACTAGGCGGCCGATTGTTGACGGAAAACAATGCCGGCAGGTGCCAGTGCCGGACCGTGAAAGAGTTTTCAGGCGCTCGCCGCGGAATACCGGGCCCAGCGAGCAGAGGCCAAAACCCGGAACTCGCAGCTTAACTGCTTTTAATTTAATCTCCTCTCGAGATCATTTTCGTTAAGTAAATCTGCAAAATGTATTTTTGTGCAACCTTCAGTTTCCTATTGTGATTAATTAACACTTTTGTTTCCAAAACATCGAGCGCACACGTGCCTAGGTCAGGGTTATGTAGCGGAATACGATAACATTTTAATTGTACAAAATTATTAGTAGGAGAATTTAATTAATTATTACATAATAGATAAAGTACTAACAAATTGTGTATAAAAATTAGAAATTTCTACAGTAAAATAGTTGAATTAAAGGATAAAGAATTAAATTACTTATAATACAAATTGATATAATTTACTTGAATTAACCAATTTGATAATTTTTAACGTCTTTGAGATATATATTATTTTTTTATATTTACATCATGAAGTTTTCATTTCGTCAAGATAGGTATACTAGTCGATTTAAATTTTACTTTTTAATTATTATTAATAGAGGATTTATAGATGTATACTGTGCTAATTATTGTTGTTATAGCAATTTTCTAAATTTTTAGTTCTCTGAAGCGTTTATTTAATGTAAAATATTTATATACTCCTATGATTTACAAGTTTTATTACTATTCATTTGTTAGTTTGTTGTTTAATTAGCATAAACCCATAAATTATTGCTTTTTTATTTACATACAATTTTGTTGTTATAACAAAATTATTGTCAATTATTTGTTGATGATACTTTTGCAGTAAACTGCTGTTTGATTTATTACACAGTAAAAAGGCGCAGTTATCAAAAAAGGTTTTGTTAATTTTGGGGACATATTTTTTCAGAAATTAGTGTGTCTTTGTTTTGGGTTTTAAATGAATTAATAAATATTGTAAATACAAAAGAACTTATAATTTCAATTAATTTAATAAGAAACACTTATTTAAATTAAAATGTTTAATTTGGATTTGTATTAAATAATGCTAAGGTATTTTATCAATTTATGAAAGCAATTAAGATTAAAATACTAAACATTCTGACAAAGCTGTTTATAAATTGTTAATTTAGATGATTAACACGTTTGTAATTTTATAGAATACATTTTTCTAATTAATTCTACAGATTTTAATACCTTGACGTACTTTATTTTTAATTTTATTTGGACTTACTTCAGTTTAAGCAGATGATCTTTTTGATTTTTATATAAATATATAACAAATTAAGTAATTTGGACTACTGATGTGTTTCGGACATTTGAATTATTAATAGACTTTCCATTTTTACATATTATGAAGAATTTGTTTATTCGTTGATTAAAATATATTTTTTTAAATACGACTATAACTAATTCAATAAATTTATAAAATAATTGAATATTTTTGCTTGTTAAATTGGCGTCAAGAACATATTGAATTCGGAAAGTATTTACTAAATAATATTTACAAAACAAAGGAAACACTTCTATATAAGCAAATATAAAAGTAAATAATTTTTTTAAATATAAAATAATTAAGAAATAAACTAAGTGACAGAAGAAGTAAAGTTTGGGCAGTTTATTCTTAAAATATTACTAAAAAATTGAATTAATTTTCTTTACCAGTATTCGAATAGTAGTAATCAAATTGCCTTTTGTTGCAATGACTAAAAAATTAAAAAAAGTCTAGATTTCAATTAGAAAATACCTAAAATATATTTTTGAAACATATTTTTAATCAGTCTCAACTATTTAAAGTTTTAAGCTGACTAAGAGTTTTGACACCCATGGCTAACAATTTTGCGCCCAATTTTCCTCAGTTTTTGCATATTTGTGACATTACCAAAAAATGACAAAGCAGTTGCCTGTTTAAACAAAACATTTAATTGATTTCTTTTAATTTTCGTTTAGACACATTCTCATGTATTTTTTTTTATTGTTAAGTGAATTGGCAATCAGAATACATAAGATCTTATAAGCTAATATTACAAATGTGGTACTGATGTAGTGAGAGCTAATCATGTGAGGGGTCCTCTTTATGGGGAGCATTGCTAACGTGATGAAGGTTTATCCAGGGAGAAGTACTCTTCAATGAAGGTCGGTAAACCAACGGCACTTGAGTCTTCTGATGAATTGGTTTTGCGGAAGTTCATGCAGAAGAGGATTGTCATGGATAGAGAGTTTATTGAGATGTTTTGTAGTTCTGTCGTGCATCACTGTGTTGGGGAACGGGATGCCAAGGTCGTCGTGTATCATCTGGTTGGTGATGTACCATGGTGCATTGGTGATGGATCGTAGAATTTTATATTGGCATCGTTGTACAATAGCGAGGTTTGATTTGCTAGCTAAAGTTCAATTCTATAGGTTTAATGATGGCCTTATAGATTAAGATTTTTTTATTTAAGGATAATGGGAATGGTGACCTAGTAACCAGTGAAGGGTTTTAATTCGAAACTCGATGTGTTCCTTCTTTTAAAACAATACGTTACCTCCAGGTGAGCTTGTTGTCGAGGTAAAAACCCAAGTACTTCATTGTTGAAGATTGTGATATCTCAATAGTGTTCAAGTGAAGTGGAGGGCATGGCCCTTTGCGTAAAGTGAAAGTCGCCTGGGTTGATTTAGACCCGTTAAAATTTATTTTCCAGTTCTTGAGCCATTACTCAAGTTGATTAAGGTGGGTTTGGACATGTTCCAATGCAGTGTTTAACTATGTGTGTATGCGTCTACAGTTGTAGTTGGGGTAGTTGGGGGGTCGGAAGTGAATAACGTATAGAGGAAAGGTCCCAGAACGCTTTCCTGGCCCACATAAATGAGGAAAAATAAAAACAAATGTCAATTTTATCCGAAAATCTTTATTTGAAAAGCATTTCTTTTCCTGATTTTAGAAATAACAAACCTTTGGACAACGACTTTAACGAAAAAACTCACTTAATAAATAAATGTTTTTTTCTTTCTCTAACTTTCGTCTCAAAAAGTTCTTAACTCTCTTAAAAGCTGAAAAGGATCGTTCTCCAATGCAGTTAGTAACTGCTATATTTAAAAAAATTGTTAGAACGATCGCAGTATTAAGAAAGTAGACTCTACGACTTCAATAATGCTAGGAGTCTTTGTGGTTTTAATTATATTTGGTATTCTTATCTTCTTTGTCAATACTTTTATTAATTATTAAAAATGCTGTTAAATGCACACATTTCTTAGGAAACGTTTTATCTAAATTAGAAGCATGGTTTTTCAATAACTGATCTGCCTTCTACAGTATTCCGTCATTTTTCATTTGTATCTATCTGTAAATTATTCTTTTTTGTAATAATGGGAGCTTTTGAGAATTAATTGCAATATAATAGATATCTCATAATGTCCAACTTCAGTTTCACTAAAGAAACTTTTAGCTTTTCCTTTCTTGTAATGTCTATTTTGTAGATGTCAGTTTCATACATTAATTTCACTTTGTTTTCTAGTTTTTAAAGTTCATCTTTGTTTGAAAGAGTGTTTATAAAAGTTTCTGAAGGACTGTATAAAGTAATAACCTTTGTTGTGTGCACACTTGCTTCTTGAAACCTTTGACTTACTTCTCAAAACTTTATAAAAACATTGTTCCAGAAACATACATTTCAAGGTTTTTAAGTTTCTTCTACATCACATTTTGATTTATACTGTATATCCTTAATCTGATCATTATCATGAAATGAGCTAGAGCACTAAGAATCTCTTCTTATGATTTGTATAATGCTTGACTAGCATCAGCACGAACACTTCATTAAGTTGTCGACAATGTTTTTAAAGATAAGGCGTCCTTTTTAAGGTTAGATTACATGATATCCGACATTTTGATAGAAGAATTAAGAAATTTATATACTTGTTTTTTTTTAAAGAAAAAAATTATTAGAGTATTTGGTGCTCTCCACAGCTGCAGAGCTAGCTGTGTATATGACCAGATAATTTACTTATTTTGTTCTATCCTGAACATATTTGTAGTACTCAGAGATGTTCCTAATATTGGCGTAACTCTGTCCTATGCAGTTATTTAAATAAGATTTTTAAAATCTATGGTTGCTGTTAAAACATTTACTATCTTTACATAATTATGGTCATAGTTAGGAATAAATACAAGAATATTTCAACAGGAGTTCCCATAGGATGCACATGGTCTATATACAATACATCTGGCGTTGAGTTTACAATTATGGAACAATACTTGGTATTTACAATCTCTTGGACAATTTATACCATAACTAGACCCGCTAACCGTATAATGAAATAAATGGCAGTTATATGTGATAAGTATAAAGAAATGCCACTTTTTTAACACGTAGCAGAATTGAATTTTCTAAATGGGTTCTACGCAGCCAAAAAATTGCTATTTCTTATAGGTACTAATACTTTATCATCTTCATACATTAGTAGTCCACTGGAAACTCAAAACTTTACAACTCCAATATAAAGCTTCTTCCTTGTACTGTTCTGCTATTTTATAATTTAGTATTTGCGATACTTAACTTCTCGTAATAAATTTTGAACTGCATTCTTTGTGTTCAGAGTTGTTATTAATGTTTATTATATGGTAATTTTTTCAATCATCAAACGCTTTAGTTGCTAGGAACATTGTTCTATCAAAAATTTTGTACAGCGCACAAAATACTCATTCGGTTGATTTTGAATAAACCAACCAATTCCACTTAATGGCTTCTCCATTCAATACTTTTTATAAAACAACTGATTAGTGCAAAATATTTTTTCTTACGAAATTTATCCACTACATTGTCGGGTTGTCGAATGATACAATTGGTACTCTTTGAGAGTATCTTTAGAGCTCTATGAACTCCAAGCTTATTGCAGCTGTATATTTATTTGATGCACTACAATTTGTGCTTATTAAATCGACGGCGATGATGGTGATTGCTGCAAACTACGTGAAGAAAGAGTCTCAAGATTTGGTATTTCTTGATCACAGCATCTAGCTTTTCGAAACGCATTTTGAAACATTTTCTGAATGTTGCTCTATTTTTTTTTTTTTTTTGAGATATATTTGACACTCACTGTTCAGCCTTTATAATAAATAAAATTTAAAGTGAACGACGATTATTTAAAAAATTAACTTTATTTACAAGGGCTGCACCGCTGCACAATAATTATAAATCATAATATTACGAGGGGTTGCCCGCCAAAAGGTATTTTTAGCGTCTTAGGTAGACGATTTTTCGCCCGTCTTCCCACAAATTTTTGGAAAGTGGGAACGCATAAATTTTTAACTGGATCGGAAAGGTGGAATCTAAAATTGAAGTTCTGCTCGGCGGAAACAAACCAAATGGCCGTGACAGACGTTGCGTTGGGCAATGTAGAGGTCCCATAGCCGCAGCCGCCCGGACATTCGGCAAGGAGAGAGAGCGGCCCTGACGTGCGTGTACGAACACACGGACCTACCTCCTCATGTAAATTAAGCGTTCAGAGCGCGGCACGCTAAATTTAATGTCAGCCGTCTTTATTTACCTTCCCTTCAAATATATAGGCTGTCTTTGTTTACTACACACGGACTTCCTCGTGTAAATCAAAGGCCGAGAACCACCCCGCATGTTTTTGATTATTTTCTGTTCAAATGTATATATAGAAGAAGATTTACGTAACGGTGAACACTAATATATTTGTGCCATTGTTGTTTGCTGTATGACTTCTTTTATTCTACTGCCGCAAATGTCCATCTGCTTGAACGTGAGAATCTAGAACGAATCAGAAGATTCTCTAACTATAATTCAAGAACGCTGCTAGGCATATGCTAGAAATGGTACTCAATCATATGGAAAGTTTTTGGATTTATATATTTTTTGTAATATGTTATGTCTGTTACAATATAAATGTTTTTAAACATTTATCATGTGACAATTAATGATGAATGTACGATTTTAAAGTTTTAGTACTTCTTCAAAATTTCTCTGATTGATCTCTGGTGTCTTAGATTGCAGTTTACGCAGCCTATTGGTTAATCAGGCTCTGTTTAAATCTCACACGCCTTTTTGTACTATGACAAAGTAACGATACACTTTTAATAATATTTATATGTTTCAATGATTACTGTTTTATATTTTTATTTATATTTTGAGTAAAAATAAATTGGAACATGGAATTAACGGTTAGCGGCTTTAACCACAAGAAAGTCTTCCATTGGTTTTTGAAATTTTGACTAATCCATCAAAGTTGCTCTCTTTATGCAGTCAATCATTTTTTGATAAAAATAATAAACGTCAACATAGCTAAATGTAATGAAAACAATTAATTTCAGCCAAAAACTCTGTAATTGTTCAACGTAACTCTAAAGTTTCTATTCTAAATTTTACGCTTCGGGCTTAACGTGGTGATATTTTTCTCGTGCCCCGGGTGCTCCAGTAATCCCTTTCCCTTTCATTCTGGGCGAACGCTTGCAGCAACCTGTCGGAGCAGCGCGAGAAAATGCATTTCGCAACTTTTATGCAACAGTGCATCCAGGGCAATAAATTTTTAGCCTCTGCTCTCCGCTCTAATGAAACTAAAAGACATTAATCCCGATTGCCTCACCGCTTTCCTGCCAGCCCGCTAAAACTGATAGAATTGGAGCTGTGTCGGCCCGGTTTCTCCATCAGCGGCGAAATGTTCGAGCATTTGGCCGTTTTTGCAGACTTCGTCACGGCGGCTTGCCTCCACGCGGCCAGAATGTTAAGGTAGGACCAAGTCGCGCTTGTCTACTTCTGACCCGATGACCTACGTGGAGTTCCCACCAGCACTTAAAAATTTCGACCAGCTAAGGGCTGATTAGTACGAACGCACCTCTTTTCAAGCTAAATTGAGCGGAAGCCATCGTTAGTTAAGGCAAGCGCTTCCAAGTAGCCTCCCACAAGAGCAGATAACGCGGCGGTAATCGGCGCATTTCCTTTTTGGATGAGTAATTTATTCTTAAATATAGCTTGCTTTATGTCTGGCGCGTCTTTGTGAGTAACCTAACGCGAACAAGATAGATAAACAATGAGTTTGCACAATTAGAGGCCTTCTAGTTATTTTTTATGAATAGATTGCAATAGTCGGTACTTACAAGAGTTACCACTTCTGAAAAGTTAAAATTATCGACAACTTGGCACACTATTGCGGCAACTATTATAGGTATTACACGATTCATCATTACGGAATGCGTCATAAAGTTTATTGACGAAACGTAAGCTGAGTTGGCGTTTCCAACGCCAATATCTTTAAAACAGATTTATTCATATTATAACAATAGGACCGACACAACATTTTAGGGAAGAATTTTCTTTTCTAAATAAATTACGAACATGCAATGACTTCTAAAAGACAAACAATTTATTAAAACAAATATTTTAAATAAATATTAGGGCTATTGAAAAGTTTTTCCGTTTTTTAATATGATTTTTTTCATATTTTAAAGCTAAGTCTCCTTGGTACAATTCTTGTGGCCTGGAATCAAAGAACTTATATAAAACAGAGTGTCTTATATTTCCTATGAGTTGGCAAAATTGATATCCGACCTATTAGTGCTATGGACGAGGTGCGGTAACAAATTCCGTTGAGATTCCCTATTTTTTGTTGGGTTTTTTGTGCTATATGGGATCTGATATTTTCGATTTGCAGCAGCACTAGTCTTAGACTGACCATACATAAATGTCGTTGTTTCAAGATAATATAAATAATCTCGAAAAACGGCCATAATTGTAACATAATAATTTATCAAATAATTGAATTGTTTCAAAAGTTTATTTAGAGCCAAATCTAGCAAGTCGTAAAACTAAAAAACTTTTGCGCAACCCTTCTCTATTAGGAGATATTAACTACAAAATCACTATACAGTATAAAATTAGTAACAAAAATGAAGTTGCTATCTTTATGTATGTATATTTATAGTATGGTTTAAATATTTATCCAATCGGAAATTGTAACTCGGTCATTCATATAAAGCGTTTATTGCATATTGTCAACTATGATGAATTCGCATTTGAAAGAATTCTTGCGACATGCTACTCTGTTCAAAAAGTGAGGCGACTGTTTGAATAAAACATATCATTAATTTTTCCATTCAAATTTGTTATGTCTTCTTTAAAGTAACCTTCTTACATTACGATACACATAAGCCAACGTTTAATCCAATATTGGAAACACTTTTTATATTAACTTTCTGCAATTTCCATCAGCACCTTATACAATTTTTGTTTTATCAATTCAATTAAGTTAAGTCGGGTTCCTCGCAGTGGTTTTTTTAAATTGACTGAACAGGAAAAAGTTGCATTGTACTATGTCTGGATAATATGGTGTTTATTAGGCAATATTTGTTGAATTTTAAGCGAAAAATTTCATCTAAAAAAAAATCATTTAAAATGTTTTAACTAATTCTATTGATATCTCCAACAAGCTTTCTTACAGTTAAATAACAATTTTCCATCACTGTGTTTCTAATTTTTTTGATATTTTCTTTGGTTATTGATTCATGACCTGAACAGTGTGTGCCACTGAAATACAGTTTTTCTCAATAAAGATTGGCCATGGAATGCTTTCTGCCATTTTAAATGGTTTAGTAGCATTACTTTCATTTTAACGCAAAATTTACGACTTTTTTGTTCAACAATGTCAGACATTTAAACATCAAAAAAAGGCAAAATGTAGATGTAAATAAACTGATGTAAACGGTAAATTATACAAAAATATGTTAGAATAGAAGCTTGTGACGGATAAGTTAGGAATGGATGCATACAATCCTTTTAAATAACAGAAATTAATTTGCAGAGTGGTTTAAGCGGAAAAACATTCGAATCGTCATGATTTGTTGTCTTTTTTCTGAAGAACTATATGTAGCATATGTTAAAGTGCCAGTAAAAGAGTGGTAGTTAATATTTATGCCCTCTGCTTCACTTTAACTATATGATTCCATTTTAATAGCTTCAGCCAAGTAATATCAACTATTATATATTTTGAACTCTCATTTAATTGTCCTTGCTGAGTGTATTAGTAGTAGTTGCACAAGAAAACTTATTTATTGTGCGATAAAATCTAAAAATAATTTTTTTTGTCTGAAATTGAATATGGGAAATTATAGTTATTTTGCATAACATCGTCTGTTGTTGTGTTGTCATTTACTTAATTCATCCGATCACTAGATTTACATACGACTACCATTCTTTTAAGCTCTTAAACCTTACAAATAATATGCTATAGAGAATATGAAAATGTTTATCCATATTTTCTGTAGTTAAGCCAATGCATGTAGTTTTATTTTAGGATGTTCCCTTGCTACTTCAACGTTAGGATTGAAGTTACTTCTTTAGAAGTATTCCAAAAATGAGCATTGAATCATTCCTAAGCAACATTTAAACAAAAATTAGACAAAGTATATGCATATAGTGGTGTAGAGCTTGTGAAGGGATCACTTATGTTTTATGAGCTTATCTTCTGCCTTCTTTGGAGCGATTTATTTCGTGTCTTGTTTTAGCCAGGTACAGATAAATTTTTGTTATAATATCTATAAAATATTCGCCTGACTAACACGGTGAACACTCTCTATGGCATGCAACCAGGAAAATAAAAATACTCCAAGTCCTAACCATTCGTAAAAGCAACGGATCATGGGCGTGTAGTGACGAAGAAAAATAAGAAACATTTGGAGATTAATTAGCTAACACTGTTCAACCACACGAGCTAACTAGAGCACTACAAACAGAGACAGAACTACTTGAATAGCTTGAATCTTCTCATCAACTTGACCTACCAATAGCATCCTGTACATACTAGAAAATAGTAAAATACAATTAAGTGCTCCAAACCCCACGAGGCGCCAAGTTATGATCAAATTACAACAGAATCACTTCGTGAATTTCTAAGGAAACCTATATCAATAATAAGGAAATATTCTATGCAGTCCTAAGAACCTAATATTTTCCAATACAACGAAAATTCGCTGAAGTAATTTTCGTACAGAAACCACACACACCAGTACACCTTCCAACTATATAAAGACCCATTTCGTTACTTCCAGTCCTCTTCAAATTATTTGAACCATTAATATTAACAAGACTAATGACCGCGATTGAAGAGAAACACGTAGTTCGTGAGTGTTAGTTCGGTTACTGGCAAAAATATTCGAGAAGAGAAAAATCCACAGGGTGGTAGATACCATCAAAAGAGACTTTGAACAAAAAACAGTTTGTACAGCAGTATTTTTAGATATAAGGCAAATATTTGACAGAGTTTGGCAGCTTGGTCTATGGTATAAAATTAAAAAGCAACTTTTTCACCAATATTATCTACTGTTCAAATCATAGAAGACAGAATTTTCCAAATCAAATTAAATAACAGCTACTTTTTTATTCACCCCGCTCTAACAAGTGTACTATAAGGCAGCGCATTGGGCCTCATAATCTACCAACTATTTACCTTGTAACGAAAATACAATTACTGCTGCATTCGCCAATGACACAGTCATACAAAGATCTAGTCCAAGCCATAGCTAATCTACAAAATAATCTGGAAGCTTTCCAGAAGTAGATAGCAGTATGGCGGATTAAAGTCAATAAAAATAAATCAATATCAATCAATTTCACAACCCGATAAATAAATCCTAGCTTCCTAGCTGTTATGCCCCTAAATAAAGCTAAGTTACTTATGCATGCATCTAGATTGCCAACTAACTTGGAGCAAACACATCTAATTCAAACTAAAGCAGCTCGATATGAAAGTAAGGAAAATGCACCGGTTATTAGGGAGCAAATAGGGATTAACCCTTGACGATAAAATGTTATCTTATAAAGCAATGATATTGTCAGTTTGGTCATATGGGACCCAAATCTATGTTAAATCATACAACCTTGAAATTTTAAAACGCATTCATAGCAAAACCCCCGTATTATAGCAAATGCAGATTGGTACACCGATACCAAAATAATTCACAATGATCCTTGATTCCCAAAGACCTTGCCAACAGATAGACGAATCTAATTTGTAATCATCATATTGAAATGAGAGACAACTCTGTTAACTGATGACAGATCAACAAGATGTTTAAAGAAGTCTAAATTTAATGATCTTATAGACAATAGATAACTGGAAGTTACGTTAAAGTGATACTCCTTACATGCCACACACCTGTATTGTTATTAAATTTACTTGGTAGCCTACTAGGGTGGGTGTAAATATGCAGATATTAAATATATATAATATATATATATATATATATATATATATATATATATATATATATATATATATATAACAGAACTGGAGCAATAATATTTTAGGGTATAATTTAAATATAAGTGGGTTGATCAATTCTCCATTGGTAACATGCAGTTTTTCAATGTTGTTCTTAGTACACTTGAGAGCAAAACAATCGATTCACTAGTTGCACGCGTATTTTTGTCTTCTGTTTCAGTCTAAGGAAAATGAAAAAACATTAATGTGCAAGGAGTATCTTTATTATTGAGCTTTAGAAACCGTTGTTATTGCATTAATCGAATGACGCATTCAAAAAATATGCATCACGAACGGGGTTTTACGAATCTTGTTAATTTGAACGCACGTATGCAACTGTGATTGGCTTATAGTACTTTGCAATCCGGTAACTCATCTCAGTTACTTGACGTAATTAACTAAGTGACGTAAGTGCTCGAGTGATTCGAAAGAAAATGGATACTGCGGGCGCCGAAGCAGCCTAGGTAGTTGCATTGTTGAGAAAGTGCCTCGGTCAAAGGCCGTGGCATATCGACTAAATCTCGAGAGTGTAGCATCGGTACCGGGAAATCGGTGGTTACGTCCGCCGACAAGGAGGCGGTCGTAGGCGCGTTACAACGGAAACAATAGATTTCTTGTTTCAATATTCCTCAGAAACCGGCTAGGATACGCATCGACATGGCGACGACAGGAGACGTCAGATCTATAGAAGGCCAAGGAAGTGATTTACTCATTGCTGTATTCAAAAAATTGTCGCATGTGGAGGTGGCTGTTGCATGTTCTGGGCGGCATTTCCATGCACGCAAAAAGTGAGTTGGTTTTTCTGCCTTGTGGGGGACAGCGGACCGCTACGTCAGGGACATTTTGGATAAATATGTTGTTTTGTTGCGGGCTTTCTTGGTTAGGATTTCATGCTAATGCACGACAATACGCGATGCTATACTGCGCAAGTGACCACTACCTACCTGGCTAACGTTGGATACCGAAAATGGACTGGCCACTGTGTAGTCCAGACTTGAATCGAATTGAGCATGTTTGGGATGAGCTTAAGCGAAGAGTCCGGGCCAGAAATCTTGCACTAGGGAGCGTGAAGGAACTGAGAGCAGCGTTGATCGAAGAGTGGGAACCAATCTCTCAAGACAGCATAGGAAAAGTCAGCCGATCTATTCGTAATCGCGTGGAAAGTGCAATTAGGAAGAGAGTTGTCAACACCATTTTCTTTTTATAAACACCTTCTCCCTTTCAACTCTTTTGTGTTACACATATTCTTAGCTTTGTCAGAACAGCTTGAATTCCAGTCAAAGTGGTATCATTTGAAACCACAGTTTTTAAGCTTTCAAACAGTACACTGCACTTTACCTGGAATCCTATTGGTGTGGATACACAATATCTGAAAACTCGAGCATGGTGCTGAGTCAATTGTTTTGATCTTAAGTGTAGATCGTTTGTAAAATCGTCCACACATGTTTTTCTTAGAAAGTTTTTATTCTGTCAACTCTTTAATGATATTAATTAATACCGAAAAACGATCTAAGATGTTGCTTGTTATATTTGTTGTAACGATAATATTAATATCATTAAAAGTTTTTTTAAAGGTTACTATAGTTTGGTCCACAAAATAAAATTTTAGTCTTCCAAAGTGTGAAGCAGTAAATATGCCTAATAATGGTGCCTAATTTAATGTTCGTTAGTAGAATTTAATAAGAGTAGTACTGTATGTTTTTTCTCATAATATTTTTGCCCACACTTTATCCTAAATAAATTAAATATTTAAACAATATATTTTAAATTAGCTTGTTATTTAATCAATGAGCGGTTTAATTAGTTTCATAACTTGAGAATACAAACATTTGTGTTGGCTTTCGAAGTAATTAGATGAGAGAAACTGACGAAAGAACATACAGTACGGGCGTTAGTTTTCAACGCCGCATTTAATTGGTGCCCTTGCATTTTAAAGAATTTTAGAGACTAACTTATGCAGTTACAAAATCACTAAATGTTACAAGGTTGGAGTTGTGGCGCCCGTTTGTATACTATTACTTGTAAGACCATTGTCTAATTGTTGTTGTCAACAACTGTGAGCTTTAAATTGTTTACGAAAGTGTTGTTAATAGTTGATAGTATTTTTATTGTTCTGCAAGGACTTTTTGTGTTGTTGCAGCATAAGAAACCTCGATTAAAAAACAGGGTTACATGCCCGAAATTCCGAAACCTTACGTTCTTCTGTGGATTAATAAAAGTTAAAGAATATTATTACTTGTTTTAAAATTATAAAGTTTGTTATTATAGTCTTTGTGAAAATGTGTGCATTATGTCACATTTTTTTGCAACCTTAGTATCTGTTCGATGATGTCTCACCGTTTTAAATTCACACTGTTGTACACTTTTATTAACAACCGATGGACCCGTTAGGCGACTTTCAAATATATGACTTCCTGCTTTAACAAAATTTCTAATTTCTTTACTGGGTCTGGCCATTTTTTTAGTTTTTTAATTTTTTAATGTAGCACGATAGTACAATAATTTTCTAGAATCTGAGAGCCTATGAATAATTTTCGTTTAATTTCCTGCACTTTGTGTCGGCTGTTTTTGTTAAGTTTTTTTTTTTTAATGAAATCAGCTCAGCATTTATTTATGCTATACATGACTGCGTTACATGTTTGTAATTATTGACTTTTAGTAGCATGCAGAGGATAATTGATTTCCTCATAAATTAAATAGTTTTAAAGATAGAAACACAACAAATAGGTAACTAGTTCATGTCCACCAGATCTTGCGGTAGTTGCCTTTTTAGTCTATTATGAATGTTCTTTTGGCCAAGGTTATAGTACACTGCACTGTCACATTGTTTAATATTTTTAAAATGTGGAACGCTTCATGATTTTGCGTGTCATCCTTGCGCAGGGGCCATGCTAATCTTCTCTGTATCGTTCCAATTTTAGTATATGTACCGCCGAAGTGAGTACTTTGTTAAGTTTGAAACTTTTAAACTTATTAAGTGTTCTTTTACTAACAAAATTTATAAATTTGAAAGCGCCACAAAAAGAAATTTGAAAATGTATTATTTTTTCGTTTTTGTGCATTTGCGTGTGAATACCGTTTATAACAAAGTTTGTCAGACATTTGATTACCTAAATAGTAATGTTAAGAAGGTTTTGTAAGGAACTCGATTTATGGGTTTGATTATTATGTAACAATTATTTCTATTGGTCGATTTGTTCTCTGGCGCACTTAGATAATCACGCAAATTAAGTTTTAAAACCATTTTGTCTCACAATCAAAATTGTTCTTGGTGTCTGTAGAACGAGTCGTGGAGAAATCGGCACATTTTTTGAAATTACAAATACTCTTGCTGTAGAAACAGCAAATAGTTTTCTTTTTAGAACCTCGTGTGCCGCAGTTAAAGTTGCGTACGGTGATATGCATCGCTGTTTCTTGGAAAAATACTTCTAACATATACACCGCGTTCGTCAGTCTAACTGTTATTCAATCTTTAGTACCACCAACCTTTTGATAGCTATTGAGGTATCTTGGGTTATAAGAAAAAAGTTTCTTGGTTACTAAGTAGTATATGAAACATTTCCTCTCTGGTTATCGTAGCTGCATTAGAATGCTGTTGATGTTGCTCTTACTCATTTACATGATTAAATCTTCATGCAAAGCTCTTAGTCTACATAGCGAATTATGGCTATATTAGCTGAGTCGTTAGCCCAAATTGGATTTTCTTACCATTAGCATATTTGTTTATATAGTTTTAAAGCTAAAATGGTTTTTCAGCTCTTCGGACCCCTTCCTCCGAAGACTAGCCTTAGGCTTCGTTCGTTTTGAGACCCACTGTAAATTTTTTTGTAAAGAGCAAGATTGGCTTAATATTGAGCGATTTTAAAATGTGTTATATGGTGTAATTTATTGCCTCTGTGCTTTCGGCAGAAAGTCATAGCGTCGGGATCGCTAACAATCTAGATGTGTCTGTGGGTGAAATTAGTATTAAATATGGTTTTGTTTTTTGTTAGCCCACAGAATTATTTCCTGGAATCTCCTCTCTCTATAGCTTACTTCCGAGTTATAATTCAAGTATAATGCAGATCGGAAAGAAGTGCGTGAATGTGTAGATCTTAGTCCTATTTACGGTTAAATGTAAGCTTCGCAAGTTATTCGTCTAACGTTTGGTTTATTTTTCCACCATCTCGTTTTATTGACTTCTGATGAACAACATGCTTTCTGAAAAAGTGTCGACTCAAGATAGTGTATCCAAGAGACTGAAAAACTATTTGATTAATGTTTCAGCAACTGTAAATGCTTCTTGAAATTGATAGCGCGTAAGCTTTGATTCATCTAGTAAAATAATCCATAGCAACGAGAATTGATGTATTTGTTGCCATTGCCCGACTTTGGGAATAGTCCAGCAATGTTAACTACGATTGTATCCACTAGGATGTTCACGTTTTATTGCTTGACATTCACACTTTTCCTTCGAAGAGCACATAATTTCGCATTCCGACACCATTTCTTTGGGTACTCTTTACAATTCATGCAATAAAACTACTCTAAAATTTTCTTCTTAATTCCAAAATGCCCATTTAAAGCTTGATAATGTTGGAAAACATAATTTCCATACTCGACTTGGATTCAGTGATAACGGCGATTTCCAAAATTTTCATCTGAAGATCATCCTTTAACTACAAGGAATCTTATTGTATTCTATAAGCCTAATCACTGATTTAAGTTAAATTTATTTCGTGGTGTAGCTTTTTTAGTAATCTTTATTTGTAGTCACCGTTGTCCTGTGTAATTTACAAGTCAACTTCCTCTATACAAGAAAAGTGTGTACAAGTCTCTAAGCATAATATTTTTAACAGAAACTATAATATGTACAGAATTCGGATCTTGTATACGCTTAAATATCTGCGCACAACTTTCAGAATTCTCGAGGCTCCGTTATCGGCGTGCTGGCAGATTACTATAATTTTCCTTCGGCATGTGCTTAAAACTTTTGGATGTGTATATGTTGTTCTAGTTCTGCAACTTTTTTTTAAAGTCGATTGCTACAATATAATTTGCCATACACATTTTATCTTGTATTCACTAGTTTTTGTTATAGTTTTATCATCAAAATTATCATACCATTTTCACATCTAGAATACTATTAGAATAAATACTAGAATACCAGAATAAATTTTATCTGGTTAAAGTATATGGCCGTGAATTGGAAAATAAGATATTTTTTTAATTTTTTGTTATTTAATGTTATGGTGAGATATTGAAGAAAACAATTAATTTTATTTTGATTTGCTGCTTCAATTTTTTATTGCTCAGAATAATGATAAAGCTAAGAACATATTTTATTTGGTATTGTACAAGCTACTCTTATATGACTTAGGTGTATTTAATTCATGTATTCTAAAACTACAATCTACAATTGCCTATAGTGCACCTCTTAAACAGGTGTATTGAGTAACGGTAAAATAGAGATATAATGAAAATATATAGACAATGTTTATTTTTTAATGTCAGGCTTTTATCGATTTTTATTTTAGCATAAAATTTGTGGGTCTTTTTTGAAGCCTCAAATCAGCAATTCCTGCTCTATTAGGGTTGTTGCTTAATAGAGCATTTCTAATTTGAGAGAATTGTTTAAAGTACACCTCTAAACTGTAAGCTACCGTTATCTGCAGTGTAATAAATAAGAAAATATTTATGATATTTGACAAAACTTTTGCTTCATAAAAAATGTATAAAAAGTTTTATAATTAATTTAGCTCAAAATTATTTAGAAATTTTGGCATTTTATTGTACAAGTTACATTATGTTTTGTTGTTTGCCTTTCATATCTTTTTTGAAGAGTTTATTGTTGCAAAATTTAGATTTGTAAAAAAAATTTTTAGTTTTGCTATGCGCTGCTGGGAAGGTCTTTTGACAAATACTTATTTTGTCTGTCTCACAGGTAACGCAATAAATATGAATAAAAAAATTATTTATTTTTTCTTATGCACTACTACTTGGATCTAATGTAGTTCTCCATCTGGCTAGTTTGAATTTTCTTTATTTCCTAAATTATCATTCTGTCTGTTATACACTAACAGTGTACAATGTACAAGCATTTGTAGACAATTCTCTTAAATATTTTTGGTATCCAAGTTACTGACACATATTAAACTCTTATCTAAATGTATTTTGGTACTTGAAAGCATTTCACAATTTTAGTGCTTATTAAGTTTTGTTTACTTAATCTAAATCTCTTAACTACATTCCTTTAGCAAGTGCTAAGTTAACGTTTCCGGCTGCTACTGTGTACATTGGTATTTTTAAACAATAAAGAGGCTTCAAAGTTACTTAATAATTAAAAAATTTGAAAATGTTGTAACTAATGGTATATTATCCGCACGTCAGTGGACTCACACGGTACATGATTTTCAATAAAGGAATTTCTAAAAAATCATACATTTCGCATTTGTGTTAATATCAACCAACCAAAAAAAGCGCACTGAAAAAGTAAAAATTGGTTTATGTAGGCTATTTAAAGTTAGTTTACAATTTTTTTTTAACAGTTGGTATTTATTTGCAATCTGCTACATTAGCAATAAGCAAATCATATTACTATAATGGAAATACATAGCAGTGTAAATTACATGGGAGGTAGCGCCCTTTGACGTTCCTCAAATGAAATTACTTTCAACAATTAATAACTATTAATAAGTAAGTAGTGGGGATATTATATCTGTCTAAAAACGATTAGGAAGATCTGACGGCTTGAAACGTTTGAGTCTGCGCACTTGTTCACTTTCATCAATTAGTTCTGTCACTAGTGGGTTAGGATGAGATTCTAGTCGCAAGAGCTATTTTTCACTAAACTTGGTAATTTCTTCTTTCACTGACTTCATTTTAGGTCTTTCCGTATTTCCGTGCTGGGTATGTAGTAGGGGGCGTTAGTGATGGTGCGTAAGGTCTTCGACTGAAAGCGTTCCAGAATTTCGATATTGGAATGTGAGGCAGTACCCCACAACTGGATACCGTAGCTCCAAATTGGTTTCAGTATACTTTTGTAAATTAATAATTTATTACTCAGAGAGAGTTTGGAGTTGCGACCTAAGAGCCAGTAGTAACTCTTGAGTTTAAGATTCAGGTGTTTTCTCTTAGTCCATATATGAGTTTTCCAGGTCAGGCCTTTGTCTAAATGCATCCCAAGATATTTCACACTATCACATCAGGGACGATTCCTCTACGTTTAGTGAACGTGATTTGTAGTGACTTTTGAGAGTTGATTTTGAATCGCCATTTTTGGAACCAGTCGGTTACTGCGTCTAAGTTTTGCTGTAGATTACTAGCGGCTGTAATAGGGTCGGTGTGAGAGGAGAGAAGCGCTATATCATCAGCGTAGGTTGCGATCAAATTGTTAGCATTCGTAGGGAGGTCTGCAGTGTATAGAACGTATAAGACCGGACCTAGGACACTACCTTGCGGAACGACTGATGTGATGGGATGGAGAATTGATACTGCTTCTCCGAATTTCACTTGGAAATTTCTATCTTCGGTATGATTTTATGATTTGGTAGTAAGTGTAGGGTAACATCAGCTTTAGCTTAAAGTAGCCTTCATGCCAGACCTTATCGAAGGCCTGGCTGATGTCAAGAAAGACGGCCGCACAATAGTTCTTGTTTTCGAATGCTTGGTTAATGTGTTCAACTACCCTGTGTACCTGTTGTATTGTGGAGTGGTGACTCCTAAAACCAAACTGGTGATCAGGTATTAGGTTTTCGTCGTCCAGGATGGGGTGAGCTTGTTCAAATAATTTTCAAAAGCTTTGAGAATAGCGGCAACAGACTAATAGGTCTGTATGAATTGGGCTCGTTGATGGGCTTTCCAGGTTTGGGGATAAGTATTATTTGAGCAATTTTCCATTGTAACGGAAAGTATCCTGTACGCAGAATACTGTTGAAGATGAGCGTGAGTATACAGATAGCTTTAGGAGGCAGTTCCTTCATTATGTGACTAGTGATTAAGTCGTGTCCAGGAGACTTTTTGCAATTAGTCTTTCTATCAATCATTGTTTGAACTGCAGACCTAGTGAAAGGTTTGATGGGAAACGTAAGTTGATTTGGGGCCTGTAGTAAGTTGTCCACTTCTGCGTCTGTGTGGGGTCGTTAGAAAGTAGAGGTTGAAACACTTCTTGAAGGTGGGCTGCAAAAGTGTCTGCTTTATTTTGTCAGTGCTGGCCCATGTTCCGGGTTACGAATTGGGGAATATGATTTTTAGGTCTATTAAGTCTGCCTGTGGCCTTCCAAAGGGAGTAGTCGGTGTTTTCTGTTGCGGTTAGTCCTTCTAAGTACTCATTAAGGAATTCGTTTTTTGCTTGCTTAATAAGTTCTTTAAGGTTTCGAGCTGCTGTATTAAGTCTACGTTTGTCCTCTGGGAATCTGCTATGTTGCCAGATCCGTCGTAGTCGCCTTTTTTCAGCAATCTTTTTTTTGATATCGATCGAGCAATTTTGGTGTGTGACTTGAGGTACTAGTTGTGGAGTGGCTCTTGAGGCGGCCAGATGGATTGTTTGGGTATGTGTTTCTACCGCTTCTTCTATATCTTAGTTTACAATAATAATAAATGTTTGGTAAAATAATAGAATACGAATTCAATAGTAACAAAGTATAATTTAATAAATACTTAAAAACATTTTTTAAAACTTTACATGAAATAAATATAATGTGATAATTAAGAGATGTTTTTGTAACGCATGAAGAACGATAATTAAGTCACAAGATCGACATTTTCCAATTCGTTTTAGTAGTCATGCAGTTTTCTATGACAAATGATGTTTAATTTTGCTTTTTTCACTTTGATATAGTTCTGTGATATATAACTACCGCTAGCTATATGTGAATAAACATATATTTGTGTTAAATGTTAGATGAAATGTAAGGACTAGTTGGGAATAGAAACAATGAAATATAAGAAAATATATTTTTTCTTATTTAAATGCTAATCTGTACTTGATTCACTACTAAACCAATGTAGGTAATTAGCTAAAGTCCTACAATTTTAGTTTGTAATATTTTAGTAATAGTAAAAAAGATCTAAAAATGATAAATTGTACGACAATAACCTCTGCAAAATAGCCTACATTTAAAATAAATTTAAAAACGTCATAAATATTTGAAAAACGTCTAACAGTAGGAAATATAAATGGATGCACTTAGAGAAACATTAAATTGCTTAATAGTAAAAGCTCCCGAAGCTGCTGAAAGTAGAGAGAGTGAGTAATAAAGAATTGGTTTAATAAAAGTGTTTTGAAGTTACAAATCAAGTTTAAAAAATTACGATTGTAAAATTTGTGATCCTAATTTGACTAAAAATAAGATATGAATTTATTAAATAAGTCTGTACTCTCTACTGCAATTTGAGGTTAAAACAAATCTTTTTAACTACTTATTACACTCCTTCTTACGAATTGTGCTAATAGCCAAGCTATTAATTCTAGTAAACACGCGTCAGTCTTGTCGATAGATGTCTACACTTATTATCTGCTCTTCTATTTCTCCTGATTTTGTTTAAACCAACTTCCTCGTGGTAAAGCAATACCACATCCGGCTTGCAAAACCTATGGGCGCTTTGTGGCAGCCGCGCTGCATTCGCACGCATTACATTGCGTAACTGAACACAAAAAGGGCGCCTTACATTAATTCGGCAATTTCCTCCTGTCGGAGTCATGCAGGAAATCGGCCTCTAGTGCCAATTGTTTCTGCACACAGCTCGGTTTCACTCCGGCAAGTCTGGCAGGACCATTTCCGGTGCTCGGGCGGTCGAAGAGCGATAAGGCGACTTCTTTGAAGTGTTTGCAGATACGCAATGGTTCAACAAGGCGGTTGCACAAGAGGTTGTGAAAGACGCGGAGAATTTGAATGCGAGCGGGCGTCTTCTGCTGTTTTGGAAGCGCACTTTCTCCGTGCCCTGGTTTTAATTGTTGCCATCAATTATGCGGCCCGGAGACATTAAAATTACATTATGAATTGTGCTGGTGGGTGTGTAACGTAATCCAAACAACATTAGAAAGAATTATGTTACATGATACATACAAAACTAAATAAGCTAAATGCATTCATAGCTAAAACCACTTTTACAAAAAGATCAGATTATCTTCCAAGTACAAGTAATTATATACTTTGCCCCAATTTCTATAACCCTCTATGGTATGCTAAATTTGTCATCTCATATGAAATCGCAGGGTCGTTGGACATGATATCTCCGTTTTTGATGAAATTTGGTGTGTTGGGGCAAGAAAAAACAAATTATTAAATTTTTTTAGAACACTGACTTTTGAGTTAGGGCCGCTTTAAAATTAAAAAAATTGCAAAAATTGGCTCTACCTCAATACATTTAAATGCTTATATCTTCGTCAGATTTACACCTAGGAAGGTAAGCTAAACACAAACCGAAGGCTGTACAACAGTGCAGGATTCGGGGCTATTGTATTGGGGGAGGGGCGTCAAGCCCCATCCCCCCACTTGACAGTTGACATCCAACAAGCGACCGCTTTAAAATTTTCAGGAAAAATATGTTAATCCACCACTAACTGACTACTTGAAAAATGTTTTCATAATGAAAAAATTTTAAAATATGTGCAGCGTCCTTTTGTCGTACATACTAGCTCTCAAAGTCCTCGAAGTAGTGATTTTAATGAAATGTTATATTAATTGAAGAAAAAATTTATCATGCCAATAAAGACAAACTTTTAATTTTGACTAAAAGTTGGTCCTGCAGTAAACAGAAAAAGAGTTTGGAATAAGTAATTATTTAGTTAAGAAAATAAAAAGTGTTATGGAGGAAAAGGGAATATTACCAACTTCAAATCCGAAACCGGGTAAAAGCGAAAACTTTGCAATTAGTAAAAGACTTTTTGTAATAGTGACAACATGAGGAGAGCAATGCTTGCGGAAAAGGACTATGGTTCAGTCAAAAACGGTGAAAACTTTCAGAAAAGAAGCTTGGAAATTTAAAGGAGATTTACGAACTATTCAAAAAACAAACTCAAGATTGTAAGATCGGGTTTTCAAAGTTTGCGGAACGGCGACCAAGCGTTGTATTTTAGGTGGAGCTAATGGGACTTATTTTGTATGCGTATACACTACTCATCAGAACATAAAGTTTATGATTTAAACGAGCAGTTAAATGGCATTATCCTGATAAATAATTGTATATGAAATTTTGTATATGGGCCCAAAATAATATATATATAATGTTCGAGTTTTATAAAGACTAAGAATACCCTGAAGAAGGAAGAATGTTAAAAAAGATGCGAAAGCGATCCTTGAAACCCAAAAGCTCAATTGGTACGTCTCTAAAACGAAGGACACTTTAGAAAATGGAAAATACGAAGGTTGTGACTAAATCATACTAAAGTGCACAAAATTCTACTAAGAAAGCGTTATTTTGAAATCTCGAAAATGATTCAAGAAGAAGTCCTAAATATAGCCACTCAAAAATTTAATTTTCTAGTAAGAATATAACATAAGAGTATATATTCAGATTGTTTAAAGCTGCTGTTGATGTTGGAATTATCTTGTTTAAGATGACGGAATTGAAAATTTGAAATTGCTATCCTAAATATTAAAGTCTGTAAGCCCTCCTTTAAGGAAACGTTTCATATAAAACCAAATATTCAACGAATTTATGCATTATGAGGACATTTTGAAGCACAGCGTGGTTCTCGATAGATTGAGGGACTTAAAAGTGGATACAAGTATAAAGTAGAAGTAGAAATAACTGAAATTTGTCTAAAAATATTAAAGTAGGTAACGCTTCTGAGATTTATAAAGGTCAAACGCTGAGAGGTCAACAACTGTAAACAGCAAACACTAACCGAAGCTCAATGTATATTAAACGAAGACAGCTTTAGAAAATGGAAAACTGTCTACAAATTAATCGAATCAAAGAATTTAGACTTATGAATCCTAGCTATAAATTAGAAGAGCAAGATATAAGTGTTTGATCATGTATTAAGAATATTTCTTTTTTCGCGTAAATTATCTTGCCGTAACTATCCAAAATTCCTGTAGCATCTTTAAGAAAGTTTTTAAATTATTTAATTTTTTGCAGCTGTCTCCATTCGAGTGCTAATATGAAATAACTAAATTTTATATAAATTTTCTGAGATATTGTCAAATGTCCACGACAGACATACGACAGTATTTAGTTATTGATCGAATAGCTATCCTTATAAATTTACAGTATAACTTACTGTAGAGTATCCTTTTTATCAAGCGTACCAAAACGCATTTTAAGAATTTTAAAATAAATTTCTGGTTCTCGCACATTACAACATACTAAATTTTATAAAAATCTGAGATGTCATGTCCAACGACTCGCGATTTGTATGGATAACTATTGATATACAGTTCCTAAAGTGCATTGTCCTTATTCGAATTTAAAATAAGCCCATTTATGTACGAATTTAGATCAAGTAAATGCAATAGATTGTCCTAACTGCTTAGCAAACACGGTAAAGGATCTGCAAATTTCACAATTTTGTCTGTTTACATGAAATGTTTTTTGCGTAATTCATTTTTTAACTATCAAATAAATTACCGTGGTTTTGACTTTTAAGTTGGTCTTTTGTGTTTTTTAATTTCTGGTAACTTGTTATTTGTTTCAGTGTATATATGGAAAATTATTTTTTATATCGTCCTAAAAATTTTCAAACAATTATTTTTTAAATTTTTCCAGGTTACAGCATAGCTTAGTGTGAGTTTATTAATTAGTCTCGATCGATACCCTATCCGGTTACACTGTTACTTATAACTTACGTGTAGAGCTAGTGCGCGCGCACTTGTCTCGAACTACAGACTAAGTGTAGACTTAATAAGCACTAATAGCACTAGTATCTGATAAATTAGCCAAACTAACTAATGAGGTAACTAATCTGACAGACTAACACAAAGCGAAGTGTTGAGAAATCTTTTGTAGTCTAAGATAAATACTGTAGGTTGCAGATACAGAGAGGCGCCTTACCTAAGAAGCTGGCTATGCAGTGGAAGTCATATCCGCCCTTAAACCATAATTTTATTCATTATGCATCACGATAAAGTCAAAATAATGTTGTAATTGTACAACCTATTCAAGTGTTTGCTTACAAATATCAGATTTGTTTTTTTAATGGATTAAATAGAAATTGAGAGTTAAGCAAATAAAAAGGGATCAATAATAAATAATAAATAAATTATTGAGAAGCTAAAAAATAATAAATAACACAAACTGGTTGTCGATGTTAACAATTAGGTGGCTGATCAGATTATTAAATATTGTAAAAGTTCAAAATTAACGGAAATAACAAAAATCCTTAAAATTAAATTGAACAAACAACAAAATTAATAAATTAAGAAAAATTACTACAATGAGGTTTGTACACATTGTGTTAAATGTGAATTGCATATTTTACAAAGCATGAAAAGGATATGACATAAATGGTATTTTTAATTAGTTTGATCATGTAATTTCAAAAAATGTAAATTTACTGTAAATAACAATAGAAATATCAGGTAAAACTTAGAACTTTGACATTAGGCAGCATCAGAATCGAAATTGTCACAAATTAAAAAAAAAATTCGTACGATACACAACTTTCATCATAGGCTTTTTTAATTTGATCTCTTTTCTTAATGACGTTTTAGATTTCTTATAGTCGTGGTTGTTTTGTTCTTTCTCTATAACATTTTGTTTGGTGTAACTGTAAGAATTGCTAATTTTCTTGTTTTTTCTTTGGAAAGGGATGAATAAGGTTAAAGGAAAATTCTTGACCGCTCTTGAAAATGAACGGTCCATTTTTAGGTACTTTGTCATTACATTACGGATAGGAACTAGAAGGTTGACAAATTGCTGATCTGTTTAGTAAAGCCAAGAGAATGTGTAGCAGTAAACGGTACCTTCATAGATATTGCAAGGATAGGCAGTTGTACATTTATTAATGGTTGACCTGTAAGACTAGCTGCTAAACTTATCTGTAAAAATGTTCTGGTTATATAATTTAACGACAGAAACTTTAAATTATATTATATTATATTATACTAAAGATGGTCCATTATACATTGTCATAAATACCCAAAGTTGTTTCCAAATCAAAAATCTTTAGAAGACGAAGCATATATTTTAAGGTACCGTACCCATTTTGCGTATCTATTAGATTCGATGAAAGCAATTTGTTGAAGGAAACAACTTTACAATGCTATTTTCTTCAGATAATGTAATGGTTTGCATTATCAACTAAGACTAAGATTCTCCTTAAAGTTATAAAATTCATCAACCGTTATCCATACTAACTCAGAAACACCAATATATCGTGGAATTGAGGAGTTATAGAATAATTACCCTTTTTCTTTCGATTTTTCATTTCGCTTTATTCTTTTTATAGCTAAAACCTTACTTACTTTTTGTACTTTTCCTACTTCAGTTTGTTCGAGGCTCAAATACACTGCATCAACATTTTTATTTGTCTGCGGCCGCTAGCTTATCGAGGTGTTATTTTTATTATGAACGAAAATATCTTTTTTTTCGTAAAGTTCATTAATATAATTTTCTACACTTGTTACTTATGCCAGAAATCTAAAATTTTGAGAGCACACTTGTAGCCCAATTTGGGAGGAACAAAATACGTTTTTCAGGCTTGTTTTGATTAAAGCCAGGTTTGATGCTGCAACCAAAATTTTCTAATGAATGGTACTTTCGACACTTTCATGTTTTTTAATTGTTTTTACAATATCTATAAAACTCTAATTTCCCCCATTTATTTAAACCTATTGCTTCTCTTGTTTCTTGTACGTTTTCATTTTCAGATGAAGAAAAAATTACATAATTAGTATAACTTGTAACTAAGTTGTAACTTGTCACAATCTAGTCCGTACAATGTGTTACAATTTGAGTTGACATTAATGTTTTTTATTTTTTTACCATCAAAAAAAGTTAAGTTTTTTTGTTAGAATAACCTTCATACTTATAAAGTAATGCGACCTATTTGTTTTATAGGAAAGTATAGAAAAAATGTATGATCTATTTGTTCTTATTTTAAGCTATGGCGCACTGACTAGCACTGTAGCCTTAAAGATTTATGTTGCCTCTTAACGTGCCACTTAATTTCTACATCACACACATCTATGAGTTTTTAGCGAGATTTGAACTTACCTGTGCCGATTTGAGGATAATGGAGTATTCGCTCGTACAAAGTTGAACACAGCGGCGACCCACTTTAAATGTTAGTAAACCATAAAAGTCAACAGTAGAAAAAAATTACTTAGTGATTAAAAAAGTCACTCTACCATCATTCACACACAATGATGCGGCTAAAGCTGATTCACATACAAGATTGATCTTAATAAAGAATCTAGCAAACATACAGATAATGCGGTACTGCCATACTTTTCAATCAGAAAACTTTGGTTATGTTAAAATTTACTTCGTATTAGTGTTTGTACCGGCTCTTCTTCTAAGATATAGGTCTATAGATTTTACTCAACAGATATAAAAAGCCACATAGAAGAAAAAATATATTAAGTTGTTTTAAATATTTATAGTGACTTTAGCGATTTAGAGAGTACCAAAGAAAACTGTTATTACATATCCAGTAAAGATCGAAAAATACCAATACAATAGCTAAAGGTAATGTTAAGAGTATTAAATTAAAGAGAACTAATACCCAAAAAAATATTGAAAACGATAACAACAATGCTATAGTAGAAAACATACAAAAAATTAACAAACGGTTTAGATGATGAATAACAAATAATAAAAATAATAAGAGGGAAAGATCAACGCCCTAATTCAAGAAAAATGTTTAATAGGTAATAGTTTAGATTCAATTTATTTGATTTAGAAAAATCTATGTAGAAACAATTCAAAAAAAGATGGATTACAGTACTATTCTTTTGTATTTTGCTATAATTTCGAATGATAGTTCAAATCACTTATAGATACTGTTCAAAAAGTTTTATTTATTAAATACAAAATGAAGCAAAGTACTGTTAAATGTCTACATTTTAGAATTTTATATTATAAAGAAGTGGCAAATAATTTTTTTAAAATCTTAATTGCAAATTAAAAATTAATTTCTGTTATTATTACCGGTCACAGATGCTAAATTTCAATATGGTAGAAAGAGAATCTAATTTGAAAGATTATTATAGTCATTAAAAATTTATTTCTAATAATTTGATAAATTATTTGTTACTTAGAATTTATTTCAGGCTGCTTAACAAGTAAAAATGATTTGGGTTAACTAAATTTTGTTTTTTTTATCTTTTAAGGGATACTGCACAGTTTACCTATAAAAAATTTGGTTGAACCTAATATTATTAGAACTAATAAAAATAGAAAAAAAGGCACGGGCCTGTTTATACTTTTATTATTTATTTTTACAAAAAAATATTAAATAATTTGATAGCATTAACGGTCTAACGCTAAAAACTGGCCATTTGCAATATCTGCAATTACTATTCTCCGTCTGCAAAGAAATATATAATTTTTTATATTTTATATTTTTTAGAATTGATATGTATTCATTTGCAAAGGGAAATAATCTATAAAGACAATACTTTAAATTATTTAGCATAACATTTAAATTAAAATTAACAATTTTGAGTATATTTCCTATTTTATTTTGTTATAAGCATATAACAAATTTATCCTCAACTCAAAATCTATGATTATATAAGTAGACGTCATTGTCAGCACTATACATCAACCACGCAGAAGTTGTACAAGATATGTATGAATTTAAGCTGTAGGTCTATAAATTGATGATAACATATACAATCAATGAAATATTATACTTATACCAATAACAATAGCAATAGTTGTAACTTTTAACAATTTGATACTAAAGATTTGCTCATTTTATTATTAATATATAAGATGATAATTTAAAAAAGTGTAAATATATATATATATATATATATATATATATATATATATATATAATTTGTATCAAATTTTCTTTATTAATATATTGTTCATGCTTTTTAAACTTTGATAATTGCTTATTTGCAAAAGGCTTGGAGCACCTACAAATATTTTTAGGCGATGTTGTATCACAAGAAACGTAAATCTTTGATTTAAACCGTAAAAATTCTCTCTATGATTTTCTTTTTTATTTCTTTTATATTTATTAGCTTGTTAAAAATGTTAATTTTTGCAATATAATATAAATATATAATTTATATAGAAGTTAGTTGAATACATTCTTTAATGCGAATTTTATCTCAAAACTATCTTTGTTATTCTGAATTTCAAATATGAGGTTTCTTTGGAGTTGCATGATTGGCACTGATACGATATTACAACTGAAAAAGGTCATTAATATGGAGACATACATTTTATTGCAAAAACAGAAATTATATAAATACTGTAGTAGACACATTTGAATTATAAAGTCGAAATGAATTCCAGTTTTTGTTAAATTTGTAAACATTGTTCAAATGTTTATAACACTACAAAATATTTGCTTCTAATTATGAACGTATTTTTATCTTGTCCTAGCGTTTGGTGTCCGTCTTTACGCGCACTACTTTAAAAGTGTGTTACAGATGACATTTAAACGTTTCGAGAGCGGTTGTTTCAGATAATATTAGTTTTCTGTGGCCGATGATGTAAACGTAGTTCGTAAATTAAATGAATGACCTCATTCAGCTCCACTACAACAAGCTAATTGCTGTGATGTGCCACTATTAGATTAATGTATTGTGTGGTTAATAATAAAACAGATTGCTGTTGTGTGAAGAAGTTCATTGTGAGTCACACTTTTTGATTTATGATTGTAGTTTATTTAAAATAATTATTTGCCTTGATAATGCTTGGGATTAATTGATGTAATCATAGTGATAAATAAAAAAATATATTCTTTTCTTAGAAAGGAAAACCCAGAAATTTGTTTCATAACATTTTATATTTTCTGTCAATCTAATTGCTGATCCTTAGGAATTCTGATTTTTTATTGTTAAGTTTAATATATATTTCGATTATTTTTAGAAAAAAATGTTAACTAGATATCTATAAGTTATAAATATAAAGTATTTTTTTTAAGTCTAATAAGCGTTATTATTGCCATCAATCTCAGAGATTAGGCTTTGTCGCCTATCCTAGTGTGACAGTACACCTTTTTCTTGTCCATCCTACACTTCTTCTACTTGGTGGATTACCTGTTTTGTAATGTAATCGTTACACAGTCCGAAAAAATGCTTTGATGTTGTCGTTCACAGCAAATATTTTGAGCTCTTCGCGCATAGTTTTGTTTCTAATGTGCTCAAGTCTTAAACATTCTTTTATTCTTCTTAATGATTGAATTTCGGTGGCTTATATTCTGCCTTTAACTTAACCAATGACTCATTGCTGTATATTAATGTTGGTATAGCTATATCTTCTTTTTTTTGCAGATCTTTGAGTCATGATATACGTCTTCTACTAGATTATCATTTCTTCGAACCTTTCCTTTTAGAATTTAGTTGAAGTATATATGGTACTATTTCTTATGACATGAAATAAGTAAGTTTTCTAATTTTCGCAGCTTTTAATACTTTTCTTTTGGGTTTTATCTTTCAGAGGACTTGTTCATTCGTTATATGATCTGTATATTTTATTCTGACTGTTCGTCTACGTTTCAAAGGTTTCTATTTGTTTATGTGTGTCTTTTGTTAGTGACCAGGCTTCAATTGCTTTAACACAATAAAACTAAATAGATGTAGTTCTTCACCATTCTTAGACGTAGTGGTACGTCTTTATTATTAATACCTTTCTCATTTGGTTTTCTCTATTCGTTGTCGGATTTCTCTGTAGTAGTTCCAGCTTTCATGTAGTATATATCTCAAATATGAAATATATTCTAATTATTCTATTATTATTAATCTGTATATAAGTTGAGTGCCTTGTTGTTTGTCTTGTTGGTCACATATTTTGTTTTGACGGTGTTTAACGCTAATTCATATTATTTATCTATCTGGACTAATCTGTCTATTAATTGCTATAACCCTTCTGGTGTCTGATTTTATAATAATATCGTCAACATATCGTATGTTGTTGATTACTGCTCCATTTATAGCTATATTTCTTCGAATTTCTTTAGAATTCGCACACTTTATTGTATAATTAAAGAAGTTCTTTAAAAGCTTCACTTGAAGACGGTTTCAAAATTTTATACTGGTATTTTGTCAGGACTACACGATTTGTTGTTTTGTATTTTAGATATTGCTGTTTGAATTTCCTTTTTCGTTATAGTTGGTCCGTTATAGAGCTAGTCAATTCATTCATTGATATCCTAGCATCATGAAAGAGTTTCTAAATGTAATTTGCCCATAACATGTCTTTTGTGTATATATATATATATATATATATATATATATATATATATATATATATATATATATATATATGTATATATATATATATAATTTTCTACTTGATTGACCATGTATTCCTGTTACGGCCTTGATCTCTTATGGAGAGCAAACATGTCATATTTCTCTTCTAACTGTTGGATTTTTACATTACTTTGTATGAAGCTTTCTTTCGCTTTTTTGATTTTTTTTGAATCTATTTGTTTTTGTTTATACTTATGTTCATCATTTTTCTTAGATTATACATTATTCATTAGTATTTGAGTCTATTATTTTTTCTACCTTAAATACGTTTTTATTATTTTAGATGTTATTTGTTTGTCGTTTTTCCAGATTTGATTTGTAGTAATTTTTATCTTATAGCTTTAGAATTAACTAATTAATTAATAATTAATTTTAAGAATGTTCAACTTATGAAAATCCAATAGTTGTCTTTTAATAGGTACTCTAACGCCTTTGAAACGCAGATGCAAGTGAGTAACCAGAGGTTTTGGTCTGCGTTCTAGTATATCTGCTCTCGAGTAGGATCTTCCTGCTTTTAAGCTATTACAACATCTCTTATTTATGTAATGAAATCTATTTCGCTGCGGATAATTCTGTTTGGATTATTGCCTGGAGTTTTCTATGTATATGTAGGTAGGCATATAAAATGTATATGCAATAATTGAATCTATTTCTCTACAGAACTGTATTAACCTGTCACCTTTATCATTACATGTTCTTAGTTTTCAATCGCTAACTATGTCTCCTTGTCCTTCCTCTACTTAGTGCATCATTAGAGTAGCCAATTGTTACAGTGATTTCGTCAATCTTTACATGTTTTATTGCAGGAATGTTTCGAACATATCATCTGAAATTTTAAAATGAGGAACATATATCTGTATGTGTAACTTGATCAGATATTGCCCAAAAGTTTAGGGTTACTTTCCCCACAGCTGGGCTTAGTTAAATCCAACTCCTTTGTACTGGTTACAAATTTACTGAATAATATACAGTTCCGAGTTCGGCTATCACATTTTATTAATTATAAGCGGGTTTACACCATTTTTATTTGTTGGATAACATTAAAATTTGTTTCAGCTTAATATAGACTTCGCAAATTTCATGTGACGATTTTTATCTTCGTAGCTGGGCGATTCTTTGCACTCTTCTTCTAGGCGAAGGGGGTGGTTTATTCAGTATGTGCATTTTGCTTATGAAAATCCGATATCAAACATTTAGAGAAGTCATTCTTCGATAGCATTGATTCGATGACATAGCCGCTCCCCTGCATCATGCCAGTCTTGGTGCACTCTGGGGATTTTATTTTCCCGATGCCATCCGTACCTGAAAAACATTCCCTGGTCTGCCAGCTAGGAAGGTACTCGATGAGGAACAGGCAACCTCACACTGGAGCCATTGTGTACCTTTTCCACGGCATTTTCCTGAGTTTTCTTAATTATTTCACACATTCTTGGAACGCGGCTAACTCATTTTTAATATATTTGCTGCAATCGTGTGTAACGTCACAGCCGAGGGACTATATTGTTTAAACATAACTTTGAGCTTTTAATTTCTTGCTCGCAAAATATCATTATCTTAGTTTTATATCATAGTTATGTTCTTATCTTATAATATATAACAAATGCACAGTCTTCTGTAAATCTGTTGTAGAGGTAGTAATAATGATTTGGTTATCCGCGAATAGCAAATTATTTATCGAGTAATTTCTTTACAATTGTATACCTTTGGGAACTTTAACTTTTCAATTCTGAATTAAGTCATCAATATGTATATTAAACAGCGTAGGTGACAAACACAGCTTTATATAACTCCTTGGTTAGTGTAAGGTTCATTATAGTTGGATATTAAAAAAGTAGTGCTCCTGTACAAGTTACTGATGATTTAAATTGGTTGTTTTTGATTTAAAATATTTCTTAATTTAGACAAAATATGCATATTGAAAAATTAAGAACAAAATGAGGAACAATTTAACGAAGGTGCGGGTTACTGCAATGAAATAATAACAATTTTATAAGTTGCATAAAAGGTTACATCGCTAAGTTATAATTATTAAGTATGAACTTCGTAACAGACTTTAATGCTATCGCAACTTGCCATAATTAAAAAGGGAAACACCTTATAACCTCTAATATGATATTCATTTAGCAAAGAATGTGGCAAGTCTAAGTAGCTACAATTAACTCGCCCAACATATCTTCGCTTATAAACTTTATTCACCCAAAACAGAAAGTTCCGGAAATATAGCCGATCAGTGCAATAATTTTCGATTATGCCGTAGGATTTCCTGTCAAATTATTGTTACGTGCGATGCACTAATGACTCGCAGAGCTAATGAGGCAGCCGAGCTGTTCCATTAACCGTTCTGAAAGTGTGCATTACTTGCACATTCGACCCAGTGCTAATGTATTCCCGAGCTTTGACTAATGGCGCCGTAATTGAAATGATATTTAGCAACATTTCATTAAATAAATTAAACAGTTGACCGCAGTGAATTACGAGGCATGCTGCTTTAGCAATGCTGCATATCCGTTTTAATCGGGTTTGCTGTGCAGGCATTGCCGCGCTGCTTTGTTCTCGCTGGGGTTTCTCATGATTTCTCAATAAAATCGGACAAGTTGCGTTTAAACTTTGTAATGGAGCAACTCCGCTGTGGCATATCAATGTGGGGCATAAATTATAGGTTAAACCATTTGAAATAGTTGCTGCAATAGGAGCAATTTGAGTTATAATATGGATTTATGTATTTCTATAATCGATAAGCGCGATTAACTTGTAAGATAGCGTCTTCTTGGAATTTATAGCACTGTTCGCCTATTAACAGTAATGGTAGCCTGTAACATTTTGCAAGAGCGCGTAATTTGGAATAAAGTAAATGACGTGAACCGGTAGTTTGCGTCTGATCTGCCGATTCGCGGTGTTACGTGCCTTAAACGTGCAATAAACCGTTCTGTTGGTTTCTGCTGAACCGGATAAACGATTCGTCTGACCTCATATAGTAAAGGTCGCTACTTTTCCAAATTTTAATAAAGTTGTTCTCGGAATGTTTATGGGATGTACTTTATTTCGAAAGTTAATGGGTTGAGCACTTAAGATTTATTTCGACTGCTGAGATAAGTGTGCTTGATGTTACAGTAAATGTCGACAAATTGCTGCATTTAGGTAACATGCTGCATGAGGCTTTAATGCAAGGTTCCACTAGAGGTTTGTATAAAAAGATAATTCATGTTAAAAAGTTATTTCTAGATCATTGTCAAGGTTCAACAATCTATAAACATAGACGAATACTACACTTTCTCTAACAATTCTTACTTACACATTACAGATGTG
The DNA here is from genome assembly GCA_036346155.1 of Sinelater perroti. Classification (NCBI taxonomy): domain Eukaryota; kingdom Metazoa; phylum Arthropoda; class Insecta; order Coleoptera; family Elateridae; genus Sinelater; species Sinelater perroti. The sequence goes on along the minus strand of JARFIY010000355.1, from coordinate 232,032 downwards.
TGGGTAAAAGATGAATCTAGAGGCTACCACTTAAGTATCATTAAAATTTGTAGATGTTTCTGTCTTGTGTTAATAAACCCTTGCAGTTGCAGTGTCGATTAATATAATAAAATCAATAAATATCAATTTAGTATACATACAGCGAGTAACAATTTAATTTTTGGTATTTTCTGTCTCAACAAAAATAATTTCTTTATACGAACATATTTTTATTTTCTATTTTTGGGAAAGAAGTGACAATTCCATTGTAAAATCTATAAATTGGACTACATTCAGTCACAATTTTTCCCAAATTAATAGTAGATTCTATACTGTGACAGTAAGTATTTTACAGAAAAACTTTTCGAAATATCGCGATATTATTGTCTAACGAATAATTAGAAAACGTTTGATAGTTGCCGCCTTTCTGCATCCTTCAGAAGTGTTATGAAGAGGACTTAGCAATTTACTACTAGAAAACTTTTTTCAAAAATTATATTGCTTATATGAATTTTAACAAGATTTTCAATCTTCAAATTGGCCAATTTTGATGCTATTATGACCATAAAAAGAAATTTTAAGGGCCATGCCCAATAGAGGAGGGTTTTGGACAAATGAGCCTTGTTGTTAAAAATGAGCTCAGATGAAAGAGGGATTAAGACTGATTATATTATTATGCTTGGATTATAATCAAAAATACCAAACTGAATTTTCCTCCATTTTACTGATTTATATATATATATATATATATATATATATATATATATATATATATATATATAATTAGATAATTTCTCCTTCCTCTTCTCGAGGTTGTTCCATCTCTCCAATCAACATGTTTATCAGCTTGGTCAGTTCATTGCCTCTAAGTCATCATTACAAAAGGATTTTAATATCGCCTTCAATTGGACCATGTCGATTGCCAATTCCTAGGTAGCATTCTTGGCCAACTTTCTATTGACAAAGTATTTCTCGCAGACTCTAGATTCAAACGTCTTACTTTTAATCATCAACCGTCTATCAGGCATTCGGTTGGTTTATTTTGCTTTTGAAAACACTATCGCTGCCTTAATTTTAGTTTGGGTGTTTTCGGTAGCACCACTTTGGCAAATTTTGATGTTCTTTTGCATTTAGTAGGGGCCGAGCCAATTCATTTGGAGCTGCTCATTACTTTTCGTTTAAGGTTTCTAGCTGAACTTATCACAGATGACGGATTTATATTCTTAAGCATAAACTAATAAATAAATGAACGTTTAGCAATTGAAACAAGTCGTACACTTACTTACAATTAATAATAATATTTTGATGAGACAACACTTAAGGAACGCTTACCGGACTATCAAATGAATGTTGTTAGGATATAATTACATCAGAAAATAGTCAGGAGGGTATCTGACGGTTTTCCTATAATGAACATGTGCACCGTTGGTTACACTATTTTTCTTGGAGTAAATTGATAAAATTTATACCGTCACCTTTGTGGTAACAAATCAATGAATTATGAGTCTAATTTTAAAGTATTGAAAAACCCTCATAAAAAGTGTGATGACAAAATCGGAATATCATTGGGTTCTTAAATCTACTTTCGCCTATTGCTTCAAATTGCAATCAGGAACATCTAAAAATAAATCTGCACTCATTAAATTAATGTATTATGGGAAAAAAACTAATTCGATATTTATAATCATAACTCTTTTCCGACACCAGATAACTTCGGGTCTTATGTACCATTAAAATAGTCATTAGTTGCATTTTCAAATAAGCCTACCCTTAAAACTGCCACTTATGCATCCAAAATCCTCAAATATTGAACTTGGCCTGTTTACATCTTGGTTGATATTATCAAATAGTTATGAAATAAAGTATAGATTTTAAACATTTTAATTTGTTTGGATTACCAGGAGTTAAAAATGCGAAGGTTTCTTATGTGTAAAAATGCATTCTTACATTTTTAAACATTTATTTAGGAAGTACACATGCAATTTTTGTTAAATATTTAAGTTAACGATTTTTCAAAATTACCTTTATATTTTATTGTACCCAAGATAACATAAGTAAGCTAATAGCAAAATTATATCACAATTTTTGGTTTGTATTTATTCTAAGATCTTATAAATATATGCAACTGTACTGCGTTTAGTAATATATATATCGAAAAAATTATTTTTAGAACAAATTGTAGCCTCATATTTATAGGATTAAGAGGGATAAGTGGTTAGTTTACACTTACTAAATAATAGGCTGCATTATGGTAAAACAATAACAGTATCGTTATTTGAAAAAATTGTATAATATATAAAATTAAAAAGGATATTCTCATACTTGGGACAACCTCAACTTAATCTTTATAATTTATGTAATCAAAGGTTAGCAACACTGCAAAGCAAAAAATAAAAGACATTTTTCAAAAATTCTTCCTTAGTAAACAGAAGTGATTGCGGGTCTTGTCGATACAATGATAATAATCAATGGGCATGAAAATGAAAATCACCTCGTATTTAAAAAAAATAAATTAAGTGCGAATTGCAAATGTATACAGTGCAACAACTTCAACTATTTACGCGCGCGTACACATCGCCTCGCAGAGAGTATGCAAAATGTATTAAGTATTATACAATTTTGCAGACCAGCGATAAACAGTTATCAAAAAAATTGAGATATTGCTCCAGATTTCAACTAGCATGTTTGGTCATTGTCGTTGATAGATAGGTAGTAAATAGATAGTAAATAGGGTTGTTTCAGCCGCGTGGGGCAGTACATGCAACATAAACAAGGTCGATCGCCTGGCCCTTCAAGAGTTAAGGTGCTCTAGGTAGTGTAGAACTATACTGTTCTTATGCAGCAACGGTGGCTTAAAGCCAATGGCCATAGGCTTGGTAAACTATACAAGAAGTGGCTGCAATTTACATGTTAGTCTGCGGAGAACAAGGAGGCAGCGAAGGAAATGTTTTCCAAGTCAGGTAGCTCGTGACAGTGATTTAAAAAAATACACAATGTATACAGTGTTGCATAAGAATTTAAGGTTCCGCCTGTGAAAACCCAATTACACACAGGATCTAAAGTTTGAGGAATTGTTTGGAAACATCCTCTGGAGTGGCGCGCCCATATTCCATGTCAGGTTTTCATCACTCGTCACAACCACCGTTACTGGGCGTCATATGATAGCCACCCCAAAATGACGGTTGAGGGAATGAAAATTCAACAAAAAGTGAGCGTTCATTTCTTGTGTACGACTGTAGGCCGCTTGAAGATTACGTGTGTTCTACGGTATCAGGCTGGGATAACATTGGCAACGTTATTTTCATGTAAGATGGTACACCATTCCATTTTGCTCTTATTGTGCATGCGTGATTAAACCAGTAGATACACGACATTGGCTAGGACGACACGGACTTCATAAATGTCCCCCAAAAAGTTCAAATTTTACTCCATGTGATTTTTACTTGGTAGGTTACGCAAAGGAAAAAGTGTTTTGGACAAAACCTCGCAAAGATGAATTTGGAGGTTTAGAAGGTTTTTAACAATACATCACATACCTTTCTTCAGAATACTGTGCATTTTATCTCCAGAAGTTCAAGAAAACTCGTTGATCCCACCGATGTTTAAGTTGAATATCAATAATTTGATTTTATTTTTTTATATAATAAAGTGTATGTTCAAACTGTTTTAATAAATTTTTGTTAAAAATATGGGCTTTATACGGATTTTAATGCCTAGTTACTTTCACCTGCCTGTAGTGTAAAAAGCCTGTTTAAAACGGTAGGACAGTCGATCGACTAATTATAGTATACTAAACTACAAGAAAAGATCATGTACTTGTTAATGTTCCAACACTGATTTAAACTGCCGCGTGTTTGGAATAAATTTTACATGCAGTTTGGATATTCTAAATACCAAAGTTCAAATATTGCATATTAATAGTGAAACTTTACAAAGTTTTGACTATTGATAAAACGTGAGTAAAAGACTTCAAGTTAGAGTTAAAAAATCAAATTATTGGAAGACTATATTTTCTTCAAAACTCAAAAAAAAAACATTAAAGGCTTAAGCGAAGGATAATCTTAGTTTATAATATTAAAAAAATTATTATAGCAACCAGAGTTCTATGGAAGTCAAGTATGATCGCAAGTTATTATAGTTTTATATAACAATTCACAAAAACAGCCCTAATTTTACACGAAAATGAAAATATCAGATACCACCAAACTAAAACTTATTCGTAAAACTGAAATAGCGTATGAGTAAACACTGTTTTTTTTCTCTGCGGTAGTTATTTCGGTTATCCTACCAGTAAGCAAGTAATTCCTGCAATAAAATAATAAAGTTTCTGAATGATTAAGATAAGTTTACTGAAAAGCAAGAAAAATTGCATAGAATGAATTGAAATCGATGACGTCATGTAGTATGTGTTCTTTATGATGAAATGTTTCTTCAAAAAAAGCATGTTAATGAATTCCGTCGTTTTTGCTTTGTTGTATCTATAAGTTAGAATAGAATTAACTTTAATGCTAATTTGATTTTGAGTATTAAGCTACATGGAATTAGATCCGTTCAACATTGTGAGTACCCAACAAAGAGAGCTCTTCTTTTGCCAAAAACTAGTTAGTAATGGACCAACGAATTGCTTTATTATAGTACCAAATTTTTCATTATAAAGGATTTTTAAAATTATTAAGCGCTAGGTTTGGTTACAATTATTTATATTTTTCAACATTAAAAAACATAACAATGACCGATTTTTTCAATTTGGAGTTCGTCATCCTCGCTTTCTTAGTATTTTTTTGAATTGTTCATATTTTGGATCGTACCGAGAAATTTTAATTTAGCACAAGATTTATATGTTCTAAAACATCAAAAAGGTTAACACAAATAGTAGTTTAGTAGTAAAAATTTTAGCATCATCACAAATTACATATGTAGACGACATACCATAGTCCACTTCAAACTAAAATAAATCATTAAGCAACCCCTTAACTTACATGCTTATAATTTTGAAGTTAAATGGAGAAAAGAATCGGCTATTGATTTAATTTGTATCCTGAAAGTTACAGACAATTTGTAAAAAATAGTTCATTTATTTAGAATTTATTTAAAGATGTTATAAAATTATGAATTTTCTAAGGAAGGCACAGATTATACTCTAAAACATCCGTTTTTATATTAATATAATATTAAATAATGCAAAACATTAATATCTATTTGGCTAAATGCAGAATTTATTCAAAAAATAACAATTGGTCTTCAAAATAAAGGTCGCCATTTTCACGACCTTTTGCCACAATTCTGCAAGTTGTTGGATCCGATCAAAGTACCTTTCTGGTTCCTTCTAATCAAAGCATTCTTGACACGCTTTTTCAACTTCTTCGGCGTCAAAAAACTCAAATCGACAACCACACAAGAACTGCTTCACTGATGAAGTAGTTCTTAGTGTTTGAGGCGATGTACAAGTTGCAGACTCGGTCCAACTGCTGGCACTAGAACTTAACATTGATAATGGGATATTTTGGCACAAGTTCAAAATGTAAAACTCCTTCAAAATTCCAGTACACGCAAATCATAGCCATTTAGCCAAAACTGATGTCAGATTTTAACTTTGCAGAACACACTGCTTTTGTTTATTAAGATTGATCACGTAGATTCTTTTTTTATCCGATGTTACAATTTTCTTTCAGAAACGATCGTTCAGTGGGTTGTTGAGCACTTGACGGCGGATCTAGAGTTTCTGTTGACCTGTGCTGCAGTAAGCATTTTCCAACCCTCTCAACAAATTTTCGTCGTTCAATTTATTTTTAAGATAAAAATTTTCTTCGTTGAAGCACTTGAACCATTTGGCCACTGTTCGTTGAACAACAATTCCCTTGACTTCAACTTCGCATATTGCCTTAGAAGCATCTTTTGTGATCAGACCTTTCTTTTAATAATGTTGTAACGAAACCTAGAGTTTACTATATGTGATCTCGTAATCAGACATTCTGAAAAGCGACTGAAATGTTGATTCCAATTGCTGATACAAAATAACATCAAAAAATAAAACAAAAATATGTTTTGTTTTTAAAATGAATTTGTTATATCAAAATGAGTTAAGCATATGCTTAATCATACTCATCATTTGTAGGGAATCTCGTGTATCTATACGTATAAAAGAGAAAGCCCTCACTGATTTATCAACGTCCAGCCTAAACCGCCAAACCTCGAACCTTGAAACTTAGGGTTTTATTCTCTGTATGACGTAGGGACGTACTAAGAAAGGATTTTTCGAAATTCGCCCCCCAAGGGAGTCTAATGGGGGTTTAAAGTCTTAAACTTTTTCGAAAACGGCTCAAGTTAAAAACGTGAAACTTGGCAGAAATGATCTTCGGCCAAATTGAAAGGACCCTTGTTTCGGAAATTTTTGATCCAAACCGTTAAGCTTCTATTTCTGTCATAGCTGACATTTGCCACGCCTTATAATTTTTGATCTGTGACAGCATTTGGGTTTGTTATAACCTTCTAGGTCATGAAAGGTCATCTCTTGGCTCCCATAATTATTAAGTTCTCTAAACAGACGGATATTCTCCATCTATCTGCTTATTAAAGATATTTGGCAGGAATAATCTATAATTAAAATTAGAGAACCCCTGTTTCAGGAAATTTATTAATTATGGGTTCATATTATTAAGGGGTGCACTTCCTTAAATGAAAACGCATCTCCGCAGGGCTAGACGGGGCAGGGGAGCCGAAGACGACCCGATAGATAGAGTTGAAGCTTGTTGCATGTTATTTCTGCATTTAATTTTTTTATTTACTCTATCTACTTATAATATATATTACAGTAAGTTTGTTATTTTTTTAAATATCTACACGTACTTTTTTATTTTTAATTGTTAAATAAATTAATAATGATAAATATTTAAAAGCTATTTAGTAATTACATGCAAGTATAAAGATAAACTGGATGTAGATTAGCAGACAGAAATGTTCAATAGCTTGCTTTACTAGACCTGGTTGTCAACTTTAATTGTGAAATAATGAACAAATTAAAAAGAGAAAGTGAATTTTTCGATTAGTATACCATTACTAACTACCGCTATTACTTGTAGTGTTGTTTGTGTGTGTTCTGGAAAATCTTCAAGGAACCAAATTAACCCCTATTGAATAGAATAACATGTTACTTTAAAAGAGGCTGTTTTTGCCCTACTTAGTTATTTATAGCAACTAACATAATAGTTGCCCATGCGGCTAATTCCTTGGGCTCGCAAATTGGCTCCATTGCATTATGGAATAAAACACGCGGCCCGCTCGTTCCGTAGTAGGATTTGCCAAATTGCCTAATGGACCGCGTGGCGTTGCTCAATCCCCGATACGGGTACAGTAGCTCAAGCGAGTCTCTGATATTTATATTCGGCACTGCCAAGCTTGACCGCAATAATTTCGAATGCTAATGGCAGTGGTCTGTATCCACGCACTGAAACTTGTTCTTGGCTCCTAACGGCAGCTTAAAAATTGCCGTTTGGACAACTCGCTTAATAGTGCCGAATTATTCAAATTAAACGTGTTACTGTATTCAAATGGAAAAAGAAAACGCTGATGATTTTTGAAGTAAGTAGTTTTTGAGTATCAAATGCGTGTCATCCTTTAGAATATTACAAATAATTGAGATGCTTATAGTTCAGTGCATAATTGTTCTTAAGACTGGTTAATTTTTAAAAAAAAAACGGGAATATTGCCAAATTCACCATGTTGTAGTATTTTGATTGTGTTGGCTATGCAGTAGTAAACAAATTGGCAGTGAAACAAATTAAATGTAGCAGATAAGATATTAGTACTCTTAAAGAACCAAACACAAATTCGATTCTATTTAAATAAGCAAAGAAGTTGCATCAATTTAAAAAAAAAACACATTTATGAAAAAATTGTTTGAGAACGAGAATTTAAAATAATTAGAAAGACAAACATACTAAAGCAGTATTATAGATATAAGCAGGAGAAAGTGGCCCTGAAGAAAAACAACTATAAAATCACAAGGTAAACATTTGTATGACAAACTCTTTTGTAATTTCTGGGAAATGTAGTGTAACCTTACTTTATTTGTATTCTGTTAACCTACTATTTATTTATATTTAATAATTTTAGTTGCTATAGTCTTCATTCGCTGTGTGATAAAATATGCCGGTAATTCCCAAACTTTTTTAAAGCCGGACTTTCCTTTGGCAAGAATTTTGTTGGAAACTTCTTTCCGTCGCCTCTGGCCATACTCAAGTATTTTTTATAATAAAACAATAATTGCACGGCTAATTTATCGTCATTTATCACCAAGTAGTTAAAGTTTGTTTGTTAATTATACCATTTCCAACAAGTGGTGCAATTTCTTTTTTCGTGTTTCCAGAATTTTCCACCATATTGCAAAGAGTGTTAGATGGCATTTAAGCCTTTTTTGAAATTTTAGTTTGGGTTTATATTAGCAGCAATTTATTTAGTATATTTTTTAAACATTGACTACTGAGCGTAATATCGAAAACTAAATTGCGGGTTGCAAATTACATTCATTGTTTTGTTAAACATGGATGCATTTCTAGATGTTACAAAAATATAAAGAATAATATAATATATATGGTTTTACCTTTATTTACAATAAAACTTAGTGCGTTGTTTATTGAGAAGTTTTGTCAGAAGAAAGCATAAAGTCATCAAAGCCACATCGACATTTTCATTCAGACAAAAAGACAAGTCTGTAGAGTTCTTTAAAGAAATGCTAAACTTCTTCCACAATGAGCAATCCACTTTCACATCCACTAATGGATAAACATTAGCAGCAAGTCATTGAGTTGTTTTTCAAATAACAAAAACCAATAATCTACATATATTTGTTATAATATCAATTTTGCACAGCAGCTATTGAAATAGTTCAAATAATAGTTGGTGAAAAAGAGGCTGGGGGTAGAAACAACACAGCTTTTCCCTAATACTATATAAAACAGAATAAGTAATATGGTAAAAGATATTCAAATACAAATTGTTGAAAATTTTAAGAAGCGGGTCTATTTGTCAACTGTTATGAAGAGTACTAATATTTACTAGGCGAAATGTAATGTATGCATCATGACGCCAAATCTATGGCAAGACATTTATTTAGTTTTATTGTCAGACTACAAAAAGTAATTTCAAATGCTACGGGATTACACTGTTTTTGCACCGAGAAATTCTTGCTTCAATACTTTTACTTTTGAAATACATTGTGTTATGAAGAGTGTTTTTAAAAACTTTAAAAAGAACTTACAACTGTAAATTCTACCAAAACATAAGCGACGCAGGCTTTTATTTTTAGAAAAAATTGTGAAATAATGAGTTCTTTTTATGTAAATCTCCTTTAACGCGCAAAAGTAGTAAGATGGCTTTTGAGGGACAGTTTTGAAAATAGTTTTATAGTTAAAGAACTTTTTGTGTACTTGCAAGTCTAGATGTTTAAATATGAGAACACATTTTTTTATTTTTTAACGGTTCTTAGGTTGTTGACTATTTTGTTGATATTTTCGAATACTTAAATATTTTATTGGTAGTCTGCATGGCGACCATATAATAACAGCCACGGATGAAATGAAAAAAATATTATAATATTGGAGTTTGATTTATTTTAGAGCATTCAAAAACTTGTAGGAGATTTAACTAAAAATAATATAATAAATTCTAAGCACGTTTTTATAGACACGCAAGTTAGTTTGCACAATTTAAAACAACCTAAAACTTTCTAAACAAAATTCAAAATAGTTATAACAACTGCTAATGGATAAAAAATTATTTTTGGGCAATTGTATAGTATTTTGACAATTTGAAGCATTTATTTTATATAATTGGTTTAGAAATAGCTAAGTAAACATATTTTACTCTCAGGAGTTCCTTTATAACCCTTGGATCTTTCGTTACAACCATTTATATAAAATAACTGTTTAAAAACATGTACTAAACAACTACATTTTTTCCAATATATTAAGATTTCAACAAATATGAAAAATCGTAGTAAATCCCAAGTGATGGGATGTTAAAAGTTTACACTTTTCCTCGTAACTCAGATTAGTTTTGGATCAATTACCAATTACCGAAAAAATCTATCAAGTGTTTGGTCCTATTTGCATCATCATATTTATACGACTGAAGGTTATTGTCTATGATTGCTATCAAAACAAAAGTGAGAAATCGTCGCAAACTTGGAAATAATATTATTTTGCGAGTAGCGAATGCAATTTAAGATGTTTGAAAAGAATTTTCTACGAAGAAGGCTCTTACTATTACACCTCAGGGGTTGCGACCCACACTTTGGAGACTACTAAAATCCGCAATTGACATATTTTCTTTATAGAATATAAACAAATAGGTTTTATTTTTTGACCATTTTGAATTTTAAGAGTTGTAGTTTTATTACAAAATAAACTCGTTTTTATACCAATTTGGTTTTTAGTTTTTTAAGCTAAACATTAAGAGAGTATATACTAAGCTAAGGGCAGATGATGCAGTAGTTAGTTTTTTTAACTTTATTTTTAGTTCGGTTGACAAAATTTGCCTGGTGACTGGGAAAAACAGGAATCTGTATTAGCTTATATTATATGAGCACTACTTCGTAGGGGTCCTTGATGGATAAGGAGATTTGTCAGTAGTTTATGGGCATTAAAAGATAAATTGCACAATAACTAAGGTTATTGCCAGATGGTAGCTTGCAAGCACGCGATAATTGTCTTGCATTTTTTAGAGCGGAAAAATCGTTTTTATGTTAAGAAAACTAAATTGTAACTGAAATACTAAAACTAATAACTAAAGATCAATTGATTATTTATAATTTTATTTCAATGTCTTATAAAACAGTTTAAAAGAAAAAATATTTAGAGGGGATTTGAGCCATTAAAATTCACAAAATATGCAACATATTAAATAACAATTTAGAAGAAAAGAAAATTAATTCCGAACAAATTGCATATCGATTTAAATTCAGTGGCAGATGTAATACTAGTAACACAGATTAAATCAGACTGAGGGTCAATAAAAAATGTTTTAAAATACTGCGACTAGTATAAAGAAGAAGGAAACATACGGACAATAAAAAGAGTTATATAGATTTAAATATAAAAATAAAAGCACTTTGTGGCACATTTTTTTTAAATTTGCTAAAGCAGATGAATAAGAATATAAATTTAAAATCTACAAATAAATAAACGAGACTACTTCTGTATAAAGTACGTTTTAAGTTAACAACGAAAGGTGATTATGTATGTTTTTTCAGCAACTGTGTGCTGCTGTGCTACCACTGAATTTTGTATTTTAGTTTCAATATACAAGAACATTGTGTTATAAATTTTTTAAGCAAAAGCAAGTAAATAGTATATATGAAGTTGACTGGTTTGGATAAAGTTACATATCGTTAATCCAAATGCTATAATTAGAGAAAATGGCCCTAATGTGTTTTCACCAACTTGCAAATTGTATACTAATTAGAATGATACCGGGTGCATCTAGAAGTTTGTATTATAATTTCAAATCTAGTGGAAATGTATTAAAAGTGCTTTTCTAAGTAGTTACGCTATACTTAACGTATCTCTGACGACTAAAAGTTGGAATTCTAGAGGTGAACAATTGATTCAGACAATATTTTCTTACAGAAAATCCGACAAAATATAAATTTTTTAATTGATATGGTGGGTTTTGTGGATTTTATTAGGTTACTACTGTTACAGTCAGTTGTCAACATTCAGCGTTATTCAACAAACTTTTATTTAATTTAAATTAATTATGTCTATTTAGAAATGTTTTTCTAATTACTTTGATGTCTAAAGTGTTTTATATATAAAATTATTTTGGTTCTTAAACAAAAATCCAGTAAAAATCTATTTGCAATGATCGTAGCGACAGAATGTCAAGCAATATAATACAAAATCTTTTTGGTTCTCTAATTAATTGACCAACATAAAATTAGTAACGTTTAATATTGTTGTATTAATAATAAAAATAATCATGATACAGAAAACCATCTTGTCACAAGTGCCGAGGCACAATTTTATCTTAACAGTGACGTAAATGAGTAGAACTGCCGTTAATGGTCTTAAGAATAATTTTGAAAAATTGAGAATTATCTTGAATTACTGGGTCGAGAATTGTTAGATTTTATTTGCTTAATAAAAGTAGTTGGACAGTAACAGTTACTGCTGAGTACTACATTGAAATGTTGCTGAAGACAGAATTAAAACTAAATTATAGAATATTGGTTTCAAGATTTAGAAGTCCTAAAAACATAAACGTTGCTATGGTAATTTTTTTAGCCATTTAGAAAGAATTCATTACATAGGTTGACAATTATTTGTGAATCATAAATAAAACACGTGAACGTCCAGAATATTTATTTGTAACGTTTGCTATAGCTATTTGAAAAACTTTAACATTTATTCAGTACGAATTTGAGAGCATCTATTCTCTCCGGTAAGATATCTATACAGACCTAGACAACTTTGTGGAATTTTGGATTTTATTATTAGGTTTTCTATATTTTCTTTTAATGTGACGATATTGCCGTTGGGTTTACAGAAGATGCTTTTGAGAGCGCTTCAAACATTTGTTATCAAATTTAGGTTTGATAGAATTAGTGGCAACGTCTTGTTGCCAAACAACTCTTAACAGATCTTGCTCAGAGTTTCTAATAGTGCTTTACTAAATAACTGGCATAAAGGGTAAGACGTTGAAAATTTAAATATTTATATAATTATAGTATTTTTTTATTGTTTTTTAATTAAGTTGCAGAATGATGGCATTTTATACTAGTATTATACAAGCTTGAACATAATCTTTGACCAGACAACTCTATATTTAACAATTGGAATATGTGTTAAACTTTTTTAAGTGATACTTTTATGTTTAATGTTGGAATTTTAATTATTTTTTAATTTAATTTTTCTGATTTTTTGGGGCATTCTTTTAAAGAACAGCAAATTTTAGGTTATTAGTTTATTAATTTTTTATATTAATACTTGCACTTAAAGATACATATTTCTATTCTGATTTTTTGTCTATAAATGCCTTTAAATTGACCTCTAGCACAAGCTCTATACTATACAAAAAATGCTAACTACCAAGAAACTTAAATGTATGTCAAGTGTGCTAGGGAGTACCCAACAAAAGCAGCAATGCTAAATGCCTTTAATTGGTAAGAAAGAGTGCAAAGTTGACAAAAAACACAAAGATGAATGTTCTCACTATTAAAAAAAATATAGTACTACCTACTATGTACATCATATTGCAAAAGAGCTGCTGGATAACGCTAGAATCAACAATAAATTTGCTGAACTAAAACGCCAAGATAAGTTGGACAAATAACAATATTGAAAAAATTGTATTAAAACTTATGAAAATAGTGGATACAATGTTAACTTAGTCACGACCGTTATCTCAAAACTTTTATAATGAAGTGCTTTCTCAAACTAGAGCTTTGTGACTCCAACAACTTGGTACAACCACCATGGTTATCAATTGAAATCATACGAAAATGATACTGCACACACAGGAGTTACGACTGTTGTTAAATTGGCCATAAGCCATTGTGAAATACAAAAATGTCTACAAGAACGTCTTCGAGCTACAAGCATCTCGATAGAACTAAAAATTAGAAAATATACGAATTTAGCAGTATATTGTCTTCCCAAATATTCAATTAAACAAAAATAATTTTAGTTTATTTTGAATATTTTTGAACCAAAATTATAAATCCGTAGGGGACTGCAGAGAGTTTTCCAAAGTAATGAAAGATAGTTACTACTAACAGCACCTATCAGTTAGTAAACTAATGCACTGATCCTCAGGTCTACAAATTATCCCTGAGTTCTAAGACTTTTGTGTCATTAACCGAATAGCAATAATTTACCTAAAAGCAGATACATGCCTGGGTTTGTTTTCTCATCATTTATCATTTTATGTAGCATTCAAGTTCAACAAAAAATTTCTACAATTCATACTTTAGAGAATGAATCAATAAATCTAAATATACATTTAAAAACATAAACATGTATATAAACCTGTATAATTATCTATAAATCAGCGTGGGCCGAGAGCCAAGTTCTCAAATCTTAAAAATCAAAGATTTAAAAAACTATTTCTACATCTGCTAAGCAAAAGATACCAGAGTCGAAAAATAAACAGATTTGTGCAAAAAACGAGACATTCCCTAGATAAAAGCAAACTTAATAAAGTAACCAGAGAACTAAAATAAATTATGCATAACCAAAGAATTAGGGAATTTAAGATTATCAAACAAAGCTGTTGCCCACCAAAGACACTAGTCATGAAGAAAGGTTAACTAAAAACTAAAAAAACAGCATATATTTAAATACCAAATAAAATGTGTTTGTTAAATGTATTTTAGCTGCTTCATTCAGCTTTTTTTTATAAAAAAATCTATTAATTAAGGAATCTATCAATACCAAAAAATAAATTAAAAACAAGGTCAATAACTAATTAACAAGTTAAATTTAAATAAGTCTCTTAATGTTGATGTAATAACGGCTAAAATACTCAAGAATGAGTAAAAAGTGTCAATACTGCATACCTTTCCACAATAATCAAAAACCGCCTAGATAATAATAATAATCTCAAAACCAAGTATTTAGGCCATCGAACCAGAGTATATACAGACTATAGCCTTTTCTTCAATAAGAGACTTGCTTTAGTGTAATATTAAAACCAAAACTTACCAGAAAACCAACTGTGATTGGAATGACAGAAGAAGACCAATCTATGAAAACAAATCATAGTCAATAAAATACTCCAAGTTTAACTCTTGAAAATCTAGAGATTATTAATGTGTTGACTATGTAGAACTAATGCTGCTGAATTCTAATTGAATACTACAACATTACAAGTACTTATTACAGATAGTGTCATTCAAATCGAATTTATGAACGTATAAGGCATTGTATTATTTATGGGATCAGAGAAGTGCGTTGGATCCGATTTCAACTGATACGCAAAACAATGTTAACGAATCTAGATACTTCCTCAATAAATGTTAATACAAATACTCAAAACGGGTCTTATAAACAAAATTAGGCCATTCGAAGCCAGATATATAACTTTCACGTTGAGTAGAGAGACTTGCTTTAGTTAAATTAAACATTCACAAATTTCCGCAAAAAAATAGTGTTGAATATCTGGAATGTATTTAGACAGAAGACCAACCTATGAAACACACAAGTCAAAAAATTTCTTAATGAAATACAGATAAATGTGTTGACTATTAGAAAATCTGCTGAATTCTCAATTGAAAACAAAACAATACATTACAGAAGTGTCATCAAATCGATATGAACGTATAAGGATTTAGTTATGGGGATCGGCCGGCAAGCCAAGCTTGGAGAGCTCGCAGAGCAGCTAAAAACATTGTTAACGAATCTAGATACTTGCTTAAGTGGGTTATATAACGAAATACTTCTGTGACATCTAAAACAAAAATTGAGATTCACAATTTAAGTTTCAGTAAATTGCATTTAACTTAATGACAGAAAAAACGTTAAAAAATTTAAAGGTTATCCACTACTAAGTAGTTTTAATTAAATTTTTAAGTAGATTTTATAACAAGTTAAGAAATAAGGTTTCCATTGGACAGGATTCTTAAATGTTGCTATTGTTCTTAGCTAAATAATTGACAGAATGTAGTTTTGGATAACGTATTCTAAATATTTATTAATAATATTTAAAATATGACAAGCAATAAAAACAAATACAATTATTTGTATAATCTGTCTAAATGAAAGCAAAAAATCTAGTACAACACAACTGATAGTAATCGTCTATTTCATAATGTTTCAATAATGTTCAGTTAATAGTTTTTAAAGTCACTGTATTTAAAAAAGGTGGCTAGGTCCTAATTGTGCTAAATATCATCAGAAATGATAATTTAACTAGCAATTAATTTTAATGAAATTTTACACTGTAGGCTAAATGTTAAAGTTGGCGAAATTTTCTTGTATATATTTTTCTGGCCACCAATAAATTGTATGCTAAGTACGAAAGCAAATATTAAATCTGCATTAATAAATGTATACAAAAAACGCGAATTCAGCGAATAAGACCAAGAGGGCGACTTCATTTGCATCAAACTATCCCCACATTATACATGATTCTCCACCATCCTTTATCGTGGACAGTTAATACTTAGGATCGACACGAGTGCCAACAAGACGTCGAATCTATGCTATTCCGTCTCTGTCGAAGAGGTTGAACTTGAATTCGTCACTTTAGACGACTTGGCTCTACTCTCTCCATCCTCAATGCAGCTGGTCCTTTGCCCATTGAAGTCGCAGCTTCCGATTCTTCTCGCTGGTCATTGGTTTCTTCACAGGCCTCTATCCATGCAATCTTGCCTGTTGTAGACGGCATCTGACTTTTTGTATAGAAGGGCTTGGATCCGTGGAAGTATTGATGAGGGCGATAATCTCAGTTGCAGCGAGTCGAGGGTTGTTACTTGCGGCGCGAACGATATTCCCATCAGCTGTGGTCGCAGGGGGTTTTCCGACTACATTCTTTCTTCTAACTCTTCCGTGTACTCTTCAACGCTTCGGAAGATACTCACTGCTGCCTGGGTCACTCCGAATTGCCGTAGGAGTTCAACTTGTCAAAAGTTATTGACAAACAACAAAAATTCGAAAAAATATGAACCAAAAAGCAAAGTGCTAGAGAAAACAAAAATTCGATAAATCGAGGAAAATACGAGAAAGATTCAGCAGAAAAACCAAAGTATAGTATAATTTTGACCGGTACTGTATATACGTATATATTTCTGTTTTATTATACGAAGGCATGAGAATCAAAACTCAAATGCTTTCTTGGTACCTACATGCGCAGCTCAGAATGGATTTCTATCTACATCTATAAATAGAACTTAAAATTATAAATGCACCAATAATATTTTTAACTACCAGTTATTTAGATGCCAACAAAGTCTTCTTTCTCTTATGCACACAAATTTCGCCAGCAAAGCTTATCAACGCGACAATCCACCCAACCACTAGAATTCCGAACGCACCCTCCACGTGGACCCACTTGAGCTGAACTTGCTCCTGTTCCTCATTCGCGCTAGCATAATACCTCACTATTTCCTGCACCCTTAAATCCATATGAGTTTCGGCGGCCTGCAATTATCTTATTAGTTTTAGTTAAGCCATAACTAGGAAATCCCACTTTTGCCTCCCAGAAGCTGATCAAACCGGCTTCGAACGTTCTCATAATGAAACTATCTATAGATTCCAACAGAGGTGAGTTCTTGGTCAGCATGAAAATGCAGTACTCCCAGTACAGATCTTCGTCCATTAGCCGCAGTTTCTGCACCGCGTCTTCGGTTACGTAGCTTCCGACTGCATAATGCCCTGAAAAACAGCCGCATGTGCGTGGGAGATCAGCTTGACAATTGAAATTTACCCACCAGAAGGTAAACGTTCGATAGAGAAGGCGAAATTTAGGACTTCCGCGTGCTGTCTTAAGGTTTCTTGAGACGTTGGGACGAATCTGTTCACCAGGGTGATGTACTGCGGCTGAAATTGCATAATTAAGCCTTCAGTAACAAGACGAGTGACAGTTGTATATTAAATTTTTAAAATTGTTATTAATAATATTACAATTTTGTTTATAAATTAGAAATTGTGTTTCAATAATTGAATTAATTTTGTAAATAATTGCATTTTTAAGGAGGTATAAGCAACTATTGCAATGCTTTGTATAGCATTTAATATGATGTTAGGTAGTGTTCAATATCTAAAAGAACAAGGTTCCGTAGCTTGAGGGTATTGTTATTAAAGAACATTAAAGAGCATTGCAGTAACTAATTAGTTAAATTCTATTTCTCAGATTGTTGAATTTTAGTTATTATGGATTCTGCTATAGGTATTATACAAATGTTTAAATTTAGTTTTAGTACATTGCAGAGTTACTTTTCCGTTTATTGTAGTATATGATGTTTAACAAAAAATTAACAAATTAGGAATTTACAGACATTTTGTTGAAGGATGAGCATTTACAGTTCTTAAATTGTTGTCTTTAGAAAAATCATTTAATCAAATTACAGTTTGTATGACTTCTAATAAGCACCTGCCTTGAAAAAAATTAATTAATTAAATTATATATTATCGTCTATGTTTCTAACACATAATAAATTTTAAGCACTTCTATAATATTTTAAAATTCAAAAAATCAAAAAATATTTGTTGTAACTCTCTACAACAAACATTAGAAAAGATTGTTTAATTATTAGACTATTAATTTTAATAATGTTATTAATTTTGTTTTTCACAAATTTTTTGTATTTAGTAAACCCAAAGAGTAAACTGAAAGAAATATAAAACATTGGTCTAGAATATTAATAAGATCCTTTAAATTTTAAGGTAATGTCTAAATAGACATTAAAAATTATTATAATTAAGTTAAAAAATTAATTGATGTTTGCCATACTAATTAAAATAAATCAATTATGTAACCTTTCATAATGTAATGAATTAAATTTCTGGCTAAATAGCCTACTTAGCAAATTTATTATAAGAGTGATAATGATTTAACTTAATATCAATTAAATGAAAGGAACAAAAAGTATAAACAAGTGATTTTTAAATATTATTTATAAATAGAAAGTAAAAAAACAATAAAAAAGAAACTTAATTAACTATATTTAATTTTTATAATTAATTATATTTAATTAATTTTAAAAACCGTTTAAAGTTTAATTAGACTGTTTAAAATAATGTTACTAGTATATTTAAATTACATTTAGTTTCGTAATTTTATAAGTTATACTTTGAATTGATTAAGTAAACAGTTGCAATATTTAAGGTAAGCTGTTGCGGTTTAGTTGATTAACATAATCGAAATTACTTAAATTTTATTATAAAATGCCGGTGCAGAATAATTAGAACTACTTATTTTTTAATGGCTTTACGTTTAAAAGCTAAATTACCTATTTTAATAAGTGATAAAACAATGTTTAAATTAGATTAATTTAAACTAATAAATTTTTCTACTGTCACTTCAAAATTATAAGAGACGTTTGTCTGTAAGGCAAATGAAATTAATTTATAATCATGCATACTAATACAAAACGCACATATTTAGATAATGTAATTTGTTGTTTACCCTTTCTTCGTTCATTATTGAGAAGATCCAGGCATCTTGCGTGGCGCCCCAGTACAAACCACTGTCGGCCAAATCAAAAACCGTGTTAATTGCGCCTTCATACCTGCAATTATTCGCTGTGAGGCGGAACAATTAATTTAATTGCCTAGTTACCTGGGAATAGTCATTACGCTGGAGAGACCGCTGCTGTACGAAGCAGTTAGCAAGACGCTGAACAAGAAAACCACGAACATATATTTTAATGTCCCTTGCAACGCTCGGTTTGTGTCGGGCAGGGATTGGACCAGAAAAATCGCGAGCAAGCTCTGGAACGACTCTTCAGAAATGTTTATGTAGTAAAATGTGCTGCGTTCCCGTCTCTTATGGCGACTCTGTCTCCTCAATACAAAACAATAAATAATGAGAATGTTGAACATTCGCTTATGTTGTTATGCTGCTCTATAGTACATCTTTATTTTAAATATGTGCATTTTATTGCAAAACATTTTTTACATGGTAAGACTTTAATACTAAATCTTTAAAAAATATTATAAATTTAAAATAATTAAAATTAAGCTACCCACAAGAAGTAGCGATGAGATTAAGAAATCCGATAAACGAACTTACTTGAAATTCCTTTGGTTTTCTATAAATTCGTACATAAAACCAATAACAATGCCAACGAAAATAAATGTAACAGCGGTAGCTATCCACATTTGCCACGAGAACGGAAACAAAGGCGTCAACCATCCTGCTGCTAAGCTACAAAGTATAATGACATTTAACTTTGTTTAAAACTAACGCTTACACTTTACCGAGGTGCAGGGACTAAACACGTTATTCCAGTTCGTACTGTAGGTTTTGACAGATCTAAAAATGTGTACTCGTGTTCCCACGTGTACAAAGCGCCTAAAATATGACAATGTGTTAAATATCAAGAATCCACCCTTTAGGTATTGCTTACCAAACCCAATGTCGGCCTTACCCATAGCCAAATTTCCTAATATACCATTGCCTGTCCAATTGTCGTAAATAATTCCCCATTCCATATCGTCTGTAATGTACTCTACAGACATGTTATGAAACTTGGCGTACTCATAAGCTACGTTGTTCTCCGAACCTTTCGATATAGTAGGAGAATGTTCTAAAAATATTTGTTTGTCATATTTTATACAAATCTAAAGAAAACACACCTATAATACTGTAAGGTTTATAGTTAAACGTAGCGCACCTCAGAATTCTTCCTTCCTGATTTCTGATCTTGTCAGGAAATAAATTGTTGTGATACTTGAAACTCTGGTTGCCAGAAAACCATTGATCTACTATAATGTTTGTTGAAATATTGTTGCCCACATATTTATTAGTTATTAATGTAAATATATTGTCAGGTATACACAGAATCTTAAACTTGTTGCAAGCAGTAACGTGTGCTTCTTGATAAGTTACAACAATAATGTTACTTATATATTGCATTTGAGGTAAATTAAATATCTCTGTAGCATTCTTAGAGTTTTGGGCTACGGGTAGAATAAGGTACTTTCTATTGTTGAATCTATCTCCATGCAGTTTTATTTGTCTCTCTAGCTGAATGAAAATTTCGACGGCTGCTCTGTGCTGTACCAAGATGTCTTGGCATCCATAACCCCTAAAGATCATTTCTGGTTCTATTACGTCGACCACATTAAAGTTTAATACACTAATATTTCCTTTATATACATAACAACCCGGTGTCTCTGTAAATATCAACATACAATGGGAACTCTGAAAATATTGCTCGAGTATTGTGTTAGCTAGAATAGTTAAATGCAATATGTCGCACATGTTTAAATAAGTTTTGACAGAACCATGCCAGAATAAACGCAACGCTTGTTCACATGTCCTTATATAAGATAGCGATCAAAGAAACTGTACGTTTGAATAAGTAATCGCACGTAACCGGCCATATTTGCCGACAACTGCAAGATGAAAGAAATGGGTGTTTGTTCTCCGTGTGCGTTACTGGATGCCGACCTCAATATGCAGATAATAGCAAATAATTGCTGCATTTATATGTTTAACTATCATTTAACTGTACTGATATCGGGCGAAAGGCAGTGCTCGCCGCATTAAGTATTTAAAAAGCCATTAAGTCGTCTGCCGCCTCTGCGCAAGCAAAAGAAACGCACATTCGTTGAAAAACTGTTTATTAAAATTGCTTGCAGAGACTCGAAAGTAAAATAAGGTTAGGAATAATAAGTGGAAATTACCCTGCGTGAAAAATTTGGTTTGCACTGCCGCTCAAAAGGAAGTCGTTAAGTCGGCGCGACTCCGCATTTGTTGGAAATAGTATTTAAGATTTGCATAATTCAGCAGAATTAATGTATTCATATATTAAAATATTGAGGAAGTACCTTTTCCTTGCGGTAAGATGGATTATATAACTTTTTTTATCTTTTTGTTGTAGATCATCCAAGGCACCAATAATCAGGTATAAGAATATTTGGGTACATTTTTGTACATTGTAGTCTATTTGAGATAGATGAATAATTATTTAATATTTTCAATGGGACATTTTCCTATTTTATAACAAGAGAACACAAATTTATCGAGTTGTGCTTGCTAATTGCTAGCTTCACTGACTTCTAAAATCAGATCGGCCTAACAGCGAAAATTTTTATTTCCCTTTTCTACTTAACGACGATTATCTGATGGTATTGTAATAAGTCTGGCACAGTTATATGTTTAAGTTATAGCGAAACAACAAAAGCTTGAAAAGTTCAAAGGTTAAATCCATAAATTTATGCTTTTTTCTAGTTTTCTTTATAAATTAAAATTTTATTGGCTGCTCTAATTGAAGGTGGCCGTGAATATTAAGGTACAATAATTTATTCATTTTTTCTTGGTTGTTAAGGTGAGTTTATTCCATTTGCCTAACTTAGATAATAGAGATAAGGCATGATAGTATTTATTATTAAGAGAGTTGATGTCATGTTAAGTTCACTTGCAGTAAAAAAGAACGTGTTTTTCTTTTGTGTAAAGACCCCCTAGTTTCATTCTTTTATAATTTCTATTATGATTCTGTAATTATTTTAGCTTGATTTGTAATTTGCGTGCATGTTGTAACAGTTTGGCTTTCATAGATTTTTATTTATTTCAATTGTGTTCTTGCTGAGCATGTCAGATGAGTAGATATTTTTAAGTTTTTTTTTTTGTTTGGAGGTACTTGATTGAAGCTTAACGATCATTTTTCAGATTAGAACGTTGAATACAGTGTAAATTTGCTATTTAAAACGTCTGCGCTGTAGTCATAAACATATAGTTTTTAACTCAAAGGACTTTTATCTTCTATGCTGCTATACTCTAAATAATTATTATAAATTGCAGACGTTTGTGATTTTCTTTAATTCATCACCTTCTACTTCCATAATTCCTTGAATTTTTGTGCTCTAGCGGTATTGTTCTATGATAAATTAGGTTTACAAATAACACTATTAACAGAGATAAATTATTGGAGAGCAGTGTATAAGTGCAATAACACAAACAATAGTTTTTATTGTACAATTTTATATTGAAGTATTTTATATTTCTGTTACAGGTAATGTATTATGTAAAACGGAGAAAAGCATTTAATCAGTTGTTTTTTCAATTTTCGTTTGCAGTTTTTATCTTATTTTTATCAATTTCTTTAACTATAGTGTTTTATAAACGAAGGCATTAATACTAGTTAACAGATTCTAACCTTTGCAAAGATATTTAACCAATAACAACCTACAAACACGAAGATAAAATTATTAAGTCTTAAAAAGTTGTAATATATATTAATAAAATAATATAAGTAACCGTCATTTGGAAAGATTTTCGAACACAAAATAATGAAAATCTAACAAAAGATTGTATACGCATAGTAGAGCGGAAAAAATTACGAAAAAAAAGATAAAAACAGAACGCAGACAAACAACTAACTAAAAGCAATGTCACATCTACTCCAAAACCAGAAAAATGGAAAAATAGTAAGGAACATAAATGACACCAACTATGTAGTGATCTATTACAAAAACCAAATTTGAAAAAAGAAATAAAAAAGGCTACATTTTTATTATTTTGAAGAAAACAAATAGGAAAGAGCTGCGCTATTTATATTAAACCGTAAAATTAGTTATATAAGCGAAACAAGTAGCAAGTCCAAAAGGAACCAATAAACAATGCAGAATTTTCATTATAAAAATTTAATAGATAGTGAAATAGCGTAAGTTATTTTGATCATAAAAAAAGAAAAGCGAGATATAATGTTACCGAACACATCTCAAAAACTACTAATAACGATCAGAATTATATTAACCCAAAGAAAAATTAATATAGTACTAGCATGTTTAATGACCAAAACCACCGAAAGAAGATATGAATGCATCAAGTTATGTGATTCTTGGAGATTTTAAATAACATTTTAATCAAAACACAACTGAAAAGGAAGAAACAAGACATATAAACATACCAACAAAATTTACAAAAATGGCAATAGAAAATGAAGTAAAGATAAAATAGAAAAATTTACAGCTAAACTGTAACAGGAGATAAATATCAGATGACAATATAAAAAAATTCTTTACGGTGGGTAGGTGGATTTCGTTATGATGCAATTTGAAGTGAGTTACGTGCAGGACTCAATATATTTGCAATCATCTCTCCCCATTTCCCATATTTTATCCTCTCAATTTTTGTACTCTACCTAGGCATATGTCTAAAGAACATATGTGTTCAACTTGATTTAATTTGGCTACTGTAAAGTCCACAAAATTTAAAAAAAAATTAAGATTGTTTTTCCCCCTTTATTGGCTGATTTTGCCCATTTACAAACATAGCCAACTACGGCAGTTATCACATATATGCCAAAGAAACTATATGCAGACACGCATGATATGTTCTTAAAATAGTAGTTCTTAGTGACATGGCTACTACTGATCTAAAATAATAAATTTATGACAATACAAATTCGCACTTATTGAACAAACGATTTTACTATTTAAAACAACTTAAAAATTATTAATGAACATTTCTGAACATAAAGCAATGCGGCGTCGTAGATCCCCTTGCCAGTTGAGGTTTCCTATTGATTTACAAATCGTATCGAAAGCTTTCCGAAAAAATCGCACTTGCTTCTACCATACATAAGGGACTTTGCATGACCTCAAAAGAAGAAACCCAAAAGAATGAGATCAGGGAACCTTAGGCGCTATTTTGTGGGGCAATTCCTTCCAATCTATTGCCAAACAAACTTATTGTTTAAACAATCAGAAACAATTTAATGTGAAGTGGTTTTATTTTAGCAGTACCACATCCTATTTCTAATTCCTACAGAAACTTTATCCAGTAAATTTGACAAGCCTTCTTCTAAAAACTGTCAATAAATAAATATTTTCGTCAAAAATGTGTCGTCAAATTAAAGCATTTCAACTAACCAAGCCTAGAAACCAACAATGATTTTCCGTAGTTTCATGTGGATTTTGAAAATTCTGAGAAAAAGTCGCCTCATCACAGAGTAAAATTATACAAGCGCTGTCGTAGAACAAGATAGTAAATTTTGATATGGTAGGGATAGAGTCCATTTTCATGTAGGGTCCTTACAACTGAACTTTAATTTTGGTCTGTAGCTGCTAACATTTGTTTTACATTGTTTTGAGAATCCTCATCAATTCCCTTCACTACTCCTTCTAACGACACTTTTCTACGACTGTCTCTATCACTTTTTGCTTAAAAACATTATATTTCCCTGGAAAGAAGAAAAAACGTGTAGAATTCTTTTGTAACGCGGTTTTGGGTATCTGATTGCTCTTTTGCTGCTGCAGATTAATTGCCGTTGCAATAGCCGTACAAGAAAACCATGATGGCGTATTTGGCGTTTGATAACTGATACACGAAGATTTCTGCATAGGAAATCTACTTAAGATCGGCGAAGTAGTAGCGTTTAAAGAAACGGTTAAAGAAATCTTAACAAAAATACTCACAAAGGGAATAAAATAAAGACGCCTAGTAATAATTGATGAGATTAATAATAATCGATAATAAAAAATATGAAAATAAAAAATTTTGAATGTTTAAAAGTGGACAAAATAAAATAAATTGTTTAAAAATATCAATGTAAGTAGAAAAAATAAATTAAGAATATGTAAAACAATTTCTGGGCATGATGCGTCTTTCGAACCAAGACAAAAAAAAGGAAGTTAGAAATGTAAAATTCAAAGAAAAATTATGAAGCCGAACAGAGAGAAAAATTAAAAATTAATAAATCTTGAAGTAGATTAAAATGATTATGACATGTGGAACATAAAAAAATAAAAGCCTTAATAAAGTTAGTAGTTGTAGAACTAGACCAAAACCAAACATGAGCTAGAAGGGCCAGGTATTAGAAGATATAAATATTTTAGTAATAAAAAACTAGAGAAAAAATTATTGATGAAAGAGTGTAGAGTTGTTAGTGATTAAAGTTCGCTCGAAAAATACAGAGTAAAAAGCAAGAACTCGTACAGATAAACTACCGTGAGAAATGAATGTGAAAATCTATAAGACGTATTCTTAGCAATTTGCTGACTTCATCGTTAATATATACATTAGAAAAATTATTGCAACGATTGCAAAAATCTGTGTGTAATAGACGTTACCAATTCTGCATATAATATTCAAAAGTGAAGATCGTGCAAGTTAAGATCCGGATAGATAAATGGATAGAGAATGGATCTAAAATATTATTCATTTTATTGTTTACGCTTTGACGCAGGAATATTCAATACAATAACAATGAGATTTTAGAATATTTTACAAATGCATAGTAGAATTATATCCAAAACTGAAGCTGTAAGACTAGGCACAACTCTCGATCAAGTGTTTAAAAAGTAAAATAAATTTGTAATTCATTCATTCAGACATAATTCCAATTTTTCTATTCCGATTATGCAAAAACTTCATCATCTGATTCTGGAAAAATGAGAAAACACTTTAAAACTTCAAACTTTTAAGATACAAAATGTCCATTCGCAAAGAACAACAAAAGTAAAAATTTGTGTTTGAATATTTTATTATCAAATTCTGAATTTATGATAATTAGAGATAAAATAATTCAGAAGGTTTACAGTTGCAAAGAAGAATAATGAATCAGAAAAAATTAAAGAAAATACAAAGTAAAATATATCCAACAAATATTCGTTATATCAAGCAGTTTAGAAACAATTCTTGTCTTTTATGACACTACAGTTTTTTGGTTACATTTAATTAATACAGAAAACAACAACAAAATAGATATGGTTTTAATATTACTAAATCTGTCAAATTGCGCAGTGTTGGGCCCTGTGGAAACTCATTGAGTAAGAATCAATAGATGTACAGTAAAATTGCGATATAAATTAAAACAAAAACTAAAATAATTTTGAAGAAGAAATAACAACAAAAAATAAAAACCAATACTAGAAATTTGTTCCATAGTTTGAAAAGTTCCTTTATGCTGGCCTATCCTGATCATAGGAAATTAGCAAAGTAAGGCGGGACATGAATATTTAAGTAATGTGATTAAGAAACATTTCTTTAAATAATTATGAGGATTTAGTTAATTACATTTAAACAAGAATAATTTTCAGAAGTAGTTGGAGAACTTTAAAATATGAATATTTTTTTGCAACAAATACAATACTACACTAATCTATAAATTCTAGTAGTGTCATAGCCCTTGGTAAACTTACTGAACAAAGACACGGGCTGAAAATATACTTGGGGATAACCAGAATGGCTTCAGACCGCGCCGATAAATGCCATACACATTCTGGAGCAAATAATCCAAAAAATGAGAGGATATAAAAAAATTTATACTATATTTATAGATTCTAAAATGGCTTTTGACTCAATAAATAGGAAAAAACTAATAAGAAAATTGGAACACATGGGAATACCTGTAAAATTGGCTGCACTGATAGAAATGACCCTACTAGATACAAATACGCAATTGAGATTTCAAGGAATATCAACAGAACCCCTCGTAACAAACAAAGGGATAAAACAAGGGGACTCTTTATCCCCAACTATATTTAATCTAATAGTAGAAAGCATGATGCAAAGAGCTAATCTAGATAAGAAAAATATCATGCTTAACCAGATATAAATAATGGCCTACGCAGACGACATAGCAATCATAGGGAATAAAAAAGAATATATTGCAAGAGCGGTAGCACAACTAGACAAAGAAGCAAAAAAATTTGGTATGAAAATAAACGAAACCAAAACAAAATACAAGAAGATAGGGAAAAACCAGAATACACACAAAACCATTTAAAAACACAGAAATACACTTTTGAGAGAGTCAATAGTTTTAATTATTTGGGGGATCACAATGGGGCATACTGGAGAGAATAAAGTAAAAGAGAGATTGCTGAAAGGAAACGAAGTTTACGGTAGAAATAAAACCCTACTAAAAAGCAATACACTAAGTAAAACAACAAAAATAAAGATATATAAAACCTTGATACGTTCCACCATAACATATGCATTGGAAACTATAGCAATAACCAAAAAGGAAGAAGAATACCTGAAAATTATAGAACGAAAGATAATGAGAATAATACTAGGACTTAACAAAACAAAAGAGGGAGAAATAAGATTAAGAAGAAATAAAAAAATAGAAGAAGAACTTGGAGGGAAAATATTGTCAGATTTATAAAAACACAATGACTACAATGGGCTGGACATATCATGAGATGGAAACCAATTGAAATGATAAGAAAGACCAAGGAAAAGATGGGAAGTCGCCCTCGAAGAAGACATAAATGTGATGAGAATACAAGATTGGAGATTAAAATGCAGGGATAGGAAGAAATAGAAGAAAATAACCGAGACCGCCAGGACCAACAACAAACTTTGAAAGATCCAGAAACAAGAAGATTAATCCACCTAAATAATAGGATTAGGAACACCTAGCCGTTAGCCATAATTCTAAGAATTGGACGGCTTAATGAATGAGTGTCATAGCCCAATTGATGTTTTTTTTTATAGCAGTTCGGATATTATTTAATAGTTTTGGTAGATTTGCTAGGTAAGATGATTTATACAAAAGTATTGCATCACTGCAAAAATTAAAAAAAATTGAACATGTATCACTTCATTTAAATAATTTTTAGTCATTTATTCTCTATATTATGCAAGTTGCTAATCACTATACTTTCACAAAGAAAACAGAAAAATTTTGATTGCACGGGAATAAAATTGGACGACGTTTTTTTTACAATTACAAGATTACATAAACTAGGAAAAGGAATAAAAGAGAAATAACAAAATTGCACAATTACCTAAATCTAAACTATTATAAATATTTAATGGGTTAGTTTTTGTTCTTCATAATTAGGTCATGACATGAAATTGGTTAGTTATTACAACTCGTCCTTTCAAGCCAAAATATTTAATTAATACCGTTTTATTGTTGTTGTCTTTTTAAATATGATATTTGCTATCATTTATCATAAGTTTCCATAAAGGACTGGTACCTAGGGATTGTGCTGGCCAGTTTATTCTGTTAATTTTGTTCGTAGTCATCCAAGGTTGAATTAGTTCGACAGAAGCGAAGAGTAAGAGCTAGATGGCATAGAACACAACATCCAGCTGACAAAACAGTGTATAATAGATTAACAAATACCTTAAAGAACCAACTGCACAAGATAAAGCAGGAAACTTTTAACCATTATCTAACTACATTATCAAGAACAGATAATAGCATTTGGAAAATCGCCATAGCAAACAAACGGCCACAAAAAACAAATCCCCCACTAAGAAAAACAAATAACGAGTGGGCTAGAACAGATCAGGGAAAGGCAGACTTATTTGCACGACACTTTGCTAATATTTTTACGCCCTACTCAGATGATCCTGATGATACAGTAAACAGCTTCTTGGACATACCATTGCAACTGTCGCTACCTATCAAGAGATTCACCTGTGCAGAGCTGGAAGAAGAAATTCAACCTCTTAACCATAAAAAAGCACCAGGGTATGAACTAATATCCGGTAAAGTGCTTGCTGAATTACCTAGAGTCGGTCTGGTGTTTCTAAGGAACCTTTTCAATTCTATCTTACGTCTCCATTATTGGCCGTTACCACTTAAATTCGCACAAATAATTCTCATACCAAAACCAGGTAAACCTGTTGAGGAAATTACATGTTACCGTCCAATAAGCTTACTGCCCCAAGTTTCTAAACTATTAGAAAAACTTTTAGTCAGGAAAATACAGGAGACAGATATATTGGAAAACTGCATCCCGGACCACCAGTTTGGGTTCAGAAAGTATCACTCTACCATTCACAATGTCATCGCGTCGTAAATATGATTAACACAGCACTGGACTCTAAATCTTACTGTCCGGCAGTATTTATTGTATATCAATAAACGAACGCCTGTTGTATATCAACAGGCGTTCAATAAAGTATGGCATAAGGGGCTCTTATGTAAACTCAAATTACACCTTCCAAGTGAATATTATTTACTTATAAAATCCTATTTATCAAATCGACACTTCCAGATAAAGTATGGCCAAGAATATTCTGCCATTCATTCAATCAACTCCGGAGTACCACAAGGCAGCGTTCTTGGACCTCTTCTATATACATTGTACACGACAGACATACCTACAACAGTAGCTACAACTATAAGCACCTTCGCTAACGATACAGTACTTCTCTCTCATCATACCAATCCTCAAACAGCCTCCTTAAACTTGCAACATCATCTGTCACTCTTACAAACCTAGCTAAACAAATGGAGAATCCAAGTGAACGAAGCCAAATGCACCCAGGTAAATTTTACCCTAAATCACTTGGAATGCCCGCCGGTGCATCTAAATAATATAGCAATTCCTCAAGCAAATGAAGCCCGCTACCTGGGCCTTCATTTAGACAAAAGACTCACGTGCAAACTGCATATATTAAAGAAACGAAAGGAAGTTGATCTACGACTTAAAAAAATGTACTTGGTAGGAAATCGTGTCTATCTTTAGAAAATAAGATTCTACTTTATAAAATAATAATTAAACCTATCTGGACCTACGGCATCGAGCCGTGGGGATGCTCCTGCAAGTTACACGTAAACATAATCCAACGCATGCAATCCAAAAGACTGAGAATGTTAGCCAATGCTCCCTGGTATATTAGCACCGACACCCTGCATACCGACCTGGAAATGCCAACAGTAGTAGAAGAACGTACTAAAAGAAGCAACAACCATTTCCTGTGACTTCAAGTTCATCCCAATGTCCTGGCATCCAGCCTGCAACATGATCCACCTCCTAGAGGACTACAAAAAACGTGGCCCATTGATCTAAGAAGAAACTAACGGGATAACATCGATGGATGGAGTCCCCTCACGTCACTACCGTCATCTCATTAGCTCATAGGACCTTATTATATGTTATTATGTAAAATGATTCTGGTTAATCTGCAAATAAGCTAAAAAAACAAAATCCAAGGTTGAATTAGTTTTGCTCTATGATAAGGTGCGTTACTGTCGTAAAAAATATAATTATCTCCAAACAAGTCTTTCTCACTAGGCAACATGTTATTTTATAATAATTTAAAGTGCCTTATACTATTCATTATCCTAGATACCAACTCCATGGATAAACATGCATTTCCACACCATGTCAGCAGGATATTTAATTATACTTCTGCTTCTGTGTTGTTCTTTAGCCCACTGTAGTAGAAAGCTCTAGTGCTTTTCAAGGACACGTTGATTCTTTCGAGGTTTATATCCTCTTAACACACAAGTAATATTCAAATTGCAGTGGAAGTGTAGACACTAATATTGATAGCTGTGCATTATAATTTAAATAAAATTTTTATCTGTTTTACATGTGAAATATGTGAAGAATGTGTTTTATAATGAAAAACAGTATTGCAGGACTCTTTCACGCCACAGATATAAAATATTGCTGTAAATTCATTATTTATAATACATTAAAATGCACTCTATGTACTGGTGAGTTTTTGTTAGAAAACCTGTAAAATGGCATATTTAGCGGTTTTTTAACTTTAGAGACATTTTATTCTAAAAATAAACTCAATTATGCAGGGTTGGGAGAAACAAATTGCTTAAAATGTGCGACAGCGCCTGTGTCTGGGTGGGCAAGCTCATACAAACGAATCATCCGACTGTTCTGCAGGAGGCCCGATTTAAATTTTCCTTGAATAATAGCAACTTTCGACCAACTCGGAACGCACGCAGAATTTGTTATAACGGGCGACTTTAATTAGCAGAGCAAAAAACGTTCGGTTCGTACTTTTGTTCTTACTCAGGAATTCGATCTAAAGTGCATTTAGCGCAGAAACGTTCACCGCGCGTTTGTACATGTGTTCGCCAATTACTGCAGAATTCAATGTCTTATTGGACTTGAATGTAATTATTTGCATACAGCAGTTAATTTCCTCCGTTTAAGTACTGGCAAACGGCAGGAGTCCAATGATACGGGATAATTAAACCCCGAGCACGCCTAAGCACACAAAGCGGCGCTTTGTTTCACCTTTCTGCTGCCGTTATAAATGGTCTGCAAATTTGAAAGCGCTTTAACTGCTTAATGGCCGTTCTTTAAAGATTGAGAAAATAGATAACGAATAGGCTTTTTTGCTTGGAATTAATGTATGGTTATTAGAAAATTACAAATAAACAATCGTTAAAAATTTCAGAAAAAATGATCTGAGTTTTTTCCGTTAGACCTTAGCATTTTCAAAGAAATGCCCACTCGATTTAATATTTTATTAGATTTTTGTATTTGTACTTATATGTTTACAATTTTCTTGATAGTTTTTCAAGAAAGATGACGGTAGAAAAGAATTATAGATACAGGAACTCGGAGAACCAAATGTGATAAAGTTATCGGAAAACAAAAAATTAAATATAGTAATATCCAGCAAGATTAAAAACTAAGCTATAGGCTAAGAACATTGAGAACTATTACCATATTTAGAGTAAAGTGTCTAAACACCAACATACTAAAAATTAAGCATCCATACCAATAATAAAAACACAAAAAAAGTATACCACATTCGAACAGTATAACGAACGAATTGCTAGAGTTTATATGTAGATTCGTGGGCAACTATTATAAGAATATATGTAATGAATGATAATTATGAAAGTTAAAAGAGATGCTTTCTTTAAAACAACCGACATATATTGTACAAGGTATACCGAACCATAAAAAAATGGTCATAAGAGGCGACCCAAGTAGCAGAGTAGGAAAAAAGAATACTAATGTGATGACATATTTTAGAGAATAGGTAACCAATGATAATTAAAATCGCTTTATTAACTTTTGCACAGAATACGAATATATAGTTGCAAACTCATGGTTTCATAAGGATATATGTGCATAGACCTACGAAAATTTCTAAAATTTAACATAGACCTTACAGTAATGGAAAAAGAACAGAAAGTATAAATATAGGACAACCAAAATGTTCAAGAAATCATCATATGGTAGTAGGGAATCTTATATGCACGAAGATAAACAACAGAAGACAAACACAGAATTAAAAACCATAAAAAGGATAACTTTAAAACATATCTATTGAAACAATATAGAATAGTGAAATTATACTAAAATAGAGTATAAAACAAATTAGATATAAATAAAGAAAGACTAACAGAAAAAGTTTATAAAAATTTAAAGAAAACTTTAAAAAGACGCAGTAAGTGAGACTCTTGGTGTGGAAGTTAGCAAAGACAAATATATAGAAAAGTTTTTGGAGGATTTAGAAAAATGATCAAGGGAAACGGAAGGCGTATATAAATTGGACATCAAAAAGCACATTTCTATTTAAAGAACAGCTCACGCAACTACTACACTTACTAATATTAAAAGTAATACAAAAATATGTAAAGTAATAAAAAACATGGGGCCGGCGAAGAGATTGCTCTGTAAGCAATCCCAGAACGAACTTAAAAAAACCTTTCGATTTCGATTTCGAATTTCGGGAAAATTCTTCATTTTCGAATTCAGCGTAAAATTTCCAATAATAATCACAATTAAAATCGTAATGTCGAAAATTTTCCCGAAATTCGAAGTCAAATATCTCGAAAACTATTCGAGATAGAAACTTTTTGATTTCGATTTTGAAATCAGCGTAAAATTTCCTATAAGAATCCATTTTAAAATTTTAAAAATCCATAATTTTGTGACAGCGACAGACAGACCGACAGACATATAGAATTCAGTAACGAACTTTTTAAGTTCGTTGAACATTATGCATAAATATTAATAATATTATTGCATACAATAGATCAAAACAGCCTGTAGAACTATAAAAAGTCATAAACAATACAAATAGCCTAAAACTGAACAAGTCATACTTTTAAAACATTATGCGGCTCATTATTCTAATCTTCTACAAAAATATAGAAAAATGTATTTTAAAATAAAGAATTAATAGAAAATGTAAACATGAATTGTGA
Source organism: Sinelater perroti (assembly GCA_036346155.1). Lineage (NCBI taxonomy): Eukaryota > Metazoa > Arthropoda > Insecta > Coleoptera > Elateridae > Sinelater > Sinelater perroti. The sequence goes on along the minus strand of JARFIY010000355.1, from coordinate 198,503 downwards.
AATAACAGAAAAACGTATTCGAAAAGCACTTAAAACAGTTTAAAATAACAGGTCACAGAAAATTTCAGGATGTGAAATGCCTTAAATATGGTGAGGATAACGTTTTAAATATCTACAGAAGATATTTAATAAAATAGGGAAAATGGAAAATATCCCTAAGAAATGGAATAAAGGCTATATAAGTTTAATTTGTAAAAAGACAAGAAATTCTTTTGGTGCCATAAAACGTAAAATAGAAGAAAAGCACGCAAATCTAAATGAAAAATAAAGTAGCCCCAGACATTCCTATTCTACTTTTTAATGAGGAGTTCAAAAAAGGTGGTCAGAAGTTTCGACCTAATTGTACAATTGATCACTATACTCAATTGTATACATTACCTCTAAAAAGCTGCAAGAAGACTGAATATACGCTAAAAGTAAATAATTTAAAAAGTGTATTATAAGACGGAAGCAAGTATATACATAGGCGACAAAATATTCCCATTATAAAAATAAAGTTTTCAAACAAACGTGTGATATGTCACCATGACTGTTTAATATATATTTTGAAATGTATAACAACGAGATAATCATCACAGGAAAGAAAGCAGCAAAACCATTGCGCAGAATAATGTAGAATAAGAATATCAGTCAATATATCAAAAATAGACTATTTTCTAGTATGGTGAAGAACAGTATTGTATGGAGAAGAAATGTGATCACTTACGAAGAGTACTAACTTGTTACATGTTTGATGTTAGGAAATATCAAGATGAGTATTGCCTGCTAAATTACAAAAACATTAGAAAATAAAGTTCTTCGAAGATACCAGCTGATAAATGGCCAAAGATATTGACGCAGTGGTTTCCAATGGAAAAGGTAAAAAGGCAAACCTGCTCTTTTTTTGGAAACCTATATAAAAATGAGTATGATGGAAGGTTTTCGGGAAATGGACTGGGAGGACAAACAGACATAGAAACAAAAAACGGTAAACTCTTTTGGGTAAAAACCAAAGAAAACGAAAAAAAAACACATTATTATGCAAGATGAGTTTAAAATTCCAAATCATCCATTACATAAATTTAAGGAAAAAAGATAAGCTTAATATTTATCAAACGCAGGTAATTGTATATGATGCAAGGTTGTCTGAAAACAATGTCTAATTAACTGAATTTGAATGCTGACATTTATGCCCTTTGTTTACATTTTCAGTGACACTTTTTATTATCTGGACAAGTGTTTCATTCTTTCTAACAATTATATGGCGTATAAAAGAAGAATGAGTCTTATTTTTGTTACTTCATTTTATGAGTAGATATCCTTATAGAAGTTTCGCCGTCTTATTAAAACAGTCTAGTTTTATTTGTTCTGTAGATTTTTTATTATATTCTTTTAGGTAAAAGTAGAAAAAGGCTGAAGAAATAAGAAGCATAAATAAAGAAGAGCATCAGGTAGAGATGTGTATCATTACGGCTGCTGTTTAAATTACATTCTGAGGGAAGCCGAAACGAATGAGGGGTCATAATTAATGGTATTCCTAGCAAACAATATTAAGAGCAAGATAAAGAAGATACAAATAGTGTTTGCATAAATATCAGTACAACCAAATTAGTGTTTACAAAGAATCACAAGCAGCCTACGGATTTGTATATAGGGAATAAGAAAGTTAAACAGTTCTACTATGACAAATACTGAGAAACGTAATTATGGAAAATTGGCAGCACAGGCAAGAATTGCTGGCACTGATCCAACAAGGCCGATTAATTTTTATTATAATGTGGAAAATGTTAACAGCAGATGATTTTGTCACTCGAAGTTAGAATTAAAATGGTTCTGTGCTACGTATTTCCGATTCTAGTATATGGCGTAGACAGCAGGACACTTAATAAAGAAACAATAAGAGGAATAGAAAGTCTTGAAGTGTTGATCTATAGGAGATAACTAAAAATACCTTCGACAGATATAGCAAGAAATACTGAAGTAGTACATCGAATGAATACGGAAATACAAATGCAATTCGCATGCAAAAAAAATAACAAGTAACAGATGCTACAAATAATTATGCAAGGAAAAATCAGGCCGACCTTGGAACTTCTGGCTACATAACTAACTCTCTATAGTTTAAATATGATATCGATTGAACTGTTCAGATCAGCAACATCCGAAATGCGCTTTATATTACATTCTTATGTCTTGCTGAGTTACATCTAAGTTGTCCAAACTATTTTAATTATAATTACATTGATTATTATATTTGGGGCAAACATCGCGTATTCATTATTCGCATATAAAATAGCATAAGGCAGTGACAAACTAAATTAATTTTGTAACGTTTTCGCTATTTACAGCAGTAAATTTACGTAAACTACTTATATTTATTTGCTTTTGATTATTAAAATTATTTAATTCTATTTATGTACACAACTTATAATAGGTAACGTAAAATTACTACACTATTTATGTTGTACCTTCAGTTGAGCTTTTTTCGCTTTACTGTCGCTACTTCGAATTCCCCGATCGCCTGGCAGCGTGATATTTATGCCTATTTGTGATTTATGAGAAGTATCGCGAAACTAGAACCGTCTGAAAAATTTGCTTTGTTTTATTTGTACGTATTCCAGCTGCAGCTGAATTTCTGAAAGGTATTATGTCGCCTACCCAAGCGCGTCGGGTTGCAACAAAATTGTGGTCACGAAAGACGATATTTTTACAAGAGGAAATTTGTTACACTGCCAACTCGTTAAGGATTAACGTTCCGGACCATTTTATTCTGATGTTTTGATGGCTCATAGAAGTATTTGCAATCTTCATCTTCCTTTCATCAAGACATCAGAAGAAGTAACAACGCAAACTAAAGCGTCGATGTCAAAATCCAAAACAGCTCTTTTATCGTGGTCTTAACTATTCTTCAATCAAGGACTTCCAATCTGCACGCAAGTTTGGGTGTTGTCAGATCCTACGTATCTTTATTAAAAAGATGACTGCGTGGCTTCGTCGGTGTTCTCCACAATGCGCGATAAGTCGGTTTGTTCCGTGGAGATTTCTTGGTCTCAAGATAGTAGATATTTTTGCCGCCGTGATGTTTTTAAACTTCTCGGCTCTTTCACTGAACTCAATTTCGCTCGAAATAGATTGGCAATTAACCTGGACAACTTCAGATTACGTGCCATACAATATGCTGACGCATATTTTGCCGGTATATGGATAAGTCTTTGTGTACTTTCTGGCAACACCACAATGTAATCATCGAGTTTCACTCACCGAACCCATGAAGCCTTCGAATCCTGACTTACACCAAGGACATTAAAACTTTTGACCTCGGTATTTCATATCTTATAATAGGACACAGTCGATTGAATTGGACGATCCTAGCTTTGCTACTCGGTAGTTTTCGGATTTGGTGCACGGAATCGTTTACCTTCTTCAGCATCTCGTAATGGACATTCGTAGGGGCGTTGAAGTTTCGGAGACAAGTCGCGTTGCCGTTTTCAGTTATATAACCGTACTCAGTCGCCTTCCTTATAACCTGCTATTGATGCGTTGATGTTATAGCGATCCTTCATCCGGTCACTCGCAATGTTGATGTTATCATTATTCTCCTCAAGTCGCTGATGTAATCTTCTCAAACTACGTTTTCTTTACGTTTATTTCCAAAGAGTAGATCACATTGCAGCTTCAGTTCAAGACCGAAAAGAATATTAGATGATGTTTTACTAGTAGAATTATGAATAGACAAACGGTACATCATGAAGATAAATGTCACAGTCTTGTTGATGGTCAGAGACAACTTTTGTCAAGTGCTTTCCTATTGTTTTATTTATGTAGTCGATCATTCCATTTAACTGGAGGTGTAACAAAGTCGTTCTGGTTTTTCTAATGACCAGTAGTTTGCATAATTTTGTGAAGACAGTTGATTTGGAATTTTAACCCTAATCTGAATGTATGTAGTTTTAGCGGCATTCCAAATCTACTGATCAGTTCCGTTACCCAGGCCTCAATGATGGTTGAGGCTTCTTGATTAGGTAGTCATGTTTTAACTCGCCGAGTTGTTGCTACGACTTATTATTTACAGTCATTCGTAGCGTAGCAGCTATTTTCTCTTGTGCACGACTACAGTAGCTACAGTCTTCTTGACAAAGTGTCGGGGTTGCAATAACTACTCCCAGCTCTATGCTGCGTTTCAAAATCGTACTGCTCGAGTCTTTCGATTCATCTTGGTACTTGACCTTTTGTATTTTTAAAGTTCAAGAGACACTCTAGTGCAGCATTATTAGTCTTCAAAAGGAACCTTATGGCATTCAGATATTTATGAAGTACTCCACATATTTGACTACCACAAGTAACTCTCTTCTAGTTACTCAATAGTTGTGTTCAGCCTTTGATAATACTTCATCGAAAAAAAAACTTTTTTCTTGGCCATTTTGAGACAACACGCTTCCAATTCCGACATTACTCGCGTCTGTATCCAAAATGAACTTTCCTTCTGGCTGTGAGTAGTTCAGCATTGCTGCCTTTACTAAAGCACATTTCAGGTTCTCGAAAGCTACTTGACATTCTTTAAGTTATTTGAAACTTCGGTCCTCTTCCATTTGTTATGTCAGAGGCTTTGCGATGTTGGCAAATCCAAACACATATTGTCTGTAGTAAGTGCACAGTCTCAGGACTGCTAACCTCGCGCTTGTCTTTTCCTACTGGTTTCATTTTGAAGCAGTGTAATAGTAAATTTTAGGTTTCCGTTTTGATTTTATTTAGCACAATAGATATAGTTATTCATAAAAAAATCAATTTTTAACACATCGTATTTTCATTTTTTTATTTAAATGTAATTTTTTCTGTTAGATAAAATTAAGATGACTTGCGTTTTTATAAAAGATTTAAAGTATTTAGACCAATTGGCTCTTAGGGATTAGTGATGTCTACTTACCCTTGTTAATTATATGCTTGGTATTTCTTTAGAAATCAAAAATCATGTCAGAATAGTTTATTTACTTTTTAGATACTTTATATTGCATTCTTTTAATCAAGGGGCATTTTGAGATAGTAGAAAATATCAAAAATATTTGATTTAGTAATATATTCTAATATAGAAAATTTTATATTGCGTTACTTTTCAGATGTCTATTTTCGGGACGTTTAATTAAGAAATAACAATAATTGCATATGAGCATATAACAGTTCCTGTATGTATTAATACCTGTTACCATTATTGTGCAATTCCCGGGTGTCGCAAACATCCTCAATCCGTTTACGAAACGCAGCATCCACCGCTGCACAATCCGCTGCGAAGACCGGCTGCGCCGTTGCAAAACGCCCCCAGCAGCGGCTATGGAAGTAATGACGGATGAGGCAACGCGGCGGGCTTCGAATTAAGTCAATTAGACATTATTCGATTAATCACTATCTTCGGTGCGACCGAGTTAGCACATTCTGCTCGATGCAGCATGCTGTCTCTATTACAAAACGCCGCCGCTCCATTTCATAATGGCTAATTGCGTCCGAGCAGATATCTGCTATGCTTTTGTTTAAAAATACGGTTTGCGCAAGTGCCGGCTGATGTGGTTCGCCATAAACGACGGGTGTACTTCACACTTTGTTGCCCAACGGAAACAGCAGAAGGAATGCTGCTCGGATCCAATGCATAAACATTTTAATAAGAATAAATAAGACCCCCAAGTCTGTTTGTGTATCTAGAATAGATCATTATAATTTTCACATTAAACTTAGTACAATTAAAGTACTTAAAAGCCTGACCAGTACCTCCAGCTGTTGACGATTACCTTTTCTCAAAGCAACGGGGAATTATAACATTCCCCTTTGCTCTCCAAAAGCCTCAACACCATATACATGTGGGAAACTCTATATGCATGACGGTAGACACTTCGGAGGCACCTTGGCAGATTTGCTCGTCATTTTTGCGATTCTTTTTCCTATCCTGGATGAAGTCCGAAAAGAATCTTAAAATCCAACAATGTCGTGCTTGATGTCGTTCAGCAGTAGGTCCTAAACATCCTGTCTAACTTGTTTTTCTTAGTCAGCAGTTGGCGGTTCCTCAGAGCAAAAGACAAAAGTTCTGGTGTAGTCTTAGACTGACCGTCAATCTTGCCACGCCTATTTATTTTGCTAGGTCAATCATGCTCCGTCCAGGATTCAACGTATCTTCTTTTTCAATTTGTACACGAATTCAACATTTTCCTTGCGATTAGATCTGCCGCTATAAGTTGTCTTGTTAATAATTACCTCCTTCTGTTGGTTATATTTCCCATATTTCTTGACTACGTCGTAAATTTGGATCTTGTTTAGCCAAACTATGCAATAATTTTTGTTAGCGATTTTCGGTGCGAATGGATTTAAGTAGTAGCTTTGCGGTATTATCCTTGGTTCATTTTGTGAACAAACGTAGGTTATTGTTTATGTGAAGCTAAGTCATAGTGTTACATAAAAGAAAATAGTATGCGCATAAAACGGCCTTTCAGCTTCCTTAAATGGGTATAGCCTGCAGAACTTTAATAAATTCTAAATTATTTAACCTCTTTTAATCTTTAGTTTTCTTTATTTTTATTGTTTCTATGTTATAATAAAAACTGCTTGATATCCAAAAAATATATTATATGTTTTTCCTCGAACTAATGTCAAGTGGAATCTACTGCACGAGTAATGCCGTTTTGTTAAAATGTAAAAAAAATCAGACATTTCCTTTTTTTATATTTCGTGAAAGTATTATAGTTTATACTATCTATAATTGATAAATTTCTGAACTTATTTAACACTCATGTAGACTACCAGCAACTCTGTATTTGTTTTGAAATAGATCATAGACTTTATGTTTTACTTAACTTACGAACTATTTGTATTTATTAATTTTTGCTATTTAGCTCTTACTTTTAGTAGTTTCTTACTCTGTTTTTTCTGCTTTTGTTGCTAATAATATTATTGGTTTAGTTATGTAACAAATTATTACTTATAAACTTCAATGTGGTAATGATATAAGACTAATCGTATTTATTTCCTCATAGCCTTCGCTACCAGTTTAACAAAGTTTATTACACTTGACGTTTTACTGTCGTCCATGAAGATAATTTTTTTACAAATGTCACTTTTTGCTCAGTACAAATTTGATATTATAGGAAATGTAACAAACCGTTCTATTGGACATATTTGGAATTACTTTTGGAATTTTTTGAATTTTTACTTTGCTTGTAAATAAAATTATAAAAAAAAAATTTGTAAAATATATATTTATTAAATATATATTTATATTAAAAGCACAAGTATTGTACGAATTTTATCGAATCCTTAAAGTATCAATAAATTAAAAAAAATTTTTTTTATCCTTGTTATTGTTAGTCTTCTTGACTTCACTAATTTTCTCAGTTTTTTGTAATTTTTTAGCAACGTTAAAGTATATTGAATTGAAAGAAAATATTATTATCTTATATTGTTTGAACATATATTTTTTAATCAATATATATAAAAATTAAACTTCCAATCTTTTGGTTCAAGATATATTAGTACAAAAAGCTGACAAAATATTCTAAAGAAAAAAAATAAAATCTGAAAATAATTTAACAAGTGTATTACAGTTATGCAATCCCAATAGCAACACTATGATAACGATGCTGCTATTGATTTAGATGATATAAAAAGCTGTTTAGAAATTTGAAAGGTGAAAGGCATAAGAACATTTTGCGTATTTATATGAAACTTTAACCTCATATACTATTGATTCCGGTTTAAGTTCTTGAAGAGCGCGGACGTGTTTTGCGCCCGGCGACAATCAAGTTCTCGCGCATTAAATCGAATACGAGTCCTACGATTAAACGTTAATAAGTGAAGTGATACAATAACGTAATATAAATAAAATAAATAATAAATAATATAAGTGATCATTCACTAAACGAAGAAATGTATTTACCCAATTATATTGTCTATCAGTTGCAGCCTCTTAGATTATAGTATTATGAATAGACTGTATAACGTTAATACATGCCGCATCCAGATACGACAATGCAACATATAACACAAATACCTCCACAAATGGCACAAATTAATGCACAATCCCAAGTCCAACCAAACTTTGGATACTTGCCGCAACAATCAATGGAAATCCAAGAGTGTCAACAGCACACGATAACAAATACGTAATATAATGCAAGTTCATCACGAACTGAATGGAAAATGGTAGAAAATAAAAAATAAAGTCGACTAATAGACCAAAGTATAAAACCGGTAAAACAAACGAAAGTGAATAACTATTGGTTGCACAACCCAAGATATGAACCATTATCAGAAAATGACGAAACATCTAACAACGCATCTAACAAAAGGGATGCAACAGAAAAAGGCGTTAAGTATATTATACTGCTAACACAATTGTTAAATGAAATATCTGGATGGAAATACAAAATTAAAACCCTTTCAAGCGATCAAGTTAATGTCCAGGTAAAAGCTCTTGAATTATACTCTAGTATAGTAAAAGCACTAAAAAAAGCAAAACAGAATTCACACTTATATACTTAAGCAAGATCGTAATTATAAAGTAGTACTGCGGGGAATATACAGAAAACATAAAGAAAAGTATCGAAGAGCATAGACTTAAAGTAAGAAATATGTGCAACATAAAGCAAAGAGGTACCAAAAAACAGCTACCATTATTCTTCGTTGAGATTGCATTGGATAATAGTATTAACACAGAAATATATAACATGAAGCATAACAGTTGAATTCTCCACACCGTAAAGTAGAAATACCGCGATGTACAAAGTGCCAAAGTTACAGCCATAGAAAAGCTTTTTGCAGCAGAACCCCGTGTTGTCTTAAGTGCCCAGGTAATCATTTAACTACTGACTGTCAAAAAAAAGATAGAATGTTAAATGCGTAAATTGTGCGGAAGATCACCCAGCCAACCACAGAGGTTGCTTTGTGCACAAGCAACAAGTAATAAATATTCTACGCTAAGAAGAAAAGAAATAAATGCTAATGGAACAAATCGGATAACCTCTATACCACAAAGACAACCTCAAGAATATCCTACACCCAAATACTCGGAAGAAATAACCAAAATAATAATGACCAAAGTGCCAATAATAGCCAAATGTTACAACAAGGTACAAATAAATATCAAACAAATGACTTCAATGAATTAGAAAACATGATGGCACGCTTAACGGAACCACGGTCGTCACAAAAGTTGCATAATAGCTCAATCCACTTTAAGAGTCGCCGAATCAAACGCTAATAGTCTTTGCCAACATAAGCAAGAAATAAAAACATTTATAATAAACAATAACCTAGATGAAGTATTAATATCTGAAGCTCATTTCACTGATCGTTCCTACCTAAAAATAAATAATTATTCCATATACATTACTCAATATCCTGACGGAATAGCTCATGCAGGCACTGCAATTATAATACAAAGACTTGATTAAACTACCAGGTACAACCATATACAAGCTACAAGTGTTAACGTAGAAGACTGGCTGGAAACCTTAACAATTACAACAGCTTATTGACCTACTCTGACATCCCATAAATCAAGATCAATTTGATTATTTTTTCAATACTCTTGAGCGGCGATTTATTGCAGCAGAAAACTATAATGCCAAGCCTCACTAGGATGATGACACTTAAAGGGACAGAACTGTTGAAAACAATGGAAGTGAACAATTTATATATCTTATCAACTGGTCAACCAACCTACCAATAAACTAACTGATCTACTTGATTTCCGTGTAGTAAAGGGCATATCCCAAAATTACCTTAGAATTGAATCAAAATTAGATCTATCGTTGGTTTACTGCCTCATCGTAATTACGCTCAGTAGTCGGGTAAGAAAGATTAAATGGGAAGAATTCCGAACAATATTACATGAAAAATTACACTCAAAGTGCCTCTCAAAATTGAAAATGATATTTAATATCAGTTGAACACCTAACTAGAGCCATACAACAGGCTGCGTGCCAAACAACGCCGATATTATCACTTCTTGAGAATGGAGAGATCTTCCTATATTAGTAAAATAGAAAATAGCTGAAAAGGGCAAACTCAGAAAAAGATGGCAAAACTCAAAGGCATTAGGTCATAAAAGGGAACTCAATGTAGCAAGACATCTGAAAACACTACTGAACAATATGAAACGGCAAGCAATCCAAGACAACCTTACAACATTGTTTCCTACGGAAGCAATGGATTATTCGTGTTGGAGAGCAACCAGGACACTTCAGCAACTACAATAGTATATCTCTCCATTCAGATCATCAAATGGTACCTTGACAAAAAGTGATCATATAAAGGCAAATGTATTACCCATCATCTACAAGAAGTATTTACACCATATACGGCTAAAATTACTCCAAAAAAAGAGAATTTTATCTATGAATATCTCGCCTCCTTATTCCATATGACACTACCTGTTAAAAAATACGAGTAAATAAAGTAAAGCAAAGTATACTTACTAAATTGTATAACAAAGTCACCCAGCTATGATCACCGTACTACAGAGCAGGTGCACAGACTAATTGATCAAATGTACCAAAATCAAGAAAACAAAATATTGTTCTGCGGATTTTTTAGATATTATGCAAGCATTTGACAAGATATGGTACGAGGGGTTGCTGAAACTAATCTGCTTCATCCTTACTACACACTTACTCAAACAGATATTTTCTCGTAAAGATACAAGATTAATGCAAATCAATTTATCCGGTCAGTTTAGGGGTACCTCAAAGAAGCGTGTTAGATCAACGCTGTATCTGCTATATACTTTTAATATTTCAACTACAAATCTGAGGCATCTCACAACAATCCAGCCATAGAATGACTTTATCTTCAATACCACTTAAATCACATCCACATCTGGTTCAAAAAGTGGCGCATTAGAGCAAATGAGGACGAATCAAGATATGTAACCTTTACCTTACGTAAAGAAAGATGTTTTGTCTGTAATATACTTAAATAACCAACAGCTTCCACAAACAGAAGACGTGAAATGGTACTGGCTAATGAGTCGTCAATTGAATTACAAATATAAAATACTATATAATACTATATAAAGGGGTACTCAAGCCAGTGTGGACCTATGAGCTACAGCTGTGGGGGTCTGCTAGTAAATCCAACTTAACAGTACTGCAGCATTTTCATTCAAAAGCACTAAAAGCATTAAAAAAAATTATAATTCTATACATTAATGCTCATTTTCTTTGAACGATATTATATGTGTCTGCTTATAGGAGCAAGTGACAAAAATTGAAATAATAGCAGCAATACGTGCATCTTTTTCTTTTTTTTATTACCAAAACTTTTAATAGTAAGTCCCTATATAAACTATAAGGATAGCGCATAAAATATACTGGCCGCTAGTTTCCTCTGGAAAAATCAAAAGGGAAAGCCAAATTTGGTGTAGAATCCGAATCTGCGATTAGAAATTCAAAGAAACCAGTGCAAGATGCCTAAAAAATAGCATCTTTAATAATTATAAGACTTAACAGATGCCAGAAATAAAAAAAACCGGACTAAACGAACCAGTGCACAAAGCGCGCTTTTCCGTAGTATCTAATTGGTCGAGTCGGTAGCGGGTTTGCTTCAAGATGCAAGGTCGTCTTTTTGCTGTCTTTTGCATCATTGGCTACATTTAAATGGGGGAGAAGGCAGGGTTTGTACTTCTTCATCTCATGCATAGAAGTATAATTCAACAAGGCAGCAAGGCGGCCTTTACGTTATAATCTAGTTATATAGTAAGAAATATATTACTAAAAATAAGGCAGTTAACTTAATATAATTTTTGGTCTTAATTTTTTATATGTAATTTAATAATCAATTTATTGAGCATATTTCTTATTGTGCCAACTCTCTTTTTTTTCTAATTTAATTTAAAAAAAAAATTAATATTCCAAATCTTATACAAACACTGATGTTATCAAAAGAAATAACAAGTGTAAAATAAAAGTATTTACATAAACTGCAATATAATTAACTCTTTTCACTAACTTGAACTTAATTGTGTTGCATTTACTAAGAAAGTGATAACAATGGTAAAGAATAATATCTAACTACTAAACCTTGCCAGCGCCTTACTTAGAGTTAAGAAATTGAAAATTGAAAGTTTTTAAATGATAAATTTCTCACAATTAATTGGATTATCTGCTAATTACGTGCTCAGTTGCCGTTTTGTATTTAAGAATTTCGTTTATTTTAACCGTTGTTTTCTTGGTGTTTTTAACTTTTCACTAAACAAATTTTTAATTTGCTTATAGCCCTTTGCTTCTTTTCAGGTACAACAGCAAAAGCGATGCCCAAACGCTAGCGAGCTGGCCGCGAAATAAAATAAAATGTTAAGATGGCTGGGTCCGCGAAAGGCCCAAGGTGTTCCGGGTGGGCGTCCGGGGGACGCGTTGGACGCGCCCGGGGAGGTCACGGACGACCCACTGGCCGCCATCGACCCTGGCAGGAAAGGCCAGAAGATTTACTCAGTCAGCAGGTCAGTTCTCCTACTTCCTAGAGTACCCCTCAAATCTGGGACTGGTGCTAGGGACCTTGGTGGAGGGTGAGTGAACACTAATTAAGGTAGAATGCCAACGAATGTTATGATAATTTGAATCAGTTTCCAAACATTTTGAGAGTTTTAGAATTGACAAAAATTTTTAAATTATCGGTAATGAATAACGAGTCTTTTTAGAGTGCTTTAATCGTTCGGTATTTATATGTAATTAAAACTGATGACTATGGTTGCTTTAATGGTGAAAGACACATAGGTTTCCTGTCGACAGAAGTTTGTTTGTATTAACATTTAAGATTCATGATACTGTAAGATTGATATTGTATCTATCACAGTTATTTTTTAAGACCACGCGATAACTAATTTTTTCTGTTAAGAAACAAAACAATCTTTTTGTAAAACAATATTTTTAAATATTTTGATGTTTGATTAAACTATAAAAAAATAAACTCAACAAATGTTATTTAAATTAATATCAAAGAGCCATAATTTGAAAACTTTTGTAACATGAAAATTTCAGTAATATTCAGTTACACAATAATATTAATAGAAAAATTTATTATTGTCAAATGAAAATAATTTTTCAGTTTTAGACACCAAGAGAGTTCGTCCCTATTATGATTTATTGTTAATAAATTAATAATATTAAACTAATTAAAATAAATGGGAGATACCGTAATACCAAAATATAAGAATATTTGAAGACTAACTGAAATTGTATAATATAAATGCGTTGTGTATTTAATATTATTTTATGGTATTTTAATATATTTTTATATTACGCAATAGAACTCGGTTTAGAAAATTCTAAAACAGTTACTAAAACGGTAAGCTGACTGAGTAATATCTTCATTTGTATGTACGGTTTTCCCGCTATAAAACGGCCCGCTCAGTCGCTGCTAGGCGGACATGATGTCAATAAGTTTTATAAATAGTATTTGATATCATTGCCAAGGTATTATTAAATTATTCTTTCATTTAACTTTTTTTTGTAAGCCTTTTTTTAATCACTCGCTGTGATTCTATTTTCAGAACAAACCCATTATTCGATGACAGTTTGGACTCTTCAACCCTGGCGCGACAAAAGGGCCATCAGATGCCAAAAAAAGTCGCGAGACATAGCTATCCGCCGTCCGGAGAGAAGTCCAACTCCTCTGGCTACGGAGGGAGCCACGGGGAGGGCAGCAGCCACGAGCCGACCTATGCCGGGAAGGTCAGGCTGCGGGAGGACGTCGTGTCGGTGTTGGAGCAAAATTCCAACTACGTGAAGTCCATCCAGGTCGTGACCGCTGGCGCAAGGAACAAGTCCGTGCCATCGTCGGGCTCTGGTTCTTCCGGCGCCGGCACCCTGACCACAATCCCCGAAGGCAAGGTGGACTCGGGGATCCCGAGACCGATATGGCCGAAGGACCACGCAGGCGACCTCAAAAGGCAGGGCAACTCGTACGATTCGCTCGTGGACGAAGCTTTACTGTTATATACTAGTGTGAATTATGTTCCTAATAGTGAATCGACTCCTGTCAGTGATAAAGACGTTTCGGTGAGAGACATTCTGGTCGACCTTTCGAACTGCATAAATGCCACCATGGAGGGCAAGAACGGGGTCACGCCCGAGCAGATGCTCAAGTGCATTAAGGACAAAATTGCCGTGAGTCTGGAAGTGCTGCGGAATTCCACGGAAGAGGATATGAGGAAACTGTGCATAAATCTCAGTAACCGAACGAAGGTGAACTCTGTGGTGCGGGCGTTCAGCAACACATCGTCTAGCGGCAATTCGAGCCAAAGCTCGCCGGAGCTTAATAACGTTAGAGGGAGAACTGTTACAGCGGACGCGGAAGAAATATATCAGGAACCATCGGGCTCTTCTAGCAGCGGTTTTAGTGACTCCGTCAAACCTTATAAGAACTCTAAAAGTTTGCCGCCGCAAGAAGATCAGGCATTAAATGCTAACGGCATAAGAAACGCTATAATTTATGGGACTCTTTATCGAGGTAACGCGAAACTGTGTAGTGCAAACGATAAACTTTTAGACAAGAAAGTAAAAGTCCTGAGAAAACGGCGCCAAAGAAAAGTTTATTGCAAGCATCCGACGACGGAAAGCCTAGCGTTTGGCAACAATACTACGGGGTTAATTTAGCTCAGCAGGGCGATGTGAAGTATATGGCGAAGCCTACGGATGTACCATTATATGTAAGTCAAAAACCTAACTTTTAATATGATTGTGAATAAAATGAATAATTGTCTATTATAAAAATATCACTAAATTCTTCCTGTCACAATGTTAAGCTAAAAATAGATAAAATCAGCGAAATAATTCCGTACCAATTACAAAGAACAGACGGCATCAGTTTTATAGTTCAACGGAAGTAGATGAATAAATCTGATATTGCAAGTCGATCTGATTCAACTTATTGTTAGTTGCATCAATTGTTTAGCCAAGGAGAAAAGCCATCTTTGTGAGCGGTTTACAACTAACCAAGCAGGCAAAAAGCTAATTATTTTGCTGCGTGCTGGTCGTTAACTCCAAAAACTAGAGAGAAAGTCGCGCCCGTAACGATCATTATTACGGCCACTTGCTCCTAGATAATGATATAATGCGGTTCATTGGCATTGAAAAGCGAAGCATCTCTGATTGCGCACATAGATTACAGGGGCAAGTCGCCGCAAAAGCGCCCATCTTAGATTGTTTCGCGCGCAATTAATATATCCAATTAAATTTCTTTTTAATGAGATGAAAACCTTTAATGACAGATTGAAGTGCTGTGCCGCAAGTCATGGCACTTATGTAACGCAGTGCTCCTAAACAGCACGCTGCGAAGTATTTAGCAAACGGCGATTAGTTGTTATGCAACTAGACGATTTAAATTCACTACGACAGGTATGTAGACCGTACGTAATTGAAGCCTACGTGCTGGTTTCGCCAGGCGTTGCTCGTACCAGCATCAACGCCGCTTCAAAGGCGACATTTTTAAAGGTTGGTTAATATAAACAAGTGCTGCAAAATGTCCTATTTAGCACATGCACAAAGGCCGCCTTAATTTGATGTTTTTGTTCCGACGCTATAAAAATAGAATTGAATGGCAAATAGAACCACGAAATTATTCGACAATAATGAAACAAAAATTTTAAATGTTTATTTTAAATTTACATTCTGCATAAGTTTTTTTATTATGACGTGAACTAATAATGCTGCAAAATTTTTTTTAGAAATTTACGATTCAGAATATTGTTTATTTTTATTTCTGTGTACAAAACAATGTTATCAATTCTGTCAACAGTTATCATCTAAGGATCCAAAAGCTTAGTCATTTATAGTTGTTGATTTATACCGAATTCTACACATTTTTCTATAAATTTGCAAATAGTATAAAATTATATTTATTTGCTTTTAACCAAGTTATAACTTTATTACGAATAGAATCAAACGGTAATTTGTGTGATTTTGTTAAATTATATTTTAAGTGAAAATTTCATTAGGAAACGCAGAGAATTAATATAGTTAATTAAAATGATGTACAGTTAAACCAATAAAAATATCTTCAAAAGTTAGAAAATTGCAAGGAAAATAGTTCTCCATTTGGATTTATGAAAGGGAACAGCTGGCAATGACAAAAATTGAAATGGGGTAAAACTAAAAAAGTTGACACATGGTGTATTAGAACAATATTGAAGTATGGAAAGCTTGAGAACATTAAAAAAATGAGAAATAATAGACTTAACATACTATCTTTTTGTAGCCACAAGAAGATCATGGAGTAAGGAGTATAGAATAAGTAACAAAGCAACGGATCATAATGAAGAAAGAGGTAGGAGAAGAAGTAAAAGGGCATGCTTTACACAATTAAAATAGCTACAGCTTTGAAAGACAGTTATTCCATGTGCATATATGCCAACCATAGAATGTAAAGAGCAGGATGTAGCAAATGCGTGCAGAGAAATAGAAAAACTGATTACATTATCAAAGAATTTAATAGTTCTAAAAGACTGGAATGCAGTACTAGAAAGGGGACTAAAAAAATATTAATCTTCAATTTTATTTACGAAAAGATTACACATGGAAAACACTAGCAGATAAAAGAAGATATTAGATATATTACATCTTAATAAAATATCATTTCAAGAGTAAGGGTAAATTACAAAAGCTATCCAAGAACAGATACGGGATAGTAATTACAATCTAGTAATGCTATGTAATTTGTTTTAAGGAAAAAAAGACAGAACAAAACGCAGTAAGTAAAGAAATTATAACACGAAACTATTAAACATAAATTATAAACAAGGATTACAGAAAAATCGTCCAACATAACACTCTGGTCAAAAGTTCCGGAACTAACCCACCGAGGGCGCCACACCAAATGCGCTTATGTTTTAAGTAGTACCAACCTTTAAAAGAAAAGTGTCAAAATTTCATGACATTTCGTTCAGCAGTTTTCGAGATATTAAAGTTGAAGTGACGCTACTTCTGTGATTTTGTAAACAATAAATCAAAACGAGTTTTGTGTGTTAATAAAACACTGTTATTTAATGCGGGAAAAATACCGTTCAAGCTCAGCAATGGGTTGAAAAGTATTAGCTAGAAAATTTTCTGTCATAAACAACCATTTACCGATGGTATTCTGATTTTAAACGCGGTCTTACGGCCACCGAAGATGCGGAACGCTCAGGTCGTCCAAAAGAAGTGACTACACCAGAAAGCATCCAAAAAATTCTAAAAAGTGTTATGGACGATCGTAAAGTGAAGTTGCAGGAAATAGCTGACATCCTAAAGATATCAAAAAGCAGCGTGTTCATTTTGCACGAAAATTTGGGCATCAAAAAATTTTTTTTAAAATGGATACCGCGTTTGCTCACTATCGAGCAAAAACAACAACATGTTCATGAATCTGAGTGCTGTTTGGAGCTTTTTAAGCAAAGGATTTTTTGTGTTGGTATGTGACAATGGACGAAACGTGGATCCACCACTACACGCCAGAGTCAAAAAGAGCGTCTGCTGAGGGAAGAGCTGAGGGAGAGAGCCGTCTAAAGCATCCGAAGACTCAACAGTCGGCCGGCAAGGTTGTAGCGTCTGTTTTTGGGATTCGCATGGAATATTGTTTATTAACTATATGAAGAAGGGGCGAACAATCGACAGCGATTATTATATTGCATTATTGGACCTATTGAGTGACGAAATAAAGTGTAAACGACCTTACATGGCAAAGAAAAAAAGGCTGTTTCACCAAGACAATGCATTAATTCACAAGTCGATGAAAACCATTGAACGACTTACGATTCGAATTGCTGCCCCACCTACCATATTCTTCAGATATTGCGACTATTATCTGTTCGCAGATCTCAAAAAAATTTGGCTCTAACGAAGAAGTGATTGCCCAAACTGAAGACTATTTTGAGGCAAAAAGTAAATCGTTTTATAAGAAAGGCATAGCAATTTTACAAAAGCGTTGAAATGAATGTATCGCTCTAGATGGAGAGTATATAGATGAATAAGTCGGATTTTTCGAAAAATGTGTTTTTATTGGTTAGTTTCGGAACTTTTTGACCCGAGAAGTAGAGAAACCTTGGCATACACTAAAGAGTGCAGTTCAACAATCAACTGAACAAGACCTATAAAAATTAAATAAAGACAATGCTAAACCACGAGTAACCGCAGAAATTTAAAATCAATAAGAGGAAGAAGACTATTAAAAAAGGCAAATATAATAATAATAAAACAAAAAAAAATACGGGGAACTAGACAATAGAGCAAAAAAGAAAATCTATTAGAGCAAAAGAAGAGATCCAAAGACATCTAATATTGTCAAAGAACATATGGTGCTGCTTACAAAAATTTAAAACATTTTACAGAGACAATAATCGATGTTACTAGCAATTCTGTTACCTATGTGTTGTAGCTCACTCGAGAGTTTTGAACTGGAGTCTCTCTCAGAGCAAAAGGTGTCTTTTCTAGCTGGATTTAAGCTCACGAGAAACTAAACGTTTTTTCCCCTGAGAACCAATTTAACACTAACTTTCCCTATCTGCAATACTGTCGTAATTTTATACACAATAGATTTTGGAAATTTCACTTGATTTGCTATAAATCTAACATTCAGACGTCGGCCAGTGTCAAAAACTGCTTTCACCTTGGCAACATTGACCAGAGTGTAAAACGTTAATAGGTGCTCTCATTGCTCATGCTCGACTCTCTTCATTTCTTCAACACATTATGCCATCTGTTCAGGTTTGAGTGGACTGTATCGTATTAAAATTTTAAACAAAGGAACTTCAATCAAAAAACCAAAGCTGGAAAGCTCACCTTTGAAAGCGGACGCTCTGCTGCAGAAATCGGCTCCCCGTGCTATACTTCTAGGGAATCAAGGAAGAGGAAAAAATGGTGTTGGTGGAAAAAAGGACGAGTTACGCCAATCTTCGCTTCGGGGCCGTTCAGAAGCGTCCTTCCTGATGTGGGTCCTTCGGCTGGTTGTGTCCGAAGTTTACCAGTAGGTTTTTCTTGGTTTCTCGCAGGCTCAGATACAACGGAAATCGGACGGAGCCTTTCCGCCGGCACAATTTTGACACCCAAATACAATCGGCCAGCAAAACGACCTTCGGGATGAGGAACCTCTGGTCGGCAAAATCTCGAATCCCATTATAACAATCGGCCTTCAACAAACGACCACCGGAATGTGGAAACTCTTGCCGTAAATTAAACACGCCAGCGAATTCTCGGTCAAAAACGGTTTTGTACACATGGACAAATTAAAGCCCGTCGAACGTTTCCAAAACTATTATGGCTATTATTCACAAACGAGCGAAAAGAGAAAAGGCCGCGGCCGAAGCCGCTCTGCTTTGCGCACCGCGCAAGCGGGCAAATTCGTCGCAGCTATCTCAAATCAGAACTAAAGCGCGTATACAGAGGGAGCCATAAGACGGCCGGTCCTAATTTAAAATCCAAATAAAAGTAATTAGAGATTGGCACAAACACCATCTGAACACTTGCGTTTTCGATAAAGCATTATTCTGGTAGGCTTTTGATCTACATGTTACTCATGACGCGACGCTCAAATAGTTATTCATTTTGCAAGCGATACTCGCTCTATAAAGGCTCAAAGAAAAATGAGTTGACTTCGACCGTTTACCCGCCATCCCCAATTAACCGCCTGGTCTAAAAATCGACCCTCGACACTTATGCTCAGTCCAAGTAAATCAGTTCCATTACTTTTCGGGCGTATCTTTTTTGCTATTTATTATCAGATATTGTCGATTTGATAATTGTTCTACTTTGTTTGGCCAAATTTTTGAAGACCTAAAATTTTAACTAGACACATTTTTAAATGAATTGCTCTGAGTGAATCAAAATATATATAAGTGCACCGCTTCATGGTACTTTAGAATCGTTTAATTGTTTACTATGGCCCCAAACGCTCCGCTTGGACCAAGAAAATCAGTTTTTTCCCTGAAGTACCTTGCGCAAGTTCAAAAAGATTAACACACCTTTGATAAAACTGAAAGACTTATGCAACAAACCCATCAAGAAGTTATAAGGCTAGGAGAGAGATGACAAAAATAAAATTTGTTCTTTATTAATAAGAATTCGTTCTATTGATTTGAGAAATAAAACTAGATAATTTATTGATTTCCAATAAACTTTTCATTAATCTTCAAATTTGAAAGGATGAAAACCTTACGATCCAATTAATTCAGAAATTTCAGTTGAATGCTTGTATGGGCCAGAATTTTTTGTTATAAGTGAAAGTTTTGAGATTTTCTTAAAGTATGTTTTTTTAAGTTAAATAAAAAATTTTCAAAGGTTATTTTACGTCCATAATCAAAAGTAAACAACAAATTTCAATATTTTTTTGATAGAATAATATAACTCAAAATAATCTTAAGCTATCAAATCGAGTGTTTTTTTAGTATTCTAATGCATATATTTTAATTAATTTTCATCTATTTTGCAAAACATGACGGCAGTGTTTGTCCATCGTGGTTAAAGCAGAAAATTAGCTTTGGCCCAAGTTGTTCCTGTCGTAATTTCTTATGATGGATTGATTATCCAGCAGAATCCCATCTAAGTAAGCAATAAATTTACTGCAGTTCGTCTAGCATCGGATTAGTTCCAGATCTCTGGTTTATTATGATTTTAATTGTTACTATACATGAAGTCATAGATATTTTTGAAAGTTTTCGTTCCTTTTTGTTGTCGATTGTTCATTCAGGTTCTCATTTCTGTTCACATTTCCCTATTTTGTACCGTTCTTTTTTATAGCCCTCCATGTCTTTAATGTAGTCCATTTATCTAATTTATGGCCATTTTCCTTTCTTTCTTTTTTTTTCTGTTTAGTAACTTGATTCTGTGGGTTTATAACTTAGTTGTTTGTCGTGATTATATATGATTTTATGTTAATGTGAATTGTTTCTTTATTTTTGGCTAGCCTATCGATATCGGCTTTAGTAAAGATTCAAGTGTTAAAGCTTTGTTTTTGTATATTATAAATGTGTTTACTTTTAAACGAACGGTTTTTTTTATAATTTTATTATTCAATTAGTACAACTGAAAATTTATTTCGGTCAAAGAATGTTCAAGGAAAATTAAAATGGAATCTCACAGAAAAATTATTAAAAGAGATGCTGAAATTAATAGTAAAAAATTACGTCTATAAGTTGTTCTTAACAATTATACTAAGATTTTAAATTATTTTAAATCAATGTGAAAACTTAACAACAAAGTTATTCATTGAAAAACAGCTATAGTAGAACTACGAAATGAAAACGCAAAAACAGCAGAAGGTGATTTCACTGAAAATATATCATCTACTCGCTTTAAGTAATGTACATCAAATTTTATTAATGTCAAGAAAGAACTTACAAGAGTATGTATAGTTGAAAAAAGATTAAGTAAATTCAAAAGTATCTGCAAAGTAACATAAACTAAAGATCTAACAAAACAAAAAAAAAATTTAGTTTCGATTTTCTTAAAATTTTGAATTATTTAAAGCTAAACTTTTGTTAAATAAATGATATCAGGATCGATTGCAGACATAGCAAATTACTAATTGGTTGTTTTCAAATATATTTCGTAGTTATTAACAAATTAATTGCTTTGTTAAAACTTGGAATGTTAGCCAACTTGTACTGAATTGTAATTTGGCTTCTGTATTTAAATAAAATTAAGACTTTGTTTCACGTTTTCTTTTATTGCACAAACACATGTCCACAATAATTGTATTTTAAATTCAAATCTTGTTCCAAAGTGGTTTGTAAAGATCTATTTCAAGATAAGGTGGGCAAACAACCTCTTAATCAGCCATGCTCCTTCTGAAGTTACCTTTACTCGAGTGTTTGCTTAACATTTGTTGTTGTGGTGTACAAACATCGTTCGGTGGACAAAAATGGAAGCCCACTTGGTTGGCAGCTGTGATTCAACCGGCGTGATTTGAATCGCTGAAATGATCGGCGCAAACGGTTATGTAAATCTCCCAAGTTGTCTCAAAGTTGTCATGAATGAGCAGCCGCGTGGATTGCGTAAACGCAGCATTGCGTAGGAGTGTGACATATGGGTGTATCGAATGTAATTTTGAAATAAGAACTTTGAAGGCGTAATTTATTTGCTTTGGACTTGTGGCTGGCATACAGATGACGTCTTTGTTTGTGTTTGTAAATGATCCTAATCGTTTCTGGTTATATTACTTGCATGTACGTACGTAATGTAGTCAAAAAGTTTTTGGTATGCTAGCGTTATATTGTTTAAATGTTCAATTTTTACTGTTTTATTTTATTCAAATAAGAAAAAATCTTAATTAATTCAAATTACGTGGGTTAATAAAACATAATTTCTTTTATAAACATAAAAGGTAACGAAAAAGAAGGTCACCAATGTGGTTCGAGGACCAGCGTTACTAAGAAGATTATTTGCAATGCTCGTCATTTTCTCTAAAACGAGCGTCGATTAGCGATTGCTGAAATTTCTTCTGAGGTCGGAATAAGCTGTGGCAGTGCTTAAATAATCGTTACTGACATTCTTAACTTTTAAAAAAATAGGTCCGTTTTTTATGCCGTACTGGTACCCAGACTACAAGACATTCAGGGTTTTTGTTGTACTACACTGACATTCCGTTCTAACAATGCACTTGGAGGACAGAGATTTGGTAACAATAGTAGTATTAAAAAAATTATCTATCCGTTGGAAAAGATATGTTTTTAAGTGAGCAGATTATGTAGAAAAATAACTTTATAATTTCATCTTTATAGTGCTTTAGTAAATTCAAAAAATATGTCCAAGTAAATAAGAAATAGATAAGTGGAACCCTCATTTCATGAATTTCTGTTTTATGAAATTCTGTGTTTACTGAAAACTTTAACGCAATTATGCTCCTGATATAATTTACCATAACATTTTTATCCTGTTTTAAGAACTAAAATTTTATTTAACAAACAAAACAAAATGAAAACGTACTTATACCAAATACCAGAACTAATTTTATTCGGAGTTCTTGGCACTCAATACGAATAAGATAATAATTTACTCTAATCTCATTAGTTCATAGGTTAAGTAATAGAAAGTTTAAGGTAAAGAAAGCAATGCGTTAAAAGCACTGTTATGCTGCAAAAACGCAAGATTGTTTATCTCCAATCAATGCAGATTAAACTGCAAAACACGTAATTAGCTTTATTTTCATCAAATATGACATTAAAACTGCACCTAGTAAATTAGGAAGTAATAAAAACAATTTCGTGGCAGCCTCTAAGAGGCAAATAGTTTTGGTAATGTAGTGATTTGATGTAATCTATCCATATTTAGTGAGTCAGGCCTAGAAACCAAAAATTTTTATATTTATATCTCTCTATGCCTTATTCTATCTTCTTTATTTTTAAAATCATACTTAATTATATGCCCAAGAAATATATGCGTGAATTTTGATCTAAATCTGGCAAGAAATGTGAAAATTACAAACATTACAACACTGCTTATATCGCTTATTTTATTCAAATTCAATAAGAAGTCTTAAATGGGGGTAATTTTAAGGTCTAGGAAACATGGAACAAAAAATTGCATTATAAATTTTTGCACGCCATGACATGTAGGACTCCGCAATAATCAATGTTTCTACAAAGTGTAACTGAAACATCAAGGTTTCTATTAGGAGAAAGAAATTTATTTTGATAAAAATGTCAGATATTTTAGGCACTAAAGGGTTCCATTTCTCTTAGGAAGTGTGTTTCGAAAATTGGTAATGCACGAAACATAGCGTTTCTCCAGCCGCTATCTAGAATTACTTTAAAAAAGCTAGCTATACATTCTTCTTCTTCAGGTGCCGTCTCCGTCACGAAGGTTGCAATCATTACTGCTATGCGAATTTTTGAACAATTGGTTTGTGTTACAGTTAAACTGTTGTCTTAGATGAAGTCCTCTTCTTCCAACACTTCGTTTTCCTTGGATCTTTTCTTGTATCATTACTTGAAGCAAAAGGTATCTATCACCCCTCATGATGTGGCCAAGGTATTGTAGTTTTCTTTCCATGATGGTATTAATAATTTCTTTTCCTTTTTGTATTCTTCTCAATACTTCTGCATTCATTACTCGATCTACCCATAATATTTTTAACACTCTTCTGTATATCCATAATTCGAAAGCTTCCAACCTTTTATTGTCCATGTTTCCATTCTACAGAACAACGCTGATAGTACATAGCATCTGATTAATCTCATTTTCAGTTCAGTTCAGATTGATATCTCTTCCACATAAAGCTTTACTCATTTTGATAAAAGTTGACCTTGCCACTATTTTGCATTATTTTCCATATTATATTTAGAGTATGACCACTAAATTTTGTCAGTCAGTGAGCCGGAGACAGCACGGCGCCACCCGCCAAGGACCGACATTGGGCCGGTTTGGCTTTTGGCGGGTGGTGGAGGTAGGCCGAAGCCCCCCCCCCCAGCTTAAGGGCATGCGCTCACACGAGGTCAGCGAGGCCCTCCCGTCCCTAAAAGCGGTGCCACTACCCCTAAGAGTCCAACACCATCGAGGGGGAACCGAGAAGCCGCCTCGGTTGGCTTCCCCTCCCTTAGTCCTCGTGTCGGTAAGGTTCCCTTACCTCGTTTGACAGTACCCGTCGAGGTCACTCACGTGATACCTCTACCCCTCTGTTACTACTAGCGGCATCCGTTGCCCACAGATGTGGGATTGGGTAGCTCCACTAGCAGTTTTACGGGTATCTCGCGTCACGGGGTGAGACGCACTACCCACTCGTGTCGGTAAAGTTTCCTTTACCACGTTGGACGAGCAGCCGTCGAGGTCACTTACGTGAGCCTCTACTTCACATCAGTTGGGGCTTTTCGCATCCGTTACCCACAATTGTGGGATTGGGTAGCTAGAAGCGCCTTTACGAGCCAGCGCCGTGAAGTACACGCTGGCCCACTCGTGTTGGTAGAGTTTCCCCCACCTCGTTTGACGAGCAGCCGTCGAGGTCGCTTGCGCGATCCTCTACCACATATCGCTACTGCTACCGTCGCCCGTTGCCCTCTGTGCAGGGATTGGGTAGACTGCATAGCAGTTTTAACGGGATAACGTCATGTGGTCTAACGTCTCCGTAGGCCTGGGGCCTAATCGATGTAGCAAATACTCCGTCGATAGTACTCGTGTTGGCAGGATTTCTCCTGCCTCGTTTGACGAGTTGCCGGCGAGGTCACTTGCGTGAACCTCTACCCCACGTCATTACTACAGGCGGCATCTGTTACCCACGGATGTGGGATAGGGTAGCTCCACCCGTAGTTTTATGGGTAAACGGTGGGGGGTCTCCCGTTTACCCGCAATTTTTGATTTTACATTCATGACTTTGGTTATGGATGAACCGCGGCGGTCGTGCACGGAACACGGACGAATTTAATAGTGGCGATAAATAATCCGAATACGGGTCTTATCACACTGAAATTGAACGTAGTGAAGTGCAGAACACCGGTAAGCAGAAGTGACATAAGTGAAGTAAACAATAGTAAATAATAATTAAAACTGAAGTGCAATTTAAACTGAGTTATAACAAGCTAAAACCAAACTTTCCTTCAATAACGGCCGACTTTATCAATCGAGAGAGCGCAACGGGGTATTAGAGGTCGACCTGAGCGAATGAACTGTGCGATAAGCCGACCCGCGATTATCGGAGTTTGAAACTAAAAACTGTAAATATTTATTTAAAGTACTAGTGTAAATATTTATGTAAAATTCAAATGAGTAACAGTGTTAAAAGGAACATAGATTTAAATAGCAGTGAAGAGAAAGAAATAGAGATATTCAAGCCTAGCAAAAAAGTAATTAGATCACCAACTGAAGAACACAAACAGAAGCCGACAATAACAAATATGGCAGATTTCCAAGAAATCAAGAATATGATGCTAACAATGACTCAAGAAATAAAGAAAAACACCGAAGAAACACGTAAACTAAGAGAGGAAATGCAAAAAAAAAGAGGAAAGATGGCTAACGGAGAAGAAACAACTAAAAAATAGGATCACCAAATTAGAAAACCAGATAGAAGGAATGGATAAGGAGAAAAGGAGAAACAACGTGGTGATAAAAGGAATAGGATTTGACCCACAACAGAAACAAAACGCGGCTAAACAATTCCTAAAGGACAGATTAATGGTAGAAGCAGAAGTAAACAAAGTAATAAGCATCAAAACCAAGGAGGGACGATTAGTAACTATTATTGAAGTAAATGCATGGGAAACTAAACAAGAAATTATGAAGAACAAATACAAATTGAAAGGTAGTAAGATATATATTGAAAATGATCTAACACTAAAGGAAAGAGAAATACAGGCTGAGATAAGGAAAATTGCTAAGGAAGAAATTACCAAAGGACACAAAGTAAAAATAGGATACAGGAAAATAACCATTGATGGAGAAGCCTACATATGGGATGATGATGAAAAGGGCGTAACCATAGCAAAAAATTGAACAAACCAAACAAAGGAATAACAGAGATGACGAAAATGGCAAAGAAAAAGGACAATGAAGCGGAATACAAATTATGGAAAAGTGAAAAATGGAAAATAGGGACAAAAAAGAGAAAGACGAAACACTAACAAAAGAAATAGAAAAACAAAGAGAAATACAAATAAAAAAGAAACTAAATACATGGAAACTAGGAGCTTGGAATATCAGAAGTATACAAGGAAAAGAAGTGGAAATAATAAACGAATTTGAAGCAGCAAATTTAGAAATATTAGTGATAAATGAAACAAAAAAGAAAGGAAATGGAGAAATCAGTCTAACAAACGGGCACATATTAATATACAGTGGAGTACAGAACGATCAAAGAGCAGCAGGTGGAGTTGACTGTATAATACACAAAAAAATAACTGAACAAATCAGTACCTGGAAAGCAATATCGGAAAGAATACTATTAGTAGAATTAAGGAATAGACATGGAAAGATTATGACAATAATATCAATATACGGACCAGACGAAAATGAAAGAGTAGAAGAGAAGAAAAATTCTGGGAAGAATTAACAAATACCACAGAAGAAGCAAAAGGAAGTATATACATAGCAGGCGACTTCAATAGTAGAGTAGGGAAGAAAGATGAAGAATATAAAGAAATAATAGGACAATATGGAGAGGAAGTGCGAAACAATAACGGGAAAAGACTTTTGGATTTCTGTCAATTGCAAAACATAATTATAACCAACACATTCTATCAACACAAGGAAATACACAAGTTCACTAGAGTACAAATAAATAGAGGGCAGAAATCAATCATAGATTATATATTAGCACAAAAGAAGAGAAGAAAATATATTAGATGTAAGAGTGAAAAGAAGTGCAGAAATCTATAGCGACCACTACTTGCTTATAGGAAAAATAAGACAAAATGACACGGAAATAGAAAAAACATTAAAAACAATAAAACGAAGCCATACAGCAATAAAAACAAACTTAGAAATAAAGAAACTGCAAAATATATCAACAGAAAACAGAAAACAAACTAAAGAACAAAATGGACGTAATAAAACAGGCAGATGCACAAAAGGATGGAAGCTATTTAAAGAAATCCTAAATAATACAGTGAAAGAGATATGTGGAACTTATAGGATGGAAAACGGAAAAACAAACAGCCTGGTGGACAAATGAGATAAAAGAAGAAACCATGAAGAAGAAGAAAGAATGGAAAAATACTTAACAAGCAAAACAACAGAACAATACGAATTATATAAAAATCAAAGGAAAAAGTAAAGGAATTAGTAGCAACAGCAAAAGAAAACTTTGGACAGATTTTGGAAACAAAATGGAAAAAGATAGCACAGGTAACCAGAAATTATTTTACAAAATCATAAAATCCTTTAGAACAGAAGAGCAGAGAAAGAGATATACATAAAGAACAAAAACCAAGAAACAATAACAAATGACACAGAAATAATGGAAAGATGGAGAGAATACTTTCAGGAGCTACTAGGACAACAGACACGTACAACAAGAATTATTACAAATGAAACGGGAAAACAAACCAGATAGAAGAAGAGGAAATTGAAAAATAAAATGGACGAGCTGAGGAATGTAGTAAGAAAACTAAAAATGGAAAAGCACCGGGAGATGATAAAGTTACAGCAGAAATGATTAAACACTTGGGAGAGACAGGGATGGAATTACTACTAGAAATATTAAACAAAGCATGGCAAAGTGAAAAATTCCAGAAGAATGGGAGTGGCACTAATAACGCCAATACACAAGAAGGAGACAGAAAACAGTGCTGTAACTATAGAGGAATAACGCTACTGAACATTATTATAAAATATATGAACAAATAATCAATAACAGATTAAAAATAATATTAGAACCCCAACTAGCAGAACCGCAAAGTGGATTTAGACCAGGGAGAAGTGCGCAAGACCACATCTTCACAATTAAACAACTAATAGAGAAAAGACAACCACAAAACAAAAATCTTTACCTAGCCTTTATAGATCTGCAGAAGGCATTTGACACAGTTCCTAGAGATAAAGTATGGAAAGGACTGAAAGAAAAGGAATAAATAACAAAATTATACGAGTGATTGAAGACCTATATGAAACCAACACAAATTACATAATAAGTAACAATAGGAAATCAGAAGGGTTCAAGACAGAGAAGGATTAAGACAGGGAGGAGGACTAAGCCCAACCTTATTTAATATACACATGGACAATATCATCAGAAAAACTGAACAAAACATAAAGAAGTTGTTTGTAGGACATAGAAATTTAGAAAGAGTAGAAATAGCCGAGGGAGTTTTCGCAGACGACGTGGTGTTAATAGCAGGACAGGAAAAACTTTACAAGAAAATATAAATACATGGAAAGAAGTACTAGAAACAGAGGGCATGAAAATAAACATAGATAAAACTAAGATAGTGGTAATTGGAGAACAGGATATTAGAACAAATATCAGAATAGAAGACATCAAAATAGAACAAGTAAAGGAATATAAGTATTTGGGAATAACATTAGACAAAACAGGGAAACAAGTTGCAGAAATAAACGAGAGAATAAATAAAACAATAAAACTGTACTATGCAATGAACAAAAATTCATAAACAAGAAAGAAATAAGTAATAAAACCAAGATAAAAGTCTTTAATACAATATACAGACCAGTACTAACCTACGGAAGTGAATCGTGGATACTCTCAAACAGACAAAAACCAAATCCAAGCTACAGAAATGAAATACCTTAGACGAATACTAGGAGTAACCAGAAAGGACAGGATTAGAAACACAGAAATAAGAAAAGAATTAGAGGTGAAACCAATCATACAATTTATAGAACAAAAGCAACTCAGTTGGTGGGGACATATACAGCGAATGAATAACAAAAGACAAGTAAAGGCAGTATACGATGCCAAGACACAGACAAAAGGAAAAGGGAAGACCAAGGAAACAATGGAACCAAGTGATAGAAGAAATACTACAAAAAGAGGAAAATCATGGGAAGAGGCAAAAAGAGTAGCAAGAAATAGAAAAGATTGGAAGAAATTTATAGAAGAAAAATAAAAATAAAAATAAAATGTAATTATAGATATATAATGTAATATGAATAAATAAGAATGTAAACCCGACACCGAAAGGTATAAGGGTAACGATTATAATAATAAATATTTAGAGTTAATCCATATTTTTCACTTGCTTTCGTTACTTTATTTATCATTGCCTGCAACTCATCTAGACTAGTGGCCAGCAGTATAGTGTCGTCAGCATATCGCATATTGTTGATAGGTGTTCCATTTACTTTAACACCGATTATTTCGTCTACTGGTGCTTTTTTCATGATTTCTTCTGAATATACATTAAAAAGTGTTGGCGCAACGCACTGTTTTGATTAACTCCTCTTCTTATTTCTATTTGTTTTGTGCATTTATCTTCTACTTTTATAACTGCTTTCTGATAATAATAATACAGATTGGAGATGATTTTAATGTCAATTGTGTCTAAAAAATTTTTCTCTAGTACTTGAATAAGTTGATCATGTCGAACTCTGTCGAACGCTTTGTTATAATCTAAAAAACAA
Organism: Sinelater perroti; assembly: GCA_036346155.1. Lineage (NCBI taxonomy): Eukaryota > Metazoa > Arthropoda > Insecta > Coleoptera > Elateridae > Sinelater > Sinelater perroti. The sequence continues at coordinate 168,513 of JARFIY010000355.1, read as the reverse complement.
ATTTACAACTCTTCATTCACATTCATGCAACGTTGTATTAGAATATTTAATGCAAATAGTGCCTTCCTCGTTCCAAATCCGGCTCTAAAGTCGAATTGTGTTTCGCTGATATATTGTTATAATTTTTTTTTGTATATTCTACAAAGTACTATTTTTAGATATATTTTTAAGGTGTGGCTCATAAGAGTTATTGTGCGATGGTCTGTGCATAGCTTTCCATTCGGCTTGTTGGAAAGAATTACAAACGTTGATATTAGCCAGTCTGTTGGTACAATCCCTGTTGAATAGATGGTATTGAATACATCTACAAGAATAAGGATATTATCTTCTTCGATTAGTTTGAGTATTCCCGATGTTAACTCATCTGGCCCTGGTGCTCTTCTATTTTTCATTATCTGTTTGAATTACTTCTTCTTTAGATATATTTAGTCCATTATTTTCTTTCCGACTTCTTATTTCGCTTTTGTGTCTGACATTTTTGAATAATTCTTCAATATATGTTTTCTATTCTTTTAATTTTTCTTCGATATTTATAATTATTTTTTCTTTTTTATTCATTAATGTATTTGGTTTTCTTCGTTTCTGATTTCTCGTAAGCTCTTTCACTTTTTTGTGAATATTAAAATTATCATGTTTCAATTGTAATTCTTTTATTTCTTTACATTTTGTTTTATACCATTTCTCTTTCGCTTTTCTTATTTCCTTTCTTATTTATTTTTGTATTTTCTTATATTCAGTGATATTGTTTTTATAATTTCGTCATGTGATTATAAGCTGAAATATTTCGGGGGTCATCCAGTTTTGTTTTGTCCTTTGTGATTGCTTTGTAAGTATTTCATAACTAGGTCCTAACATTGCATTCTCGAAATTTTCCCATTTGTTGTTGTTTATATCTTATTGGGTTAATGCGTGTAGTTTTATGGTTCTTAAATTATTGTTTATTTTATTCTTTACTTCTTGTCTTATCTATTGATTTTTTAATTGTGATATGTTTATTCTTTTATTTGTTGTTTTACCTACTTGCGTTTTTAGTTTGATATTAATTTTAGCTATTACCGGGTTGTGATCTCATGACACATCAGCGCCTGGGTAAGTTTTTACAGCTTTCATTATGTTTCTGTATCTTTCATTGATAAGAATACAGTCAATCTGGATTCTTACGATTTTATCCGAATTATCCTGATGCGCTTTCCAAGCATATAAGCCATGCTTTGGTAGCAAAAAGAAGGGGTTCATTATAATTAAGTGCTTTTCTTAGTATAATTGTATTAAACGTTTTCCTCTTTCGTTTTTTATTTTGAGTCCAAATCTTCCCACGTGTTTAACATATTCTTCTTTGCCAAATTTGGCATTAAAATCACCTAGAACTATGATGATGTCTTTAGATTTGACAGATTGATATATATTATCGATTTATTCATAGAATACCTCTAGCTCTTTATCTGCTTTCTTGTCGATAGGGGCATATGTTTGAATTAAGGTGAGTTTGTAGTGTTTTGTCTGTACTTGTTGTAGCATGACTATCTGATATTGGGATGAAATTTATTACTGATTTGTTTACTTCTTTCGTGGCCATTATTGCAACTCCATTCCTGTGATTAGGGTCATCGCCATCATTATCTGAGTAGTAGATCGTACCGTTTGCTATTGATTGTTGTCTCTTATACATACACATACTCACCATTCTATTCCACACTTTTGCTCGCATAAGCCCCTGGGTTATAGCAGAATATCAGAGTTTTGCTCCATACTTGGAGTAATGCTATACTCTAAGCTATAGCCCATTTGCAACGCTGCAGCATCCTTAGGTATATGTTACATAGTTTTGTCTTTACTCCTAATCTGTGTCTGTATTATTGTCTTCTGTATTTTGTTCAACTGTTTTGTTCCCTTAATCACGCACGATATGTGTGTGATAGTAATTATGTACGCATGTACCTATTCTTGTAAAATGTACCTCTATTGTGTTGCAGTGATACAATTAAAGAATTTATCTATCTATTTATCTATCTATCTTATTAGACCATCTAATCAACGAACTTAAAAAGTTCGTTACTGAATTCTATGTCTGTCTGTCGGTCTGTCTGTCGCTGTCACAAAATTATGGATTTTTTAAAATTTGAAAATGGATTCTTATAGGAAATTTTACGCTGAATTCGAAAATGAAGTCGATAAAATTCCATGTCGAATAATTTTCGAGATATTCGAAATCGAAAGGTCTTTTTAAGTTCGTTCCGGGATTGCTTACAGAGTAATCTCTTCGCCGGCCCCATGTTTTTACTTATACTTAGTATGTTCAGGTTCAATCTTTGCATTTCCTGTATTATAGTGTGTGTTTTTAGGCTTCGTACATATTTCGTACGTTCCATGTACCAATGTTCATAGCGTTATTTAAAACTTTCCCCCGGAGATCCGATTGGGGGATGTTTATCTCCGGAATTAATTTTAATCTTGAAATTAATCATGATGATTTCTTTACTAGGGACAATCGTATAGAATCTTTAATGCAGTGGGACTTTTATCGGCAGAGAATGCATGATCTATAACTCTTCCATAAGTGGTATGCAGAAGTAAATTGGTTAATTATTTCTAGTTTTGATATTTATTTTAGGAACACCATATTTGGAGGAATCCGCCACCTTAGAGGCACCGGATGATCAGCAAAATCAAAACCATACATTACAATCAGATAATTGAAATAAGGGTGTTATTATTTAAACGGTAAGAATTCAAACGAGAAGTGATGGACTATATTACGGAGAATAATATCTAAAATTATGGTATGTCAAGGTAAAAAATTGTTAAAAAATTAGTGAATAAAGGAAACGAAAATGGGGAACAGAAAGACGATGATTACAAAATCAAAACCATAAATATAAAGAACTATTATCAGAATTTTGAAACACTAAGACGCGTGTTCCAATTTCAAAACGGTATGAGGAAAAATAGTTAAGTATTTTAAGTAAATGCAAAGCATTTTATAAAAAAAAAACGTATAATCGGCAAACATAAATGACATTTTCAAGGAGAAAACTGTTTTTAAATAGCATACCCTATATATTAGTGACATCGCAGTCAAGCGTCGGAGGTAATGCGCCGTTTTTGATATGCGAGTCGTTGTCGTTAAGACCACGGTGCGCCGCGGCGGTACTCATAAAGAACAATGGTTCTGGCGCTACGAGAAAACTCCAGAACAGATGCTGAATACACAAATAGCACGTTAAGTTACCGAAAGCTAAGTGAATATAGTTTGATTTAATATTAGAAAATACCCGTCTTAGTATACATATATGTCATTACAAATGTGTTTTATTCACAACTTTAAGAGCAAAAACGTTATAATATATTTTTTAAATATTGATACTCTTTTAAATTACAAATCTAACTGTTGTGTAACGAATAAGAGAGAGGTTAAAACAGTATTCGTATTTTCTAAGTTCCTGCAATCTTACTGCATACTCATTTTACTAACCAAAAGTTTCAGAAGAATTAGGAGATAAAATAATTATTATTTCTAAATTAGCGGTTGTAAGAATCAATGGCGATTAAGGCGCACTTACTTAGTAACTTTATTAAAGTCAATTACTTTTTCTTTTAATTTATTTATAATATTAGAATTAATGAATTTTGCAAAACTCACTGTCTACATTTGAATTTGTAATCTAGTACCATAATTTACAAAATATAAGGATGTCATTAAAAAAAACTACTTTGATTCTTTACTTAAAAATAGATCACTCTGTATATTTAAACTTTTAAATTAGAAGCTTAGTTACCTTTGTTAGAAACTTCTTTTGTAGATTTATTATACAACTTTTACATATATGTGTATGTAAAACAATGAGGGGTGTAATGATTTCTTGATACACTTTATCTGGGAAAGTTTTTATGCCAAACCTTGTTAAATAAAAGTTTTACTGTAACATAATATATGCAACCATTCGCAAAGTTTTTCATTGTGGTAACTTTTAAAAAATCGTCTATTTTTTAAAGACCTATAATTTATCGACAGATTTTTACTGGTCATTGTAACAACTCAAAATTTTTACCTGTTAAAAACTTATTTTGTAATCAAATGGCATTCAAAAAGAAAAAATAAAATTAAAGAGAGTAATTATAAAAATAAATCTGAAGATTAAGATATAAGAAAATTGGGACAACTGCTGACTTACAAAATTATATGCAAAAATTGTTTTTTAAACTTAAACGTTTTAAAGGCAAATTTTATTTAAAACACTATTTAATGTGTTGTTTTATCTATTTTATAAATTAATTGAAAAAATTTAAACGGGGTGCAGTCTAAAAGCAAACCTAATATTGTTATAAAAAAAACTACTTTTGCTAAACTTGAGTTTTACTTGATATTTGTTTTAGAATGGCTTGGGTCTCATTTGATCTCTGAGTTTATTTTATTTAAAATATGCCAATACTGAAGTAAAAAAATATTTAAAGGAAATATTCTTGAATATTCATGAATTCAAAAACTCAAAAAAATAACATTCACTACGTGTCTACTTTTTTTCGTTACATTCTCTTGAGTTCATTTGGTTAGCTCTTTACTAATAGGTCAAAATGGCAATAATGTTAATTTTGCCATGTTGAAAATTTTTTCATGTAATTATTATTCGTAGATTATTTTATGTAGATATTAAAATTAAAAATTTTAGTTAAATCCCCATATTTTTTAAACTATTGCGATGGCCATTTTTCCTTTTCTTTATTTTGATTGATTAAATAAATTTGTTTATATTTTATTATCTTAATTTATGTGCCGAAACTTCTTTAACTACTGGAATCAATAAAGACGTATATTTATACGAGGGTGAATCAAATATAAACGAGACTTTTGATCTCGGGCGAGAGTTGTTGCTTCGTCAGGTGTTGGGTAGGGATGTCAGGAGTGGGGGAAGTAGGAGGGCGATTTCGTTCGTTTCTGTCAGTACCCTTCGTGACAATGTCTGAGCAGGAGGTGCCGTCGTCAATTGCGCAGCGTATTATCACTAAATTTCTCGCCACGGAAGTTGTAAAACCGGCTGAAATCCTGAGGAGATTGACTGCGCAGTTCATGAAAGAGACACTGTCACGAGCTAGAGTGTTCGCATGGCAAAAAAAGTTCGTGGAGGGTCGTGAGAAGGTTGAAAATGAGAGCCATCATCGCCGACCTCGCACCAGCATCACTAACAAAAACATCGTCCGCGTTCAACAATTTATTGAGGGTGACAGGGGTCTGGCCATCGATGAGATTGCATCTGAGATTGGAATAAGTTATGGCAGCACTTTTTCGATCATCACAGAGGAGCTAGGGTTTCGTAAGGTGTGCGCAAGGTGGGTGCCTCGCGAGCAGAAATTGCATCGTTTACAGTTGAACATCCTCCTTACAGCCCTGACCTATTCAGCCACCTATTCGGTCCTCTCAAGGAAGCCATGGGAGGGCATAGATTCGACAGCGATGAGGAGGTTGAGGTCTATGTGCGCAATTGGCTGGAAGCACGACCAACTTCATGCTACGAGGAAGGCATTTCAAAATTAGCTACACGTTGGGAAAAATGTGTTCTAAATCAGGAGATTATGTAGGAAAATAATCTGCTATTCTTTTGCTTCAAGTTCAAATAAAATATTTTTTAAAAAATAAGTCTCGTTTATATTTGATTCGCCGTCGTAGATAGCGCCGTACAACCGTTAGCATTCCAACAGATGATTCAACAGTTACACTGCGGTTTGCTGGTGTCTCAAATATGCTGTTGTCTAGAACAAAACACGCCAATTAGCAGCGGCACCAGTTTTTGCACGCCAATAAGTAAAAGTGACATAGTGACATAATATCAGTTGCAGTTTCTCAAATTCCACACCTTGCCGCCTATTCTGGTGCACGCCGCCCGCGGTATTGGATCTCAGCGGCACAAAAAGTCTTTCAATTAGGTTTTAAATTACCGCCGCTTACGCAATTTTGCCCTAGTCGATTGCAGTGCTGCTGAGCCTCACCTGGTTGCAAGACTTACTTGTTGGTCACTTCCGCGGTGCGTGACACACTTAGGGTGAGTGTAAGTTGGTGCTTCGTTGTTGGATTGGCACTTCTTTATTTAGTAATGGAAGTGAAAAGTGACATTGACGTTTATAAATCGCTCCGAAGCAATTTACCCATTTTGGGAGGTTTCGAGCAAATAATAATACTATTTAAAGCATAACGGTGAAGGTGGAAATAATAAAAATAAGTGTGCCAATTAAAGTAAGAGAAAACTGCTAATTTCTCAGTTTAATATTTAAGTACGTGCATCAGAGGAGACTTGACCTCCGAGAAGTAGATTCGGGCAAGGCTCTTATCGCTGAGCACAGCTGTACATACAATATTGTAAATAGTAAATACGGAACAGATCCGCACTCAGAATTCCTAAAACCAAACCTAAAATATGGATAGTTCTGAGAATGAGTTTAATACATCGGAAGATGGAACAAAGAAAAGTAAACCATCGGGACAAATAGACGTATTCAGTAGAAGTAAATTAACAAAGAGATCGCCAAAAAAAAAAAGGAAATCAAGACGATACATTACAAAAAATGTTTGTTATGATGCAGAACCTCACTACAGAAGTCAAAGAAATTCGTAAGAACCAACAAGAATATAAAGACGAGATCAAAAAATTACAAGAACAAAACGAAAGCATCAAACGTGAAAATGAACATATGGCAAGGGAACTAAAAGAAATAAAAGGAAAAGTTGAGAGATTAGAAAACGAAAAAAGGAGAAATAATTTAGTGATACAAGGCTTAGAAATTGATAACGATGACCCTAAGGTTTGAAAGAAGGCATATTGAATGTATTCAAAGAGAAACTGGGAATAGAAGTACCAATTAAATCAGCTAAGAAACTAGGCCAAAAAACCTGTCTAATCGAGCTAGAAAATTCCAATGATAAGAAAGTAGTTATGATGAACAAAAGCAAACTAAAAGGGAATAAAGAGGTCAAGATATTTATCAACGATGATTTATCCAAGAAAGACAGAGAAATACAAGGCATAATCAGGAAAAGGGCCCAGGAGGAGAGAACACATGGAAAAACCGCTCAAATAGGATTTAGAAAGCTGTATATAGATGGAATAGAGTGGAGATGGGAAGACACAAAGAAAGAGTTAAGAAAAGCAAGAGAAATAACCAACGGCGACTCAAAAAACTGATTACAGATTTTGGATTGCACGACAAATATAAAGACGACGACCAGGCAATGAAATGGCATTTGAATAGGAAACAACCCAAACACCAAAAAGACACAAAAACAAGAGAACCTAAAAAGAAATTTGAAAAGAAGCATGAAACATGGAATTTAGCAACATGGAATGTAAGAGGAATTAGTGGGAAAGAGAAGGAGCTAGTAAATGAACTGAGACAAATTGAGATAGAAATAATAGTAGCAACTGAGACAAAAAGAAAGGCCAAGGAATGATTCAATTAGAAGATAATTATATTATGATATACAGCGGAGCCCAAGAAAATCAGAGAGCAAAGGAGGTGTAGCATGCATTGTCAATCAGAAATGGGCAAAAGAATTTGTAATTGGACATGCATAAATGAAAGATTAATGTCAGTAGAAATAGGGAAGGCCAACACAAAATAACAATAATAGCAATCTACGGCCCAAACGAAGACGATAATGTAAACAATAAGGACCAATTTTGGAACGAACTAACATCACTCACAGAAGAAAGTAAAGGGACAGTAATCATAGTAGGTGATTTTAACGGAAGAGTAGGAGTAAAAATAAGTCAAGGGAAGAATCACTAGGCAAATTTGGAGAACAAGAAAGAAACAATAATGGAAAAAGAATGCTCGACTTTTGCAGAGAGAACCAATTCATCGTCACAAATACGTTTTACGAACATAAGAAAATACATCAGTACACCAGGGAAGTTAAAAGTAGAGACGAAAAATCAATAATCGACTACATCCTAATAGAAAAGGCCAAAAGGAATATGATTCAAGACGTTAGGGTAAGAAGAGGTCCCGAAATTTACAGCGATCACTACCTGTTAGTAGGAAAAATAAGACACATGGACAGAAAACAAACAAAAGAGAAGGAAAACTTGCAAAAGAAAAAGTTTATGAAAAGATTAAGACTTACATGCTCAAGGAAGAACAATATCAGACAAAATACCAAGAACTAATACAAAAGAAGTCGAAAAACTGGACGAAAGATTTCTACACGAAGACATAGACAATAAATGGGAAATATTTAAAAGAATTTTGAAATCTGCGCAAAGGCAGTATGTGGGTAGCCAAAATAAATAACCAAAATAAACAAACAGATTGGTGGAATGAAGATATTAAAACGAAATTAAAACAAAGAAACGGAAATGGAAAAATTATTTAAATAAGAAAACTGAAGAAGCATACCAAGAATACAAGGAACAAAGGAAGAAAGTTAAAGAAATAATAAAGACAGCTAAAGAAAAGTCATGGGAGAAGTTCGGACACAGAATGGAACATAACAGCAAAGAAAACCAGAAGCTATTTTATAGGGTGCTCAAAAATTGTAGAACAGAGAAGAAAACAATACTAAACCAAGTCAAGAATAAAAGAGGTAAACTCATAACCGAAGAAAATGAAGTGATAAAGATATGGAAAGAACACTTCCAAGAAATCCTAACAGTAGATGAAACGGTAACACAAAATTCAAGAGAAGATGAAGAAGGAGAACAAAGAGCAGAAAGAATGGAAGTAATAACGGATGAAGAACCCACAATGAAGGAACTATGTGAAGCAATAAAAACGTTAAGAATGGGAAAACACCTGGACACGACGGAGTAGAGGCAGAAATGCTGAAAACTATAGGAAAATATGGAGCACAAATATTCTTAGACATTTGCAAAGAGGCTTGGAGAACCGGTAGAATACCAAAAGAGTGGGAAGTGAGAATCATATTACCACTGTACAAAAAGGAGATAGACTTAGTTGTCATAACTACCGAGGAATAACACTGTTGAGCATAGCATGCAAGGTTTATGAAAGAATTTTAGAACAGAAACTAAGAAAAGTCCTAGCAAGACAACTAATAGACTCTCAAAGCGGATTCAGAAAGGGACATAGTATACAAGACCACATATTTAGCTTAAAGGAAGTAATAGAAAGAACACTAAAACAAGACAGAAAAGTTTACCTAGCCTTCATTGATTTAGAAAAAGCTTTTGACCGCGCACCAAGAAAAAAGATCTGGAAGAGCCTAATTAGAAGGGGTGTAGGAAAACAATTGCTTAATGCTACCAAAAGCATGTACCAAAACTGCAGGAACTATGTAAGAACTAGATACTCACAATCGGAAGAGTTCATAACAAGCAATGGCCTAAGACAAGGTGGTGTACTAAGCCCTCTGCTGTTCATACTACTCATGGACGACATTATTAACGCATGTAGGTCAAAAGTAGCGAAATTATGTGTAGGATACAGAAACATGCAACGAATAAACATCTCGGAATGTGCGTTTGCTGATGACGTTGTGATATTCGCACCAAAGGAGAGGGACCTACAATACAATCTGGAAATATGGAAAGAAACGTTAGAGGACTACAACATGAAAATTAACATAGGCAAAACTAAGGTCATGGCAATTGGTAAACAAGAAGAGCAGACAAACATAAAAATCAACAACAGTAAATTAGAACAAGTCAAAAGTTTCACATATTTGGAGTTACTATAGACAGCAAAGGAGGACACGAAGCTGAACTAAACAAACGAATAGAAAACACTGCCAAGTTGTACTACGCACTAGGAAAGACATTCTTGAACAACAAAGAGATTTCTAGGAAAACAAAACTCACCATATATAAAACAATTTATCTACCGACATTGACATTTGGGGGGGAATCGTGGGTAACAACGAAGAGACAGGAAAGTAAACTACAAAGTATGGAAATGAAATATCTGAGAAAAGTGCTAGGAGTAACCAGAAGAGATAAAATACGAAATCAAATAATTCGAGAAGAACTCAAAGTAGTACGACTGGAAAAAAAATAGAAACACGACAGCTACAATGGTTAGGACATCTACTTAGAATGGAGAAAGATAGACAGGTTAAGAAAATATGGGAATCGAAAGTAGGTACTAGTAGAACAAGAGGAAGACCACGAAAAACATGGACAAGAACAATAGAAGAAAAACTTCTTCAGAAAGGAATAACATGGCAAGAAGCGAAGGTAATGGCACAGAACAAAAAAGGAGTGGACCAGATTAGTACATACGAGTAGAAATCAAGAATAATTTTAGTTTTAAATATTATGTCAAGAATTAGTTTAGTTTTATTTTGTAAATACATACCTTTACACTGTATGGTAGGAAAGGTCTTGATAATATATATATATTTAGTAATGTAGAGATTTAGCTTAAATCTCATTATTCATTAATCAGCAATATATAAGAGGTGATTGTGTCATAACGAAATGTTCAAATCAAAGCTATAAAATTATTTGAAACACAATTACATGGTAATATTTCTAATAAATATAGATGTATATAAACTACTAATAGTCTAGCATTTCCGAGGGGACTTATTAACAGAATAATAATTTTCTTGAATAAATATAGTGCCTTTTTATCGAATTCCATTTTATGTTTAAGTCATTTAAAGTACCTGTTTCTTAAAAACTGCAAGGCATCAGACGTACATAATGTTTTAGAATGAACAAGTTTAAAGATTTAGATATTAATGCTGGTCGCACACTGATCCACAATAGGCTTGAAGAGTAACATTTAAATTTCAAAGAGAACAGATGATAAAAAGCTGAAGAGTTTTAGTTTTATGTATTTATATCTTTTTTTAAATATTAGTAGCTATTTCAGAATTTCTATATTTAACTGTAATATTTGAAGTTAAACTAGTTCTCCGATCTTGTCTCAGGGTGGAGATAACTAGCGAAGAACACTAGTAAGGAATGAAATGTGGGGATATGAAACATAAGCACTTTGCTGAATGCGGGAAATTATAGAACATGAAACACAAAACGATGAAAAATAGATACACTTGGGCTGAGTGAAATAAGATGGCGATATACGAAGCGAAGAATAGAGGGCTATTAACACAGTAATAGCAACAAACGGATCCACGGGAGTCGGAGAAGTCATGGTAAAAATGATATAGTGAAAGGATATGTTTTATACAGGGAGGCGCGGCAGACGCGTGGATTTAAATGGAATAGCAGTAATTTTTTTATTTTTTTTCTGATTTATTAACATGGGAAATTTAAGTTTACACGGTTTTGAACAAAGTATCGCCCGAATGGCACCCCTCACACTCCAAACACTGAGTAAGTCTTTTTCTGAATTTTTGTGCACTCCACAAATTTCGGCGATTTGGCTCGAATGTTGTTTTTGAGGGCTTTCAGGGTCCTGGGACGATTGTTGCAAACAAGGTATTTTAGATATCTCCATAGGAAAAAATCACAAGGGGCCAAATCAGGAGAGTGCGTCGGCCAGTTCAAATCGTCTCTTAAGGAGATGAGGCGCCCGAAGAATCTGACTTGCAAAAGGTCCATGCAAACCCCTGTTGTGTGGGCTGTGGCCCCGTCCTGCTAAAATCTGACGTCTTCCAGCTCCTATTCCTTTCAATTCAGGCAAGATAAAATCCTGGATCATGGTGAGATAAAGTGCAGAAGTGACTGTAACCGCTCGATCTGTTTCTTCAATAAAGTAAGGATCGATGATCCCAATTCTTGAAATTGCACACCATACTGTCACCCTGTCTGAATGCAGGGGCCTCTGCTAGAGTTCCCCCGATTCGTATCACTCCAATAGCGCATATTCTGTTTAAATAACAATCCACTGAGGTGAAAATGTGCCTTGTCATAGAAGAAAACAATACCGTCTCTAGGCAACGCAGCAAGTATGTTTTCACTAGCGAGTTGTCTGGCTTCAAAATCACGTGGCTTCAATTCTTAGACGACAACCATCTTACAAAGGTGCAAATGAAGATGTTCATTAACGATTTGTTGAATGGAACGTCTTGAAATGCCATGGGCACCTGTCTGTTTCCGAATTGAACGCCTGGAAGATTTTTGAATTGCAGCTCGAACACTCTCGATGTTTTCTGGAGTAGTGACGGTATTTTGAGGGCCTCTTCTTATTTTGGACACATTTTCGGTATTCTGGAATGCATTAACCCAAGCGAGAATTCGATTTTGATCGGGAATTCGACCGCGGGGCGATATTGAGCTTTAAACGGAAGGCACGCAGCACGTGGACGATCGAGCGGGCGTTGACAAAAAGGTCTGCACACAAAAACACGTTGAACGGATCACTTTATTACAGCGGCTAAAACCGCGTGGAACATAAACTTTCTATCCCCCTTTTTCGAATAATCCCACTTTCAACCTTCTAGGACCGTTAGGAAGGTAGCAATGACCTTTTCAAATCTATGCGTCTACCGCGCACCACCTTGTATAAGTAAAGAGTAATAATGGTAAAAATAGCAATTAAACCAAAAGCCAATAATAAATTAAGTTTCTATGCCTATTACTAAATATGATAGCGAGATGATAAAGTAAATATAAGGAGGGATTTGGGAAGTAATAAAATATGTAAAGGGAGAAAAAAATCTAATAATAGCAGGAGACTGGAATGCGATAATAGAAGAAAATCTTAACGGTAAATATTGACTAGAAAAAGAGGAATTAAATGAATTACTAAATTCTGGTAAAGGCGTAATTTAGTCATCGCCATCACACTTTTTAAGCATCACGTGCGCGAAGATACACGTGCAAAATACCAGGGGACAACAGAAGATATTGAAACAAAGATTCACGAATTAAATAAAAAAACGCAATAGTTGTAAAGGACTGACACAACTGCTATAATTTTGTCATAATATGCAAAATAAAATTTAAAAATTAGAGACGAGGCGTAAGAGTGCTACTATAAAAACTAAAATAAAGTATGATAAGAGAAAATACAGAACCAAAGATGATAAAAAATTGGAGATAAATACAACAAAGCAACATAGAACAATTTTGAAAAAACAGCATTAGATGAAGTAATCGACAAAAAAAAAAAAGAAAACAAAATTAATAATAAACGAAATAATAAAATATATAAAAGGCAGAACAAAATTCAAGAACATTGAAACTATAGAAAACTAACAAATGGAATAAATGGAGCAGAAGAAAAGAAGAAATATGCGGAATTACTTAGAGCAGGCTAATTAGACACAGCACATAAAATAGTGAAATCTTTTTCGAAGTACCCAGAAGAAAACATGGAATAATCCTACTAGGATAAGAACAATTAGCGAAAAGGTGAAAACAATACCTTGAGCAATTATATAACGATTAAAGAAGAGAATAATTCGATGAAGTAGAGCTCAAAGAGGAAATAGATGAAAATGGGATGAGAGACACAATAATGTGTTCAGAATACAAAAAAGCAGCCTTCGTCTTCTTATAGCGCCGTCTCCTTATAAAGGTTGACAATCTATATGGCTAATTTTGTTTTGAAAACTGCCGCTCTGAATGTGTCAATGGATTTGCAGCCAAGCTAGCGGCGGATGTCTTAACCTAGAGTTCTTCGGTCTCCCACTAACCTCTTCCTCTGGATTTTTTCTTCGCTAATTAAGCGGAGTATTTCATATTTACTACCCGCATGACCTGCCCAAAGTACAGTATCTTTCTTTCCTTCAAAATTAATAGAAGCTTTTATCGTTATTTATTCGTTAGAATACTTCAGCATTTCTTATTCTTTTTTGCTCAGGGTATACGTAGAATGCATCGGTAGATGCACATTTTGAAGGCTTCTATTTTTCTTTTTGTAGTTCAGCATTCGCATCCATACAGAAGAATTGGGGATATGTAACATCGTAGATTGAGGCTGAGCTCGAATATGGCGAAAATCTTTTTCAAGCTTGTAAATATTCTTCGGGCTTGTTTAATACGTGACCGGATTTCTTTTCTTTCTAGGTATTTGAAATTTGCTACTTGTTCCACAATGTTACTTTTTATTCGCAAAGTTGTTCTGGTCTTAGTTTTTGATAGATCTATTATTTTAGTTTATGATATGTTCAAAGTTAAACCGCGTTCTTTACTACACTCCACCAATCGATCGATCATTATTTGCAACATTTGAAAAAGCAGTACAAGAACTGAAAACAAATGTGTGTAAAACAAATACTCTAGTAAACTATAATAATTCAGGAGAAAATAATCATAAACTTGCTATCTATATATCACATAATGTGTGATATATCGAACAGGAATAAAATTAGAGTATCCTACTAATAACATAATAATGCTGATCCCAAAAAAATGTAGACAAAATACGGGTAGTATTATACGCTACGAAAATGGTGAGAGAAATCGTGTATAGAAGAATAGAACGGTTAATATACGGAAAACTCAGAGAAGATTAGTTTAGGTTCAGGAGAAACTTGGGTGCAAAGAATGTGATATTAGTTTTAAGATTAATAGTAGAAACGAAACTTGAGAAAAGAAACATTGCATTTGTCGACATAGGAAAAGCCTTCGTCTAAGTAAAGTGAAAGAACAATCCTGTATAAGAAATAAAAAGCTATAATAAACGTGGAAAACATACCAAGTAGCGAAAATAATATGGGGACAAGACAAAGATTTGCGTTATTGTCAATTCTTTTTAACCTGTCTCATAGAAGATGCACCGAATAAATTCAGATAGTAAATATAGGGGTTAGATACAAGGGGAAAAAACATAGATAATAAAATATCTGATTGATATTGCTATATTAGAGGAAAGTGTACAAAACCTTGAATTAGCGCGTTATAACATGTACCAACGTATTAATCAGATATGGAATGAAAATAAATCAGTCTAAAACAAAGATGATAGCATGTGGTAGACACGGGAATAGACAAATTAGACTAAATAAATGTAGAAAAAGTAGAAAAGTTCTGCTACCTAGGCAACATTGTAACAAAATTCAGAGGATGCAAGTCAGAAATTATACGAAGGCTACAACAAGCCAAGATCATGTTTCTCAAGAAGAATATTATTATTACTAACAATAAAAAAAAATTACTGCTTAGAAAAAACAACTGATAAAAGCATTTGTGTAAAGCATAACAGGTGTGAAATATGGACAATCGTCGCTAGTGAAAAAAAAATAATTGAAATTTTCGAGATCTGGTGTTATAAGTGCATGTTGGAGATAAATTGGTTATACAAGATTACTAACACAAAAATAAGATGGGAGGACAAGATTATTATAAATAGTATAAAAAATAAAAAACGTAATAATAGGACAAATCCTAAGAAGAAAAGAAATTTTAAAGACTATTGTAAAAGAAGCAATTGATAGACAGAGTGCAAGAGGGAGATCAAGGCTACATATCTTAGATCATAGAAAACATGTTACACTGAACTGAAAAGTTTTCCTAAACACAGAAGATGGAAGCAGATAATCTGGAGTCAAACCAATCAAGAAGATTAATAATTGCAGGAGAAAGGAAAAGCATCTTTATATTCAGCAAATATGGATACAATTGATTGAACATTGACAAGCAAAACAGTACATACAACCTATGTAAGGGTTCTTGTAAGGAATGATATACCAGAGATGAAATAAAGATAAAGATCTGTGGTTAAATTAAAGCAAGGAGCTTTTGTTGGGTGTAAGTTATTTTAATTTTTTTTAATTTTTGCGATAAATAAATTTGGTAACTGTGTTACCTGTATTCCGTTATTAAATTTAAGATATTTTTCATAATTATTAGACAATGATAGAGGTTGAAATAACACAAGGTATTAACTTTTTGCGTCAGTCACTTTATTTTCTTAGTGGAACTAATCTCGTGAGATTAATTTTTAGTTGTCCCCCAAAAAGAGCGGTTAATGTCATCTAAAGTGCTTAAATACAGGATTTGGCCGAAAACTAATACAATTAACTTCGTAGAAAATGTACTTAAGATATCGTTACAAACGTTTAAAATTCTCCAAAGTAACCCCCTTGGACATCCACACAATTTAGCCAGCTACTTTTCCTACGGGGACCTCGTTTAGAGCCTTTATCGTGGCGGTTTGAATCGCTTCAATGGTTTCAAACGGGTTCCTTTCAGGGCGGATTTGATCCTTGGGAACAAAAATAAGTTTGTCGTATCCAGGGCAGTACTGTAGGGAGGCTGGTGCAGAGCGACGTGGCTGGGAGCGTTGTCGTGGTGCAGTTCCCAGGTAGCGGCGATCTCCTTTCGAGTGCGTACGACCCTGTTTCTTAATCTTTCGAGCACTTGCATGTAGTAGGTAGGGTTGACCGTCTGCTCTTGGGGTTGAAGAAAATTTGCTCATTCTTGCCTGGTCGTATTCGAAGACCCATGTTTTCGGCAATAACATTGTCTAAAAAATCAGGTTTCCTTTGCACACGTTTCAAAAGTTCACTCACTATTATCACTTGAGTGTTCTTGTAATTGACAGTCAACAATTTGGGAGCCAACTTGGCACACACTTTCCGCATGTGCAAATTGTCGGTAAAAAATTCGTAAATAGTGATTTTTGGAATATTAGGAGTATGCTATCATTTAAACACTCATTCGAGGATCGATATTTAAAAAATCACGAACACGAGATACATTTTTGTCACTTTTACTGGTTGACGACCGTCCAAAACGAGAGTCATCCTCCACCTCGTCCCGGCCATTTTTAAACACCGTCAACCACTTGGAAACTTGAGAATACGAGAGACCAGAGTCGCTGTAGCTGCCTGAATTATTTGGTCGGTTTCGGCGAGTCTCGTTCAGTTTAGCAAAGAACTTGATGGCGTAACGTTGTTTGATAGTTTTCTCCATTGTACGTTATGACACAAATAGTAACATCAGGTTCACAGAAACACCAATCCTGACGCTCCTAGACCTCATAATAGACCGAGCTTGTGAAGTTAAAAGTCCCTACCACCTAACCCAACTGGTCACCGGCAAATTGCATTATTTTCAGGACAAACCCTGTGTTCGCGCCAATCTCAAATTACCTTTCATTTTAATTTTTATTTTGATACCTTCTTGTATATTTTGGAGTTGAGATATCGACGCGAATTTGTCCGAGCACGCGGACCGCTGATATATAGACCGTGGTTTGGGTCGCGGGCGGCGCTTCGCCTTTTGCTACGTTTGGGTTTCGCTTTTTGCTACGTTTAAGCTTCGCCTTTCGTTCGCGCTTCGCCGTTTGCTATGTTCTTGCAGGCGTCGTTCTTGTTGAATTTAGTTTGTGACAGTTTAAATTTTCCATAAGCCGAGAGCATTTTTAACCCAGAGTTCGCCGGCATGTTTAATTGGCAGCAAAAGTTTTCATTTCTGCGAGGCTTTTGTTAAAAGCTAATTTTGTGGCGAAATTCGATATTTTTCCGACCAGATTATCCTCTTCTCGGGGTCCTTTCATTACCCGATTGCATTTTGGGGTTGAAATTTTTGTTGGTAAAACTCGGTCTATTATTTTCTTTGCTCTGACTCTGCTAGGAACGACGAAAGAACCTTTGCACCGGGAAAGACGCTACTGTTCGACTCCGCTGTGAAGATTGGGGTAACTTGTCCTATCCTTTTACCCACACCCTTATATCTTTTCCTGGAATCCCTAGGACCAACAACACTGGAACCGATTTCTGCGGGAAAGCGCCGTTTCCACAGGTTAGTGTTTTTTAGGTTTAGCTTTGTTTCAACTTCCTTTGTGCAAATTTTAAAATTACTATACAGTCCACTTTCCCGGCCGCAGCACCCTGTATGTGTTAGTAGATTTACAGCATACAAAAACTACTACAAATTGCACAAATAAAAATGATAAAGTCTTTCTACATTAAAAGCGTTTGTCGAGTACTATAGTATTTTCCATTTATTTTTGAAAGTTACAGCTTTTCTACATTAGACTATTTATATTTAACTAAAAACTAATTATTGTGTTCAGTTTCTTACATTTGTTGGTAGTTGGTTTATTATATAATAAAACGACAAATTCAATTGGTCAAATTACTTGAATATTCACTTTTACATTTTGATCTAATGAATTTGTGGAGCTGCCAGTCTCTTATTTATTTATATTATTTCTCTAGGTTAATGGTTTATATAATTTTTCTTCTTTCTTGGTTAAACCTAGTAATTTGTCTTTTTTTTTCAACTGCATTTTTTTTTTTGTTGAATTTCTTTCTGATGATCTGTTTTTTGTTGATGTGCTTTTGAAAGCTGCGTAAACATTGAATATTACTATTTTCACTATTTTTTTGTCACCATTCTTAACGTTTTATTTTTGATATTATTATCAAGCTTTAGGTTTGTTAGTGAATGCTCCCATTTTAATGGTGGTTAATATTATTATTATTATTTAAATTTTGGAAAAGATGTATATTTTTTGTCTACATTGTCATATTAGGCTTTTAAATTGTTTGTAGAAATGATGTATTTGTAATGTTTCTTTCTTTTCTGTCATAATTGTTATAACATCAGTATAACAGACTACATTAAATTAGTTCTTGTGTTGCTAAAATTCAGATATATAACTTCTACAAAAAAGTGTTGCGTTTTTCTCTTTGTCTTATATCCAGCTGTCCTATTGTTTGCCTTGATTGAAATCACATTGTTAGTGTTCACTATGTGTTATTCTAACAATTTTTAATATTATATATTTTTTTAGTGTATTGATTACATCTAGTTACGGGTTTATTGTATTCAAGGGCATTTTTTGCAGTAGTCGAACAATGTCGGGTTAATTGTTTGACTAATTTTTTTAAAATATTTGATGTCCAATCTTTATTCCCAGTACATTAGAATCTAGTTTCTTTCAAAATGGGCATTATGAACGGCCAATGCTAGTGAAGTGTTTAATTTTATTATTTTGTGAAAAATGTTGCCAATTTTTACTAGTTGTTGCAACCATCTTTTAAAAATTTTGATCTAAATGTCGTGAATATGCGGTTGTCTTTAATTTGTAAATAAAGCTTTAAATTCTGTTTTTAATTAGTTTTCCCACTAACGTTATTTTATATTTTATATGAAAAAAGTAATATTTTCATTTAAATGGCAGAATGCATTCTGTTCATACAGATTCGTTAAATGTTTTTTGTGTACTTTCAGCATTTTTTACTTTTTTACATTCTATAAATTATTGTTAATATAATTTGTATTTTTATGCCAATATTTTATAGATTATTCTTTCTGCTTTATTGTGCTGATCCAGATTCTGTTTATTTTTAATATTTGCTTTATTGTCTTATCTATAGTTTTATGTTATTCGTATTGTTAATAGTAATTTTTAGTATTTAGCGATTCTTAAGTTGCTTTTGTTACGTTGTTTCTTTGTTAATGTTTTTCACGAGTTTTATAACAATTATTTGTAAAATTTGTTATTATTAGAGTGATAGTAAGTCTATTGTCATATATAATTTCTTAGTGTTTTCAAAGTCAAATGATTACAAAACTTTGTTTGTCTTTGTAAAATCTGTAATAATCTGCTTATTACTAACTTGGGATACATTTTAATAAAGCTTGCTCTTGGTCCAAATATTTTTTTTTTGTTAATTTGTTGTACATATTTATCATTTTGGATTAACTCCTTATTGTTTAATTTCTTGTTAGCATGAGCTCATGGCTTCCATTTGTACTGTCCAATGTATTTGTAAAAAATTTCAGTTTTGTTATGTCTAGAGTGTATACAATTATTCTATGTAGAACGGTCTAATTTACGTTTAGAGTTACTTCGATAGTATTTTCGTTTGCTTACTCAGTTGCCCTTGTGTATTCTTCCTAAAGTGTGCTCTTCTGTGTTTTGCTTTATCACAATAAACCAAGAGGTGGCATATATATTTTATTGTTTTTTCTTCAGATAAGGCACTATGCCTATCCCGTGTTTATTTATATCTAGAATTATTTCTTAGTCTTCTCCATTACCCATGTCAACACTTCTACATGTTATTCTTACTGTTTCTTTGTTACTGTAAAATCTTGTATTTTTTCTTACGTTCATCATCAAGGGAAGCGATCTACTTTGGTGACTTTGATTTTCAGGTCTGTGAGCTTGTCTGTTTTACTGTAAGCAATAAGATGGTCTAATCTAATCAGCGACAGTTGAAATTTCTTACATACATATGTATAAAATTTTTAAAGTTATTTTTTTAACTCCTTGTTTGCTGTATTTTTCATTGTAATAATATGTTATATTTGATCATTTTTTTAGAAAATTATTTATTATAGATCTGCAGAGTTGAAATTAAAGTTGAAGGTAAATGGTGTTTGCTTTTAAGTTATAGTCATTTAAACTTCAACATTTGGAATACTTGTTTTTTGAGAAAAGTTGTTAAATATTTATATAAATATCTAACGGCACGCACATTCTTATTATCAATATAATCTTTCTAATGATATACTCATAAGTATCTTATTTTTATAGTATCCTTTTACATATTTCATTCTTTGGTTTCTCAAAGTAATATTTTTATATATACTAAATAACCCTACTGACAATTTTGGTAATTAAAAATCAATTATAGTTTTCCATTTCAATTAAATCTATTTTTTATAGTTAATGAAACGTGTAGCACCCAGTCATTGAAAATTATTATTATTAGTAAGGAGTATATAATTATTCAAATACATCTAATTATAAATTATGTTAATTAATTGGTTTTTGGTACAATTATTGGACCTTATGATAGACATTTAGCATCAATTTAATAAATTTATTATTTAACAAAAATGCCGAATAATTTGTTTATAAATAACAATTTCACCTCGATTGACTGATGAAAAATTTATGAATGTTACACGATTTTAATTTGGATTATAAACGTAATATGTAGTTTCACAGATAACAGTTGGTTACGGCCATAAATAAGTTAACCACATAATTAAAACAGATTAATTTTAAAGCGTCAGCCGATACAAGATAGAGTATCATAAAATAAATTAGCATTCAGGGTCGTAGTGGCACAGAAGATTTGCCTTTTCTGTGAATAGGTTCAATACCAAGTTCATCAGTGGTGACATTTTTGTGACACGAATTTTAATATTCACCGCATTTTACAATCCGCTATCAGCTTTATTTGCATGCGACACCGCGTATTTATAGAATAGTCAGGACCCTGTCATACAACCTATAAACCTTTTCGTAATTTATCATCCCATCTATTGCATAAATCTCTCAATGCCGATGATAAGCGAATCTTATACATGTGCCTTGGAGAGGGTCATTTGAGCCAGTTCGGTCGCTAATTGCTTAATAACGTGTGAAACTGCCACTGGAATTGAAAAGCTTTAATGCACACGCGGCCGCATACATCACTCAATGGGAATTTTCCGCCATTCTATTCATCGCCACTAAGGTGGTTTGATTGCGGTCAGCGGGTCATTCTCACGCCCAGATAAAGTTTCGGTTTTGGCACTAAGATTTCTTTAGCCTCAAGGATGCAGTGACAAAAAATGGTCCTGTCGTAAATAATCATCAAGCCGAATGGGGTTCTCACATTTATCTGCTTGCTGCTATACCGGGAACAGATATTTTAATCTTTAAATATGGAGTTTATTTTTTATAATTATTTTTTAGCGGTATGTTTAGTTAATTCAACTTTTCAAGAAATTTACATAACAAGTCAAACATACTTGTGTCATTAATGTGTTTATTTGTGAATTTTGGTTAAAAATAGTCAAGGCCGTATACAAGACTAAATTGTTAACCGACATTTAAAAAAGCGGAGGAACGCCTTTAAATTTTTAAAATACAAGAAAGTTTATTATGTAACTGCTTTTAATAGCCAGTTTGAACTTAACATTGATGGCAGCGCTATCAGTTATGTTAATATAAATGATTACATAAATGAGTGCTGTTAGTAGGTGTATAATTGTATTGTAAAATCTGTAGAATAGAAATTGCATTTGTACATATTTTATATAATGGAATTATGTTATTTTATAGGAATTTTAAAAATAATTTACAATAAGATTTATATTATATGTGAACAATCATTTGACGAAAAGCAATTCGGTTTTCGAGGCGAAATAGGTACCACAGAAGCACTGTTTGGCATTTAAGTTTTAGTTCATAAATGTTTGAAAAGATGCGTGTCTATATATAAAACTTTTTACTGGAAACTTATACAAATATTAAAGAGTATGGGAATCTACTGCAAAGATTTAGAAAAAGAAAACTATTTCAAGAATGCTGTCGTTAGAATTAACAATTGTCGACACTTGCAATACCGATTAACTGTAGTGAGATAAAGAGTTGCACACTATCACTAATATTTTCTAATACATACTCAGAATGTACGGCAAGAAAAGCTTGAGCGGATGAAAAGAAAGGAATTAAAATACAAGGCCAATACATTAAGATATGATGTAGCTCTGCTTGCAAACAGTCCTGAAGGAATTCATCAATATTTGTCTAAAGGTCAGTATAAAGTAAAAGAAAGACTAATATATTTTGCACATCAAAAACTGAATCTAATCTCGGTCTTTGTCCTTAATCTGCTAGATTGATTTCTTGTACGATTGTTTTCCAATTTTATCTGTGCTATGCTAATCGTTTTAGGCTTTGTATGTGTTCAGCAATTTTAATTTTATATTCTAGTATACATTCTGAGAATGTTTTTTCCATTATGTTATTTCAAAGTATTCTTGTAAGCTCGCTACTTCTTTGTTGTTGACTTGGTCCAACCATCTGACCTTTCGTCTAAGGCACATCAAAGGTTTCTAGTTTTTTTTTTGTGACACTATTCAGAACACGCATCCATATATTGATACACTCCACACAAATAGTTTTAAAAATGTTTTTTGTTTTTAGTAAAAACCTATTAAATATCAGTGTCATCCTTCTTGTTCAAAACTACTTTTGTTTGTCTAATTCCATCTATTATTTAAGTTTTATTCAAGTTGCCTTCTATACATTAAAATGAGAAGCCTTATGTAGAGAGCAATGTCGTCTGTATGTCCGTCTGTCCATCCTTTTGTGTTTTTCAACTTTTGATGAAGGCAGCTTTGAAGCCTAAGACAAGGTTCTATTTCTGACATCTATCAACCCTTATAATTTTTAATCTGTGAGATAGAGAAATAACGTTTTCCAGTATTCAACTAAGGACCGTAAGTCAAGTACAGACGCCAAAAATCTGTCCGATGGGAAAATCACAAGATCGGTTTTACCGGAAGTTTATGTATAGAAACCCCAGACATCTGAGGAACCGAAGTTCCACGTCCGTACTTATCTATGCTTTCTAAGTACTGAAAACTTTTAACATTCTAGAGTTGATGTTCTTCTAGAAAGCCTTTTGGATGTTATTGCCCTATTTTATTGCATACTATCAATTTAGTTTTTTATTTATTTATTTTTTGCTGTAATATTTTAGGTTTTTGTTCACTTCTATAATTCTATTTTTTGGTTTTGGTTCGCATATCCACATATCTACTTTACTTCTTTTTTATTTTTGTTTCTAAGTTTCCATTTTCTCTGAATCGATTTAGCACTTCTTGTGTATATGCATTAAATAGCAGCGGCGCCAGGCTACAATCTTACCGAACATCTTTCCAAATTGTTTATTGCAGAACGTATTGTTTTTATGTATTTATTTTTACCCATAATTTATAACACTGAATAATTTGACCACCCGACGTATTTGAGCTTTCTTTTATATCTATAAATGTATTTCTTGTTCTGTCTTTTTCTTTTAGTAAGCAGTGTTCGTATTGCTTCTCGGTGTCTGCGTTTTTCCAAATCTCAATTGATCTTCTGTAACGTATTTTTCTACAAAAAATCCGTGTAACTATTTTTTACTGCATGTTTTATTAGACTATTGTACTACAGTCTAGGTATTTCTTTTTTATTCACTTTTTTGAAATCGTTATGTTGATGTTATTTTTGAAGTTTTTAGGTTTAGAGTATGTTCTATATATTGCAGAGTACATTATAGCTTGCCTCTACGATATTCATAATTATTTTTCTAAATCTGTAACTGTTCTGTCGTATTCAGATCTTTTAGTATTCGTATCTTCTTTATCATTGTAATAGGACTCGTCTTTATTTTTGTTATTGCTTAAAGTCATCTAGGTAAATCCGAAAAACGAATGAACGATGATAACATTAAATTAAAAAAAATTAAATTTGTTTGCACCATTGAAAATGAATAGTATTGAGAATCGTATTAGTCAATGTAACTTCCGTTAGTGATAACGATCTCCTCCGGCATCTGAACTTGCTGCAGGCCAATACCACTTGCTCCTTATCTATATATGTTATTATCATAGGGGCTTTTAAGCTATCTTTAGTGTTATATTGGCACGCCCCACAAGCAAATTCCAGGTTAAAGGGTCGCCACAAATCGAGGATAGTGTTAGTACAAATTGTTGTGCAGCCATGCCTGAGTCTCTCTTACCTCCTCTGTCTAGAACTTGACTGTCTCCATCACGTCGATAGAACTTGAACAACGAACTGGCGCGCTGTGGCATTCTCTTCATTCAAAGAAGCGGTCATTTTGGTGATTTACCTTCTCGGCCTAGATAAAGCTCTTTTTTTTTGTTCAAAAGGAATCTCAGAAAGCAAGCGCTGTCGTGCTTAATATCGTTTAGCAGTGCTTGGGCTTTTAACATCCTGTCCATCTTGTTTTTCTTAGTCAACAGTTGGAGATTTCTCAGATGAAATAATTGTAACGCAAGTTCTCAGGCACTGCTAGACCGAGCATCAACTTCACTACGTTCTTTTCGTTTGAAACTGCAGTCATACTTCTCCTAGGAGACTTATCGACCTTCTTTTTAGATTCGTGGACAAATTTATTTATTTCTTACTATCAGATTGCATACTGTAAATTGCCCTGTGAACAGTTATCTTCATCTAGAAGTAAGATTTCCTGTACGTCTTGGCTATTGTATTGTATGGTAGTGCATCGTTGTGTTATTTTTAAATATTCTTTCATCTGTTACTAAATCCAGGATTTCTGCAGTTATCTTTGGTTTAGAATTGTCTTTATCCAGTTCTACGCTTTCTCAGCCAATTATTGTACTGTACTCTTATGGTATTTACCATAATTTCTTTACTTCTTCCAGTATTATATGTTGTTGCAACAAGTTTCTAGTAATTTTTTCCCCAATTTATTTTTAATGCTTTCGTCTTGTAATTTCTCCAGTTGCCATATTTTTTTTCTTCATCCGTTTTAAAGTTATTGAATGTCACATTATACGTCATCATTACTTGATTGTAGTTGTTATCCGCATTTGTCTTAGGTGCTTCTGTAATTTATCACTTGATTCTCAAAATAAAACATTTTATTGAGATCTAACCTATCTAGTTTTTTTTTGTTACTTGGTGCTGAAATAAAGTATTTGTTATTACTAGCCCGTGTTATATACAAAACTATGCCAAACCTTCTCCCCTTCCATGCTTTCCGCGTAATCCAAAATTTCCTACATTTCCTTCTGCTCTCTCCCCTACTGCTGTATTTCAATCTCCTCAAACCATTAAATTCTCATCTCATGTGATATATGTAATCAGCTCTTCTAGTTCTTCATACACCTTTTTACTTTCCTGCACTTTATAGTCTGTGGTAGGCATATGTACACATATAACAAATTGTTCCTTCGTGGTTTTAGTTATGTTTACTAAGAAAGTTTTTTTGTTGTGTAGTACATACTTCTTTTTCTTTTTTGTTTAGGTCTTTCTTCTCTACAGTTTGTACTTTAAGATGTCTCTTATCTGCTGCCTTGTTAATGGTTCTATATTATCCACTCTATAAATTTGGGTTTTATGGCCCCCTTATTTCACAAAGGGCTAGTGTGTCAGTTCTATTGATTATGGTTTATTATTTGATATTCTCAAGATTTACACACTTTAATAGTGTTCTAATATATCGTGTGCTAACTTTTCTGAATTTTAGCCTATTTCTATTTTTACCTTGACTAGTTATTTTTTTTGCGGAAATCCAAACGGGAGACCCTTTTACTTCTAAATTTCTTAATCTACAAAGACATTTTCTCATAATTTGCATTTCTTTGTTTTAATATTTAATGCTTTATTACAATTTTTTCTAATTTATTTCCACGTAATGGTCAGTCAACCCTTTTCCTGGGGTCATTTCTTACTTCAGGTTCTAGTGTGTGTTATGGCTTTACCACCAATACCATATTTTTATCTGTAAAAAGACAAAATTGTTATTTGAATAGAGAGGGTTTGTGTTCTATTTACACCCCTTACATGCCACTAAATCTAATCAGATAGTGAAACATCTGATAATAAGAAATCAAATCGCACAACATTTATTTATAGGAGTACAAGATGAGATAAAATACTTTTTAGAACTTTGATTTTTAGTATTTCATGCTATGCTAATATGTAAACCAATATGTAATATTAAACTGAAAGTTCTATTAGCTTTATTATTTGGCAACTGCCAAGTTTCTATTTCTGTTTGCTTTTTTAAGTTGGAAGTGTCATTTAACTTTCAGTTGCATTACTAGCGGTGAAAATGTAACATATTTTGTAGTAATTTCATAACTTTCTAATTTATTATAAATTGTGGACTTGGCCGCTTTATTTTTAGTGGGGCACAAATTCCAGCCAAATTTAAGAAGGGTGAGTAGTAGAGCTACAATACGTATTGTGTATAAGACACGAAAAGAAAAAGACATAAATAATCATAAATAATTAATGCGGTACTGTTATGGACAAGGAATTGGGACAAAAGAATGGAATTAGTTTCGCTGGAAAATTATTTTGTTCCTGTTAGTGATATTTGAAAACAAAATTTTAATTGCTAAAAAGCTTCAATTAGGAAACCATCTTAATCTCAGTTGTAGGAATCACACTATATGAACGCAATTAAATGAAAATAACAATACTTATGCAACAGCAACCCATTACCTTACTTATTTTGCAAATTGGTTTTTGCAACAGAGGAAATTATGGGAGACAGCAAAATGTTCTTACCACTTGCTTTGTACGTCATTACGGATGATGAATTGCAGAATCATATTTAATTAATCGTCGGCTTTTGCGCGATACTGCTAGAACTTTGATAGGTTTATACAACTTAAGCTAATCAGCTCATAATATCAGGGATTATCTCGAACTAATTAAAATATTGCTTTCTACCGACATTATTGGAAACAGACGAGAGGTGTTTTAGAACTATATCAACGTGGGAATTTTAATAGATAGTTCAAATTAAAAAGATATTAAAATACTTATTAATACGTTATTTTGTAATCATCACCTTTAAAATAAGAGTTTAACTAAGATACGATTTGTTTTGGAGAATTCCTTATAAAGCGAGTAGGAAAATTGTATCTACATAGTGAGCTTTAATTTAGTACTACTCAGACAAAAATGCTACAATATTTTCAAAAACTTCAAGTACCTTTATGTTAATAAAATAACATAGGAGCAAATACTCTACCTATTAAAAGTTTCAAAAAAATAACTTTAGGAAATCTCTTTACATTTAAAAATGGTTGCACAATATGACGTGTGAGATTATTTGGACATATAATTTGTATAAATTGAGTCTGTTTTTGATTAACTTATTCAAATAGTATGTGATTTACAGTTTGACTGTTATGATTATTAAAAAATAGCATATTTAATTATTTAATGCATCTGCAAATCAGATTTTAGGGAACAAAAAAACATTTTTGCTGGTTTTGCAAATGCGATTTAAGCTTAACAATCAACTACATTTTGACCGAAGTTTGGAACCGATGAGCCGTAGGTATTGCCAGCTAAAATTAAATTTACTGCATTATTATATATCACCCGTCCATCTAATAGGTTGTCCCAAGCAAACATGCGGGTGGTTTTAATCGAACAATAATGTATTCTCCATTACTTTCAATTACCCGCTCCGAACGCTCAGGAATCATAGATACCCCGCGGAATAGGCCTTCATTCATTTTACATCTGTCGGAATCCAATTCCTTTAAGAGGACTAAATCCGTTAAAGTCGCAAGGCTGTAGATCGGGGGAATAAGGTAGTTGAATGCAGGTTTGAAACAAGCCAAACACGCTTTTTCTGTTTTTTGTTTTTATAGCTAGGGTTCTCTGTCTTGGATTACGCCTATACTGAAGCAAATTATCTTCTGAATGCTACTATTCGGAATCGCTTCTGGTCCTCAGTGAGCAAATGAGGAACCCATTTTGCCAGCAATTTCTTCAACTGAAATTTCTCAATTAAAATCTAGTGTCCAGTGTTGCGAGGAATGTCAGTTTTGGGAGCAAGTTGGCGCACACTATAGCTTTTATGGTTAATTAATTTGTTTTTAATAATTTCAATCCTTTGTTCAATATCTTTATGAAAAGGCTGGTAGGCGGTTACCCATACCGTGAAATGTGTGTCAGAGGTAAGTTATCTGATCGGTGATTCTTACTAAGTTCGACACGCTGAACAAAAAAGTCAATTGGACCAAAGTCCAAAAAAAAGTATATAATGCCCGA
This sequence comes from Sinelater perroti, assembly GCA_036346155.1. Classification (NCBI taxonomy): domain Eukaryota; kingdom Metazoa; phylum Arthropoda; class Insecta; order Coleoptera; family Elateridae; genus Sinelater; species Sinelater perroti. The sequence continues at coordinate 140,139 of JARFIY010000355.1, read as the reverse complement.
AAAATGGCGTCAAAGTTGCCCTCATAGGGATTTGCTGTGAAAATACTTTTTTGTGAATAAAATTCCGCACAGGTGTGAATTAATTACTAGTGACTCATTAAAAAAGCAATTTCATGGCACGACACGGTTAAGAGCACAATAGAAGTGGTCATTAAAAAGGGTTGCTTATATGAAAATGCAATTTTTATGCAGAACGTATTAGTTGATTAAAAATAGACTTTCAGTGAATACAAATGAACAGATTATCTGTTAGGTAGATGAAATTTCGGACATTATATATTTTTTTTGGACTTTGGTTCAATTGACTTTTTTGTTCAGCGTGTCGAACTTAGTAAGAATCACCGATCAGATCACTTGCCCTCTGACACAAATTTCACGGTATGGGTAACCGTCTACCAGCCTTTAGTAGCCATCTCTTGACTCACTTATGTCAAATCTTCTCTGAACTTTTTGACCCAATCAACTACACTCTTATATTTATAAGCAGTACCGGCCAACGTTGTCTTGAGATCTTTCGCGACATAGGGGGAATTTTTGTTGAGCAAAACAGAAAATTTGATGTAATTTTCTGATCCTCTTTGTTAAAATAAAACTCACACTAATCAAAAGAGGAAATGTTGTTCAATATGTAAATAAAAACACGTTTTTCTAAATGATCAAGTTCTAGAGTAATACCGCCAGATGTCACTACATGTTTCCGTGGGACAACTTATTATTTTTCATCGTTTTATAAAGAAAGTAAACGGTGTTATCTTGAATTCAATGAATACAAGAAGTGTCTTGCAAATACGGTGGTATCTGCACGTACAGAGAAATCAGTTTTGTGTAAAATTATTGTAGATGATTACCAAATAGTTTAGAAGGGTTTGATGCTCAAATAGTCACAGACAGATTTATTTTACATATGGTAGAATTAAAATGGCATTTTGTACTATAAGGTAGTCAAGGCAGCAGTAGTATGCACTAATTTGTTAACTTGAGTATTGTAATTGATGAATGATTGATTAACTAACTAGCAATTATCCCTTCTTTATGACGGCATTCAACTAGATATTTATATTCTTTTTGTATTGTTCAATGTGACCTTTTCAAATTTTTACTGGTGCAGCAGTATTTGACTGATACAGACTCCCCTTCTCCTTCTTCCCCATTCCCTGTATTCTATCTGGGTGTCGGGTTTTCAACTGATGATTCAGAAATTTATTTCTTCCATTCCTTGCGGTCCCTGGTCGCATTCTTCATTCGTTGATCGTCCTTTCTCTTCGTAATTCAGTTTCGGCTATTTGATTTTACCATGTTTTCTTTAGTCTTTGTTTTCTCCGTTTCCTAATCCTTCTTTAATCTATGATTTTCCTTGGCAACCTATCTAATGACATTCTCTAAAGGTGTCCATACTACCCCAACTGTCGCTCTTCAATTTTAATATCTACAGGCTTTTGTTGCAAGACTGTTCTAATCTCAATTGATATGATTCCTAAGTGCTCCATTGTTAATATCTCTGCTAATGTTACTCCATTATAGTTGCAGTTGTAAGGCTCATCTTTTATTGTTTTGTTAAATATTATAACGGTACTTTTATTTAAGTTGTTTATTTCCTACTTCTACGTATTTAAATAAATATTTCATTTTCTTTTTACTGTTTGCTATCTATCAAATGTCGTCCGCATATAGTAGAACATCTACCTGTACCGGATTTATGTTTCTGTAGCTATTGTTGTTTTAGTTCTGCATGCTTTTCCCTTACGTTCTTTAGGATTTTGTCCATTAATACTATGAAAAGTAGTGGGTTTAAACTGCCCCTTCCTTAATTCCTGTTTTTAGGTGGAGGTCCTCCTATCAATTCCCATTAATTTGTACTTTTGCTTAAGCATTTCTATAGAGTTTGCAAGTTTAATTAGTTTTCTGGGGCTATGTAGTTCTTCAAGGCACTCGTTAATTATTGCTCTTTTTACTGTATCAAAAGCCGTTTGGAGGTTTATAAAGGCTACGATCATTGCCTCTCCCGTCTCTATTTTCTTTTCTATTAAATTTCTTAGGACGAATATATTATCGTTTGTTTGTCTATTTTTTCTGTATGCCGCTTATTTTTCTCCTATGTGTACCCTGATTTTTCGTTCTATAGTTGTATACATTTTATAAATCACTGACAACATACATAATATCCTATAGTTTTCAGTTTGTTTTCCCTCCTTTCTTATGTATGGGAATTATCAGATTGTTATCCCAATTCTTCGGTATAATATTTGTCCTCTCAGCTTTTTCAAATATTTTTCATAGCCAATTTATCCCTCTTTCGCTAAGATACTTGATCATGTCAGGTTTTATATTGTTTTCTCCACATGCTTTGCCTATTTTGATCCATCCATATTGCTTCTTAAACTCCATTTCGGGTTATTCTATCTGTTGCTATTTCTTCTTTGCTTATTTCTTCTTGCCCCTCCTCCTCTGTACATCTATTTTTTTCTTCGTCTTCGAATTTCTCCGCTAGGAATTCTCGCTATCTTTTGACTATATTCCTTGTCTATGTTAACAGCTTGTTGTTCTTGTCTTTTATTCTAATTAAGTCTCCTTTTTCTTTTCCTTTGAGGGCTTTAATTCTGTTTAAAAATGTTCGGTTATTATTTTTAAATCTTTCATTTAGCTTTTTTCCAAATTCTTCTCAATGTTTCTGCTTAGCTATTTTTACTACTTCTTTCGCTTGTTTATTTAGTCTTTTATATATTTGTCTTCACTGTTTTTTGTTTTGTTATTTTTTACTACGCGAGTTTCTTCTGTTTAACTATATTTTTTACTTTGTTTTTTCTTGCTTTTGTTTCCCCTTTTAATTTACCTTGTTCTACATATATCGTTTGCCGTCTTATATATCGTTTCCTTAAATATTGTCCATCTTCCTTCTAGTGTTAGTGTTTCACTATTTTTTGTTGCACAATTTTAGTTTTCTTTCTGTTACTTCTGTGTATTTTTCTTTCCGCTCCTCCTATTTTAGCCGATTTATATTTATTTTGCCAAGTTCCACTTGTTCGTCTTTTTCTACTATGGGTTCATGGATTTATGTTATTGCTAATCTGTGGTTTGTATCAAGTTTAGTTTGCTTTTGTACTTTTATCTCCTTAACATCTTCCCCCGTTTCTTAATTATTTACAATCTAATCTATTATACTCCTAACATTTCTTTCATCAACTACGAACGTGAAGCTGTCTTCTGTTTGTTATTTACAATGCAAAATTCCAACATCTTCTTCCTATTTCTATTGATTTCTTCTTCATCGTATTTTCTCATACTTTCTATTCTTTTATTTGTGTCGTTGCCCACTCTTGAGTTTCAGTCACCCATTATCACCATTTTTCTACTGTATCTCTTGCTGCATCCAGAGTTTTTTTTTGTAGTAAATCGTAGACCTCCCTCATTTCTTCTTGATACAAACTCCAAAACAAAATAGAAATTAGATAAACTATTAGAAATTTTAATTATGTGACCCTGTTATTCAGTTAGCAATGTTTAATTAATATGTCCTTATGATTAGTTGATATTAATTGCATTTAGTCAGATGACTATCATGGTTCAGATTTAAAAAAAATTGATGTGCACATGGGACGTGCAAATATTAAATATAAGCAACTCCTCAAGCATATCCAGAAGAGGATTGTTAAATTAACAAAAACATTTACTTGCAACAAAAGCCCAAGTACTACTGAAATAAAACGCTTTCAAGATATTGAGCTCTTTAATTTGAGTACATGTGCAGTCCATTTTTTAATTTTCATTTTTTTAATTTCTAATAGAACTTCTGCTTTCACTTCAATTAGCATTGCGATTTCCGCTTACGTACTAGTCTAGAAGTATATATTTGCACGCAACTTTCCGTCAACTGACTTCTCGTGCCCCAATTTGCAATTTAATTTAATTATCAATTAAGCCAATAAAGAGCCAGGCACTTTAATAGATTGGTTGTGAATAAATAAGTTTCTACAAATATTGTGATTAGAAATAAACCTTTTAAAATTTGTTTTAATTATTTAATTGTTATATTCAGTTATAGTCCAGTTCTTTCTACCAGCTTTTATATTTGCATGGCCATATTATATACTTAACTTTTTATAAATTCTTGCATTATTTAAAGAATTTTATATATATAATAAACGATTGAGTAAATGTTTGTTTTTTACCACTTTTTGTGAGGTTGCTAATTTTGTAGGTTTTTTTTTAACTTTTGACTGCGAAACGCTATAGAAAGTTAATGCTTTTAACTTCCTGTCTTTGTGTCTGTCTGTCTGTTTGTCTGTAAACACTATAACTTCTGTTCTGTTCAACAGATTTACTTCTTGACACTTAGCATACATACACCTTAGGCCCGTACCTCCTATGAAATTGATTTTTATCCAAATCCATCAAAGGTGAAGGGGTAAACAGCGAGGTCAAAATTTATTTCGACATTCACCGCAGTCGATAATTGCATCTGATGGTTTTTACACTATTCTCGTTTTATATTCCGTCGGTTGATTAGTTTAGTTTAGCTTTTTATGGCGCCCTAATCTTAATAGCGGGGTCTATAATTTTTAAAAATGTTATATTTTATTTATTAGGCATGGCCCTATAAGCTCAATTCACAAATAAGAAACATTAAAAATCACAATAATGTTTGTAAGTAGAAAAATTTTAGAAATATCAAAAGTTAATAACAAGAAGATTATATATCAGAAGAATCGGAAAAGAGAATACTATGTAAGAATAACGACAACGACGTGTATAAAACTTTACATATGGAAATAAGTAAGAAAATACGAGAGGTCAAATAGAAGTTATACGTATATAAACGCCCTAGGGGTTGCTCGCCAAAAGGTATTTTTGCCCTAGGCTGATAATTTTTCACTTGTCTTCCCTCAAATTTTTGCAAGGTGGGAACGTGTAAATTTTTAGCCGAATCAGCCGCCCGGCTTTAGCGGTCCATTCGGCAAGGAGCAAAAGCGACCCCGACGTGCGCACGGGAATGCACGGACCTCCTCGTGTAAATCAAGATACGCCCGTGCCATCGTTTATATCAGCTGTCTTTGTTTACTTTTTCTTCAAATATATCGACTGTCTTTATTTACTACGCACGGAGCTCCTCGTGTAAATAAAGAGCTAAGAGCACGCCACATTTCTTTGTTTACTTTCTGTTCAAATGTATAGAGATAGGAACAAAGAATTGGAAACTAAATATAATGACTTTAATTTGCACAGGAAAATATCAATTAAAAAGTAACGTCCAATAAACAAATATTAATCTAATTTTCGACGTCAAAAGAAAAATTAGAAATATTTAAGCAGTACATACAGGAATTATATGAAGATAAAAGACACCGAGAAATATTGTGTTTTCGTAACATTTTATCTGAGCTAACAAAATGATCACAAAGGAACAAATATGTGGACTAGTAGACTTGTATAGTACAATATATAACATTAAAATAATTCTTAAAGAGTGGCTTAAATCAACCTATGTAACGTTACTAAAAATAACTGTCGGAAAATCAGTTTAATGAGTCCTATCTTTAAAATACATCACCAAAGAATGTTCAAAAAATTAATACAAGACCCTAGTATAATCTGATTTGGGTTTCAAATGAACAATGTGTGCAAGTGAGGCTCTATTTACTTTCAATGTGTCGATTCAAAGATATATGGATGTCAATCAACCATACATACATTGTATATAAATACATTGTATTTCTCGAATACAATAAAGATCTAGACACAATTTGTTGTAACTACCTCATTTGATTGCTTAAATCTAAAAAAATCGATATAAAGAATATCAAAATAATAACTTATTTATATTTTAATCAAAATGCTAACGCAAAAAGATAAAGGGAAATAAAACACGCATATACTTCTGGCTTCAATCTTTAGTAACAGCATTAAAAGAAACATTAATTTAAATTACAGTTTATATGTATAAACAATATCAGATATGCATACGACACTATACTTATAGCGGACTTATTAGATCAAGTAGTCGCAAGCAACGAGAAAAAAGCTTTAATATTAAATACCAAAAAGACCAAATTTATAACAATCACTTGGAAACAATTATCAACGGAAACCTTGAATACATAAAAAAATTAGATTAAGGATTGGTAATGATAAAATGCACATGGGTTTACATTTTGGATTCAGAATGTTGAGATATGTTTTCAGTAGCATACATTGGGTGATGAAGAAAAGTACCAATGATCGATTAGAAGATTTTGAAATGTAGATTTGTCAAACAAAGTTGAAAATAAGTGCGATAGACATAGTAATAAATAATGAAGCACTCAAAATAATAAGGAAAAAAGTATTAAAGACAATTAAAATAAGGCAATTGCAGTATTTCAACTTTTAAATTTAAATTTTAATTTAAATGTAATTTTATATAAAAAAGAAAAAGTTTCCAAAGCCTTACTTGGTTTTTAACTTTTTTGATAATAATGGGTTTCACAAATCTCGCCGCAGAGTTTTATTGGGGTTATTGGCAAAACCGCATCGTTTTTAGAGCTTAGTTAATGAAACTGCGGTTGCACAACGCGGGCCACATGCCTCCTCGGCTTTGCTCATCAGGTATTTATCGATGCGACTGAAAACAAGGTAATTGCTCGTCAGCGAAGTCGAGCCACTTTCCAATTTGTTTTGTTCAGATGCGAGCACGATGTGGGGTAGTGGGCCAGCTGCCGGCCATTGAAAGTGAAAATGGCCGTTCTGCAAAAATTCCTATGCATCATGTGCGAGCCGAGGTGGTGCCGCAGGAATCTGGATCTCGTGAAAGGCGCTTTAGTTTAATTTTTATTTCGGTTGATGCAATTCGCTGGCGCGGGCAGGAGTTGAGTTATTGCGGGATTACGCCTCCACCTCTGCATACCTGCTCTCGAATGCCGATCGGGCAAGACGCTGTTTTGGACAACAAAGGATTCCCGACCATGCGAAGCTTGGTAGAAATCTGAGTTTTTTACTTGAAACTGTTAGAATCACGTGGGAAATTATGTTAAGCAAGGTTAACAATTAATTAACGATCTTTTCGTGTTCGATGCTTAAAGCAATGAAAGATACGATTTGCATTAGCAGGTATTCTTCTCCTCTTCTTCATTTCGACTAGAGCTTTGTCTAGTTTGTTTGGCCTGCTTTATTCACTTAATGAAGGAACCAACTTTCTCTTCATCATTTTGATGGGCGTCCAAGCGGTTTTTTTTCTGTAGGTATCTTATCTGTTCATATTTTATATTTATTCCATTCTCTGTCCTTTTTGATGACGCATTTTGTTTTTATTTTACTATTTCTCTTACCTTTACTCCTTAACACTTTCATCTCTGTTATTTTCATGTTCTATTTCGTTATCTTTATTTTTGCTTTGGTTTAAATAGAAAATGTTGGTATTATAAGGTATCCGTGTTCTCAAAAACTTTAAACTCGTTGAACTACAAATAATTTGTGAGGAAATAGCGACTTTAGAAAGCTTCAATTAATTATTTGTCTTGGTTGACGATTTTCTTTGTTCAAAAGTTGCAACTTTTTCCTCGAAATTGCGACAGCATGTTAGATTTTTTGGTTTTAGTTGTAGCGTTTTGAAAAATAGTACAGAAATAGCCAACAACGAGGCCAGCGTTTTCTTATATTTATTGCCAGTTTGCCAATTTAGTGTGCTTCAGTAACAAATTTGTAGTTTACGAATTTATGGTAAAAACTGAGGATTAAGATTATATTGGAATGTTGCATACTAAATATAATACTATCCGACTGTACTTTTCTTTTTAAGTTTTTTGTAGTTAAAAATATTAGTTTCTATATGAAGATAACAGATTTGAATGTGATAATCGATGTGTTTAGAAATGGTAATCTTTTATTTAGTAGATATAAATATTTTTTATTTTTTACTCATTTTTATTTATTTTAGAAGTTTTAGATTGTTGTTAATAGTTAAGTTGTTTTGCTCTTATTACTGTAGCTATTGTTTGAACTGCCGTTATTTTGAAATGACAATTTTTAGCAAAGGTTGAGGAAAATTTGCACTTCAGGCATAATAAATTGCACCCTTATTATTACTACTTTCATAAAACCTACATATTCTATAATTTAATAAAATGATATACATAGCAAGTTGGAATTAGTTTCAAGCCACTAAAATGCAAATTAAACTAATATGCTGTTTCTACTTATAGATTATCAAGATTTTTTTTTATACAACCTACATGAGCTGCCTTGCCTGTAACGAATTCTAGAATGACGGAATTTGTATTATCTAACTAAATGAAATAAGACAGTTTTCCAGTAACTTAGCTAAAAAGTAAAGAAAAAGGCTTGAAATTTAAGAGATCAAGTTACAGAATATGGCTAACCTCAGTAAAAAATGAGACAGCTAACAGTCGTAGCCATAAGCTCTTCAGATCAATTCTGAATGTACTCTGATCAACAATAAAACGTATGTGATAAAATACATTTAACAATTACCAGATCAGGAGGTTTACACAGCTACAAATTAAAAAAAATTACCAGATAAAATTAAAAAGGAATATAAAGTTAAAGGTCCAAGAAATTATTTAGTATGAATTCAAAAATAAGAAATTATATTAACTGGTACGATGAATGGTAAATTCAGAAAAGTCTTTTATCTTTTATAAGAGTTTGTGCAATTTTTTTGTCTGAATATTCCTTCATGTTACTATGCTAATTTTACGTTAGAGTAGTAAAAAAATCGAGGTGATGCCAAAATTATTAAATATATAAAATTATTCAGAAATAATAGAACGTAATTTGGATATCACTACAAGAATAAAAGGATCTTAAGAAATTCAATGCAAAGCAAGTTTCAGTAGGAAATTTCCTAACAGGTTATATAACATTTTATCAGAAATATATTAGGTTTGATAACATTGACTAATATAATCTAAAAGGATTATAAATAAAAAATAAATTAAGGATATAATTTCGTTTTTAATCTAAGTAGAATAATTTCTCTTTGTCTAGATTTTATCGTTTAAAACCTTCAACCAATGTACTTTTGAAAGAAATTTATGAAATGGTTGAAGGATTATTACATGTCATTGGTATTTGGATTGCCGTTTTTGCAATCAGCTGAAGTGGCAAGTTTATCTACATTACGTTTGATTTGGCGGTATACATAATGCCTATCAAGTTAATATAGTTCTAAAGCTAAAGAGAGTAACACTTTTAAATATATTTGAATTACTTACTTAATTATTTACAAGAATTTGAATTATTTAATAATATTTATGTACCTTTGCATGTATCCACTAGTATAAATCTCAGTCTGTAAATCTATTTACAATAAAATTCTTTTTTTGGCACTAAAACAGTTTGTTTGCGTTTCTAGTAACTTGACTTTCCCGGGTTTTTTTACTGCGTGCTATTTATACATTCATCGCCTGTTATAAACTCTTTTTGCAGCAACGGCAGCTGCCCATAGATAAAAGTAATTACGTTCGCTGCTCGACCGTGACGGCACTGTGACAACAAGAACGGCTACCCCAATATTAGTCGCAAACTTCACAAGGTGACGGTACCTTTATGGCGGCGTTTGGAAATTCATAAGTAACAACTACGTTTTCTCCTTCAATTTAAACCAGTCTGAAATATAGCGGTCACTAAATAAGATTAATCATTACTAACAAGGCAACTACTATCAGCTGCTGACCATTATCAACATTGTTTCCCGTTTTCTTGAATCTTCTAATTAAAACTGCAAAGCAATTTTTTGTGTAATATTTTTTAAAGTTTATTGTATTTTTTTCATTTGTATTAGTAGTCGCATTTTGTAGCAAGTTGATAAAATTTACCTGTTATTTTACTCTCTGAATTAATTTTATATATTTATTGTGGATAGTTATATGGGATTCAGATGAAATGTTAGTTTTCGAAGGAGTGTGTGTTGGAAGAAAGTGATTTATGTATTTCAGTACTTACAACAAAATGTTTACTTACTTATTGCTATCCCCGAAAAAAAATTGCATTTGTTTTGAGTTATACCAGTTTCTTTTTTTTTAATTTTTTACATTTTTATTTAGTAATTCTTACTGTTTGTTCACATTTTAGTTAGAATAATAATGACTGAGAGCTAGGATTATAAAAACAAAAAAAAAAAAATTTAATGACCAGACATTAGTTTTCGAATCCCAATCTGTGACACCGAAGATGGAAAATTTTGGAGGAGACAAATACTGAATTAGTTAACAATTTGTGAGTAATGATATTATCAAAATTTTAAAATTATTTTTAAATTTAAGAGCAAACGAGGCGGGTAAAGAAATATGACTTTTGTGTGAGCTATTAAGAAGATAAGCAGCCAAATGCAAGTCTTGTGATATAAAGAAAAGTGATTAAAGATAAGATTTGGAAAAGTGAAAAATTTTAGAAGAACAGGAAGCAAGACATTTTTTAGAAGCTTTCGTAATGTCAAAATCATACATTAAAACTTTAACTAAATTTTAATAAAATATTAAAATACGCAATTTACAAAAAAATATAAAACTATTATAAATACTGCACAAGGTTATGAGAAATTAAAAGCAAAACTAGATATAATGAATAAATATTTAAAGTAAAGCCAAAATACAATCATTAAGTGAGAAGACTATTGAGGTAGAAAGGATAAAGCAACAGTTAAAGGTGTGATGTAGACTTGGGATTCCTTATTAAACGGCTTCACAAAATTGACAACATAATTAACGAAACAAAATCCACAAAAAGGATTTTTGAATGCCACAATTCATACAAGAAAATAAAATAAGCAGTCTCAAATTTAAAAGGTAAAAAGGAAGGTACAAGAGAAATCTAGATAATTAAACTACTAATGTAAAACGTCAGAAACACTCGCTACAAAGCAACATTACTAAAAACGAGAATAACTATTTGTAGATAACAAAATAAAAAATGGAACTGTAAATATCCGTAACATTTACATGTTTATTAGTAGTAGTACAATGAGAATTCTAAGCATTTGATCATTTATAAATAGCATAGTTAAAATAGTGAATTAAAAAAAATAAATTCTATAGGCATTAGATTTGGAAATTAAAGTATAATTGAAGTAAAAACCTATAATTTGACATAGGAAAAGGATTAGAGGCAAAGATGCAAAGATACCTAATAGTAGGAAAAAGTATATTTTTTAAATATATTTTTCTGTCGCAAGCTTTCCTTCAAACGTGAGTTGGGTTTCCGTGAAAAACAGCTATTCAATATTGTATATGCTAAAGGTAAGAAAAATAGCGATATAAATAAGGCAATACTCTAAAACCATAAGAGTTTGAATCAGGATAAAACAAAGAGACAAAGTCCGACTACAAAATAAAAAACTCCATTTTTTTTGTCGGAAATTAACAAATGTTGATTGTTATTTATGTGGCGTTTTTGTAATAGGACTAGTAAAAGCTTATCTGTTTTAAAATGCATAGATTTATTCAAAACCAAATTTATTGCTATGTTAAGCCCTTGCCAAGGAAGTGTTTCAAAGTTATTAGCAAAGGAAAGAAAAGCATAAAGAAAGTAGGCATTGTAAAACGAAGGCAGTATAAATAATGGTAAATAAAGTTTGAATTAAGAAATAACCTAAATATAAAATAAAAATAAAGACCATATACAACTGACCCCTTTCGTGGTTAATAATAAACTATTACCCTTAAAACTTGCTAGTTTATTATATCTGCTTTGTATGCTAATTAAGCACACATAGTAGAGTTAATTAAGGAGAAAACACGAATAAAAAGAATATTGAGGAAACACCAACAACAAAACAAGGATGAAGAAAGATAAGAGAAAGAACGCCAGATGAAGAGAGCATAAAAAACTGCGATAAAGAAAAACTATAGAAGAAATATATATATATATATATATATATATATATATATATATATATATATATATATATGTTTAAGCAAAACAAAGAAAATAGGAAAAGGACGCAAAATAATAAATAACGACTATAGCTTATACTACTCAGGAACAGAACTAGGAGCGAGGCTAAAAGAAGAAGTAGGTCTAATAGTAAAAGAAAAGAGAAACAAAAGAATTATTAGGTATGATCCAATATCAGTAAGAATTATAATTATAACAATAGATATGGGAGAAGAAATAAGTGTAGTATAAATATACAGCTTAATAAAAAGAACAGATAAAATCATAATGACAGAATCCTATTTAAAAGTACGAAATACTATAAATAAATGCGAGAGAAACGAAACAAAATTATTATAATGGGAGTTTGGAGTAGTAGAACAGGTAAAGATATTCATAAATAACTAGGATGCAGATGACCCTACGTAAAACACGAAATCAACAGAAATAGTAATAAGATGATACAATTCTGTACAGCAGTGGAACTAAAAATCGGAAATTCCTTCTGGAAACAAAAACAAGGGTATATATATATATATATATATACACTTTCATAGCACAAGAGAGATAAACAAAAACATCATAAATTACATAGTACCCACAGCGGGAATTGAGGAAAATATAAATTATATTATAACAGATATATATGTATATTGAAGTATATAAAGATGATAGAAACAAAAATAAACAAGTTGTAAGAAGCAAATAGAAGATGGAAAATAAATGATAGATGGAAAGTATTAAAAGAAATACTAATTAGTACGAAAAAAGAAGTATGTGGATACAGGACGATAAATAATGGAAAGAAAAGAATAAGATGGTAAACAATGGAAGTTAAAGACACAGTACAAGACAAAAACAATCATGAAAAAAATTAGCGAAGAAAGCTAAACAAAAAAACAGGGGGAAGATTTCGAAAATGAATTAAATGAACGATGCAAAGACAACAAGCGAAAGTTTTGCAACACAATCAAAGGGCTAAGAGGAAAAAGGAACAAAATAGACTTAAGCATAAGAAATAAAAACAACAAAATGACAATAAATATCTTGAAAAACGGAAGTCCGGAAATACCTATAAACAAAATGAAAACGACAAATTACACCCAATAGAAACACCCCTAGAAAACCTGAAAATTAAATCCACCAAAATAAAATTGATATAAAAGAACTGAAAGCAGCAATTAATAGCATTAAAATAGGCAAAGCAAGTGGTGAAGACGAGGTAACCCCAGAAATGATGAAATATATGGGAATGAAAGGAATGATATGGCTACACAAAATAATGTCCGAAGCATGGGAAAATAATACTATACCTCAGAAATGTAAAACAACTTGATAAAGCCTATATTCAAAAAATGAGACCGAACTTAACACGACAACTATAGACCAATACGCCTATCACAGGTAGCATACAAAATTTACACAAAATAATATACAACAAATTAAAAGTAAACATAGAAAATAAGCGAGAAGATGGACAAACTGCATTTAGACAGAAAAGACAAACAACAGATAATGTATTTATAATGCAACTCATAGAACAGAAAATACAGACGGAAAAATAACTCATTCTTACATTTATAGATCTAAGGGAGGCTTTCGACCCAGTACATAGACAAGTAATAGAAAACTGTTTGGAATTAATAGGCACACCAAAGAAACGAATGCAAAGCATAACTTCAACACAGGAAGACACACGAGCTAAAGTACAAGTAAATGGAAATCGATCAAAAACATTTAATATCAGAAAGGGAATAGAACAAGGAGATAGAGTAAATATATATTTATAACAGTAATGGATAGATTACTGAAGAATACGAGACAAAGAACAGTGAGATATAGGAATATGACACCAATCAGAATAGAGAGCTTACTACATATATGCTGACGATTTAGTGCTCATAGCAGATAGAAAGGCCGAAATGTAGAAAGTGGTAAATATATGGATAGAAGAAAATAAAAACTAAAACTGGAAATAAATGTAGACGAAACCAAAATAATGTACATAAACTAAAAGGAAAATCAAAAAGAAACAAAAATAATGTACAAGGATCAACTCTTCGAAGAAGTAACCACAATGGAATACTTAGGAACTGTAATAGAACATGATGGGAGAATAGATCTTGAAATAGCCAATAGAATCAGGAAAGCAAAAAATATATATTACTTACTAAATAAGACAATATTTGGGAAAAGAGAAATAAATGAAAAAATAAAGCTGAAAATATACAATACAATAGTGAACCAAATTATCTTGTATGGAAGCGAAACGTGTATAACGTATCAAAAACACAAGCCGAAACTGATTGCAGCAAAAATCAAATACTTTCGGAAGATAGCAGGAAAGGCCAAGCTATACTACATCAGTAATGAAGAAATAAGAGGAAAACTAGAACAAGAAAGTACAGCACAAAAATTGAGAAAAGACAAATAGCATGGATATGTACAAAGATTGGGCAGCAATAGACTACCACTGGAAATGAAAACAACGAAGAAATGAAAAAGGAGAAGACAAAGAGTAACGTGGATGAAGGGAATTGCAGAGTTATGAAAAGCAAGGATGAAAACTATAGAAGATATAAACAAAACGGCGTTAGACAAGAAAAAATGGAAGATATGTGTCAAGAAGGCGGAACTTACAAATATCAGACACCCGTGAGAGTAAAAAGGATGATAGAGTAAGAAAGAAAGAAAGTGTGCTAATTAAAATATTACGTAAACGATCTTCTTGTGCAAAACTTAATTTGTGGTTAAGATCTTTGGTTTTTGTTTGGCATATATGGCTTAACATAAATTCTTCAGTCCATTAGAATATGTGTTCGAATGTGAGGTCACTCATATTTTATTTTAAAGGCCAACCACGGCCGCAAAATTAGCTGATGTATTAATTGTAAATTTAGAACCGTGCAACGAATTAAATCAGTTGACTGTACTTTCAAGCATCTATTTAGTACGTATGATATTGCAAGATAGTTCAAAGTTTTTCTGTAACGAGAAAGTTACGGCGCGGCGGTTCGCTCGTTTTAAAGCGGCTTGTTTTTACTTGGCCAGCCTTTACTGCTAAACACGATCTTGCAAAAATCTGTTTCTTTTCTAATAAAAACTAATGGACTAGTAGCCTACAAGTTTTTGTAGATAAATTTTGCATAAAGGCAATTCGGTTCGTTTTAATCAATTCTCTTAGTTAACTGTTTTTGTAGTTTCAAAAAGCGTGTAAATAAATCGTTAAAAAAACAAATTTTTTTATGCATCAAAATAAGGTTTTAGATTATATATAAATTAAAATATACAAAACGTTAAAGAACAAAAGGTAATTTAGAATGTGTTGATTTTAATTTCTTTTTAGTTTCTCAATTAATTTACACAATTCAATTATTTACATAATTACATATGATGAACAATATCTACTGCAGAAGTAAAACAAAAGTTACATCGTTATTTCGTAGTTGTTTACTTGCTTGCACGACATTAAAAACCAGAGGTGAAATTTCTTCTGGAGTTCGCCCTAAATACCTCCGCTGCGCCGTGTTTACTTTTGGTAGTTTTTTGCAACCAAGAGGCTTTCGCCTTCCTTATTTTCGAGCATCGCAAACCGCGCTCCAACGCCCAACCAATCAGCAGGTGCGTTTTCACCGATTCAGTTACACCTACCCGCGCATGATTCAGCGGCAGTGACATCACTTCAGAATTTTTAAGCTAGATGCGCCGCTTCTAGAGCGGAGTTCTAACAAATCAGCCGCTTCTAGATACTAAATGTCATTCTTCCTGCTGCGCGAAGCGGCTCGAAGCCACGAAACCAATTAATATAAATTAGATGCAGGGCGGGAGGATGTAGCGCAAATTTATTGGTATAGGTGTTAGCTGTGGGAGGACGACGAAGGCTGCGTTCAGAGCAAGCTGCAAACGATCTTTTCTCAGGCACTCAAATGAGAATTAAGCAAGGTGCCAGTCTCACTGATGATAATCAACAATGAACGGCGAAATGAAGCTTGGGCGGGCCCGAAAGATGTTGCAGCGTTGTTATTAGCAGCGTACTGTAGCCTGATTAAATCAATTCAATTTATTTTGCAAACGCAGCAATATGAAGTAACACAATGTAATCTCTCTACAATTTATGAAGTGTAGCACTAAAATTACAGATTAAATTCTGATGTTACTTTCTCTAATTTAGTAGTAGTTAATCTAACAATAATTAACCCTACGTAGATGGTTGAAGTTTAATAAATTCAGTATCATAAAGATCAAAACGGAATATAATAAAACAAATTTTAAATTTTATTTTTAATTATTTGCAATACTTTCATAATAAGATTCTAAACTGAAATATCAAAGCTTCTCACTTGCTAACATATCCGGCATTTTTTTATTTGGAGTAAAAGAATAATTTTCTTATTACATTCGCATCATAGATGTATTTATTATTGACGCTATAAAGTGGTAATTCTAAAACTGCTAAAACACTGATAATATTATCTTACCACTGTCTATTAAATTAATTTTACCGTAAACTTTGTAACATCTGAGAGTACGATTTCGTTTTGATTTTTAAAGTTGAAACATACACAAAACATTTAGAATCTCATATGCAAAATGTAACTCTGTATTTAAGATTTGATATATCAGCTTTTAAATGTTCTTCAAATCAATTAAATATGAAATACTCATCTAAACAAAATTGCACTTTGTTGTACTTTGAAATAAATAAATAAAATATTTTGTAGCAAATAGTAAGCACTATTTGGACCGCCGCTGTGCTTGACTAATCAAGAGCAAATACTAATAAGTTAATTTATTTTTTAAAGCTCGACTAAAGCAGATTGTCACGTATTCACGTCATCGTCTAGACCATTGATTCCCAAAGTGGTCCAGGTGAACCCCTAGGAGTCCACGGGAGACTTGACGGGGGTCTACGTTGGCGCGACAAAAAAATAGGGGTTCACAATTCGTAAGCGGGGGTCCACGAAAATTTATCTGGTTTCGATGGTGAAGAACTAAAATGTTGGCTTGATTTCACCTATCAATGTAGGCAGACAATATTTTAAGAAATTTTTTTAAGGAAAAATCGATTTCATTCACAAACGTTATTTCGGTGGCAACAGATGGAGCTCCTGCCATGGCCGGGCGATGTCGTGGGTTTATCTTAAAAGCTTAAAAGCCATCTTAAAAGAATTTTACCAGAGGTAACTGCAATTCACTGTGTCATCTACCGACAACACCTAGTAGCGCAAAATTTGAGTGCTAAATTGCACCAATCGCTTCAATTTGTGATTAATGCAGTTAAAAAAATAAGGAGCAATGCATTGAATACGCGTTTATTTGCACAGTTGTGCGATGAAAATGATGAAGACTTCCAACGATTGCTCTTACATACTGAAGTACGCTGGTTGTCGAAAGGTGCATGCTTAACAAGATTTTTCTCACTTTTTGAATCAGTTTTAGAGTTTTTGGAAAGTAAAGATCCAGATTTAAAAGAAAACCTGATCAATTTGAAAGCAGACATCGCGTATTTGACAGATTTGTTCAACAAATTTAATGACATTAACTTACAATTACAAGGGGACAGCCTCAATTCAATAAAAACAAAGGGTGTAATTTTAGCTTTTCTTGGAAAATTGAAATTTCTGAAGCAAAATATTAGTCGGCGCGAATTTTCCCAGTTTTCAAACTTGTCACAGATAGAATGCCTTGATGAGGATATTCACACATACGTTCAACATTTAATTGCCCTGCATGATAACTTTAAAATCAGATTTGAAGATATTCTGACGATGGAAATACCACCATGGATCATAAATCCACTTGATGTGACGGAAGTGGGGAATGTGATATTACAAGAGGAGCTACTCGAGCTTAGCACTAATGACGAACTGAATGTGAAATTTAAAAGGCTGCAGGCATGAATACCCGAAAAATATCCTGGACTGTGGGGAATTGCGAGAAAGCTTTTGATAGCGTTTCCCTCGTCATATCTTGTCGAGAAAAGTTTTAGTGTCGTTACAAACCTTTTAACAAAAAAAGGAGCAGATTGAATATCACAGAACGGGGAGATTTGCGGTTATTCCTAACAAAACTGAAGCCAAATATTGATAATTTGCTGTCAATCCATCAAGTACATCCCTCCCACTAAAATTATGATTATTTTGTGATTGTTATTGTATAAGTTACGTTACGTTATTAATATTTTATTTATATCATATTACAATGTAATATGAGAGCAAGTTTTTTGATTGGCTAACTTTACTTTTTTGACATCCACTCACAACACAATCAATTAATTAATTAACCAATAACTCAGTCGCACGCAAATTTCCATAGTTAGATCTAATCTTCACATTTTTTTCGAGATTTGGGACTATTGTAGAAATGTAGCTGTAGGGGGTCTACCGGAACCAGCAAAACTTTCAAAGTGGTCTATGAAGAAAAAAAGTTTGGGAACCTCTGGTCTAGACAGAGATTGAAATTTTGAGCGTACCTTTTAACATCATAGCATCATGTTACCTCATTATATTTTGGGAAACCCTTACCAACGCGTCTGCTGTCATTTTTCGCTAATATTTGTTTTTAAAGCATCTATGCTGGATCTCTTTTAAATATTTTAGTAGAAAATAACCAAACGGAACATATCTAGCGAGCGCGGAACCTTTTAAATGATACTGTTGTTAAAACATTCTTATCTGTCAAAATACATTAATTCGGGATAGGAAAAATCTCTTTTTAATTAGAGAAGACTGGTATTTTGATGCTTTTTGATACAGTTGGACGTTTATAATAAATTTGGACAACCAACAACTTCCCATTGGAAAATTTCTACCAGAATGGCGCCGATTGTTGTGCATCGATTATGTCATTTCGAAAATACTACTGTACTCGCCTGATCTGACGCGGCTTAGTCGTTTTCTATAGAGATATCTGAAATGAAGAGCTTACTACTATGGACTATAAAACTATAGACATTTTAATGGCAAGAACATTCTAAAATATAGTACGCTACGTTTAGTGGGGTCTAGACACTAAAATGATAATTACTACTTATACCTTGCTGTTAAAATTATTGAAAAATTACCGGGTTTACTTGCAAGTAGAATATTTTGTATCGCTATTAAACCACACAAAACAAATGCAAGTTAGGGATTCTAAAAATATTATAATAGCCCAAGTTTGTAGTTATTCTATAAATAAGCTTTTTATGGGGCACATACAATGTGGCATTAAATAAAAATAAAAAGTAAATTTGAATATGCCAAGAAAAATAAGAATCTTTAAATTTTCTTAATCATAATTTGTTCGCTTCAAATTAAAAGCGATTACGCAATTTATGCTATAGCTCGAACTAAGACATAAATAAAATTCCCTTTTAATTCAAATAAAAATTATCATTCAATGAAGTAAAATCAAATTAATTTGAAGATAAAAATTTTCGTTTTATATCATTGCACAATAAGGAATTTTTTAAAAGTTTTGTTGCATACTTAGGATTATGTAATGATTTGAACTCCACGTAAAACAAAGTGATTTTAATTTTGCTATATATACATACATGAGCTTGCGTGCTTGGTATATTAGGCTTAAGTTGAATGTAGTAAGTAAAATAGGCCTATTGAGACCAACAATGAACAATACTTTTACGTTTTCTTGCATAAACAAAGGATAGTTTTGATAATTAAGCAGTTAAAGTAATTCGATAAACAAAACGGAGCTGTGTAAACTATATATTGGGCAAAACAAAATTAATTACAAAGTAACAATTAAGCAAAACAAATAAATTGAGAAAAACAAAAAAACGACTATGATTAAACAACTTCAAATATGGTGGGCGGCAGGTCAGTTGTGCACTCTCCAGACTGCGGAAAAAAGTGCTGTTGGGAACAAATGCACGACGAACAACTAAAACGAGACTTACCGCATGTAATGGTCTCTGGTGGCCTGGACAGCGGATTTCGGCGTGCTCTTTGTTGGCGACTTCAACCCGGGGGTGGGTTTTCCTTGGCCAAATGTACTGGGGCACCACGGACGGGGCGGAACGTACAAAAGGCAGCGACAGCGTGCAAGCACAGCGCAATAGAGTACCTGGTTGGCTGGCCGGCGGCTCCGTCGCTCCCGAGGGTTCGAATCGGAATGCCGGGCGGCGGTAAAAATCCTGTTTAGTTGTGGCTAGGGTGGGTTGCGGACGATCAAGGTTACAGTTAGAGATGGGATTCGGGACAAGGGGGTTTAGAGATGAGCACCAAACAGATAGCAATACCAAAATCCTTGTGTGGGATCAATTCAACTTGAAAATTTATAGATAATTGCACTAGCACATGATAGATATATATTGCAACGTAAAGGTCATGGTCTCGAAAGTTTTTACAATTTTTTTTCTCTTTAATATCCTCTTGTAACTCTTTTGGTTGCCACAGAACTTCCTTCACTACCGTTAGCCATTTTTGTTTTGGTATTCCTTTTCGTTTTTTCAATACTCTCTTTCGGGGTCTCTTTTCTGGCATTTGTGTGACATGTCCAAATCATGTTAATCATAGTACTTTGACTGCACGTGAAATGCTTGAATTCTTTAATTCGTCGGTTTGTTCTTCTCCAACGTAATTCCTCTGTTTATGTATTTTCCGCAGCAACCTCCTCTCACAAATGTTTCTTTTCGTTGTTTCCTACACTCGCCATTATAAACGTGGGAAATTTTTGTACTGCTTCGTTTTGATTAAACTTTGTTTGCAAATATGCAATGACGAGATCTGAGTGCAATCATAATTCTGCTTGCAAATAAGTTTGAAACTATGCAATTAAAACCACATTTTTTAACCTTCACCTATATCGGAAAATTTTGATAATGCCTGGAATAATAAATTACTTAAACAAACCGAGAAATATTAAGTTTTAAACAAAATTAGTTAATAAAGAAAACACTGAGAATTATAACTATAGTTAAAAATTGAAAAAAGATAAACAATAAAAAGAAGACGTAAAACCATTGGCCAGCAGTTTACATGTCATCAGTAGAGAGTAATTGAATTGTAACAGTTAAAATTTTAATAATGCTATCATCTTGTAGACGAAAAAAAACTACACATTGAAATAATTTGTAGTAGAAAATTTTTGATTTTTTCAACAAATTATGCAAATGTTAAAAACCACAAGCGAAAGCTGCTGATTGTTTTATAAATCTGATATTATTTTCTATAGTTGGTTCTTAAAAGCAAACATAGCAGATGGTAATTTATAAGAACATGTAAAACTAAGTGCTACATGAAAATAAAAAAAAGGAATATTTTGGTGGTATTCATTATATATTCCGTCACCATGAAGTGTAGTCTTGTGAGAAATCCGATTTTTGTAAAATTTGGGTATTATTACGAAAATACCAGTAATGATAATAATTAAAGTAGCAATTCAAAGATTATTACCCTATTTAATTATTTGAACCAGTTTATAATGGACTATTTCTATTACACTTGAAAAATTGAACTTTTTTTGCAAGAATGTGTACTTTGTTGAGCTTTAGTTTAATTTTTTTTCTCCGTCTTATTATTACATAAACATATAACTATTATTCTTTAATCAATATCAAAAAACGTATAAGTAGTATAAGTAGTACATCCAACAGTTCGTTAGTTTCACCATTAAGTAATTCTACACTATTTATAGTTCGTAGCTTAGCTGGTAGGCCCAATTTGTGCTTTAATCGTATGCCTTAAAGAATTGTTTACAAATTTATTAAAATATGTTAACCAACAAAACCAAAATAGTCTTTTTCGAGAGTAATATTTCACTAGAGTGAACAGTTTGCAAAATCAGGTTTTTAAAAATCGTTTTTGACTCGTTTGTGCCACGCTACCCCAAGTGCAAATGTTACGATGTTTTTTTACTTTTATTAATGAAGTTAATTGATAACTAACAAAGCATAAAAACATTTTAGTAGCAGTATATAATTTTAACATAAATTAATTTATATTAATTAAAGCTTTTTTTATCACAGATCAATAACTGAACAACTTTAAAAAAAATCCATAAGGACGGTCTAATATGGTTATTTTAATTTATTATAAAGTTAATAATTTCTAGTTACCAAATTAAAAGACACTTCAAATGCAAAGAAACGCGGTTTGAATGTAATAAAGGAAGTCAATATTCATTTCAAGTAGAGCAACCTGAACATGAAAAAATTAGATCTTTTTTTTTGATATCATTAATAAATATGGGCTTTAAAGGCAATTTTTATAATATGTGCATGTTGTAATTAATTGACTGAAACTAAATAAAAAATATTTGCCAAGATAATAAATAATGACAAACTGAAAAAGGCAACAGATTGAGCGATATCAACCTAAATTAAATAATAATGTCCTATAATTGTCTAATAAAGGTACAAAATAATAAAGCAAATTAATTTTAATTATTAAATTTAAAAATTTGCCAAAATTCCGACAGATGAAGAAACCTGAAACAGTGTTATTGTCGCGCTGCAACTGATTACTCACGTTCGTAAACGTAATTTTAAAATAATCAGTAGTCAGATTTTTACAAATGCCTGTTGTGAACTATGCATCTCCGAGGACTTCAATAATTTGTGAACGATATGATTTTCTGAACTTAAATCACTCTTGAACGAATAGTTCGAATCTAAATTATGACTTCCTACAAGTTTAGACTGCATTTCGAGTTTTTTGCCAATTAATGTGTTGAAGATTATTTCGCTGATGATCATAACTAGTAGAGATATTTAACCTTGAAGTTTCCTAAGTTTCTGATAATTTCATTCTGAAGACATTTCATTTCTGGTAAGATTCTAAGATTTATGGCGAGTTTACCGAATCTGTTTAACAATTTGTCATCTACGAGCTTCACGAGTGCAAAAAATTATTATAAAAATAAATATGGCTGTAAATGCAACTTTTTTGGTTTAGTGAATCTTTATAATAAATAAGAAAATTTATATCCAAATATGCTTCAACATTTCTTTTAGTAGAGTTATACGTACCCGAAAGTTGCAACAAAAAAAGTTCAAATTCAAAACTTTTTATTTTATTTGTTATCTAAATTAGAATATCTGTCCAAACGAATTTAATCTAAGTTTTAACAAACTCCAGTAAAAGTGAGAAAAGACATCTTTATGCAGGACCCTTTCCAAATCGACGTTTACTAAATGAAAGACCAAGAGTACAAATATATTAAAAATAGAAGATTGTCGCTTGCTGTAAACTCAAAATAATGCAAATATCAGTAACATATAAATTTGTTTGGTAAACATTGAAGATATACATAGTAAGTTTACATTACTATTTTTATTTTTACCACAAGAATGTGTACTGTTGTTCCAATAATTATCTTCGAGAAAAAATAATCTCAGTTTCCATATCCGTGATGATCTATGTGGTTCAATAAATTTTCAATAATTATTTCAGAACAATTTTTTGTTCTGTCTGCAGGAATTTTACTATTATACTAGGCCTATCTCGAAAATATCGAGTTAATTTTACGCGGCCGCGAGATAATCTGGCAGCCAACAAGAATCAATTGCAATGCGCATGCGTGAATGAGGACATTAGTGGCTCTGGGTAGTGAGAATCCAACAATCTGTTAAAAATAATCTACAACATCTGAAAATATTAAAGGTAGGTGGGCTACTAAAAAAACTAAAAGATGATATTGTAAAATGTTATATTTTGTTCCATGCTCAATAAACCTTTTCAGAAAGATAATGATCTACAATAATTGTATTAATGAAACGCAAAAGACCTATTATTAAATAACAAATAAGAAATTTACGCTGTGTTTCAAAATCTATAAAGAGTGTACAACAATGTTACAGTAGAGATGCAAAAAAGGGATTCAAGCAGAACTGACATATCGACAGATAAATATTGAAAATGTTTTATTTATATATTACTTTATGTACACGAAGTTGCTGATACAATACAAGAAAAATATTGGAGTAAGATATAAACTTCTGGGCGCGATATAGAAGTAGTCTTACAAAGCAGTGCAAGGATTCGTACAGCATTAATCTCACAACCAAAAATTTATAAAGATAACGGTAGCACGTAATAACTTGGAATAAATTAATTTCAAACGTGCTAACAATTTTTAAAATGATTCCTTTTCATACAAAAGCAAAAAAATCATTAGCTCTGTTGTTTCAGAGAAAGGCTGGTGCTAACTACGACAAGTAGTGTCATGCGATTCTATCAAAGTTGTTTGTATTGAATTTAACATTTCAAAAAGTACATAAAGAGCAGTGCCTTGCCGAAGGCGTTAAGTAAAAGTAAATAATAAATGCTGTATCTGAATACAACGCGCCTTATAATTTACTGCGGTTGCATGTTTTGTCTCCCAACGAAATTTATTGCCGCGCGCTAATAGGCGCTAACATTTGACAGCCCGGCATTATGCACGCAATTTAGAATTCCACCTGGTCTGCTTTGCTCTGTTAACACAACGCAGCGCCAAATAGCTTCATAAATCAAAATAACACCTTCTATAGCTGTCTAATAATCACTTGCGCTAATCCATAACGCGCGGGGCGCGCTGCGCCCTGTTATGTGGCGAAATTCATGTCTGCACCTCCATTTTTCCCAGGCTGGTAGAGTTAATGCGGAGCGAAGTTCGCATAGCCTCTTCGTTTTGGGTTTTTGGCACAACCGCTAGAACGAGTTTTCACATTGCCTAGAGCAGAAAACTATTAGCATTTGAATTGAATGGTAGGTTATAAATTTTGATATCGTCTTTTACGGGCATTTTAAAGGGCAAACTGGCCATTTGTTTATTCATCTTATATTGAGATACCCAACTCTTCTTGCTGTGGCATCTAGTACAAGTGGAACGTACAGGTTGTTCTGTTCAGCTTTGTTTTTCTTTATTTTTAATATAACAAGGTGCTATACAAAAATGTAAGACGACTTACAAAAAAATTAATCTGGTACGGTAATGCTTTAAAACTTACTGAGAGTTCTATGCTTTTTCAACTTTCTTTAGAGTTTTCCTGAAGGCAGATGCAGTATATAAAAGAAGTTTAACAAAATTCATTCACTTCTAATATGGCTACTACATATTTGCAACTGTAAAGTATTTTTTTAAAGGACCTCGGGTATTTAACTAGCGGAAGATTTGTATCCTACACTCTTTAAAGCGCACACAGACACCCTTTAGACATTATATTACAATTAATATGAACTTAAAAGAAGACACATTTTAAGCTTTCTTTTACATATGGAATTTGTAAACCAATTTTGCGACGTCAGTTGCTAATTTTCAAATTATCTGCAATTACAAACCTGAAAATGAAGCTGCTAGGAGTTCAGCAATGTCGTTATCGCTTGCCATTTATGAGCAACAATCAATTATGTCAAATTAGAACTAGTTTGTGCGTGATCAATTATTATTAGAACATTCTTGCGGCACATATCCGTGCTTTTGGGTTACGATTGCGCGACCTTTGGTCGGCATTGCTTTCTAGAACTAGTCTGAGTTATTGCAAATGCAATAGTTTTATTTATAAACTATAAATTTAAAATTATATTATGAACAAGATAAGGATTGTGACAATAAATTATATTATCATCAGAACTGCCGAGAAATTACGTGTGAACAGTAAAAGTTAAATACATGTTTTATGCCATAAATTTCAATTAAAGATAAAAATAAAGCACACGTTATATAAAATGTATAAATGTAAATAAATAAAACAATATCATACTTGCGTAGAAAATTGGATTTTATAATAAAAAGGTTCGTTAAGGTTTCAATTTTTTAAATAGGTTTATTATATATTGCATTGCGAAAGCAATTTTGTTTTTGATAGCTTTTTCCTTTGAAATTTCGAACAACTTTAAATAAAATATCTGCCCATTGCATTTGTGCGCAACTTCAATGCAAAGAAATTATCCATTTATTGATGGGATTCTGCTTTATTATTAAATATCTGTCTTTACAGGGCGTTGTTTAATGATCAGGACCTTTGGCTATCCGTTGATACATAGTCCATCTCAAGCTATTTTGCTGAGCAATATGTAGTCGCGCATTGTTGTGCAGGTTTCAAATTTAATTCTGCATTTTTTCGGTGAAGCTTTGAAGTTGCATTGTAATTCTGGTGCTTTGGGTGGTCAATCCAAAGTGGATAATGCTCAGTGAACTACACCAAATAGACTATGACGTGCTACGGGTGCAATTTTTGTTTTGGTTGAAGATTTGGCTATCCGTTATTTTATATACGAATTTTTGAGCTTAGTAATAACAAACAAATAAGAATTAATTTTCCATTTTAATGGAAAACGTTACTGCAGCGATAGGGCAACAGAGAAGCAGCAGCTTTTAAACGGTACCGGAGGTTGTTAAGCGACACAGCGTTATATATACGATCATACAAAATAACCGAAGTCTGCCTGAAATCTTATACCAAGATGGATACCGAGTGCGGCTGATTTTCAAAAAACAAATCACAACTAGACAAAAAATTAACTACAATTAAGTCATGTGTTAGTTGGCGGTATCTTACGGGTTTTTTAAATCTTCCAATTCCAATTTGAATTAATGCAATAAGCAGCTACACACGGGTTTTTTGGTTAAAGGCGCTACAGAACTTATTATCACTGATTAACCACGATATTAGCACGTGGTTATAATCTTAACTATAACATCCTCATCAATACATAACGATTTTGAACTGAAATTACTTTTGCATTAATCCAGTAGTAGAATTTTTTTTACTAATAATTATTTGTATATTTTACGTTGACAGTTGTGTTTATATACATATTTGAGGAATATGCTGTTACGAAATTAAACAAAAGTCGATTTACTGAACTTTTTAATACCGACACCTTTCCATTCAGTTAATGCCACAGGAAAATCCTGATCTTTAATTAATGTGGGGTTAAATAAAAATAAACCTATAAATCACTTATTTATAAAATGTAACATAATACGGCTTTGTTTTATTTTATTACAATAGCTTTTGTTACATTTATAGAAAAATGTATGTAAGGCGATAAATAATGTTTTTAAGTTAGCCATCTTTTGTGGTATAATTTATAAAGAGCTAATAGGTAAAATGAATCTTATGGAATGTAAAATTTTCTATAAGAAAGCCGAGCCGAAATATAGGCGTATCTTATTTTATTTAAAAAATAATTTAAGATCTAATTTTATGTATGCTATTTAAGGAATAGGAAAACCAGAGAACTATTTTATATAGCTTTATGCTACTTGTATTTTAATATTTGTTTAGTGGAAACACCCCTTATTAATATTAATTAGAATGTTTTAAAATTCACCACTTTACTAAATATTTAAATTTGTTCTCATTATTATTTACTCATTTTTTTGATAGCAAGTATTTTATTTAAAGGTAACGGTGCAAAATTAGTTTTATATAAATGAACAAGAATAAGAATATTTTTAATAAAAAAAACGTGTTGATATATTAATTAATTAATTAAGGATATATTTCATCAAACAGTAATGAGAATTGTAAATTTAAATGAGCCGATAAAAAAAATTGTGAAAAAATCGTATAACAATTCTAAAAGTAGATCGAATAATTATAAAACATATGATGGAGAATCATAACACATAATTTCTGACTATTATACAAAAAGAAAAGATACATGTATTCTGGACAACACTTGGTCTACGAAAAAGTTGAGTTAAAGAGCAAGCAACTACTAAAAAACTTTATAAAAATATGAGAGTAGCTACGCTTGAATGGGTAAGAAAACATAAAAATTGTAATGTAAACAAATAGAGAAAGGTAATTTACATTTTTACAATATAAACTGCAGTTATATCGTTTTAACAATTAGCCCACAAAATTTTACACTTTTTAAGTCATATGCAGTGACAAATCTCTCTTAGAAGCGGTAAAAAAAATTTGAATTATTAAGAGGAAAAGTTTAATAAAGACTGCATCGTCAGAACCATAACACAGTTTCCAAGCGTAATGATTCGGTTTTTGATCGGTTATATCTAGTCCAGAACCTTTGTATTTTATAAAAAATATAACGAATTGGCACTAATATTATTGTGTTATGTTTGAGTAGACTAAATGGAAAGAAAATTTAGCAAACTATTTGAACGGCATTAACCGTCATATTTTCCCTTAGGCAGACAATTTACCTGATTTGAACGGCATTTGAAATATTTTAAATACATTGAAATCAATAGTTTTCACAAGAACCAACTCATCTAAATGTACGTTAACTGAAAATATGGAAAATATAGGAACAATGACAAGAGAATTACAAAAAGTAAAACATTATTGTAAAGATAGTATTGCCTGATATGAGAATGAAGGTCGTAATAATAGTGAAAGTTGGTTTTACAAAATATTAATAAAAACTAGTTTATCAATTGGATTGATAAACAGCAATAATAACTTAGTGCACTTTATATAATTTTTTGTTACGTAATATAATAAAATGGTTACTTATAAGAATATCCTAATATTTGATCAGGTACTGTATATTTAAAAATAAGTTTGATACTACAATTAAGGTCATCGTTTTTATTCTTGTAATAAGCATTATTTATTTAGCAAAGACACGTCTGTAGGAAAACGAACCTTGTATAAAAACAATGCTATTTTTCTAATAAATGTTTCAGTTTTTATCATTGTCATTACGCTTAAATCTAGTTGACTACTTCGCTGTATCTGCCTTGGTTACGAGGTGGCATTAGAAGAATTGCCTAAATTGATCTAGATTTTAATTTTACTTTAAAAGTTGTTTTAAAATTCGCAGCAACTAGACGGTACTCTTGTATAGATAAGTGTCATATAATAGTAGAGAATGCTAAAAACAATTTTGAAAACATCCGAGAAACAACGAAATCTAAAAGAACAGCATTGGATGTGCTCCACGTGCTGAAAAAAGACAAGAAGTTAGTATCTGGTATCACTGAAATTAATACTAATTGTATGGTCAAGATTATTAAATTTGGAATAAAACATTGACATGGATAAATTACCTGTAAGTCACAGACGTATGTTCTTTAACTATTAAATCTCTGTCTAAATCTTTTGCTTCTTTAGATTCTTAAGCAAAAAAGGAGCGTAAAATTAAAAAAAAAACTGATCCAATTGTAAAAATAATTTATTGCAGTGGTACAGTATTAATTGTTAATTCTAATCATCATACACACCATCAACAACAATTTACACCAAAATCACAAAAATTAACAATTCGTGTCCAAAAATTAAAAATAACACCAAACTAAAGCTAAATGTTAGTTAATTAAAACTAAACTAATTTGTGTTAATATGTGTGATATAAGTTGGAAGTTAAATGTTGGAGACGTATTGTTTATCACCAAGAAAACAATAAGCGAGATTACAAAGTAAATAAGATATTTTTATGTGTGTTGGATAGTGCTTTAATGAGATGCCTACCTGCATTTTAGTCTTCCTGAAAGATATTAAAGTTATTGTCAAGTTGTAGAGAAACTTATGATGGTATACCTAAAGCTAAAATTATAGCAAATGGCAATTATAAATTATCAAATCACAAACAAAAATAATATATTTTAGTAGTGAATTTAGCGAAAATTAAGAAAAATCCTCAAACATTCTTGTTGCTTCCCTTTCCTTAGGTTGAAACAAGGAAATCAGTTAGTAAACATTTATAACGTAATTCGAGACTTAATTTTCCCAGATGTAAATACATGCGTAGTAATGGGAAGTGACTACATATTAGAATTATAATTATTTTTCTTTAATTTGTTTTTTTTATCATGTTTCTTTTTTACGCATAAGGTGTTCTTATTTAATAAAGTTTTAATAAAGATGCTTTAATATGTAACAGAAACTACATAATACATTAGAGTGTTAGAATGAAATAGACGTATATAAGATTTATATATATATCTTTTTATTGTAATAGTTTTTAAGACATGGTATGCATTAGATCGTCTGCCGTTTTCTAGGGCATTTTCTGTAATGTTGTTATGGCTGCCATTAACTCACCTTTGTTGTTAGGCGTTCCTATTTTTTTTTTGCTATCTCTTGTTACAGCAGACACGCAGAACCTTTATCATACACATTTAAACCTAATCTACCACCATTTCAAATGGTAATCTACATCATTATTTTAACACTCCCATATTTTACATAATGGTAAGGGCATCTAATTGATTTGACGAATCACACTCAGGTTTAATCATTCACTACATTGGTAGCGTCATCCGAAAAAATAACGGGTTGTCAGAAGTCATCCAATCGAGAGCACATCTCTATTGCCGATTTATATCGACGCTTTTTCTAAAAGGTTGTTAGTAAGGCTCTTGGCGATGCATTTGTACGGACAAGCGCTATGCAAATAACGTTGAAAGATACTCCTGACTTTCTCTGACATTTGCGCTAATTCAGTTGCTGCTTTTTAAAGGTTTATAACAACTTTAATTTCTATTAGAGGGTCTTGGAAAGCTAGGTTTTGGGAAAACTGACCCTTTTGTCGCTAATAACCCCGATTTACGGTTTTTTAAACGCGCAGCTCTTCTCCACTTTTTTGTAGAATATATTTTACCATTTTAAATTATCAATTTTTACTTAGTGCCTATTTTGCTCTCTAGTGTAATTATTTTGTAAAAGTGCAACACTCTTATTCATTAAAATTAGTAGTAGACATTTATGCTACTTTTATTATCAAACGGTAATCTGTATGATATTATTTTAACTTAATCACTCAAAATCGTGAGCTCGTATATTAATTTATTTTCTATTACTAGACTTTTGATATAAATTATTAAGGCGTATTAGCAAATCTGGGACTTTTCATATTACCTGGATTTACGTTAAACATGCTGTGTTTAGAAAAATATTTATTTACATTGGTGTAAACGCTATCTGTCAGTTGAGACCGAATTTCAAAACAAGAAGTTGGCTTTAATTGCCTTTCAAATAATATCTCGGTTTATCTCCATATATTTGGATTAATAACACAGAGCAAAAGATCAATATAAAATTTTGTTGTAAACCAAGAACAATAGCACCCAAAACATACAAAGTGTATACTTGTGTACACACCTTAGGGTCCCGTCCATGTTCTAATTCATTCTACATCACTAATAATAATAATAGTTGCCTGTAACAGGCCTTGAAGGCCCTTTGGGGCCGTAACAGGATCTGCTACAATCTAGAGCCTGCGGTACACAAGGGTAGTAACGTGGCTAGCGCTACGTACTGACCGCCTATTATTACCCCAGAGTTTGATCTCCAGGTACTCATTTATTGCAGCCTGAGTCGAGCTGGGCCGTAAAAATGCCAGTGATCGAATCGGCGAGAGCGGGGTTCGAACCCGCAACTCTTGGTTTTGTAGCCTAGCGATCTATCCACTAAACCGCCACCGTTCCCTCTACATCACTAAAGTCAATAAAAAGAATTATTAATTATAATTTAATTTTATTATTATCATTCTCATTATCAACAATAGTGTCTGTGTGTGTGTGCGCGCGCGTGTGTGTGTGCGCGCGTGTATGTATATATATATATATATATACAACTCAAATAACACAACAATTCCAAATGAATTACAACAAAATATCGGTTCTCATCACAAACTATATTGTAAATTCGGAACCTATACTACCTCCAATTTTCCTATGAGCTGTAAAACTAATCACACCATTAATTCAGAAAAGATAGCAAAGATACATATGTAGATAAAGTACTGCACAACGAAGTCAAAATCATGTCGAAGTCTTAGATAATATTCCATCATAATCAAAGATTTAGCGGAGAAAAACACTAAGTTCTATACATATAACAAACACAAATGTAGTTGTCAAGTCGCTATTAGAAACTTACTTCCAACTTTAACTTGAGTACGGCCCGTGCATTGAAACAGTGTGGACGTGTACGAGCCAAATTTTTACCTGCGATATCGCCGCGCCCGAGTCGCAGCCTTAAGGTCAGGCGTACTTATTTATTTAATAATTTAATACCCATGTAATCAACTTTAATATTAATGTTTCCCACTGGCAATGGAAATAATCCGCCATCATAAAATAACTCCAATATGTATCAACAATATGGTTACCCACCCTCCTATCAACAGCAACAGTATACTGTAAGTAACAGTATACATTCAACACCACCACTCTTCGAATAAACACCATTAAAGCAGTATGCAGTGCCATCAATCCCACCGGTTCAACCCTCTCCGTATTATACAATGCCCGTAATGCAATATCTAAGGTTGTCTCAAGTGCAGTTACCTTCCCCGCAAACCTTGCCGCAAAATAATCAAATAGAAAAAGACCAGCAAGAAATTTTAAGTAATGTCGGCGAAGACGAAAACATGGCTGATAATAATAACACTTGGCAAGTGGTTCCTGGCAATAAAAGGAAAAGACGGAAATATAACCCACAATTAACTCAAACATTCAACTTAACACAAACAAACCAATACACTACGTTAACAGAGGAAACAGATGTACCAGGGGCTAGCAGCAACACTAATACTACGGGTCAAACTGTTTAACAGCCAAAACCACCGCCAATCTTTGTTCAAGGTGTCGAAAACTATCAACAAATGGTAGCTAGCATCACGCACATAGTCGAAAAGGAACAATATACCTCTAAATGTATGGCCAATAATGTCATTAAAATCAATGTTCACACGCCTGACTCATACAGGAAATTGACCGCCCATTTTCTAGATACCAACGTTATATTTCACACATATCAAAACAAGCAGGAGAGGGCGTATAGAGTAGTTGTACGGCATCTACACCCCACAATTCCGATAAATGTAATAATAGCAGAATTGGCAGCAAGAAATCATTAATTTCGAAATATTAGCAACATCAAACACAAACAAACTAAAGAAGCCCTGCCGTTATTCTTCGTGGACTTGGAACCGGCCGATAACAACAAAGATATTTATAAATTGCAGTATCTGCAGAACCTAAAGATAACGGTTGAACCACCTAAGCAAAATAAAAATATAGTACAATGTACAAGATGCCAAAACTTTAACCACACGAAATCATACTGCAATCGTCCATATGCGTGTGTCAAATGCAGTGGTAACCATGATACAAGAACGTGCACCAAAAATAGGGATACGCCGGCAACGTGTATCTTATGCAATGGACCACATCCTGCCAACTACAAAGGATGTATGGTCTATAGAGAATTACAAAACAAGACCTACCCAAATACACAGCAACCAAAGAAACAACCTGCACAGTATAAGCCAGATATAAGAAATTTTCCTCCTCTGCCAAAACCTAATGTTTACGCTGATATGCCGATGCATACCTATAGCCACGTTACAGCAAATAAACCAGACTTATCTAATGACCTCACACTCGCACAATTTCTTGCCGAGTTTAAGGGAATGTTCAATCAACTGCTACAACAAAATAGCATGATCCTCAACATGCTCACAACAGTAATTGCCAAATTAGTTAAATAATGTCTAAATTCATACGTATTGCATTATGGAATGCCAACGGCCTCCAATCTAAAAAATTGGAGGTAGAAGTCTTCCTTCAAATGAACAAAATTGATGTACTACTCATAAGTGAAACACACTTTACAACAAGAACGTTTATAAAAATACCTCAGTACAGCATCTACCACACTGTAGACCCAGATAATACAGCCCATGGTGGCGCAGCTATTATTATTCGAAACTCGATAGTTCATCATGAATTACCAAAATACGAAGAACCGTTCCTGCAAGCTGCCGTTATCGAAATCAGTAAACTTCCTAGCCCAATCACACTAGCCGCTGTATATTGCCCTCCAAGACATAGACTAACCACGAACATACTACAACCATTCTTCAACACCCTTGGAGGGAGATTTATAGTAGGTGGCGACTTTAATTGTAAACATACAAGGTGGGGGTTTCGATTAATAACTACAAGGGGTACAGAACTTGAAAAAATTCTTACTAACAACAATTACCTGCATTTATCAACCGGTACTCCAACATACTGGCCGACCGACGTGAACATGATTCCAGATTTATTAGATTTTTATATAGCCTCGGGCATTTCAAGAAATTATGTGGACGTCACTCCTAGTTTCGATCTATCTTCGGACCACAGCCCTGTGTTAGCTATCATTAGCGCTACAGTTATCCAAAAGCAGCCTAAGCCAGTACTTTGCAATAGACGAACTGACTGGGACAAATTTAAAGTACACGTCCACCGACATATAAATATTAATATAAGCTTAAAAACACCGAAAGAAATAGAGATCGCAGTTAATCACTTTATAACAACAGTCCAAGAGGCAGCCTGGTATGCTACACCAATGAATATCCAGAAAATCCAGTCATTTAATGTTTCTAGAGATATAAGTGAATTAATAAAAGAAAAAAGGAGAGCAAGGTCAATCTGGCAACGTACACACAAAGTTAATGATAAAACCACATACAATCGACTTACTAATAAACTTAGGAAGAAGATGTTAGAGGCGCGTAATGAAACATTCCATAACTACATAACCAACTTATCCAAAGAAGATCACAGTATATGGAAAGCCACTAAAGGATTTAAGAGACCCCAACAAGTCCCGCCGTTACGCAAAAACGATGAAAAAAGTTGAACTTTTTGCCCAACATCTGGCAGACGTATTCACACCTCACTCTAATGAAATTGATGAAGATGTTAACAACTTTCTCGAAGCACCACTACAACTATCACCCCCTATAAAAAAATTCACAATTGGTGAATTACAAAATGAAATAAAATGGTTAAATAATAAGAAAGCGCCGGGCTATGATCTCGTTACAGGCCTTATACTTAAACAATTACCACAACAAGGAGAACAATTCTTATTGGCACTCTTTAATGCAATCCTACACTTAACATACTGGCCCTTACAATTAAAGTTTGCACAGGTCATCCTAATATTAAAACCTGGCAAACCACCAAATGAAGCTCAGTCTTATCGCCCAATTATTCTACTGCCTGTAGTGTCAAAACTCCTAGAACAATTAATATTAAAGCGAATAAACGAAAATAGTCTACTTGAAGAATGGATTCCAAATCACCAGCTTGGATTTCGCAAAGGACACTCGACCATAGAGCAATGCCACCGAATAACCAATATTATTCAGCAATCATTTCATAGTAAGAAATATTGCTCTGCTGTATTTTTAGATGTGCGGCAAGCGTTTGACCGTGTTTGGCACAATGGGCTACTATTTAAAATTAAACACATCTTTCCACATCAATACTATCTCCTGCTTAAATCTTATCTAACTAATCGACACTTTCAAACCAAAGTTGGTATGGAATATTCACAACTGTGTCCAATCACGGCTGGTGTTCCCCAAGGAAGGGTGTTGGGGCCACTCTTATATCTGATTTTTACTGCAGATATACCGTCGACACCAACCATAACATTAGGGACATTTGCAGATGACACTGCAATCCTGGCATGTCATGAAGATCCACAAATCACAACTAATATCTTGCAAGAGGCACTAAGTACAATAGAGGGTTGGCTGGAAAAATGGAGAATTAAGGTCAATGAGACGAAGTCCAATCATATAACATTTACCACAAGACGATCACAATGCCCACCTGTAAGCTTGAATAACGTACCCATCCCGCAAGCAAATGCAATTAGATACTTAGGTCTCCATATGGACACAAGATTAACGTGGAAACCACATATAATAAAAAAACGCAAAGAAATGGACATCAAAATTAAAAATGTATTGGCTGATAGGAAGAAACTCTCAACAGAAAACAAATTACTGGTGTACAAATCTATCATACGACCAATATGGACATATGGCTGTGAACTCTGGGGGTTGCGCCAGCTACTCAAATATTGACATAATACAACGTTTCCAGTCTAAGACATTAAGAAGTATATTCAATGCTCCCTGGTATGTTTCAAACCGTATCCTCCACTTTGACTCCAACGTACAATATGTGCGGGACATAATCAGACAACGGGCTACAAGCCACCATGCTCGGCTAGTGGGACACACTAATAACGAGATTACACCGCTAACCCAGCAGCCAGTAATGAGACGACTTAAACGGAAGTGGCCATGGGACTTGACAGAATAAAGAAATCATTTACACCATCCCCTAAGCCTTCAAATGGAGGTAACGAGACTGCACCACTGGGTGCACCTCTCTTCAAATCTATTCCAAACTTCACGCAATTAGCTCATAGAATTTATTGTAATTAATTCTGATTGCTAATGTACACGAATTCAATAAAAAAAAAAACTTTAACTTAACTAAACCAAAAACAAATATTTTGAAGCACACGCACATCATGTTATAAACATTTGGAACTTTAAGGAAAGGACCATGAAAGAAGGGTTATCATTGTATTTAATCGATCTTAAACCAGCCGAGAACCATACAGAAATATATAATGTCAGTGGTACATGTTGAACCAAACATCAAATCTTACGATATGTCTAATGTCAGCGTTTCGAGCACATAAAAAACTTTTATAACAGAAGCACAATATGTATCAAATGCACCGATATCCATGCAATATTGCAGTGTCAACGTATAAGTAAAAATAGTGATGTTAAATGTGTGCATTGCAATGACGATATCTTCTATTACGAATAGAAACCACTTAAGGCAATCAAGATAGGTAGTGTATGGCACGCAATATTCCGACGGCGGCGTTCATATAGGTACGACTATTATTATTATTAAAAACTTCCTGCATAGAAACAAAACGATATTTAGTCTGCTATTATAGTTATTGAAGATTAGAGAGGTCCATATTGCAGAAGGTGACTTTAGTGCTAAATACGTACAGTGGAGTTCTATAATTACCATGACCATAGATAGAGAACTGTTAAACCCTTTAAAATTTGAGGTTAAATTATTTATTAACTGGAGAGTCAGTTTTTTTGGCCTACCGGTACAGCTAAATACCCCATGTACTTGACTTTTGGGCAGTGAAAAGAGTCAAATCACCTTAAGACTGAATTAAGTCTAAACTAACCAATTCATTATTCGCGAATAATAATAACAATAAAAACGCAATTTATAATTAACGGAAGAACGTCTTTACTAGGTAGTAAATGTATGAATTGGGATTTATTCAAGGAACAAGTAGACGTAAAACTATCAATGGATATTTTCTTAAAAATGCAACAAGACTTAATAAAAGCAATGGAATATTTCAACGAAGTAGTACAACAGCTGTTTGGCTGGCAACACCAGAAGGAATTTAGGACATTACTAGCACAACCTGTTCTGTAAAAGTGAAAAAACTAAAACTGCAGAAAATTGCAGATTATACGCTATCCGAACGACAAACACAGACTTAGCCAAGCAATATCAGAACTTAAAATACTGACACAAATTAAAAAAAATCTGAAAAAAAATAATTAACGTTATTATTGCTCACGGAATCTCCCGATTATTCTCTTTGGAGTTGGAAGGCAACAAAGCGATTGAAACAACCACCATAATATAAATCATTTATTGCAAACTACATGGTGGAAGTGTTCAAACTGCTCTCTCCTGCTATTTCCTCCACTATTTCGGAATCCGAATTAATAATCATGCACATGCCATTTTTTATAAATTCTGCCTAATAATATTTTCTTAAAGATCTTAGAAAGTAGATGGTGTTTAAAGTGCTGCATCATTTTTGGTTTGCATAGTTTTAGTATTAATAGTGCATTGGATTCAACAGGTAAGTTATAAATTTGGATTCTTTTTCCGGAAGTACATTAAAGACCTTTATTGTAATTAAATCGTAGCTAGGCGCTTTGCTTGGATTCATGTTTACAAACATTGCAGTTTTAATCTTGCTAATTTTAAACTTTTTGTCTGGTAGACACACTTGGAAAAATGCCCTTAAATTCTGTTAAATTTCAACAGCATCGTAATCGGAAATAGTGGGAGAGTGCAGTTTAAACACTTGCACCAAGTAGTTTGCAAAAGTCAATAATTTTTCTTATATAATATTGATCTATTTATCATTAATCCATTCTAAAAACTGTATGGAATTACGGAATATAACTGTAGGTAACAGCAAGAAATTGAAATACTAAAAACATGGGGCCGGCGAAGAGATTGCCTGTAAGCAATCCCAGAACGAACTTAAAAAGACCTTTCGATTTCGAATATCTCGAAAATTATTCGTCATAGAGTTTTTTCGACTTCATTTTCGATTTCAGCGTAAAATTCCGTATAAGAATCCATTTTCAAATTTTAAAAAATCTCAAATTTTGTGACGGACCGACAGACCGACCGACAGACAGACATATAGAATTCAGTAACGAACTTTTTAAGTTCCTTGAAAATTCTAAGTCATTTAAAGTTAGTGCTATAATTGATATCTCATGGTATGTACCTTACCAGGCGATTTAGATATTCCAGCGTATGCTATTATGACCGATTAAATAATCATCTAAATGCAATGGAAGAATTATTAGAAATCAACGACAAGAAACCGAAGCTCAAAAAATTTAAGTAGGTAGATTTGACAACCAGATTTGTACAAAAACCTGAGTAATGTGAAACTCAGTGATAAAATATTATGTTAAATAAAAGTTGACTGTCAGTAGCCTTTTGCTACTTGTTACGTGTGGACACTATGATACATTTATCAAAATGCTTATTAAATGTTGAATATCAACATATTGTAAAGCTATTTTAAAAGTGTAAATGTATGGTAGTAGGGCCGCCGCTATAGCCTAGAGGTCACGGGCATCTCTGTCTGGGGAACTAAATAAAAGCACGGGTGGGTTCAAGTTTCGGTGGAAACGCATGGATGTATGTGATATCATACTATGCAAGGTTGCAATGCCAGTCAGTGTGTCGCAACGAAAAAAATAAATAAATGGTGGTGAGTGTTTTTTACAAACAAAATTAAAAATTTAGGTGAAAATGACGCGTTACACAGATATACCAGCCGCCTTAATGATCGTAACCACAATGTTTTAGGCAATTTTGTAAGACCATCAATCTTCAGATGCTTTACTTGAACATGCCTAAAGGTGTATCGATGTTTAATATTTATCCTATTTGTTTTGATTATGTTTTCAAATTTCTCAGTTGTTTTTAGAGCTACAAACGTTAAAAAGCTCTGATTTTTCTACTTTTTATTTAAATTTTTTATAAGGAGCCCATAAACATTCTGCTGTTTTACTTGACTGAATAATTTAAATCGCTTTCGACTGCGTCCATAAAAAGGCCGTCGCTGACGTGCGACAAAGCCGTCTCGCGGCTCGGCCATCGCGTGTTTTTTCAGGAATGTGCCCACCGCAGCTGGCTGTTTTAGATGCGGCGCGATGGCCAGAAACGGCCTTCGAAGGCCGTTTATTCCACCGTAATAAAGCCACCGACACTAAGAGCGCACTTGGCTGACGCAACAGCCGAGCAGCAAATCTGCGCTTTCCTCGGCTGCACGCCTATGTGCCATATATGTGTAATCTGCAGCTTTCTGAGCGGCGCCCGAGCGCCCGTTTGTTCCGCGAGCAGCGCCCTCGTTTTTCGCGCGATTGTTTCACTTTGCTGCTTAATGTAGCGTTGCCGGCCCACTAATTGTTATTGCTGGCGGGGCCCGATTGCGCTGGACTCGGATGGCTGGCCGAGATTTACTTCTCATTCGTTTAATTATAGCGCAACATTTTGTTTTCTATGCAAGTCGGCGGTAGCAAATAAAGCAAAATTGCGCTATCGGCCGCGTGTTACTTTCGAAGGCTCTACTTACGTAGCCAGGCGCAAGTGCTAACTGTGGCATTTTTTACTAAAGGTCGTTTAGAATTCAAATAAATAATCATACATTTAATTGTATTTTTACAAGAATTGGTACAATCGTTAACCTATCCTAAGCTATCAATATCTGAAATAAAACTTGTTCAATTGTGTTATTCATAAATGGACTGCGATTTCTGTTACGTAAACGTCTAACCCTTGATTGGTAGGTGCTGCTTCTGAGAGGCGGAAAGAGAGCTTTACCAGGATAATGGGAGTGTAAATTCCTATTCTGCAGTAAATGCCAAACACCTCGGGGAAATGCTTAATGGACTGGTGGAGCAGCGGTGGCTGTAACAACTTTTACCTTTGGATTCTTCTGAATGTATAATGAACTCTGCTAAATAATTTTTTGCGAAAGTTTTAAATTCTATGACAATTCCTGTTTTCTCCAGCCAAAAAGGTGCTTAATAGTCTTTTTTTTAGTGATCTAATCATTTCCTTAGGTTTTCGTGCTGATTTTTGTATAAAGAACTTATATGCCTAAATGTTTTGTCCTAATTCTTTTAATTTATGAAAAATCAATACAGCTAAATCATTATCTTAATTAACTAATTTTCGATGATATCTTTGGTGGATGTTACGTGCTGACGTTATTTAAAAGAACTAATTGATTCATATATATATATATATATATATATATATATATATATATATATATATATATATATATATATATATAAAGTTTACTATATTGTCTATAGGATGCATTACAAACTAAACATTTGAGT
The DNA here is from genome assembly GCA_036346155.1 of Sinelater perroti. Taxonomy (NCBI): domain Eukaryota; kingdom Metazoa; phylum Arthropoda; class Insecta; order Coleoptera; family Elateridae; genus Sinelater; species Sinelater perroti. The sequence goes on along the minus strand of JARFIY010000355.1, from coordinate 99,847 downwards.
ACTTATATTTCATCAACCATACGATGTATTGGAGTTACTGCTAGTAAAATCCCATAAAATAGTGTGCCTAACTTCAAACAAACGTCTGAAAATAAAAAGAATACATAATTTTACTGAGTTCCTCTTCATGTAAACCAGAATAAATAAAAATTATTAGTTTGGTAATAGTTTTCTAGTGTTTATAATTATTTTACCAAAAAAATTTAAATTAAATTTATTCCATGAAATTTTAAAGAAATATTTGAAAAAAGCTGCAAAGAGGCGTGTGGTACCAGTATAATAAAATAAAAACAAGAAACATATCGCACGGTAAAACGAAGAATTAAAAAAAGTTAAGGAAAAGAAAAAGTATTAAAAATTATCTAATAGGAACATATTAAACTTACATAAGGCATAGAGAAAAAGTAAAAAAAACGGTAAAGCTAAATCATCATGAGAAAAATTTGGTAAAGTAAATTGCTCTATAAGATATTGAAGTTTTTGATAAATGAGAAGAGATAAGATTAATTATTAATTAATTAAATGAAAGACGAACTAAGAAACATCCTACTAGAATATAAAGACATTTTAAATACAAGATGGTTCAAATATGTATGTGCTAACGACGAGTGAAGCCACAACCTCCACCCTTGCTTCTGGACATGTTTAGTCCTGTTTAGTATTTGCTAGAATGAACAGCGAACAGAAGGTACCGCGGAGCGTGGAACAGCGCATTGCCATCAAATTCCTCAGGTATTTGAGTGGTGTAAGTACTTTGGAGAGAACAGAAAGCGAATGAATAATGAATCGCACGGTTATCGATCGCGAACCTCTGTCAACGAGCTAAACATGGATCGTGAAGACGTGTTCATTCGTGAGAATAGACGCAGCACTATCAAGGAACTTGGAGAAATGCTGTCCATTAGTGTTGGTAGTGTAAAAGACATCGTGACAAGCCACCTGCATCATCACAAGGTAAATGCACAGTGGGACCACAAGATGGTGCAGGTTTGAAGTCCGTAGTGACCACCGATAAAACTTGGGTGCACTACTTCATTCCCAGTCCCAGCAGTTATCACACGAGTGGCGGCATACCAGTTCTCCCAAACACAAGAGAGCATGGAGGAGCAACGTTCCTCTGGGACTGGAAGGGGGTTATCCGACGGATTCTAGAACAATCAATGAGGCTTATTATTGAGACCTCCTGGCAACAGACATGAGGAAAAAGATCCCGTCTAAACGGAAGACAGGTGAAAAGAGGCTAGCGTTTTTTCAAGACAATGAACCGCTCCCATACGGCCAAAACATCATTGAAAACACTACAGAAATTGAAATGGAACCTTCTACCATATCCGCCGTAGAGTTTCCATTTGGCCTCGAGTGATTGATATCTGTTTGGAAGGCTCAAATCAGACTTTAAAGGCATGTAGTGTACGGACAATGACGCCATCATGCAAATTGTTTAGGACTGGATACGCGGCCACCCAAAAGCTCTTTTTGAAAAGAGCATTACGATGCCTCCAGAATGTTGTAAAAACGTGTTGACTCTGGAGGGGAGTACGTTGAAAACTAAAATGTGTAAGTGTTTATCATTTTTTTTTTGTAAAAAAATCAGTCTCCGTCATATTGAAATCACCTTATAGATGGACTTGTTGACAAATAACAATGAGGTGGAGAATACCAACATCACAGAGATAAAATAACGAAGAAGGATAGTAGTAATTTAATATATTGAATTCATTACCAGAAACAAAGTGACAAAAATTATACCAAGAACTAAAGCGAGATGAACTTCAAGATGCGATAAAGTTATACCAGAAATGATCAAATTTTTGGAAAATAAAGGAATTCGGAAGCTACAGATTTTCAATTTAGTATAGAGGAGTAAAAAGATACTCGTTGAGTCTGCGCAATAATTTTGTTAATACACAAAAAAAAAGAGAGAGACGAGATAGTATAAATTACAACTGGCAAACTATATATAACAGAATATTAAGAATTAAGTTAAGAATTGTACTAGAAAATAATTTAGAAAAATTGCGAAATGGCTTCCGAATTGATCGTAGTGCACAGAATCATATGTTTACATAATAACAATACTAAGAAAAAAAGCACTTTATGGAATTGTCTAGAAAAAAAAATATTGACATCGACTTATTAAAAACGATAAACATTACGTACAAACAGAGAAGCAATATAAATTTTTTTTTTTTTATTTACTGCATATTTACAACTAGTCTAACTAGACTAACAAGCAAATGAGTTAATGTACATAGCATGTGGGGAGGAACACCATGAGTGACCTCCTGTCATTACAAGGTATACAAGTCTTATTACTAATTTGTTAGGTCACTAAACTTTGTCCGTTTCAGGCGTCTAACTGCGTTTGCATTATTTAATAAGTCTGTCACTAGAACACTAGGGTGATCACTAATACGATCGTTGTATCTGATGCAGCAAGCTTTGATGACATCTTTAATCCATGGGATCTTTAGATCGTTATGTAATGTGCGGTTGCTCACATACCATTCGGCGTTTGCTATTGCGCGAAGTGTTTTGCTTTGAAATCGCTGTAATATCTCGATGTTCGATGACTTAGCAGATCCCCAAAACTGGATCCCATACGTCCAAATCGGTACTAACGTGGTTTTATATAACAACACCTTGTTTGTTAAACTGAGCTGGGATTTTCGTCCGAGGAGCCAGAACATCTTCTTCACGCGGATATCTAATTCTTTTCGCTTAGTCTGTATATGTTTTTCCAGTTTAGTTTGCTATCGAGATGGATACCGAGATATTTGATATCTTCTTTGTGTGGTATGTTAGTGCCGTTGAAGATTATAGGAGGTGGAACAACCTTGCGGAGGGTGAAGACCACTGAAGCCGATTTGTTTTCATTGATTTTGATGCGCCAGATCTTTATCCAGTTTTCTAAAGCTTCCAGCGCATTTTGCAGGTATATTGATGCCTGAAGTGGATCTCTGTGTGAAGATAATACAGCCGTGTCGTCCGCAAACGTAGCAATTAAAACATTGTCGGTAACAGGAAGGTCTGCCGTAAACAACTGGTATAATGTCGGTCCCAGTACGCTACCTTGTGGTACACCTGCCTCGACTGAGTAGATTGGCGAGTGGCTGTCATTGATTTTGACCCGAAAGTATCTGTTTTCTAGATACGACTTGAAGAGCAGATAGTACTGTTGCGGTAGGGTTTGCTTGATCTTATATAGGAGGCCAGGGTGCCAAACTCGATCAAAAGCTTGGCCCACGTCTAAGAATGCTGCTAGGCATAACCGTTTTTCCTCGAAGTCTTTTTCTACCTTATCCACTATCCTATGGACTTGTTCCAATGTTGAGTATTTTCTGCGGAAACCGAATTGATGTCCCAAAACTAAATGCAATTCTTCTATAATGGGTTCAAGTCTTCTTAGTAGAATTCGCTCAAAGAGCTTAGAGAGGAGTGGTAACAGCGAAATCGGTCTATAAGAAGCTGGTAATTGAGCTGGTTTTCCTGGCTTTTGAATGACAATTACTTCGGCAAATTTCCATTGGATTGGGAAGTACTGAGTTCCTAAGATGGCATTATATATACGTGTTATAGCTGCTATCCCTTTTTTTGGCAGTTGACGGAGTAATTCGGACGTAATTAGGTCATATCCCGGTGCTTTGCCAGTTTTTAAACATTTAACTTCTGTTTGGACTTCGTTGGGTGTACAGTGTCGAATGGGTAAATGGAGTTGGAGTGGTGATTTAAGGAATTCGAGAATTTCGTAATCATCTTGTGGAGTTCTGTCTGATTCGTGCGGTTGAAAAGTTGCAGCTAAGTGTTCGCCGAATACCACCGCTTTATCTTTGTCACATCGGGCCCAAGAGCCATCATTTTACGAATAGGAGGGATAGGGATAATAGGCTTTTTCAAATTCCTAGTTGCGCGCCATAAGGAGTAGTCATGGTGTTGACTGGGGATAAGTTTCGCACGTAATCATTGAACGTTTCGTTTTCTGTTCCTTGATTAATCTTTTTAGTTGTGTGGTGAGAGTGTTTAGTTTATTTTTGTCTCTTGGGTGTCTTGTTTGTTGCCAGATCCGTCTTGCTTTTCGTTTGTCGCTGATCTTTTGTCTAATTTCTAAGGAGTAGTTGTTAGTGTTTTGTTACATTTATGTTGTAGTTTTATGGGCGTAGCTGTCCAAGAAGCATATTGTAAGGTTTGTGTTAGTCGTTCTATTGCCGTTTCAATTTCATTTGAAGTGTTAAGTACTGCTGGAATCGATAGATGTTCGTCAATATATTGTCGAAAAATGTCCCAATCCGTAAGACTGTTGTGTAGGCTGGGCCTTGCAGGCTTGTTGATTATGCAGCTACTCAACGTGCATATTATAGCAGAGTGATCCGAGTTTAGATCGTAGCAGTCAGCAACATCGATGTAGTTGGGCGAGAAATTTTTTGTAATAAGGAAATCTAATGCATCCGGCAGTTTATTCAGATCGGTTGGCCAATATGTGGGTTTACCTGTAGCTACTGCATTATAATGATTATTTAAGATGGTTTTATATAGTTGCCTTCCCTTTGGGTTAATTAATCTGGAACCCCATAAGGGTGTTTAGAGTTAAAATCACCACCTGCTATGAACCGGTCTCCTAGCGTCCTGAAGAAGTCTTCGAACTGGTTCTGCGTTATTGAATGTCGCGGAGGGCAATATACTGATGATACGGTTATGTCTCCAACGTGGTCTTTAATTTTGACATTTGTGGCTTGTATATGATATGTTTCAAATTTCTCCATTTCGTAGTGTGATAATTTGCTGCTGATTATAATTGCCGTTCCAGCGTGAGCTGTGTTGTCAGGATGACAGGTGTAATAAGTTCTGTAGTTGTGGATATTGAGGTAGTTGTAATTAGAAAAGTGTGCTTCAGATACCAAGAGCAAGTCGATTTTTTGGGTGTTTAGAAACGCTTCTACTTCTAAACGGCGTTGTAGAAGTCCGTTTGCGTTCCATACGGCTATTCTTAGGGTATCCATTATTGGGAGACTTTGGTTATCAGGCTAGTGAGTAGGTTGAGCATCATAGTATTTTGTTGCATTAACTGGCTAAACATGGTTTCAAATTTGGAAAGGAACTGAGACAGGGAGATGTCATTGCTGTTTTGATTTTGATTTTGAGTGTTGTATGAGTCTGACGTTGTTATGAAATTTTGTTGTCCAGCCACGGCTGCGGCATAGCTAGTTGGAAACCTGTTTGCCCTATATGTGTTTGGTTGAATTGTGGCCGTCTTTAGAGCTTGTGGTGCTTGCATCCTAGGGTTGGCGGTGTTGTTTCCTCTTTTTAACTGAAGTTGTTGGTAGATAGAGCATCCTTTATAGTTTGCTGGGTGGGCTCCATTGCACAATGCACATGTAGCAGGAGTGTCTTTTGGCTTTGTACACGTCAGGGTATTATGGTTACCACCACACTTTACGCACGCGAATGGTTTTCTGCAGTAAGTTTTGCTGTGTCCGTATGCTTGACAACGAGTACACTGGATGATATTGGTTTTTTCCTTGGTGGCTCAACTGTAATTATCATATTTAATAGAGATCTAAGTTCGTATATCTCTTTGTTGTTACTGGCAGGCTCGAGGTCAACAAAGAATAAAGGAAGTGGTGTTTTGTCTACCCTGTGTCTTATATTCATTAAATTGCGTACAGTATGTCCTTCTCTTTCAATTCTTCTTTTATCAACGCGGTATCGACTGTTGGGTGAAGGTTTCTGATTACAACTCTATATGCCCTTTCTTCTTGAATCTGATAAGTATGAAAAATAATTTTCTCGCCATCGAGATGTCTCACAAGTTTTCGATATGTTTCAGGGTTATTAGTATTTATCTTGACGACGTTGTTTGCTAGTGTTTTTGAGTTGTATTGTTCAGTTTTTAATACTTTTGTCAGATTTGTAATCATTGCGTTATAATTTTCTACTCCGTGTATATATACTGGAGGGGGTTTCTTAACTGCAGCTTGTGGTTCGTCTCTAGTTGTTTCCATTACGTTATCTTCGTGTATGTCATTTAATAAATTAAATCTGTTGTTATCGATGATTTGGCTTTGTAATTCGAGGTTATTATCAGGGGAGCGTGGGCATCTTTTTCTCTTTTTCATTACTTGCCACTCATGAGAGCTCGTTTGGGGTTGGTCATCGTTTGTTGCGGTCATTTCAGATGCTGCTTGGTTATTGTAAGGCGGCTGTCCGTAGGGCGGCATGGTCGGCTGCCCGTAGGGGACATTCCGCTGGCCGGCGGGGTACCCCTGGGGCGGCGGGTATGGCTGCTGCTGCTGCTGCGGCGGCGGCGGGTAGCCGCCCGGCTGGCCGTAATACGCCTGGTTGGGGTCTGAAGCGTAGGGGTTCCAAGTCGTCTTCAACTTTAAGACTTGACAATTACGACCACATGCATATATCACTCTATTTTCAACGGAACACGGCAATTATTTATTTTTCAATATTTGTAGTTGACAGGTTAGCTGATATCAGAGGTCACTTGTTAATCTCAGCGCAGTTGATAGCAAAGCACTCAGACACACTTGCTTACGCTACGAAATTCTAGCGGGTAATGTTTATATTCTGAAGATGTTATTTTTGAGTTGATTGAACTGTTTCTTTCCTAATATTCACTACGCGGACACTTTTTGCACCGAAAATCAGTTATTTTCGCGGAGCTGACTGACATGCGTGTTGACAGTTTAACCGCCGGAACCGGAAATCAGCAATATAAATGAGAACTGGTAACATAATTTCAAATAATTTGCATCACAAGAGGCGTCGATCGAAAACAAACTGAGATTCCAGTCAGTAAAAATGGTATCTGATCACTAAGTATCAAAAGAGAAGACAACATAAGAAAAGAGCACAAATGTAACTATAAGTATTACATATTAAAAAAACAAAAATAAGATTGTTTGGACATGTGGTAAGACTCTGCAATTACAGAAAAGTTTAAAAAAAAATAGAAAGTTAAGCCATAGATAAAATCAAATGCAAAAATCAAAAAACATGAAAGATGAGCATTGTACCTTTGGGTATAAAAAACGAACTATATACTACTGTGTACAAATATAACCCGGAATTTTTAATTTAAACTGCGCGGGCATTTTGTTGGGCACAAACCTTTTTAGTTTTAAGTTGGTAGTACTGCTACTGATATCTGTGTCAAATTCTAGGTTAATATCTTAATTAGTTGAAGAGTCACGCTCGTTTTCGTAAACAACCAAAATTAACTTTTTCGATTTTTACCATGTCAGAAAATATTCAACAAAGAAGTTCGATTAAATTTTGTGTTAGAAATGATATTTCTGCTGCGGAAACGCTCAGAATGTTACAAAAAGCCTTCGGTGAGCAGGCTATGTCTAAAACACAAGTATACGAATGGCATAAAATGTTCAAAGAGGGTCGTGAAGGCGTTGAAGACGAACCACATCAAAGACGTCCAAGAACATCAACTGACGAACAGCACGTCGCGAAAATTAAGGAATTGGTGCTCCAAAATCGTCGATTGACAACTAGAGAGCTTGCTGACATCGTTGGCATTTCCAATGGATCAGTCAACACCATTTTGAAGGAAGTTTTGTGCCTCACAAAAGGCAAATCTCGTTTGGTTCCAAAAACCCTCAATTTATTCGTGACCATTTCGCTAAGAATTCCACCCATATCGTTCCGCAACCGCCGTATTCGCCTGATTGAGCTCCATGTGACTTCTGGCTATTCAGCAAAATGAAAAGACCGCTCCGGGGACACCGTTTTGACACGATAGAAGAGATTCAAGCCGAATCAAAGAAGGTGCTGAAGGCCATACCGAAACAGGACTTTTCAAAGTGTTTTGATGAGTGGAAAATTCGCTGGCATAAGTGCATTTCAGCCGAGGGATTACTTCGAAGGCGATGAAACAGATTTTTAAGAATAAATAAGGATTTCAAAAATTATAACAAAATTCCGGGTTATATTTGTACACAGTAGTATGTACGTATGTATTTCCCATTAAAATAGCAGGGGAATATTTTAGGTGAACAGTTCGATTTAATTCTCTTGTTCTTGAGCCTTTGTAGAGTCCGGGCCGCTTACGAAGTGGATAGCTGTTTAAGTGACGCGCTACGGGACAAAATGCAGTAGAGTGTCAAATTGAGTTACGCAATAAAATTGAAACTTAAGGAATCTCGAGCCGAAATGCTTGCTATGATACAGACAGCTTATGAAAAGGGTACTTTATCAAAGTACACAAGTGTTTACGCGTCACAACGTCTTACACTTTGGGCAATGTGGCTAAGGTGAAAAAAATTTTGGATTCTGATCTATGCTTGAATTTTAAAGGGAAGCAAGTAAAGTAATACTTTTTAAGGTTTTAATCCATTAACAGGAAATAAACTATATGTCAATTTTTTGTGAACTACTGCATCGTGCGAAGAGTGAGCTTGATTTTTTTTGGAAAATTTATATCTGTTTATATTTGAATGTTTAAGTATGATCCGGATTCGTATCACCGGGCAAACTATCAACGCTGAACTTCACATGAAAGCACTTAAACAGCTAAATAAAAGCGTCGCGTGTGTCATATCCGTGTTCTTCACCACGACAATGCGCCAAAACTTTGCGTTTCTATAGTAAAAAAGATTTTGGCGAAACAGACCTTCACATCGCTTCCAGAACCTCCATATCAAGACTTCTTTTTGTTTTTTCCATATTTTCAATTAAACGATTTTCTTGGAATCAGCGCTATTACTTTCTGGACTTATCGTATATAGGGCCGTCGAGGTAAATCCGAATTTTTTAGGTTATAGCGCAGGATTTCCTATTAAGTAACACAAGTTAACTTCACATAATTAACCTACAATAGCCGACAAAAACCGAGAAATGAGCAGTTGTTATACTCGAATTCCTTCACACTGGAAAACCACCAACAACAATTATTACGTGGTTTGGCTACCAAATGAGCCAAGATTATGATGAATCTGACAATTAGGAGGAGTGATGAACTTATCCGCGAATTGGAAGAAATCAGTCAGGATCTTGGGCGGAGCATGTTTGACCTGGCAAAAGAAATGGGCGTGGCAAGTTTGACAGTTAGTATAACAATGCACCAAGACCTGAAATACAAATTTTTAGTCCTGAGAACCCGTCAATTGTCTACGAAAAATAAGATGGACAGGAAGTTAAAGACCCAAGCACTGCTGAATGACATCAAACTCGACAGCGCTGATTTTCTAAGATTCCCTTTGGAAGAAAAGAACTTCATCCAGATTAGAAAGGTGAATCGCCAAAATGACCATTAGACGTGCTAAGATATCTTTGATGTGTCTACCAGCATACACAGTTTTCTGCCTTTGTGGTGGTGCTGAACTTTATTCTTGTATTTTAATTTTATTTTTGATCGTCTATTTATTTTTCAAACTTGCTTTGTCGACCCTGTGTGTAGTAAACTGGCTTCCTAGAAGATTCTTGTTACAAACTGTCTTAATTGGTGTAATTGTGTCGTTCTGAGTTTTAATAGACAGTTAGTTGGGGTAAATTCTGTTTATACCTGTTCATAATTTATTTCCTGCATTACATCATGGTGACTTTCAGCTGCAAAACATTAATATGTTTGGATCTCTTGATATAAATTAAATAGAAAAACTACAGCTCCATAGAGATGTGCTGACTCTCTGACGAAACTAATTTCTACATATTACAATCGCTTTGATTAATTTCCAGTTTTATCAGGAACATTTCTGTTTATGACAGAGGCGGCGCGGCTTCCATAAGTCGCGTTTCAGCGTCTGGCGATTGACAAATTAATTAGTATTGATACGAGGTGGGCCGTGGCGCAATCCGGCACGATTTCCAGCGCTCGCGCCGATGCTGTTGTTTACAAGCAGCCGATTTATTCGCAACACGGGCAAAATAATTGGCTCCAGCAGCGTTTGGCTCACCCTTCCAAATTGTTTTTTAATTACCGTGCCTTAAAATGCCGGCTATTACACAAATGCACCAGCTAGGTTTTAATTAGCAATATTTTATGGTTTTTTATCGATTCCGTGACCTACCGGCAATTTAATTGCGCGGCGTTGTGGCGCTGCAGAGGCGTTTTACTATCATTTTGGGAAAATTGTGGTTCGAAAGGCAATAGAACTAAAAAGTGAATGACACGTTTTGTAAGACTTGAACTTACACTAGGATAATAAACTTTACACAACTTACATCAAGATAAGCAGACTAAAGCCAATATAATTGTGCTCCATAGATACGTTATTATTATCATTATTTTAAATAATGATTTTATTCTTGACGACATGTACCCAACTTCTTACAACAGCCTTTTTACTTTTTAATTGTGAATTAAAAACATAGATGCATAAAAATGATTATATTGTTATTTCACTTCTTAATTTGCTTACATTGCAAAAAGAGGGGATGTTATGGTTTACATATGCGCTTGTAGCTTGATTTGGCGTTAAAGTCTACTTTATTATACGCAATTTAATGTTTTAAACAATGCTCATATTTGGTTTTTCGTAGCTTACATTTTCTCCTTCTATTAATAGAAACTTAGTTTATGATTTTTCTCATCTCATGTTTTTCTATGTATATCTGTTATGCTTTGTTGAATACTAGTTATTTTTTGTTCGATAAAGTCGTTTCTCACGTGAACCAATTTCAAGATTCTGTAGGACCATCTTAAGAAATCAATTTTTGTTACAATTAGTTTATCTTGGTTTTTATTTGTAAGAGGTTTAGTACGTAGTAATAGTTTCCACAATAGTCTGATATATGTTTACTTTTATCTTTAATTAAATACTTATTGATCACATGATATCATTAATCTGAGTTATTTTTTCATTTATTTATTGCAATATTTATAGTTCTATTTTCTAATTCAAGTTTATTTCTAACTACTATATATTTAGTTTATTCAAATGTACTTTTCTATGCCATTTGTTGTATTGTTCCATCAGTGTTCTTGTTATAAAGAGTATGTTATGTTTATCATTTACAAGCAGAATCTGGCCGTCAGCAAATAAGAGAGCATAAAAGTAGTGTTCTTGTCCTCTATACCCAATAGGCCACACATATAAGGAATTTCTAAATATAGATATTAAATAGATTAATCAATTTACCCATTTTGGTGATAGCAATAGAACTTTCGTATATTTTCTAACGTTCTCATGTAGTACTTATATTAAGTGAGCCTCCTTCAATACTTTACGTCGCTTACTGGGGCGATATTATATGCCTTTTTTGATATTTTCCTTCACTCGTTTTATAATCACTTATTAAAGGGTGAAAATATTATCAATAAAAACAACCGACTTGAAGCGTCCTATAAAGCCACATGCTTTTTATATATACTTTTGTGAACAGAACCAAAATAAGCCAGTCCTAGAGGGTATTGGCGATATTTATTAAATATTTATTAAATATCTTTAAAATTGTTTAATGTAGCAGTTTCGTTCCAAAATTTGACTAACCCTACAAAAATATCTCATGGTCCGCTGCCTTTCCATTTTGTATTTTTTTGAGCTGTTTTCTATTTTTTCTAAACTCTAGTTGTTGATTCACTTCAACATCATCTACAATTTTGGATTTTCAAAACTTTGGACTCCTCTTAGCTTAGTAAGCTAAGAGGAATCTTCCAGTCTTTCGTTGTTCTGGTCGTATAATGTATGTTTTTCCCCAAAGATAATTTTGACTTCTTGACTACCCCTTTTACGTCCTTATGCAAACGTGCATTTTCAATCTTCACTATCCTTTGTGGAAAGCCAGTTGTGGTAAACTGCTGTTTTAAATCTGCTCAAGAAACCTATTCCGGGGATAATCAGCTTAGATATTTCCAATCTTCGATTTCCAAACTCCCCTAACTGTCTCATGAATAAATTTTTTCAACTGATCGTACATGTCTTCAGCTGATCCTCTAGGCATTTGCAGTTTTCCAGTTAATTTCTATCCGTATAGCAGTCTAACTAATTATTGTTTGAGTTTATTCAGGTTGTACTATAGATATTCTATTGGTTCTTCTGGAATATTTATATTACTTAGTGTTCTTCGCGTTTATTGACTTTTATATAAGATAATTACTTTTTACTCCACTGCAAAGTAATCCGATTTGTATTCTGTTTTTCTACACATTTTTAATATAGAATAACATAGTTAATTACACTTTTGTGTATCTAGTTATGTTTGAAAATTTTATTTATATTTTTTAGATAGATATTTTTGTATAAATTGATCAATCGTAGACCGCTCTTATTTCTAATAACTTCGCCAAACTTACCTACGATTTCACTATTATCTTATGCGAGCATTGAAGTCACTCATTAAAATCACATCTTTATTTGGTTTGTATTTCGAAAGACTATTGTCATTTTATTATAAAGTCTTGTTTCATTACAACAATCCCGCGTGTATTTTTTTGGGGACTACGGTAATTAATCTTCCACTTATTTCCTCTTAAAGTTTTACATTTTTTTTTATTATGGCTAACTATAGAAATCCCTCTCTTCGCCCTTTAATCTTTATTCATGCTACTATAGAAATAGATGTAGTGTTAATTTCCTCTTCTCTTTTTTTTTAGTTTCTGTAAGAACTGTTGTGTTTGCTTTTATTTTATGTAGTCCTTCAATTACTTTTTATTGCATAGAAGAATTTCTAGATACATTCTAGTACATTCTAGATAAACGAAGGTCGTGGTTCCGGTTTTGTTGCAATTTTTGCCATCTTGATCCATCCGTACTACGAGGATGCGATTGAAATTATTAACTTTTAAAAAACATTTGACCTCCGAATTGGAGGATCAGAATTTTTCGTCGGGGTTTATTCCTTTAACCGAAATGTCCCAATTTCTGAAGCACCGGGAATTTGCCTTTTACTCTCCTACGTTTGGTATATAAAATACACGGACAGTGAATGACACATTGCCCAGGGGTTGCGATTTGAACCTGTTGACAGAGCTAATTTGAAACCAGTGGCGTTTTCCGAATTTTGAATGTAACACGAGGTTTACAATCCCAAGCAACCCCCGAAATGCACATTAATATTTAAGCCCTGGTATTAAAACTGACAAACAACTTTGTTTTATTAATTATATGCAACCATTAATCTAATAAAATTATTATTCTTTTTAGTCAACATATAATTTGTTACTTCTGATGATATTATGCTCCCTAAATAATACCATCAGAAGCAAATTCAAAAAAATATATCACCAGTAGGATGGGACAAGCTAGACAAGCTATACAAAGACTAAATTCGTTACTGTAGTCAAAAACCATGTATAATAACACGAAAGCTAGAATCTATAATAGTATGGTGCAAACTATACTAATATACCAAAAGACATAGACAACAAATAAATTCAGTCCAAATGGATTTACTTCGAAGAGGATGTAGAGTGTCGAGACGAATGCAGAAATAAAAAACAGAATGCAGAAGAACTCAACATTCATAGATGAAATAGAAAAAAGAAGACTCTTATGGTATGAACACTTACAAAGAATGAACTCAAACAAATGGCCAAATCGAATACTAAAGTGGAACCCGCCAAGACGACGAAGGCGAGGCAGACCTCCTGATACGTGGATAAAACAAGTGCAAGAGGACATGGGAGACAGGAACCTTGAAGAAGAATCATGGAATGACAAAGACTACTAGCGTTTGGGATATATAACATACATATAATTTGTTACAATAAACATTACAAAATGTAGAGAGAGTAGGTTTATGTTTAAATAAAAATAATTAATTTTAGTTGGAAATACAAACTCGGAGGGTTAGTGGTTGAGATTGTGTTGACGTGAGAAACTGCATGATTTTTTTAGTGCTGTTGAGTTTCTAGTTTGCTTTCTGATTTTTAAGTTAAAATAGCAATTTAATTACCTGTTTAAATGATTTTAAAAATAATAAAATTTAATAGATTGACTAAACTGTACACAGATAATTTAGATTTTAATCTTAATACTCAAATAATCTAATTTTAAGTTGTTGTTATTTTTGGTTTTGAGGGATAAATAATAAATCTTGTGTACATTAGAGTGTCAGAATAAAATAGACAGGTGCAGAATTTAACAATAAATTTTATTAACACAAATCTAACTGAACTTTTCAACTAAAACCTACAATTAATACTTGGTTAAGTTTTCTTTATCTTTTTTTATAATGCTTTTAATCTTTGCATCATGGCATTGACTGAATTATCTATTATTTATGGGGGATTTTTGCCATTGTTTTGGCTGCAATTAACTCGGTCTGTTATTAAGTTTTTGTAATATATTGATAATGTTTTGTTGGATAGCGTAGCACAGCTTTTCAATCCAATTTATCTGAAAGCTATTCCGCTCATATCAAAAAGAAAATTTGTTGCTCCTTTTTCTATGCTATAGTTGTGCGGTAGTAGTAAGTCATAGATTAAAAATTCAATGTGTTTGACGGTATTTATCTCTTCTCATATTTTATAATTATGTAAATTAATTATTATTTAAATGATTGAACTCAGGATTCTTCATTGTCTTTTACTTAGTTGTATCAGCTTTTGGCAGAATAAGTTATTCGGTCGAGAACGCATTTTTGTTGCCAAATTCTTTCGACGCTTTTTCTGAAAGCGTATTAGTAAGCGTTTCTTCTTGGTAACCTGTTTTTACAGTCTTACATTATGCATATAGCGTTAAGTACCATAATGCTTCTGGTCAACGAACTTAAAAAGTTCGTTACTAAATTGTATATGTCTGTCTGTCGGTCCGTCACAAAATTTGAGGTTTTTTAAAATTTGAAAGTTAAAAATTTTTTATCTCGACTTCGAATTTCGGGAAAATTTTCGACATTCCGATTTTAAATGTGATTCTTATAGGAAATTTCTAAGTTCGTTCTGGGATTACACGACACTAAAATGTCCAGAGATGTTTAAGAATCATATTTAATTTTTTTAGAAATACTGGTTTGGCTTGCTAAATAGTGTTCAGTAAACTTCTATAACATTTTTTTTTAAATATGGAATATACATAATTCGAGTTCTTAACTACAAATGGATACGAAGGTTTTTACGGTCGGCTCTAAAAATGTTTAGAAGATTTTCTCCTGAAGATGTCCAACGCAGTTGTGGACGAAACGTCAAGAGTTTCCGAACTCCGACCACAGTCTTATAACCCGAGAACTAACCATAAGATGCATCTAACCACAAATTTACATTAAAAGAACATTTTATGGTAATCTACAAGCTATGACCTCACTAAAATTTAAAAAATTATGTTGTTATGTCACATTTGACATCTGCAATAATATAAAGTAAATTGATGAAAAATATTTTTATGGAAAAATTTTGTTGGCAAACATCGGGTCAGTAATGTTCAAAACCTAGCATTATTAATTTTGACGAAAATCCGAAACGGATAGAATACACATCAGAATCAATTGGATTCGTTGGTGACAGTTTGTTTACAGAATATATCTTATAAGGAGATGATAGTTCTATTTAATCTTCAAAAAAAATGTCGGAGTTGAAGTAAAACTATATTTGCTGAAGACTACGGCATTATTTAATTTTAATTGTTAAACTACAGATGATTCTTTAAAAATAGGTTTTGTAGAAATGTATATAAATATTTACTTGGAGAAGAAAGAATAAAAATTAAATACTGTTAAACATTTTACGAAAAGTTTATTTGAAATTTAATTTTTTTTTAAGTTTTTCTAAATGTAACTGATAAAAAAATAAAATATCAAACATTTTTTTGGTAATAAACATACATTTAACATTTTAGTTCACAATTGTTTTAAAAAAATCACAAAGAATACAAATTAACTACCCACATTCTTCTAATGGTATAGAGGCATGCACATTTATCAATAGTAGGTAGCCGAATGGCGTGTTTATGCGAGCTTCCAGTCGGGAAACTAAAGATTATACGTAATTTACGTCTATTACGGCACAGCAAGGCTGCGAGCTTTAACAGCATTTTTAATTTTGTCGCTATAATTCTAGAAATCACACACAAATTGGCGTTATTTAAATAGATACTTATTTTTGATCTTTTCTGTGCTAAATCTTTGTCTAAATGCGACAGGATGTACAAAGGTTGCGTTAATCTTCTCCGCACGTTTGGATTTGATACGTCTGCCGCCTGTTACATTGGTTGGGTAATAAATACAGCGTCTAAATAGCAAATTTAAAGTTAGCAATAAAATTATTTGCCATTTGAGGAATGTAAATATCCAATGCGAAGTAATTAATGTTCATCCGGCCGCGAAGTCCTTAACCTACCTAGACGTAACAAATAAACAAAATAAAGAGATTTGGCTGCTTGTGCAACAGTTAATGTTGTTATTCAAATTGGACTCGGCGATGTGGCAATTGTTTGGTTTAACTACCATTCGATCATTGCGTTACGTTCCCGAAGAGCACCATAAATTATATGGCGGCGTTAGTATATTTACGGCTGATTATTTGCGAAACAAATGGAGCTTGAACTTGACCATAATCGGCGGTTTCACTTTCCTGGGAAACGACCCACTTGGAGTTGCCCAGCGAAACGTAAAACAAACCCTGACCCAATATTTGCAAACACTCAGCTTTGCAATCGGATGGGCAGGAAATAATGCAGCCAGGTTGTGTGCTTTACAAATTTGAACATTCTGTAATAGATTTTTGTTTGATGTTAATTTGCATGATAGTTTATCCGGCATAAATGTTCTTCCTGTAATTATACTTGAATTTCAATTTTAAGGTTTTTACTAAGCATAATAAACTAAATTGTGCATTACAGTTCTTAACGAATTTAGTTGATTTATTACCATTACAAATAATTATTTGGTAAAATGAGGAACAATTAGAAGATGGATTTTTTTAAATATTCTATGTAAATTCAGATAACATATTTTGATATAAGACAGTAAAAAATATTAGATAAGCTAGAAAACTGTCATGGAAAACAAAAAAGTTATGTATAATCAGTAGGAAAATTTAAAGTAGTTGAATACTAAAAGCAATTGTTATTATGTCATATTTGCCTTTATGCAACTACTTACAATAAAAAAATGTGTATTAGTGATTATTTTAGAATCAGACTATAATAATCTTATAAAGAGTTACAATATTATATTGCAAAAATTGTTACTCTTGTAGCTTAAGTTTAAAAGAGTAATACTCGCGGCACATCAATCAGAGTAGTTAGTATACAAAATAATTTATTAGTTAAATAGAATAGCGATTACATTATATACTCCTATTAAATATTACCTGCTACATATTGGTGTAGTTGATTGAAAATAAATTTATTATTCAATTACGTATGACTAAATCTAGGCCATGTTTGCAATGAAATATAATTTATTTGCTGTAGATTAATTTTAAACTAAAAGTTATGGAATAACCTATTAAGGACACCATTATTTGTTTAATTATTATTTACCTTTAACTTAATCTAGGTTATTATTATTTGATAAATTATTAATATTTAATTATTTTTAAACCTTCAATATTATTTATTTATATATAACTAAACATCGATAGCATCAGGTTTGTGCTGCGACCAACCGTTGAAGTCTCTGGCTGTTGAGCGTTAAAGTTTAGTACTTATGTGTGTAATAATACATTTATACAAGAGTATATAAATATTGCAACAGTTAAATAGGCGACAAAAATGCGTATTGCGGATTTGCTCACAACTAAGCCAAGATTTCCCTGTACTGCAATCTACACCCACCACAGAACGCTGGAAGGTGCAGCCTGTAAATTTCCTACTTTCAAGCTGCGAATAGAGAGGTTCAGCGGCAATGCCGCAGTTTGGAAGTTGCAAAAGCGCGAAAAGCACCGCCACAATATTCGTAACGGCCTATTATGCAACAGAATGGCACGCGTTCAAAACTTTGTAAGAGGCTGTTGCAAGGCCTTTTGGATCCCGCGGCATTGGGTGAAAGTGGAAAAGTTCTCCTATTAGACACTATCGCTGAGACGCCAATGTCAACAGCGCGATGTCTCACTTCCACAGCCAGCGCTCGGTGATGTAACGATTGTTGACAGAGAAAGTCTGTGTCGTGTGCGACAAATTATTTGTGATGGCCCTACGCATGCTTCTGTAATCAAACTTTCTTCACTTGTAGTCACTGTTGACTCAGCCGCTGCGCAAACCGTGAAGCGTTTTGGGTTCATTATCGCGCTTAAACAATTTAAAGTGCTAAAAGTGGAAAGTTTTATTGCACCGAATTTGGTGAAGTACGCCTATTATTGTTTGAAGTTAAAATTTTAGATATAATTATATAATGGAGAGGAAGTTTCGTTTGCTTTCAAAAGTTTGGTATTTCGGCTATTTATCCAAGGTTGTGCTGCAGCCATCAACTTTCAAACAACGGTATTGTATTGCGCAAAATAATGTCCGAAATTGGTTTTTGGAATAAAAAAGAACTGCTTGAAATTGTTTGATTTGCAAGTGAATTTGTTCTTTCGTGACATGAATTTATTTTTGTTTAATTAAAGTTTTATTTCATAATTTTTGAACTTGTTAAAAAATAAGAAAATGCGGATGCCTGCATAAGATAAAAAAGTTTTAAGTGATACAGAAAGTAACAATAAAATAGTAAAACATTTGTTTTAGTTTTTTATTACTCAATTACAATTATAAAAAATTAATTTGCAAGAACGTTAATTATTTGAACAATGTAATTAATATGTTTATTATTATTTTTTGTTTAATGAAAGCCATTATTAGAATAGGGGGGCAATTAGAGAATGAGTTATTAGCTGTGAATTTTTTGCATTTATTATGGTTTTACGGGTCTCACCTGAAAACGCTAAAACTAGTAGCTTCTTTGTTAAGAGGTGCAAAAGATAATTTAGGTATCTTCTAATTAACTCACGATTTTTATAGTCGACGAAGGGAATGTCTGGATTACCTTGTATAGTTTTATTCCTCACGTACTAAAGGGCACTGAATATTCATAATATTTTTCATGTGCTTTGAATAATTTTAATGTTAGAAAGTTTGGCATAAGCCTAGGGCTGTGTCCGTAAGTCCAAATGGACTTAATTACACATTTGTGTAAAATAATCTCATTGTCTCACGTTAATTTGGATTTTCGTCCTATTGGCCACTTTATTTGCTGTATTTTTAAGTTGATTTGTGTTTTCTTATGCGTAATTCCATGTAATTTAGCGATAAAATGTTAAATTAAATATTTAATTTTTCTCACAATAAGACGATTGACGTTTATTGTTGCTCCAGGACATTCAATCTTTTGAGTTGTAAATGTGACGCGCTCAGACTTATGTTGATTGAAGGGTGATTTGGTGGGCCAAGTTGTGAGAAGATTGAGGTGGTACTAAAGGTTTTTGGAGGCCACTTGGAGGTTTTTATTACTACTAATTAATGCATTATCGTCGAAAAAATTAGAAATTTTGGAAGATCGCTATTGTTGGGAAGTCAATAAAAAATTAGGCAAAAATGTCCTCAGAACACTACAGTGGAGAATTCCGGATTTGATAGGGTAATGAGTAGATGTTTCCAGTTTGTATTTAGTTTGCAAGTAGTGGTTGTTAGTAAGGTAGAACCTTAATAGAAGGCAGTAAGGCAGAGGAAGCTTCAATTTAAAGACTAATAAATTATGGCACATAGGATCAAATGTTTTTTTATGTCATGGAAAACAGCAGCGCATAATTTCCTCTCTTTAAAACGTTTTCTTTTTAATTTTGTTTATTATTTTATTGTTTTTTTTGTATTGGTTGCTCAGAAGCCAAATTAGTGAGATGTTTCTACTTATTTTTAGTTTTTTCAGTAAATCTATCTTAAATATTTTGGACATAGTTGAAAGTAAGCTCATAGGTCGATAGAATGTTATATCATATATCAGGTTTGTATATTATTATTACTTGAGAGAATTTCTAGATTACTAGATAATAGTTTAACCTAAATCATGCCTTTGTAAACTTTACAGATTAATTAGGTTAAAACCAGCAGAGCTTTGTTTTTGTACTTGGACATTTCGGGTTTCATTTTAGAGCGGCTATTGGCGTTATCATTGGAAAATAGCCGCTCAAGAATTTCTCAATTTCTGGGATATCATTATTATTGTTATTTAGGGGTTGACTAAAGAGTTCTAATCCTGATTCGTCTTACTCCAACTACCATCCTCTTTTTTCAATAGAGGAATGTGAATGACTGGTCTTTTACAACTTTTGGTAGCTTTTAATGCACAATGGTTTTCTCTTGATAATATGGTTATGTAAGTTTCTAAAATAGTGTTTATAATTCATTGTAATTCTAATTTTTATGGCCCCGTCAACCTAATGTATATAGTTCTGTCGAAAAGATATCTATTTACACTTGGCTCTTCTTTTTTAAAACAAGTTCTCTAACATGTAATAGTATATTGATCGTTGTATTTATATTTTTGTTGATCTTTAGAATTGATATCCAGGCAGCTTTTTGTATTACACAGGTTATGTAGTTTGTGGCAGCATCGAGATCGTTGGGATATTTTTTTAAATTGAGATTGAGGTTTAGATGTTTATGGATATAATGCAACATATATAAAAATACCTTTTGGTTCTGTATATAAATGTGACAAGAAATTTATGAAAAAATTTAAAGTACAATTATACTTTCATGGGTAGAGCAGTATTCTTGTGTAAAATAAATAATAAAACAAGATTATCAGCTACTAAAATCAATTGTGCTAAGGTGATAGTTGTCTTATTTCACTACCTAATTTTATCAAGCGCAAAATATTTTTATTAGCTAAAATTGATTTTAGTCAGTTTCGGATATAGAAGTCTTTCACTTTTTATTTGCGCAAATTTTTCTAAATTGCTAGCTACTTCTAAGACATTTAAAAGACTTTTGTTTTTTATTTATCTCTTTCAAGGATGCCATGTTCTTTAAAAGATTATTAAAACCTTTAAGCTTCCTCCACGTGAATAGAAGTTTACTTCTGAATTACGTGTCACAAGCGGGATCATAATTTTAGGAGGTATTTAGGTAAAGTACGTCTAAAAAAGGTAGGGATTTACTGAATTAAAACGTACTTTAATATAACCAGCCATCTGCTTATAACGTGTCACGAGTCAATAATTTATAACAGCTAACGCTTAAAATAAATTAAAAGTACATTTGCATTTTGACACAATTCTTCAACTTACAACGCTTTATTTACTTCCTATAAACTTTTATGTATTCTAAAAAAAGACATTTTTAATAAGAAGCTACCACTATACCGTTCTTAGTCCAAATCTAGTTGATGGCTCTTGAAATTTAAGGGAATAAAATGAAATAAACATCCTACAAGTTAAGAAGTCAATAAATGAAACTTGAGTTTCCAAAAAAAAGTATCTCGATTTAATGTCCTTTATTTTTGAGTGAGTCTATACCAAGCTATAAATATTGAATTTTGTAAATTATAAAGAAAACATTTTTGTGCTAATGGTTGTTTGCCTATGTTTTTCTTAAACAGAAACTTCAGCTTGCCATAAAATACTTACCTAACATATTTTATTATTTATAGTGCTACTTCATTACAGTTATATGATTTTTGTTGACTAATGCCTGTACGTAATGCTATCAGTTGCTTCGTGTAGCATCTGTTAATATCCTAACATGCCATTTTTATCATTTTATGGTTTGTTTATTATAAAATGTTTTCCTCGATATTGTTTCTAGTAAAATTGATGATTTATTAAACTAATTATTTATTAATTATATATTAAATAATTTATTTATAGGATACATATAAACGTTAGTTATGTCAGTTGTATGTATTTTTATAGTGAAATTTCTAATGCGTACGAAAGAACTTAGGGCAAGACTATATAAAAACCGAAACTCATGAAATACTAATGCGACAACATGCACATATGTGCAGTGAAAGCGTGAATTTAAATACTTAAATATTACATTTTTGAACTACCAAGTGACCATCTTTGTTTTTTTAAAAAGTAATATTATTGCAAAACATGCAGTATTGCATCAATTTCCATGAATCTTGGTGCATACAACCCTAATTATTGATTTATCAGGTTAATAATACACGAATCAGATTGCAGTTTAATAATATTCATTTACAGTTTAACGCTTGCATAGATTGAAAGAGTAAGTTAGTGCTATTTGTTATGATAATTCTATCAAGTTTTTTAAGCAAAACTAAGAAATTTGGGTCATTTGTAATAATTTGCGAAATGCTTGTTTTTGTAAATTCTCTTTTCGCCTGCATTTTCTCCCCATTTTTATTTTATGAAACCGTCTTTTCAAATTTATGGTTTATATTAAAATAATTATAGTTTTATTTTTAATATAAGTTTAATACTTTATTTTTTAGTCGAAAGATTTTCATATGGCACAAACGCACTATGTTTGTCATTTGACTGTTCCCTAAATTTTAAAACTACTATTTTATATGGTTTACATTTATAAATTTACAGTAATACCAATAATGCGCGTGTTTGCCTGTATTGCGATTTCTGTAATTAGTTTAAGATATTTCAAGTGATCATAGCTTTTTAACGTTAGAGTATAGGTTTGAGAGATTTTGTTAGATTTATTTAGGTCATTTCATTTGTCCATCGCTTAACTCAAAGTTATTATCCTTAATTTTTATTAGTCCTAGATAAATATTACTTTTGTTTATATCACTATACAGTCTTTTGATAATGTCTGTTTCTGTATTCAATAATACATTAAGCTTGTCTTATTTAATAACACTGACCAAAGTATCATAGCAGTATTGAATATATCCTTTCTTTTTTAAATATTCAAATCATGAAACATCTTCAGATGTGCTCCTAATTTTGTTTTTTAATCTATTTAAACATTAGTTGCCAATAACTTTTTGTAATAAATAAAAAATGTTATTAATACGATTAAATTAAATGGTTTGAGCAGTCTGATGATCGGCCATCTGTTAAGTCATTTATTATAGGTTAAATTGTATCGTAAGTCTATCTGCATTATTTCGTAACTTTCTGTTTGTAGCCTTCTAATGGAATTTTAGAACAAAATTGTCAAACATTTATGTTGACATTGATGCTTTGTGCCGTGACAAAGTCATTTTACTTTTATTACCTAATATAACTATAATAGTATGTAAGTGTAAAATACCATGTGACTCCTTGCAAAGAGTGTAGTAGAGGTGGAATTGACCAAACCCTTTCTTAGAGTTTTGTGAATGTTTAATATATTTTTTATTTCTGTTACACGTGGATCGCAATATACATGGATATAATTAACTGCTATTTACTCAGAGTTAGCAAAAACAAGATCTTACACAATATAATGTAAACAGGAATATATTCTATATAACCTCCTGTTTTATTATTTTTTTTTATTATTACTCTACATTCTTTTGAAATTTTTCATGTTAAAAATTAAGCTTTTGATGTTGCTTCTCTATTATCAATGGTTGCAACACATAGATAGTTTTTTATCTTGACATCGTAAAATAAAAGTCTAAATCTAGAAGAAATCTGTATAAGTTTTTTGTTGAGTTTGGTTTCGTATGGGGGTGGCGGTTGCTTTGAACAGAATAACACCTCGGATTGTCTAAACACTGCCACAGCTTACCTCAGCCTCAAAAGACATTTCAACAACTGTTAGACCAAGAAGACGGAAAAAAACCGAATATTCTCCTCAGTCACACTGGTCCTCAAGCGGTGTCGGTGACCGTAAACTTTAACTGCTTCTCGTCCTCTCAAAAATTGTTTGTTACACGTACGCTTCAGCCTTGTATTGTCTTAGTATTTTCAAATTTTCGGACTAGAATACCTTTTGCCTTGACATCATGATAGTGATTAAATAAAATCCTCTTCGGGCACCCTTCAACACTTAAATATTTCAGTTTATATTTGATTTACCTAGGTAAATTATTTATGTGAGTAAATCAGATAACCCTACGATGTAAAATCAGTGTGAAATGATATCAGAGCTACAACTGCCTTTAAGAAAACGTTTGTATTAAAATAACATATCCGTTAAAAAGAGCTCCATGCTGAAATAAGTTAATTTTTTATTGGTATAGTCCCTTTCATTGGTAGAGTTCTTTTCTTTGCTGTTTATTTTAGTAATATCTATAGCTTATCCTAGCGACTATCTGTAGAAGTTTATTTATAATTGTCACAACTACCACTTCTTTCTATATCGTGAAAACTGGTAAACAACTACGTTAGGCAATTTTTTTTACTTTTTTTACATTTCTTTAATTTTGTATTTCTAAATTTAAAATGTTTTAGCCTTAGCTTATTTAATCTCTTACGTGATTTTAAGTTGTAGATAATTCTACATTTCTTGCGTATTTTTTAATCCTTTCTATTTTCTAATCTTATTTTCAATTAAAATTAGCAATACTTCTGTTTTTCAAAATAAAAACACCAAAAACAGCTTTCTATGGACCATCCCAAATAAAGAAATAGTGTTGCGCCGATTTATCGTTTCTTTCATTAATAATGGGAGATTTACAGAAAATAACTGTCTAAGAGTGGCAGTAACAATAGTATAATAATAATATTAAACAAAAAAATAGGCAAATTATATTCTAAACTTATTGTGGTTTGTTTATCAACAGATTTCCAAAAAAATAAATAAAAATTCTAAAGTAGTAGAAAGTAAAACTCCCTACACTACTATTGCAAACAATATCTTTTTACAAATAATCAAAAACAGAAGAAACCTTTATAGGACACCAGGAATATATTACATATCAACACAGTCTTATATTGCAATAGAGGTAAACTGTTATTACAAAAATAAAAAATATGCCGTAGAGAATAATAAATCCAGATAATGTTCATTCCTACTAAAGAGTTATTATATTTTTTAGCTTTACATAGGACGAAAGTAATTAGTCTTGTTGTTTAGTATTTCTTTAAATAAAATTTTGATTATAATATGTATTAGATTAATCTAGAGAAAGCCAAAAATAAAAAGTCTTCAATTAGAAGCATCATTTGTGAATTAATCTTTAGAGTCGACGTTTGCTATCATATACTAAACAGATAATACATTTAACAAAAAATTGAAGAGTATTTCTTCAAATTTGATATATCTATCTGCTTGGCTGCACGTACCTGTTAATTAAAGTCAGAAACAAATAAAATTAATGAAAAAGAGAGATAGGAAAAAAAAGATATTAATTTCTATTATGCACTCAAATGCCATATTATTTAGAACAGAACCGAATGACGCATTATTTTATTATTATAAGATAGTTGTAAAAACGTGTACATTAAACTAATGCTAGAGAGACCTAAGAAGAAATTTAATCCAGCTATTTGTAGTGCTGAAATGCTTAAGCTGGAAAAAGTTATAGGTATTTTATAATGGCGTTTTCCAGGCTTTTTTAACGGACAAAAATTGGATTATGTTGTTGAAATTGACTGGACAAATAATTATCATAAACATTTCCGATTGCAGATCTTGTTCTAAATTTATGTTTTTCAGCAACAAGTTCGTACTGATTCAAATTATTACTCTACATTCTTCTGAAATTTTTCATGTTAAAAATTAAGCTTTTGATGTTGGTTCTCTATTATCAATGGTTGCAATATGCAATTATCCATAATTTTAAATAAACAATATATATAGTGATCTAAATTACAGTTCAGGATGTTTTTCCTGAAAAATACAAAATACTGGAATAATCAAAGTTTTGTTGCTATCGATGTAACGTACAAACTTAGCAGTTACCATTTTATTAGTGAAATTTTCTACGTTTTTCCATAAATGCGGCTTTATTTGAGCAATTGTACCTCTGTTCTCTTTTAGTAATAGAATTATAATAAGTTTGTTGGCATAAAGCCTTTCCTCCAAATACCTTGAGGAAGCAGTCTAATGGGGATAGATCATAAAACCGCGATGTCACCCCTCTGAAAGATAGCGCAACTAGGAAACTTAGTTTGAATTAAAGTGAGTGTTTTACGTGGTGTCTGACATACGGATCCGTTTTGTTATAATCTACAGTAACAGTTTTGTCTTTAAAAAAGTAGGGGCCAGTAATTCCTTCAGCCCACCTTGCACACCAAATAGTGTATTAATTTTTCGTGAATAGGGCGTGGATTTCCTCTACTCCATTTGTCACCATTTTGATGATTTATAGATTGATTTAAAGAAAAATGAGTCTTAGTTCTCAATAGGAAGTTTTGTGTAATAATTGGCATCAAGTGCTGTGCTCACTAAAATTAAGTTCACAAATGTACGGCATTCTTAGTAGTCTGTTTCTTTATATTATTGGGTTAATTCAATTTTATATGTCTGCAGATGCAGGTTTTTTGTTAAAATATGTTGCATAGTGCCGTATAAAGATTCAGTTGCTGTGAATTGTAACGAATTGATTATTTATCCAAACACCTCAACGACCTTAGCGTTGATGGCAAACTTTGCTTTGTTAATATGCATATTACTAGTTTCAAAATTTTGAAATAGATAACAAATTGCACTCTTACTTGGTATATTGTTGCACCCAAATAATGGGGAAGTTTCCTTGGCTTAACCACAGGTAGTCACATTCATAATAAATTTGAATAATATTGATACACAAATACAAACTTCCATCGTTTACAAAACGCACCTTCGTCCAATTCAAATTCTAAAGCTCAATTTTGATCACCTTATGATTAACAAATAAAAACTATGACATTAAGTGAAATGAAGAGCTACATACAAAATCAGTATTTCCAAGTTTTACAACTTATAAGTAGCAAATGAATACATTTTAATCTCAAAGATCTTTTTAAGCAAATAAAGGGATAAAAAAAATAGATGTATATGAGCACCAACTAGTAATCAATCTTTAATTGAATTGCGGACTTTAGGAGTATTCCTTAAAACTAAAAATTTTATTAAAATAAAAATCAATATGTTAGAACTTGCCCGAATTTTTAAGAATCACGAGTTTGGAAAATTGGACCCCTTCTGTTCTTTGCTCTCAACGGACTTTATAGTACAAACCACCTTAATAATTGAATTAGAATAAAAAAAGTAAATATTTTTACTCATTACCTACTTTTCTAAGTATGTGTGAAGCTTATAAGAAATTTTGTAGCTGCAGTTGTCGCGTAATTGGCATGTTGTCGTAATTCTGCATGCTTCTAATACCAGAATGCTGCTCTCAAGGTGGCGGCGACAGCCCGTTATTTCAGGCAAATAATGCGGCTATGGGAAACATTGCCATAAATTTCCGACAAGCGTAAGGAACGGAGAGAATCCGTGAATGGAATTAGTGGCGTGCAAGCGGGACAGGCGTTCCCATAAAATGCAACAATCGGGCCGCTTTTGCAGCACTGAAATTATTGACGCAACCAGACAGGTGCGCCTCGGCCGCCTAGACACACGCGTACGACTAATTGTTGTATTCCGCACGTCTTTCGTTACGCAACGGCACTTTTATTGCACCACTGTTGATTGTAATCACCAGTTGCGTTCCGCGCGCTTTCGAGAGATCAATCAAAACTCAAATGAAGTTGACATTTTGAGGCAAGTTGTAATTTGGCCTTTGTGCCGGGCGAATGTCATAGCAGTTGCGTACTACGCCTATCCGAGTGTTTAAACGAATCAAAAAATGTTGCTATTATTCCTAATAAAAATAACAGTTCACGTTTGTTTGACTATATGTAGCATATTCATTTAGTAGATAAGCGAGTATGAAATGTACAATGAACCCCTATTTAATGTATTCATTATTGTGAAAGTTTCTTTACAAACGTCTACTGAGCGAGAGCTGTCTAGTTGATTCAATGTTTGTCATAACTGTCCGCTGAAAGGATTTGATTGTTTATGACTAATACATTTTTGGTAATCTAAGGATTCATAGATTTTGGTTTGTTATCGGATATTTTTTGATAATCGCGAACTATTCCAATTAGTTGCGGAATGTTAAAACTCTAAAATTATTTTTAATTGTTTAGGATTTTTATAAAATATAATAAACCTTGAAATTAAAATGACTCGTTAAGAAAAGCGTAATTCAGAAAGGCGCTACTTAGTATTTTGTTATATTGGTTTGCTGATTTATATTTTTAAAATATTTATTAATATAGTTAGAAGTTGGTATAAGTTAATTTAAAGATTTATATTCATACAGTGTGATTCAAAATTCAAATTTGTAAATCTACAATTTAAATTTATGATGGCAGCTACGGTGCGCTTTCTTAGATTATTAGAACTTGTTGTTAGTTGGTGGTGGTACATAAACTGCTTGCTTTACAAACCCTCACAAAAAAAAGTCGAAAGGTGTAATATCGGGAGATTTCAGAAGTCAGAACATAAATACCAAATCTTCATTTCTCATGCAACCTACCTATTAATTGTTGAGGTAGAGATTCGTTCAGAAAATGTCAAATATCTCGGGACCGATGTAATGGAGCTTCATTCCGTTAAAAACTAATTTTTTTGAATTTTGATTTATTTGACGAAGAAGCAAGTTTCTCAACGTCGCAGATATATTACCCCAATATCTGTGTTATCTTTTTGTTCTTGATATGGCACAGAATATAATAACCTTCGGGGAGTCCCTCTAATGCTCTATTGTTGCATGGCGATTTTGTAGTCCTAACATACGAACACTCTGTCAGTTCACTTTCCCACTGAAATGCGGCAGAAAATTGTCATCTTCCATGTTTTTAAGCATTTTAAGCCTGTACGAGTTATAGGCGCTATGACTTGAACAGTAAATAGCACTTTAAAACGCTCCAGCTTGTTGTTTGTGGTAGTCCAACTTTTTACTCTTTCTATGAGTTGACTTTATAGGCCTACGCTTTAAAGTTTTTCTCCGATTGGTCTCACGTTTTCCTCAGCCAGTTTGATTCGTCGTTGGAGGTTAAATGTTGTATTGTCGACAAAACCCACATTGCTCCGCAGTCGCCGACTTTGTTTTACCGAACTTCCAAATTAAATAAGCCATGTGCTGCATTGACAAAACTAATGCTGCTACATGACTGAGACTAAGCGCGAGCGCTCTAACGGTAGTATTCAAATTTTAGGACATCCTTTTTGAAATACCAGGTGAATCGTTCAGAAATAATGTGTAGTTTAGAAAATATAGCGTTGAAATTAAATTTGTTATTTTGTCTATGACCAATGAGAAAAACGCGGATGAAGTAGAAGAATTCTATGAACAAATAGACACCATTCTATCCCTAACCAAAAAGAGCGATGTGACATTAATAATAGGAGACTTTAATGCCAAAATTGGAAAAGGAAGAAGTGGAGAACATGTAGGAGAGTTCGGTCTTGGAATGCGAAATGAAAGGGGTGATAGACTGATCCAATTTTGCCAAGAAAGAGAATTTATAGTAGCCAACACATTCTCTAAACTGCCAGATAGAAGATTATGGACTTGGAAATCACCACAGAATATTTGCCGAAATCAAATTGACTATGTTTTAATTAGAAAACGATACAGAAATAGTATAAAGTCGGCAAAAACATATCCAGGGACAGATATAGCGTCTGATCACAATCACAATAAAAATGCATATAAAACTTAAGAAGATACAAATAACAAAGAAGACAAGTAGAATAGAAGTGCAACACCTGAAGGAAGAAAACATAAGAACACAAGTTAAAAATGAAATAAATAACAATCTAAGCAACATGGGAAGACACTCCTTGGATAACAACGACAACATAGACTCAAGATGGCATACCATAAAAGATGCGATAATGAAACCAGCAAAAGAAATACTCACCGAAAGAAAACCAACAAAGAAAAAAAGGTGGATGACAGACGAAATCTTAGAGCTGATGGAAGAGAGAAGAAAAAGTAAGATAAAAGAGGACGGCAAATACAGTGAAATCCACAAATTGATAAGGAAAAAAATTAAAACGGAAAAAGAAAATTGGATGAAACAAGAATGCGAAGAAATAGAAAAGGCACAACAGAAACACGATATGTTTAACGTACACAGAAAGATCAAAGATGTCACAGGTACATAGAAGAAGAGACAATAAAACATTTTAAAAGACAAACAAGGAATAATTATACTAGATGTAAAACAAAAAATAGAAAGATGGAAAGAATATATTGAAGAACTATTCGACGATGACAGAAAGGAAGACTATAAAAATATTGAAAGAGAACATGGCCCCAAAATAACAAAAGAAGAAGTCATTAAAGCATTTGAAACATCAAAATGCGGTAAAGCAACTGGACCAGACGAAGTTCCAATTGAACTAATTAAACTAATAGACGACGATCAAGTAAATATTCTTGTAGATTTATACAACCCCATATACTCAACTGGTATAATAACGAAAGAATGGCTGAATTCAACGTTTATTACAATACCAAAGAAAAACAACGCAAAGGAATGTTGTGAACATAGAACGATAAGTTAATGAGCCACACGCTTAAAGCCTTTCTAAAGATCATACACGCAAGAATATATAAAAACTAGAAGTAGATATTAGCGAGACACAGTTTGGCTTTAGAAATGGTTTTGGAACAAGTGAAATGAAGTGCTACATACAAAATCAGTATTTGCCAAGTTTTACAACTTATAAGTAGCAAATGAATACATTTTAATCTCAAAGATCTTTTTAAGCAAATAAAGGGATAAAAAAATAGATGTATATGAGCACCAACCAGTAATCAATCTTTAATTGAATTGCGGACTTTAGGAGTATTGCTTAAAACTAAAAATTTTATTAAAATAAAAATCAATATATTAGAACTTGCCCGAATTTTTAAGAATCACGAGTTTGGAAAATTGGACCCCTTCTGTTCTTTGCTCTCAACGGACTTTATAGTACAACCCACCTTAATAATTGAATTAGAATAAAAAAAGTAAATATTTTTTCTCATTACCTACTTTTCTAAATATGTGTGAAGCTTATAAGAAATTTTGTAGCTGCAGTTGTCGCGTAATTGGCATGTTGTCGTAATGCTGCATGCTTCTAATACCAGAATGCTGCTCACAAGGTGGCGGCGACAGCCCGTTATTTCAGGCAAATAATGCGGCTATGGGAAACATTGCCATAAATTTCCGACAAGCGTAAGGAACGGAGAGAATCCGTGAATGGAATTAGTGGCGCGCAAGCGGGACAGGCGTTCCCATAAAATGCAACAATCGGGCCGCTTTTGCAGCACTGAAATTATTGACGCAACCAGACAGGTGCGCCTCGGCCGGCTAGACACACGCGTACGACTAATTGTTGTATTCCGCACGTCTTTCGTTACGCAACGGCACTTTTATTGCACCACTGTTGATTGTAATCACCAGTTGCGTTCCGCGCGCTTTCGAGAGATCAATCAAAACTCAAATGAAGTTGACATTTTGAGGCAAGTTGTAATTTGGCCTTTGTGCCGGGCGAATGTCATAGCAGTTGCGTACTACGCCTTTCCGAGTGTTTAAACGAATCAAAAAATGTTGCTATTATTCCTAATAAAAATAACAGTTCACGTTTGTTTGACAATATGTAGCATATTCATTTAGTAGATAAGCGAGTATGAAATGTACAATGAACCCCTATTTAATGTATTCATTATTGTGAAAGTTTCTTTACAAACGTCTACTGAGCGAGAGCTGTCTAGTTGATTCAATGTTTGTCATAACTGTCCGCTGAAAGGATTTGATTGTTTATGACTAATACATTTTTGGTAATCTAAGGATTCATAGATTTTGGTTTGTTATCGGATATTTTTTGATAATCGCGAACTATTCCAATTAGTTGCGGAATGTTAAAACTCTAAAATTATTTTTAATTATTTAGGATTTTTTATAAAATATAATAAACCTTGAAATTAAAATGACTCGTTAAGAAAAAGCGTAATTCAGAAAGGCGCTACTTAGTATTTTGTTATATTGGTTTGCTGATTTATATTTTTAAAATATTTATTAATATACTTAGAAGTTGGTATAAGTTAATTTAAAGATTTATATTCATACAGTGTGATTCAAAATTCAAATTTGTAAATCTACAATTTAAATTTATGATGGCAGCTACGGTGCGCTTTCTTAGATTATTAGAACTTGTTGTTAGTTGGTGGTGGTACATAAACTGCTTGCTTTACAAACCCTCACAAAAAAAAGTCGAAAGGTGTAATATCGGGAGATTTCAGAAGTCAGAACATAAATACCAAATCTTCATTTCTCATGCAACCTACCTATTAATTGTTGAGGTAGAGATTCGTTCAGAAAATGTCAAATATCTCGGGACCGATGTAATGGAGCTTCATTCCGTTAAAACTAATTTTTTGAATTTTGATTTATTTGACGAAGAAGCAAGTTTCTCAACGTCGCAGATATATTACCCCAATATCTGTGTTATCTTTGTTCTTGATATGGCACAGAATATAATAACCTTCGGGAGTCCTCTAATGCTCTATTGTTGCATGGCGATTTTGTAGTCCTAACATACGAACACTCTGTCAGTTCACTTTCCCACTGAAATGCGGCAGAAAATTGTCATCTTCCATGTTTTTAAGCATTTTAAGCCTGTACGAGTTATAGGCGCTATGACTTGAACAGTAAATAGCACTTTAAAACGCTCCAGCTTGTTGTTTGTGGTAGTCCAACTTTTATCTTTCTATGAGTTGACTTTATAGGCCTACGCTTTAAAGTTTTTTCCGATTGTCACGTTTTCCTCAGCCAGTTTGATTCGTCGTTGGAGGTTAAATGTTGTAATGTCGACAAAATGCACAATGCACCGCAGTCTTTACTGAACTTCCAAATTCAATAAGCCATGTGCTGCATTGCCACAACTAATGCTGCTACATGACTGAGACTAAGCGCGAGCGCTCTAACGGTAGTATTCAAATTTTAGGACATCCTTTTTGAAATACCAGGTGAATCGTTCACAAATAATGTGTAGTTTAGACTTTTGGACTTAATCTATAATTTCTTACTTAAAGTTGGATTTTTTTGTACTTTTTGTACAGATACGAATGAGTGCTTTATATAAAGTGCTTAAATTATTGGTTGCACTTATTTCTTTTACAATTTATTATAAACAGTTTTATTTATCTTAAACATTAAATCACAGTTCTTGAGATCAATTAATTTAGTAGACTGTCAAATAATATGAATTTTAAATATTCTCATACTATATACAAGTCTCTAGAATCTTAAAATATATCCTTGGATATCACTCTTTCTTCAAATAACTTATTCTAATTCTTACTAAAACTTATTTGTTGACATTTGTGCAGTAATTATTTAAATCTATTCGATAAATTACGTCTTTTGGGCCTTTTGGCACTTTTCTATTTAAGGGATTCATTAGGAGTTCATTGGTATGTACACTTAAGTCTCTGATGATAGGTGCTGTTGAGTCCCGTTATTTTATCCTTGATAGTTGGAACAAGAATGCCTTGTATTATCCAGTTTGGAGTATGTTTAGGTGCGTTTATCGCAGCTCTTATTACTTTATTTTTAAATCTTTGTAAGATTTCTTATTTAGAATTGCTCACATACCCCATAACTGAACACCATACATTCGGAATGTCTTTAAAATGGTTTTACATAATAGTAGTTCATTTTAAACGGACAGATTGGACTTTTTTCCTATTAACCAATATATTTTGCAATATTTTACACCCAGTTGCAACCTTTTCTTTCAGATATGCGCTTTCCATGTTGACCTTCGACCTAAATGTAATCCCAAATATTTGGCACTATCTTCTTGTAGAATCTGAGCATTGTTTAGGGTGACTGGTGGGCACGTTTCTCGCCGTAGGGTGAACGTAACATGCACGGATTAACTATCGTTTGATTTAATGCGCCAAAGTTTTATCCAAATTTGAATTTTATATAAATTGTTTTGAAGCAGACGAGAAGCTGTTGTTGGATGACTGTCGGAAGGTAGGGCGGCAGTGTAGTCTGTAAACGTTGCTGCCATGCTTTGTCGTGTAGTTGGTAAATTAGCAGCGAAAAGTAAATACAAAATCGGTCCC
Source organism: Sinelater perroti (assembly GCA_036346155.1). Lineage (NCBI taxonomy): Eukaryota > Metazoa > Arthropoda > Insecta > Coleoptera > Elateridae > Sinelater > Sinelater perroti. The sequence continues at coordinate 66,016 of JARFIY010000355.1, read as the reverse complement.
AAGACTTTTCCCTGTGGTACTTCCTCGTTAATTGGGTATAGGGCTGTTTGTGTATCTTGTAGTTTTACTTAACAGAGTTTATCGTGCAAATGCTTACAAGAATGAGGGTAATTTATCTTTAATGTTTTAAAGTAAGCCAGTATGCCAAACCTTAAAAGACTTCACTTCTTATTACTATTATATATATACATACATACATACATATATATATATATATATATACATATATATATATATATATATATATATAATATATATATATATATGTATGTATATGTATATGTATGTATGTTACAACGAAGATCATTTTTTAAATTTGTATTTAAGGTTTCATATATTAAGTGTTACGCAATGCATACGAGTTTTTTCCTGGTGTCTACAAAGACTGCAGAGCAATATCTTCTAAGTTGTAAATCGTGTTTCATCTTTGTGACCACTCGATGAACTTATTAGGTTGTGGCATGTCCCTCACGAAAGGTGAATTGATGGTTTTCTGCCATATTCTTGTCCATAATTATTGGTTTCATTCTCTGCAAGAGTAGTTGTTCAAACACTTTGGCCAGGACGAGGTAGTAAACTGATTAGTGTATACAACGCCAATTCCTCGTTTTTTTTTTGTTTGGTTTGGGATTATAACGATTTGTGCAACTTTCCATTGCTCAGGGAATGTTTTTAATCTTAAAATTGCGTTGAATATATAAGTTATTAGTCGAAGTCCCATTTCAGGCAGTTGCTTTAGTATTTTTCGAGTATTTAAGTCGTAGCCCATTTTATTTACGTTCAACGTTTTTATTCTTGTTTTAAGTACTGCGACTTTGATATGATTCTGGAATGATTTGGTGGAGGAATTCATGTATTGCCTTTTCTTCCTCCGTGTAGTAGATTCGAGGGGAGAGTTCAAACCATTTTCTTAAGTGACCAGCAAACGTTTCAGCTTTTTCATTGCACCTTTTCATGTATTGTTTGTTTGATAATTTTATAGATAGAATTATTTCTGTTCTTTTTATTTTTTCAGTGGTCTTTCATAATGAGTATTTGCAGTTGACGATAGTTTTGATAGGTATTGTTCTATCTCTTGATTTTTGTTTGTGTTCAGGAGTACTTTTAAATCTGCAGCAGCTGTATTAAAGTTTACTTTGTCTCTGGGATGTTTGGTGTTTTGGCGGATTCTTCCGAGTTTCCTCTTTTCGGCTATTTTTGTTTAATATGTGTAGGAGTGCCTTTTATATCTTTGTATTTTGAATTTTTTGCAATGGAATTTCAGGCTAATTGCGCGATAGATATGTTGAGGTGTTCGACTGTGACGAACAGATTTTTTTCGGTTTTCAGTGGTATGTTTAACCGAATTTGACATGATTTTGTTTGTAGGTAATTATGCACGATTCCTTTTACAATACAGAAAACCAAAAGATCTGGTAGCTTGTTTGGGCCCGACGGAAAATATGTTGCTTCCCTGGTGTAGTAGAGATGTTTCTTTTTGATTGCCGTTAATAGTTTCCGTCCACGTGTAACAGTTACTCTGGGGACGCGGTGGCTCAGATGGTTCAACCAGCTGGCTCTGTCCTCTAGCCGGCGCGCGCGAGTTCGAGTATCGCTCAACCCATGGGTGTGTGTGAATGTCCTAGAATAAGTGCAGTGTCTGTACGTGCTCAAAAAAAAAAAAACAATTACTCTGGAGTCACAATTTTAATTTTTTGAGTTATAGTCGCCCCAGGCTATAAATCGTTATCCAAGAGTTTTGAAGAATGTTTAATAATCTTGTTTGGTTATTTTGTGCTTTGTAGGGCATTATATTACCAAGAATATGAAATGCTTATTGCTTAAATATGTGCTGTAGCTTTTTTATTTCGTGATATTAAATAGTATTTTTAACTATAGTTGCTGTTTTGGCATGTGTTTTACCATAGTTGAATATAGTGTAATTAAAAAATTTTATGTGGGTTTTATCTGTAAAATCTTCATCTATTCTTTTATAGGCTGGTTGCCTGTTTTTAACTACGCATTTTGTGTAGTACTATGACCCATGTTGGGCGTATCCTGGGCAGGTGGCAAGTCTTACGATGAAGCAAAATGTACTTCATGACTGCCAAAGGTGTTTGTATGACGGCATTTGATGTTTGGCGTTGGTTTTGACCTGGGAGTTGAATACCGGCTTGTCGCGTGCTAGTGTGGCAGGGCTCTCATCTGTAAAATGAGTTTCTAATATCAACAGAATATAAATTTTGTTATATGTAATAAATTCTTTAATCGCCTGGGTAGAGTTGGTCAGGCTGTTGGCATTCCAGGGCACAATTTTCAGATATTGTGTCATTATGGGAGTTTAGATATCATGGTAGTGAGTAGGTTAAACATGGTGTCCATTCTATCTATAAATTTGAATATCGCAACTTTAAGATTGTTCTTCTAGGTCCGATCATTTTGATTTTGTAATTCTATGTTGAATGCAGACAGTACGAGTTAATTATTAACGGTTGCCTTGCCTGCCTGCATAAGATACGCCCGGCTGGACTAATTGCAAGTTTTGATACGGCTTTGAAATTGGATATTTTTTGGAGACCGTATGTCCTTATAGATGGCCAAATGATTCTTTGACAATTTACTCATTTGACATCCCTGGTTCTTGGTGTTCTTTCCCAATTTTTCGTGTGGCAATCTGCAGTGCATTTGACACATCTAGGTGATCTACGACAAAATTTTTGAAATGTCCATATCGTTGGCAATTGAGGCGTTCCCGCTTCACATGAAGTGTATCAAATTTTATTAAAGCTTCATAAGAAATTCAATAGAGTATATATCTTTATTTTCTTTTTGTTTTATTTTGTCGAAAAACATTGGTAAAGGGCTATTTAACACTTTATGCTTATATTATGTATGTTGAGAACTTTGTCAAAATGAGTACTTATTTTTTCATAAGTTTATTTAGATAAACGGTCGGGTGTGTTTGTCTCAGCACCACTTTAAATTTTTTGTCTTTTTTGCACTGAAAAGAGCGGATCTTTGCTTGCTTCTTTTTCAGAATCTTAATAACTTTTTTGTAGTGTTCAGGGGCCTTCACTTGTATCTTAACTTCCTATTAGTTTTATTATGTAATTATCTTTAACTTGTTTTCTTAGTATATCTGTTAACGGTTTGAAGTTATTGACTCCATGTACAAAAATTGAGGGAAGTTTAGTTATTTCTAATTTTCGGCTCTTTCAAGTGTCTCCTGCTCGGTAGGTGGTTGGAATCTATTGAATATCTTTTGGGCTCCTAGCCAGTAGTTTTTTAGTCATGTTTGCTTGAAATTGCACTGTTGTTCTTAAAAATCTTGTTTTCCTTTCTTGTGTTTGGGATTGAAAATTTTGGATCTGTAGTTGTCTACATTGGTATATCAGTTTCCATGTACCTTGGAAGTGTTGAAAGGTACTGAGCTTGTACCTCTACAGGCAGTTGTAATGTCAATTGAATTAGTTGGTATTGCGAGTGCTGGTTGAATGATTATTGGTACATACCGTTGTTTTGAATTTGCTCTGGAACCATTGCTGGCTGGTTGAGTATTGATATTGAATATCCTGGCGTGCCATACATGACGTCTGTATTTATTAGCGTTGAGTTGTAGGCACTCACTTTGTTAAACTAAATTATATGCTACTATGATTAGGTTATTACACTTGACCTTGCACTTTGACTTTACGCTCAGCGTTCTGACACGTCCTTACTGTGCAAAAGCCAAATGAGAACCTCTGGATTAGTGTCAGAAGTGGCGACGAGGAGCCGCAAGCCAGACGAACCAGGTCATATCGGTGACGGCCACGGGGCCCCACCAACACGACGACAAGTCGCAGGTCTGTACTACCAGAAACTGTCCAGTTTTCACAACGCGGGCGGCGTACGCTGACAAATGCGTCACTCGTAACACAGAAGCGAACCGATGATGCAGCGAGCAACACGTCCGTTCCGTTTGAAAGCACGAGCCGAACAACTGTACATTTAGACAATCAAAAAGTCTATTACGGATGTGATAAAAAAAGCATACCATTTTTTGAAACTGGCAGAAATAAAACACTAAAACAGTATAATACCAAATTACAAATACTTAAATATCTTAAGGAGCATGTTAAATATAATAAATGACACTGAAGTGAACTATTAGTTAAATCAATCAGCCGTCTTTGTGAACCAAAATTGCAAGGAACATAACGAACTGGCAAACATTACAATGACGCCAAATTAGTGAACCGTTTTTTCGGATAATGAAACCTACTATTTCAGGTATAGATCTAGCTTTGCGTCTAACAATAATCTTTGCCGTCTTTATTGAACTGCCTTCTAATGTCAGGTTATAAAATGACAAGTTAATAACCCCTTTTTAACCGTTTTGCAATTAGTTGGTTTTGTTTTCATTGACACCTCTGCTACCTTGTTTCCAATGTCAAGGCATTTTGACTTGCCATAATTATTCAGTCTTTCTCGAAAACTAGAGCGAGTACAATCATTATGCTTCCACGCAATAACCATAGTATTTTAGGGTGAGGCTACATAAAGACCGAGTATTGACACAGCCACGCTAATTGGATTGGTTAAGTTTCAAGACGATCTCGAGCTTAGTTTCAAATCAAATGTTGGTGCAATAAAACGGAAAAAATCGGGAAAGTGTCAGCTGTTAAAAGAGGCTCTTCTACAGTAATTTAAGCAGGCAAGTCTGATTAACGCAGAGGTGAATAGAAGAATCCTTCCCCTTGTTTATGAAAATGAGTACATAATAATGTGTTATTCCTAAAAAAGGGAGTTGCCGGTTTATCTAGCTCGCTGGGTATATGAAACAAAATTTAGTTGTCTCGATGTGATTCAATTAATCAGCACCTACTATATCTTGTTTTGGTCGCATGTGGCACCAGCTCGCTACGTTAAAGAAACCCTATCTAAACTATTAGATTATCTATGTGGATGAGCGACTCGTTTCATCTAATGTCTAAGATCTGCGATGGATAGATATTATTGGGTTATGAAGGTAAAGTTAAGGAAAACAAATAAAGGATTTAAAAAAGAGAAGAGTTTAAATTCATTGGAATAGGCAAAGCAAAAATAAAACAAAATAAAATAGTTACTAACTAATTTTTAAATTTTAACTATATTTATTATAGTTTTAACTTGCGCTGTAAATAAATTTGTCATAACTACTTTCATTTCTTAAAATCGTTTTACTTTTGGATGTAAATGTTGAAGCCTTAATGTAAAATTATTTCTTTATCTTAGTACTACTGTTATCAAACACAGGTGTACCTGGCATAAATTTTGTAATAAAAACACAGATTAGAGTTTTACTTGCAAACTCCTAAATAAAAAACAAATTTTCTGTTTATAAATCAATTATCGTTTAACTATTCAGGATTTGGTTTAGCAAATTTGTTGCTATCTTTAAAGTACGGACGTGGAACTCCTGTTATTTGCGGGGCTTCTATACATAAACAAAAATTTGCGGCCACTTCCAATCATACCGGTCTCGAGATTTTCTGATCAGGCTGATTTTTGGCGTCTGGACTTAACTTATGGTCCTTTTGTTGAATACTGAAAACATTATGTCTCTATCTATCACAAATCAAAAATTATAAGGCATGACAGATGCCAGAAAGGACATAAATAAAAAATAATTTCCAGTTTGGAAGCTGCTTTGATCAAAAGTTATAAGGAATGACATATTGGAAGTTGGGTGCACTGAAAACCCTTATTGCATTGTTGTAGGACATCCCACATATACCAACTCGCGGATGTGAACCCGGTAGGCCATAAGCTTTCGAATAATTACCCCCTTATGTCTTTAGGTTCAGTAGTTCTCGCGTTGAAAGTCGCGACGGACCGACGGACGGACAGACAAACAAACATCCGCACCGATTTCATAAGGCTTCCCTTTTATGTATAGAAGCCTAAAATGTTACTTTACTACTATATGTGCTTTTGTAGTTGTATTTTGTAAGGATGGGGCCAAAAAGAAAAATGCGTTGGGACTTTTTTAATATTGTGTTACTTAGTATATCAGATTATATTTACGCGGACACGGAATCTCGGTTCGGAATAAGGCTAGTTGATACTTCGGGAGGCCGTTAAACAACTCACTACATTAAAGGGTTTTCACGTCAAAACGATGCGCCACTCACGCGCGGCCAACTGCAGGCGGGATTGAAGTCTCACATGATTCTGTTCGGCCGACTACCTGGACCATTTCTATTGCTCTAATGAGAAGCTAATTATTAATCAAGCGAAAACTACTCATAGCTGTAGCCGGCCAAATGTGTCTTACAAATGTCTTTTCGTTCCAAAAAACAATAAAAAATGTTTACAATTTTTATCTTTTTATCCAGTTCATATGATATAATTTCGATCACATTTATACTATCACATAAAATTCCTGATCAATCAAATTATTAAAAATTTATTAAAACTGAATTTATTAATACAATATTAAGTAAACGTTATGGAAGGTTTCGTAAACCGCACGAAAAGGTCAGTATTAACAACAAAAAATTATATATGTAAATAGTCAACTAAGATGTTGGAGATCTGTGCATTTGGATAGTTTTTAGAGCAACTGTAAATAAATATTGCTATTGCTATTACTACCAAGTATAATTTTAACGTAGTGTATACCTTGAGAATGTATGTACCTTTGTAGCAAATATAAGTAAGTTGGTTGTATATTCAAAGATGTCTAAGGTTATTCGTCCAAACAATATAAGCAGTAAAAGTTTTCCAACTAATTTCAACCACCGATACATGTTGAATTATTGGCTCAGCTGAGACCACATACTTACCGTTGTCTATTATAGATAACGAAAAACGACATACCATATATATAAATAGCAACTCTGCTTTATAATAATAAATTTACATTGATCTTTGTTGCTAGTAATGTTATCCGGCATTGGTATCACAACCACAACATTTAAAATTAACATATGTTGAAAATGCTGAAGTATTTATTTTTAAAGAAAAGTTACCCAATACGTTAGATTCTCTAAAAAAAATTAAAAATATAGATGAAAAACATATACATGGGTACATTTCTCTCGATTAATATTAGTAGTGTTTCTAGAATTAAAGAAAAATTTTAATTTTCGTATACAACTACATATATGTAGCCAATATGTATCCTGAAGTACACTTGAAGTATCTTTGGATTGCAAAGTCGCTCTATGCCTTCTTGTCTGTTGCTGGTTTTGTTCTGTTTTATTCTTCTTTAGTCTAATATTTCTTCACCGATGATGTTCTATGTTCTTCTTAATTTTTTACTTTGTTTTTGTCTTTGGCTTTAGCTTTTAACGGTTGCTTAAATGCTTTTATTTGTAGTTTCTTTTGTATGAAATTATTTCTTATTTTATCTCCTCTCTTGACATCTGCCCGGGGTACGCTCAATATGGCCCATAGTACTACACGAAATTTGTGGTCATATATAAGAGTAGAAGAAGAAGATGAATGTTTTTTCTAGAAATTTTATTTTTACTGGTTGAAATCTCTAATTTAGTTACTACTATGCTATTTCTTTATTTTTACTGTGATGTCGTTACGCACTCTTGAAAATATTTATTCCATATATTTAAAATGTTTTATCATGATGATTTCTTGCCCGCCTTTCACGTTCTTTAATCTTATCTCTTTCTTATTTCTAAAGAATTTAAATATCTTATAAAACAATTTCTTGTTTCTTCTAACGTTGATCTCTATTGCTTAACCAAGATTTTTTAATGATTTTCTTTTAACTTCGGTAACTGTTTACTTTTGCCTTTTGCAAATTTTGTATGCAACGTTCTTCCTATTTGATAGATAATTTTCCATAATCTTTTCTTTTCTTAATTTATTTTTAATTTTTTATTCCACCACGTGTGTTTGGTGTTTTTCCTTATTCCACTAGTAGCGCAAACGACTCTTGCAGTTTTTACAATTATTTTTTTAATTTTCTCATTTTATTTCAATGTTGTTAAGATTTTGCAATAATTGATATAGCTTCTTCTACTTTAGTTGTATATCTGTCTCTATGGCTTTTATTTCTTACTTTATATGTTTTATATTTTTACGCTGGCTTTCACTAAGTAGTGCTCACTTCATATTTCACAGCCCGTTCTACTTCTTACGTAGTTTATGTCTTTCAAAATGTAGATAATGACCATGTGCTAGATTAGTAATAACGATATTCAAGAAATAACTTACACTGAATGCTTTAATTGTACTTTTATAAGTTACTAACGATTGTAGCGCATTACTGATAATAATTTGATTCACACTAAGTTTTCACAATTATTTCAAAAACTTAATTAACTAGAATACCTTGTTGGATTTTGGAAACCAGCTTTGTGTCAAAATCTAGAAAACAGCTGTTTATTTTAGCGTTTCCTTCGATTAATATTAAATTAATCTGTATTGTTATGCAAATGTCACCAGAGGGCACTAAAAAAAGTACATAATTATTGTAACAGTGGACTTCTATCGGATCTTCGACGGCAAACGGCAATGATTTGGGGATAGTGCGCTTAGTAGGAAATAAAGATCTTGTTAGTGAAAAAAGATTTTTAAATTGACTGGTTGAAGTACACGATGACACTTTTTCTAATCATTATATTGCACTTAACATAAAACTGATTTTGTATTCTTATACCATTTCTTTCATCTAACAGTTAGAAATTTATCACACTTTGTATCAGATTTAATTGGAGTTTTCTGACGTCAACACAATGGCCAGGTGGTCTACTAATAAATTATAAATCAAACAAATCCTTAAATTAATAGGTATAATTCTTTTGGAGAAAACTGTCGATTGATTACTTAGGACTTCTTACTATTGTACGCTGTAAACGTATAAAAGCAAACTACTGGAGTGCCTCTTACGATGCTCGAGCACAAAACATCGTTGCTTACATCTCTTAGTGTCATACGATTTACATTGTCTCAGTGTGCATAAAAGACAACGGCAATATAGTGCATACACGTACCAACTAGCTTAAATCTGCAAACAACGAAATTTTACAATTTTTTTAAGTAAAAAATATCTAATTGGTATATCTATTACCTTATATTTTTTTATCTAAGCCAAAGAATGTGGCAAAACTAAGTTTTTGATATTGTTTTTAAGTAACATTACAAAATGAAACATTTTTGAAAATCTTGTAAAATTTATGTTCTGAAAGATTTACAATTATGTTGATTTACGTATGAAAAATAGTATTTGACGGTCGTAATCATGCAGCATTCCTGTTGTTTAATCTACAAGGTGGCGCAAATGTCACGACTCAATTTCTTAAGGCAGTAAAGTAAATAAAACGAATTGGTTATGTTTGTTAATTATGTTTATTTAAACGTTTAAACTTTTTCCTATTAAGTCGCGAAGATAATATCGGTCAAGTGTCCGTAGCAAGAATCGATGCACACTCGTTTCACAGCAGTTTCCATAGCTTTTTTTAAAACTTTTGGCGATAAATTCTCCATTTCTCCTTAGGACCATTAGGTTCTGTGGCTTATTTATATAGGTTCGTAACTTCAAAAAAAAAAAACAAAAGAAAAAGGCTGGAACGGTCAAATTGGGCGAACTTGTGGGCCAGTGCAAATTGCCAAAACAAGAGATCAAGCGGCCGGGACACACCTGCTTTAGAATGACCACTGTCGCTCGTGCAGTCTGTGTGGTTGCACCATTCTGCTGGAATCATACGTTCTCCAAACCCAATTCATTAATTTACGGTGACAAGAAGTCGTTGATCACGGTTCTGTAGCGCTCACCAGTCACAATAATAATGTTACCGACCTCGAAAAAATATGGGCCAATCACCTTTCCTTCGTAAAAGTCGCACTAAACAGTGACTTTGAGAGGATGCAATGGCTCTTTTTGTATTATTCGTGGATTGTCGGTGCCCCAGAAGCGATAATTTTGCTTATTCACGTATCCGCATAGATAGAAATGCGCCTCATCGCTCATGATGATTTTCAGTGGAAAATCATTCTCATCGCGATCGAGGTTTCGGAGGGCTTGGCTGAAATTTACACGCGACTAGCGGTCTATAGGCAATGGTTAATGCACTGTTTGTACTTTTTACAGAAAGATCTTTAAGTCTTTCACTAAAATTTGCTGTAAAGAGCGTCTATTAATGCGTAATTGTGTGATCCGTCGTCTGGTTGATGTTTTAGGGTCCTCTTGGACATCTGCAGCCACGGCAGCGATATTCTCAACCGAATTGTTGGGGGCCGCCGACGTCTGCTACTGTCCCGTGTTGATCCAGTCTCCTCAAGGCGAGGGACTAAACGCCGCACTGTTTGGTGCCACACGACCAGGGAATCGACAACGAAATTTACGCGAGCCAAAACCATCGACCGATTATTTGTCAAAAACACTGACACAATTATTTCGCGTTCTTAAGGAGTATGGTAATTTATGGTAATTTATGGTTTATCTACGTGTATTCTGCTTCTGTTTGCTTCACAAATGTCAAAGTGGGGATGACATGAAACGCCATTTGCAAAAATGAGAGCATCTTTATTGATGACTTTTGCGCTACTTATTATCTCGGAAGAAATGTCTCTTACAATTATTATTTTATGGGCCACTCTTTGGTTTGATGTGGTATGAAATTTGTTGAAACCATAACGTTTTCTAGCAAGTTAATGTACCTACGTATGGCTGGAGGAACATATTTAGTATTTCTTTATACTTATCTTTTAAACTAAATTTTTTATCTAACAATATGTTTTTAATTAAATTAAATATATTGATTATTTATTCTAGGACTTTTTGTCCCCCAATAGCAAACATTTTGCCAAAAACTTGTATCCATTTTCATCAAATTTGTGACGACTGCTGCGTATCCTAAAGGATACTGTAATTCATATAGTAATTACACATAGATAGATACATATACAAAGTCATGTGTAGAATGTATCATGCCTTAAAATTATGTCAGAAAGTTCCAAGTCCATATCTTCTTGCTGAAGTTTTTGAATGACATTTTACGTCATCACGAACATACATAATATTTTTATATAGGTGACTCGTACCATGCCTCTCATCACGATTTAACTGTACATCAAACACTACACTGCTATTCAAGAATTGTTAAACGACAAAATGTCGTTCGATCTGGAGCATTTCGATCGCGATATTTTTACGGAAAGCTGTTTGCGCCACAATCACTGAGAATAGCGTTCAAAAACATTTTAATGATTTATTTACATCTATAATTTACGAAACGAGTAATATATAAAAAACCGCATTTTTTATTATATATGAATATAATACATAATAACCTTTTGGTATTGTGATTGTTAACTATTTTATTTTTATATATTTTATATTTATTTATTTTAGGTTTATCAACACATTTGGAATAGTTGCGATATTTTTTTATACACTTGTCCTCTGTCAAAGTGAGAAATTTATATACCAAGTGCTCTTATATTCGTAGTTATTAATTTTCCTTTCTATATGTAGTTATATATCTTCTTCTCTATTTTTATTTTATTAATTTATGTTGTTTGATTTAACTTTCTGCCGGACCTTGATACATGCTATTTCGAACATGTGTGGCTTGAATACTTCGCAACAAAGTATTCAGGTAGTAAAGCTCAGGTAGGACCTGCTCAGACCCACGTAAAGTCGAGACCGCCTCAAAAATGCGGCTACGTTTCGCCACACTGCATCAGCGCCAGCTTTGCTGCAGATGCTTCTCGTTTGCAAAACAATTCATGCCAGAGGTGTCGAAACGAGCTCGAAAGTAACCCTAGAATTTCTGAAATCGCCTTATACCGCTCGTCAAAGGCGAAGCACGTCAGGGGTTGCGCAACATTCCATAGCGCGGCCCCGGGGCAGATTTCTGTCCCGCCGATCGCGTCTGGCACTTGTCCGCTTTGCGCTAGCACCTGATGTCATCAGCGGAAATAAGCGAGTCCGGATCCGGAGAAAGCGCGCGGCGGCTTCCTAAATCTTTTTTCAGCGCAGAGGCGCGCTTACTCTCACTTGTGATGTAAAATGCCCGCTTAACCGTGAATTTAATGGACACGCAGGCACTCCGGATCGGGGTCACTTCGACGCTGGTAGGTAGCATGGCGTAAGGCTAAAAATCAATCGCCTTTATGTATTGGGTTGCATTCGCCGGGTACGAAACCCACTGTGATTTACATGTTCAAATTTTTCGCAGGTTTTGTCTGTAGATACCATGCTACGTGCGGTGCTTTAGAACTTGATATATTTGAAGATGCCGATAAAACGCTGTTGTGTTGTAAGTCTTCGAATAATGTATGTAGTGAAATCCACGTCAAGTCGTAAACGTTGATATGCGGCATATTATATAAGTTGCACAGATGCAATTTTGCCGTCAAAGTTATAACATTGTCGAATGTCTGTAATGAATGATGATGCGTCTACAGTAGCGAACCCTATTCTGTGAAAAATCGATTTGTAAATACAGTCTATTCAATAATAGTGACCGATATAAGATTGAAAAAATAAAAAATAATAACTTTTATCAAAGTGTACATTATGAACTATTGCATCATCTCCATTATTGATGATAGCTTCGCACCTTTTTTCACAATTTCGACGAAGTTTTCGTCATTATTATTTAGCAAAGATTGCCATATCTTTTTAATTAGAAATGACAGTCGCTTCACCGTGTACAGTGGCTCTTCTTCAAGCTCCATTTTTATGCACGACTACACATCTTTTTAAATGGGATTAATATTTGGAGATATTGTCGGCCATTTCATTGTAGTAACGATTTTTTATTTTACGCACTGCACGGTTTGCTGAGATGTTTGTGGTTATTGTCTTCTTGCAGCATCGAACTTGTTCTGTCAAAATCATTTTTTAGCAGACTTCTGGTACATGATTTTTCTGCGTTTAAATTGTCCGTAAACAGAAAGAAACAACCAACGAGTAAGTGCCTCACTTTAACTTCTACCCACTGACCTCATCATGAAAAGATATCTGATCTTGTGGACTTTTGCGTCCCAACTCCAGAACTATTAAAGTAGAATCGTGTTTAAAATGAACTTCTGATCACATACCGATAATAAATAATATTCCTAACCAAAATACAGGAAATACCAAAGAAACCGCCACTTTATAGTAAAAGAACAAATTGGAAGTACTTTTTTTTTTTTACACGGGCAATTTAAAATCGTATTTAGAGAGACCTGAATTTATTTCTTGCAAAGTTTTAGTTGTCTTCAAAGTTACAACCCTTGCAGTTTTTTTAGGTCTCGGAGCAGCAAAAGGCCTGGCTTGTCTTCAAAGAGAAGCAAGCTTGCTTTATCTTTCTTCGTTGTAACGCGATTGATTGACGATTGTCTACATTTCTAACTTCCAAATATCGCTTTACCCACTTTTTAACGAATACCTCCGATTGCGTATATGCGTTGCGGCCGCTTTATACGTCATTTTCAGTCCTTTCTCGTGATTCTTTAAAAATATTGCCTCGTATCGCTTCAGAAATTTTGAATTCATTGTAATGTTAAAGAATTTACTAATGTGACGGCAAACTATGCATGAAAGATGGATTAACATGGTGTTGCGGTTTCTCCTTACTAAATGACGACGGTGATTTTCTTGTCATATGTATATTATTTAACGCGTTATTATTGTAGTTGTTGCTTTTTTAATGCGTTTTTATTCCTGAATAATAAAATGAGCATTATCTTCGTACTTTTCCCCTGAGATTAATTTCACTAGTTTTGCTACTTTTATCACCAAAAATAAAAATTCACAGAGTGATTCATTTTCAAACAAATGTAGCATACGTTCATCTAACAAATAAATTGCTTGTAATTAGTGTCATAATCTAGATTTACACAAAAAATCATGTAAGTGCATTGCAACTTACTAAATTTGCAACAAGATTTGTGAATATAATTTTATAAACTACTTAGTGGTATCACACAAATGACCAAATTTTCACATACGTCCACAACATTTAGTTATATTTAATAACGTGTTGCCTTAATTTCGGCTCTTGTGTCTATTTTCTTGGCGTCGAATAAAAATCATGAAGGCATGGCATCTTAAGAATTGTGTTTATTGTTATCTCGTTTCTATAAATAAGTTTGCCAATATATTCTGAGGTTTAGCCAGCTGTAGGAGAGTCTTCTCTGTTTTGTTAAAGATAGTACGATACATTTTGTAACGCATATGGTTAAGAGGTTCTCATAATTCGTTCGCTTTAGATAAAATCTAGATTTATCACTCGGTTATACAATTTTTGTTGCCACTGTAGAAATATTAGTAGTAGCTGTTGTAGGACGTTGGCTTGGCCTAAAAGTAATTAGGAAAATGATTGTAATAAAGCGTTGTTTTGTTAAATTTTTAATAAAGGCAAGAACCTTGACAGTTGGATATTAAAATAAGCAATGGTCCGTATTATGTTCTAGATGGGTTGACTTCTGTAATTTTTTTTGTTTAAATTACGACCTCTATTCAGATTTATCTTAGCAAAATACATTTGGAGGATTGTACTTACTGTTATTTAGTCTTTGTATTTAACCAAAATAGAAACAAGATAAATTTGGGTAAAAACAATCGGAATAAATTTATTAATAAGTTAGTGCACAAAAGGTAAACACATATCCAAACTTAATTTTTTAAACTTACCTTATTTGAACTTTATATCAGTTGAAATGTTTCCTTTATGGGATGTCTAGCAACCATCCTTTTTTACACAATTTTGAGTAAAGGTAAAATATTTACCGGAATCTATTTTTTTATTGTTCTTTTCATCTCTCAAAAACGGTTATTATTTTTGTAGTATAGCATTAAATCTGATATCATATATTGTTGCTAACTAGCTTGAGGCATTTTTACTTTGCTTTCCACGCATAATGCTTTTTATTAAAAATGATTATTAATGATTAGTCGTATTATAAACTGTCGATACTGTCACATTTTAGTTTTAAAATGTTGTATTTGTTCTTTTTTAGTCGTATGTCTCAGTGAATTATATTTACAGTTTTTTAATTCTTTAGACTTTCCGTCTTAATAATACTAACAAATAAAACACAGCGTTAACGGTGATGTTAAACAGGTAAATAAAAGAGGACTGAATATTTTGAGACAGCTTATTTGTATTATATAAATTTTTCCGACGGTTAGAGCGAAAATGATCATATCAAGGATCCAATGCACATCTTTATGTTGTGTTTAAATTATATTCGACGAAAATTTTAAGTCCTTTAGACTGATTTTAGACTTATACTATTACATACAATCACGTTTAACGAGTTAACTAATAATGAGCATAATATTTTTTCTTTTCGTTGAGGCAGACTTACCGGCACTATAGTCTCAAGAGTTCATTGTGCCTACTAGCATGTACTTAACTAAGACTGAAACTCAGACGTCACATATACCCGGAGCCCATGAACATAACATTGAAATGGCAGATATAATTGTTTACAGTATTTTACCACGTTTCTCAAACGTTCAGACTATTTTTTAGCCAATTTCTTAATTGACGTTGAACAGCCAAATAATAGGTTCTGGATAGCGCAAGTCCCTAAATATTTAGAATTCCCTAAATTACAGACTTGCCTCTTATTAGATCCTGGTTTGTGCGAGTGTATTTTTATTTGATCCACTGGACTTGGATGCAGTACTATGGTGACTAATTTTTACTGCTTTTTGTGATTAAACAAATTAATACATTTAATGCGATACATTAGTTGGATTGTTAATAATGCATTCTTTGTCTACGAAAGGGCAGGTTTAGCATACCTCTAAACGTTAATATGACACATTTAAAAATCTGTTTTATGTTTAATATTCACCACTTCATATTTTCGGTTGATATAAACATACATTTCTCAAATCGGAATGGGTTTTACGTTGTGTACCATCTCTTTAACTTTAATCTTTATTTTTCTTTGTTATCCCATTCTCCATTACCCATGTTTCCTTCCTTCATTGCTTCGTCTACTTTTCTCTTTTAAGGTTGTCTTAGACTTTACTTTTTCTTCTTTCTAGTGAGCTTCGGTCTGTCGCTATGTTCATCCATCTGCTACTACTACTCCTAACACGTCAGTTTTTTAAATGTAGTTCAATGTATCTGTTTGTACCTTCATTTTTTGTCTAATTTCTTTGTTTTTAAATTTTATCTATTTTGGTTATTTTTAGCAACGTTTCTAGTATTTCTTCTCTAAGGCAGTTATTTTAGTTTCATTCCGTTCGTTTATGATCCAGTTCTTTTCATCCTAAGTCATGATAGTTTGTACCATGGTATTGTATATTTGGATTTGTATTTCTATTAATGTCTTATTCTTTAAGTTCGGGGCTGCTTGTTCTTCAATTTTATTTTTATATACCATTTTATTTTATTATTTCTTAGTTATTCGTAAAATTTTCCCATAATTGCTGTAATGCTTATTTCTTTATAATTTTTATATTTTTGTCAATTTGCTTTCTGTGTCCATTTATAAGGTATTTGTTTTCTGTTTATTGTTTCTTTGATACATATTTTTGAAAATTCTTTGTATTTATTTGGATCCATACATTATTAGTTCGGTAGACATGCCTGTAGGTTTAAATGATTTATTACTTTTAATTGCTTTAATATTATTTGTGTGGCCTTTACTGTTACTTTATTCTTCTTCTATAATTTTTTTTGTTTTCGTTTAGTAGATATTTATAAGACTTTTTCCGTTTTTCCTCAATGTAGAGTATATAAAATTTATATCTGTTATTTATCTGTAATGTTTGTATTATATTTCAAGATTTTCAGTTTGCACTTCTATGTTCCTATGCTCCTTTTATGTATTTATTAATTCTTGGGCATGTCTTTTTTCTTATATATTTGGTATTTTTTGTCTGTTTTACTAGCAAACCAATTTTTATAAGGTTGCTTTTCTTTCTAATTACTTCTGTAGTTGTTTAACTAAGTTTACATTTGTATATCTTCTCCATTTTGTTTGCTTCAGACGTTGAATCTTTTTAGGTAGACTTTGTAAAAATACTACTTATTACGAACACCCTCAAGTCACGATTTCTAAAATATTTCATTGTAGTTATTAGTTGCGTCTTTGGCACAAGTGGTTCTTTGAATTTTATTAATTTTCGGATCAATCGTTATTCATACAGTTTTTTTGTCTTATAATAAATATAGTTTGAACTTTGGTTTTTTTCCATTTGTCGTTATGTGGTCTTTCCTTATCTTTTTACTTTCCTTATCCTATAAGCTTTGCCGCTAGGAGGGAGCAGGCAGGCGATAATGGCGAAGGCCGTGCGGCCGAGCTCGCACGGTTACCTTCAGTGACGTAGCAAAATTTTAAGTACGAGTCAATTATTGTCTTGTACTGTTTATTTTAATATCAGCTTTCGAGTGTTGGACTCGCGCCTCGTCGTTTTTAAAAATAACAAATTCTGGGACGAGAGCAGTGCAGGGCCGAGACGATGGACCCAGTATAATCTTATAATATAATTGTCTTATCTCCCTAACTTTCTTTCTTTCTTCCTTTCTAAACTTATAATTAATTCTATCTCCTCCTAGACGCTTCAACCGATTTCCTTGAAACTTGCACACCACATTCACAATTCGGCGCAATAATCAGCCTTCTAACTTTAACCGTTTTTGAATTATTTAAATATTTTGATTATTATCGCAGAAACATGTGGAATGTGTAGAACATTCATGTTCTACACGACGTCTAGATCAGGCTTCGTCGACGAAGCCTGCGGGGTCCCATCTGGTCTAATATATATTTGTCTTATCTCCCTAACTTTCTAAACTTATAATTCTATCTCCTCTAGACGCTTCAACCGATTTCCTTGAAACTTGCAACATTCACAACTATATTTGCTAATTCGGCGCAAAAATCAGCCTTCTAACTTTACAGTTTTGAATTATTTAAATATTTTGATTAGGAAATTCCTCCAATGTTTCTATTGTTTGTAGTTAAATGTACGTCAAAACATGTGGAATGTTCTATACGACTGCCTGCTCTAGATCAGGCTTCGTCGACGAACTGTTCTTGTATATAATAATAGGATAAGGAAAGTCGTGTGATGTTCACACCAGATTTTTTTATTAGCTATCGTTTAAACTGTCTATATTTGATCTTAATGAGGACATCATACTCATGTTTTGGTTCTTTATTATTTATTTATGTAACCTCAGAAGTGTAATATTCTTTTAGTTTATCCGTTCCGCTTTTTTTACTAATTTTTAGTATTGTCAGCTTTTATTTTTATATTACTTTTTTGTCTAGAACTTTAGTTGACTACAAATCTTATTTAGCATTATAAATGCCCTCGTCTACTGAGCAACAGATTATTATAAAATTTTTCATTACAGAAGATTTAAAGCACAGCTTTTGAAAGCACTAGGAGCCGTTGAAAATAAAAGTCATCGATGTGACTGAGAAGAATATTTGCTTGTGATAATAATTTTGAACTAAGGTAATATAGAGTATGTGTCATACCTAATAAAAATCAGCCAAAGTTGTACCCTTTAAAAGAGACTTTAACGATTTGCTTATTAGAGCTAATTTTTCTAAATTCGGGAACCATAATTTTGTATCTTAAAACCAATGACCGGCTCGTAAAAACAAAATTAAATTGTTTGCTTAATCGATAACCAACCCTACCAAAGCGCAATTATTGGAGTGTGATAAGTTGTTGCATCTG
The DNA here is from genome assembly GCA_036346155.1 of Sinelater perroti. Classification (NCBI taxonomy): domain Eukaryota; kingdom Metazoa; phylum Arthropoda; class Insecta; order Coleoptera; family Elateridae; genus Sinelater; species Sinelater perroti. Next base: position 47,397 of record JARFIY010000355.1, on the reverse strand, counting down.
TAGTAGCCAGACAATTAAAGATAAACAAAAAATATTTCAAATGACAACTCAATGAAATTTTACTAAAATTTTTTGATTATGGAAAATGAGGTTAAAACATACTAGAGACATTAAAGTCTAACCTAGTTACCGAAGGTTGTCAATGAACTCTTGACATCTAAGTTATTTAGTTATAACTTTTACATTCTGTTTGATTTATTTGCATGACAAAAATTTTTGATTCTTTTACATTTTATAGAAATTATTTCTACTAAAGAAGTTGAGAAATATAACGAAAGAAGAAATTGACGGTTTCTCATTTTTTTTTGAAATTCCATAATTTTTAAAAAACTTCATTCCACCCTAGCGTACAATATAATATAATATTACTTGCATAATAAACAAACACAAAGAGTATCTCGCCTACTCTAATTATTTTTGTGATTTTTAATTTGTTTTACTAATGTGTTTGGATTTTTGCTAGTTATTGTAAGTTGTATTTTCTTTGTGTTGTTTGGTTGCCCAAAAACTACAATCAATAATAATTAATATTGCTTTTGTGAAGAATATATATGATCAATTTAGGAATTATAAAAAGTTATTCGTTGTTTTGATTGTTTAACTCCATAACGAAGCATATTAAACATTTTGTGTAAAAGAATGCCTCTATTAAATTAACAATCAAAATTGTAATATAAAAAGCACAAAATACCAACAAATTATTGTTTTTCATTTGAATAAATTACTTCAAAAGTAGCTACAGCAAATATATATGTATTAATTATTAGAGTAATTTATCTTTTCAAATAAATGCTTATTTAATCTAAAATGTAAAGTTGACTTAAACATTAATTATATTTTCTGAATATAAATATTCTAAAGTAAATGTAAATATTTTTTGCATACTTAATCTTGTAAGTATATTTAAAAAATCTATATAATATTGGAATCAGTTAAATAAAGATGTAGTCTAATTAGAGCTATACACAAGTTTAAGGTTGTTCTTTAAATTTAAAAAAAATGTTGCTTTATTTTTTTGTTGGCTTCAATATGGTAAATAAAGTAGAAAAGTCTCATATATCTATAGTATTACTAGTAACAAATTGAAACACGCTTAGTACTTGAATATATTTTCTAACAATTTAATAACAAAAGAGATGATAGTCATGGTTAAGAAATTCTGCAAAAATCCGTTATCTTCTTCATAAATATTTGCAAATAGTTAGTATTTATTTAATAATTTAATTTTGCTTTAGGGTGAGTAGATGCGGCCCTTATTTTAAAATGCAAACTGAACTTGTTCAGATGAGGTATCCGTGGCTTCTGCTAAATGGTGTTCTTTCACTCGTCTGTCAGTCACAACTATATCATGGGTTTTGTCGGTGACTTTTGACGTGATAGCTATTTTGGACAATCGGGTATGATTCTGAAGCTTATTCTGCTGCATTTGAATTCGTTTACTTAAAGTAAAACTAATTTGATAAAACGGACACGAGTCACATAATCTATCCAAAATTATTTCAATATTTTCTTCACCGTTTCGCATCTAAGAAAGAATTGGATTGCAATATATTTACTGCAATTTTTCCCATTTTGCTCTGTAATTTGAAGCGCATGTGTTTAAACTACCTCCAAAAAACAAATTAGTGTGAGTATGACTTAAAATAATAAAATAGGGAATTCCAAAGTGTCTATTGTGACACCTTGAGGGCCTACGTTAAAGAATTACAGGAAATTCTAAACTAAAACAAAAACGGATTGTTGTGTCATTTATTTTCGTTTCTCGCAACGTAAATAATGATGTAGCAAACTCTTTAACTTCACCACTAAACATTAAAAACAAATTACAAAATAAAGAAATATTAATGTGACGTATAAGCTTGATTTTCACAAAAATTTCAAGTTCTCCAATCTGGGTTCTCTATTTAATGCACAGGCAATGCTAATGCTTTCAAGTTCAATCCCGTTTCTTATTTTAGTGTAGTTAGAGACTAAAAAGTTATCTGGCATAAATATATCATGTTACAAATGGAACCAAACACTTAAGAGCTTTATTTGTCAGGTCGGGATATTTTTAAGTTTTTTTGATCTGAAACAAATGGGAAATGGGAAAAGTATCATCTGATATTGTTATCACTTTTTCTTTCGTGTCTTATCTTTCATTGACTAAAAACAGGTTCAGTAGCCATTTGTAATTATTTAATTTTTTTTTTGGTAAAATAATGACAAAGTTGTTTTAAATTGTGCAAACCGACTCGTATGTTTCCAAAAATGTTTTCAGTTTATTACATTATACTTTTCTTATTCCCTTGAAACCACCTTACTTCTATGTGACAACTAAGATTCACATAAAGAACCCATGCCTTTACAAACACGAGTTTGCGAAGGGTCCTCTGTGAGAAAATTTACACCTTTAATGGCATTTTTTAAGCACAATTTAATTCACGAGGTATGCATTTTGATGCAAGAGCTTGTTGGTGTAAAAAACTGTGTGGGCTTATAACATTTGGCATTATTTCTTGTAAATTAATGATCATACTGAAGTCCTGGCGTACCCTTGGCGCCATGGGCAATTTATTTCGCCCAGTCAATGTCGTACTTATTAGTACTTATCATAGTAGTGTCAAATAAATATTGTCTAGTCATATTGGTCTCTAATGGCGCACGAAATAAAGTATCATCTGTAATATCATTTTTCGCTTAGCTTATGAATGCTATATACTGGACACACTTAGAAATACCTGTAAATTCATCCATCCGCAGTGAGAAGTACGTGCACTATTTTTAACAGTTTATGTTCATATATGTTATCTGTTATTCTATTTATTCTTCTTTCGATGGCACTATTAGGCAGATGTATTGCTTTTAACTTAGTATCCCTTTTTTCATTAATCTATTTACACCATTTAAAAAACTGTTGATAAAATCATATCTTGATGCTTTGTCTTAAATGCAACTCGATAACTTATCAGTAATCTTCTGTTGTTAGTAATGATTAGTGATGTAAAAGTGGGTTGCTCTTTGTGGATTGACTTCAGTTTTCATTCGAAGAATTCCACAAGCTTGTTTTTGTCTAGATATTTGATATCTAAATGTCTAAGTTGCTTTAATGGCTTTATACTTATTTTAATACTGTACACCACATTTAAAATATTTATGGTTCTGTAATCTATTTTTATATTTATTTTTGTCACTTCTAGACGTAGATCAGTTTAATAATCCAACCATGTTCAATAAAATAATAAGTACAATTCATGTTTTATCACTGGATATTAGATATTGCACTTATCGCGCTTCTCTAGTTATATGAAGTTAAAATGAAGTTTCTAAAAAGCCTCAGTGTCATCTAGCACTCTCTCCAAGATTGTGAAAAATTACGAAAACACAAGGAAAGAAGTGGCACTATTTGGTGACACATAGGCGCAAGTAAGCAAAAGACAAATTTGACTACTTGGTGATAAATAGCGTTACCAACAAAGAAACATGTCGAACTACTTAAAAACAGATGTTCCCAGGCATTCGACTGCATAGTCGTTGTTTTCTTATAACCACTTGTAGTATTACTGCTGTCGTCTTCTATAAATATACAAACCAAATTACTTACCAAATCTAAAGTTTAAGATGTATTATGCGATGATGAAGTAACATTTAATGCTATGAATTATTTTTTACATTGTTGATTTATAAACTGAACAGGTATTTTGATTTGTTAAGCCTTAATTCGGTTAGATTTATTAATCCTAGCAAATTTTTATCACTAGGTACATACATAAAAAATAAAAATATATTTAAACAGATAAGAAATGTTTGCAATCACTTAATTAGGTACAATGTTTATTAAATTACAAGATACAAAGGAAAACCATATGTTACACCAATGAAATAATAAATTTTTACAGAAAGCAAAATAACGGAACTAAATAAACAATTAGAGAAGGGTTGTTCTAAAGGATTAAGTGCCTTCTTTGTGTGGAACATATAACAAATCGTATAAATAGTGCATAAAAGTATAATTTATAATATGGATTATATTGAAAGTTACGAGTGAAATAATTTGCAGTGTTAAGAAAGTTGGGAGAATCTATTCATCAATTGATTTCTTCTTTAACTTTAGAAATTAATGTACACTTGCAAAAAATATTTTGTGTACTTCTAAAATTTATATTAAAAAGATTTTTAGGCACGTTATTAAAGAACATAGGACAAAATTGAACGGAGATCATTTAATACTAGAAGTATTTCCCAAGAGAAGATATAATAAGTGTGTACGAATCATTCATAAATGAGTCAAGTATCTCCTTTCTAAAGTATGTTACACAATTTACTACACAAAATGAATGTATATTTCTTTATCTTTGATGATTTTCCTTTTATTTCTTTGTTTGAAGCATCACCGGAACAAAGTTTACAAAACACCTTTACAAAATACATTTTTAATCTATGCTCATATGGGTAATATGGGTAAACTAAATATTTTTCGACTGGTATATTACTCACAAAATAAAACCTTTAGTAAATAACTCTTATTTAAAATTATTCTCTTTTTAGCAAAATGATTCTAAATGATGTAGGCAAATTAGCTGCGCGCTCATTTAAGCAAGTTGCTTTAAAATTTCTCCATTTAGGACAAATGAACTGAAATAATTCATTTGATAAAAACAAAATGAGCATAGAGTAAATATATAATTTTAGTTATGATTTACATTCTTTTTGAAAAAATAATATGCATAAAATATTCTCTATAGTATGTTAGTAGAACAAACCAGTGCCTAAAACTTCATTCTCTAAGGATTACTATAATTCTATTAAAATATTTTTCTCTTATAGATATATTTATATCCGCAAGTAATTTTGTTTTCAAATACTTGTAAAATAAATGGAAGTAGGATAGGTTTCTTTCAAAATCTTGAAATTTCACACTTCTAATGTTATCGTAGCCTACAAAATTCTATGTGAAAATCGCCTGTCTCGACAAACTTTATGCTAAAATCTTTTTTAAAAATTCTACGCACTTTAGTTTTTGGGATACCCAGCTCATTTTCTCGGACAATCGCCGATCCTTGTTGACTGGTTAGTACACGTTTCTACATTTTTCAGAATATGGATCATTTTCAACAGGTTTTTGGCCATTTATTAATTGATTTTACAAGGCCAAATTTCATGATTCATTATTTGCTTTGTTTTTGAAACCCTTCTAAATCAACCAAATAATTTCGAAAGACGAATGTTCTAGCTTCACGTAAAATTCAGTCACTGCAAATGCGACGCCCACACGACAGAGGTACTTAGTCACGAGCATCTAATAACCACCTGATCCGGCTGGTAAAGTAGTCCTCATTCACGCATGCGCCTTACAGTAAAATCTCATTGGCTGTTGCACTGAGACCGTGCAAACTGACTTAAATGTATTAACATTTATTCGATATTTTCAGGACAAACTTGATGTAAATATGTAAGAAAAATTTTTCATAAAGTTCGTTTTTTGTTTTAGAATCTTCAGAAAGTTCCTTCTCTAAAAAATAATATTTGTTTTGATTTTGTTGTCCGCTTAACATAATCTACTGCCACTCATATTGCATTTTAAATGGCATATAGTTTTTAATATAAATATAAAATAAGAATTGGTAGATGCTGTTATTTATACACATATATATTTTTATTTGATATATAGATTTAGAAATATTTGTCCGAGTTTGGCAAAAACTTCATGAAATATGTATAAAAACATTTTTACAAAATGGTAAATTTGGTCAATTGATTTAATTAACAATAAATTAATTTAAAAGCTGCGTTTTCTTTCAAATCCTAAAGTGTTCTAATTAGGTATTCCTTAAAAACGGAGATTGGATCAAGAAGAAAACTTTGAACATATGATTTTAGTTAAATCAAAATGTTATATTCAGAAATTTACTTTGGTTTTAATGGCGTTGCTATATATCTTGAAACTAAATTTTTGATTGAGGCGTCCAAAAATTATTTTCTGCTCACTGATCTTCTATTAAAAAGAAGTGAGTATGCATTTTTTTAGAAGTCTAGCGATGTTCTTAAGGGTACTGTAAACCTTTCTTTGGATGTAAAAGACACTACTGGTAGACATCCGTCTAAAGCTTGTTATAAGAGAAGAACTTCTTACTGTTTACTGTCCCTCTTATTGCGTTATACAGAGATTAATAGTTCCGAACTAAATCCAAGAAATATAAAGTGTGAGGCAGTATAATGCCTAGTGCCCAAGGCCCAAAGAGTGGCTACGATGTAGTAAATGATATTAGCCTCCAGATTTTTATGTTGCAAAACGCTTCAGTAACTGTTAATACCATTGACTAGTAATGCTTCTACAAGATGGGAGCCAGTCCATCAGCAGAATCGTCTCTGATTGCAAAAGATAATTGCTATTTGTTTTGGAACAAATGATTTTGCTTATTGTTTTTTGATACAAGGGTTTTCAATGTATGATCATTCCATAGATTGAAGTGTATTTTGTGATGTCACATACCAGACCTATGAGATTCTTCTGCCGTGACCAGACACTGATAAAACGTCTCTGGATGGATGCTTTACAGCTGCAGCAATATTGATTTACTTTTACATGATTCTGCCTCTACTGGGTGGTGAAAGTGTTGAAAACCTATTGTGCACAGTCCTTCAAATTGTCATGGATGATGGTATATAAAATTTTGCAAAACAGATGTTTTTTATACGTTATTGCATTGAATGTGTTTCGCCTATTAACTCTTATCAAGTCAGACACATACTAGCTAATGTAGCTAATGTAGCTTGTTGATTACTCTCTGCTGTTGCCTTTTTAATCATAATCTTTGCTGACTTTGAACTACAATATTAAAAGAAACACAGTTCTAAAACTTGTTGCTGAGTTTGTGGATGTAGTTGTTAACATAGTATAAATGTTCAAAGCTTTCCCCTTTTAATACAAAACTACCGTCGATTGCTGCTCATAATTGTTTACTTTTTCAGATTTCCTCTTTATTCCCAACTGCATTCGCAGTATAGTAAGAAACATCTCCTTTTTTGTTTGCTCTCAACTTATTGGTTGATAAGTTTTGAATTGTTATTTTTTCTGGAACAGACACATTACTAAAGAAACGCATTGTCTGTTTGAATTTACCAAATTTTTTTGTAACCTAAAAGCAGAAATTTATGATAAGCATTGAGTTCTATTATAAAACTCCAATTAACTCGATCTACCGTAGATTCGTTTTTTGACAAATTTTGATGATACTTTAATATTAAATTGTTAATATCGTTTGTGCTAGATAACTTTCTCATTTATATTCTTCTATTGATCTAATAGTGTAACTGTTAAATGAATCCTTAAGATTTATTATGAAAGAATTTCCAGGCATAAAGCTTAAATCTATATATGTCTCTAAATATACGCGTTACAACAAACAGGAAGCGGCACTGCAGAACAGTTTAGCAATGACAGCTAAATCAATTTTTTTGTCTTGCTCGTGGTTAGAATCTGACCGTATCACGTAATTGTCCCAGATCTCAGCAGGATTACTTTAGATGAGCCCGCGCTTGCGAACGATTGCAACAGGTCCGCTTCCTAGATTATAGATCAAAGCGATTTGCCACGTTGGCGTGTTGATTAGCGGCTGCATATGCAACGAACCGCTTAATAAATAAATAATCCGGTGAATGCTGGATCCGATGGTTTCGCACTCCCGCTTCTTTGTGCAAGCGGAACATTCCACGTTCCGTTCACGCCCAGGCAGGTTCCGTCAATCTTTGGGTCGTGCGATGAAAACTCAGTAGTCTAATAAAACCAGTAATTCGGCCGAGAAGGCAAACAAATGCGGAAAAAATAAAACAGAGAAGTTCCTGTGGGTGTTAGAGATTTATTGCGATTTCGTAAGATTCTCACGGGGACACTCCCAAATGTTTTGGTGCAGTTTTCATCGTAGCCTGCGGATTGTCGAACTGGTTTTATTTCTTTTTCAATTACATTTATCTTTCTAATTAATTGCTGCTTTACAATTCTTATAAATCTTGAAATAATTAGAATAAGAAAAAGTTTTTCTTCGCTACTGACGTGTAACCTTTAGTTTTCTTGCGCCCAATTTTGAGCATTTTCTTCCATCTGTCTCTATATTGTGCTACTTTAAATCATTGTAGACCAGCTATTCTTTTGATGCCATCACTCTATCGTGTTACTGGTCTTCCTCTGTTTCTCTCCCCAACCACGGTCTCCATTATATTATCTTAGCATTCCATCTGTTGTCTTTTACTCTTACAATATAACCGGCGAAATGCCATTTCAACTGTGCCACCTTTTGAGCACATCTGTCGCTTTTGTTTAACTCCTTGTCTGTTATTATAATCCTTAACATTGATCTTTCCATGACTCGCAATTTAACTTGCAGTCTTGCTGTTGAAGCTGATTTAAACATTTTTAATGTTTATAAATTCTTCTAGTGCAGTTGACAATAGTTAAAAATCATTTTTGTTGTAACTGGCGTAAATAAAATATCTGTTCTTTGTAAAGTCCATTATTTTATATATCTGACATAACATTTCTTTTAATTGTTTTGAATTGCTTTATGGCTTTTCTCTTAAAATGAATTGTATAATACTGTATTCCATATACCTTATAATAAAGATTGAACACCCCAAAATTTGGGCACTTAAAATTTTTAAATAAATAAAAACATAGAATAATTTATTTATTATTAGTTTATATATTAGTTTAAGATGATTTATCAGCGTATTCCACAAAACGTTGTATATAGCCCGTTAAGGCTTGCACAGTCTCATCGCTAACTCTTTTTGAAGCCCATGACTAGGATTTTTGCATGTTAAGCATATATTTTACTTCGCCTTTTTTAAATGCCCCTTATAATAGATTAGTACTCTTCCACTGGTCTGAATTCAGGCCTGTTGGGGGATTAATCTTTGGGAATCACAACTTCATTCCGCTCATATAACTCTTCCACCAATTTAGCATAATGGCAACTTGATAAGTCCGGCCAAAACAATGGTTGTGACGTGTGTTTTTGTATAAAAGGCAGAAGTTGCTTCAGCAAGCATTTTTTTGTAAATTTTCTGGTTTATTGTTCCTTGGTGACCGGCTTCTTTTTCCACAGTTGCAAATAGCTTGCCAAAGTATTTTTTTTTTGGAAATTTTGACCTTTTTTAGTTTACAATTTTCTGATGCATCTTTACGACTTTTTTTGGTGTAAAACTCTTGCCCAAAAATTTGTTTAAAATCTGCTTTAATGTAAGTCTCATCATTCATCATCACGCATTCACATCTTGTTAAAAATATTTCGTACAATATCCTTAATCGATGTTTAATGGTTAAATTCTGTTTAGCATTATTTTCGGATGCGATTTGGGCCTTATAACTTTTTAAACCAGCTCTACTTTTGAATATTTTGTACATATGGTTGGAACATTTTTATTTTTGTAGCCACATCAAGCCTGGACGTAAAGAGCTGCAAGACGCGTCCTTCTTTCTTTCTGTACCCTACTTCTTGTTTTTCTTCACTTCCTGGCTTCCTGTTTCTTAGCACTAGTATTATTTTATTTATGCCCAAATTTTGGCATGTTTAATCTTTATATCTAAAAGTATTTTACTCGCCAATTTTTTTATCATTTGTATTTCGATATAAGTTCTTCTTAATATCCATATGTTTGTCACTCTAGCCTCACAAGAAATTCCACGTTTTATTTCAATAATCTTGGCTAATTGTTGTAGATTAGTTTCATTTGCATTGTATATATTTTTATTATAATAAAACTTTTTCTACTATTTGCAATTCGCTGTCTTTGTTTTATTTTCCTATTTATATTTCTTACCAAATATTTGTAGTTAGTAACTGCTTTAATTTTAATATCGTTTGCTTAAATCCATAGACTTGCTGGTAATAGAGAGGCTTTAACTCCCCTCAGGAAACATGGCCTACAACCTGAGAGATTATCTCTGAAGCTGGACCGTGTGGCTAGCACCGAGCCTTAGACGACCGCATTATAAATCTTGGAAATGGTTGCAGGTACTTATAAGGAAAAATATTAATTTTCCCGTAAATTCATGGAGAAAGGTGTTCAGGACTTTCTTGTCAGAACCACAACGGACTATATTCCGTTTTCTGTTCCTGCAAAAGTTTTCAAAAATGTCGATCTTTACTTCATGTTCCAACAACCGTTCTGTACACTTTATCCTGTCATTCCTCTCCTTTACTTGATCAGTAACTTCGACGTGGCACCCGATGACACATACTAGTCGATGTAGTAGTTTGCTTTCGTCACGGGTCAGCTCATTGTCAGGGGCGTTGGATGAACTGGGTTTATCTGAGTACTTCAGCGCCAATGTGGCTGTGACGGCTTTCATTGTTAGCTGCATTCTGCAATATCTATTACATTTAAGGCAGCAATCGTAAGAAAAACGAAAAACCCAATTAGGCCTTTCCGGTTTAAACATGTATATTCGCTTCTCGAAAATGAGGCAAAACACAAAATGGCTCGAATCAGAATCAAAATATTGTCAGTTCTGCAGTGTACCATTACACTGACGGGTGTAGTTGAGTGGAGAATCAAAAGTATGGAATGAGAGCAAATAGGTTTTGTGAGATTTGTGAGTTGCAGATAGGGGGTCAGTAATGTTTGTCTTTTTGAAAATCTTTGCACCCACTGAGTATGGAATGCTACTCTATAATAGTTTTTTATTGAGATTTTAACTATCGATTCGCTCGATTTTAGACACAAAAATATATAGATCCTTGTTAGTTATTTTTAGTGACTGAGTAGGCCACCTATCAGGAATCTGAAAGCTAGGATAAACTTGGGTTTATCCGTACCACAGGCAAATGCTTCAACCACTTGACTACACAGGTGCCAATCTATGAGCTTGTGGTATTTCATTTTATAAACAACATTGCCTTCGTTATACCTGTTATGTGAGCTGAACCCCTGTTGTAAAAATGTTTTAAATAGTTCTTTGCTGTATTGCTTCTAAATGTTCTTCTTTTTTATATTTGAGACAATTTTTCTATTCTGTGGTAATAATTATTTGGACTGTTTTTTTTATTTTTCTTGTCATATTTTTTATCTTGTTATGTAGACGTCGTGTATGTTCATGTGTTATCAGGCTATTCCAGTTTATTTTAATTTTTGCAACTATTTATTTGATATTTTTATTTACTTGAACTTTTTTATTTCACTATGCATGTCTAAATTTTTATTTTAAGATTTTGTCTCTTCCACCAATTACAGTAGTTTCGGATCCGTACACTTTCGATTCCCATTTTATAATGTCTATTAATTTCGCAAACGTTATTCTTTTAAATCTATTTTATCTTTTCTTATTTTTGCTACTGTCATAAGCCGGTCGTGGTTAGAATCAGTATTTAATCTCAGGTGTACTAGTACTTAATAGGCAGTTGTTACAGCTTTTGTACATTATCATAAAGTCTATTTGATTTCTCACTATTCTTGGTCTCTTAAGGGGACTTCTACATGTGCAGGAATCGTGTAGGTTGTTAAAACTTTGTATTTAATATAAACAGCTAAGCTTTCTGGTCATACTTTATTAGGTGCTTTACTTTGCTAAAGCAGAAGCTTAAATTTTCAATTTAAATCGCCTGTATGTCAAGTGTCTCTAAGGATTTATAATTTTAATTTTTCAATTTTCCGTGTAATGGCTTTGCTGCTACTTACATTAATATTATTCCAGTTACAAGTACAAACTATTAAAAAAAATAGTAAATATTTGTAGTTCGAATTAAAATAATTCCTATACGGCTTCTTGTAGTCTCTTGCTTCGAATGGTACCCTTGTAATGCAAATGCAGTACGAAAAAGTACAAGTTACAAAATAGTACGTCAAATCTACGAAGCAGATCTGAGCACTGCGCCACTGCCCAGCTTCTCCACCATAACATCTGTCACTGTCGAGTCCAAAACATCAGTTGAAGTTGAGCTGATTCTCCCCCCAAGTGCGAGTTGCGCAGCGTCATCCATTTCCTACAGGCATAAGGGATTATCGCAGCAGCAATTTATGGGAGAATGTGCAAACTTTATGAGTGATGGTGTTGTACGAGAGTGGTGTAAAAAATTTAAAGATGGCCGAACTAATGTTGATGATGAAATGGACCAGGACTTAAGTCTGTCACTAGTGAAGACCTTGATCAGCGAGTTGACCAAGTGGTTCGACAGAGACGGAGGTTTATCATTAGTGAATTGTCTGTAGATTTTCCGGACATTTCAAGGTTAGTTTTGTACACGATAGTAACGGAACAACTACACTACCGAAAACTTTGTGCAAGTTGGGTTTCCCAAATTGTCTGAGGATTACAAAACACGGCGTATGGCATCAGCCTCAACCTTTTTCACACATTACGCTGATGAAGGAAAAGAGTTTTTGAAACCAATCGTCACAAGGGATGAAATTTGGATTCTTTATAATAATCCAGAATCAAAAGGACAATCCAAACAATGGATACACACAAACTACCCGAACGAATCCAAAAAGTTCAAACTTCCACGAAAAGGAAAACCATGCTTACCATTTTCTGGGATAAAAAATGTATGCTGCTTATGGAGTTTATGGAGCCGGGGATTACAATCAATGCAAACGTGTATTGTCGGACATAACATCGACTGCAGAGAGTCATTCAGAAGAAAAAAAAGCATCCCATCTTCTGGAATTGTTTTAATACATGACAATGCAAGACCGCACACTACTGTGATAATCAAACAATTTCTTGCACAATGGGAAGAGTTTGATCACCCGGTGTACAGCCTAGACCTGGGGCCTAGTGACTTTCATCTTTTTTCAGAGCTGAAGAGAGGTTTAGGAGGATAGCGTTTCCGCACAACAAAAAGCTGTGGCGGCAATCTTCTATGAAGAAGGTATTGGAAAACTCGTCCACCGGCATGACAAATGTTTCAATGTTCACGGTGACTACGTGGAAAACTAACATTGATTATACTTGACTCCTGGTAATAAAACCATTTTGTTATTCACATTGTCTTTATTTAATGCTTCATTAGAGGTTAAAAAAAGCCCTAAGAAAATTTTATTTTTGGCAAGTTCTGAACAGACTTAGTGTGCTGCGGATGTGTTAATTTGCCTATTTTTTATTTTTTATTTTGTGCTTCGTTATCAGCAGTGATTATATTGGAAAAGTTACTTTCTCCAAATCGCTTGTTAAAATGTACATATAAAATAGAATAATTTGATGGATAAATAAAATGAATTACTTGGCACGAAAATCATTAATCGTGTATTGTTCTTTTTATTCAAAAGAGCCTTAAAATTAATTGGTAATTGCAGCATCGCACGTGTTTTTTATAGAATGTAGAATAAAAGTAAGCCTGTAATATTAAAACCATACATAGTCGCTATCTTGTCTACCAGTTTCTGTAATTGTTATAATTAACTTTGATATAAACCTCTGTGGTATGAAATGTTTTAGTTAATTGCAGACTTATAACTTGTTGCAGTAATTTTTTTTCCTGCAATAGAAACTCACATAATGTAATGTCAAGATTTCTTGCTGATGTTGACTATAGCGACTCGGCTGACATTAAAAATTTGGATATTGAACCACTGACAGAAAGTAAGTATAAAGTGATTTTTTCACATAGTTCCATTCCAATTTATGTTTATTGTATTCTGAATATCAAATAGGCATATAACCTTGTTGGATTACCTCCCACACCACGATGTAATACCAAAACTATTTTGCATCAGTTGTCCCAAGATCCTGACAAGCTTAATAGTGACAATTGTGGCTGTTCATTTTCTCACATAAAATGCGCTTTATTTTTCTGGGCAATGTTGGGAAGCAAATAAAAGCATTCTGCACCCTAGATAGGAATAATCAATTAAAATTTTATTTTAAGATCACAATATCTAATAGTGCGGTTGCCAAGAACAAAAATTTAGCTTGCACCGTGTGACCAGTTTAGTCTCTTTTACAACTAGCCTGGCGTGGCGACTTTTTGAGATTTCGGATAAGTACACTTTATACTTTAAAAAAACGACCTTTTCCTAGAATAACTACAACAACTTTGCATTGATTAGCTTGAAATGGAAATTTTTTGGCCTTCACAACACCTGTGGCGCTGCTACACACCTAGCGTGCTATTTTTCACTGAATTTTGAAAAGAAGATTATTAGATGGCTTGTATGATTAATACACAGCTCACGAAAATACTGACCAGAGATTTGTAACGAAAAGTTCCAAATTTTGTATCAGTTTTATGTTTTAAATGTTGGAGTGCACATTTTGTGCATTAATAAATTAAATAATTTAAATTTCATCATGTTTACATAAACCACATGTGATTTCTGTAATTTGTTTTCTATAAACTAATAACACGTAATTTATGGTAAGATAAGTGCTCATTCGGAGAACAGGTTCTAAAGCTCCACTTTCAAAGTAACATCAGATAACATTTATTAATTGTTAATTGCCAGTTTGCTTAATGCTGATTTAACACAGGCTGTATCTGACACGGAAGTTCGTAAAGATTTTAACTTTTTCTATTACTTCTTAATAGGTTCGTTGCAACGCAAATTTACTAAAAGGTCCAATGAAAATTTCCACTTTATCTTTTACCACCTTAATGAAGTGCAATTTTAAAATAACTACAAATTTACGTTGCCGCTTCCTTGTTGATTACAATAAAACTGCAGTTAGTTTCTTATGTAACAAATTGAATGCGCCAAAAAAAGGTAAAATTAAATATTTACGAGCATTACACTTTTAAATAACTTTGTATGTGAGTGGAGTAATTGAATAGAACAGTATTATATAAAAAGGTTGCAAAAGCTTATAAGATGGTTAAGAAATTATTTATTTCTAAAGTGCAATATAAACATTTTTGTTATTATTAATTGTCATAAAACAAATGTGCTAATAAAGTATCTCATAGAAATGAACAGTAATATTTGGTTGCTAGTTTATTCTATTACCAGCGTGTCTTTTATCAGGCTACATCAATCAATCACTTTTACGGAGAAATTGAATTATGGTTTTCTTAATAATGTTTCTATTCACCTTTGAACATATCCTTCTTTAAGTTAAATTTTATAGTGTTGTCTAGTTGTCGTTAACTTATACAGTGTGTTTTATGGCATCGATCTATTTTATAAAGCTAAGATCTTTATGTCGGGATTGTACATTGTCACTTATTGGTATTTCTTTTTACTACCGGTCCCTTTAATTTGGCTGCTCGTGTTAATATATCGCTTACTTAGTCTATCCTCTAATACAGACGTATGGATTATAGTTTTCCAAGAAAAACTTTGGTACAGCTTGTTTCGTATTCATAATTTTATTTATTATTGTCTGACCTTGAACTTGTATTTGTCGGTGGATAAACTTATTAAATACTTTTGTACTTAGCTTGAAGAACAAATATGTGTTCTTTTAGATGCAATTTAAAATTCTAAATGCCATTTTAGATATTTTGGATTGCAGAATATTTTTATACTGGTTTCCTATACCCTGTAAAATAATGTTCTTAATATACAATTTTCAAATAATCGCAAATGTGTTTTTGGCTCAGAATAGTGTTTGCAATTTGGCGACTTTTTTATTTGTAATTATCGCAGATATATTCAAATTATATACATCACATTTATTGTGGTTAAGATTGATATTTAAATCTATTTGCCTAAATATATGTGACAAACTTCAAGGACTGATTTGTTATTTTTATCATAAAAGTTCGTATAAGTAAATGTCTAAAAGAGTTTAGTTTTAAAGTTATAGGAAATTTAATAATAAATTAAGAGATTGTGTAGTATAACTTATACCATCCAACATCATAGTTGAGTCAGCAGAAAACGATCATTTTTAAGTAAAAATATTTATTTGTTATTTCAATATTATTGTGTTAAAGCATTGATTCATTAAAGTTTATTGCCAGTTTTGGTTCTTTAAAATAAATTACACGAATGCTGAGATGTGCGATATGTATTTTGTTTAAGGCCTTACCAATGCCAATTCACGTGCAGCTACACGTATTTATGAAAAACGATACCCGAACCGTGAATCTCGAATCATTTTATATTTTCCCCCTCTTCACCAACGTTTTAGTGAAACGGGAATTTTTAAAAAACATACGGCTGATAACGGACACCCTCGCATAGTTAGAATTCCATAAGTTGAAGAAATGGTGCTAAATGAAATCTAGGAACATCCTACTACAACCACTAGAAAAATTGCCTTTACCTTAAGAATAAGTCAGCTCACAGTTTGGAGAATATTGAAGAGACCCTATCACATTCTACTAGTACAGGCACACTTGTTAACTGATTTTTTTTGCAAAGAATAACTTTGTGCTAATGGACGCAACATAAAATCGCACAAAATCTCACAAAATCCTGTGTTTGGCGCAAATATTCTACACCGACGAGGATACTTTTTCTAGAAACGCTATTATTAATTTCCATAATAATAATATATGGGGTGAAAAAAACCCGCACGAAAGATTGGTTATACATCATCAACACCAACTCTCAGTCAATCTGTGGGGCAGAACTGTTGGAGATCACCTGATAGGGCCACTTTTTTGCCGATGAAGTTAAATGAAGAAATATACCGCCATTTTTTTTTTAAAAAGGGAACTATCATTGCTGTTAGAAGTCCCATATCAATTAAGATTACAGATGTATTTTATGCACGGTGAATATCCAAGTCGGTGAATAGAGCGAGGAGGTCTACAACCGTGGCCTTATCGGTTTTCAGACTTAAATTCTCTAGATTTTTTTCTATAGGAGTCACCAATTACTAGTTTATACGACTCCCATTAAAAATGTTGAAGAACTGAGAAATCTCATTCTTGCATCATTTGAGACAATTCGACCCCGTTATTTTTGAACGTGTTCGCTATTCAGTACGGCGGGAGGACAGAAGTCTGTATTACAGTTGGGGGAGATATTTTAAACAATTTCTATAAGTTTATTTTGTTTCTCACCTACCTTTTATTGAATAAACTCTTTATTTATTATTAAACATCCTATAACTTTGAAACTGAGCTGTTTTGGACATTTTTTCATTTTTATGGTCAAAATAACCCTAGGAACCAACCCGTAAAGTTGTCGCATATATTTAGAATCAGTTTAAATAATGGAATTCTTTTAATATTTTTTTGTGTTTATTGAGGGTGCTAGGAAAGATTATTAGGTCTGCAAAAGATAAGCTATTAAGGTGTTTTTAAACAATGTGTGAACCTTTTGGTGACCTGAAGGATTTTCTAGGATTAATGTAACAATATAGGTTTATTTTATGTCAGCCTTAAAAATTAAAATTGTATTATTTGCTTTGTTCCAAGATAAATGTTGCTCTAGAGGTTTTTATAGTTTTAGCTATAAGCTGTATATGTCTTGTCAAGTTCTTTTTATGTCTCCGTGACATTTAAATAAGTGTTCCAGTAACTAAACCGTGAAATCAAAATATACAGAGAATTCTCCAATAAGATTGAAAAAATGTCTAACCAGTACCAGAGAAAAACACATGTTCACAATTTTATATTAATACTAATAATACATATCAAACAAATTATGCTTTGTAATTATTTTATTATTTATAACATCGTGTTATAAGCATACGTTTCATCAGGTAAATCTCAATGTTTGATGATTCTTTTTTTTTTTTTAGTTTTCAGTAAAGTTGAGTATCATAGCTATTCTCTAATTATATGAAATAATCCTGTAGAGCTGCAATTAAGACCTCCTTGAAGTTTTTTTTGCAAAAATCTGTTTCGAAGAAAATATTTACATTTTCTCTACGTCATAAATAGTATTTTTTAATGTATAAGATAATTCTACATGAGTGTCTAAAATATATTAGAAGGATATGTTTCGGCCTTTTCAGAAATTAGTTTAAGTTAGTTTAAATAATATTTTGTATACTTTGTACAAAACCATATAAATATAATAAATTTCGCAAAGTATTTTCATAATTTTGTTTATGTTAAAGATACAATTAGTGTAGTAATTACCTCATACTCTAATTAATACGTAGCTGTTTACATACAACATAAAATATGAAATTATGTAACGTTAATAACACTCGCTACAATTATTGTTGCAGCTATTCCAACCGTAATGTTTAATTAAATATGTAAATATACTTTTGTAATTACAATTATTAATTCTATACTATGGTCGCTGGTAAAAGATCTACGTTTTGAACTTATCAATTATTTGCGAGAATTACGACGCCGTTATGTAACCTGCAAGATAAAAATGGAAATAATTGCTTCTTGACTTTCAATGAGTACTTTTAAAGTCTTCGACGCAATGTTCCCGTTAGAATGTGCACTTGTTGCTTGAGGAGATTCACTTTCAAATACTGCTTTGGTCTGGTTTTCCGTGGTTTGACTATAACTTCTTTAAAGGTTTGTGCCTTTGAGTTTACTCATGTGTTTATCACGCAGTTATAAGGTAATTTGCATTGTTTGAAATTTAAGAGAAATATTTTAGCGTATTTTTTTAATTAAAAATAATGTTGTACCTTTTTTAGTGCAGCTTTAATTTTTTCTTGTAATGAATAAAACGGTTTTTAGTTGTCTAGGATTATTTCATTATTCATCGTTACGAATATGATTAGAATCATTTATATTATAATGCATAATACTGTTAAAATGTTGTTAGATATTAAATTAATGCCTAGTTTTTGTTTAACTTAATAATAATGGAACAACGTTTCAATATTGTTTTGATAATTTTTGAATATATTGTGGTTGGGAGATGGACTGAGCTTCTATTGTACACTCCTTTTTAAAGGTCGTAGAAAATTAAGTTAGCCTTTTAGGTAAATAACCTGGCATTGGGATGGCTATGTGCAAATATCCTTTGAAACTTCTTTGTTTTGTAAGTGATACTTTTGCGGACGTACAGGTTTGTGCTTAGCAGATTAGACTCGCCAATTATGAAAAATGAAATAGTTAAATATAGACGCATACTGCTAATTATTCTGACATCAAAAAATTGTTCCTAATATGTCTGATAAACAGAATTTAAAGGTAGTTTAAAGAACAATATACTCTGTCTTCGGCATCTTAGAATTTTAATTATAGTGCAAAAACCTCAAGGAAGTCCAAAACCGTAGTTGATTAAAATAATAAAAAGTATAATTATTATATTAACTTAATATTGCCAAAAATAATTACATAATACTTGAACAACATTAATATTTAACGAAGTGTAATTATATATACTTTTTTATTATAAAACAATTATACAATGGTCTAGTTTTGATCTCAACTGTAAATGCAAAAATATGTTTCTTTACATGTGAAACTCTTTGCTATGTCACTTTAAGTAGATAAATATTTATTACTTACATTTCGAACAGTCGTAAACTGCAATCATTCTTTTACATGTCTTAGTTGTACGGTTTAGGAGAATAAAATTTTACTTTTAGCGATTTAATTGAAGAATACAAGTTTATATAAAAAATGTTTAACTTTCTATACGTTTTCTGAAAGAGTTTCGTGAATAAAATTATTTTATTCACAAATAAGTTCTTCCAAATAAACCACTACGAAAATTAGCACAAAAGGAACATATAATTATAACACTATTAGTTTCGTAAAAGATGAATTTAGATGCCTTTAACCGATTCATGACCAAGACTATATTTTTCGTTTCGTATTTGTAAGTATGTAAATAAGTTTGTAATTAATAATCTTGATTATATTTTTAATCTACAAAAATATCATTTCTTACACCTGTATCTTGAAGCATGGATTTCTCAAATATTATGCTCTTTGAACGTTTGATTTTGATGCTTTGAAATTGTTCTTAAGTCTTCCAACTTTATTTGGAGTGTGTGAATCGTACTTGTTTTAGTTATTTCCCTCAAGATCACAAATATTAGACTAACAAAGTTTCAACAGACGAACTGGTTTACTGAACGTATCGTTCGAACAACAGGTCTACTATCTCCATAAACAACTTTCCTTTAAAGTAAATAGATATTTCATTGGTTTTTATGAAGGATTTAATCGGGTTTAAAGTTACAAGTTGCAATTGTTTGAAGGAAATTCATCAAAAGTTTCTTATGTAGCACGTATAATATTGTAGTGTTGTCTTGTTAAAAACTTTTTGACTGAAAATATTAAACAATCTCGCTACCGCATTTATCTATTTTAAGCTTATACTAAATTTCTTCTAGTAGTATTGCATAGCACTTTTAATCCTTCAAGTGCTTAAGTCCGATTTATAGGCATTTTCCAATAGCTCCACATATTTATCTCTATCTGTAGTAGCAAAATTTTTTTATTCATATATGACTCCTGTGTCATGTTTTTTTATTTTTTTCCAAAATAATGCTTTAAGATATATATTGAGCAGCAGTCGGATGTGTCTGTATCTTCCACTTTCTTTAATAATATTAACTCAGTTTCAAGCTGTTGTTTTTCTAATTGATTTTTGTGTTGTATGTCTTGCTCAGCTGATAAATAATTACGCTACTGTCAGCCTATTTGACATAGACTTGTATCATTCTTCAAACTCTAATTTTAAAGGCTACGAAATCTGATTTTATAAATTAAATGAAGTGGGTATATGTCTGTGACTTGTAAGCTGTAATAAATTACTTTCCCATTTTAAACTTTAAGATAATATTTCTGAAAAGCTCTACCATATTATAACGCGCTTTTTTTGTGATTAACCCTTGGGATTACAAGTAGATAAATATTGGGGATTGTTGTGGACGTTTAAAATAAGTAAAGTAGAAGTGTTTGTAAGTCGTAACATGTTTAATAAAACAATTAAAAGATTTGGCAAATAAGTTTGCCATTTCACTTTAAAGGTTAGCCTTTTATATGAACTTAATTTATATTTGTCTTTGGAAATATAATTTTCCATATCACGAAATGTGCAAGTACACTTATACAGGAGGTAACAGCAACGGTTGAACTATGTTTTGCAGCAGTAAAAGCAACTATTTGTTGTTTTCTTCATTTTACAATAATCAAGGAACTCTACTTGATATATTTTAAATTTTATTACGTAAAACAAGAACTTCTGTATGTCACTGAAGATAAAAACCCGTCACAAACCTTCCAAATTTTTTATTATGAAGGAATTATGAATATAATTTTTGTTGTCAGTTTATATATTGTTTGACGTTAAGTATAGCCAAGATGTCTTTTCGTTACTTCAAAAAGGTAAGACATAAGTTCACCATTGTTTTTTTTTATCTAAACTTGGATTTTTCTAAATGTACGACATTCATGCTTTCGCTTTGTGCATGCTTAAAGTTTACAAAGTGTTGAAATATAAATATTTTAAGAGTTTTTGCTATATAACATATGTACTGTTCTCCAATAATACAGACTATTGTATTCATATTTTTTTATTTCAATTTTATTTTTTATTTCTACCGACTTATTTTTAAATTATTTTGGTTACTCTAAAGTATAAATTTTCTTTTACCGTAAAAATCATCTTGCTCAAAATCAGGCTGTGGGCCTACACTTTATAGTGTAGCTGAAATGAACTATTTCTAATAAAATAGTTTAAGGTTCTCGGAGCTAAAATGCCGTTTACTCGTAATTGTTTATAATATCCACAAGCTATCATCGTATCCAAAGCAATTGTTTTGAATCGTCACAAGTATTTAAATTAATTTGTTACAAAATTATTCAAACTGCCGAACAACATCTTGAAAGAGATGAAAACAACATGTTTAGACAATCTTTTTGAATGTAATAGTGTTATTAACTTTATTTTTTATCTTATTTCTGTTAGTGTGCAGTAGTTCCCAGAGCTTAAAGCCCCTGTGGTTCAATTTTAGACTCTAGCCTGATTTTGAAGTAACTCCTCTACTGAACGTTTTTGTTATCTACAATAATAGGTATACTACTCGTATGTTGAGCGATTATATAGTTACGGAAAATACATTTTATTACTTGATGGCAACATTATAAATCTCATAAATTGTAAATTTTTAGTAAATAAATTATTGTAAATTTTTATTTTTAGAAGTTGCACTGCTAAAAGTCATGCAATACTAATGTAGAGAAACCTGTAATCATGAATATTTTTTTTATCATTTTTTGAGATAAATAAAATATTAATCTAAAAGAATAAATGTTAAGTCACTAGTTACAGTTTGCAGCTAATAATTATTTGGGCGTAAGTTTCTTTCTTAAGTTCTAAATTGCTAGTTGTTGATAGAATAATTACTATAAGAAATATATGCTAGAATTTATGTTCAAATATGTAAAGATTTTAATTATTTATAGACTATTTGTCTTATGTTTTTTATAATTTATTAATCGTTAATCATTTTTTAACTTCGCTTCTATACTTGTTTGTAGATAAAATGGTGAGGAATCATTAACCAAACCAATATTACGTTGATTTTTTAGACATTTTGTTTTTTAACTACATCGGAGTATTAGTTGCATAAATAAATTAACAATACAAATAAATAAATACTGTACATTATAGGTGACACTAACTAATATTATATTAACGAAACATACAAAGAATGATTGCACAAGTGGTGCTACAGGTCAACAGCGAACAGGAACTGCAAGTAAAACTAGGGTATTGAAAGTTAATCATAAATAACGAAGTATGGAACTGGGACTATGCAGACGGTAAAGTTTAAAGAAAACTTAAGGTCTCAGAAACTAATAAAACTAAAGGAAAACACGGCAAACTCAATTGGATTTTTGAACTTAAGAGCTACCCACAAAAATAAAGAAAAAACGAAGTTTAACATTATATTGAAGATAAACCAACCAAGGGGGGAATTATAGTAAAATGTACGGCGTCTTTAATGAAGGATAATGGCAAAAATCTAAAGAAAAGAACGATGTTCAAATGACTGAAGAGTGGGAGCAAAGAAAGAAGGTGTATCAATATGTGACAATTGGACATTAATCTCGTTGCTCACTGTAACAAATAAGATATTCTATAAAATTATACTAGATAGAGTTTTCTTAGTATTGTATGAAGAACTGTAGAGAAACAGCGATTTTAGAGCTAACAAATTATGTTCAGGCCATATAGTAACGCTCAGTATGATAATAAATAATCCTTAGAATTTAACTCGCTTTTCTATTTGACGTTTCTTGATTTCCAAAAGGTTTGAAATTGTCTATATAGACAAAATGTATAGAAATTGTTAGAAAATAAAAGAGTGCCTCAGAAATTCATCAATTTAATTAAAGAAAAAATGAGTATGAATGCAAGATAGTGTACAGGACAAAATTATCGGAATATTTTCAAATTACAAGCGGTGTGCGACAATATCGTGTCCTCTCATATCTGTTGGGACTGAGAGGCCTACAATGAAACCTGTGTGGAGCTCAATAATTCCTAATAAACTTTTATTTGATATTCACGGCTAATATCCCAACTACAAATACTACTATAATCGCTACGTTTGCCGACGACACCGCTCTATTATCCATAAGCGAAGACTCACAAATTACATCTGAAAATCTGCAAACGCATCTTAATAAATTGCAAGTTTGGCTGAAACGATGGAAAGTCAAAATAAACCATACAATTCACATTCACGAACAGGATCACTATCTGCCCTGCAGTCTTAATTATCGATGAGCCGTTACCTGTATCTACTCAAGTCAAATACTTGGGATTAACACTTAACCATAGACTTATATGGAAGGTACACACTTCTGCTAAGAAAACCCACATAAACCTAAAAATTCGTCCAATGAGCTGGCTCCTAAGTCGCAAATCACAACTGTTAACAGAAAATAAATTACTCCTCTACAAGTGTATCATAAAACCAATCTGAACGTACGGTGTCCAGCTTTGGGGGTGATCTAATACTAAAATTATTCAGAGAGTTTAATTTAAGATACTTCCAATGATCTTCAATGCACCATAGTACGTTAGTAATAAAACCTTACACGAAGATTCTGGAATACCGTTTGTACAAGAAGAAATTATCAGATTAACAAGGTACCATCTTGAACGGCTCCCTGATTACCCAAATGAAAAAGCCAGCAAACTATACATCCAACCTGAAATCAGAAGACTTCAATAACAGTGGCCTACAGATATATTAAATCAACAATTAAATCAAAAATAGTTATCGCTGGATACCATCTCCTCTCCTGTATTGCACTTTAAGCACATTTACTTATAGGCATCATTGGCAGGTTGTAAATATTTACCTTAATAAAAAAATGCTAATTAAATTAATTCACAAAAATAAAGCAATTTTAAATATTTTAGCTATTCTGTTACATTAATAAAATAGCTACGTGGTGGTTGGATGTGTGCGTATAGCTTTATGGTACACTAGTGTTTTTTACTACCATAGACATCAGTATGACGTTATTTTTTAAAAATAATTTTATATTAAGAAATTATTTTGGTATTTGCAATTAAGTGTTTATTTGCATTTGTCATTTGAAAGGTTTGGACAATATTAATTACAAAAATATCGTTAGTATCTAAATAAGAAGAAAAACACAAGCAATTACCATTTATTGGATAAACCTATCAAATTTATTAACAGTGTCAAACGATTTATTACCATTTATAGCATAATATAGAAAATGACTTTCAACTATTCTTTTAAACATCAGGATTACGTTTTATAGCCGGAGGTAACAATAAATGTCAGAATACTTATTAAAACTAGACGTTAATTACACCGCTATAAGGAAGACAATTGTTTTAATGAATGATGGACGATAACTCTTTTTATATTTAGAAGAATGTAACATACAAACCTGTTGTGTTATAACTGAAGTTATTTCAATTTTATATATTAATGTAAAAAAGTAAATACTTGTTAGCAAATCATTCTATTTTAATAGCTACATTTAGTAAAAACGTAATTAAGAAACAACCGAAACTTACTTTACAGAATAGTAAGATTACTTAAGAAGCATTTTAAAAACGTATCACAAAAATATGCCATAAATTAAAAATAAAAACACCGACAATCTTTAAACTGGAGCAAATTACTTTGTTACGACAATAAAATAAGTTACGTGGCACTTTACATCTATTATTAATGTTTGAGTTAGTCGTTCTTTTAGCAATTGTTGAGTGGAAATGTTGAGAAGTGTCACCGTCTATATCGCACGTCAGGCGATCGGTATCTTCACTTGCGGCTGAGAAAGGGACCGCTAATGGTTTAATCTGTAATTAGTGGCGTGTTTCTACGCAAAAGACTATCGAATGCTACTTGCACTCAAATAGATTAGCGGTGCTAATTACCAGGTGTTGCCCCTCTTATGCTGCAACGTCGGCGTTCGTGTTTTGGTAATCCACTTTTACCTCGATTGTGGATTTCCCTCTTTTTAATCGTTCGTTCGACATCTGAAGCGTGTAACCAATAAAATGTTTCCAATCCTCATTCCTTCTCTACCGCTGATTTCTCTTTTCGATCTCCTTTTATAACAGCACCGTAGATTGCTATCGGCAAGAAGATGTAAATTGCAATTCAGAAAATTAGGAAATTGAACATATTACACAAGTGGTGGTTACAATAATTTTTATAATAAAAGTATGATATAAATTTTTATTAAAAATATATAATTTAAAGAAAAAGTATTGCAATTGCTAAATTATAAGGACTAAACAGTAAAACAGAAGAAAAACATCAAATTTACTTAATGTGTTACTTATATCTAAAACAATAGTAGTATTTGATTGTCTAGCCTTTGTTCTTGGTAACTAATTTGCACCTCTTAGGTATGGAATTCATCAGTTTTGAAACATCCTTCAAAATACACTTATACCAAGCTTGAATTAGATATTTAATTAATTTTGTTTTTCTTGTACATTTTGTTTTAAATATGTATGTTGTCTTTTATTATAACGTTTCTGTAAGTCTGAGATCCGGTGGTTGTGCTGGTTACTTTTTTTAACTTTGTTAGTAATCATTCAGGATTAATGAGGTTTGTCGTATAACAAGGTGCATTAACGCCTTGGAAAATAAATTTTGTATTTTTAGATAAGTTTTTTTTTAAATAAGCATGCCGTTTGAGAATAATTTAAACTATCTTGTGGTATTAACGATTTCCATACCATGCTAACAATTGCGTCCTTTAGTTGTAGAGAGCACGAATTTAACACACTAGTCACTAAATAACACCCGTGTGTCATTGCTATTTAAATATGTTTCTTCTACCGCAGTCTACCTTTCAATTGATAGCCAAGCAGTTTTCGTCTTGCAATACATCTGTCCACACATGATTTGTCAACAACTTTTTTGTAATAAGGAGATACATTACTAATGTAACGATAACTCTTAAATACTAACATTTAAGAAAAATGTGGCAAAGATATATATTACAAATAAAAATATGATTATATAGAGGTGATACAGGACTTAGTAGTTATAACAAATCTCTTCAATTTAGAAAACCGCCGAGAAATCACTTAAACATATAAATTTACCTATGTGGAATGACCATGCAATATACTTTTCAGCCGTTTACAAATCAGGAAAACAAAAAAATACCCATTTTTATATCGGCAGCCTATTAAATATTACTTTCTATCACAATTCTTATGCTTGATAAGATAAAAATTTGATTAAATTTTATAATTTCCCAAGATTTAATGTCATAACTACATATAAGTCTATTGCTCAAATTGTATTGTTTATAAAAGAAATTTTTGCTAATAATACTTGATTATATAAATTTTTATTATTAATTTGGCTTCTGATAAGGGTAACAGTGTCACAGATTAACAAATGCTGTCAGTATAGCTATAAAAGAAAATATTATCCTGATGTATTCTTAGATATAAAGTAAGTGTCTGGAAAGTATAGCACCAGGGCATATTATTCAAACTTAAAAGCATATTTTATATCACTACTGAAGTATTTAAATCACATTTAAGTGACTCTTATTTTTTAAAGTGGATTACAATGAATGCCTTTCTAACTACTGCGGTACTAAACCATGTGTATCTTACGATACCCCTTTAACCATCTTTGTATTCGTAGTAATTCAACCGACATTTTGCATTTCCAATAAAGTTATTAGGTAGATTTGCATATGATCTCAAGACAAATTTCTATTATAGAGAGATATTGCATTCAATTATTTGTAGAAGATAAGCATATGTCTACATACATAATTTTCATTTTGA
The DNA here is from genome assembly GCA_036346155.1 of Sinelater perroti. Taxonomy (NCBI): domain Eukaryota; kingdom Metazoa; phylum Arthropoda; class Insecta; order Coleoptera; family Elateridae; genus Sinelater; species Sinelater perroti. Next base: position 20,331 of record JARFIY010000355.1, on the reverse strand, counting down.
ATCTGTAAAGCTACTCACCGATTTATATAAATGACAAACACATACTTCAACCCAAGTTCAATATTTCAAAATCTATTTAAACGAATAACATACCTTCACACATCCAAAACAAGGGAGCAGTTATACTTAAAATATACTCACTTTAAATTAAAATCATGCTATACAAATTAGTTCTTAAACCGATTTGAGATAGGACGTTCGGCTGTGGGGTTGTGGAAGCAAAACAAATAAGGTTATTTTTCAAAAACTTCAATTTAAAATGCTACGACTATTTAGTAAATTGAAAGTACTATTTATGAGTACAGTGATGGAAAAACCGTCAAAGACTTGAGGCACATTCAAATAATCTATAATTATTTCCAAAGAAATAATTGTTCAATGACTAAAAGGAAAGAGATTAATGCGCCTTCTTTATAAATGAGGTGGGTGATTAAAATTGAACTTTAGGACGTTTTTCCCAAATAAAACACAAAATATTGGAGTGATGTCAATTTTATTGCTGTCACTGTAGAGTATAGACTACAAAATATGTTGGTCAAGTGCTCTCCCACGGCCATTTTGTTAACGAACCTTTCTATAATTCTTTTCCATAAGCACTGCTCCACTTCAGCAATTATACGTGAGATGTTCTTTTTTAGCCCTGGAATCGTAGTTCCAGAGAAAAAAGTCTGATGGGGTTAGATCGTAGGACCGCAATAGTTAAGCGATGTCACCCCTCTGCGAGATAATCCGACCAGAAAATTTGGTTTTAAGTAAAGTGAGTGCTTCGCTGTGTGGTATGTGAGCCCATCTTGTTAAAACTACATGTCATTCCAAATCAAATAGCTCATTTACAGTATCAGCATTGCTAGCTTCGTCCTCAAAAAAGTGATTTTTTGTAGATGTACTGCCTTTTTGTGTATAATACATAAATTTTCACTACCTTAGATGTGACAATTTTAACGATTTGTAAATGCACTTAAATAAAAATAAGCTTCGTCGATCAATATGAGTTTTTTTATGCAAAAATCAACAGCAATTAGTAATTTCTTTAAATTCGGTTTAAAAATGTACGGCGTTTCTAAAACTCTTTGCTGGGCTTTGGCGTATTTTCAGATATCAAATGCACAAATGCAAACTTTCAATATGAAAAGTTCAATTTGGAACAACATATACATGCCACATTCATCAATCTATAAACATACCGTAAACAATGTCATCTAACTTGCTAATATTTGTGATGTTTTTATTATCATTATTAAAATAAATAGAATTTTAATAAACGATTAGAAACTGATTATATTATATAAAGGCTTATTTATACATAAAACATCTATATGAATTACATAAACAAAATATAAAAGTAACTAAAGCTATAGTAAGATATATATTTATAAAATAATAATATTTTACTTTATTATATTCTTCTAACATACCTTTGACTATATAATTTTTGGTACCATGTATAGTTGGTGAGAGGGTCATAAATAATAAGTGTATATATCCTTAAAGGAAGTGTGACAGCATAAAGCAACCTAGAAGAAAACTTATGTTTGTAGAATTTTGGATTGTTAGTAGATTTAATGTGTGTAATGCAACAGCAATAAAGAGCTTTATTAAATAAATTGTAAAAATATCGATGAATGAAGATGAATCGATGTACTGACGAAAAATGGAGCGCAAACAAACTTTAACAAGAAACAAACGAAAAAACATAGTCTCATAGTCTCTTCTATGCAATGTACAGATATTTCAAAATTTTCAGCTTACCTATTGCTATCTATTTCTTCTACCCACTTCCCTTTTTCCACCAGCGCAATTTTTGTATGCCAGTTTTGGTAGTCGGTGATCTTCCATCCTCTCGACGTACAGTTTTTAGTTTTATTTGCTGACTTAAATTATTGTTACGACAGGTTCTATTCAGAGATTTCCTCTTATATATTTCTTTCATAATACATTTTTTAAAGGCTCTCGAGAATTTCATCTCCAAAGATTGGATGTAAAAATAGTCTTTTTGTTTTAAAACCTATACAGCAAGATAAAGGATAGTTTTAAAAATTTTTATTTGTGTTCTTTTCTAACGTCGTTTTCTGCAGCGACTATGTAAGTTTATTATGATTTTTGTGCCATTATACTAGGAGTTTAGACATTCTATATGCATAATTTTAGTTTAACAGGATTTTCTATAGTTTTTAATCGATGTTTTGGTAAAGGTAATTTTACATCTATTTTCTTTTAATCTCGGCGATTTCCGGTTTTTGTCCTTTCTGTTATATATGCTCTAGTACACCTATTGTTATTAATTCGCCCGTATAGGTCGGATTATTCTTCACAGCCTGTATGTCCGTTATTATACCAAACTTGCTTCAGCTGGTTAGCTCTCTTCTGTAGTATTGATGTGCTTATTCTTTTCCTTAGCTGTTATGAAGTTCTTATTAATTTATATGTAATTTCTTGTTTTCATATACACTACTTCCTAAGTTATAAATCTATCCCAACTATCTTGGGTTCGGAGTACAAGGGATTTTGCAACAAATTTTTTGTTTTGTGGCTTCAGTCTCATGTTCTTTTAATTTGTTTTGCACATATTTTAAACAACTCATATGCCCCCTTTTGATTTTCTGTTGTATTCCTGGGTTTTAGATCCGGAGTAGTGTCTTTTCTGTACGAATTTCTTGTTTATCTAAAGTTTTTTAAGATATTTGTTCTTAATATTTTATCATTATTTTTCCAAGTGATTGTCTGTTAGCTCTGCTACTAGTGCTGTATTTATTCTATTGTAGTATAGCTACTTTATTGCTTCATCAACTCGATGGCTCCTAAACTTATGTTTATATGGTATATATTAATGTAAATCTTTCTAGATCTTTGGATTTTCTTTGTTTTTTCTTAGTTTCCGTTCTAAGGTAATGTTGATATTTCTTCTTTGTAGTTTTTTCCAATGGTATTTTTTAGCTATTTTTAGCTTTTCCTAATCGTTTGTTCTTCTTCGAGCGTTAATTGTTATTATTAAAACTATCCGGTTTTCCGAAGCAACATTTGAGCTTTCAAGTACTTTATGTTCTACTAGCCAAGTTACCGGCCTGAACGCTAAAATTATTTTTTATAGGCCTTTTCTAGTCTAAATCCCTTGTAGTCTATTAAATAGAGACACGTCTGATTGGTTGTAGATCTTTACTATGTACAACAGTCTTAGGTAGGGCGAAGCTCTGTTACAATGGGCTCTGTAGTTATGTTACACCTACCTCTGGTTAGAACATTACCCCATAAATTTGGTTATATGTAATGCCACCGCTGTAAGATTTTTCCTAAGAGTGATGGTAAATAAATTAAAGATAAATTGTGTTGAAGGATTTTTTATTGGCTCTGCAATTTTCCATTGTTAGCTTGAATTTTGCCTTTTACGTGATTTTAATATTTATAAATAAAATTTAAAAAATAATTAATACCTCCTCATTTACCTACTAAAATAACTAAGCTTAATGGACCTTGCGAACAAATATTATCTCTATATACAATTGTATCATTATTTTTTATTTCTTTTTTAATAGATAGTTTTTATTGTTGATATTAAGATTCTGGTGTTAAAATTACAAATTGTTTTCTGCACTGGAAGTAATCCTGTAACAAGTTACACATGAAAGCGCAGCCCTGTTGCACACTTCTGTTGCATAATATTGGAGGCCAGAACTGTCGCACTGAAGTAATATCAGCGATGTAGACAGAATTGCTGCGGCGGTGTCAAGTGTCCGCCCATGCATTTTAAATGCACGGCATTTATGAGGTTCGCTCGTTTTGCATTTTAAGCAGCGAACTGTTGTTTGTTAATGCATATGCAATTAGCAATTCGGTTGTACTCACTCTGGAACGTCTTCATGAAGGAACAAATATCTACTGTCGAGGAGCGAGAATCCGGTTAATTTGAATAAGCACGAAGCTGCGTTAAAATGCAAGTCGCGTGTGGCGTCTTTTTGCAGTTGTTTTAGCGTTTCAGATACAATGATAATAGAAATGTGTGTATGTTAAACTATTCGGTATAAAAATATGAATTTTAAGTGTTAATTTTAAAATTTTACATATTATAAATTTATAGAGAAAAGCATTGTGTGATTAATAGGGCAAATCCTGTGCACTTAACTTCAAGCACTTCTAATGTCTATTATAAATTATGTGAAGTGACATATATTTTTTATCTAACACAGAGAACCTTGTACTTTATTTTTGTTGAGTTACAATTGACTTTCAGGTTTCAGATTTTTTTTGAAAAATATAAATTGGAATATTTTTGAAAAAAAAATTACCCAACTTAATCGGATAACACATCTTATAAATCAAAGGAAAACATAAATTTAGCAACATATCAATTAATAATACCGTTGCACATTATTGTTTCCTTTAGCTTTTAATAGATGAAGAGTTCACAAAAACATCGTTCTAAGGAAAGTTAACAGTTGAATGTATTTTTGCTTCTTCATGCACAGATCACATAAATAACCTTATGCCGAGTCCTAACCGCTCTCACAACCAACGCACATACCATATTTTATTATCTCTTTAAAACTCGTTGCAAATCAGACAGCACCATAATTTATGGGTCTAATGCCATCGTTATCGCCGTCATTACACAGTGGCTTTCCATCGATTTTTTTAGGCTCTGAGTCGCTCTCTGACAAATTTAGTTATGATCTGCAGCACATTCTTTTTTGTTATATTCTTATATTCTTGTTCGCCTCTTGTTTCTTTATTCTGTTAATGCTATTTTATTTTTTTCTTTCACCTAATTTTAGTTTTTTTTTATATTAGAATTGTCGATAAAAAATACTAATTTTTTTCTTGGATATTTCCATGTTTTCGCTCCTAAGTGAAGACATAATCTGGACGCATGGGAAACTACTAATCACTAATTGACGTGTTTTGCTCTGCAAAATAGTATAGGGTCGTCGAGGTAAAAGCGCAAACTAAATTAAAATACAAGAAACATTGATTTTATCTCCATAAAACTTGGCACAATTAAAGTGAATCGTATCGATAATCATAATGTACAATCTAGCCCTCATCATCTTTTCGAGCTAGGAGCTAAAATCCTCTGCAGACCAGTACAATTTTTTTGTTTGTATGTGTTATTATTTTTATGGTGGAGGCCCTTAAATTGTTCTTGCTGTTATAATACCTCGTCTCGACTATGCCCCACATGTAGTAATCAAGAGAATTGCAGTGGAAGCTGAAGGCTGGTTACAAATATTTACACTAGTGGTATTACAAATTGTTGCATGGGTCTTCCTTGGCTTGTCAACTGGAGGGAGTCCTGCTAGAACACGTATCTCCACCCAGTTGCCACCTCCTTTATCCAGAGTTTTACAACTCTCCCCAGCACGTTTATGAAGCTGTTGATGGTCACCTTCAGGTCTACCTCATACAAGTGGGGCGTCACAACATTTTCTTTTGCTGCCCACAGTACCACTAAAGAAGTGGAAAACTTTGTATGTATAACGATAGACACTTCAAAGACAGATTTAACGGTGATTTTGGCAATTTATGTTTCTGTCTTGGATAAAGTTCTTATTATCCGTTATTATTTGTCGTGCTTGATGTCGTTCAATAGTGTTTTAGCCTTTAACTTCCTGCCTGTCTTGTTCTTCTTAGTAAACAGTTGACGGTTCTTTAGAATGAAAGACTTGTAGTGCAGGTTGTGTTGCAAGACTAACCTTGCCACGCCCATTTTTGATTTCTGATTTATCCTCTTCTTCAATTCATAAACGAATCATTACTTTGATTGCGATCAAATTATTTGATGTAAGTTTTCCTGTTAGCAGTTATCTTCTTTTGGTAGTCAGATTCTCTGTACTTCTTGTACTCTGTACTAAACTTGAGTTTTTTGTCGGGGATTACCCGGCGCGAAAGGATTTGAGTCTAGCAATTTTGCTCATTTCTTTGCTCATTTTGTTGACAATGGTAGGTTATTGATTATCAAAAGATAACTTTGGCTTTCCTGCAATACAATATAAAAGAATTCTGGATTTACCTTGACGACCCTGTCAACGCACCGATGGAAATTCTCGCTTTAAGTTCAATGAGATCATGTTCAAACTAAAAGTCTTTTCTTAACAAAAAAGTGAAGAGTTAATTAGCAAAAAATCTCCAGCTAAAAATTCTAATATGTCCTGCTCTATAGTAGTGCATTTTAAGCATATTTTTTTGAATAGGTGAAGTAGATTTTACTGTGTTGTTTTTCTAATTGCTTCGCTCAAAGAGACGTGTTCTAATTTTATTTTCTTTGCAATAAACATCCTTTAGAAAATCAATATGTAATTACAAAGGGTAGAGACAAAAACTTATGTTAGTTAAAGGTGGTTTTATTTTTCCTGCAATATTTCAATATTTTGAAAATTTATTATTAAAATGATTGTTTACAATTAGTAGAATCATTTTTGTAAACTAAATTATTATACTATTTGTAGGGTATTCGGGGTATTCAGGTTTATTTAAAATAATAATAGCTAGACAGGTCAAAGTAGAATAATAACATGTTCAGACTACGTTACAACTATTATTTTAATTCTTTTTAATCAATATCTATTACATACCTCATACAATTGCAAATGAGAAACACTATCAACTATAAAATAAGGGGTCAAAATAGTAAGATGCGTGTATGTCAAAACTAAATGTATACTGCAAACCAGAAAATCAAAAAAGGTGACACGAACATTTTGAAGAATTATTACTGGAGAAAAAGGGAGTAACACAAGATTCACGTGTCGTTATTAAAATTGCTTTTCCTTATTTCTTTTACTAACCCTTATACACATTACCACAATTTTGTACACCACGTAAACAAAACTTAAAACTATTATAGATGTAACACCAACAACATCTAACAAAAAGTACTGGTACCATGGTAAATCTAAAATTGGGCTTCTTAAATGACTTGCTCCTTTGTGCCTGATAACATATTCTATCCACCACGTTGCTTTCTCTAAACTGGACATAGGAACGTCATACATTATTTCCGCAACTTCTTTTACTTTGCTGCGATACCTGTACAACATTATTTAGTTGGTCAGCTAAATGATTAACATCTTTATATTACTTGGGATTTTCCGCCACTTCTATTACAGCAGATTTTAACTGCTCTTTGGTAAACGTTTCTGGATCTACCCTTAAGCCTATTCCGATGTCCACTATTTTTCGAACGTTAAAAGACTGGTCTCCTAAGAAAGGCATACCAACGAGTGGGACTCCGTTAGAGATTGCCTCCTCCATTGATTGTAAGCCGCCTTGTGTTATAAAAACCTTTATGTTAGGGTGTCCTGAAATGTAGCTTTATTGATTTAAAAAAAAATTTTAATATTTTTTTTACCTAAAACATCTTGTTGAGGAAACCACTTTCTAATGATAACATTTTTTGGCTTTTTTGCTAAATAATCGTCTTCCCATTTCCAAAATACTTTGTAAGGTAGTTCCGAAAGTGCATCCGTTAGTTTATTGCGAAGCTTAGCACTCCTTACATTTGATCCTAAGCTAAAATACACAACTCCTTCTTTAGCCGAATCCAATTCTTCTTTTAAGTCCTTATATAAAAAAGTTACAATTTTGATTTAAAAATTAATTAAGATACATACTGATCGTAAAGCCTTCCTTTCTGAAATATGTACAGCATTTAATTCAATTACAGCAGGCACGTTAGGTCTAACCGAATGAATGTTAGGATTTGAATTTACAAACAGCAAGGTAGCATTTCTTTCTATGTTACCTAAATAAGGCAGATCTTCGTTTATATATTTGTGCGCCATTTTGTCTGCTTCTGGCAATACATAATTGTGATAAAAATATTTATATCAAATCAAATAAAAAATACTGTATATTCGATCGAAGAATCCCAATTTTTCGACAAAAGGGAGCATAATGTCAGGATTTAAAACAGGAGGATGTGGATTTCCTATAGCGTCATGTTCTATAATTGAAGCTCCCATTGATATCATCTGTATTAAGGGACATTCGAATCGTATACTAAGTGCATAAATATCGGGATGGGCGCACTCCGCTATAAACAAATCGAACCGTTTCGACTTATTCCTTATTAAAGCTTGAACTTCAGGACGCGCTAGCTCCAGTTCTGTCACAAAAGCCACCAACTCTGCTCCCCGCTTTGCAACGTAGTAATCGGAAGATTTCTATTGATTTCATCTTGCACGTTCCAGTCTTCTGAACCAACGTAAATAAAACTTAAGTCAATTTCAGTTAAGTTGGTAAGTTTGGGATCGTTGGCGGGATTTGGAGTTAACATTGTTACCTCGTGACCTCTTAACGACAGTTCTTTACATATTGACCGGTAAAACAATTGGTGACTGACAACTGGAATCGGAAAAAATGCCAAAATTTTCGCTCCGCAAGCTATTTGTAAATAATAAAAGTAGGAAACACCAATAAAACATAATATCCGTAACATTGCAGCAAACACCTGCTTAACAATTGTCGACAAGTAGGATAGTTGATAAAAAACTGCTTGATTGTATATCAAACAACTGTATTTGATACATGTGTGCATAGCTGTTTCTTATCTTAAATTTTGTTTGTAGAGATATAAGTAATTATATCATACTTCTATAATGTTTTACAATTTCGATGTTTAGGCATGTAAAATGAAGTCGAACAATAATGTAACGTGTTTTTCCTCAATAGTGGCAAATAACATGCATAATTTATTTAGTTATTTATGTAAATTACAATAATTTAATAATGTAATTACCAATTTAAAAGCACACTCTATACTTCTATTTATCGACAACAAAATTTATAAAATACTCGATTTCTCTTGTTGATCCGCTGTGTCTTATTTATACATCTAGCACTTGTTCTGAAATCTTCCAGTAACGTTGGGGCCATTCTGGTACAATCTGGAATTTTTTGTATTATTGTAGTAGCCCTTGTATGTGTACAAGTACAGCGGAAATTTTAACAGTAGTTACCTGCACATGAGTAAAGCATTACGTTTGCCGCTCGATTTACTAGACTAGTTTGAAGGTTAAAGTATTTTACTAAACTTGAATACATTTTTAAATTAATTTTTTGATTTTAATAAAATAGAGACTTACGATTATTACATGAAGAACTTAATTCTTGTCTTTTGATTATTTACTGAGGTATTCTACGGTTTCATGTATTATAATTGGGTTATTATTAAGAAATGACTGAAATAGTTTCTAGGACAAACTGTTGGAATGACCAAGTCTCCATCGAGACCGAAACAAATTATTAGATCAAGTTGAGGATAACAACAGCTGATACAACAACTTCAAGTTTTTATTCTAATATCGATAATTTATATAAAGTCTGTAAATATTAGCAAAAGAAATTGAAATAATCAAAGATATTAAAGAAAAAAGTGTGCCGTGATCATTGAGAAACACATCCTCTCCTACTTTGATTTGTCATATACCTCCTAAAGCCTCCTAAAATATATATCTGCTCGAATTTCAAAAATTATTTATCCCAGGTGAATAATGAACCTCGCATAGCTAATATGTCTTGGTTTCTGTCCCATTTCCGGTTTTGGATGAAGGTGGATGAAGGAGGTTACATCATGAATAACCACAAAATGTTTGCAGGGATGTATTTTGAACATATCTAACACCAGAAATAACTATAAATCGGTTAAAACAACGCCCAAATTCCATCCCAAAGTTGAAAGAAACAAACTAATTCAAAGAATTAATTTTTCAACTACCTAAATACTAACACAAAGAGAAAATAATAAAAACAAAAAAACTAGAACTCGCTGACAATCTAACATAAGCTCAAGAAATATTGTTACATTATTAAATAAAATAAAACAGACAGACAGACAGACCGACAGACATATAGAATTCAGTAACGAACTTTTTAAGTTCGTTGAATATAGCATACACGTGTTAATAGAAAGATTATGTGTAAATACAAAAATTGCAAAAACAGAAAGTTAAGTCCAAAAACGAGAAGTCCGTTAAAAAACATTGACAAAGGTTCAAATAATTACAAATAAATTAATAAGCAACAGAAAACAGAGATTCTAAAATATATTCGACAATACAACTCAAGATTAATTCAAAAAACAATAGATTATATAAGCTCCAAGATACTTTGAAAAAGTCTGACATTGAGTAAACAAAAAAATAAAATAAAATAAAAAATAATGACAGAATTTTACTAATTTTCTACAAATCTCATAATCATTAACCACAAAGTGGAAATAAAATAGTTATAGTGAACATGGGTTCAGAAGAAATCCAGAAATCACATTAGAAGAGATACGTACGGATCTAAGCCAAATGAAAAACGAGAATTTCCCTGGAGAGGAAAGAACGACGGCGGAAATGCTGAAGGCGGGAGGAAACACGTTAATAACTTCGTTACAAATTCTATATAATAAATGCCTAGAAAAGAGCAGAACACTTGAAAGCTGGGAAAGGTTATTTCATTTCAAGAAAGGGAGAAATTTAATAATTACTTCCCCCCCCCCAGTCAGTCTATTATTTGACAATTATAAATTACCAAGGAAAATTATATGCAAACAATAAATATCTAAGTTAGATAACTACCAGCCAATGGAAGGCTGGTTTCCGAAGAGGGTACAGCACTTTAGATCATTATCAGACTGTAACACTAGAGAAAGCCAATTAATGTAACTCTAACATTTACTTAGTTTTTATTAATTTTTAAAAGGTCTTTGATTCAGTCGAAACGTGGAAATTTCTCAAAGCACTAGATAATTGTAGAATTGATTCGAAATCTTTAGCCCTTAGCAAAAACATCTACGAAAGGGCAACAATCCAAATTCAAATTGACAAAGACCTCAATATTGATCAAATTCCAATAAGTAGATGAGTACAACAAAATGATATTCTACCACTGAAATTATTTAATACGGCTCTGGAAAATGTGTTTGAAAATCTAAGATGGAAAAATAAAGGTATTAAGATCGACAGTTGCTACCTGAGTTTAGCAGTAATATTGAAGGTCTAAAATAATGATTATAGAAATGCTACATCCTTCCAGCAAGGATGGGCAAAAATGACCATTTAAGAGACCAAAGTTATGAGCCAAAATTAAGAAATAAATAATGAAAAAATGACTGTAAACCACTATGTCTATCTTGGGCATGACTAAATATTTGGAAAAGAAAAGCAAACTACAGAGAATTGGTTTAACTTGGGCTGCTTTTGGCAGATGAAATCACACACTCAGAAATTCTAATATACAATTTATTGTAAGTTTAGGAAAAATTATAAGAGTCATACGTGTTACCCGTTGCTACTTATGGTATGGAGACTGTAATTTTAACGAAAAGTATTATCTGCGCGGCTTATAATAACACAAATAACCATAGAACGTAGAATATTATACATAAATATGAGTAATAAAATAAAAAATAAAAATATTTAAAAAAGAACCATCATTTAAGATGGGTATAGGTGGAACATGTTGCCAGACAGAATCCGCAGAGATAGCTACTAAAATTAGTACACTGGAGGCCGGAAGAAACGTGGGCAAACCACAACGAAAATAGCTGGATGATAAAGAAGTATATGGAAAAGCAGTAGTTTGAAGTCACACAGTACAGAAGCACTTGGAGCAGAGCAAGAGAGGCCTATGTCCAGTAGTAGACATTTCTGTTTGCAATGATGATTTTTTTGTCAGAAAACAAGTTGTTTTTCAAGCTTTTGCCCTGCGTGCCCTTTCAGGAGTTTTTGTTAGTTCGTCATCTAATTCATCCTTTACTGTAGGCTTAAACAATTATGTGTACCACGTTCTAAGCTTTTAGTCTAAGGCCTTTTTTGAGTATCTTTTAAAAGTTACTTTAGGACATTTGAATAACTATCTTCTTCTGACCATGACGCGGATTGCAATGAATTCCCTCATATAGTGCTTTGAGCCTTGTGGTATCCTCTTACTTTTTGGTTTGCGGCCACGCTTGCGGTTATCCACAGTTTCAATGTCTTTGTATCTTTTGTTTACATCATAGAAAATTGTCCTCGGTCATAGGTAACTGCAGAATTGCTTATTAGTTTTGCCTTTTGCAATACATTTTCATGGAAAGTGGAACAAGCTTTTACTGGTTACTTACAGGTAATCAATCTGCGGATTCTTAAAAACAAAATTTCATTTGTTTCGTACGTTGTCGTGACAATGGCAGTTATTTAAACTTTGTGCGAGAATTACTTAATGCGCTAACTACATTATAGTTGAACATATTTAAAGACTGATTCCTAAATAAAGTATTTTTTTTGTTCATCCCTATTTCCATGAACTAAAAAAAATATAAAGAAGTTTGAGAAGTTTCTCCAATATGATTATCAAGTACTTGCAGGTATTACAGTAGCTTACAGTTGCTTAATGTTCTTTTATGTCTCGGTAGATAACAGTTTTTTGGAAAAAACCAAAAAACAATGTGAAACATACAACTCGCATATTTTTTTCTCCGATATTTTAGTATATAGTCAAATATGTATTTTTATGTCTAATTACTTGGATAATGAAATGTTGTTTTGAAAGCACAAAAAAATGTTTGTTTTGCATATTTGTAAGTTCCCAGATTGTTTCTTTTCTTTTCTTTTTCTTCAAGATTTAGTTTTACTGTTACAATACTTACACTTGAACGCAGATAATATTACATTTAAAAGCGTATAATTTGAGTTGAGTAAGTCATAAATAATGACTCTTTATAAGTGAAGATACATATATACTGATGATGGGCATAACACGAAACTATTTGACAGTTAAAAATCAAAATAAAAATTTTTTATGCACGTTCAGGTAAAATACCTCAATGATAATCATATTTATATAATTCTGATCAAAAATTAATTCATTGTAGCATTAGTAAAAATTTTACGATTACCGCAATTCACAAAATTCAGCCCAAAGAACGTTGTAAAATGTACTCAATATGTGGTTTTTAAGTACAACTTTTGACACGGACAATGTATATAGACATTTATATATAAATATTATTGAACATTAGTCGTTGGACTATTGATTGTACAACCAGACTGTGTACGCGTGATCTCTGTATCTCCCAATCTAAAAATTTCTGTAAAGACAACTACAAGTAAATGACCAAGTACTCAATTACATTGATATCAAGAAATAAAGTTGGCAATTATTCTTTGTAAGTGTAGACTTTTGGCCACTTATATATTTTATGGGGCCACCAGGACAGATAATTTAACTTTCATTTTAAATCAATAAGATTTTGTATGTAAGTGATTGACCTACATATTTGTGTCTGAAACTATTTTGTTAGAAGTAAGCAAAAAATTAGGCTATTGAAATATCTGTAATTAATTTTCGGTTAACACATATGTATTATTTAAATGCTTATTTGGCTTCTATTTGTGTTACTTGACAATTTAAATTTTGATCATTTAAATTATTGCGTATGTATTTCAGATAAATAAAAGTCAAATGTAAGTAATTATTAACAGAAACCCTGTTTTTGCATTTTGTTTTAAAATTCTAATTATAAATATATAATTTAAATTTGTTTTTATTACTTTGGTAAGGATAATGTGTTTTACTTAAGTAAGTTTTCAAAACATTTTAATTTTTATCTCAAGTATGTTGTTTAAAATTTACAGCTAAAGAATTTGCAATTGTCGCAGGGCGACTCTTAAAAATAGAAGATGAAAATTCCGATTTAAACTCTTTTTGAGAAAATTTCGTTTATGAAAGAAGAAAACGAAATCTATAAAAAGGTATTAAAATTAATAATACATTATAACAGTTGTTTACGGAAAACTAACATTTTATCTATTTTTTATTAGAATTTAAAAAAGCATTGTTACAATTAATCATTTACATTCGGTAGTACACACAAAAATCTCTTTTTGGAACAAGTTGAATAATTCAAATTGAACTAACTTTGGCGTTTAAAATACCCACAGTTGTTATCTAGAGACATAGTATCACACGCATCAATTTGCCTTTTGTGCATAGTCAAAATTGTCGCATCTGGGATAGGGCAAATTCACGTGCTATATATGAAAAGCTATGTCACTGTTTGGTGTGCATCGTGGGTTGAATGAATTATTATCCTGTACTGTTTTGAGTACGAAGCTAACAATACTGTTAATGTCAGTAGTATATATTATAGGGAGATGCTAAATAACTTTTTTTGGTGAAACCAACAATTTGAATTTGAATGATATGTGGTTTCAACAAAATGGAGTCACTTTATTTCAAACCAAATTTCCTGATCCTATTATCTAGAGGGGTGACATTGATTAACCATCGCAGTCTCGCAGTCTAACCTCATTATTTTATCCTTTGGGGTTATTCGAAGGAAAGGATTTATGTCAATAAACCTGCTACTACTGCAGAGCTAAAAGAGAACGTCAGATGTAAAATATTTATGGAAAAACGTTATAGAAAACTTTGCTCAAATAATGGTTAGGTGTGGGGGGTGTACTTAGTAGACATTATATTCCTTACATAACTCCTAAGTTTGTACTTTAGACTGACAGAAATAATATTCGGATTGTTGTAACATTTTGTGTTTTATTCAGGAAAAATCCTAAAGTTCAATTTGAATCATATATCCAGTGAGAAGGTCAATCAAATATAAACCATAATTATTTTTTTTTATTTATCATAAAAATGCTCATATACAAAGTTATTTTTGTACATAATCTCTTGACTTGGAAAAATATTTTTGCAACTAATTACATGGTCTTGCTATTGTAAACGGAGGTAATTGTAATATTAGTTAATCGCTCACAAACGCTGTAAGTGTTTCTTTTAGTGAATTAAACAAATGATAATTCTAGGACCGTAAGTCCGGACTGTAAGGAGGGCGTGCTAGTGTAGTTCAGAAAAATGCTCAATTTATGCTATGTATAATTTGGAGACTTGTAAGAGGTCGGAGGTTGTCTTGGAACAGAAGATAACGTCTTGAAGTGGAATTTACCTTCACTTTCGAGGATACGCAAGTTTTGTGTAGTACGAAAGTTGACAGAAGCAATTTCAGTAACTGTTAATCGACGATCATATTTAAAAAGGCAGCGAACAACGCGAATATCCTGATCAGTAGCATCAGTCATTGAGAATCGTTGATGGCCTTTATTTTTAACTACTTCTCGTCTTCTTAAAAATTGTTTAAGTCCTTTAAATAGTGTTTTCCTCGAACAGTCTTTTAAAAGTTTTGGTCAGTTTTACGCCTTACGAAAAACATGATAACAATTCGTTGCTCAGCAGACGTGAACACTTATGTTGACATTGTGATACTGATTAAACAAGTGGTAATGCAATGTGCTTTACGGAGGAAAACCGCGCTCTGCTCCCTTTACCATACTAGCTTTAAAAAGAAATTTGCTTTATATTTGAATCACTTTAGTCTGTTAGCTCGACGTAATATTTACTAACCTTAACCTTATGAATGCCGAATGTTGCACTCTATTGCTTAATATGATCACATTATGATATATAATTAAAGCGGAATTGAGTATTTACGAGGTATTATGGTACTACGAATTGTTGCTCGTGATATGAGTTAACCGTATTGGCACAGCTGCAAAATTTTTTTCGGGCAAAACAATTTTAAAATTTATTCACTCTCCCATAATGGGCAATCATTTTAACCGAAAAATATTAGTAAAGAATGAAGTATAAAATTAACAATTTAATTTAGAAACGCTCGTTTTGCTGTGCTCGTCTTAAGTGAGGTCGACTATATTGCACTTTTACCAAGAAAATTGACTTTCTGTTTGTTACAGAAATATGCTTCCAAAAGCATTATGAAGAGACATAACATGTTTACAGTTGGTGATAATAGGTTATTGATTGAGAAAACGGATCTGAACACGAGAAACACACATAAAGTTTATTTGATTGGACTCTAAAATATTAAGACTATACAGGCAATTTTTGCTTAGGCTGTTCAGTATTGTTTAAAAAAAGTCAAATACAAAAAAGAATGGAGAGAAGCTTCTTGAGCGCTTTGAGTATTCAAAAACATAAAGCTTTACTAATTTTTTAAGGGCAGAAGGGCCATTGAAAATCTATTCACAAAAAGACCAGCTGCAATTTTTCTTGGACGCAGCTACGAACCACCAAAGCAGTTTCTGCATTTTATAAAAAGAGGACTAATGAAAGTTAAAGCAAAATAGTGTATGCAATCAAAGAGAACTGTAGCATGTTGACCATTGATTGAGTGTATTCTGAATATTTATCGGTGACCTAGTAACAATTATAATACGACACTAATTTTGCGAAACATAATTATGTTAAAAGTGGAATAAATATTTAATCTTTTTATTGTTTAATAATATTGTAATTTTTTATTCTATAAAAGAACGTATTGCACACCATAACTTGTTACCTATTATTTTATTATTACATTATACGCGGGGTTAATTCAGAATAATCTTTACATACATAACAAAAATTTTATTAACAAGAGGTTTATATATTCTGGAAAAATTTTAGGAGTCATAAATTTAAATTTATTTTTTACATACCCTAAGAGCCGGTTTTAATTTTAAATTGTACTAATAGAGAAGATAATCCAAACTGAATTTTAGAAAGTTTTTTCCGAATAAAACACAAAATATTGGAACAATCCGAATTTTATTGCTGTAAGTGTAAGATGTAGATTTGGCAGTTACGTATAAAATATGATGTTGCCCAAATACTCCCCACGACTTTCTAGACATGTGACTATTGTTTTAGAAAAGTTGTTTATAGGTTCGTTGATATAAACTCTTCTCTTCACTTTTCGCTACCCCGATGCCACAATTTTGTCGATTTATAAATCCATTTAAAGAAAAATGTTTACTATAAAGCCCACTTCTGTTTCGTTAAGTTTTTGGGTCAATTGAATAAAAAATATAAAATGCAGATGTTTTGTTAAAATGATTGACGTGCTGGGTTCTTCATGCATTACTTACCCGATCAACATTGTTAGCTGAACGGCCAATGCGTTGATAGCAAACCCTTGCTTTGTCACTAAACATAGCACTTGTTTCAAACTTTTGCAGTAAATCACGAATTGCACGCTCACGTAGCATATGATTGCGCCAAAACAATGGTCAAAATTGTCTTCCCGTAATCGTAACGGATCGCCTGATTTTATAGTAATCTTGAATTATATTAATGTACAGTACACGGCTCTATGATGACTTTGCCACGTGCTTAGATATGAAATGTACAAATGCAAAAGTCCAACATCCCTCCTACATATATCCTATCCAACTCACCAACCCGCTCGGCAAGCGTGGCGTTTTAATTGCCAAATTCCTTCATATTTTATTCTATGCTAAATGTCGAAATTCAAAAAATATAAACCCCAGGTGGGTAGAGTGTGTAACTCAGACTCCCACTCTGATCAAGTATCAGACCGCCTCATTTCGGATTCTGCCTCGGGGGAGGCAGAAAATCGACAAGAAATACATCAAACAAGACATTTCGAGTAACAACATACAATGTGCGTACAATGAGATTGGACGAACATCAAACCAGATTAGAACAAGAGTTGGATGCCATCAAGTGGGATATCCTCGGTCTATCCGAAACCAGACTAAAGGGTGAAAAAGCAACGACACTCAAAACAGGCCATGTGCTATATCAGTATAATAAGGAAGAACAATCACACCTAGGGGGAGTGGCAATTATAATAAATAAACGTATAAAACATCTCGTAACAAAAATGCAAGCCATATCTGACCGTGTTATCTATATAACGCTTGAGCTTAGTAAAAGATATTCCTTACAAATAATCCAAGTATATGCACCAACCAGTAGATCTGAAGAAAGCGAAGCTGAACAATTCTATGAAGACATTACAAGTGCAATCCACCACGAAAAAAACCAATATGTAATAGTATTGGGTGATTTCAACTCTAAAGTAGGGAAAAATGAGGATGACAATCTTCAAAACATCGGAAAATACGGACTGGGATCCAGAAATGAAAACGGAGAGATGCTTGTAAAGTTTTTACAGCAAGAAAAATTATTCTGTCTCAATACATTTTACAAAAAACCACCCCAAAGAAAGTGGACCTGGAAAAGCGCTGATGGACATACGAAAAATGAGATTGATTATATACTATCAAACCGTAGAGATATCTGCACCGATGTTTCCGTTCTGAACAAGTTTGACACGGGAAGTCATCACAGGATGGTGAGGGGAACCCTTAAAATCGATATCAAAGTCGAAAGGAAAAAACTAATTCAAAAACTATACCTATTTCCTACAACACAATATCTAGACAAACATCAACATGAATATGCAGAGATTATCAAATACAAATTGCCGCCCACCCAAGAACTAAACAATTTAGAAATAAACGAATTAACAAAAACTATCACATCTACTGTTCAAACAGTGGCAAAAAAGATATGCACACAAAAAAGACAAAAAAAAGTAAACTCAAAGAAGAAACACTGCAAATGATAGAACACAGAAAGGAGTTAAATCGAGAAACTGAAGAATATAAGCAACTAAATAAGGACATAAACAAACATATACGTAAAGACCTAAGAGCATACAATACAAAAATGATTCAATCAGTGATTTAAGATAATGCAAACATGAAAGTCCTGAGATCGAAAATGGCCAGAGGAAGAGCGAAAATATATAAAATGAAAAACTCCGAAGGAACAGTGGTGAGAAATAAACAAGATATAATCGAGTCCGTCGAAAACTTCTACAAATCCTTATACAACACTTATTCACAAGAAAAATACCAACAACAACATATTATGAGTGTAGGATCTGAAGAAATTCCGAAATTAACAACGGGAATCAAAGCAGCCTTGCGGCAAATGAAAAATGGAAATCACCAGGGAAGACCGCATTACCATCGAAATGCTGAAAATGGGCGGCGAGCCTTTACTACAATCAGTCCGCACTCTGTTAAACAAATGTCTCTATGAAACGAAGATTCCAACTGCTTGGCAATGTGCGGAAGTCATCTTACTATTTAAGGAGGGCGATAGCGGAGACTTGGAGAACTACCGCCCCATTAGCCTCCTATCACATCTCTACAAATTGCTGACCAAGATCGTTACAAACCGCCTAACAACTAAATTGGATCTTTACCAGCCGGTAGAGCAGGCGGGCTTTAGAAGAAACTATGGCACTAATAATCACCTACAAACGCTCAGATCCCTCATCGAAAAAATCACAGAATACAACATGCCCATCTATCTTGCATTTATAGACTTCCATAAGGCATTTGATTCCATTGAAATTCCGGCAATCTTAAAATCACTGGACAACGCCCGAATAGACACAAGGTATTCAGACCTACTGAAATATATATACGAAAATTCACGACATATATATGCAGCAACGGTCAGCGTACCTTTACAAACATCTGTCTTTACTGAGCGGCGAGAGTACGAGGAACCCAATCTGCACAAATCTTTGTCAGCTAAATGCTCATGCATAATATTATGCAAAGTTCTGCAAGATAGAGCTGTTGCATCTACAAGTCCGAGTCTAACATGTGGTTTCTCGGACGCCCGCTGCTTCTGTTTTACAGCACAATCTTGTTAACTTTGAACTCTCATATCTAGCAAAACACAGTTCTGTGCCTTGGTGCCTTGTTCTTCTTGTATGAATGTTCAATGCATTTACTTTTTTCTTTTAAAGAAACCACGCCGCTCATCGCTGCTTACAACTGCACTTGCAACACTGCAGGAATTACTCACTATACTTTTATCGTTGTGTTCCAGAGTTTTGAGGAAAAATGCCAATCGTTTTTGAATTTTGACCGAAAATATAAAATTGAAGCTGTTAAGTTAACTTAGCAAACTTTTGTAAAATAGATATAGGTCAGATATTATTTATTTCTTTTATGCACACTGTAAAATTGTAGCATTATTACGATTACATTATCATTTTACTGTTACCTATATATTATTTGATACTTTCATTTGTCTTTGAGTTAATGATGCACTAGAAGCATTTGTATTAACTATGCAGTATTATTAGTTGGCTTAAATTTAGAAATAAAAAGTATATCACTTACATCGCCTATAAGGTAAGAGAGAAGATAACACCAACTAAAAGTTTTTTTAATACAAATTTAGTGTTTGCCAAGTTCTTATTAATCAGCCTAATTATGATTTAATAATACTGTTATCTCTTCTGGGGCAAATAATATGAGAGTTTTACTTTTAGTGATGTATGTGTGTAAACATTCTCTTTAGGCAAGTTTGCCCTAATTTAATTTAAAAAAAATTTAGCCACCAATTTGACCCATTAAAAGAAACAAAATATTTTCTACGTATATCAGATTACACTTTTCTGTAGTTTTATGTTAGTTACTCGCTAACATTTTTTTTCTGTGGAATCTTTTCACAATCTTCTGG